>OZ014451.1:6901403-8231666 GCA_963966035.1 Acleris laterana
TAAAGGAATGTTCTCCTTTAATGTAAAAATGAGCCAACTTAAGGATTTAAGGTAGTTTCCCTCCAGGGCTGACTTATCTTTCTACCCTGTATACTTGTTCACACTTAGGCAGATCTACGAACATACTGACTATTCATTTGTTTAGTTCCGAACAGAGCGGAGGTCCCTGACGTGAGCACTGTAAAGGACGTTTCACTCTTTGTTATGCACGATTCAAGAGTAAATTGAACTTGGAAATCTTATAAAAGTGATACCTCTCTACCAGTAGCGATATTTAAGACAATACGCTGATTTCGAGATTAATTTATCCCGAAACCATAAGTATCATCCGACCGACAGGTCGTGGATTATTTTTAATTTTGCACAAGACAAATAATGTGATAATTTCAGACAAACTGGAAAGAAGCGTCGCTGAGGGAGTGTCTGTGAGAGTCATTCCGTTGAAGCCTGGTGTCATCACCATTGACGTTCGAGTGCGGAATATGGGACAGGTATCGTGTCTTAATTTATTTGATGGTTGTGGTGGAATGCGTGCCGACTCTGCTATGCTGGGGCTATATTCTACTTGGTAAAACCATATTGCTTTTGACATGTCATCGTATTGTTATAATTAAGATAGCTCTTTTTTACTATCGTGCTATATGCTATCGTGTAAAAACAATACGATAGCATATAAAAGTAAAATGATTTACCAAACAGCACAGAGCCTTGCTTGTGGTGCGATAAAAAAAAGATAAAAGATATTTATTCAGTAAGTAGGCCGTACGGGCACTTTTACACGTCAAGAATCTACCAGCGCTTCCCAAGAGGAGACACATATTAGTACATTGTGTATTAAGGGTGGTAAAGAAAGAATTACAAACGAGAGTCTGTTAGAAGCCCGAAGCCGAAGGCTGAGGGCTTTAATGACTCGAGCTTTGTATTTCCTTTACCACCCGTGTAACATACAATGTTTTTCATCACAATTGCGAGGAAATGAAATAAAATCAGACAAAAGTTCATATTTTTAACTTATTAGCGGCAGACTACATCATTGTCTGTGACTTACCACAGATAATGTCAAACGTGTTCGGAGTCCGATTCTAGTGACATATGAGATCAATAGTTTATTATGCGAGATTGTTAGGAAATAGTATTCAACTGACATTTCATCTCGAATGAAACTTCATATCGAATGGCACAAGAATTGGGGTCCTGACGTATTGTGATAGTTTGAGTCCACGTATAATATTTAAAAAAAAAGCTATTACGCACTTTAGTAACGTAATGGTAAAAAAAGGCCCGTGGGTATTATTTTGGATTTACGGTCGATTTTTCTAGCATGTTAGGACACTATTTACGAGCAAGTGTGATGAAAAATACATATAATAAACTCTGTAATTGTTTTTGTTTAATCTACTAATCTTTTGGATAAACTTTTTCCCTAATTCGGACCCAAAATTATCTGGAAATCTCTCTTAACTTCCAATTGCAGATAGCAGAATCCCGGTCCTGGGACAGCACCATCGAAATCCTCGCAGTCTCCGACATCCAGGTCTCCGTCCAGGGTCTTCCCCAACCGATGACCTCAGGCGACCGTCTGTCAGTTGCCGTGGGTTCAACTATTCGGCTGAAGTCCTTGCCTAGAAGCACTTGGCAAGCGTTCGGTGAAGGCTTCGAAGTCTCGCCTGGAGGGGAACTCAAGGCACTGAGTCCGGGCTATGGAGTTGTGATCGCGCAGCATAAGGATGAGAGGAACAACATTTATAGAGAAACGGTGAGTTCTTAGGCGTGTCTGATGTTAAGCTAAAATCTATATTCATTGCGACTCTTCGCATGTCGGATGGGGTCGCACACTTGCACCCGTCATCTTTCGCAAAATAGCATGTCAAAGGTCCTATTCAAATTTAGAACTATTTTATACGTTAGACTTTATTTAAGTCGTATACAAGAATAAAATCGACTTAAATGTTGATCATTTCACCTTGCACTGATCAGTGCTTGGACATACCCAGGGTTAAAGGGCTTAAGAAGTGATAAATGCACGATATAAATCATTATTGACTATACGTTCATTCGTTGCTCTCTAGACAGCAAGGAACGGATATAATCCACAGACGTTGCAGTGCCGGCCTGGGGAAAACTTTAGGATGGAGCGAAATCCAGCTATCGAACTGCTTTGGCTCTCCCTGATGTATAGTTAGTTTTCTTAACTACTGAGGCGCCACCTAGGTCTTAACGCCTGAAACAGTCACTCCGTTCTTCTATGGTAGGACCGTCACTGAAAGTATTTTACCTAATTAGTCGCAATGAAAATCAAATCAAAAGGCGTTTATTTTCTGGAATACAGTTATAAAGGTGTTACATGTTTGGGGTACTGTGTATCCAGCCTGCATGCAGGCGTGCAAAATGTTCATAATAACATGAATTTATGACGTCAAAAATTATACAATAAAAAAATTGAAATGTAATTGTAAAATTAATATAAAATGTCAACTTAATTCCTATCATGCTCGAGGTACATATTAAGGCTATGAAAACATTTGTCCAGAAGCCATTTTGTGAGCGAGCGCTTAAAATCGTTACCTTCTAAAGATTTCAGGTTTGTGGGTAGTTTGTTAAATATGACAATGCACAAATTAAAAAAGAATTTTATAAATGCACTTACGAGTTGGAGGTTCATATAAAAGGTTCATAATCTGTTCCCTAGTCCGTCTATGCAAGGTTTCACTTCGCTTTCTAAAATATGATGGGTGAGTATTTAGTATTTTACAAAATTCAAAACACTGTTATACAAAAATACATTTAGATTTTGCAATTCGTTTTAGTCAAACATCAAACACTTACTAACACCGCAGTATTGCAAGTTTTACAAAACATGTGCTTTTTCGTCTCGTTGTCTTAAAGGAGTCAGATCTGGTGATCACTGTGGCCAGGCTTGTAGTTACTAAGATTAACATTAAGTTGAGAGTATTTTCTATCAAGACTTAGTTTATGCCAAGCTTTTGTTGCAGACTGTATTTTTTACACAATTATCATTTACTTATAGATCTAGTCAAACTTATGAGTCCAAACTAGGCGTCTCTACTTTAAGTCCAACAAAGAATTATGATACCGAGAGTCATTGCGGCTCCATCATGAGATCACCTCTAGAATACCGTCATATAAAATCGTCATTGAGTTTACACAGAGAACTAGTTCAAAATCAGCTGGCAAGATTTGACGCAGACGTAATACAAGTTAAAATTAAACAAAACGTGGTAACATTGCTTGTGTGTTCGTTTGCCAGATCACACACGTGGAGGTGTCGGTCCCGACGTACTGCACGGCCGAGCCGGGCGGAGCGGAGGACGGCGCGGTGCGCCTGGTGCTGCGCAGCGCGCAGGGTCGCGCATTGCTGGCGCCCGGGGCCGGCGCTACCGCCGCGCCCGTCGCACATACGCTGAGACAAGACAGGTGGGAATGCTGAGGTATAAGGGCCGTATTAAGAAACTCGTTTTGGCTGGAACGTGTTAAAACACGCTGCAAGAGCACGCCTTCAGATGCAAGAAAAAGTGATGTACTTTTTCTAAAATGTAATATTTGACGTGTCTTCAAACATTACATTTCTTTATAGACGATGTTCAACTGACAGCATTGGTGGCCGGTACATCGTGACAACTTTATAGGACTTGAATCTCGGCAGTTTATTTACTTAGAGTTTCCAATACGCTTGCGTGAACCCAGTTAGTCCAGTCGAATAATACGAAACTTTTTACTACAAACAAAACCTTATAATCAATCAGTTCAACCAACAAAATACCGACTGACAAAGGTTTGAAACACTGACACCTCATTTTATACAGCTTACTGATTCCTAGATAGTGTCAGATTATCCCTTGATGATATACAGTATGGACCCACGCTTAACTTTTAGTTTTTTCACAGTGCCTTGGGCCCGGAACTTCTGCTCGCAGGTTTGGACTCTGTCGGAGGGTTCATGAGCTTCCAAGCGACCGCCGGCGGCGTCACTGTCAAGGACGAGGTGTGGGTCACAGGGTCTGATTCACACGCTGATAAAATTATAGGTAACACATACATATTACATTCAGAGCATGGGTATCCTTGTATGGGTGCCCGCTTTAATTTCTAATTTAATTGAAGTAGTATATTTTGTTGTTATAGAGGCAATATTGTTGATAGTCCATTACACTCGTAATCAAAAACCGGCCAAGTGCGAGTCGGACTCACACATTAAGGGTTCTGTACCATTATTGTACCCTATAATTTATAATTTAATTTAAAAGCCGAAATTAAATTATAAATTATCTGTAATAGCGTCAAAATAAATATACATTTTATGAAAATTTTAACTGTCTACCTGTTACTGTTCATGAAATAGATGCCTAAAAAACGTAATATATAGATTATGAACCTAGGGGATAAAGCACTGTTTTATGTCATGGGTGCGATATTGAATCCTGAGTAAATGAAGGATTCAAGATTCAACTCCCGAGCGTAGCGAGAGTCAAGTAAAACGGAATCTTGAGGGCTGCGAGGGATTCAAGCTCGCCCAAGACGAAAACAGCTTTATCCCTAAGGAAAATACTCTACTTTTTTCACCTTTTGCGAGACAATAAAAAGCAAGGCTACTTACTAGACACAACGTTGCATTAAAACTTAAAGTACCTTGTTTAAAAAAAAAAGTACAAATTGAAATTTTTCTTATGAATTCAAATCTCATTATTAACCAGCGGGTTAAATAATGAAATTCAGTACAATGTTATAACCCGCCGGGTCATAATATTGTACTGGATCTCATTTGAACCCACTGCAGCTGGTTAGCCGATGGCTAAAATAACTTACTTTTGTGCATGATATTATAATTGGGCAATTCTGAGCATGTGGTGTAAAAAGTCGGATCCCTTTGACTGCCATACTTATCGTTGGTCATAATGTATTGTTAGTCATACTTTTTTTTTGTCATAACTTCTTTCAGGCTGAAGTTACAGTTTTTAATCAACGTTTATCGTATAGATTAGTTAGGTTAGGTTAGGTTAGTTTTATAAAAATCCTTAAAAACTAACCGTGTCCTGTGAAAAATGCATTATGACTTGCGAAAATTATGACTTAAGACACAATATGACTAAAAATAATTATGGCAGTCAATAGAGACCCGTAATAGTACATTACTTAACAAGGGCTGTAAAAGAAAGAAAGCCCGAAATCGCAGGTATTTGAGACCCGAGCCGTAGGCGAGGGTTGTAAATATGCGATAGAGGGCTTTCTTTTTTACTGCCCGTGATGAGTACACAATTTTACGCCTTCACCTGGCCACAATGCGAGTTTTACCGTGCGCGCAGCGTGCGATAAAACTCACATTATGGCCAGGTGTTACGTAAAAAGTATTCAATTTACTTTATTTATCTCTCCTAGTAACCGGCGCTTGGGGCATATGCCTCGACGGCGTCGGGTGGTCGGCGCCGCCCGAGGTGACGCTGTATCCTGGCTCGCACGCGACGCTCGTCGTCCTCACACAAACAAGCGCCAACAAGCACTCCCTGCGGCGCGACCGCCCCTCCGCTTCAAGGACACTCGTGCAACTGCCCGTTGATAAGGTAGGCCGAAGCCGATATTAGCCGACTGCCCACAAATTATCCCGAAGTGGTTTTATACCCCAGTTTCAACACGCGCTGGCCGTGGCCTGAATAAAACTGATGTTAATCGAGTGGCTACGTTTGTTCTCGACGACCTAAACAATTTTACCCAAAATATAAAGTCACACTAAAATCATTACTTATCATTATAGTCCCATAACTACTAACTCTTCAAACTTCTAGATGGACTTTATCCAAGGCGAGTGGCCGTCAACTATGGTGCCACTATCCATCGAAGCAACTGGCCTGAGCGGCGGACCTCTGCTGTGCTCAGAAGAGCAAAAGTATGCGTTGGAAGGCATAGAGGTTAAGCTGCCTTATACTTGCCGGGTGAAGGCGCCGCATTCTGCGAAACCCATATTGGATATACTCAACGGTAAGGCTACCCTTAGAAAAGAGTTGAGTGTTATAATATAATATGTATAATATAACACCCTTCTCCTATTAGGTTTGAAGTTTTATGTGTCAGTCCATTTACGCATGAAAATAACAGCAATTACCGACCAAATTTGAAAACCGGTAAATTACCGACGTCGGCCCGACAAAACCAGTTAACCGGTAATTTACCGGTTTTTGTGTTTAAGACTTATACCCTTTTTCACTAGGGTCCCAGAATTACAACTTGAAGTAATGATTGAAAACTTCAATGAAATACATTTTTAAGAAGTGTCTGAAAGTAAATTGCACTTAACATCGTATTATTTCGCGTTTATTTTAGGTTTTAACAGTTCGGTAAGTTAACGGTAACAGCTATAAATTACCGGTATTTTACCGGCTCTAAAAAGGGTGGATTTACGGGTAAACCGGTTTGCATTCCCTAATGTGAATCCATAAAAGTAGTAATTGTATTGTGTCAATTTAAGTATGGTAACGACTTAATTGAATGTGTTTCCAAAAACCATTTCTTGTTCCAGGTCAACTAGGCTGCTCCGTCGTCCCAGCGGCTCCCATCACAGAATCGTCAGAAATCGAGCTCTGCGCCGAATGGAGTGTTCTCAGGACGTGCACCAGAGTCCTACTCGTACCTCCGATCCGCCTATCGAGCTCTAAAATATCTCTACTCGAGCCACCTGCTACTTTCACGATCTACGGAGACTCACACGTGCTAAAATCCGTTAGACTTACGCCTTCTCCTGGTTTGAAAATCGAACAACATAGTTCCGCCGATGAATTAACAGTCACGATTACGAATGAGGTTTCGGTGTGCGGTTTTGGCTGGGTGGGCGTGGTCTCACGGTTAACTGCGCAGGAGTTGCGCGTAGAGGTTGAGAGAGAGTGCGAGATAGCGTGCGGGACGCTGCTGGGTGCACTCTTCACTCTCGTCCGGCCTTACGTGCCTACTATACTTACGATGGCGGGCGTGGTTGTGGCGTATATGTATAGTAAGTATTTTAATTTAGTAAATGTTTTTTCTCGACTTATTGCTCTATTATTTCAATTAGGTGCCAGGATACTCCGCACTAGGGTAGTGCGGAGTATCTTCATTACATCTAAAAGTATCCATTTTTTCCTGAAAAATCCGTGAATTATGGTAGCCCATAATTTTATCGAATTTCATTTAATTGTATAATTTTTTGCTGAAACTGTAGAGTAGGTTAGTTTAGATTGTATCTTTCGATGAAATGAAAACTCTGTGTTCGTATAAACAAGTTCCGATCACTACCAACATGTCAACCTTTCTATCAAGCAATAATGTTGATTTACCGTGTGGGGATGTCAACCGGTGAAATACTACCCCAGAGACATAATATCATCTTGATCCTCAGGGTTGGTAACGCATTTGATGGCAATCTCAGTCTCACTTAGTCTTAATTAAAATCTCCAGGACCGTGGGCTCGTTTGCTCTCCTCATGCCATTAAACGAGTTTTACTAGTTGCGGGGATAGTCTAATTTAGAATATTTATCTTCCACAGTCCAGCACCGTTGGGGTCGCAAAGCGTCCATTCGGCTGCCTGAGGCCCCGCAGAGCGTGATCCCCCCGGCGTCGCCCGAGCCCTTCGCGCGCCGCAGCTGGTCGCGCAGCCCCTACACGCCGGTCTACGGCGACGCGGACCAGAGCCTCTCCCCCAACACCACGAGGATGCACTCACGGTTCCTATAACACAAGGTGACGGGTGGGAAACCCGAGAACATACCGGCTGTGAGTGATAGGATATTAAGACAAATGTACGTGAACGTTGCCTTGCGTAGAACTGAAGCCTGAACTAAGGCAACATTTTTAGAGATTTAATTCGTCATGTCTGGGTTGTGTGATTTACGTATTTTGCTGCGTGTCATACTTAAATCTGCTATTATTTAAAATTTTATGAATTTCTGATCACATTTTATAGTGAAATAAGTGAATGTTTCAACTTGAGCTGGCTTGAGCGTGTGAATTGTCTAATCACGTTTTGGGCTCATACCAAATTTAATTATAGGCTGGTTCACAGAGCAGATAAACCGCACACTTGCGACATTTGTAAGAAAGCATTTAGAAAACGCTCACATTGAGCTTAAAACCATTATATCAAAAAGCCTTGAAACATAGTGTACAGATTGCGCCATTCGCGCCAAATTTCTAAGCTACTCTTAACACTGCTACTACTCGTGTCGCAGTCGCAGTCTTCAGAGTGGATTAGAAGTTTGGCGCGATCATTAACTAGTCGCCGACACGTGACTGCCTCATAGTAAATAGGTAGTGACTTATATCTTTGAAGGCTCTTCACCTCACTATTTGCCGATGATCAGTGATCGTAAGGGACGATAATTGGCTGAAAAGAGCTACTACTCAACTCTCTCTGAAGCGTAACTGCGGGAGTGTAAATAAACCTATGTTCGCTGAATATGCGGAAGCCGCTTGGTATTGTAAATATTATTATTTTAGGGATGATTTTTCTATCTCCAGATAACTCTATATGTCAGGTAAATTATAGCTCTGTCCTTTTCTTTGTCATAAGAAAGATAAGGACAGAAATACAATTTACCCGACAGATAGTGTTATTAGAGATTGAAAAATCAGCCCTTAGAAACGTAAGGTCTTTAAACTACTCAGTTCCTTGATGTTTCATCATGGTAGTTGGATGGCAAGATATGTGTTGTTTCTGTGAGGTTATTGAAAGATACTGGGATTAGTATAGTAAGGACACCCCACGAAAATCGGTGAAATAATACTGTACATAAAGAAACATTTGTGAAATGTGTTTTACCCGAATAATTTTTTATATGAAAATTAAAGAAAAAATGTACAAATATCGATAGGATGAACAATATTGTTGCTGATCCATTCAATTTGGCTTCAATATAACATCTGCATCATCATGCAATTTGCTATCTGGACAGTATTGCAGAGCTGTATGCTTTTTAACAATTTTAAAAATACGGACTAAAATGGAGATGGTAGCAGTACCATACTGCAGGTTATGGTTATATGGTTTGTATTATTTATTATTTTCTTAGTTATTAGTTAAATTTATTGTGCGCGAAACTTTGAAATAATCATACACTTTACCATTGTACTCTTCCTTCGCATTAACTAACGCTAGTTTATAATGGGTAGGTTAAATAGTAGGTAACTGTTCGCAACGCTTATTTTTTTTTTAATGTGAAACTAGTATTTATAATATGGTTGTTAGGATATACGTTTCCATTGAAGCGGATCTCAGCCGAGAAACAGAGCGACGCGAAATCGACCAATTAGATCGTTAAATGTTTGGTCGTTTTCTACTCTCTGCACGTTCCTCATCTATTAGAGTATCTGTGGAATTGACAAAATTTACAACCTAATTAAGAGCCGGGGTTCGTTTGCCCCATAACTTTCTCTCGATTTAGTCTCGAGTGACGGGGATTGAACTAACTTAACTTTTTCAAAGTAGGGCCTCTGGATCACTCATTCGATCCATTAGTTTCTGCTCTTGTAAAATGATCTCCAGTTAGTGCGGTGTGCGTTTCTCGTTCCCTCTTTCTTCCATGTTAAAATGACTTTGTTTTTACTTCGTAAATAAACTACATAAGCATATTCATTATTGTAACTAATGACAATGTTACGGCGACCTCGCCTAAAGCGACATTTATTATTTTTGCTTGAAATGCTATTATATGTTTTGCATTTCCCTCCATTTTTCTAGTATATCAACTAATCCGACTTTAGACGCCCAGCGAAAAGCGTTTGGGCTAACACAGCTAAAAAAAAGTACAATTTAATTTTTTATTTGAATACTTATCTTTCATTATGTTCATTTAAAACTGACAAACGCATATCGGCGTAAAAAAAACCCAATTAAAACTGCTTTATGAGTTCGTTTTTTTTAACATACTTACATATAATTGTTAAAATAACTTTCGTCACCCGTGGCGCTCGTGCACTTGTTAGACTGTAGATTATTAAATCTTAATTGTTACTATTTACCTACATTTAAATTACATTTACATATGCTCATATAATTAAAACAAACACATTATGCAGACATTTAATAAAAAATAATAGACAAATAAGATTTCGCCGAGTGTCCAGTGGCGCCCTCAATACAATTATTATATTTTCTGATAAACTAAAGTATTGTCTTGAAATCCAAGGTTGGTTTTTCGTTGTACAAATGAATACACAATATATACGATATATGACAAAGTTTAATCAGCTTAATCTTCCTATGGTCAAGTTAACGGGAAATAGTGACTACTTTACTCTCTCATTGTTCGATTGTTATTAAGTTATGTCATATACCCAATGAATTGTGTATTCAATCAGTCAATGAATAATTTATTTGACATAAAACATGGTATATACATACAAGTCTTAGGTTAATAATTAAGTATCACACGTTTTGTCGTTTTGTTGTTAAATTTTACAAAATAATTCAAAATGTATGTCATATAAATCTATCTATAATCTATTTGTACAGCAAAAAAACATCCTTCGATTTCATGAGAATACACAAAAATTGTAATGAGGGCGCCACTGGACGCTCGGCAGTCAAGGGATAATTAGTCATATAGTGTGAGTTGTGACTACTTTGTCTATATACCTACTACTAATTTGTGTTGTGATGTAATAATTGTTACTCACGTTGTTAATTTTGTTTTTACGTTTATTTGTGATTGCAGTTTTTGAAACTATTTCGTCTAATTCAAGCTAGTGTTTACGTTTGCAGTATTTAGTTTATAATCTTATGAACTCATTCCGTATTTATACAGTATTTTGATACATAGTGTTACAGCTGACAATTATGTCTATCCCTTACTTGCGTATTGTTAAAGAAGCAGTCAACAAATCTATCCCAGCAAAATTGTGAGCTATCTCACCTCTACCTCGATAAGTGGTTTGGTTTACTTTTCAATTTTTAATAAGATATATACTTAAAAAGGGTTAAATGTTTTTGAGTTCGGAAAAAAACAAATTTATCATTAGTATGCACTTATTAAGATAACCCTACCGCAATAATCAAATGACTAATTTGTATTTGAATTTTGGGCCCTTGTACGTGAGTCATTACTACAGGGTTCTATAGAGGCAATTAAAACCACTAACATGGTTTTTGGAAATACTTTTTCTTGTACGAACTCATAAAACGTAAAACAGACAAAGGACTAATGTAATAATATTAAAGTATTTCTATGAAGACGTGACAGGAGCATGTAAATGGTTAACAAATATTTTTTATTTGTTGTATGTTTGTTTCACACAAGCTGGTAGGAGTGGGTTAAAACTGCGTCGAGCGTACGCCGGATGTATAGTGGCGCCCTCATTACTATTATTGTGTTTTCTAATAAACTAAAGTATTTTCTTGAAATTGGTTGGTAGGTTTTGGTACTACAAAAAAAAACACAACTCACATAGTTTAATAACAATTCACCTTCGAGTTATCAACTTAACGGAAAAAAGTGGCCACCTTTTCCCGTTAAGCTGACTACTCAAAGGGTAATTGTTATTAAAGTTTGTTACGTATCACATAAATTGTGTTTTTACTTGCGCTACAAAAACGTATCACCTGATTGCAAGGAAATCCTTTAGTTAATTAGAAAACACAATAAAAGTAATGAGGGCGCCACTGGACGCTCGGCGTTTGCTCGGCGCAGTCTTAACGATAATATTAATTATTAGTGTTATTTATTACACACATCAAAAATGTCCAGGAAAAAATATTCATACATTACAATATATCTAAATAATTTAAGGATATTTTTGATGCCTAGACATTTTTGAAATGTATGTTATGTACTATCTAATAATAAAAACCAGATTGGGCTTGTTTCCATCCTGTTTTTGCATCCATCTACTATATCTACACACTATTCGTTCTATTTGTGCCAGCTTTTGAGAAACCATCTACATTGTCATTATGAAAGATTTTGTACAGTCAACGTCATAATCAAGTAGATAATCACTTTTGTACTTCATTAGGGTACAATGTAACGCAAATTGAGCTAGTCCCAAACCAAGTTATAGAGCTGCATGGTAGTATTAGCTTAGGCTTATACTATAGGTACTAGATAACGGTATACATAGATATACTTATAGTCGCCTAGTTCTAAGAGGCCCGATTTGACAGCTGTCAATTCACAAAACAAAACATATAATACTCAATGGTTTTTTTTCCTGAAACCATAAACTTTTAAGGATTGTTATAAAACAAACCTAACCCAATGAGTTCTATACAATGGTTTTTAAAAAAAATCTGTAAAGTTTACTGTTTCAGACAAAAAAAACCTTTAGGAATTATGATACATTAGGCGTATTAATGTTACGGAAAACCGTTAGATGGATACGCTTTTAAATACTTCCAAGATTCTAAGAGGCAAATATTTGTACTCTTTAGTGAAATATTGATCCTTATCAGGTAGCGTTAAAAGACTCAAACGTGAGGAAAGTAACTAAATGCAAAAGTGATTATTGACTTAACTATGCAAACTTTGTAAATAGTTATAGGTAGTCATATGATGTTTGAAACGGTTGTGTGAATCTGCTTTCTTTGGACTTTAACCCTTTCGTTCCGGCAAAGTCATACACAAAAATCTACCCAGTTTTCCAGATCCAGTGAAATTATACCTGCTCCTCAGTCCTGTAGGCGAGTTAACTCGTTAACAGAAATGATGCTCTTACGTCCGAAAGACGACTTAACTCGGCTACGTAAAACGCTTTGCAGAGCCGGTAGACGCGATAACTCGTTAGCTAATATTGTCGAAATGAGAGTAATGAGGGTAATTTTTCTCCATGTTTTTTGTGCAAAACGAAACTATTTAAACACAAATGCTTAACGAATATTCTTGGGGTAATAAGTGTATTCACTAGTTGGTAACATCACAATAACGGATGCAAATAGAATGGCTCAAGGCCAAGAGTACACGACGCAACGTGTCCGGTTGTTCAAGTGACTGTCGATTGCCCTAATCCAGGACGTAATGACATTTTTTTTTAAACGAGTATACTCGTCTACCGGATCTGAAAGCACATTGCACGAGACGAGTTAACTCGCCATCCGGGCTGAAAGGGTTAACCCAGAGGAAAACACACACATTTTTTCTGTTAGCATAAATTGCAAATGCCAAAGGAAATGTTAAATTTTTGTGTTGATTTGTGACTTACATTTGGGAAATTAAATGTGTCAAAAATTTGTGTTTTTTGGCTATACTAGGTGCAGCGGTGATGATTAAATAATTCTCATAGTTTGTAACGTTTTAAAAATGAATAAAATTATTTTTCATTATGTTGTTTACTTTATTTGCTCCTCTAGTGTAAATAAATTAAATATATTTGGCACTTATTGAAGTTTCCTACCAAAAAGTTGTATTTTTTCATATTCGCTGAATAACCTCTACTTTAACACTCTTCTGAGAATCATAATATGTCGATCGGTCCTGCACTGACCGCTCTGGCAGATTAAAAATAATAACAACATACTAATATTTGTATCAGTTTATTTAGGGTGAAAGGAAATGGTAGTTGAATGTCAATACAATTTATCATTTCATATTTTACACTGATTTCATTTTATGGTCTGAGTCATCGGTAAGTATTTGCGTCCAGCAGTGTCTGGTACTTTTAAAAATTATATGAAAACAATAACATCCATTGATTTATAGATCTTAGTGATACAGGCTTAATTCAGCCCATAGTCCGAGCCATGAGCAGGGAGATTATGGTCCCCGCGCCGAGGTACCCGCCATACCATGAGTGTGCAGAGGAGGCTATGCTTCCCGCAGCTATCCCAAGCTTCGTGAACCCTAGGATGGGCGCTGCCCAGGTCGCCCCAGTCACCAGTATCGCACATCCTATAGTGTTCACCACTACCATAGAGATGAAGCTACCCATTGTATCTATAAAAAAATATTTCATATGACTTAAGACAGCCTTTATTGAATCAAGCTCTGATCTGGAGTGAGCTTGGTGAACGAGGAGGATGTCAAACAACATAGCGTCAGTCAGCACACCAAGAGCTGAAGATTCTTGGAATGTCTTAACAGAAACCTCGTGAGGCAGTGCCGAGTTATTCCAGAAGGATAGCTTATATGTGTTACAACTGTTACAAGTGCTCAATCCCAGCAAAGGGTAATAATTAATGATAATGACTAGGATAAATGACTAAATAGTTACTTAAAAACATAAATCCGTCTCAATTTAAGTTATTCTTTATCCAACACAAAAAATAGAACAGTAAAGAGAAAAAAAACTTGCAATCTTGGCTAAAAAAGGATACTAAAACATACACTCGGGAGCAAAGAAATCGAGCCACTTTCTATGGAAATTCAGCACTAAGTGGCTCGATTTCTTTGCTCCCAAGTGTATGTATATATAAACGGGAGCCTCGTCGTGATAAAACAAACGATTTCCAATTATAATAAGTAGGTAATTAAATTTGCACGTCATGTTGACCCATTTTTTTAAATTAATACTGCTGTGTAATACTTGACTCAACAATAAAGTGTTTCTATTATTATTTATTAGTCACCCTAGTTTTGTCAGAGTTGTGTTAAGACGGGGAATAAAACCTACGTCATTGATTTGAAAAAAGGCTAAGGTAGCTATTACTCGAGGTCATAGTAATTATCAAAATTAGCAAATGTTATAATACATGCGCTTACCTTAGACTGGTGAACAATTTGCAGAAGTATTGTCTAGATTTCACCTTCTATTTGCTAATATTTATTTGAGAAACCGAGTGAAAATTGCACTAAGCCGTGATTGCGTTCTGATTATATTTTTAACACAGAGATACACGTTATTATATTCATATATTATATTATAATAATACTCTTCGATTAAGAATAGATTATTGCTTTGCTGGCGTGGTCGTGAAGATAATAGGGAGGGAATACCACAGATTATAGGATATGTCTAAAGAATGGGGAATATGAATATAACATATCCTATAATCTGTGGGTGGGGAATACCCGAAACATGAAAATGAATTAAACGATAAAACGACTACTTTTTTAAATAAAATGTTGCCAGGATATGCAATTTATGTCCAATACTAAAACTAGAGCGTAAAGGTAAGGACACACTTGTCCCACGTACGCAACGTATGCAATGCAACGTGGGAGAGATTGTGTGCACACCTGTCCTACGTATACGACGTCTATTGTTAGTTCTCCGGGTGCACTAATGTACAATGTTTTCCGACTCTGAGAGTGAATTTGAAGACGATTTAGCTTTTTTATTTTTAAATGAATATCTCCGCGTCACAAAGAAACAAAAAAGAAAGAACAGAAGATATTGGGTTCATGATATAAATAAAGAGAAAGAAAATGTAGCATCACGATATTCCTTGCACTTAATATTATAAATGGCTTCATATCGCCTAACCAATTCGATGAGTTGTTCATCTCCCATTTTTGCAGCACGAGCGTGTAGTGGTTTGACGTCTGACGCGCTAAGAACGTAAGATCTAGAAACACACTGATCGTACGCGTAGGAAAGCGTGTGCTTATCCCCTCCACGTTCCCACACCGATCTGTCGCGACAGGTCGAACGTTGCATGGGACGCGTGGGGTAGCATTGCGTATGACAAGTATGTTTATAAGCATACAAATATCAGGGTCCAGATTTCATAATGCATTGCATACGTTGCGTACGTGGGACAAGTGTGTCCCTACCTTTAATCGCTAGTTATCATACGCTCTTGTACATTTGACGAATATGAATACTCTAGATTAGAACCTATCTATATTATCATACGTTTGTTTTCACATATTAAAAATAATATTAAGTTTGTATATGCTCCTAAAACGGGGACACAGCATTGCACTTATGTTATTTTTACTAACAAAGCGGTTAGAATGTTTGGCGAGTTGCTGATATTTCGACGATGTCCATCTTTTTATAAAAAGATCAATAGAAGTAAGAAGATTTTAAGTATCATAAATATTATTCATGTCTAAAGGTAAAAATAAAAAATAGCTGGGTACAGTCAAGTACAAAGAGATGTATACATATCTTTGTACTCGACTGTACCTAGATCTAAATAATGTAGTCTATTTTTTAATGACAAGTAGGAAAAATAATATAGCTAGACAACAAAGAAAGGTGCAATGTATTGGTGGTTGTTGAACCTTTGTTTGTTTGCTCGATCTTCAAATACCTAGCCAATTAACGGCCGTTCTGCTATTAAATTAATGACTTTAACGTTGAATGTTTAGTAGGAATTAAGTAATGATTCTCCGCCCTTTTTGCTGAAGTGGTCATAAGTCAGACGGTAGTCCCGTATTCTATTGCATACGAAATGGTCCATGACGCACACATGGTGTCGGCCATCAAATCTCAAGCTGGTATAACTAATGCCCTCTTCTTCACCTCCACTAGAATGTCATTCAAACACGCGCTCTGCCATGGATTGTTATCGAAGTAAAATGAATCCAACTTCGTTCCCGTTTTTGTAAGCTCTGCACAAAAGTTAAAGGGCAGATGGGTCAATCTATTGCCATTCAGGTAGAGATATTGAAGTGCATTCCCGTGAAACGCATTAGGAGGTACGTACTCGATGTGATTATTGCTTAAATTGATGACGGCGATATTTGACATGTTTTGAAATAATTCCTCGTCGAGAAAGGAAATCTTGTTAAATCGCAAATTTAGGTCAGTCAATCTATTTAATTTTTTGAATATATCCTTGTTTATATAATCGATGCGGTTATCACCGAGATCTAGGGTCTGCAAATTTGCGGCGAAGGAAAACATGTCTGAATTGTCTAGGGTCGTAAGTAAGTTCTAAGATAGATACAAACTCGTCATATTGGAAAAGGAATGCTGCGTGATGAAAGTGGGCAACCGACGCAGGGAGCAGCGCGAGACGCGCAGGGAATGGAAGTTTGTTCCCTGCAAGAGGTCAGCCGGCGAATCGGACATGTTGTTCCCTGAAAAGTCTACTAGTCGTAACTTGGAGCAATTGCGGAATAAATCCGCATTTAATTTTTTTCCGATCAATTCATTGTCGCTTAATGATATATAAAGTAATTTTCTGGCAGAACTCAACACGTCGGTGTCTATGTGTTCAATTTTGTTGTGATCCAATTCCAGCCATAATAGGTTTGGCAGGTTGTCAAAGATGCTTGGCTCAAGTGATTTGCCTGATGGTCTAGGGTTTCAGGTGTTAAGACGCGGTGCGATTTGCTGTTCGGGCACTGGGGCCAGGTGACCCAGTCGGCTTGGGCACACCTAGATATGGCCATGGCCGTCAGCCAACATAAAGCTGCTCGAGTATTCATATCTGAAAACGATGAAATAGAATAATAGCCAAATTTCGGTCGTTTTTTATTACCGAAAAATAAATAATAATACAATATAAGAGCTACAATACTCAATAACATGCACACGACAGGGAATTAAAATTTAAATCAAGTTATTAAATATTAGTAAAGACTAAAGAGACGCCTCAAAAATTCGTTATGGTAGGTTGCGCACATAACTACTTATAAAGGTATGAGTAGGTAATAATAAATAGTAATGTTCCAGAGATCTTACAAACCATAAAAGGAACCTATGGTTTGGAGAAATAAAACTAGTAAGACCAAATTTAAAAATGCGTTTACACTTAGCTTGCCTTAGTGAATTCCACAAACAGATGGCAAGAAAAGTGAAGAGTGGTATAGAATTAAGAGGAAGACAAGTTAATAGTAAGAAGCTGGTAACGGAAAGATCTTAAGAAGACAAATACTTAACTCAATCGTTCTTTAAAAGTATGCCAAAAAGTAGCTTAAGTGATATTTCCTACGGAAACCGATCGGAAACACGTTGATGATACACGTTACACGAGTCACATGGTGGTAAAAAACGACATTTGCACTGAGAGAAATGGTAGGTGCGTTGCTGACGTTTAAGATTTAATGTAGTTAAAAAATAGGGAAGTAATGTGGAAAATAACTGAAGACACGAAATGTCAAGAAGCAGTTGGTAAGGATTAAAAGGAGTTACTTAAGAAAAACATACCAAATCGAACGTGTTATTAGTGGAAACAATTGAAGAAAAAAATACAAATTGACAGAAGCCTTTCGTTTCTTTCTTCTGCGATGCAAGCAGTAATGACGAAAAATTGTATAGCTTAACCTCCCGACCTTTATTTTATCGTGCTAAGATAATACGAAACCTGGCGTTGTTATTAGTGTTATTACTTACTAGATTAGACTTGTAATAAAAAAATCATAATTTGACTGGTAACTTTCTTTAATTTTTAAGCTAGACCACACTCTCGTCGAGACGAGGTAGAGGTCCTACTTTGAAAATCGAAGTTCTGAGTTACGTCAGCACCACCCCTTTCTCTCGATTTATCCTCAAATAAAGAATGACAGAGATGGACCTAACGTAACTTCTATCTTCGATTTACAAAATAGGGCTGGCTGGCCATCCTTCTCAAACATTAAATCAGAAAACGGCATGTCCTCCTCGCCCAGCCTAGACGAAAGTGGGTAACTATCATTAAACTAAAAAAATACAGGGCCGTCTTGCTCTAGTACAGAAGAGTAAGACTATTTTTATAAATTGTTGTTATAAGCGATACATCTTTTCTCAACAAATTTCAACAATCGGCTAAGGCCTGTTTGATAGGTCCTCCTTATAAACATAGAGAAATAGAGGTTTGGAATGTTATTAAAAAGTAAAAATGCGGGATTGTCCCCACCATAAGTCCCTACTATTAGACCACTTTTTTTATTTAAATTGCCAGCTTTTTAACTTGCCATTTATTGTACATTTTGAGATTTTTGTATGCCGTAAACATACCAATTAAGTAAATTCCAAATCTTTCATCATTTCTAGCAAATCTTCCCTTGGGGATTTTGGTATGTCAGGAATGAAATTGAGGTCAGTACTTTTGTTTTTGATTTTTGTCATAATAATACTTTCAAATTGAGAGTCTCTATTAAGTTCAAGGGTTTTCTTTTTGGAAGCTTTTTTAGACAGTTCAATTGGCAACTGTAATTCTACCACTGTCCGAATTGAAGATACTTTTTCAATAGGCCCTAAAAGGCAACTGATTTCATTAGTGTCAGCGCAGTGGCTTTCGAGTTCCTCTACAGAAATCTTCTTATGGTCGTATTTATAAATGTTTTCACCTAAGTTAGTCAGTATGTTTGGGGGTAATGTTGAGGGCAAATTAAACGTTCCGTCCTTTCTTTGAAGTCCCAGCCTGAGCAATACAGAGATTTTTGTGTGATACTCTGAAAACCATAGAACTAGCGTATTGCTCAAGCATTTATATTCTTCATCAGTGAATCTCTGGGCTAGCGCTTCAAATTTCCTCATGGTGTGTTCTATTATGCATTTTGGGAAATTCTTAGGCATTATCGTGGCAACACATCTTAAATGTCGCCGGGTAATGTCAAAGATGTTTTGATTGGTAGCCACTGATAACTGCCACTTGTAGATCATTGTTGAAAGTTCCCATAGTTTGCTCATGGAGTAGTCGTCTAGTTTCATGATGGAAGTGGCCGAGATATCTTGAAGCAACTGCCTGACAACAGCGTGTGTGGCCACGGGTTGTGGTATAAATAACTCTTCTAAAAGTGTCGGGTGTAGTAGCACTGTTAGAACGTCGGTGAGCACTGTAAAGTAATATTTAAACCAATGAATACTATCCAATAAAGTATGAAGTGATTTGTGCAGTTCTTGATTGTAATGGAACACAACACGCTTGTTTCAGATCGACTAACCTCTTTCGGATCTTTCCGCCGTGATATTTTGAGCTCTTAATCGTTGCTCAATAACAAACATCATTTCGCAGCCCAAGTTTACGGCGATAAAAGGCGTCGCGAAGTGTGACATTTTCACTTCTAAAAATCCTTCAATACCTACTGCAGTTAATCAATACCTACTTAACAACTCTTCAAGATGAGTATTGATTCTTGTTATGAAAGCGTGATCGCGAAATTAACGTCACAAGGTGAGATCGCGCAAATTTCTCAACGTTTACTGGCTTGTAAAAGTAATGCAGAAAGAGTTAAACAAGTTTATGAAATATTGAGCAATTTAAATGCTTTTCCTGAAGCACTTGAGGTCCACAAGTCAAATGATTTGTCTACACAGTACCGTAACCATGGGAATGAGTGTTTCAAGAAGTCTGACGATTTTGAAGCCTGGCAATATTATAATTTGTCCCTTCTTCATGCTCCAGTTGACTCGGATGATTATGCTTTAGCCTTGTCAAACAGATCTGCTGTGTTATTCTCATTAAAGAAATATAAGGAAAGTTTAGAAGATATCGAAAAAGTTTTGTCTCTTAAATATCCTGAGAAATTAAAAGATAAATTGCTGAAGAGACAGAGGTCTGCTGAACAATACCTTAAAGAAAAAGAAACATCAGATTCAAACACATCTGAGAAAATCAACGGGATAGTTAAATTAAGGGGAGAAAAAGATAGCATCTATTTATGCGCAAGTAGTAAACTACAGGTGGTTTATACCAAGGAAATGGGTCGGCATGTGGTTGCCCGAGAGGACATTAAAGTTGGTGAAGTCTTAGTGGAAGAAGATCCATATTTTGTCCTCCTGCTAAATTCTGAATACTTGTTTAGTTGCAGCTACTGTCTCTCAAGAAATATGAATCTGCTTCCATGTGATAATTGCTGCTTTACCCTATATTGCAGCAATCTGTGTAAAGAAAAGGCTTGGAAGGACTATCATTCCATAGAATGCCCTTTAATGGCAGCTCTAGTGGACCTAAAATTCACTAAACTAGAATTGCTTGCATTAAGAACCACCATAAAAGCACGTAATGACCATTCAGATTGGGACTGTTTGATCAAAACAATTGAACTTGCTGAGTCAAACCTGGATTCAGAACATAGAGGATGCATTTTAGATAACGGCAAGTGGATATATGATTCTACATATTATACATCTATTCACACTTTAGCTTCTAATATTGAGAAGCGCTCTATATCAGATATATTTCAAAAATCTGTGACTGCAGCAGTGTTTTTAAAATTCTTAATGGACAAGACACTTTTCACCACTGAGGATGAGAAAATACGTAGTTGTATTTCTGGAATGCTCTTGTTACACGGTATGACAAGTGCTACCAATATGCATGGCCTAAGTTCAAACATTGAGAATGCAGAGGGCAACTTTGTCGATGAAGTTAGTATTGCGAGTGCACCATATGCGTTCCATAGCCTCTTGAACCACTCCTGTGCTCCTAATGTAGTCAGGTTTTCCAAGCTGGATTCACAGCGAATGAGTTTGTTTGCACTAAGACCTATCAAGAAAGGAATGCAAATCTTTGATAACTATGGGTAAGAATTCATACTATACATAGAACTATCAATTATCCTGTGTCTAATCCAACACGTGAACTAACTGTACTCGCACACAGATAGTCCATTTCATATGTACCAAAATTGAGATACAAACATACAATAAAATACAATACAAATACTCTTGATTGAACACCAAAAAAACAAAACACGGAAGAGTACATTTTAACTATAGGTATAAAACAGGCGGTTTTACGGTTAAATAGCTATCTTCCAGACAACCTCACAACATATAGATATAATTACAAACTTCTACCTATATTTATAGTATTAATAGGTTAGTAGGATTTCTGAAGCCCCAAACAAATTAATTATGCAAACATTATCTTTATCAAAAATGTATAGGATTGAAATAAACTGCCAGATGGTCCCATAGAGCTCTTATATGAATTCCGTAACATTAAAGTTTTTGGAAAAGGTTTACATTACTATGCACCTTGCCTAGGGCCCCTTGTTATACTTAAATCGACAGCTTGCTAATTTAAGTATAATTGACATACTTGTTACACTTAAATTACAAATACTGGATTCCACATTTGTTCTGCTTATTATGAACAGAAAACTTACCTTCACCTTCTGAAATTGCAGTCTGATTATGTCTAAATGGTGTTTATTTACATACTTCCAGGAACCATCACGCTCTTGAAGATCGTCGTGAAAGGCAAACAAATCTCAAATTCCAATATAAATTCATTTGTCAATGCGAAGCGTGCGTCAACAACTGGCCTACTTACATTGACATGAAAATGGGTCGATCGAGTAAAAAAATACCTATAAAACTGTTCAAACGCAAAGAGAAAATACTAAACAGTAGTATTATAGACAAGCTACAGACTGGCGATGTGGGTACAGCACTTGACATGTTCGAACCTCTTTGCAAATTGGCTGAAGATTTAGAGTCCTATGCCCCTTGTGTGGACTTGGCTGAATGCCAGGAGAGTCTGAAACAGTGCCTTATGATTTTTCAAGGTTTGGTGCCTTATGGATATAGTAAGACTATTTCTAAGAAAATGGAAAGTAAGGGCTTCCAGTAACTCTAAGATAGTTTTTTTTTATAAGAAGGTAAGTTTTTTTAAATCAATGTAAAGCTAATTAATGAGGCATAGTAGAGTTCTGAGCCTCAGAACTATAATGGCCATATACTATAATGGAACTGTATACTTTCTTGCACAATCTGACTAGATTAGGAATCAAATTGGGTTGTGTGTATAAATTTTTCTGATAAAATGAATACCAAGTTAATGGACCAAAGAAAATACATATTGATTACCGACAGAGCCATTATTCGCCAATTAGATCGTCTCATGTGGATCAGCCCTAAGTAAGTCAGGCATTAAGACCGAGCCACACCGGATACGTGCGCGTACACGTGCACGTGCGCGTGCGCCTCCTGCGTTGTATAGTATGAATCCTGATACAACACGTCACACCGCTTGCGTGACTTACGCGTCCTCGTGCATATTATTTGTATGAGGATTCATACTGTGGATAGCGCACGCGCAGGTGTAGGTCTACGCGCACGCATGCCTTAAAGACAGCGAAATGCTTTAATTTCACAAAATGTGTCAATTCGCCGAATTTTCATTTCATCGACAGTTTACACGTGCCGAAGTTTAAGATTTTTTGGTGGTCACATGTCTAACCTAGGGTTGCCAACTATTTTTGGGGGATTTATAGTATTTTCCAAAAAAAAGTGTAAAAAATATAGTACACAGTAAAAAAATATAGTACTTTAAGACAACTCTTTATTTTGGGGTAAACTATACTTACTAGCATTCTGTGAACTCCTTTTAAATAACACTTCTTTTAACTTGAACAGCTTTCAGGTAATTTAGAACTTTTTAAATAAAATTAACTTGGAACGTGTGTTACGTCACTTATGTGTGTAAATTGAAGTACTTTGTAAAATCCCCCAAAATATAGTATTTTTGCGTACTATATATTTCTTCAACAGTATATAGTACAGAGAGTCAAAATATAGTACAATACTATATAATATAGTACGGTTGGCAACCCTAGTCTAACCTAACCTTACCTTCGTGACACATGCTTAAGATAACCTTAAAAAAAAATTGATTTCAGCAAAATTGCTTTCGATGAAATGAAATTCGATGAAAAGATACATTTGATGAAATGAGTGTCGGTGATTCAAGGGTATCCCAATTGCGGGTTCATAAAGTCATCGGACTGACCTCTGATGAGTAGGCGAACATTTTGTTGTCCGTCAATTTGATTTGTTAAGATTGGGCCAAGTCCATTGGATTAACCGTGGGTCACCTTTACAGTCCAAACTGGTTTAAACCGAAAGTTGGGATTTTGCAGGTTTACACCGGTCGACTAAAGTCATATGCCGCGGTGTAGCTAGCTTTGATTTTGAATCTAAAGTTGTGCCATAAATTGTGTATCCGTCCGTTTAAAATTGTTAATCGTCCTATTTAGGAAATTAAATTATAAAAAAAAGTAATATATTTATATGTACGTCTGTGGAAATTGTTAAGCTTATACTACCTTAATTTAACCCATTTGTTATTATATTCAAGGGTAAAAATAAATGTCCTTGCAAAGTTACAAAAACAAATGTGTACCTACACGTCAACCTAATGTCTAAAGTCGCCGTCAATAGAACTTACAAACTATGTAAACAAAACCAAACAAACCAATTCACCAGTATTATTCGAAAATCACGTACTTTTAAAGGTCAAGTGAGGTTTTTGCAATGATGATGACACTAGATCATTATTTTCATAGGTATTAAGTTTAAGATGAAATAACTATTCATTACACGTTATTGTTAATTAAAACACGCTTGGTGAATATTTGAGGTTATGTGTTAAATAGTACTAATTTGTTTACATTGTTCGCAAGTTCTATTGACGGCGACTATAGTCGATGATTTGGAGATTTTCAAACGTACCTATTCGTGTTTTTGGTTTTGATTGTATTTTCCTAAATAACATTAAGGATTATACCCTTATGATCTTCGTTTCCATGCATGAAATAACAAAGTTGAGATGGGGTAAACATAAGATAGTTGATACAACCATTAGCAACGTATTTCGCTAAAGCGTTAAGGCTTGTTTTTTTTATATTTTCGCATTGTAAACCCTATATTTATGATTATTTTTTTAACTTTTAACCGAAATCATATAGGGGGTTCTCAATTAGACTGATTTATATGTTTTCGATGTGTTGTCTGTTTGTTTTTTAAAAATGTTTGTTTGTAATCTCGGGGTAAACCCCTAAGCTAATGTTATTCAGGGGAAGATGTAAATCCAAAGTTTTATAGTAGTAACAGATTTATTTTTAAACAAAAATATAAGTTAAGCGTAATTACTAATTATTCTTAATGAGTTAAATCATTAAAAAAATGCAAGTAGGTAAGTTATCATACTTATCATATTATTGTCATTTTTAAAAATGTCAAATACTTCAAATAAAGGTTTTACGCTTTCTAAATAACAATGTTCTCATTAATATTTATAATTAAAATTTAATCTCACCCGTACTTGCACTTGTACTCTGGAGCTAAACTACTAAGTGTACACTTTACAACCTTGAGTCAAACAAGTTAATTTACTGATAAAGAAAAAATCATAAAAAGTGTCTTAGCAAAATCTTATAAAATATTGTACTACATGTCAATACTATAGCAATATAAGACACGTTTTTGGAATGAATGGTAGGGCTATACGATGGCATTGCCCTGTTTAAGTTTCCAATTGCTTTGTCCTCATTTAATACCGTGAGACGACCGGTCAATCCTGGACTTATGACCGAATGTTTTTCTAAATAATCGTAAATACATGTTAATTCGTTATACAGAAGCTGTTCTTGTGGCAAGCCGATAAAAATACCAAAGCCATCTCCGCCTTCGGCTAGAAAAGATGGCATCACAACCTTGTATTTGTAGTCATCGTTAATATCTGATAAATCTGTGTTACCACAGTCAGAGCACACTGCAGAAGCTTTCACGACACGAGCACCCGGTGGCCTTAATATATCATAGACAACCTGCATGCCTGAAAACTGCAAGAATTCCCCCCTTTGGTCGATCAGCCGCCACTTTGCCACGGAATGTTCCAAAGCCATTCTTAATACAGATCCATTCATTGTCACGATAGTTAATGTGTCCGAAAATGGTAAGACACTCAACCAATCTCCTTTAGTAAGATTAAAAGGCTTCTGTGCGGCATCTAACGATACTCGTATTCTACCACCTTGGCATATCGCGATATTAACGTCATGTGGCTCAAATTTTTGTTTTGTGTAGTTTATTATTGTATCTGTTATGAAGTTTCCCATGTTACACTCCCTCACACGGCAGTTTCCATTTAGTAAGACTGTTGATTTGCCGACGATTTCGTTGCTTAATCTGTTCACATCATCGCTATAGGCATTGATTACGTTTAGAAGATCCTGGTCCTGCGGTATACTGTTGTCTAACAATACGGGCAAACCATCGTAATGTGTGATTTCACCATCTGAATCAAATGTCAAATGCAGCTTGCCCATGTATTTCGTGTAAGCATATGCCTGAACGACCAACACTTTCCTCCCAGAGGCCTGATTCACTACCACAGGATATGGTCCTTCGGGTGTTTCTGGTTTTTCTGTGCTGTCACCGTTCCAGAGGAAGGTGTTTGAGTGGCCCCCGATGACTACATCGAGATCGTCTACTTGTTTAGCTATTTCTACGTCAGTTACATATCCTGAGTGTCCTAAGGCCATTAGGATTTCAACACCCTGACTTTTCAACTTCTCGACTTCTCTTCTAATGGCTGGAATCTCATCTTCGTATTCTACTTTGTTTCTAGGAGCCAGATATTTAGTTAATGGTAACAAGTACCCTATTATGCCGATTTTGACACCATTTCTTGCGAGTGTCACGGAGTTGTATAAGTTGGTAAGTTCCTTTAATTCTGGGACGTTTTCTAGGTTTAGGTTGGCTGCGACTACGGGCGAAGATATATTCTTGATGAAAGGAATTAGGCCGTCCACAGCCTCGTCGAACTCGTGGTTACCGAGCGACTGTAAAAAAAACATTACTGATTAAATTTTACAGAATGTTTTTTTATAAATAAATAACAAGAATACCCACCTCGAACTGAACTCGCTATCAGGTTAAAGTGACTGGTAAATAAAACAAAAGAAAAAACACTTCACACAAGCTCATTTATTTATATTCGGTATTAATTTACCATTCGTTATTTTTTTTCGCATTTAACATGTATCTCAAGGTATCAGACTTATGGTCATTATTTAATTCAGATCATGTTTAGTTCTTATCCCTATTTTCTTAGTCGAACGATAATAATATTTTGAAATTAAATATCTATTTAATTTCATTGGACGTTTTATGATATCAAAATACCTTACAATGACTAAAACTAAATCGATATAAATTGCGAGTTGGACTTGCGCACTAAGGGTTCCGTACAGTTAACGACTGAGTGAAAAAAAAAACTTCATACGAAAAGTACGGTGGGCCTTATAAGTAGCTGCACATTTAAGTGTTTTGTCACTTAAACGTCGTGTTCGAACTCCTGCACTAACATTTCTAAGGCGTTAAAGCGACAAGGTACATAAGTGTAGCTCCAGCTACTGATAAGGCCGACTGTAGCAGCAGACGTAAGAACTCCAGACCAGTAGAGAATATTTGAAATCAGAGATCAAGCTGTGCTGGTTTTCGTTATCGTTTATGTTTGAACACAGCCGTGTTTCGTTTTTATTGTTTTAAATACAGTATATCGTACGATTAGGTACGGCCGGTCCTATAAGGAGGTGCACATTTTAATGCTTTGTCACTTTCAACGTCATGTTTCAACTGATGCGCTGATCTGTCCAAGGCGTTAAAGCGAAAAGGTATTAGTACCTACCGCTACTTATTAAGTCCACCCTACATAACATAACACAGTTAAGTACATTGATTTCTAACTGGGTTCTATCAACTTTAAAGACCGTTCACTTTATTAGTTCTCACGATAAAATATAAATAGAAAATAAATGTTTTTATGTGTCCCACTCCTGAAAAGTAATTAAGTATTCCGTTTGCGTGCTAGAAACCTGAGACATACAGACCGACAGACGGACGAACGGCGGACGGATAACAGGGTTTCAGCGATAGGGCTCAATTTGCCCTGGAACCTTTAAAATTTGTATAAAGTACATACAGTACTTGTATACAGAAATGTTTCAACTGCTTTGTGGTAACACTTAATTCATTTGACGATTACATGTGACAGGTGACAATTCAGCGTTCATGGCGTGTCTAATATAAAGCCTAGTTACCTAGGAACTCATCGACCATGGTACCTAGTTAGGATTATGACCAGGGCCTCTATTCAACACAGTAAAACCATATTGCTGTTGACCTGTTATCGTATTGTTCTAACCTCTGCCGCCATTACTGTCAAGTAAATAATAACTATCAAAACGTTGACTATACGGAAACAAGCCAAAAGCAATATGGTTTTATCGTGTAGAATCTTAATCTTGTCATGTTGGTGGAATTAATGGGCGACTAGCACTTGCCTGCGGCTTTTTTCTCGCTCGGTAATCTCACTCTACTCAGTCAATAACAAAAGGGACGCACTGAGCGACAATCGCGAAAATACAACTTGTGTAAAGCAAAGTCTGTGAGCACTTAGAAGGTGCTTCGGGTTAATACTTCTCTCTCACTCGCTCTTAGTAGGAGCATAATGAGAGCGAGTGAGAGACAAAAATATAAACCCGAAACATCTAACTAGAGCTATCGCACTGTACCTTCATATACCTACCAATCCTTGACGGTTAATTTGTTCTGTTTGAACAAAGTTTAGGCTTTTAAGTAGTACCTAAGTGTTACCTACTTAAATTAAATAACTCAGCTAGTAAAATATTTATTTTCTCAGTCTAATATAATACTTACTTGTACTTATATTTTTATATCAGTTGTGTCTCGTACTAATATTACAACACGGTAATGTTGTATCGACTGAGAATATAAAGCCTCGATTCAAAAGACTAAGTCCTACTTAACTGATCCTACTTAAATGGTTAACTGGGAGGTCCGTTTTAAGATACGTCAGAAATGACAGTTTTTATGACTTTGCCGGTTTTAGCCACCATCACTACCAGCGCCGTAGATAGAAAACAAAAACGTTATTAGCGTTTGCGTCTTGGCTAGGCGTCTTTGGCGAGATTTCTACACCGCCCCCAATCTGCCATTCAAACCCATAGGAAAAAAGGCAAAAGATATAATTTAATCAATTAACCAGCCGCAGGCTTTATATCTGGCAGTATGGCGCGGTGGCCCATGCCCTAATACCTCTACTGACTGGACGTTTACTTTGACGTGTTCTACAAGGTGATAGGTATAGCATTTTGGGCTGTACAGTCAAGCACTTTGAATCCTAGGCCACTATGGACTATGTCAACGTGACGTAAACCAAATCAGACGAGCTCTCAACGACATTTTAAGAAAGTTCGTAGTGTCTTAGGAATCAAATTGGTAAGGTAAACGTCCGAGTGCTCGTCGCTGTACTAAAAGTTGTCCCCATACTTTGAATTGCAATTAACAAAATAAGATTAACATTACTTTTGTCACCACCTCATTTTAGCGATGAGACATGTCTGTGGCTTTGATATTTTACACGCCAATTTTTAAATAAAGAAAAGGACTGCCAGCAAAAGCACCTTGCATTTACTCATACAATCCGATAGGCTAACAATTCTTTTCATTTAAAAAAAATCCATATGTTTACCATATAAAACAAATTCTATTTAACAAAAGTAAAGGTCTGATCTCTCAAATCAAATGAAAATGTTTTGTATATAATGTATAAATGAACATAATAAATATTTTCTGTTGACATGTCGAGCACTCGGACGTTTACCTTACCTAAGTATTATAAATTATAAACTATCTTTAGTGTGTTGCCAGTTTCGAGTAACGTCAAAGTAAAAGTCAAGTCATAAAAAACTGTCATCTCTGTTTTGCAACTATCTTTTTCAGTCTTACTCAAGTTAAGTTGGATACTAATTATATCAGGGTGCGTTTACTCTAATGGCAGTTTTTGTAACAACCAGAATAAATAATTTACAATTCGTAAACGACAAATGAACAAATAGGGTCCGAGGACGTTGGTATCCAAGTTATACATAAAGTATTTCATAGCTTAAAGCACAGTATAAATAGATTCAATTTTTACTATGGTAAAAAAAGTTTAAGGAACTCTAGAAAAATAATAAACTTATGGATAAAGTAAATATTAAACTAAGCGAGACAGTCACGCTGGTTGAAGAACCGTTTAGTGAATCGTCGTTTAAAATAATAATTCTTCCTTCTTCTTGGGGAAAGACGGGACTTCGATGTCTCAGGTAATATTCTGTGCATTGTAACTCATTATAAGGTAAAATGTCCTTTGGCTGATCAATTAGCATGGAAAACCCGTCTCCACCATTCGAAACAAATTGAGGCATTATCACTTTATACATCTGTGTTTTATTAAGTTTGATGTATTTAGGTACTTTGCACTCCCAGCACCTCACTCGTGCTGAAACCACTCTTGACCCTGGTGGCCTTTTGTAGTCATAAACTACCTTTACTCCGGAATGTTGAAGGAATTCACCGGGTGGTGTTATTTCGCTAGGTCTGGCAACAGAGTGCTCAAGCATTTGTAATAGGACACTACCATTAAAAGAAACTGCTGCTAAATTACCTTCAAATGGCATAACAATAAGAAGGTCGCCTTTAGTAACATTAGTTGGCATGCTCATGTACGATATAGATGATCTTATGCCACCTGCTTGAATAATGGCAACTGGTGCGTCTGTCCAGTGTTCGCCTTTGTAGTGTGAAGCGTACCGGTACACCATAGCGTCAGTTATCAAGTTTCCCAGATTACATTCACCGGTTTTGCAACTTCCACCATCTAATAAGACGGACGTGCTTCCAACAGTCTCATCTGCGACATTGAGACCGTCGTTTCTATACCGTTCAATAATTTTAATAACTTCTTGGTCTTGAGGTATCGTGTTATCTAGAAGAATCGGATGCCCAGTTATTTTATTTGTTTCTCCATTTGAATCGAACGTCATGAGTAGTTTGCCGAGATACTTTGTATATGCATAGGCTTGAACTACGGGCACTCTACGACCAGAAGCTTGTGTGACGTACGTCGGGTAAGGTCCTTGAGGCTCCTCGGCATCGGGACTAGTACCATTCCACAAAAACGTATTTGTATGACCTCCAATCACTAAATCCACACCATCTACTTCTCTTGCTATTTCTAGGTCTTTAGCGTGACCAGAATGTCCCAGAGCTATAATTATCCGTATATTCTGTTCTTGTAATTTCTTTACTTCTAATTTAATAGCAACCACTTCTTCAATGTAATCAACGTCGTTCGTAATTGCCTGTGTTTTTGTTTCCGGTGTAAGATATCCGATTATTCCTATTTTGACACCGTCAACGTCAATGATAATAGACTTCCTGAGATTAGTTTCAGCAGCTAGCTCTGGAGCTTTGGCCAGGATTAGATTAGCGGTGACAACAGGGGATGTCAAATTTTCTATGAACGGAGTTAGTCCATTCACGCCGTTGTCAAATTCGTGGTTCCCGAGAGACTGTAACAATAGAAAGGTGCGGTAAGATATTTGATGTGAATAGCTAGAAGGACAGATATATTTTCTGTTACCTTTTCAATTGTTTTGTCTCGTTTGGGTTACGAAAGTCAATTTTTGTAGTCCAATTTTGTATACTTTTGTGTCGGCGGCCAAGATGCAATGAATCTCAAATTAGAGATTTTTACATGCAATGAAGCTATTTCTTATCAAGAGATGTACCTATCCGTCAATAACACCAGTTTACAATTAAAGTTTTTATTTCAACAATGTTAACAGTTTAAAATAAATTAAATGTACCTTTTAAAATCTTTGTAAATCACAACCAAAATAAACCTGAACGATACCTAAGTTAATTATATTACTTTAAATACTTCATAATACTGTTTTGTTTGACCATCCTTATACTCTTTGATATTACTTAATACATAAGATGAGGAATGCATAAAGCTGTAAGTAACCAGCTTAGTGATATTGGTAGTGTTGTGGCAGAATTAACTTTGAGCTTGTTCTCATTATGTATTATGATTCGACCTTCCGTGGCCGGGTATACTGGACTGGTCGTGTTGATGAATTCAGTTGTCGCTTGTAACTCATCATAATTCAAAGGGAACGATGGCCTGCCATCTAGCATTGCGAATCCATCGCCGCCCGTTGATAAGAAAGATGGCATTAGAACGTTGTAGGTTTCAGTCTTATTTAACGCTGAGTACATAGGTATAAGACAAAATCCGCAACGTACGAATACCTTCGCAATTCTCCTTCCAGGCGGGCGCTGGAAATCGTACTCTACTCTAATACCCGAAACCTGCAAGAATTGTCCGGGAGCGCGGCTTGGATTGTATCTTTCTACGGAATGTTCAAGCATCTTCCAAATTATAGTACCGTTCACAGATACTTTCACTGTATTTGCCTCAAATGGCATCACAATTATTAAGTCTCCTTTCGTTACAGCGGATGGTAAATTTATATGCGCTACCGAAGATCTTATACCGCCACCCTGGATTACAGCAATAGGCGAATCTGTCCACCCATCCCCTTTGTAGGATGATGCGTATTTATGCACCATGGCATCCGCAATAAGATTACCCATATTGCATTCCCTTAAGCGGCAAGAGTGTCCGTCTAATATAACGGACGTATAACCAACCACAACTTCAGATATTTTTGTAACCTCTCCCCTGTAATGTTGGACAATGCTTAAGACTTCAGGATCTTGCGGCACGGAGCTGTTTAACAAAATTGGATTGCCATTAAAAGAGACAATTTCACCATCTGAATTAAACACTAAATGTAATTTTCCTAGATATTTTGTGTATGCATACGCTTGGACGGCCGGAACTAAACGTCCTGAACGTTGTTTTACTAAAGTTGGATATGGGCCCACAGGTTTTTCGATGTCAGGCGTGGTTCCGTTCCACAGAAAAGTGTTGGTGTGACCACCGATGACTAAATCAATGTCCTCAACTTCCTTAGCAATTTGCAAGTCTTTAGTGAAACCTGAGTGACCTAGAGCAATAAATATTTTAACGCCTTCTTTTTTGAGTCTGGCTACTTCTTCTCTTATAGCAATGGTTTCTTCGACGTATTCTACATTGTTCTTCATGGCGAGGACTTTAGTGTCTGGCGTGAGGTAGCCGATGACTGCAACTTTGGTGCCGTTGACGTTGAAAATGACTGATTTCATCAGGTTCAGCTCGGCCTGCAGCGAGGGCTCCTTGGACAGGAGGAGGTTGGCTGCGAGCACGGGACAGGTCAGGTTGGCGATGAACGGTGTCAGTCCAGATACACCGTTATCCAACTCGTGGTTTCCAAGGGACTGAAAAAATTTAATATGTATTTTTTAAATTATACTGATACTTAATTCTGAGATAGCATCCATGCATTACTGATTTTAAATAGTTTATGTAGATTTTCTACTAAAAATATTAGAAGAAAAACTTATTTAAAAAAAAAAGAGCAACGATAGACTTTTGCTAATTGCAAATAGAAAAATACCTCGAAATAATTTAACAGGCATGTTGTTAGTTGCGTTTACTTACCTTATCGGTTAGTAGAAAGAACCCGCATAAAACAAATAAAGCAGAAAGACAATGACAAAAAATGTACTTTAAACATTGTTGGGTTAGGTTCCTAACATGATTTTATGATATTCGACAGTTATAAATTTAAGGCTTTGGACTCATAACAGTAAAAATATCAAAAATTGACTAGGTTCCTTTGAATTACATAAAAACACGAAAAGGGTATGTTTCCTTTGTCTTCCAGGTGTCCTTAAGTTAAAATGTCTTGCGTCAATGTCAATAAGGTGTTATGTCCAATAAATAAACCTACGTTTTTTAATTGATTGGCGTTAAAAAAGGTAATAAAAGGTTGAAGCTTCTGATACTAAAGTTGGTTAAATAAAAACCAACCATATTAGGGGAAGTGCCCGTCTTACGGTATTCCCCGCATCTTACTTGATGGCCGTCGGCTGGTTGCTGGTTGACTTTTCTTATAAAAACGATGATGGCCATGTTGCGGAAATTATATGAATAAATTATAATTTCTATTGCAATTCACGAAACACAGATAAGAAAAGTATTAGTGGCGACCCCATTAGAGGTATTTTATTTATTTGGTCAGGCTATATACACAAATCACCTAATCTGAAACTTTATATTATTAAATATGCTTCAATTAAACAAATACTTAAATACATTGAAAACATCCAAGACTTACAAATATTCATGTTAATCACACAATTTGCACTCGTTTGTTTTCAGTGAATGCGATCAAGAAATCTTGCTTGACTTGGCTGTTATTAGAACAGCGCCTTTGTAGAATAGTCGAGTAAGTAGGTAGTTTTTATACTGTTGTCTTACCGCCACCGTACTTGCAGATATTTCATCGTTATTAAGTCACGCCCACACCATTGCTTAAAAAACGGTGACGGTACGGATTCGCAGTGACGCGTCGTATCCGTACCGTTTTTGACGCATGCGCTCCACACCAATGCTTAAAAAACGGTGACGGTACGGAATCGCAGTGACAGGGATACGACGCGTCACTGCGTTTCCGTACCGTCGCCGTATTTTAAGCAGCCGTGTGTGGAGCATGCGTCAAAAACGGTACGGATACGACGCGTCACTGCGATTCCTTACCGTCGCCGTATTCTAAGCAGCGGTGTGGTCGCAGCTTTAATCCACTCTGAGCGCGGCCTTTATAATATAACTAAACAATTAAAACGTCATGCAAAACTATTTCATGCTTAGTATATTTAGTTTGGACTTACATTTAATAAGTGAGATCATTATTGGCCACTCACTCTTAACCGTGCTCTTTATCACAAATTCATACCTTCATTATCCCCATAGTTTCACATTTCGCGGAGCAGGAAACAAGGCAGTTACTTCAAAGTTCGAGTTTGAAATAGTTTTGTAGTTGAAAAGATTTGGCTTTTGGTTCGTATGAGGCGAAGGTGGGGCTGCAGCAATTATAATTACGTATAGCCTCCTAAGGCCATCACACAATGCCAATAGAATATCAACCTATTGTAAATAAAATTAAGTAATTTTTTTTATTTTTTGGTCAGCCAGAAAAACAATGGAAATTCTATTTTATTTACTTTGCAATAAATCTTTATTTACCTTTTTTGTACGAGGAGCCTTACATATATTAGGAAGGTAGAAATGAGGCGGAAGCTCTGTTTTATTTTTAGTTTGTACAACTATTTTAAAACAATTTGTTGGTCGGCGATGAAACTATTAAGAAGTGGCTGGATACCTGACTACTGTTGTTGTTGAGGTATTTTCAAAACAGATAAAATACGTTTTTTTAAATATTTCAAACTTAAATAATGTATTTAAACCAAATTTATTTTCTCTGGATTATGTATCGTAATCTGGATCTGGGCCTCTTTTCTAGATGGTAGAAACGAGATCGTGTACGACCAGAGGGGCTATTGCTTAATGCTCTCGCAATCGCAATTGTTTTCATTTTGAAAATCGAAGGCTAAAAGGAAGTAAATGTACAATTCAGACAAGTGGGTCAATTTCTTATAAAAATACCTACTTATTTACGCGTATTATTTTGTATAATAACATCGCCATGCTCTATATCTAGCCCGTCTGAAAACAGTATCTAGATGAGACCATATCCCCTCTAACAAACAAACTTGCTGATTCAAGATATTAAGAATAAAAAAAAGACGAAACGTGTTTTTCTGGTTCCGCTTTCAATAGATTCTGGAACTCTGAAATTGAAAGTATTTTACGTCAAAATAGTAGTTGTATATGTTTCATAATAACAACAGGTGTACTTTGATTTTTGTTTATTAAACATACATAGCATATATCATAGTGAGCATATCGATTATTGCATTAAAGGAATAGATGCAGATATAGCTGCCAAGAATGTTAAAGCACAGGTAGAACTTAAAGATATCGTTGAATCGGGCACCGCGTCTAGGTTAAGTAGATTGATTCGCCCAGATACCTCGGGGTACACTGGACTACGCAAGCTGATGTATTCAGCAGTAGCTGTCATTTCATCATATTCGTAAACTTCTCTTGGCAGACCTCTGAGCATTTCGTAGCCATATTCACCATTCGCTAAGGCTGCAGGGATCAATATCGGGTATTCTCGCCAATTGTCGATGACATAGAATGTAGGCAAGTAGCAATTGTGGCAACGCACGAGTGCATTGACCACTCGGGAACCAGGCTCATTAGCTAAGTCGTACACCACACGGACGCCAGAGAAATGCAAAAATGAACCTGTAGGATTTCTCAAACTGTATTCCGCGACGGATTGTTCGAGTAATTCTTTAAGAACTGTACCGTTTACGGTGACAAGCACCACGTTACTCTCTGACGGTAAAGCTGCCATTAAATCTCCTCTGGTGACAGCTGCAGGTCTACTCGGTGGTGCGATAGAATTGGCTATAGCTCCGCTATGGATCATTGCAACAGGCGCGTCTGTCCAACGTTCTCCTTCGAATCTCAGTGCATGGTAATACACCATGGCATCTGCTATCAAGTTACCGAGGTTACATTCTTCAGTCGAGCACGAATCCCCATCTAGAACTACAGCCGTAGTTCCAACAACTTCTGTTGACTGTGTCATGACGTCATAAGAGTATTTCTTAATTATTTTAACAGTTTCTGAATCTTGAGGAATGAATTCGTCTAGAAGAATTTGGCTTGTCTGAATTTTTTCCATGTTACCGTTAACGTCGAATTTAATCGTTAATTTTCCGAGATATTTATCGTACGCTACAGATTGCACAACAGGCACCTCTTTGCCTGATTCTTGACGCTGTACAGAGTTGCCAGTAACTGGTTCATCTGTAGCAGATTTTCCTTGCCAATGGTATTGGTTCTTGTAACCGTTGATAACTAAATCAACCCCTTCGATATCTTTAGCAATTTCTTGATCAACATTAGTGTCTGAATGTCCTAAGGCAATTATAAATTTAGCGTCCTGAGCTTTTAGTTTGGCGACTTCTTCCCTGACGGCTATGACCTCGTCGATGTATTCAATGTTGTTGTTCTCAACAATGTTGTCATCAGGTGTCAGATATCCAATCGCACCAATCTTAACTCCATTGACATCAAAAATAATAGATTTCTGTAATTTTACGTTTTCTACGTTGGGAAAAACGTTGCTTGTTAAGATGTTGGTTTGGATTTCATTTACGAGTGGGGAAAGTTTTTCCGTTCCACCCTCAAAGTCGTTGATGCCGAGGGACTGGAAGACAAAGCGATTGTTAGTGGTTAGTGACAAGCATCTAACTAAATTAATATAAAGCGTGTTAGAATAGATAAGTTGGTAGTAGATTAGGGTGTAGACTAGTTGCATTCTAAAGATCAGTTGTCTATACAACTAGAACAGAAAAATATAGGAGACAGCTAATGTATGGTAATCCAGGGGTTCACTTGGTATGATTCTGTCAAGCTAGCAACGACGGAGTTATTTTCTAGAAGGTTTCATGTCAGTTTCAGACCTGTTGGCAACTTCACAGATTCATCAATAAACGCTCTATTTCTTTTATCTCCTAGATATTCGTTACTATCGTTAGAATGCAAATTGTCTATCTCAAATTATATCTATAATATATACTCGTATACTTAACGTTTATTATTATTATACCTCACAAAGGATATTATGATAACAAGAATCCTAAATATATAAAGCCTAAACATATTATGTTAAGGTAAAGTGGCCATATGTTGTAATAATGGTTTTTTCTAGCCTTTAAATAAACGTTGTGTCAAAAACAACTATTTTCTTTTTAAATTGTTAACACTGCGTGCAGAACAAGAACAAGTTTTGTACTGATTAATTCAACATCTACTGGTTTTATACAACGTATGTTTAAAGGAAAGTATAGTATGTGTACGATAATACAACTATTAGTAGAGTCATCTCAAAGTTAGCTTGGATATACTTTTTGCTTCGAAAGTTTACCACTACGTAAGACCACAACCACAATTCTCCCATCACCACAGAAAACCACACGTAGTCATAATAATATAAGTACGTACACAATATTTACATTTAATATAAGTATATTAATGAATTAAAATATTAACAGGATTAATTCTGAAGATAAAGTTAGTATTTCAAACCACATTTTAAACCGCGTGTTAATTCCGAGAGCAAATAACTTGATTATTTTGTCATCTTACACTGCAGAGATTCCACATCCTGTGATAAAAATGTTGGCTCGTGTCTCACTTCGTCGTTTTGTCACACAACAGATGAGTTACATCACTTAATAAATGATGAGCAGTTTTGCTTAATGTATAACTGTTTGAGGCAGCTACCTGATTCATTTGACAAGTCAGGGCCCAGGGTCGTATTATGGTCGCCTTTATCGCGGTGGATAAAGCATTCGTCGCTCTCGCACCTACGTACTGGTCAGAAAGTGACAGATGTTTTATCAAGTTGTAGGTAATTCTGTAGCTCTACTCTCTGGGATTACAGGCGTGAACTTATGTATGTATGTATGTATCTATTTAGGTCTGTAGTATTATCTTGGACACACTGTGTAGGTACAAGAGCGAGGTAGAGAGTGGTGCAACATCTTAACCCTTACATACATTTTCAAGAAAGATTAGTAGTTCGAAAATCTTAAGACTGCACCGAGCAAACGCCGAGCGTCCAGTGGCGCCCCTCATTACTATTATTGTGTTTTCTAATTAACTTAAAAAATTCTGTGAAATCAGACGATACGTTTTTGTAGTGCAAGTAATCTAAGAACACAATTTATGGAATACGTAACAAACTTTAATAACAATTACCCTTTGAGTAGTCAGCTTAACGGAAAAACGTGGCCACTTTTTTCCGTTAAGTTCATAACTCGAAGGTGAATTGTTATTAAACTATGTGATAATACCCTATAAGTTGTGTTTTAATTTGTAGTACAAAAACTTACCGTCCAATTTCAAGAAAATATTTTAGTTTAATAGAAAACACAATAAAAGTAATGAGGGCGCCACTGTACATCCGGCGTACGCTCGGCGCAGTCTTAATTATATAATCGGATAAGATTACAATTAAGTAAGAGCTTTTCGGTTCTACTTGTAACGCGGTAATCACAGTACTGTCGAATAAACTAGAAGATGGAAATCACTAGGTACCTAATCCAAATTTACGTAGGATGAAATTATTTCCATCCTAGTAATTATTAACGTGCACGTTAAACTATACGTAGGTACGTGGGTAGATATATAAACAAACGTACTGGTCTTTGTCATTTAATGAAGCAGTGTACAATAATAGCAGTTCATTTTCCTGTCCGAATCCACATAAAGCATTATCTGTTGAACAAAGCCTTACTTTATTCATAGACACACTATAAACACGTTTTAGCTAAAGTATGCTTTGTCTATTAGGCAATGTTAGGACTAAGCTTCAACAACCAACTGCTATCATGATGTGAAACGCGTCAGTTCCGCCAAAAATAGAAAATAAAACCTTTTTCGTGTTGCGAAATAAGCCACCACTCACGCGGCCTCGAGGGGACAAAAAAAATCCCCGGGTGAAGCTTTAATTTCCATGTGTGTCATGAACCCATACAAATAACGCTCTCGGGCACTGAAATCGTCAGACCGGTTTATGTGCCTGCACATTATGTAGTGCGCTGCGACGCAACAAGTCGGCTATGTATTGATTTTTCCTATAATTCCGCGAACGCACGGACAAGCTAAACCTCATTACGTAGCCGGGGAACAAAATATCCGAGCGTTTTGCTGGTGGGTTTTAAAATTATATTAAAGAGGAATTTAATAAGGTAGCCGCGTGTAGTTGAGTTTTCGAAATATTTTCCATTTTTACCGTGTTTCATTTATAAATAGTTTGCGTTTTTAATCATTTACACGGACGTTCGTCTATAGTAGGTGTGTATTCGAAATTTTCTCTGCGATGTTATGTATCCTTAAATGTCGTACTTATTTTGCCTTGACAATAAAGATAAGAACAAAGGAATGAAACTTAGTAATGTACAAACAGTAATAAATATAGTGAAGGTACATACAATTTATATGTCACGATCGATCATACGTCTTAGTTGTTGTATTTAACATCGGATAGGTATGTTTAGTCAAATCTGGATTAAAGCAGATGTACATTTACATATAATAACAACATAACAAAACGCCGTCGGCACAATCACTGTAAAGCTAAAGAGCCACATTAGCGCGTTACATTGTCACAAACAATTGAACGACGAAATAGCCTCTTCCTTTAGCTAAGTACACAATTACAACACAACAAAGGAATAGCTTTTATACATAGAAATCTGTTAAATGTGATTTCATTCTATATTAGACAAAAAAAACAAATGAAAAGAAAAAAAAATTAATCTACAGTGCGTGTGATGTGCGTCATGAATCTACGATCTACAAAAATTGTGCATGCGGTTCACTGTGTTCAAATACTTCAAATGTGCTTTTCATTTGTTTCCCATTATAGGCAGTTCGCATATTTGGCAATAGTAGGTGATCAGCAACGTACATTCACTTACATACAGTGAGCATATTTTATTTGTGTGCAGGTTCGGTATAAAAATATTTGCTCTACTTGATAGTAATTGGTCAAAGTTTACACACGTTTACCAAGCTAGAACGAAGCAAGCGAGAAGCGATTCCCACTGAAAGGAAAAGGGTTTATAGCGAAAGGGAGTAGGATCTAAGCATCTAATTAGTTTCTAATACTGTGAAGTAACAAAAGACGTTGTTGTGTGGTCTTATGAGAAACTTGTAGTGCCCAGCTCATCCCCACCCGCAACCAACACCTAGCTATGGATTGGGTTTACCACAATAAACTACCATTCTCAGTTCAAAGTATGACCGCGTCTCTCGCGTTGTCACGATCGCCGATTGCCAAATATGCGGAAGACCCATTAAAGTAATAAAAATGTATACTATGTAATGTAATGTATAATACTTACAACAGCGTCGGGCCTCAGAGCATTGATGAACTCGGCGGCAATCTTCCATTTGTATATGGTGAACCAGGCAGTTCCGGTATACGTGTCTCCTGCGTTCAGGTATAACACAGGCGGACCTTCGCCTGTCGCCGCCTTCTTCCTTGCCTCTTTCACTCTGAAATAATATATTTTATATGTTAAAAAAGGCAGAGCAAGCATGTTACAAAATAAGAATTAATATCTGCGACGTCAAATTGCATAATATACTCGTATCTGAAAATTACTATAACTATAACCGTCTCTTTAAAAGGCTGGTTTTGATAGCTGTCAACTCAGTACAAAAGATGTGTTTGAGGTATTTTGTATCACGATGACAGCTGTCAAATCGAGCCTTTTAAAACGACGCAAATATAGCATAAATTAGCGGTGTAACGACTACAAATTAGTGTGCCAAGTTGTTTTAGCGGATTTTCCCTAACCAATTGCTTGAGTTTAACTGAAAGCTTGGCTATGTCTGGCTATCTACGTATTTAATTGTAGTTAGTCATGTTATTTAAACAAGTTACTTTAGTTTACAGTCGGACCGGGTGAAACTGTAGGGATTCCTGTTTTGACAACGGAACCCTTAAACGGGAGAGTGGGTGGAAAACACGTTGGAAAGGGAATTCGGGCCTCGGTGCTCTCGCTGATCGAATGAAACGCAATATATGTATAGTGATAGTAGTTGGTACCTAGTGAATAATAATCCGGCTAGAGCCGACCCATTCGAGCTAAAATCGGTATGAGTACCCGTATATCAATTATGGGTGTAGTGGGTATTGGTTTGTTTTTTTAGAATTAACACCTTGTCACTTTTTCTACGTGACATTAAAACGTGAGTGTCGAATGTTCGGATGAGCGCAAGGTTAAAGTGATCTAGCTAGCGTCCTCATTCTCACCAACGTAATTTTAATCCGTAGTGATATTGAAATAGCATGTAGTGGAGCTATGCGGAACATTTCTAAATAGACAGAAATGTGTGGATTAAAGCGTAATAAAAACTTACGTAGTGAAACTACCTCCTAATCCCTTTGGATCGTATTAGACGAATCACATCATCACTAACTACTAACAGACTAGGTACTGAAGGAAGCCCCTGTAATTCGATTTAACCTTTTTTTTCCACTGATTGTTTGAAAACTTTGCGGCTTTGTGCTGCCGTTATAAAATGTACGGACTTGTTTACTTGATATAGGTACTTTGGCTAAAAATGATGAAGATGCTTTCGTAAAATAATCTTTTGATACCTACTTTTATGCTTAATTAGCTTATTTACGTTCTCTGAGGGGGTCAATGCTAGTCACGCTTTGTAGGTACGACACGGCAGAATACGAAGAAAATGTCTTTAAGCCAATAATTAGCTCGTGACCTACTCTAGAGAGAGTTTTAAAATTTTATTCCTCGCTAATTTGTAGCTTGCGTCCAACTTGAATGGTCTAACAAACTTTGCGAGTAACTATTTTTGATGTGACATAGCAAACCGCTTAGAGAAGGAGGGGTTTAAAGTTCTATAATAGCCAGCCTAGACTAGATCAGGTTTATCCGGATGCATTGACTCAATGTAGAATTAACGTTGCAATACCTTTGAGGTTAAATTAATTTAATTAAGTGCCTTCAAAGTGGCTCGGCGTAAACAATTTAAATTCGAGACTGTACTTAATATATTTCAAATCCAAAATCCTTTGAAAGTAGCAACGATTGCCCATTCATATATAACTCAACTGCAGCTGCTGGCAAAATAATATTGATTTTATTTTCTATACGGCTCATCATTATTGATTCTGTGTCAAGGCCGGAGTTGACGCAGATACTTGTTATTCTATTGGTAAAAACAGTGCGCTAAGTAGGTATTCAATTATTTTAAATCTCTTTACTTGGTAGCAACTGCAGCAGTGAACGTCGCTCGACCTAAATCAAGACCTAAAATGAATATCGCCTCATCGCCGCTGCGGCAACTCGTGGCATGCTTCATACATGTGTTTGCATTTTGTTTGTTGCCGTTCACCGCTTCTCGCTGCCGCTACCGCCGTCGTGCAAAATTAACAACAATTGGAATGACAGGCCGAGAAAGATGCAGCTATCTGTTACAATTAGAAAGTAACATACTCCGATCTAATACGATGAATTGACCGGCTATGAACGGCCAACGGACTGTTACCCTGTGTTATCCAGTACCCTTTACACGCCCACGCGTACATCACTCAAGCGGTGTACCGTATTGTAAGAGGATTCATACTATACAACGCAGTGGAACGAGCACGTATCCAGTGTGGCTCGGCCTTAAACCGGACAATGCGAACACTGTTACTTGGCGGTAGACGGACCCAGCACGAAGTCTTACGAGTAGCATTTAGAATCACACTTACACATAAGCGACCCTGGGGAACCCTCCATAGCACTTCCCCGCATCCCTGTCAGCTGTAGTACACGCTCCGCTCAGCTGTGACGTCTGTTCGAACCGCGCGTGCATGTCGTTGTTGTGGAGGATCAGCAGCTCGAAGTTGGGGGGGATGGCTCCGGCCTCGGGGGACTTGATGACGGTGCTGGTGCAGAGTGCTGCGGCTGCCAGCACCAGGGTCGCGGTTGGGAGAGCCTGGAAATTATGGAGGTTAGAATTTATACTCTTGCTCTTGAGTGGCTTGCCCACTGCTCAACTGATATTTTTTTTTATTATAAATTTGAGGTAGGTTTAGGTTAAGTCATATTTTCAGCTGGCACGAAGGGGCAAAACATTCAGAAATAGGAGCTGTGCGTTAGCTGTCAAATTTGATGTTGATATACGTAATAGCATTGGTCAGTTGTGTACTCTAGTTGGGCAGTAGGTAAGAAGTCGTCTCTTGAGTTAAACAACCCTTCCTGCCATTAAGAAAAATAATTGTTGGGTGGCGTGTTCTCCGCAGCTTCCCTAGAGAAGCGACCTAGGACCTCCCTAATAACAAAAAAACTACAGGAGACCTATCTCATCTTATTGGTGGAGTCTATTAGGATACACGTCGAGCCTAAGCGATCTTTAAATTGATTACCTCTCATCATCAACTTAAGAGCTAGGCTGTTGTCGGTGGAGTAATTGCCACTTTTCTTCGTTCTCTGCCAGCTATTTCTCCCCCTGATACCTTCTTCTCTTACCTCAGAAGATCAGAATTAAGGCTAATTTATAATGAAGGTATATTGGCTCGAAGTAATTGCCCCCTAAATCGAAACCCGGAGCCGCCACTGGTTCTCCGTAATACCGCTGCATACTCGTATAATCATAGACAGTTTACTGTCAGGAGAAATTATACGGTGTCGCTTAACTGAATTGCAGGCTGTCTAGTCGGTTCATGAATTAACGATAGCTGCATTTCTGTGAGCTTATTTGGCTCATCAAGTTTGAACTGGAAATTCTGCATACTCGTAGTACCTAACAATTATGAAAAGAAATGAAAATGAATACGTTTTAGATGTACGCGGTACGTCTTTCGGGCCTAGAATGGTTGCGTTTATCGTGTGACAAAACGTGGATAAAGCATCCGTCACTCTCGTGTCAGAAAGTGACGGATGTTTTATCCACATTTTGTCACGCGATGAACGCAGCCATATTTGCCCCCCTGGTAAATACTATAAATGAAAAACCATTAATTTATCATAGAAAAACATTACAGATGTTACAAAACTCTTTTTAGGGTTTCGTGTCCGAAAGGAGCCCGTCCGCGTCGGGGCCCTATTATTAGGTATGCTTACGCTGCCTGACCGTCCGTCTGTCTGTCCTAACTTTAAACAGCTGTATCATTTGAACTTGTAATAGATAGTAGGTTGTTTTTTTACTAAAAACGGCGGATCTACTATAAATTCAGTAAAGTAATAAAAAAATAAAGAAAGTAAAATAATAAAGGGGATACCCAACCCAACAAGAAACGTTCTTTCTCAACGTACTTTTATTTTTGTTGTATCGTAAAATCAGTGGAACATACAAGCGCCAAATATGGTATGACTATTACAAACCCAGAAGAAAAACAACAAACACAAAAAATAGCCAAATGTGGGTTTGGCCTCGTGATGATTCGATTGGAAATCGAATTAAAATTTGAATACAACATATGCTGTGCGTTGTTACGGAACCCTCGGTCCGCGAGTCCGATTCGAACTTGTCTGGTTTTTTTACAAATACTTTCTTACAAAACATAGAAACCATATTTCGGTGCAAATTTTACCTCCGAGTAAAATATTATCATATAGCGTCTCTTGTACTAAATAAACAATGGTGTCTCACACCACCTCTAATTATCCATAAATTCCAACACAACACCGTGTAAACTCAACGCTTCAGTATTCATCGTCATTTTCTGAGACAGTTAGCGGTGGCCTCTAATTTGCCCATTCAGGCGACTACCGTGCAATGTGCATCTCAATTGGTTCGCGTGTAATTGCAGGCATTACAATATAGTCAGCAACATACGTAACTGCTTAGTTAGACCGATCGGTTATCTGCATACGTTTTAACGATCTTGCGAATACAATTATATGGATGAATGATACTTAGGTACTTATTTTCTAAAGTAAGTCACAGTACCTATACATTGCATGAAGATTGCATAGTATGTCAAAGTAGAAGAAAAACGTTGAAATCGTCAAAAATGTACACAATTTATAATAAAATCAATAACAAAAAATTTTAAGCAAGAGGCCTAATATGGCCAAGTTTATCGCGCGACATCTTGTGAATATATAATATGGGTATAAGTACGAGAGTGACGAATACTTTATCCATAACTTGTCACGCGATGAACGCAACCATACCTACTAGGCTCACAGGATAATAATAATCACAATAACAATACAGCGGCCCTTGTATCCGTCACTCTCGTACTTATATAGGTGTCAAAAAGTGACGTATGTTTTATCCACATTTTGTCACACGATAAACGCAGCCACATTAGGCTCCCAGGGGGCCTAATATGGCTGCGTGATAAATTTTGGATAAGGCCGCCGTCACCTTTTGACAGGTAAATAAGTACACGTGTCAAAAAGTGACGGATGCTTTATCCACAGTTGACACGCGATATAGACGCAGCCATACTAGGCCCGCCTGTGGAGACGGCCTGCGTTCTGGGCCAAATATTCTGAGAAAAAAATTGCTAATTTCAAACCGATACACTTTTACGCGCACGAAGCCGTGGGAAAAACATAGCATTTGATAAAATCGTTTATCATCATCACGTGTGACCGGGCGATAAAACATAAATATAAATGATCTCAACTAAAAGTTGCAGCTTAAGGTGGTCGCTTAAAACAGTGTAGTTCCACACAGTTTATAAACACGTTTTGTATGGCCTGGAGTCTGTAGACAAACGTTAACACAGGCCACCTGATGGCAAGTAAGTAGACTCTAAAGTCCATACAAATTAGCAATCTCAAGGTTGCAATCTTACGATGACAATCTCTAGACTACAAACACGTCGCCGATCCTGAGAACTTAGATAAAAGGCCATATATGCTAGTCATTGTACAAGCCCCGCAACGGAACACGCCTACACTGCAGTTTGGCGGCAGGTCAAAGTGTAAGATGGATTTTTGCCATGCGATAACTAATACACAGGAATAGGTCAGGAAATAGTTTAGATCGTCACCTAAATGCGAAAATAATGCGTGTCATTGACGGTAGACCTTGAAATCTTTGGTTCAAAAAATCGACGCGCTATTTCGCCTATGCGTCATTGCAATAAAGTACTCCGTAGCAACGCGATACACAATCAAGGCCGCGACTCCTGACTTCCGTACACAACAGGACTGGTATTGGAGTTTTGGGCACCTAAACTGCCGTTTTCGCGTTGGCGCTAATAGCGGCCGGCCACGAAATGTACGAGACTGATTGACGGGGAGTGGTCGCCTTTTTGAGGGGACATCTGAATCTGTCCTGTTACTGAGTGATTGAAAGCCTTGTCAAGTCCGAAGAGAGTCAGTTGGTAAGTCAGAACTAAAGGAAGCTATGGGGAACTTGTCATGTTTACAAAGGTGCAGTTAAAAATGTTACCAGTTTAAGCTGACCGTAATGTGGTGTATGTAGATGGGCAATGCCAACTGACTGTTTTTTGGCATTGACATGAAAAACACACAGACAGACCTGATGGTAAGTAGGAAAAAAGGGTCGGAAACGAGATGAAATGCCTCTTTTCTAGTGATTTCCCTGGATCTTTCCCCGATATCGAAAAGTAAAAGTATTAGTCTTAATGGTTTAAAATAACTGTATAAAAATAAACTCTACTGTACGCAAAGAAGCATCTCCGTGTATAGATATAGATGGTACGGTAGGGTTATATCTATAGATCGTCTACTAAGAAGCATTTTGGAAGCCACTACCCAGTAAAGACCACCATGAACTATAAAAAAAACCCGTATTTAATTTAATTTAGGGGACGTCGGTAAATTTACACAAGTGTAAATCGCTGGAAAATTATGAGGAAGAGTCTGTCAAGCACGTCAAGTCCATATTGCCGGCAGGGGGCTGCAAAATCTACGTATGGCAATAAAAGAACAGAAATGACACTGTCATATCTTGTCGGTTTAAATTACGAATTGTGTAAATGAAACTTTATGATTGTTATTTCTAACACAGTGCGTAGCGACCTAAGGTGCATGGTTTATGTTAAAAGATGTTTAAATGCATACCTACGGAGAAGAGCAATCGAGTTTCCGGCCTTTTGAAGATGAAGAATGGCACTGTTTGGAAATGTTAGAGTTCTTTGTTACATTACTTTTTCTGCCTTTCAAAAGAAAAAGGCAGCAAAAGAGTATGAAGTCTACATAGCATACTGCCTTTGCGTTATGATCAGTAGGATTATAGTGTTGCTTTTTGTTGAGTGTTATTGGCTTTTAAAAAACGAGGTGTTTTAATTAATTCACTCTTGTCAACCTTTTCGAAAATCAGATGGGAGTAGGTACCTGCCTGCTAGACACTGTAGGGTCGAGACTTGATCAAAAGGAAACAGTAGATAACAAAAGAAAAAAAATGTGACGAAGAAGCCGATCGTTTACAATATCGTTTAGACCTTCGAATACAAGCGGGCAATTGACTGCAGATGTCCCATTTTCTCAACGACGTCAGTTCCCAAATAACCAATTTGCTACACGAACACAAGAGGGGATATTGAAGTGTGAAATTGAAACAGAATTTTCGTCTGGAATAGGAGAATAATAATATTTTGCGTGAATATGAATATCTTTCTCTTAATATAATTCGAAATGAATCGGTTAACTTTTCGACTTTGTTTGGAAAAACTTAAATAATGATATAAGGTCAGGTTTTTGTATGCGTTGTTTAGTTAATCCATGATTCATACTAAGTAATCCTTACTTCTGTAAACATTACTTTATTGTATTTTTCATGATTACTTACAGTTCAAAACAAAATCCAACGAGTGCTTAAGACATTCACTGACTGACATTCAAAGCCATAGAAAACGGAGCTATTAACGAGTTCTTGGCAACTTGAACACCCGCGAAGCAAAAAGGTCGGTAAACTTGAATTATGCAATACAAGATGGCGTTTGGCGCCAAAAAAGCTCGTTCATTGAACCCCATAATTGCAGCCGAATACCTGTCTGTCCTTCTGGGAAGCGACAATGGGATAAAAACCGCCTTTTAACAGGCTCGGAAATAGGGATCACGAAGTTTATTGTCTGTATTATAATATAACTAAGTTTCAATGGAATCTGTGAAGTTATTTGAATGAGATGCGGTATGCGTTGATGATAATACGAAAGTTGATCTATGGCCCTACACAAGATGCTTTGCCTGAGATCGTTATCGTTATCTAAAAAGTATAGGATTGACGTTAGAATGCCAGACGGTCGCTTATGTGAAATACATACATAGATTTGGTCAGGTTTCAACAATCGTTTACGGTAGCGTTAAGCATCCTGTCTAGAACCACTGAATAGAAAGTATACCAAAATAAGGAAAACTTAGGCAAACCTTAAGGTAGTATCAAAAATTTATTGATTCGAAGAAATATGGTCCTTTACGCCCGGACTTAATTAATTACTTTTGTTATATTCATGGTTATCTTTATTTTGTTACCTAAAGCATTATTAGGGCTCCGCACCTCGAAAGGAAAAAGCGGATTCCTTATAGGATTACTTTGTTGTCCGTCCGTCCGTCCGTCTGTCTGTCAAGACCCTTTTTCTCAGGAATACGTGGAGGTATCAAGCTGAAATTTATATCAAATATTCAGGTCTACTGTCCCTTGGAGCTGTGAAAAAATCAAACTTCTAAGCCAAACGCAATCAAAAGATACAGTCGTTTATGCCGCAAATTTTCGAACCTCGCAAGGGAATCAAAACCTACAGGGTACTTCCCGTGAAGTCAGAATCTTGAAATTTGGTGCCAAGCAACGTCTTAGAGCACAGATAAAGGAAAAATTGCGAAAACCGTAAATTTTTAATTACATTATATAATAAAAATAATTTTAATAATTTTAAAGTTACTACCCCTTTCCTCATGAACGCGTAGAGGTATTAAATTGAAATTCATATCAAACACTCAGGTCTATAATACCTTTAAGCTGTAACGAAATCAAAAGATACAGCAATTTTAGCCGCATATTTTTAAACTTCAACTACTCGCAACGGAATCAAAACCTAAAGGGTACTTGCAGACGATCTAGAATCTTGAAATTTGGCATCAAGCAATGTTTTATAGCACATATAAAGGAAACATTCCGAACCTAAATTTTTTAGTTTCGTGACATATTTTAACTCGATTGTCGTGATGGGTGAACTTTTACTTACTTATTTACCTGAAGGTTTGTACGGAAGCCACGGTGCTCGAGTCCGACTCCCACTTAGCCGGTTTTTTTAATAATAATACACTGAGGCACGTGTAAGTATGAAATATCCTGTGGCCGCCATTTTGGTGACAGCCTCTGGGATCCTACAAAAAGCCTACTGGGAGGCTAGGGAGGGAACAGAGTGGGATATGAGGGAAGGCTTCTGCCTTTTTCCCGTTATAAGGGGGTTGGAGAAGGAGTGTACATAAGACATTCTACGAGTATAATATATACCCGTGTAAAGCGCTGAATAAATATGAATGAATGAATGAGTCCCAAAGGTAAACTATGCCAAAAAATTGTAATCTTGCAAGTTACAGTTGTTAAATGCTAAAGAGTTCAGATGCTTTCATAAAAGTAGGTAAGTTAAACATCAAAGCCCAAAAACAAATTAATACTCCGGATTCGATAATGAGCGAAAACTGCTAAAAGAGATTATAAAGGTTGTTTAAGGTTAAGCTCTTAAAAGTCAATTAAGGCCCACTTGCGTGGACCAGAGTTAGCGTCTTAACCCGAGGTTAGGCGGCAAACCACGTACAAAAGTAGACACTTAGGTAACTCTGGGTTAAGGGCTAACTCTGGTCCGCGCAAGTCCGCCTAAGAAATAAAAAAGAAGCAAAACTGAAAGTAGAAGCTGAAAATGTTGGTAAGGTAAGGATTGAAAAGTCGTAATATTACAGTATGAGATTCTACCTATTTCTTAAAACATGTGTGTAAAATAACTCAATAAAGTAAGAATCAGATAAGGTAATTATCATAATATACGGCTTGATAACGCCTTCACGGTTTTCGTCATTACTTAGAGCTGCCATTCCAAGACAAATGGCCATATCTCACAAAACAACTCCGGTAGCAAATGTAACCTTATTACTAACAGGAGAAGATTGAATCTGCTTTGCTTATTCAATTTGAGATATCGCATATTGGCCTTTGAACGCAGAGAGGTGTTATCAACGACGTGGAGTGAAGGTGTGTTGGAAAATCTGAATTTAACAACTTACTTTATAACTGTAAAACAGATAAATCTACCGATTTAAAAGGATTGTGAAGCAAAAAATTTCCATACAAAATGCGATAACGTTTCTCTCCCCTAAAACCTAGTCCGATTTTTAGGATTTTTGTCTATGTTGTAGATATCATGAAAAACTAGTTGTACATATCAAGGAAAACAACCAGACAGGACGTTTTCCTTTGCATGAAAATGTTTCTTAGAATGAAACAAATTTAAAAAACAAAAAACGTCCCAACAAACAAAAACGTCGCATAAGTCTTGACTTGTACGACATAAAGTTGGATAGCAGTCTTATAATGGTAATGAGATGACTACTAGGTCCTATAGACGTCTTTAATTTAACCTATTAGTCGTGCGACGAATATGTCATAATACACTGGTCTTAGCAACGTCGGTAAGACTAAACTATACGACGTTTTATTACAGTCTTAGCTTAACGTTTGTACGACAACGCAATTGCCATACTAACGTTATAGTCCATTAAACGATTTGAACTGACCAAATTAGGTGTTTGAAAAACCTTTATATGACATTTATATAATGTAGCATTGTATAGACGTTTTTACAGTGACGTTTATAAAACAACCGCTATCTTGTTTTTCTGCGGTTAATAAGCGACTCTTAAATGACTTAGTTGTTTATTTAAAACTTAAATATAACGTTTATTTGCATGATGGCCGTTTAATGTCATTTCCTAACTTTAATCTAACCTGTAGTCGCATTTTAGTCAGGTTTTGACTTTAAAACGTCTCGGCCTGCCATTATTTTACGGAACGCTGTATAGAAAGTACGAAAAATGGAAGCAAAAAATATGTGGAGAAAACTAAAACGTAGTGGAACTTTCAAAAGGAAAGTTAATAGGGATTTCCTGTTATCAAAAAACCCTACCGACCCTAATAGCTAGCTGTCATGGCGTATTGCATGGTTTTAAAATAACCTTAATATGACTTTATGTTTTTACAACGTCGTAAAGAGATAAGTGTACAACAAAAGCAACAATTTTCTACATTTTAGATACAAACATATTTTTATTGATAAAAATATAATGATTTAAACACAAAATTACGAGGGGGCATGAAAATCTGAATAGTATTTACATAGGTATATTATCATAAAACTTCAATTCCCAGTCGAACTAAACGGCATAAGAGACAGATAAAGTTAGTAAAATATGAAAGTTAAATAACACTCGCCATTTATTTCCTTGTAACTATTTATTTTGCACTCAAATCTCGAAACACAATCACAAAGTGCCACTGACAAGAAAAATGAATAAGAAGTCTTACAGGTGTTGTGTTCCTTGACTCAAATAAAACGTTTTAGTCATTCAAAAACACCTGTACGACCACAATACAACAAAAGTGGTAATTCCATAACGTTTATATGACTTTTGAATGACGTTAACGAAGACGGCTTGTGACTTCTGTATGACCATTATACGACAAAGTAGGTCGTATAACTGGGGCCATTTTCGCGTTTAGTAAACGTTATTAAAACATTAGTATGACTTAGCTATTACGATCACAGGTATTAAGATAACGTTTGCTAAACTTTTGAATGACGTTAAATTGTTAGTTGGGGTTATCGCCCGGAGCTAAATTTGTATGGTTTTTTTTTGACAGCCACGCGATTTTAGCGTCTCTTCACAATCCTCTTAATGGCAATGAATGAGCTGATACGACACGAGTAACTTCTCTTAAACAGACCTACCGATTGAACCTAGTTAAGATCCATTATGACACTAGCTTTCTTCTCGTTTGGGAGTAACGTTGTCAAAGACAGACACATACATACACAGATACACGTTAACCTTATAACACTCCTCTTTTAACGTCGGAGTTTAAACCCCCCCGAGTATTTATTAAACGCTCAATAAACCTATTTCACAGTCACGGATGGACGGATATGGCGAAACTATAAGGGTTCCTAGTTTGACTACGGAACCCTAAAAAAGACGGTAAAAAAGTGCCTAATTGTGTGTGTGTGTTTTGGAGAAAGCTACACATAAACATATATTAAAACGAGATCAATCGACAAGGTTCTTGTATCAAAACAGACATGAAATACGAAGTTATATCTGACTTGAATTTAACATAGATGAGAAACAAAACGTAAGTAAGTAGGTAAATATTGACACCACATAGAACGGAAAAGGTTTAACAGACATTGTGGTGTTGGTTACTACTGTACACCTACATGCAAAGACTTAGGTATTGCCCAAGTAATTCAACTCATTTACGATATTAATTTAGTCTTAATAAAGTAATAAAGAAGTTTTTACAGTTTCATCTCCAAAATAAAAATAAAACATGCTTAATCATGTAAGCGATATAAACCTCTTTATTCTCTATGGGCCAAGTACCTAGCGTAAAATTAATTACTTTTATCCAGGGACTTCCTACTATTTTCTCGATAACCATCTGCTGGATAACGCTATCATATATTACTTACTCGGATCTGACAGAATTTTTGTCACAAACAGATTGTTTTGTGCTAGTAATCAGTAATCAGTAAATTATTGCAATATCTTAGTGTTACAAAGATATTGGTTAAATAGTAGCTAATATTGATTTACTATTTGATCAGTTTTTATGAACACTGATGGACACTGCATTATTTTAGGGAGAGAAATGGGCACTGTAGGAACATTTCATGGCAACACGAGGAGAACTGGATTCAATATTAATACACGCGTAAACAAATTAAATTGTAAATAAGGTGCCACTTAACAATATACCGCGACCGCTGATTTTCAGTGTTTTGTCGCGTGTTGTTGATTGCTACCTAAACTTATCATAATTTACGGAACCGATAGATTTATTCATATTATCAAGACCGCAGCGGTAATCAGTAATGAATTATTAAAGATTAATATTTGATGATGATTGACAGTATCGTTGGTTACAGTGATATCATTTCCTTGCTGATTGTGTCGATGATTTGGTTCGATCGAAGCGTAGCGAAGGTTTGAAACAATAAAATGCTTTATTCTACGATGGCGGCGCATGTGCGAGATCTGCTGATAGCGACTTATATATAATGATGCCGTAATGGTTCTTCCGGTGTGACCATGAATCTAGACTGTAGATTCTTATCTCCATCATGGTTAAATCACGGGAACGAGAGTTGTTGAAAATATGCTGGTCACTTGTGTTAGGTAGGTCATCAAGGGCCCTAGAATTGGATGGTTGTATGTGCCGTGTAAAAGAGACCACTATGGCAAATTAAGTGAAAAAAACCGTTTTTTTTTTCAATTTTCAAGCATGGCAACATACCTATCTAGCGTCCACATTTGGATTTTTGGTTTTTTAATAACGCTTTTAACGAATTTGAATAAGTTTTGGCACAGATCTCTCATGTCCTCGACTAAAATGTAACATACTTTCTACCCTGGAAATATTGATAGTTCCCGAAGGAATAACGATAGTAACTAACGCGGCCGAAGTTTTGGGCAAACACTATTTACTACAAATACGAGTATATAGATGGACGTTCTAACAGTCATCTCTAATCTATAATCGATTAAATCGTTTTCTTTGTTGTCTGTCGTGTTACCAGGCAAAATGAAAACAGATTCGCGGGGTAAATAGAAATACAGCCTAAATCGTAATTTTACATTAGACTTGTCAATTTAATACTTGTTCTTATTAGTAATAAGTTATGACTTATTTTAGATTGTATTTCTATTCACCCTATCTTACGGTACTTTACGCTCGTTTTGCTCGTTTCCATTACGTATTGATGTTATACATATACATACTAAGCTGCCGACTGCGAACGTCAACGATCAACAAAATCAAAGAAAATGTATACAATTTACGTAAACTGCCGGGCGTCAGGCGCTCAGTGACACTTATAAGTACGTTTTCATGTTAAAATTTTTACTTGAATATATAACGAGATGAAGTCAAAGTGAATTTTGATGTTGCCAGTAGGTAATATTGGATTAAAACGTAGTGCTGTGAGATTACTAATGCAGATAGCATTAATTCTTTTAATAACGACTAAAGGCACTTACCGCGACTTAGCAAGCCTGGAATAAGTTTTTCCGCTACTTCCCTTAATGCTACCCGTTGGTGGTCGATTTTCAAAAAATCCTCTCTTAGTAGACCCCTAGGTTACCCAAGGAATACTTCCTCTAAACTTCAAGTCCCTAGCTCCAGCGGATTAAGCTGTGTGTTGTGTCAGTGAGTCACTCAGACACGGTCCGGTTTTATGTTTAGAAGAAAAATAACAACAGCTTGAAAAGAGCATTAAACAGTCATATCATAATCATAACGTTATTACTGGGAGCAACATTTATAGCAAGCGAAATATCATTGTGGTGGATGTTTGACTCCTAAACAACCACACAGCCCTTCGGGCACGGAGCCCTGAAAATAGACTCCCAGAGGCCCTGCCAACATGCATTACGCTGACTAGCGTTTGTATTCGTTTCGTTTTAATTTAAACCAATCGCGTCACTGGTAGATCACGTGACTTTTAGTATCACGTCATCAACCAGTGACGCGATTGGTTTAAAAACGAAATGAATAGAAACGATAGTTGTAACTCAGTACTAGTAGTATTGACTATATATTGTGTTCCTTATCTCTCATTATCTAGCCGGAAGACCTCTCAATCCCAATACCTGAATATGAATTATACTTTATTATACATGCAAGTGCAGCACGGGCACTGGGCGGATGTCCGTGACAGCCATTTTTGTTCACCACGTGCCTTTGACGCGGTTAATTAATTTATAATTAATCGCTAATTGAATGTTGATCTGGAATGTACAGCCTGTTTTGATTGGATTTTAATGAAATTCGTAAGTTATTATTCCAAAACCGAATATGTATGTACTGCTATTTTTAAGTACCTACCCTTATTTGATTTATTTTACTAACTATTTTATCGTTTGTTTATGGCCTTTACACATGGGTTTTCGGGAACATGTCATATGGAAAATCCTGAATCCTAAAGTCGCTTGTTATAGAGCAGTTAGGAGTACATTTTTTAACATTGCGCAATGTTAAATATAGTACTACAATGAGAGCACCAGTAGGTACAACAGTTTAATAGAGAGAACCTAACCAACACAACCGCGTGTCCCGCTGGACCACACACTAGGAAGCGTTTCATTTTGCAGCTAATCAAGGCGCAAGTCCGAGGAATATTCTCGGAAGGGCACATCTAGGCACTGTCGAGGCATCTAGGTCACCGGTGCACGGTTAAGACATCGATCCGGAGACAAGCCATGTTAGCCATGTATAAATATAATACTTTTTTATCAGACTGCAGAGAGGTTGGGTTATGGTTACTTATGGTAAAAGTTTAATAACTAAGTTTAAATGTCTAAAAGCAAATACAAAATTAGCAATCGATATGTTTAATAAGGTGTGTGATGTTGAAATCTTCACTGACGTAGATTTTTTTTGATCTTATTATCTTTAACCCATTACTAGGTATTCTAATTAATTAAGAGATGTCATTTAAACTGTTATGGGTTTGATCAATGTATTTCGATACTTTATTGATTTTTGGGAATGTTAATTGTAGGCAAGATTTATTGTTTTAGCTTTTAGCGTTAGTTCCTAAATAGACGGTTTAATTACTGGCGCGTGCCTGTTATTCATGCGTAAAATTTTAATTCTACCCTCTATGTGCCTCTATGTACCATGGCTTGCGTTCGCGGTGTTCCACATGAGAAAGAAATCATTTGCATTTTATTGTCCACTGCTACTTATGTTATCGTTTTTGAGCACGAGCTACGTTCAAACGACTATCGCCCTAAAGGCGGAACACCGCTAACGCCGGCGATGGTATGTGTAATTTATATCTCATTGCAATTTGTGACAATTCTGTGCTACGTTGGCAAGTCAAATAAATAAATAATATCGTTTGTTTCCTTCTGTCTCGAAATACGTGTTTTTAAAATTATTTCAAAAATATGATCGTTATTAACATTTTTGGAACATACAAAATTACCACATTACTATTTGTTTGACTTTTACATGGTTTTCGTATTTTCTTTGTTATTTATTTGACTTCCTAAGGTGGTGTTTAGGTTGCTGCTTCGTATATTGGACAATATCGTCCATACGTAAGGCGCATATGTCCATATCAAGTCTGTCAGGCTCAAGTCTGCCGATGCATGGCAGCACGGTTACACCTTGGAAGGACAGAGTCGGGTTAATTTAATTCTTAAGCGGACACGTCTCGGTTTGAAACAACCAATGCAGTTACTCCCCGGCTCAGCGCCAGCGCAGCGCCTAAGAGCATCTTATAAAGGAAAAAACAACCTGTTACCGGTTTTACACCTCGGAAAGTTTACTAGTCTTAATAAGGCGACATACCTTAACACCGTTACGCTTAGCGCTTGCTAATTTGGTTTTATCTGTGTTCATAAGTGTCATGAGGGCTACAATTGAGCTAGGCCAGTTGCATTCTACGAATTATGAAGACTGTAATAAATTGTCAAAATGTATGGAGACTGGCAATCCAAAACCGTCCTAAAGAAAGGCATGCTCTGGGTAGTGATTCTCTGAACAACGACGGTCGGACGGGCGGACGAGTGAATGTCCAAGCCGCGAGTTTAAATAGTCCTGTCAGTGCGAACAAAACATATTTTAGCGCGTGCATTTTCAATTTAGCAGCGATTTCACTCGTTCGTCCGCCCGTCCGTTGTTTTTGAGAGAATAACACCCCTGGACGGCATTCTATACATATTCGCACACGTACTTATTAATGTTATTAATAGATAACGACTTTATTTTTTAACTTGCAGGATTCTTATGTAGTTGTGTATTTTATGTAGCGCGCTATAGGTACAGGCCCTATTGATCCGAGGGTAAGGTTATAATAAATATGTTTAGGATTTCGGACGCACAGCGTGGTTCTAGAATATTGGAATCGCTTTTTTTGCCTGTTATATACCTGCCTACATAATACTTCGATTTAAACCTTCAGTCTTGTCATGTTTCAAAATAATCTTAAGACATTTTTAGTTCAGTTTATTTATACAGATAATATTTGTTTGTTTGTGACGCTTTCACACCGGAGATATTCTCCATAACAACATTATGTATTATAATTGTCACCAAAATTCATAACCCTAGTTGGGTGTTTTCACTAAAACGTGTATTAAGCCCTAATTAAGGACAGAAATTAATGAACTTTAACTTTGTCAGTTTTGTGACGAAAATTTGCCATACATTGCGGCCGCTAACGTACGCTTTTTAGTGAAAACTCCCAGTTATAAAAAACATACACGATGGCATATGATTCCACTTTTAATTAAAGGTTCCTTTTTTCGACATTTCTACAGTAAATATTGTAGTGTTCAGTCTGCATGAAAACCAACTGAATTGTTCGAACTGATCGCGTAATTTTCAACTCGAATGCGGGAGTGCGAGCTTTTAAATCACGATGACAATGTCATTCTGACATTTTGGATTGATCGATCATCAAATTGTTGGGCAGCCATTTCGCCTTCGGTCGGATACGACAATTCCTCAACTGATATACAAATCGGACGCGGAGCGAAACCGCCTTAAGTTTACTGCTTATGTAAAGAACAAAATTCAAAGAAAAAAGAATAAGTCTCGAAAAGGTTCAATTGGCTAAATAAGTATAGATACCTAACAGGCTAAAAAAAGGACACAACATCCTATAAAGTGAAAAAGTCGCTAAGTAGACCATTCCAAGAGTCAGACACATTTTATCGACCTATGACGTGGAAATTAAATTCAAGTTTAGAGTGGCATATCACATATCTGACCGTCTGTATCTAGGAAACAAATTATTACTTACATGCTTGTTACGTATTTTTAAAATTAATTAAATCAGTGCCGTGGCAAAAAGCAACAGTCGAAGAAGCATTGTTATACAAATAAACGTGTTCGTTAAACGTTCGTTTACGAAATCCTATCAAAATATTTTTTATTTTTATTTTCAGCAATTTGTTACTTTGTGCAGACGCGAACGGCACCGGCCGCGGCGCCGCGATCCTCGGGCAGATAATTATGATGATGATAATACATAATGAGAATTATTATAATGTACAAAATACACCTTAAACACTGACGCGTTAAAAATCGTATTCCATCACCTAGTATACATACATACATACTTACATAAACTCACGCCTTTATTCCCAGAGTGGGGTAGGCAGAGCTACAGAATTTCCAACAACTATAAAAACTTTTTGATAATTCTGTAACCACATTTTGCACACTTAGGCGAAGATGTTTACCAGTGTATTAGTGACAGGTTGCAAGCCCATCGCCTAACAGTACTACACGCCTTTATTACCTTAGTCGGCTTTTACGACATCCACGGAAAGATATGGAGTGGCACTATTCTAATCCAGCTACCATACCTAGTATAGTCGCGTTAAAGTAAGAAAGGTCACTTTTGGACCTTAATAGCGTTAAAATGGAGTTGAAAACAGACGAACCTTTTCTTACTGTGACTATAGTACCTCTTATTCCTACATTTTATAAAAGTTAAAAGTAAGAGAATAAATAGGTACCTACTTATGTTTTTGCTCAGTTGCTGTCGTAGTATGATTTATATCTCCATGTACTTGTGTAACTACAAAGTTAAACTCTCACTAGTTTATATAGAAGATAAAACTTTATTCATCCAACACACAAGGGTCTTCAAATAAATAAAGTAAAAAACAAAATAACACGAAAATAAGTAAAACATACACATACATACATAAACTCACGCCTTTATTCCCAGAGTGGGGTAGGCAGAGCTACAGAATTACCAACAACTCTAAAAACTTGTTAATAATTCTGTAACCACATTTTGCACTTTTAGGCTAAGATGTTTACCAGTGTATTAGTGACAGGTTGCAAGCCCATCGCCTAACAGTGCTATACGCCTTTATTCCCTTAGCCGTCTCATACGACATCCACGGGAAGATATTATGGAGTGGCACTATTCTAACCCGGCAACCACACGGGTAGTAATAAGTAAAACATGAAAAACAAAGTTAAATTCCTTTAAGTACTTATACTCTTTAAGACATTTTTTGTTACAGACAGTATTTGTTCGTAAAAGTGCCATTTTGTTCGTAAAAGACACACTAACAGCTTCCCTGTCCTGCTGACGATGAGCTAGAAACGAGTAGAAACAGCGAACAACCTCTTTTGCCGGCGCCACACGCTTTGTGTTTGCCGCAAACCCTGCAGGACGCAACTATATCTTAAAGTGAGCACGATGTATTTCCATCTCATTCCAATGTATAGCTGCGTCCTGCAGAGTTTGCTGGCATTTTATTGACACGGGATTAAAATATTTTGTTGTAGAGAGAGTTCTCGCCGTCAGTGTGGACAGCGATCAACTATTAATACATATTGTGTCTCATTTATTGTCACGGGATCTATATCTCTTGTTCGTTTCATGAGCGAGAAAATAGTCTATAGCTAACCGCTTCATCGCTGGCGGTGATACAACTACTTTAATGACCACTGCATTATTGTAAGGGGACTCGACATCCAAATTGACTCGATAAAAAAATATCAGATATTTAACTGTGTCGTTGACAGTAATTAAGGAACTTAACACAGATTTGACGAAAAAAATACCTCTCGATATTTTGCCTGATGACGTTTACAAGATGCAGACATAAGTAATTCTCACTAGGTAATTAAATGATGCAATTAAGTAACACCTGTGTAGCTTTTGATCGTTTGTTGGCAATTCAAGTACGACGGTTAATACGGGAAAAATATGTCATTTATTACTACCTATTTTACGAGCATTAAACATCCGTAGATAATTGTTTTATACCATTACCCGCCCCCCAACTACTTATGTCTTTAAAGCAACTAAATCATACTCGAGAAATAGTTTACGTAAAAATGGTGAACACCGTAACAAAATCCATTAGTTTCAGAAATTAGCCAGAACCGGCAAAAGAACAGCTTAGGTAGGTAGATAGCATGTATTTTAAGATTCCGGAAATTGTTATCTTTTGCGTCACTGTCGCCAAATATTAACTTTCCTTCTACTGATGAGCTCGGTAAATTATCTTAATGTCAAAAACAGAAAGAATCCACTTATAATACGGTTTCTTTTTGATTGACATCGCTGTTCGTTAATTAATATTTTAATGATGTTCAGCGTAATATCATTTCCGTATTTCGCGTATTTCGAATAATTATCCCATCAAAGCAAATACGCGTCATCGGTTTTTTGACTCTCATCAACAGAGCCAAATGCAATCCGCGGAGAAACCGACTTCATATGGCTATATTCATAATTTCGTACATTCCGTAGGACAAGGGCACAATTGCCCCTATAATCATATAGTACATTGTGCCCTTGTTGTAACTGAAGGTGCGATTTAGTGAGTTTATGGTTGTCATTTATTCCAAATAATCTTATAAAATACTGATAATCCGCCACAAGCTAATACATAATTAATTCTCAATGAAAAACTCATTTGACATTTGCCATTGGGATCCATGTATACATATACATCTGTTGGTTACTTGTAACAACGTTAAACATTTGCCAAACTGATGCCGTTACGTATACCTACACAAATACGCCACCGTAAGTATTGGGTAGTTTGTTAAGGTTATTATATTTTATTAAAGTATGAACTGTATGTATGTATGTATGATTCTTTGTTTCCTTGTAAAGACTGAACAAATGGCCCAATTTCGAGGTGTCGTTAGATTCGTCTCGCGGGTGTCATTGGGTACCTACGTAAAAAAAGTGAAATTGGCGAATAATCATCCAAACAGGGTATTTAAAAAGCTTGATCACTGTTATAATTAATGTTGTAACTAACGGACGGGACGTGTTATTCCTGCTCCTCCGGGATCTGTCCTTAGCTAGCAGGACAGTCCTCAGTGGAGCCGAAGAGTTGTCATCTACGCGTATGAATTATTGTTGTTTGTGTCCGTTAATTTCCGTGAGTTACGTATAATTGCGAGATGTCCGTCGATTGCATGGAGTCGTTTGACGTGAACAAAGGATGTTGGGACTTATGAGTAGAACGTTTAGAACAGTGTTTCAATGCAAAATACGTTAAAGAAAGTGTTAATGTGGCCACCTTATTAACGAGATTGGCACGGAGGGGTACCAGTTGATGGTAAACTTAGGCACACCGGCGCAGACAGCAGCAAATACATTGGTATTTTGTGGGCGCGTTACAAATTCAAGCAGTGCCAGCAGAAGAAGAGGGCAAGTGAGTTTAGATAAGAAGCAACGGTTAGGTTAGAAATAGGCTCATGCGGCGGTGGTAGAAATCCAGGAACGGATAATCAGGGTAGTGATTCTCTTAACAACGACGGTCGGACGGACGAACGAGTGAATGTCCAAGCGACGAGTTTAAGTAGTCCCGTCAGTGCGAACAAAACATATTTTAGCGCGCATTTTCAATTTAGCAGCATGGTTTCTGCCAATGGATCGAACGTATAAAGCTACTTAATTGAAAATGCACGCGACAAAATGTGTTTTTTTTCGCTCTGACGGGACTACTTAAACTTCGACGCAGGGGGTTCTAGCGGACAGATGTTTGTATAAAGCTTTCGAGGGTCCGGCTGGTGCCTTATCTGTGCTGCGGATCATTTTGGCGGCTTTGTGTGGCGGGGCCGGTGCGCTCGTTTAACAAAGTGAATCCACGGATAGAATCAGAGGTGAATTTTGCGATCATTAAATACGGGATACGAAAATTCCATGAATATATTTTACGCACAGATCACAAACTGTTATACATGTATCCAAATATATAACCGTTTGTGTTGCGTCCGTGCTTTATATCCAAATATAAAGTGATGGCAGCCAGTCAGATGCAGGCGATGCATCGCTGGGTACCTAATACTATCGGAATACATATAACAACGATATCAAATATTTTCGAAGTAATCAAAATGCAGCTGAGGCTTTGTCTCGGTTGCCAGCGATAAGGGAGGCAACAGGAGCAAAAGTTAAGGACGACCTACTAAGACTAGTTTAATTTGTGTTAGGCGAAACTTTTATAGACGATTTCATCAAGTATTATTTAACCGCAAAGCAAAGTTTTATTGAAACATAGGTTGATTAGAGAAGGGAATGTGGAGATAAAGGTTGGTAGTTGGTTACGATGCTTTATTAACCAACGAACGTGTTGTTGCTGCTCCTCATCACCTCCAGGATTATCTACTACGATATTTTTTATTCTTTGCTTCCAACGTTTATAAATTGAGCCCGTCAACTCTTTTAAACCTCAGCAGATCAACTAACAAGTAATTCTTGTAACAGTCCACATTAAATGTCTCATTTGACACGTATTCGTGTCGTATGGCTAAAATGTGATATCGTATCGGAAAGGATGTACCCATATATTAAGCTTGTGCTGAGATATTTTCGACTTTGAGCATCTCATGATAATGTTTTTCGAAGTGAAAGTGTCGCGATCTCACACGACGATACGTTCTGGTTAATTGCAAGGTTGAAACCAGTTGGTTATTGTATACCTAAACTGTATGATGCGATAAAGTTAGAGAACCAATAAACTACCTACTTAAAATCGGGGTTCGAATTATCAACCTCTAGCTTTACTTGATCTCCGTTTTTAGCACATACCTACAATTTCAGAGATCAATGTTATATTGGCGCGGCGGATCCAACATCAGTGAATAAAGAAGAAGGTTGTCTTACTCATTTGCGATTGAAAACGGCCCTGACCGTGGAATTGATCACTGAATAGGCGAAGCCGAGGTCGGTCACGTGGAAATAAACTTCACACTCGTTGAATGAAATATCTTTTTTTTGGTTCAGAAATCAAGACCGTTGATTGGCACTGAATATGTCACGGATCATAGCGCTTGACAGCGCTTGATATAGGTAATAGGAAACTGCCGCAGTGCTTAATTTAGATGTATTCGATCGGTCGAGTCCAATTTTAGAGTTAATAAAGCTACCAAAGAGGCGTTGTCTAGACGAAATAAATCTGATTGCATTGCATAACTAAAGTTGGTATTTAGTTTCGAAATAGTATCCTTCGCAAGGTCCTTCGCAAGTCAAGCAAGTTTGCGTGCTAAATGGTTTTATTTCGATTTTCCTCAAATAATCCTTAATTCTGCAGGTGAGGCAAAGCGGAAAATCGTTAAAAAAATATTACTTACACAGTTTGTATATTGATGATTTTCCTCAATACATTACACAAAAATCGATGTACAGTCGAGTTCATAAATATGCATACACTTTAGTATAGTGAGACTTATTTAAAGTAGCCTGATCTGCTTTACACATCGCTGACAAAATCGAGACACTTCATAAAATTCGTACTATACCTTGTGTGTTTAATGTCATATTCAAACTGCCATATACAAATTTATCACAGCGATTAAAGTGACAAGGTACTAAAGTGTATACATATTTATGAACTCGACTGTACCTATCTACATTTACACTAATATAATAAAGAGGAAAGAGTTGATTGTTTGTTTGTTTGAATTGAAAAAAATCTATATTATCCCAGATGAACTTGGGCTGTTTCATTTTTCTGCGCCGACGGAGTCGCGGGCACCATCTATATTAGATATATAGAACATCTTGAAGACATTACAATTCCTTTTAAAATGGTTGGGATATTTTATCGACCCTATTGTTTTTGATCGAGTGGATATAAACACCGTGTGTCAAGTGTGTCAAGCCGAGTTCGGAAACGAAAGAATGATGCACCAGCCTTTTGCAAATTGTGTATCGACGAGTATGTTACCATAAATTTTCGTGTTTAGTATTCTAAGTTCGTTGGTCGTTATTATTGATTTCATAAAACATTATACCGTCAAGGACACTTAATAATTACTAGAGTACAAAGCTTATCAAAAACATGTTTAAAACGTGTACACCAATTTGGTACATGATAGTGCGGGATTAAAATTAGTTTATCAACGATAAAACAACTGATTACAACGTTATTTGATTAAACGTCACACCGACCATTGAATAACTACAGTACAGTACAACCAAAGTATTAAGTAAGACTCGGCTGTCTATCACTGACTCTCTCTGGCATTTGACAGTATATTTATTATAGCAAGTTTGATATATACTATAGTTACGCCCGCTATGGAATAGTGGTCGGAATGACTTAATTTTGTTTGTAACCGCGATTTGTTTTTTAAGTCTAGCTCTAGCTGTGACGTAGAAAAGACCATGTGGCGTTTAAGCTCTTTAGCCACTAGTTTGTGTATTTGTTTTCTCAGTAAATAAACGACATAAACAAATAAAAAAAAGTATACTTTTGAGACAAACCTAACCTAACAGGACTTTTTTAGAACACGTTTTAAAAAAGTTCCTGATGTTCTAGGCAAGATGCAAAATTCCAAACGCTACTGTTGTATCACTCAGAATGTATGAGATGACATTCTCGTTCGTTACGGTAAACCACGTGATCAACTGTCATCCCATTTAGAGGGATACAAAAGAATAACGTTAGAAGCGTTTGCATGCTCCGGCGCCTGTTGTCAATTCTACGACTAAAAAGATTTTCAAGCATTTCATTTCGATAGAAACGATTTCGTGACGGTTCTGGTTTAGTTAGTGTTTAGGTATTGTCTCAGGATCTGCCTTCATGTGGAGAAAGCTTAGTCTGAATACCTATTTTAAAATGTTGTAATATCTCTATAACAGGCACTTAAAATATATATAAGGTGCTAACAAATTGGTCACGGATATTTTAAGAGATAATACATTACATTATAACAATTAACTTTTAACTGTAATGAAGGAACCTTTGTAACATCATTTTATTGTTTTAATTTACCGAACAAAAAATATAAATTATAATTAATCTTTAAAATAATCACCCCTATTATGTACCTGTCAAGATGTTTAACACTGTTTATCAAAATTTGTTTTTCGTAAATGTCATTATGATTCGGCGGGAAAACTGTAGGTTGTTTATTAAATACTAGCGTCTGAATGATAGTTTAAAGAGGTTCTAGAATGTCTAAAGAGATCTCATTTAATTATCTTATTAACAGGGTGTTTTAACGTAGCAAATTAGTTTCCTAGTTTTCTCCAAAAAACATAAGAAAACCTATGATGTTTCATACTTAAATGTACTCCGAGAACCGAGTATTATCAGCTGTAAAAATATCCGCGACTAATTTGTTAGCACCTTATATGTTTGTCGGTCACGTAACGGCTAAACCAATTAGCCGATTTTATTGAAAGTTTAGGTTTAGGCTCTCCAGCATAAAAAATAAATTTTTAATTAGATAATAAAAATAAATCATAAGCTCGTGCGTCACGTTTGACTAACTAAGAAGTACTAAGAACCAATTAATCTTCTGCGGAGATTCTTACCTTGTTTATTTCGTAAAATATATCTCGGGGAAAACATCTAAAAATAGCTGGTTCCATTTAATCCGTAACGTCGATATCTTTCTAAGAACTTCCAATTAGTTCAGGATTCAGGGCTTATTGAGTTACCCTGTAACGTTGGTATTTACTCTTAGAAGCAAGATGTAACTTAATACGTATAAATGTTGTTAACCCATCGAATGCGAGAAGTTAAATACAAATGTTGTACCTAGTTACTCGTACCGCGTACGTTACAGGTTTTTTTTTAAAAGAGAGGGAAGCAAACGAGCATGTGGATTAGCTGATGGGACGTAAGCACCACCGAAGTAGAGTTGTCGGTGTGTTGCCGGCCAATAGGTTTTGATCGCGAGATTCCTAAAAGGGATTTTATAAATGATGTATTTGATTTTTATTATTACACATTATAAACTAACCCCGTTATTGATAAACCTATTTATAGTTAAAGTATTCATTAATTGTCCCTTTCTGTCGAATATTTAAAGCACACTTTAGCTATTGCGCTTTTGTAAATAAGAGGATAAGTCAGCATATGTCCTTTTATGTAAAGGATATAAAAAAATATTATAACACCTGCGCTGGCCTTTGTTGTTTGACTAAGAAAGACCCTACCCCTGTGTAGTCCCACTATAAAGACGAACGTTCTGGTTGAGGGGTGGAGAGAAGAATGTATTGAAATAAAAGCAACAACATTCTAAAAAAGAAGAGAAGTCAGCCTTATACGTTCGATCCATCGGCGTTTCTGCCATTTCATGCTGTTAAAATGAAAATGCACGCGCTAAAATATGTTTTGTTCGCACTGACGGGACTACTTAAACTCGCCGCTTGGACATTCACTCGTCCGTCCGTCCGACGGTCGTTGTTCAGAGAATCACTACCCTGAGATAGGACGTACTATTACTTATTCTGTGATAGGACTAAGAATCGACGGCAACTTTCTTTCTCATTTAAGTGCGCGAGCATTTAAATCATTGAAAAGTTTCTAACGCGACACTATAGGGTGACTTCGCCGGTTTGCCGTCCTGTTCCAGTTTTCGTCCAGTACGCAGAGTAGTTTTGATCATAAGCACAGAATAGATATACAAAAAGCTGTCATCGCGCAAGTTTGAACTAGTCGCGCCCTTTAGTAACAAAGCATCATTCCTACCAACCTAAAAATATTACAGGACGTGTTGAGACTCTAAAAAAAAATACGGCAGTTGTCGGTTTGATTTCGTGCGACGAGCATGTCATCGCGGTGCTCGAAAAATAGTCCCAGCAAGAGATTTCACGGTGAGTTTTTACTGTTATTTACGCATTTGTGATAAATGTTCTGGTGCATAAGACTTATTTTGAACATAATTAACTTAAATTAATGTCGTAATCTTATATTATTAACGGTAAACATATAAAATTTTAGCGGACTAATACTAAATAACGTAAACTGCAAAAAATCTAGTTTTCCGTCCGCCTGGACGAAAACTAAAATGTCAGATGATATTTGGTATCATGAAAATATCCAACAATGTATAAGATTTTACTTTGTGTTTAATGCGAAATGATCTTTAGTGGTTACATGATTCGATATTCAATTTTCGTCCACTCTTTTGTCAGTGTTGCGTGGGTAAAATAATATCCTGAATATGTGGACGAAAACTGAAAACTGTTGTAAATATTGAATATATTTCCGTCCACATGCTTTAATGGGTGTGGACGAAAATTAAAAACTACTCCTATGCTGATTATATTATCGTCCATTTGCTTGAATTGCAGGGGACGAAAACTAAAAACTGCTTCTATACACTTTACAAGTTTTCGGACAGTAAAATTTATTTTATTTGTTTCTCTTTAAAATAATATTTATTTTGTTAGAAAATGAAAAAAAAACCCAATTACAAAGAAAAGCCATTTATAGCTCAGTTTTATAGTTTTTTTTTATAGCTCGTTATTTTCTTTGTAGATGACTTCATTGGGAAAAATCCAAGAAAGAAAACTGCATCTTACTCCGAAGAGTCCATCCACTCATCCACATCCACTCCTGCCAAAATATATACCTTACGAATTATTTGCGAATATGTCCTGTAACAATTAAAAAACCAAAATGTGAAATTTGTTTATTAAAAGTACTGCTACCTAAAAGTCTGGTATTTGATTTGATGGCTTTAAACTATACCCCAAATACAGTGGTCGAAAACTAGATAACATTAGGACGGAAACCAACATTTTCGGACGAAAACTAGTAAAATCCATACTTTCATCATTATCATTTTTTATAAAAAAAACAGTTAAGATTACAACTTCATGCTATATCTAAACTTAAAATAGAGTATATGAGCACTAAAAATAAATATAATGCATTTACATTTTATTACTTAAACATTTTATTTGGGTCCTCCAAAGCTGGCAACTCCACTAACTGGACGAAAACCGGCTAAATCACCCTATAATTGAGGTTTATTGGTACATGATTTTGATCGCTAAAACATGTTTATCGGTAATTTTAATAGGGTTGTGTTCACCGCGCCGTTTAGCGTTGATAATGTTGAATTAATAAAATTGTCAGAAATTTGTGATTTTATAATTGCATTTATAACTACATCACTAGATGTTAATGGAGGTACTAAATATGTATGTAACGCATAAAAGCGTTCCGTATCAAAAAGGAAAAAAAGGAACCCTGTCTGTCTGCTTGTCCGTCTGCGATAGAGGCATAGGTATTTCAGCACTTAGGTGCTAAAGCTATCATTTCATCATATATATATATATTTTAATTATTTGCACGCCAGTCTGAGAATGCAAATTAAATTTTATAGGATATTAAAAAAGTTATTGTTTTTTTTTGCAAAGCGGCCGCAATAAAAATTAAAATAAGGTGTAAATGTGATGTGATGTGTAATGTGTAAAGTGTTTTGAAAGAGTTTTATTTGTTGTACATTTCAAATGGGGTTATGATGAAATGTCCATCCATAGTGCCGATGAGCTGATCTGATGACAGTATTGGAAGGTACATAGGCAACAGCCTAATATCAAACTATATAGGTATTTGTTTACCACGGTCGTTTTCCATACGATAACTTTTTATATAGAACTAATGAATTTTTGCTGATCTCAACTAACACGGTGTCCAGGCGATCTATTTTTTATTTTTTTTATTTTTCTTTATTAAGGAAAACAAACAGCATACAATAGTACATAAAGTTATGACAAAAATGGGTAGCTCACTAGCCAACGAAGTTTTCACTAATGTACACATACACATTTGGAATCAGATTCACAAAGTCAGTCACACCTGCGCTTCGTGTCCAACGCAAGGTTCAAAACGAATTAATTAAAAATTGAAAAACATGAAAATATGTACTTAAACCTATCACACGGTTTTTCTTATAGCGTTAACATAGTTGTTATAAGTATCATGGAATATGTCGGTATGGTTGTACTTACAATTATGGGTCGAGCACGCCCTGATAGCAAATCGATTTTTTGAATAATTATTCTTACAGAATTTTGTCAACCAATAATATGCCTCAAGGCAAACTTGCCGCAGTTGACATTTATTTTTGGTTCGCGTCCTATAGATATAGAAAAATATGTTATAAAGAATATTACATACGTGAAAAACAGAATTTCACCGTCAAGCCTGATTAAATAAAGGCCAGCTGACACGGTGAAATTTGCATAAAGATAAAACATGCATTTACCTGTGCGCCAACGCTTGCAGTTCGCGATTATGCAAAGAAATGCAATATGTTTTTTACATTAACTTCATATTTTTTTGTTCATAGTTATTATTCGCGCCTGAATTTAAAAATACTTTTAACTGATATAATATCGTTTAGCGATTTATTTTATTCACGTTAAGTTAAAATTAATGACGTTAAAGTATCCTAATATCGATCGATTAGTGTGATCCCTCCACCTGGCGCTAATTACATACCTTTTAACTGTACAATTTAAATTAAATCTTAACAATAATAATAAAATAACACATTATGGTGAAGTCCCCAATCCGCACTGGGTCCACGTGGGGACTGGCAACATTCCTGAAGGAGCCTTAACCAGTGAGATCTATTGATCGTTATCTGGTTAGCACACGAAGATCTGCAATTTCAATGACACAACACAAGCCGATAGAGATCACCACTCACCATGATCACAGTTTACAGATATCGCGCCCGTGCGCTCACGTCCGTTTCACTCGGCGGCCGGCACGCAACTGACGCCCGCGCTTGGATCCTGCGCGGGCGCATCTTCATTGATAATGATAACGCATTTCCCGCCTATAATGCATCTTGTTTGACGGATAAGCTTCTGAGCCGAGCCTGATCCACATTGTCTACTAAACATTGTCTACCTATGTTTGATCGCTGGTAGCTACCGATTGGTTTTTGTATGTTATTTTGACTAGCATGAGTGTCGTAATGGTGGTGAGTGTGTTGTTGAGGGCGGTCGGTTCTCTAAATCTTATTTCAAGGACGGTATGGAAAAACTAACGATACGGCGGAGACATTGGTTGTATATTTCGATGTAGATTTGTATATTGAAGCGATACATTAATATTTAGTTGTTGAATAGATGTATGACTAAATAGCTATTTATTATTATTTATTAATTGAGACTGGTTCACTTACAAAGGCAGCAGGCCATACTAGTTCTCACCGAATTCTAGCTTTATTGTTCAAAGACAAGCTCTTCTTACGTATCTTTTTCAGACTGACTACAACATCCGCCTTGTCGAACGTACTAGTGTGGCGTAGTGCGTAATTCAAACAATCAAATGACAAGTGTCACCAAACAACCAATGTAACGGACTCAAATTAACGGAAGTAAACAATAGCGTTAACCTTTTTTGAAGTTAACCTAATAAGTTAATCCGTTAAGCATATTGTTGACTTCGTAAATTAACGAGTTAATGCCGACCTTTGCGTAGATTTCATCAGCACACTCGCATTTGGTTGATCATAAGTTTGGTATAATGAAAATCAGGTTTTCCAGCATAAAACCACAATAAAAGTATTGCAGCATACAATAGGTTTCAAATTATGACATTGGCAAACAACGAGAAATAGAGTGATATTTTTCAGTGCTGAATATATGTGTAACGAACGCAGCCAGTTGCCGATTCAATTTACTTAATAAAATTCAAACCAGTCAAAAGCGAAAATGAAACTAAATTTGTGGAATCGTATAAATTTGAAGCCTCGGGTTTTTATTTCGTATGCCAACTCATACTTCCTACAAGTTGTATCACATAATATATTTTTTTAATTTTAAAAGTGGTAGTAATTAGGGTACTTTGCTTGAAAAATGCATGGTTGCATTTTGAAACTGCAACCGACTGCAATATCTTGCGGTGTGGGTTGGTGTACCCAATGGGCCTTTAATTAGGTAAACCAACGAATGGGATGTTATTCTATTAAACAACCCGCTTTTCAATTTCGCGGCGAAGTATTTACCGGCGAACTACAATTTTATTGTCCGGCGCGTTTGTAGGAACGTAACACAGACTGTAGTGTGAGTGCAACTCACAATTATGTAGGGTTGCTCTATGGAAAAACTTAATGTCTTATTAAAAAACCTGACATTACCCTAAAAATCCTGACATTTCTTGTAACAGAGATTTGGCGTAGCTTGAACGACATCCCGGCGCGGCGCACTGCGTTCTGCGGACCTAGCAACCAAATTGATTCAGATCTCTTTAGCTGCAATTTATCCTAATTTAAATTGTTTTGAAATAAATATTATTGTTTTTGTGAATTTTACAACCTTTATTATAAAAAAACATACAAGGAAATTAAAAAATAAATAAAACTGATAACTAAAACATATCAAAACCCTGCAAATCTCCCGCTCGGGGCAGCGTCCCTAAAATGCTATTATTATTGTTTTTGTTGATTATTTACTACTTTTATCTGTATCCGTTCGTTCATTAAAACTGTGTAAACTTTGTGGTAAATATATCACGTAAGTAAAAATTTTTTTTATGAGGTGTTTCCTTGCCGTGTCCGGCCGCAATCCGGACAAAGGGTCAAAAGTTCTGACATGTCCGGAAAAACCTTCATGTATGGCAACCCTACACTTAGGGGAGAAAGGGGTGATGGGAGATGGCAACACGCTAAAAACGGTCAATTTCGTGAAACCAAAAGATATGATTATGTAAAGTATATGGGATATATTGATAATATTGGTATTCCCAAAACGATAACAACTTCCGTTAAAATAACATTAAATCACGTAAAATCCCACACTGCAAAAACACTTTATCTCATTACGCTTGAAAATTTTAACAAAGCCATTCGTTAAAAATCTTTAAAAATCGACTTAATTATGTACCCCAATGGTAAGACCGCTTTATATTATAGTTCTATGTATATTGAAAAAGTCTCAGTGGGAACTTTGGTACTTTTTCAAGATAAAAAATAACCTATCTTCGCTTAATTTAATGTCATACAAATTGCAGGATTAATACACATGCAAATTTGACTTGGGTGGGATTTCTGTAACTAAGCGATGCGAGATTTTTTTTGACCATTATTTTTTGTTGAGATTTTTGTTGTATCGCATCAGTGGTTGTAGTGTTTACCCCCAACCCCAACCTCCTCCAACAAACTAGCACAGGCAAAAACCATTTCACCTCGTTATAGTATTACTAGCGTGTGTCCCGTGTCTGCGTTGACTTTCTGGGATACAATGTCCATTGTTACTCGGTAATAATGTACCTATCGTTCTATGAGTGAGAAATCCAGAATCGATTTAGCAGTTTAAAATAATAAGAAGAATTAGAGAATGTCAAAATTAACAGGTTGATCAAAAATTTTATTTATTTATTCTTCAGTGTTGCCAACCAGAATAAAAGATATTGGGTTAAGTTCCAATTTTAAACGCTAAAGTGTCAGACGTATGTTATTTTAATCAGTAGGTAATAAACCCACTCACATTAGCAGCCGATTCTAATCTAGAGTTGTAATGTTGTTCATGGTAATTATCATATAGGTAATCAATTTCAGTGCTCTGAAATAATCAAGTTTTTTATGCTAGAGGAGCAGTTTACGTTAATTTACATTTTCGATAATGTTCACCGAACGAATGCATCTTGGCTACGTCCACTTGACAAAATGTGTCAAACTGTCAAGTCTTAAGTCAAGTTTTGAGATAACTGGATCTATCTTTTTCGTGCCTGTGGCTTTATGTCTATTCGCCAAGTTTCGTTTTTTCAGTGATCCGCAACAACCGATTATAACCTTATGAAAAATAAGTTCGCGCACCGAATGTTCAGTATCGTCCGACTCACACTTGGCCGGTTTTTATTATTTGTTATTTTACGTTAGATATTGTACCAGTTTTTAGAGTTATAGGTAATTCTGTAGCTCTGCCATTCTGGGATCGAAGGCGTGAGTTTATGTATGTATGTATGCACTATGATCACACCTAATTCACCGATTATATGTTTTACCATGTTGATGATGGAGTAAAACGAAAAAAAAAATTTTCATACGTAGGGACCCCCTTATAATTTAATTGTTTAGAAATCCGCCGTAATAAAACATAATCCGTAAAAAAACGGCTATCTTATTGTACTGCTATGGCCGGCTATATATTCCGGTTCAAAACATGCAGGTCTTTAAAGTCGCGTCGGACAGACGGACGAATAGACGGATAACGAAGGCTTAGTACAGTCGAGTTCATAAATATGTGTACACTTTAGTACCTTGTCTATATAATGTAATGTTTTTTCTGCCATACATGAATTGTCACAGCGATTACAGCGACAAGATACCTATCCCGAGTCCCGTGAAACAGTCTACGAAAGTCATTTTGCAAAGTTCAAGTTTTATTAGGGTAAAATTGATACGTAACTTCCGAGATCCAAACTAAGAACTCGGAAATACTTAGCGTAAAACCACGTAAAACGTTCCAACTTCCTAGACTTGGATACAAATCCTTCGAGATCCAAGTGTACATCCAATTTATAGCTGGGTCCGTTTCTTGTATATACGGAGATACGTAATCCTGGAGCGGTCTTGGGAATCTATTTGTGTAGTGGATTAAACCGAAGCATACAGTTACAAATTCAATATTTGGTGCGAGCTGCAGGCAAGATGGTTGCTAGTGTTGCTATACTATGTCTATCATGTGTACAGGGTGGTCATGTTGAGCTACTCTAATCTGCTAACAACGGTTACCAGGTACTGGTATAACATGATTAAAAAGTTCTGAGGTTTAGGCGGTTATTAAGAGGTCACATAATTATGCTGCCACACCCACACAAGAATGAAAATATACGGCTTTATGTGCTGCCGAGCGAAAAACGGAGATAGAGATAGTTCGCGAGCGTCAAGATGGCAGCGTCAAATTCAAATAATTGCTGTTACTGTAAAACCACATTTATTAACAAATGCTTAACCAGGATTAAGAAGTTGAGGTTTGCTGTTGTTGTTGTTGTTGTTGTCATCGTCGTCGTCGTTGTTGTTGTGGTTGTAGTTGTTGTTGTTGTTGTTGTGGTTGTTGTTGTTGTTGTTGTTGGTATTGTATTGTTGTTGTTGTGGTTGGATAACTATTGAATCAAAAATCATCGTTAAATATAGTAGGTAGTGTATCGAAGATACAACCAAAAACATTAGAAAAAGGTGTCATGTTTGAAAAATAAAACTGGAAGATTAGTGATGTTTCTAACAGTGTTTTCGCCTTTTATAGTATCAAGAAAATATGATCAACTTTAATATATCTAAATAACAGACACATAGTCGTTATATGTTTATTGAGATCCAAATCGCGGAATCCTGCAGACTATATCATATTATTATGTGGCCTCTTAAAATGTTCACTGCCCGTGACGCACACTGTACAAATTGTTATAATCAGCGCTAAATGTTCAACAGGATACCAAATTGATGTTTCCGATAAAAACATGTTAACTTTTTTTTATTATTTCCACTAAGAGTCTACATCAAAAGTTTACAAAAAAAAACTATACCATAAAACCACTAAATCTAAATAAAACATTGCACCTTAGAAGTTGCTCGTCGGTAAACTCCTAGACAGACCAATTTTTTACCTGATTTCATCATCTAACTTTTTCGAATGAATGTATGTAGATATTTATGTATGTCTATTTCTGTGGCACGCTTGATGCATTTTAAGAATGGTGTCGTTAGATTCTTCTTGCTTAGTTGTGGGAGTGACATTAGGCAATACCTACTTTAATTCAAGTAATGCGGGGGAGTTGCATAGTAACTCTGTTCTGCTGATCGTAGGTATACAGGGTTACCGTCAGCGCCCAATCGCGAGGCTGTCAGTTTGTGGTTAATGAACGGCACAACGACGGTTTGCTATTACCTAGTCAGCCGATCACGGAGGTAACTAACACCCTGTAGCCGTGTAGCTCTAGCACCAACATTTCGATCATACGTCACGTTTTGGTGTAACTCTTAAGACTGCGCCGAGCTAAAGTATAGTACGTAGCATTTTCTTAAAATTGGTCGGTAGATTTTTGTACTACAAATGAAAACACAACTTATAGGGTATATCACATAGTTTAATAACAATTCACCTTCGAGTTATCAACTTAACGGAAAAAAGTGGCCACCTTTTCCCGTTAAGCGACTACTAAAAGGGTAATTGTTATTGATGTTTGTTACGTAACCCATAAATTGTGTTTTTACTTGCGCAAGAAAAACATATCGTCTGATTGCCAGGAAATTCTTTAGTTAATTAGAAAACACAATAATAGTAATGAGGGTGCCACTGGACGCTCGACGTTTGCTCGGTGCAGTCTTAACAAACTTACGATTTCATAACAAAAAACGATACGAAAATCAACGTCGATGTGCACACAGCAACACATCTAGCTATACACTTCAGAAATCTGAAATATTGCGTGAAAGAGAGTCGCACTAGAATCGAATGTTGTTGACATAATACACATATATACATCTCTTTCTTTTTCTCTCTGCTCCGTCTTTAATGGTTAGTTAGGTGTGTTGTTGTGTGTACCTACTCGTACTTAATAATGACACGTAGCGCTGTTCCGATAAAATTATACAATCGATGAAGTGAAATTCTATAACAGGATGGGGGAGAGAGGGATGGTGAGGTTTAAAGGCAAAGCTGGCTCTTAATCACTGAGGCTATTGACTTCAAACTGTGCTCAAACTCAAACTACGTGTTAACTCCAACATTTGAACAGCCGGAATACGCGAGATTGGAATGTCACACGCCACAGCTCCTTGCACTATACATTGCAACCACATTTGAGTACATACAGCGTGTCTCAAAATCAACAGCGAGATAGGGTTAGCCCGTGTGTATCTACTTGTTTACAATGTTTAAATGTCAGTAAAATGGTGTTACTGATTGTTTAACGAATCATCCGTAGGCATTATTTTGTGCATGAAGTATGTGAAGTATATACAAATCCAATTTGACAAAAAAACATGTTGTATTTACTACGATTGTTGACTACAGAATTAGTAATATATTTTTTGGTGTCCTGCTGTTTGACCAAAAGTCATTTGACAAAATGACACTTGACAAACAACGTTTTACAAAAAAATGTTTCGTCACTTGATCATTTTACTAATAGTCATTTTACAAATGATTTACTTTTCCAAATGATCAACAGTTAAATTTACATTTTATAAATGATTAATTGATAAACTGAACATTAAACAACTGAGTTATCAGACAAAACTACTATTGGTCTAAAAACGTTTGGTACAATGTATTATTTGACAAGTGTTTTGTTTATTAATAAATCTAATAATATATATTGTATGGGCCAAATTAATACACATTATTTGGAAAATAATTATTTATTTAGGTATATATTAATACACTAGTGAAAGGAAAATAATATAAGTATTAGTTGATATCTAGTCATAATCATCATTCATAATTAGTTTTATCTTGCCTGTAATTTGTTTTAACTATCCAAAAATGCACAAAGACGAATCAGGGCAGAACCGATAAGGATAGGTTAGGTTAGAAGGCCAAGGCGGGAGCAAAGCTCCCGCCTTGGCCTTCGAGGTTGTTTTTTTTTCTGCCCAGAAATAGGGAAACTAATGTTGAATGCAACAAACATGAAATCATATCTTTTTATGAAATAACATTTTGCTAAATGACATTTGGACAAATGCTTAATTTGCGAAACATATTATTTGGTGAAATGGAAAAAGGTCAATTGACATTTTATTATTTAACACATTTACCATGTGTAGTGTTTGCTAATTGATCAATTGCTAAGTGAGTTTTTGTAAGATGATACTTTTGTCAAATGTCTCGTTTGCCAAATGATCATTTGGTGAAACGTTGTTTGTCAAATGAACATTTGTCAATAATTTTTTGGTCAAACATCAGTGAACCATATTTTTTAGCTGCTGTTGAAGTACTGCAGTGTATTTTAATTAAAAATCTGGACTTTGTTTGCGAATCCGTTTGTGGGCAACTGTTTTATCGCTGAGCCTTAAAAACAGGCTTTATCACCCAGATTACCAAAACGTGTGTGTACATTAAAAAACCGGCCACGAAGCCCGCGCACGAAGGGTTCCGTACCATTATCTATAAAAAATCACGCTTGTTGTATCGGAGCCCCCCTTAAATATTTATTTTATTTTGTTGTTGTTGTTGTTGTTGTTGTTGTTGTTTTAGCGGCAACAGACATACATTATCTGTGAAAATTTTAACAGTCTAGCTGTCACGGTTTATGACATACAGCCTGGTGACAGGCAGACAGACAGACGGAGAGCTCGTCTTAGTAATAGGGTCCCGTTTTTACCTTTTGGGTACGGAATCCTAAAAACATGTCAGTCCAATGCGATGCGGATAAAATAAGGACGAATAAACAAAAGCTAGACAGGGTAACTGTTCACACCAAACGCATTTACTCGTACTATTACAATAATCACAATATTAGATGGTACTATATTAATTCGAGAGGCCTACACGAAAATGTTTAACTCGTTTTTCTCATGCTCGGTCATGTTTTTATGCTTCACAATAATCAACTCCATTTTTTTACCCATGGCCTTGTGACGGACGTTGTCGGAATCCTATCGATTACACAGCCTGTAGTAATTGGATGATGCGTGAGTTGAAGTTTTTTGCTCTAATGGTGTAGTTAGTTTTAGTTAGCGTCTCAACCAATCAGGAAGATGGTCTGATTATCACTCGTTGCGTGTACCTACTGCCTACTCCGTCGTTTAATGTTTACTCTTTATCTAGGATCTTTGCCGGTCCGGACGAGGAGTAACATAGTTTTGTATGTTATAACTTTATTACTACTAGCTGTTGCCCGCGACTCCGTCAGCGCAGATAAATAAAACAAAGCCTATATGTTCATCACGGGTGTTGTAGGATTGGAACGGGTGAAAGAATTTGTCAAATCCGTCCAGTAGTTTCGGAGCCTATTCAATTCAAACAAACAAACAATCAAATCTATCCACTTTATAATATTAGTGTAGACATGATATATAGGTACAGGGTGGCACCATAAGAGCTCCCTAGTTGAAAAAAATCAATCAATGTTTATATTTGATTAGTTTAATTCGTCGATATCAGTGATTAGACAATAATTAATTAAAATAAATTGCAATCGCTGTGTGTTGAAGCATGTATCAGTTTTTATGATCTTTTGTATATATAATGTAAAAAAAAATGACTATGACCTGCACACGCGTAAGGATTTCAAAGCCCTACGCATCTTATTCCTGGTTTTATTTAATACTAACCGTGCCTAGGCCGTAGACACATACTGCTGCCTGATCTTAACGCGGGCATGAGGCGCACAAGAGGTCTGAGGGCGGTATAGGCGCCGAGGTGTCACAGCCCAATGCGCAAGTATGTGATCGCGTATCAACTCTCTGATGGACACTGGGTTTTAATTGAGTGAGTATGCCGGCCGCTCGCAGTCGGCGAGTCCCATACAACCGTCCCGGGTCCCCCCGATCCCGGGTGGAGCGTGTAAATGCGTTTTCCATGTTTTAAAAGGCTTGTCCGCGGAGTGCACGGTTGTACGAGCAAAAAATAACAACACATGTAAATTTATCAAATCGTGACACAATCGTGGTACATGGGTTTAAAGTGCAAAATGGTTAGTCTGATGGGGAAAACTCATTTGCAACCCTATCAATACTCTGTCCCCCTGGTACCTACCTACTAATAACGTATGAGATGAACCACTGGCGAACTAAATCCGGACCACATTCGTTCCACGGCATTTAGTCCGTCAGGTCAATTCTACTTTAGGCTCAAATATGAATACCTAATACGTGCCATATTTTTTGCAGCAATTAGTCTTTCAGTTAATTACTGCCGTTGTGGGCTTGAAATAAAGAGTTTATTTTTGCCCCATGCGGGTGACAGGCAAGTCCCCTGTGAGCTGTATTAAAAACTAATGTAAGAAAGAGTTCGTTGTTCTATATTTTTGTCAAGTTTATGTCAATTGCATACATGTTATACAATGCTTTTAAACGAGCAATACCTCCTTTGTTTCTTATTTCTTTGTAAGAAATAGCTTATAATTGGCATGCAGAAGGCAAACGAGTACAAAGGCCACCTGATGTTATAAGAGCACGGGTAATTAGAGCATCCTGTAAGCGGTACAATTTTGTTATGTTGATGTCATCGCCACCAAAAGGGTCGTCTGTAATTGCAGATCGATTGCAAATCTGCTTGTACGCTTATTTCGTACGGTTTGAAAATTGTCTGCCCGGATTTTACGCGCACCGTAATAGGTAACTAACTACTAGTAGGTATACTATGACTTCCAAAAAAGTGATCAAATGATTATCAAATGAAATGAACACCCATTGCAAAGAAAACCTATACTACCTGTATATTGATATGAGGTTTGCTTCAAAAAAAAGTGTTACTTGCGTAGAAAATAATGGTGTACATTATATAACTATTATAATTTTGTAGTATAATATCTTAGTTCCATGCACTATATTTAAAGAACTCGAAACAATGGTAGGTACTTTTAATGGTTGCACTATGAAGTTAATTGCTGCGTGAATGACATCGTCATTATTGTCGACGCATAATTATTCCAGATAAAATGAACCACTTTCTTGTCCTTCTATATTGAATGGGAACTCCGCCGACTCTGCTGCTTTTAACATCAAAAGTTTCTGGTGGTTATAAATATAGTTTTGACAATATACCTATTAACTTGTAAACAGATGCCTGCAGAAACGTCTACCCAACATTCTTAAAAGCTTGTCCGCAGATATTAGGTTAGAGACCAGTAAGACCAAAAACAAATGAAAACTGTTCAATTATTTAGTCAGTATTGTATAACCTTTAAAATTAATTTTAGGTAAAGTTATCTGAGACTCAATGATCCTGCAGTTGAACTGTATGAGTATAAACAGTTTTGCGGGACAATGTTTTATTGCAATACGAGTATGATATGTACCATTTGCTTCTTTAATAAATTTTAATTAATAAAAAAAACAACATAGGTAACTATAATAAATAACGGGGCGGTTGAAACACCCGAATATTTACCCCACTATTTCCTGTAGAACGAAAAAAAGCAATGAAATATATTCTTGTTCTAAAAATCTAATTAGTGCAGTATTCCAGTATGCGAGGATGAAGGCAAACAGATGTATCTCTGCATTCAAAGCTGGCTGTGCAAACAAGCAGATAACGCTGTTGGCAGTGTTATATGTACAAAGGCGAGCGAGCTCTCAAGGAGCCAGTGGCTTCGCAAACTTGAGAGAGGTTACAATACACTATCATTGTATTTGGCTGGGAATGACTTTGTAGACATTGAGTTCATTTGGGTTACCTTTGTTTCGGCGAAATATGTTTGCCGAATTTGTATCGTTTCCCAACCGTTTGATTTAAAAGAAAAAAAAGAAAAGATAAATACATTTATTCACTACACACACAAGACACAGAATAATTATGAATTATGAATTATTATAATGGTGAGGTGTTAGACACCTGCAGCGCTGATTTTCAGCCAGCTCCGAGTGTGACAGACGGACATATTAAAATGTATATATTTATACTATTAAACAAATACTTATAGTCGGTGGTAAAATAAATACAAAAACTACATGCATATTATAGTATATATGTTACAATTAACAAAAACAAAAGAAAACGAAACTTTAATTTATAAAGTGCTGGTTGGGAAATGATGATTATTTGCCAACCCGCTTTGTTTTTCGTAACTGTAAATATTTCAGGGGCCTAGTATGGCTGCGTCTATATCACGTGTCTATTGTGGATAATGCGTCCGTCACCTTTTGACACGTGTACTTATTCACCTGTCAAAAGGTGACGGATGGCTTATCCAAAATTTATCACGCGATAAACGCAGCCATATTAGGCCCCCTGGATTTTTAAAACACCTATCCTAACCTATTGGGTTCTACACGATGGTACTGGAATTAATTGTGAATAATTTACAGTTACAGGAATAAAAATCGGTTGGGAAACGACACATTTTGGCAAACATATTTCGGTCAAAGGGCGGGTTCCCAGTTCATTTAACTAAGTTTCTTCTATTCTATTTTAATTACGTTTTTTCTGTTCGAAAAGGTTGTGATATAGTGATTGGTATTTGGTTATGGGTAATTTACGTATTTTATAAATCAACGTTTGTTTAATGGTTTGATTGAATTGGTGTAAAAATACGGCTGATTGTGGTATTTAGTTATATGAATTATACAGAGTGGGTACAACTACCTACCTACTGGTAAATTGTCCTGACGACGTCCTTATATCATGTTTTTTTTGTCACGGATCTAATTATAATATGGTTTAGGCATAGTTTAGACTACTACATTATTCATCGTGTATTTAGTGTGCATGTGTGTGTGAATGAACATGGCTGTCTCTAGCGTACACACCGAATGTCTTAGAGTTTACACTAGAGACACACCGTGTACAAACTGAGTGTATGGTATGGTGTATAGTATCGTAGTCTAAACCAAGATTTTGAAGTTTGTAGTAATAAAAATAATAATAAATACCTACCTATTTTTCTATGTTACAATCGCCAGTAGGGTTTTTATTTGGTTTGACCAAGGTCGAGACACGTACGAACAGGTGTATTTAGTTTAGATACGCTCTGTTGGGTCAACCAACGTATCCTCGTCGACGATCTCGCCAGTGAATTATTAAACAGAATAACACGGGAGTAACTGTTGAATCTCTAGAGACGGTGCTAGATTGCACTGCGTTACACTTTCAGAACGAACATAGTTACGTTTTTAAAGCAATCATCCTGTACAGTGCAACAGACAGAGGATCATCCTGTTTCTTTTAACTTAGTTAAAGTCTAACCTACCAACACTAGGGTAACATATTGCAAGTTCGAAGGTTTCTTCATCAACTGTTTAAATTGTCCGAAAATTAATTAGTTAGAACTACATTTTCGGAATACCTATGTAATCTTTGCAAACATAATCAGGAATACCTATAGAAACTCTAGGTTAGATAACGTTTTTTTTCAGAAAGAAAATAATCGATCTTACCAAAAATTAAATGAAAATTGGAAGTCAAGATAGGTAACCCTACTCTAGCCCATTAGTAGATAACTATTCCATCATGTCCGTAATTAATTACATAACGATCTGTGGTTGAGATGGATTTGCGTCTCAATAGATACGAGTACTATACAATCATAGGTAGGTACGTATAAATAATAATATGTTTTTTTTTCCTGCTATAAAAACTTGTTTACGATTTTATATAGCTCTCGAGAGACACGAGATGTGTATAAAAAGTTAAGGGAAAAACTGTAAAGTTATTTTAAATGTATTAAAGACTAACTGTCGCCGGCAACACACCGTCCTAATTAGCATACTGCTGATGAAAGAATTTTCAAAACCTGTCTGGTAATTTTAGAGTTTGTTACAAACAAGTTTTTTTATGTACTATATATCTACATATAATATTTTTTGTCTTATGTTCTTGTAATTGTACCTAAGTGTTGTTCAATAAAAATAATTTGTATTGAATCCATTGTCTTTAACGTAGTTTTGCACGGTAGAGCGTACGCTCGCATCACATTACAAATACGTACTGTTATAAAACTAATTTCCAAAATTGCTTCCTCATAAATTAACTAATTAGTTACTCACTTACCTATATTTAACGGTATGCAATTAACGGAACTAAGCGTGATTTCCCAATCAACTACGCCAGGAGGTTTCTAGATGTACATACACCCTGTATAGGTAGCATCGAGACGTAGGGAGATGAAGCTTAGGAAATTACTTCCGGCTACTGACGTAAGCGCTGGTCGATAATATCTAGGGTTTGGTCAATCTTGCTGGGATAATCTCAGCGACGGCCATATTTGGTAACTTCGAACACTTAATAACTTTTACATTGTATAAAACAAATTCAAAAAATTCAAATTCAAAACCTGTATTTAAAAAAAACACACCACAACTCAACAGACATGGTAAAAAAAATAGAAACAAGATTAGAGCAGAGGTAGAATTGTTGCACTGTAATGTGAGTCACTGCCGGTACTGACTGAAAATCAGCGCCGTAGGTGTCTGACACTTCAGCATTTTGCTGAGCCAGTGTCCGTTTCACCGCCGCGAGCACACACATTTGCTATCCCAGTTTCCTTCACTGTTTTGTTGAATCATTTGTATATTTGTGTGTCTTATGGTTGGTGAATAAATGTATTTCTTCTTCTTCTTCTTCTTAAATAGGACTCAGCTCAGCATGTGCTGCAGCAGGAGCCACAGCGCTGGTTCGCTGGCAGTTGGCTGGCTGGTGGTGGCCGGTTAAACAAAGTCGCTTCCGCCGTCTGTCCCTTTGTATGTACACTTAGATCTTTTAAAGAATTGTAAATTTTCACTTGTCACATTATACTGTGTTACATATACTCAATTATTGAATCGAAAATCATCGTTAAAGATTATAAGGTAGCGAAGTTTCAACCAAAAACCAGCAAAAAAGGTGTGTCATGTTTGAAAAATAAAACTTTCGAGGATTTTATTTGTAACCGTGTTTTCACGTTTTCCAGTCTCAAGCAATTATGATCAAGTTTAATATATCCAAAGAACAGATACAAGGGCATAGTGGTTATTGAGATCCAGACGCGAAATACTACAGACTTTATCATACCTATAGATGGCCTCTTAATATATGGAATTGATGTATGTAGGTAGGACGTAGGAGTGAGCGGATTAGATGAATGAACGATGATCGAGAAGATTGGATAAAAGGATTAGACATACTCAGAATAATGGGTGAATGAGGGAGATAGACTAGACGACGACTACGAAGGCGATAGGACGAATGCGCTATTAGAGCTTTTAAATAAAAAAAAGAGAAACTCTTAAAATGAATTCATTGAACAATTTGTATGATTTTATTTCTAAAACCCAGAAGCTACTTAGAGACATGTACTTGAGTACTTGGAGAAATTCTGACGGCTATCCTATAGCTACATAATCTTTGAAATTGCAATCGTTACCGCTCGCAGAATTCCACTTGTCTTGGCCGTTTTACAGGGCGTAACCTGAAGTACTAAATATAAAACTTCGGAAGCTCTGCAATTTTCTATATTTACGCTACCTACTTATGAACGCGATCGAGATATAGACATAGAGCTAAAGCAACTTCAAAGTTTAAGGAAAAACATGCACGTCTGGTGTATATATCTACAGGGGTGTCCCAAAACTTGATGTTATTCTTCAATACCGGTACAGAACAGTTTTAACTTTTGAATATGGTAATTAGTTTTGGAGTTATTAAGGTTTTACTGATATTGGTAAATAGCGCCTTGCGGTAGATCTTTACCTCCTTTGGCGAAAAATAATTATAAATGGTCATTTCAAAACTTGATATCTAATCCTCAATGACGTAGATAGCCATAATGCTAAAATATCAACTTATTAGAAATAAATCCAGACTTTCTTAACCACTAAAGCTTTTTCGTATTTATTCAAAAACTTTGACTCTTTCTACTAAAAAAAAGATGGTTCAAGGTTGCATCTGGTCTGGTAGATACATGTTGATTTGTGTAAAATATAAACTTACACAAAAAAATTAAGTGACCTAATTGTGGTTAAATTTTGTTCCCGTCCCGAAATGCTGAAGGTATAAATTAAACGTTTTGATCGATGTTAATAGACGCTTTTTGATGCAATTTGAACTTGAACTTTCTTATGCCGTAACATTTTCGTCAAGTTTTGGGACACACTCTGCTTACATCTTAATGAATCCGAATGTACTAATTTATACCGAGTTATGATAGAAGGTTAACAAGGTTTAACAAATTAAAATGCGATGTTCAGAATTAAAGACATGATGAGTTTTTTTTGCAAAAAAAAGAGTGTTTCAATCACGGATTTTTTTACGCATAAGTATTTATAATTTCGCATTTTTTTTTTCCCTTTTAGGTTGACATTGCAAAATGAAATAAACGTCTATTTTGTAGATTACGTTAGGTAATATTAGGTTAGTTTTTATAATAATTAAAATAAAACCGTTTCCATTATTATTTTATGTGTTATACGTAAAAAAGTAATGCGATGTTATTTCAGTATTTCTGAATAAGTATTTTTAGTTGCTGTAGGTATTTACAATATGTACATTAACGCAGAAGAGATAGAGATAAGAACTAAGCCTACACAACACGATACGAATGAAAGTGTCTTTACCAGGGCCTCTTTATTCTACTAGGTAAAACAATATTGCCTTCGTCGTATTATTTTCAACTCAGCAGCCACTACTGTCAAGTAAATAGGATCTAATGTAACGTTGACGATACGGAACATGTCAGAGACTATATGGTTTTACCCAGTAGAATAGAGACCCAGACAATTGGTCTTCTTCTTCAACCTTGATCTACCCAATCCTGAGTAGAGGTCACTAATGTCACTATCAGTCTAGTCGATTGTCAATGTAAATGGTACTTAAATGTTGATGTTTATAACGTAACGTCGCAAAAGGATATTGAAGAACCTACGCTCTGTAAAAACAAGGAAAAATTGATTTAAATAGCGGTCGCTAAAAATAAAATTCGCTATTATCGTTGGCAAAACTGGTTATGAAACTAAACAGCTTGGTTTTCTAGATACCTAAATACAAGCGTAGTTTTACATAGATACGTACATACGAGTATATAACACCACGCGTAGGTATAAATGGGTATGGTGACATAAGTAAAGGAGAATGGGCAGAAATGTGGGTATGAACACTGGATTAGAAACCAATAATAAGCATCATAACATCGGATATTCTTTTTAATTCTACAACGATTTTGTGTAGCGGGAAACCTCAAATAACTGTAAGGAAATATTTAAATCGAATCGAATGTGGAACATCGGGACGCCTACATAGACGACGTTGAATAATTATTTACTTTGAAAAACCGCTGTCTTTGCATGGCGATAACTTTTTTCACACAAAGATTTCGAACCACTTGCCGTAGTAATTGTTTTTACAACTTAGAATTACCTATTCAGGGACATATACCTTGTCCTTATTGGTCATTAGGCCAATAAGCCCACCCTCCTTTGGTTTACTTACCTACCTACCTAGGTTAGTGTGTTACATACAAATGAAGCTAAGTAATTAAATACATTTAGAATGTATTAAAATGGGAACGTTTAATTAATTGGCTTAAGTACTTATATAATTATATTTAGAACCATCTATTTTTGTGAAATAACCGCATCACCTGTTTAGTCAAAACTGTCGTCTTGCTCACTGCTGGAAATATGGATATGTACTCTAGTGTACTCCGAACGACCGGAACACAATACCTTTAGTTCAGAAGTCTGGAGTCTGGAGTCTAAAGTTTGGAGCCACGATGGTCTCCAGCTTAAGCCACAGTATTCAGCCTGAGTCTTATAAGCGTGCTTAAAATAAATTCTTTGTCTAAATAATTCTGTTTAACTATTAGGTATCCTACGACTTTGATAAATAAATATACGTCAAAACATTACTTTACATTGACCTTTCCAAAACACGTAACCAACCCTACCCAACCTACCTAAAATCAATTTCCTGTTTTATTGTCTGGCCTCAGCTACAACCCGCATCCAAGCTACACAAAACAGGACAAAAAGTAAGTTTTAATGACATGCCACGATAATAGTTTGGAGTTCCAGACCAACTTCTTGTCGGCTTTTTTGCGGTCCAGCCGCTCGTTCACCCGTGACTTTGGCGATTGATGAACCAAGAATACACCGTGGTCGTGCCACGTGCACTCCCGCGCACGCTGGCCGCGACACTTGACTTAACTAGGGCATCTCTACATAGTATAAAACAAAGTCACTTCCCGCTGTCTGCCCCTTTGTATTAAGCGATAATCTTAAAAACGACTAAATGCCTTTTCATGGTACTTTCACCACCACTTTGATATTTTTTCACGGAAGATTTTTATGTTTAACCAGCTTCTACCCGCGATTTCGTCTGCGTAGATTTCGATTATCGTTCTTCCCTCGGAAACTTTAAAATTGTTAATCCATGGTATAAGCTATTTCCATATCAAATTTCATCCAAGTCCGTCCAGCCGCTGCAGTGTGAAAGAGTATAAAAAAACACAAACTTTCGCATTTATAATGTTATCAGGATATTCAGGATAAATTCTGGTTTATGTACGGGTGTTACAGGAAACTTACATAAACCGAAGCGAAGCGAGGGCACGTCGCTAGGAAATAATACAGGGACATGTAGTACTAGGTAGGTAGATAAGAAGTCAATGCTGACACATTGCACTACCATTGAGTTTCAGAACATTCATAATGACAGCAGTAGAACAATGCTAAACTTATGTGTTGTGTTTCAAGGAGCTATAACAGCTTTTTTTTACAGCGGTCAATATTATCAATATTCAGAAAATTTATGGCTGTACGATGTGTCCAGGGCCTCTAACAAATAGGCTCTATTCTAGTTGAGAAACGGAAGGCCAGTGCTGGCTTTACGGCTAGCGAATGCTGAATTGGGACCGTCTCGCAACTGTTTCTCTGTGTCTTAATTTTTGTATCTATGTACCTAATGTGGTTTTATATTGTTGCGAATAAATGTCTCTTTATCTTTATCTTTATCTTTATAAAACAATATCGCCCTTGACATGTTATCGTATTGTCGTTACGATAGCTCTTATTTACTTGACAGTAAGAAACAATACCTTAACATGTCAAAGGCAATATTGTTTTACCCAGTAGAATAGAGATCCTAAGTTACTTCTTCTCTGCTTACTATTGTAGTTTCTAATTAAAATAGGAATAAAAGAAAAAATCCTTATACTAATTTCAGACACGATGCAAAAAAAGGGGTTTATGTCAGTGGCATCGTAGCTTCCAAGAGGATAGACCGATTCGGACGTAGTTTTTTTTATTAAAACCCATTTGAATGGTTCTTAACTGAGAACTTAGCTATGTTTTATGAACATTAGGTCGGGCCGTTTGGTGGTCGGGTGGATAGGACGTTTAAGAGTTGTCAGTTTGGAAAGTAGGACTCGCCACTAAATCGAGGATTTTATCTCTTTAATAGTTATAATAACTTTAAGTCGATAATATCCCCGTTCTCGGCGCCGCCAAGCAGTATTTTGTTTCATACAAACCTTGTCCAGATAATTACGAACACAACAAAAAAAATGTCCAAATCGTTTAAGTCATTCTATAGCTATGGCGTATAACCAAGGGAAACAGGGATTCATTTTTATATAGGGCGGGGCAGAAATATTTGCATTTTACTAGCTTTTACTCTTGCTGATTTGTAGATGTATTTGCGACCTCTAGTTTCAGAAAAGCCCAACCAATTTCCAATAAGACTAGCTAAGAACCATCCAGATAAATTACCTTTCAACAACTTTTAAGAGCTATTAAGCCACAGACAGACATAGCGACAATAAAATCAAATCAAATCAAATCAAATCATTTATTTATATAACGTCAAGCGTTAACATTTCTGGACTGGGATTAAACAAACAGCATTGAACTCGAACAATAAAATTAGTTTTGGACTTACAGTAGAACTTCAAGTCAGCATTGTCAGCAACTGCACGGGTAGCAGAAGTTGTATTTTCTCACTGGTTGCTCAATGCGTCACTATCGTTACGGACTAGATAGAAAGAGAGATCCGAGCGACAAACAAGTCGAGGACAACATGTGCTAGCCCTGCTGGCGAGAGTTGGAGGTGTTATTTTCTTGGTGCTTGCTGAAAGGTCGATTGAGTGAGCAAGGTTATACAAGCGAGTTTTTAAGCTATAGGTAAAATGTAGTTTGTACGCCCTGACGGGATAACTTAAACTCGCCGAAGAGTATCTCAAAGTGTGCCCGGCGAAGCTCTGGGGTTCCACAGGGTCTGTGCAAGTGATTTGAAGAAAAATCATCATAACAGTTTTATGTAAATTACTTCTTTCTTAAAAAAACCAATATGTTTGATCTATTTCGGGGCTCTGTAAAATATTTTGAGTTTCGAGAACCGCAGATCTTCGTGTACCTACCGTGAGAAGTTTCGTGATCTTGGATCTTGTTCTCTTAAACAATTCACTTTTAAATTCGTGTACGACTTAATAACCGGGAAACTAAAGTTGTCCTGCGCATTATAATAGGCGCGTAAGTCGAGTTATGCAAATACTATTCGAAATTTACTCCTTTCTCTCCTTTTTAAGTTTTTGGGCTACATTGTCTTACCCCTTACAATTACATTAGATGCTAATTTTCTCTACGGCGAGGAAAGATCCCGTTAAGACATGAGACATTCGCCTTTGTACATAAATATTCAATCCAGATACGAAAATATTTCTCATTTTCTAACATTTGTAATGTAAACTATGTAAAGGACTAATGTTACATACTTACATGTTTAATTGTATGTTTGTGCTATAAAAAGTATATATACACACATATAAGTATAATTAAATACAACAGATGTACATACTAAGTACAATTACATTCAACTTACTATCTAAAACTAATAAAAATAACCAGCTGGTTATTCATGAGAGCCTGACAATATTTTGGGGATTTGTGTATACTTACTTCACACATCATTGCTATTCGAAACCCGTAGGCGCTAAACCAATGGTTCTAATTTATTTATTTATTTATTTCCCACACTTACAACTATTTTTACAGGGCTAATGTTTGTATTACTGCGCAAGACATTGCCGTACAGCACAGTCCGCTGATTTGGCCGTTTTTTTATATCAATAGTGGGTTTGCGTTTGACCTCAGTCACCTGATGTTAAACGACAAGGTCGAAGGTGGTACACTCAACACTCTTGCCTTGAAAACACTAAGGTTATATGATTCTGGGAATACAGACACAGGGAAAGCGTTCCATTCCTTGGCAGTGCGAATAACAAATGACGCGGCAAACCGCTGCGTGCGAACCATTGGGTATTCTACTACATGGAAGCCCTCCCGGCGTCTAGAAGACCGATGTGAGAAAGTGGAGGGTTGGATGAGGTCAGGTAGTTCCTGGGTACACTGTCCATAATACACCTTGTAGTAGACAGGCAAACGAGCATACAGACCACCTGATGATAAGTGGGATTTGAGACCCATAAATATTGCATTCTCAAGACCGCAATTCTTAGTACCAATTTTACCAAACGATGTTAAATGGTAAATGGTGGTTATTCGACTGTTAGTTCATACATTTTGACAGGCGTTAACACTCTAATCGTCTGTTAAGTGGTTGGTGAAATTCGACATGAAACTGGAAAATACGTTGCCAACCCTGAGGACTAAGATAGAATGCCTCTTTCCTAGCAATTATACCGGTAATCATAAGACAAATCGATACACGTCAATGTAAACAGTCTACTGATTTGCGGTAAGGCCCTTCCCTGCCTCCCTGCCCTACACTGCCCAACGTCATACCACTACACTATTGTGAGTTTGAAGAACGCTTTTTTGATACAACGCCGCAACAGCGTAAAAGTAGGTCAAATCGACCAGTAAAATGTTGGTCATAGTCATAATAATCTAGTGTTGCATTTTATATTGCACTTCATTAAAACTTGCCTTACATAAAATAGACACGTGTAGCCTATTAGGAAATGTCATGTCAAGTCATGCAACGATTACCTACATTGGAAATAGTTGCAGATTACTTTGTCAACGGCTCCTCATTTATATCACGTCAGCTCAAAGACGCTGCATGAATAAAATTGAATTTAACAATGACCTGCATTTCTATTTAAGTCGACGGACGGATGGAGAGATGACAAAGAAGAATTGGCAAATACATAAGAAAGGAAAAGAAGATTGTTCGACAAGGACTTACACAAAATGATTCATTTTATCCTAGTCGTTTCGACTCTGCTTGCTTTCAATTGCGACGAAATGAAATAGTGATATAAATACCAATTTTGAAGGGTGGAAGAATAGAAAACCAAATGCGACGGCTTGTGTGGCGGAAGGTTGCAATTCATACTCGGGGCGAAACAATAACTCGGCCTTAGGACTGTCGTTCCATTTATACGTTTCTTACTATTTGCCTTTAGTTATAGGTAAGATTTTACGTAAAATTGGTACTATATCCTTAGGCAATTCTACCAGTTGATTGAATATCGAAATCAAGCCTTCATAGTATTTTTTTTGGTTGTAAGTAAGCCATACTTAGGATAGGTTCTTCTTCCAGATATGAGTACTTGCAGATATCCAAAAGAAAAATACCTAATTGGAGAATCGGCGAACAGGCAGAGAAAATTGAATACTTACCTAAAAGATGTTACAAAGTCTGCTCCATTTTCATCTCGAATCTTTTTTGCCGAGCGTTCAAGGAAAAGGACGACGTCTTAATGCCGTACCTATGTTCATTATATGTTATTTAAGTACCTATGCAAAGATGGATGTGAAACCGTTATTACTTATTAGATTATTGTTAATCTGATAATTTAACATTTTATTTTAGGAGCCACGATCAGATTTTCAATTCAGAAGTGCCGCTGAAAGGACACCTAGACCCGACCACTTTAACTTTGACTAAAACGATTGATGACCTCTTTATAATTTGTTGGTTGCTATTTCTACAATTGTAGATAAAATTGTTCAATTATTGAACACATATTCTTTATTTAAAATATCCGTATTCTAAAAATCCGTATCCGTAAACAAAAAAACTTCAAATCTCATTCTTTCGACTCCTTTTTTTATGCCAAAAAGTTTATATCAAAAAAAACATTTTGGCTTTGACAAAACGCTTTTATTGTCAAATGTACTTATTTTGCACTGTCATCATGTGCTTGTCAGCAATGTGAGCTTAAGACCAAACTACCGATAATGCAATAAATATTCTTAACGTAGACCCACCGATTCGTACAATTAAATACAATAGACCGGTGTAACAGTGGCATTATAAAACAATTTATTTGACATATCTCACGACTTGAATCATACGTCACTGTGACACAGTTCTATGGTAGGTCAGGGTTCCATTGGGCTGATTGTAAAAAAGGACAGTGGTAACTCTAACTGCCACATAATTTTGTTTGGCAATTAGAAAAACGACACTTAGGCCCGTATTAATAAACTAATCTCAACTCTAATGCTCGTCTCGAGATGTGTCAAAGATGACAGTGTTCTATGATTTGACGTTTGGCCGAGAGGCCCGTCACAAGATACGTCAAAGTAAACGTCAAACCATAGAACACTGTCATTTTTGACACATCTCGAGAAGAGCTTTAGAGTTGAGATTAGTTTATTAATACGGCTCTTAGTCTATTAGAAAGAACACTGTGAAATTCAATCGACATCGATATTATTGTCGACTCAGCAACTGGTGTAGACAGATCCAATTCTAACCTTGTGACAACATGAAAGATAACCTATAAGAACATCTTTTCCGAACTCACAATGAATGCCATAAATAGAAAAAGGTTAAACAATTATGTCTTTCGCTGTTCCCATAGTCCGTTTTGAATGCAAGTACTTATTCTATGCTCTAGAGCATAAAATGCGGTTATATGTCGCCTACTACCAGCAAAAACAATAACTTTTTATTTTGAACAATAAAATCATAAAAATACTAATAAAGGGGGCCTTTATTAGTGTTCATTACGACACCGAGTTTAGCCACGGCGCTGATTTTCAGTGGTACCCTAATGTACGGACATTAATCAAATAATCCTATAAAGTTTTTATCATTTCATTTTAAATTCTAAACCCTTCTCATAAACTTCCTTTTTTGAGAAAGCACACACACTAGAAGCACAATTCAATTGGATTCGCGGTCACGAGTCAAGTCACGTTTTTTGGACAATCAAGGAATTCAATTAACTCGGAATCAGTACGGTAATTGGATTCTTTAGTTCTGAAATTAGCTGTGGTTACTTACACGATGTTGTTTTGTAAACGCTGGGGTTAAAAACAATAGTCTTGAATGCTTCTGTTTTTGAAATTTGGTGCAGAAAAGGTTTTCCGTCCGGTTGGTTTTTATTTCATCTTGCTTGGCATTGCGCGTTCTTGTTCGTAAGTATAAAGTATCGATATTGTTTAACTGAGTAATTTGAGCACATTCATAAAATGTCACGGCAGCACGAATTTGCTCGGTTTATTTTAATGATGCTGGCTCTAAATAGAGTATTTAGACGGGGTTTTTGTTTCTTATTAAGATGGCGCCGTACTTATAGCGTGTGGTAACTTCTGAAGGCAAGTGGTTGCCTAGTTATTCCCTAGATTAGAAATCCTTACAAATCGATGACTCTTTCGATGGATTGTCAATTGAAATTAAATATATTGTAAACAAATAAGTTAAGTGTTTGACATTATAACCTTAAATTTTCATCGCGCGTGTTTTTATAATAGTTACTTAATGTGAAATTAGTTAACAAGGTGTGTAAATTATTAAAAAGACCTGACTTGTTCTTCAAAAGTACGTGATTATGGAGCTATAACGGTAAATATGACATACTAGCGACCCGCCCTCGCTTCGCTTCGGTTTATGTGAGTATGATAGCCTTATAGCCTTACCTACTCGATAAATGGACTATCTAACACTGAAAGTTTTTTTTTAATCGGACCATTAGTTCCTGGGATTAAGCAAACAAAGAAACAAACTCGTCAGCTTTATAATATTAAGTATAGATTTCCCCATTTCAAGTGACACCGACTATAATTAAATAGCAATAGCAATAGCATCTTGGCTGTTGTGGCGGATAGGCTGGATTGCCCTTACATGGGCCACTGTAGACAGTTACATGTAAGCAGCAATATAGCTTATTAAGTAGGTAGTTTATTTTATTTTAATTTAATTTGCTCTTATGTTTTAACAAGTAGTTTATAAGAATTTGTGTACTTACTAACAAATATGAATCCATGACATTCGAAATAAAAATAAATTATTATTATTATTATTATTATAATTATTTCTCTTTATAAGCATGTTTATATTTATTTATATTAATATTTATTTTATCCTTCTTAACGTAAGCTCATACAAACTTCAACAATAGTCCCATTTTCCTTATTATGTTATCCGTAAAATATGATAGCTTACGTTTACTGTTATTCTTACTGGGTATTATGTTATGAGGAAAATAGGACTATTGTTGCAGCCTACAGTTTCGCCGTTCTAAGAAGGCCGATTTAACAGCTGTCATCTGAGTACAAAATATGAGTTTGAGGTTATATTTTGTACTAAGATGACAGCTGTCAAATCGGCCTCTTAGAACGGCCAAACTGTAGGACCATAGTTGTAATTATGGTTTTAAGATGTCGCTTATTATATATTTACGATGAATTAAATTAGTAGCGCATGCCCAATAATGACGGAGAACACTCTCTTTGGGAAACTCCTAAATCCAAAAGTGGAGGTACCTACTTCGGCTCATATGATTAAAAACATTATGATTCTTACAAGATACCTAATTCCTGAAGAATTTTAGAAGGTTAGTAGGTAAGTATACGTAATAAGGACAAGAGAAAATTCATCTTTATTTTGGATAATAAGGTATAAAAATTACTTCTTGAAAAAAAACCTCACCATCTCTAATTATTATTATTTTTACAGCAAATCCTAATATTTGGTTAAATTGTTCCATTTTAATTATGTACCTAATGCTTTCACGGCTATAAGCGCCAAACGATTTTAATGAGTAATGGAGATAGTTTAATCCCCGGAGATGGACATAGGATATAGGATACTCTCATCCTAGTACATTTGATACTTCCCCTGGGAACAACAATAAATGGGTCTCACGCAGACGAAGTCACAGTAATATAAGTGAGAGTTAGTAACTAACAGCCTGAGGGCTCAGACAAGATGCATTACGCTAACAAGCGTTTCTATTCGTTTCATTTTTAAACCAATCGCGTCACTGGCAGATCACGTGACTTTTCGTATCACGTCATCTACCATTGACGCGATAGGTTTAAAAACTAAACGAATAGAAACGCTAGTTACCCCATTCGTATTTCGTACTGTAACTTTATCATGAACATTTCAGTCATTCGTCACGATTTCGAATCGCCTTTACTATTCAAAAACGTATACTTACGTACCTTGGGAACCTAGACCAGCCGTGGACACGGCTAAGGCTGGTGATTACGGAGAGTCCTTGGTGCAACCCAGCTTAAACGTCGGATTAATAACGAGGTAGGTACTGCCCTCATTAGAAAAAAGAGCGTATGTCTCATACAATCACGAATGTATTAATGACCTTATTTGTAAAGTGCTGGGGTTCAATTTGCTTTGACTATCAAATTGAGCCTAAGTCCTTTTTATTTAAAAGGGCAGGGTATGTGTCTGTATAAGTGCTTCTTTGTCGTTAGTTTTAATCGTATTACGACCTGAGTTTACGAAATCTTTCTCTAGTGCGAACCCTAAAACGGAGTCGTCTCCATTCATTGTTTTAAGCTATAGTCGCTAATTCGGATCAGTGTTCTTTGATCTTAAATATAATATTAACCTAACTGTATAAACGTTAAACTCGGTTCTTGCAGATTGAAAAATGACCGGCTTTTACTTTTGATATATATTATTTATTGATCATACTCTCATACGAAACCGTCATAAATAAAAAAGAAGAAGACAATAAAAAAATACTTTTATAGATATTTAAAATTAGACAACACTGATCCGAATTGGCCCAACTTTACCTTTACTATTCCATGACGATACGACAATAAACCTCAACGTCAAAGTAAATCTTAATACAAACGCAAAGGCGCTGATCCAATTGACATCATTTTCTCGATGACGTTACTTAAACGTAACTTGCTCGATAGAAGGGAAAAGTTCACGCTCGGAGTACTGCTACTGCTATATTCTAAACCCCTTACTAATAAACGTTGAGTAACGGTGGTATAGCTATACAATGTTTTGTCCTGATCTGTCAAATTCAAATGTCACAATGACAAATAAGGACAAAACATTGTATAGCTATACCACCGTTACTCAACGTTTATTAGTAAGGGGGTAGGAATTGGAGGAGGTTGTTAGCAGAGTTCAAATAATGAAAGTGAAAATGAAAATGTTTATTTGCATAAATGAACAATACAAGAAGTAGAAGCAATACGGTGGGCCCGGTGCTAGGTCCTGCACAGGCTAATTAGGTAATTATGCTCATCAGGGTAATGCTGGTGAAGTTAGTGGATGGTATATCGTTTTAAATGTTCGTCCGTTCACTGTGAAAATAGTTTACTGATAATAACCTTATAAGCACATAGGGTATCATACTGTGTAAAAATAACCAGTTGTACATTAAGAAATGTACTTAACTATAATACTTACCTATATGAGAAGTATTAAATACGTAACGTAAAAAAAAAACCAAAGGAAATGAATTCTACCCGCATATACATTGGCCTATTTGTATATGGGTGAGCATACGCCGTACATTTTGATGGGACGGTCGATATAGTCATTGGAATTCTACTCGTGGACAGCGTGTGCGAGTGAATGTAGCAGTAATAAACAATACCTAAATCCCTTTAGTTTTGCGTTTGTTTACGTCTATGTGCACATAGAAATAGATGACGATCAAAATAACATCCTTCAATCTTACCTAAGTAATATGAGCAACGTATCGGGTGTCTGTTTGGTTTCGGATCATTTAAACCCAGTACCCTTACCATGAGTTACAATTACCTTACTCGCTAGCGAGTCGAATGCTCTGGCCCTTGCTCATTTTAAGAATACTTGCGAGGTCTGCGAGGCGCAGAGCTTCGACTCGCTAGCGAGTACGTTAATTGTAACTCATGGTAGGGGTACTGAAGGTACCGTTGGTAGGGTTACCTGATCGGGTATCAGCTCGACATGCGGCCTACTTGTCATGATAGTGTTGACTAAGCTATTACGTAATTCCGTGGTCTGCCGGACTTTAGCATGGTTGATTTTCCTTCCAACTGTTTTTTTCTGTGCAACATCGTCTTTTATACGAATACGACCAGGCCACCAGAGAATTACATTAAAGGTAGACCAAGGCCACAATAATACGTAGGTTGCATGTTGTTGTTGGTATTGCTGGCACTCGATGAGATATACAGGGTGTTTTTTGGTCAACAACTTCCAAAACAGGAGAGATAGTTTAATCAATGTTGAATCCGAATATCACATTAAAAAATTAAAAAACCTTAGGAGGTCAGAAAAGTTGCATTTTCAATGTTTACCATTATTTCACTTAATTGTGGTTACCATGCGCCGTGTTTGCCGAAGACGTTAATAACGTAATCACCGTGGACAATGTTATGATTCATCTTTCCCTTCATACTTGTTACGGGCTAGGACCGTCAAAGATTACAAACACGGTTTAGGATTAAAAAAAATAGATTATTGTTGTTAAAATCGTTCTGAAATGGTATTTAACTACAGAATAACCTGCTTAACATCCACTTCAAGCCCACTTTGGCCTCTTCCTTGACCATGGCGTGGCGTTTCAAAAGTGCCCCACTCGTAAAGGTTGCTAACGATAGACCTTACAGTGTAGCGCGTAATGGCCTGCCGATTAGGAAATCGTTCAGTCCAAATTCTAACGGTGTCAGCAATGTTTTGAACACTCACAAAGTAAATGTTCACAACATCAAACATTTCCCGATTGTCCAGAAGTAATTTCCTTGCCGAGCCATTTTCTATCAATAATGAATAATGATTTAACACTTCACTCAAAGCACTCGCTTCAAAGCAAACTCGGAACTGACGTCGTCGCTTGCACATAGTTTTGTGAGGGTAATATCAAACAATAACATCGTGACGATAAGCGGCCTATCCACTTCGTAGCTAAAGAAACGACAGACCATGATTTATAAAATAGCGAGGACATTCTTTCGACTTATGAAGAAACAAATAATTTTTCAATTATATTTTTTTGAGCTCAGAATCATGAAAAACACCCTATATAACTAACTGAAATGGGTCTCTAAAATTTACCGAATAGATTTAGCTGCTACGACAGGACGCGGTTGACCTAGTTTTTCTAACCTATTTATCGAGCTTAATAAAATTGAATAGACATATTTGTTCAACCTCTGTTGTTACAATTGTATTATACAAACTTACCCATAAAATGTTGCTGTTATTGTTTGCTGACAAAGAATTTAGTAAGTAATAGTACATTCTGCATCAAGGGTAGTAAGAAGGGAATTACTAACGAGAGTGTTAGAAGCCCGACGCCGAAGGTGGAGGGCTTTTAATTACTCGAGTTAGTAATCCCCTTACTGCCTGTGATACACACAATGGATTTCATCACATTTGCGAGGAAAAAACACTTTAACTCTGCAAAATATAAAGAAATAACTTTTGACGAACGGGAACGTAAATGGAAACGATATTTTTTTTGTGACCTCTACCACAGATAATAACTGCGTTTAGTTTCGACCTGGATTCGAGCCAGATTTAGCCAATTTGATAAAAATGTATAATTACTAAAATTAATGATAAATGTTGATATAAACTTGAAATAGGTATAAAAATAATGAAGTTTAATGAAGCGTATAGGTTTTGTGTAATGTAAGTTAGTCTATAGCTAATTTTTAAAGATGATATTAGAAACCGATTTAATTTTTGGCTGAAAATTAAACCTCCTTAGTCAGAAATGATGTACGAAAGAGTTGCAAATTTTAAAAAGAAAGTCATTACTCCCTAGGGATGACAAACTCGCCATAATTCCCTCGGGAACAATTTAGGCCATTGTCCTTCTGTATACAGGCATGGAATAACACCATTTACGAGCAAGTGTGATGAAAAAATCTTGAACGTGCATATAATGATTTTTTATTCTTTAATTGACTTAAGTATTCCTGAACGATGATGTTAGTTCCCGTGACATGAAGTCTTATAGGTTTTTTATTGTTTACACAACCTGCCAGGTTCCGCCTAGGATGATCAACTGTTTTATAGGGCACTTTTCGTCCTTCTTCCAACTTTAACTGTGATCTGCTGGTACTCGATCAGGTAGGTTACCGACGCTGCCATCTGGGTCTAATTGATGTATTGACTGTAGGACCACGACACTCAAAGACCGCTGCCAACACGTGAATCAATATTAAAGGACAGATATAGCCAGAAAAGTACAAGTGTTTTGTCTTATAACTTAATAAATTTCAAATATGTATAATAATAACATTATAAAGAGGAAAGATTTGATTGTTTGTTTGCTTGTTTGATTTGAATAGGCTCCGAAACTACTGGACTGATTTGAAAAATTCTTTCACCGCTAGAATCCTACATTATAATTCCTAATGAACATAGGCTATGTTTTATTTTTCTACGCGGACGGAGTCGCGGCCAGCAGCTAGTATGTAATAAAGTGAATGTACTTCATAAAATTTTGTGCTAGTTACGTTTTTGTGCACACATGTATACTTTTATATAAGTTCATTCATAAAAATGGTTATTTTAATTATTATTTCGTTAATTACATTAGTTAAAGTGGGTGTGGGGATGTTGGGTTCTGCCTCTCTATAAAAAAATGTAGGTAAAGTAGATCCACCTGACAGACCGCCAGACTGGTAGACCGCCTGTTGTTTACCTGTGTTGTTTTTAATTGTGCTGTTTCTCTGTAATGTTTTTGTTTGGTGTACAATAAAGTGTTTTGTATTGTATTGTATTGTATCCACTTAGCACGTAGCAAATGCACTTAAATAGGTAACCTAATAAAAACCTTCCTTTGAATTTAAATCCGTTGCGTAGTTTAAAAAATCTAAGCGTACAGAGAGCGGGAGCGACTTTGTTTTATACTGTGTAAAGATAAAGATGATGATGATGATGATGATGATGATGATGATGATGATGATGTATCATGATACTCGTACTTTAAATATTACTAGTGCTAATAGTGCTAACATACACTAAAACTCCCTTATATTAGTGACACAGTCGACAAAGGAAGACTTTAATATCAATATGAACCTCCCGACCTCACATTGTTTGAACGTGACGTATCTTTTGTTGCTATCATTGCCATTGCTCCGTCCGCACGTAAGCAAACAACGTTTACGAGTTTCACATTATCAAGAAAGTTTATAGCGTCTATCGAAACAACGACATTAATTATAATGTTTTTCACCTCAGCACCTCAAAAAGACCGGTTTTGTTGTTTAAAGACTGTGGGCCAAATTCGATTTTGCTGCGAGTGAAATTTGATATTAGGTACTGCGAGCGTGAGACCAAGTAACACTTAAATTAAGAAAAAAATGGTGAGAACAGGGCTGGGGATGTGTTGGAAAATATAATATAATATACATGTAGTTTAATTATGTTCTCACTGATGAGGTGAAAATTTGTATGTGCAACTCGAGACCAAAGTTATTTGCATCTCGTGTCTTTGAATCCCCACTGCGCGCTCAGAATCCTAACCGAGAATCACAAGCTACGCTCGTGATTCAATTAAAGAATCCTTTACTCACTCGGATTAAAAATCAACACTCGCAGCAAAAACCAACTTTAGTTAGTAGGTACTAGCATGAGCATCATACCTACCTTACGTTTTCGAATCGCCTTTACTATTGAATACATATGGTACGAACCCATAACGTAAAGTTAACGATACGAAGACCAACATCTATGTCAACATGCCAGTATATTTTAGTACTAAATACAGACAAGGGGCTCTAATTCCAATCGCTATAAGTACACATTTTCTCGATAACGTTACGCTAACGTTTACTTGTGCTCGAGGTAACGTTTATCTTTAACTGGTAGCGAATCAAGGAACGCACGTCATAATATGGAGATAAATCATGCTTATGTCAATCTCGGTAGATCTGCCGAAGGCGTTTGGCTCCCTGGTGACGATGATGAATTAGTTTGAGAATTGGGATGACGATGTTGATGACAATGATGACTAATGTTGATACTCTAGTTGTATGGATGAGACAATTGGAAATTATCATAACAAAGTGAAAACAAATGAAAATCAAAGTGATTTATGAACATGAGACTAGGGCTGTATTAATAAGCTCATCTTGGCCGAGATGCCCGTCACAAGATACGTCAAAGTAAACGTCAAACCATAGAACACTGTCATATTTGACGCTTCTCGAGACGTGCATTAGAGTTGAGATTAATTTATTAATACGGCCCTTAAAGGTTCAAAACAACTTGTTTTTTTTTGTTTTCAATACCTAGTAGTAATGAATTAGCGAGAGCGTGGAATTGCATATGTACTATCAGCCCAATAAAACCCTGACCCTCCATAGAACGGTGTCACAGTGACATTATAAAACAATTTGTTTGACACTTGTTATGACTTGAATCATAAAGTCTCTGTGACACAGTTCTATGGTGGGTCAAGGTTCCAATGGTCTGATAGTACTTAGTGGTATTGTGTTTGTAGGCACTACATATGCAATTCCACGCTCTCGCTAATTCATCTTTTACTAAATTAAACGATGCCAGTAGAACCCGTGGCAATAAATAAACAATAAAATGTATGGCAACTATGTAATGAAACGTAGGTAGTTTTTCACGGCCATTATAGTAAATAACTTGTTTGTATACATTTTGTACAGTTGTTACTCAAGTGTGACGTCATACTTGTGTATCAAGTTGTATGGGGCGTTTTCAACGCTTAGTAGGAATGTTGGAATTTGTATGTATGTATGTATGTATGTATGTATGTAGGTAAACACTTTATTGTACAAAAGAAAAACCATAACAATACAATTAATGTAAATATATGTACAAAGGCGAACTTATCCTTTACGGGATCTCTTCCAGCTAACCCTTGAGAGATTGAGAAGAGTGAAAGGTTGTGCAACGAGTAAACAAGTGTACAAGAAGAAGAGTAGTATAACACACTAGCGGTTCCCGTGTCCACTTCGTTGGGCAAAACATTTTTTTTGAGTTAATAATTTTCCCGCTAATTCCCGTTCCTGTGGGAATTTCGGGTATTCCTTTCTTAGTGCACCTCTACGGTACCTAAGCTACGTCCTTTCCAAATTTCAAGTGCCTACGTTTAGCCGTTTAGGCTGTGCGTTGATATGTCAGTCAGTCAGTCAGTTTCTCCTTTTATATATTTAGATTAAGTAACCAATAAAACTTATATAAATAAAAATGAAATAAAACTACTATGTACTCTATTTGACTCTTATTTCTGACTTTTTCAGTGCCCTGATTGTACAATCTGAATGTAACAAAAAAAAAATCGATTGGAAATAGTAAATAAAATGGCATCTAGCCGATTGCTGACGCATTTTTTTCTAAATTAATATTGAGTTCACCAATCATAATATTATATAATGTGTTATCCTACTCCTACTATAATATTATGAATGGCGTACTAAGTATACCTAGACGATCTTTTATCGATGTGAGTATAGACCGACCCGTTATGTTATATATAGGAAACACTGACCTTCCTTAGGATAAAGATATCGGTCTAGATAGACAATGAAAGTGTTGATCAGTCAGCTTCCGTGTCTTATCTTGAGAAACAAATAACTGTAGGTACCGAGAGTCAATGTCATATTGCATAACGCCTAACACGTTCACCGCCAAGGATTTAGTATCAGTTGCATTCTTTATCCTCGAGCCTGGCGCATGGAACCTTCTCACTTTTGGATTGTGCTTAGATTCAAATTTTACAGTTTGTTTGTTTATACACACACACACACACACACATACACATAAACTCACGCCTCCACTCCCAGAGTGGGGTAGGCAGAGCTACAGAATTACCAAAAACTCCAAAAACTTTTTGATAACTCTGGAACCACATTTTGCACACTTAGGCTAAGATGTTTACCAATGTATTAGTGACTGGTTGCAAGCCCATCGCCCAACAGTACTATACGCCTTTATTCCCTTAGCCGTCTCTTACGACATCCACGGGAAGACATGGAGTGGCACTATTCTAACCCGGCAACCACACGGGGGTTTGTGTATATTGGTGTTTAATAAAGTAAGATAGTTATAACAGACAGAGCTTCGTGGATATTATTAATGTCAACATTTCTACAATTATAGGAATACAAGTTAATTGAGTCTTGATACGCATGAGGTGCATGGAGAGGGCAATGCAATGGTGACGATATGAACTTTGTACCTCACTCCCTCCCTACCTCATGCCTACCTCGGCTCTTAATTAAGTTGTACAGTCAACAGCAAAAACAACTGGTAAAATAGGGTCTCAGATGTCACTGATAATTTGTAGTTTACCATAAGTAAATGAACTCGTAATGTGTCATAAGTAAGTGACATACCATTCAAACAGTTAACGTCATTACAGAGTGTTTCAAATTATACTGATTCTCTAAAATAGCCATAGTCAGTTATACTACCTAACTATCATAATTATGTAACTGAATATGAACTTTTGGACTTTATATGGCCTCTCAAGACTACCTTGGAATACGAGTCAGACGTTCGGTTAGACAAACACGCGAAACAACTAAACCTTTCATTTCCATCAGGGGTTGAAATAAGTTACTATTAAGTACTTCGTTCTGTTTTTTTGCAACATTTTAAATAAATCTTTTTTAACTGCCGTGATTACTCTAGTTTTCATTTGGAGATTTTGAAATTATGACTTTCTTTTGTTTGACACCTGACACTTAGGTAAAGTAAATAATTTCATCATTCCTTATGTATGTATGGTTATGATATGACATTGTTTATGGTCATTTTCTTTTGACTGATTAAATATTCCGTTAATGACACTTTGGTGTAATCTGTTATATCTGGGGCGTCATGCTAGACAAACGTTCAGGTCAAAAAACTTTCACAACACATTCTTATCACAGAGTTCAATCGCAGCAAAGACAAATTCACCTCTCCGATTATAGCTAACATGACCTACATTATCATTAAAAATAACCGCAATATTATTGCTCATTTATTCAGCTGTTTGTATGAGTGTCCAACAAACGTAGGTAGTTTTATGTTACGGCCTTTTTGGATTGAAATTAAACATGGTCTATACCTACAGAATTATCGTTTTTTTACGATTACCATGATTTTACACTTGTTATTTCATGGTAATTGCCACAAATTATCATTTTAAATAGACATCGTTTCAAAGACTAAAACTAAATTGTAGTACCAAGTACAAACGCTCCGCCTTGTCAGTAGGTACTTAGCTGCGCACTTTAGTGCTTTGTCATTGTCACTTTAACGACATGTTGGAACTGCACTAATCTGTCAAAGGCGGTAAATCGTAATGGTATGGACATAAGGCCGACTAATATCGTCGGTTATGTTATAGTGCATACCGCGTAAGTACCAAATCAAATAAGGTGCAACACTGTGTACTTTTTGTACCTTATCGAGTTTAGGGTGAAGTACTCCACTAACCCCACGGTAATGAAGATGAAACATTATGATGATGAAACCTAAACCATTTTGAATATAACCAACCCTTGTTTATGAAAATATCAGTTTCCAATTAAATAAAAGGAATAAAGGCGTATAGTACTGTTAGGCGATGGGCTTGCAACCTGTCACTAATACACTGGTAAACATCTTAGCCTAAAAGTGCAAAATGTGGTTACAGAATTATTAACAAGTTTTTAGAGTTGTTGGTAATTCTGTAGCTCGGCCTACCCCACTCTGGGAATAAAGGCGTGAGTTTATGTATGTATGTATCAGTTTCCAATTACAAATATATCGTCTGGCTTTATGTAGACGATATTTAGCGTCGTGGGCAGACCTCAACAAGGTGGACCGACGAGACGTGGCTAAGACCACGGGAAACCGATGGATGCAGGCGGCGCTGGACCAGCCCTTGTGGTAATTCCTGAGGGAGGCCTACGTCCAGCAGTGGACGCCTTTCGCCTTAAACGATAATGGTTATGCTTTACTGTGATTAGCTAAAAGAAAATAATGGCTGACGAAAAGAAACAAATAAAGGCTTCCAAACCTTTACATTAACAAAAGTTTGAGGTTTTGACGGTGTACCCTTGTTTTGCCGACAACCGTTTCATCGAATATTATTTCATCGACAACGATTCATCGAAACATTAGTACTAGTAATATTGTTTGGCGTTATTTTATTTCAACTACTATTTATTTAAATGTATCTTACTACGTGGAAATACTAATCAACGAATACTACTTAATCGCTGATTTGTTTCAAATTATCTTAATTGGTACAACTACAAAACATTGCAATTCATTTCTTCGACGTATTACTTTAATACAATTTTTATATGCCCTATTGCACATTTATACATTTTTCTAATTATGTAGTGTGACAAACAAATACCTATGTATAATAAAAGGAAGATTTATTGATAATATTAAATTAATAATATTATTGCATAACTAGTTATATCAAGAAATAGAAGTACGAGGCTTTTAAAGTAAGTTAGGTTAGAACTGTGACCACCAAGAAAACGAACTGTTGACAGAAGTGGGTTAGGTTAGGTTAGAACTGCGACCCCCAAGAAAACGAACTGTTGACAGAAGTGGGTTAGGTTAGGTTAGAACTGCGACCCCCAAGAAAATGAACTGTTGACAGAAAAGCATGACACATTACTGTTTAGTTTTGATAGCAAAATATTACCAATTGAAATAATGTTATGCGTAATAAATATTATTACAAGTAAAAAAAAAACAATTAAAAAAACCCGAAATGATTAGTCATGACATGAATTCTATTGAAATAAGTAAACTACCAATTAAAAGACCACGTTTCAAATTACCTAGTATCGAGTCCTCGACGCAATGACTTGTCGATGAAATGAAAATACTTGAAACGTTGTCGTTGAAATAATATTCGATTAAAAGTTTGTCGGCAATTCAATGGTAAACCGGTTTTGACACTCGACAGTGATGGTCCACCTGTAGTAATCGGTACTTAAATCTAGCTTGAGGTTTAAGTTCAGTGTATCAGATCAGTGATTAGATGTAGTGTTAGGTCAAGCTTATATCGGGTTTAACGATTCATCGAGTTTGTTTGCTGCTCGTCCTCTTTACACTTAGGTACTTCTTTTCGAATTTCACGCAGTTATCGTCTCGTGGTGTGAACACGTCATTTAAGTGATAAAAGATAACGAGTGAGAGGAAAAACATGTTATTGTTCACATTTTGTGATTTATATGAATGTCACAAATATTGCATAGAAACTCCGTATTTTACGACTGTGTAAAGTCACAAATTTCGAGATTTTTTAGGTTTACAGTCAATGTATACCTATGCTACTGCATCTTGTATAATGTTTAATAGGTGGTTAAAAAGGTTAAAATGGTGTATGATGAGGAGAATTATTATGATGATGATGATGATGATGAGTTTTCAGTAAAATAGACCAGTGTTTCATAGTCGTTTAATTAATTGACGGAAGCCAGAGTAACATAACTGACAAGAAAAAAATAACTGCTATAACGTCAAGTCCCGGTCTTTGTTGTTCAAAATATTTTATGTAGTTGGTCGTGGTAATCCTGTACTTAACCAAGGCGAGAAGGCTCTAAATTTTAAATTAAGGTTCCAAGTGTATAAACATGACCAAATTTAAGATACAGTAACATGTCATAAGGTAATACTGAAGGATGGTTGTAAGTAATTATACATAGAATTTGAAAACTTTCCAGTGGGTCACCAACTCCGTTAGAAGTAAAACCAAACTAAAAAACATTCAACATTTATCAAGAAAATATCACAAACATAATTAAAAACGACAATTTAATTGGCTTATTTAACGCGCTGTAGGATCAGACAGAAATTTCCTGTGTGATGTATAAAATCAAATTGACTTTAATTGACTGCCCACAGGAATAAAAATACTCTATCTGCAATGCATTATACAACATAATTTAACATCTATTATCGATATCAGTTTCGCTGCATTCTATACCAGTACCCTTAGCATGAGTTACAATTACCGTACTCACTAGCGAGTCGAATGCTCTGTCCCTCGCACTCTATAAGAATACTTGCGAGGTCTACAGTAGTTTAATAGTAAAAATCTTTTTAATCCCTAAAAATGAACCCTTTTTGGCTATAAAACAGATCTTTTGTCGTAAAGAAAGTAAACTGAGTAAACATTTTGGACATCACTTGGCAAATGTCTGTGATTGCTTTATTTGGTTTAAAATAGCTGTTATAGCCAAAAAAGGTTGTATTTGAGGTTAGAAAGTTGTTTACTCTTTTAGGGAAGTACAAATTTAAATACGTTTCAATATTTTACAACAACAAATATTTCTCGTCTCGTGAGAAGGTCCTCGCCAATCCAGACCATTCCCACCGAAAATGCGCTAAAACAAAATTTAAATGTTGCCATACTAATTTAAATTCACTCTAATCCACCTCACCGGTGGAAAAGCACCTTAACAAATACCAGATACCGTATTGTGTCTACATCAATACCTAATCAAGGCGTGACAATCGCTCCTCCGGGCTCGGCTATCACGTACTAGACCATTGTTTAAGCTAATGAACTTCAAATACAATTACAGTTGCTAAATGGACCTGTACTTAAACTATCGTAATTGCAATGCTTTGCCTCAGGTTGTCATCACCTTGAATTTAATAAATAATTGGCATTTACATTTATCTAAGCAGCACTCAATTTCTGATTCGTCACAACAAGCATTCAATGCCCGCTGTGTTAAAAATTAGGTCAATTTTTACTCGATTTTTTTGACCCCGCAATGATTATGTTGACTTAAGTCACATAAAGAAGCCAATCAGATATTTCATGGCGGATCTGCAGGTGTTCGGATGCAATGAATGCAAAAAAGAGGGCAATGGAGCGACGGACAAATCGTCGTGACCCAAATGCGGAGATGAGAAAACAGCATCTCGTCTTGAGTAGCTATGACGCCTTACCTCAGATTTAAGATCAATAAACTAAGGAAATAACAAACCTATAAAATACACCGCAGCAAAATATAGGAAAACACAAAATGCTGATCGCATAATGTTTAAAACAATTGTAACGAACATTGACTATTGTCCTTTATTATGAATATAAACACGGGCGCAAGATTTCTCACTTCATAGGAAAACAACATCTATGTATGACTCAAGTAACTGCTAATATAATATAAATAATACTCATAAATCTTCATAACATTTGATGAATCTGATCTTCTATCTCCAAATTGCATTTCTATTATTACTAGCTTTCCGCCAAAGAATTGGCCAGTCTTCCAGCGTTAGACATAGTACTGTACAGGTGGAAGAACAAGTACAGGAGCAATCCCAAGCAGATTATGAAGAACACTATACAGAAGCACACAACACACTCGGAGAGATACACCCTCAGTCTGTCAGTTCGGCTCATGTGGGGGCCCGGGAGATCCACACTTTCGTAAGACCACATCTTCACTTCACGTTTAGTTATCTTGTAAAATGTTCGTTCGTTATCACCTTATCAAGTTTTGAATGAGCGTCAACGGTCGTGTGTTTGCTTTTCGTATTACGGTCTGTTTGATACATTATTTTTTCCGGCGCGCGATTGTTTTTTTTACCGGCGGACGCGCAGGCGGCTGACCGCGGCTGTCGATCCCAAGCGTGTGCGATACAATATTGGCGTGCTACAGAACCTATTCAAACAGACGTTCAATGGCGTGCATTACCTCACTGATAACGTATTGTTCAGTATTTTATGGCACGGCCGTTTACTGCAGTTAATTTGGCATTAAATTACTTTTAGATAAGATTTGCGTTGTTTGGTTTACTTTTCACGTTATCTAAAACATTGTTTCTTTACATATTTAAATGTAAATAAAGTTAAGTATGTGCTCCTGAAAAAACACACTAGGCTTGCGTGACTATGACCGAGAATGTTCAAAGTTTAATGAACGGTGGATAGCCCTGTTATTCTATAGCTGAAAGGCTTTGGATGCAGAAATTAAACTGGCAAAGTGAATTCGTAAGTATTCCGCGTAAATGACCGTGACAACACTCTATTCTCTATTATTACGTGATTCAATGTAGACACAGTTACTTAACGATATAACATTGGATAACAAGCAAAATGAAATATTCTTTTGTAAAATAACAGTAGAATTCCCCTATATGTAAGAAACGGTTGCATCAAAAGGAGTGTAAATGAAAGGGTTGGTAAGCCGATCGATCCCCGCTATACGGGTGCGCACACGCTTGAATAATTAAACTATTTCTATGGATCAGTGCCGACTAACAACGTGTACACTTTCGAAGCCGATGATTCATAATAGGGTCAAATCTGTATACGAATTAGGAAGCCGGGCAGTTGGGTCTTATGCTACGCATGACCACTTTTTAAAGTAATAAAGTCGAATTTAAGGTCTCGTGGAGTAATCAATTTACCAAAATAACGATAAACTCATTGAATCCACGTTAATAAATAAGTTTTTAACTAGTTGCCCAGTTGAAGGACTTTGCACAGGCATATAATAGGGTACCTATTTAATAGTATTATTTTTCCTTTTGGCCACTTACAGTGACTAAGCTCAACGACACGTTAGCACCTAATCTATGAGGAAATAAGATACATAATGTGCATGGTAGGTATTTTACAGATTAAAACTAAAGTACAAATTCACGAATCGTCAAAATATCATTCATAGCTTACTGTGAAATATACCTCCTAATATTATAACCGCTTATGTGAGTTAGCTTGTCTTTCTGTTTGATGGCAAGTATATGGTATAGTATAGTAGTTAAATCACTGAACGGATTTCTAAAACGGTTTTTTTTATGGAGTTAGCTTGAGTCCCGGATCCAGGGTAGTGCATGGTATTTATTGAGGTAATAAACACGGATATTTAATTCTAAGTCCTGGATGTTTTCTTTTTATTTAAGTTTAAGTACCGGGTACCTATGTGGTGTAAGGCAGGGAGGATTGACATCGCCTAAGTTGTTCTGTCTGTATGTAAATCAGCTGATCGATGAGCTCAGCAACACCAGAGCGGGCTGTTTTGTTGGGGGACAGTGTTTTAATAACATCAGCTATGCTGATGACATGGTGTTGCTGAGTCCATCAGTCTGCGCCCTTAGGAAGCTTTTAGACGTGTGTGAGAGCTACGCGGAGTCCCATGGCCTCAGGTACAACGCCAAGAAAAGTGAGCTACTGATTTTTAAGGCTGGTACTAAGACATACAAAATAGTTCCGCCGGTTGAGCTGGGGGGCGTTCCTCTAAAGATCGTCTCACAGTTCAAGTACCTGGGGCATTGGGTCACCGAATCGCAGAGGGATGACATGGATGTGGAGCGGGAACGTAGGGCGCTGGCGGTTAGGAGCAATATGTTGATCCGCAGGTTTGCAAAATGTACGAAAAGTGTTAAGTTAACTTTGTTTAAAGCATACGGTCAGTCATTCTACACTTGCAGCCTGTGGTTCAACTATTCTAAAAAAGCCTACAGCGCCCTACGCGTCCAGTACAACAACGCATTCAGGATGCTGTTGGGGCTGCCGCGCTACTGCAGTGCATCAGGGATGTTCGCACACAGACGACTTTCACGCAATCATGCGCAAGCGAGTCGCCTCCCTGATGCGGCGTGTGCGCGGCAGCACCAACGGCCTCCTGGTCGCGGTGGCTGAAAGGTTGGATAGCCCGATCCTCGCCTTCTGGGCAGACAGGCACGTGCCTAGGGCCAACTATGACGTGTTTTAGGTGATAATTATATTTATTTTGTAAATCACAGTACTAATCATATAGTTTTTTAAGTTGTTACTAACATAATATGGATTGCTTATCTGAAATAAATTATTATTATTATTATTATTATTATTATTATTACTCATCTATACATATGTATAACATAGTTATTGCTGTCCATAGTTTAAAGCTTAGTTTGGGACTTGGTTTGTGCGGGTGACATTGCATCCTGGGTGAGTGATTCTCTCAAAAACAACGGACGGGCGGACGAACGAGCGAACTCGCAGCGGCGAGTTTAGGTAGTCCCGTCAGAGCGAACAAAACACATTTTAGCGCGTGCATTTTCAATTAAGCAGCCTTATACGCTCGATCCATCAGCAGAAACCATGCTGCTAAAAGTTAGTTATCTATACGGCCATCGCGCCAAATCTATGTACCTATACATAGACCTTATTGACTTTGACAGTGCATAGGTCTGTATACAATTTAATGTATGTGCATCGCCTGGCTCTAAAGTCGACGACCTTTATGATAAATAAATGGCGAGGAGCTGAGTCTTTGTTACTCAATCCAATAAAATTGCAAGAGGATGAAGACAAAGTTGAAAACCGCAACTTTGTCTTAGGATCCGAGTCGGCTATTTCCAATTTACCCAGTTTAAGTATTTAATTGTCTTCCATTATTAAAACCTACTTGAGATAGCGGTAAGTAAATGGTATATGCATTCAATAAATAATCCATCGGGTTGTAATTATCAACGCTTAATCTCTCTATAAAATACAGGGTTATCGATAATCTCTTTCGACGTAGTGCTGTAACAAACGATAGATTTCCTGAAAATAAACGTTAAAATGCAGCGCTCACTGGCTGGGAATAAATCCGTTCCAATTTCAAATTGGATGCCGAATGAAAGCAGATCGAATACGGACTAAAAGTACGGGCCTTTTATTTCAAATGAAGAATTATCATTCTCTTTGCAGCCAGTTTGATTTCGTGTTGCAGATTAAGCCCCCCACCACACCACATGTTGGGGTAAATCGGTCAAATGGGGCCAGCCGGCTCCCATATGCACCCCCATTCATAACTGATGCAGGCAAAAAGGGACATTGTGTACTAACAACAAAGTTATTTTTGGGTTGTTTTTAGGTTGTTAACTATTTTAAAGTATTGTGAATGGTGGCAGGGTCTGTCGGCAGCATTTTGTCGTCGGTTCTTGTACGATTGAACGCTCGGAAGTGTGCTAGTGGTTTTTTCTTGATACGAAAGGTGCAACGGCAGGTTTGCAAGTCTTAAGGCGAAGGGGCGAGGACGCAAGGTGTGTGTGTTTTTTTATTTTGTGTAAGTTGGTGTGTGTGTGCGTGTCAAAATAACCAAAACACTCGAGGCCTGCGGCTAGGCCGGCCTAACGTTCTTTACCGATTATTTTTATGATTATTATTGTAATATTACACTATTACAAGTTAGCACGTGGTAGTTTTAGAGGTGTAATCCTATCAAATATCGATATTTATTCTGTTTTATGCACTAAATTGTATAACCCTAGTCGTTTGAATTTTGTAACGTGTTCAAACTAATCGGCTAGTGCAATGCTTCTTTATTTTGTCGTGTTACAAATTAACGTCATCAAATTTGACGTACTTAAGTCATTTCCTCAATTTCGATTTGTTGATATTAACTTTGTCGTACCTCATTTTGGTAAGTACTTATATAGATCTCACAATTACAACTGTACCAACTTGGTAACGCCAGCGCATTTATTTGTTAAAGGACACGTTTTTTTTTTTTTTTTTTTTTTTTTTGTTCCTTGTTTACTACAATCTGTCTCCTTCGTGGGACATTCAGAAGTATGATGGTTAGTGCTATCGCTGTCTCGCTCGGTATGTGACCTGTGTCACATCCTCATTGTTTAAACAGTAGTTAAATGACACGTAAAAATACTTTTTTAAACTGTTAATATCGGTGTTGATAACGTCGTCTTAACTGACACCCCATTGTTATCTGACGTCATAACAAATAAGACTAGCGAGGCATAAAAAGGAAAGGAATAAATAATGTGCACAAACATTTCGATATGAGATTCTGGAGTTTGTTCTAGAGTCTAGAAGGAGCTCCAGATTTGGGAGTTCCCTCTAAATTCTAGACGTAAGATTTCAACCATTCGTCACGTTTTCGAATCGCCTTTATTATGAGTACCTATAGAACTTTTGCGGAATCTATTCATATCATTTCACGTTTCAATACATTGTTTTACGAACCTACTACTCGATGACGATACGAAAGTCAGCGTCAATGCCGACGTGCTAGAACATTTTAATATCGAATAAGGGGATTGATTCCATTCGCTTACACATTTTCTTGATTACGCTACGTTAACGTTACATACTCCATAATAATTAAGTTCGTGCTCGCAGACGTCGTGGCTAGATGGATATGGAGGATAATTAATCAACTTTATTACCCAAACAATAACAAATGTAGGACTTAATATCGCAGGAAGAGAGGACGATATCAATATCATGTCAGGGTCACAAATATAGGATTACAGTCCTTTGTTTCCTACAATACCTTTCTTTCTTTACCAGTCGATCAAATATCAAATAAGAAATGAACAAGGTCAGGCGGGGCTATTCTGACTGTATGTTTTATATTCTTACTGTATGTTATATCTTCATAGAATGGAGCATATATTGTTTTAGACCGTTTTATTTATTAGATTTTTTTAAATGACGCAATCTACTAATTGGTGCAAAGAAAAAAAAACCTATTAACATCATAAAAGTATTATAAAAGTAGGTACCTACTCATAGCGTAGTGGTAGTGGCCCTGCCTTCTAAGGTATCGGTTTCAATTTCAATGAAGCATGTTTATTATTGTCTATTATCCAATTAGAGCTTAGATTGGGATTTAGTCAATTTGTGTGAGACTGTCCTCCTGATACTTATTGTTTTATGTATATAAAAAGACATAAATTATCTAGTTTCATGTAACCTCTCGCAAGTAGGTAGTATTTGTAAAATAGTTGAGCATCAAATGATATCACCAAAAGACGAGTATAAAGAGCGAGGACAGAGACTGAGCTGTCCAAATATTTGTTTTCAACATTCTCTCTAAAGCCCGACAAAGCTTTATTGCGATTGTTTCAGGATTCGCTTATACACTAGCTTTACACCGTGTACGGTATACGAGCAGGTACTCGGTTGTTTCACGAATTGACCCAATAAGTGAATTATAGTTTCTGTTCGTGTATGATTGAAATAGTAAAATACAACAAAAAAGCTATAGCATTGCAACCTATTGCTGTCATAGTCGGCTGACATTATACCTTTTTAGGGTTCCGCACCTTGGAAGGAAAAAGCGAAACCCTTATTCGTCCGTCCGTCCGTCTGTCAAGACCCTTTTTCTCAGGAATACGTGGAGGTGTCAAGCTGAAATTTATAACAAATAGGTACTCAGGTCTACTGTCCCTTGGAGCTGTGAAAAAATCAAACTTCTATGTCAACGCAATCAAAAGAAACAGCAATTTAAGCCGCATTTTTTCAAACTCGTAACAACTCGCAAGGGAATCGAAATCTAGTCCATCCAGTCGATCTAGAATCTTGAAAGGTATGAAGCAATGTTTTATAGAACATATAAAGGAAAAATTTCGAAAACCTTAAATTTTTAGTTAACATCACACATTTTAACTCGATTATCGTGATGGGTGAAGTTTACTTATTTACCTAAAGGTTTGTACGGAACCCTCCGTGCGCGAGTCCGACTCGTAAGTAATCGTTAATTTGCATACTTTCATCCTCAAACCAAGCCAAAATAAAAATCAAAATGTTAATAGTATTTAAGTAATTTTGTTATTTAACAAAACCTGTGCGTATTCAATGTTTGACCGTTATAACTCTAATTTGTGAAAACTGAACTTTTTAATAGTGAAATGCGTGCCAATAAATGTGGAACGATCATAACCAACTAGATTATTTAAACCAATCCTCACGTGTTTGGAATCAATTCAATTGAAGCGTCCGGTGCAATAGAGCAGCGTAGACTAAATAGGGATGTTGACTGATTGATCTAATCAGCTACTCTTTATGAAGTGTCAATTCAATTCAATGCAGTTTGGTTTAAACTACTGCGGAGTACTCGTATCAATCTCTTGTAATGCATTAGGATGAATATTTTGGTCAATTATTACAACAAAATAAAATCTTTGATTGTGCAACTTTGTTAGTACTAAACCATTAGATAGTTTCGTCGTTCATTTGTTTTATTTTTTAGGATATTTAAGTATTTCTTTTTTAAATATCTTTACGACTTACTTTTTATAATTGAGCCTATTTTTGAAGTCTTGACTGCCTGCACTGACACTATATAAGCAAGCAAGCGATGGCTACATTTTGGGGTCCCATCCCATCCCATCTCATGACATCGTCTTGCCAGTTAATACGTTTATGACAAGCTCCCTGAAGCTTGTATGAGTCTAGATTATCTCTGCAGTAGACGGCCACTTGCAGTATCATCAAAGATGGGAGCGTTAAAATCGTTAGGGCTCTAAAGTGCCGTTTACGGGCAGACTTGATAGTGAGAAGCAATGTTGGCTAACTTTCCTACAAACTTTATCAATATGAGTTTCCCAGAGGCCCCTGCCAAGATGCATTACGCTAACTAGCGTTTCTATTCAATTGGTTTTGAAACCAATCGCGTCACTGGTACATCACGTGATTTTTCGTATCACGTCATCTTCCAGTGACGCGATTGGCCTCTCGAAGCGTCTGGTCTTCAGTATCTGGTCGACCCACAAATCGAGATTGTCGGTAGTTTTTGATTGTTGATTGCTACTGAATTACAAAGTTACTAGGATATAAAAAATTGGTCGCTCTTACAAGATTGTGATTGTTGTACACAAGTGCCTTGATTCCATGTGACCCTATCAAGACGTTAAATACATCGACAAAGATGTTAATTGAATCACTAAAAAACTGGCTTTTGTTTCTATTACCTTTGGTTAATATAATTAATATCATAAACTATCATATTAATTTTTGGTCAACTAAGAGAAATTTTTCTTGGTAGCCTCTCATTTATTTGAGTCTACATACTTCTCTGTTCTAATGCGGTCAACAGACAAGTAAGAATCGGCATGCAGTGTCCATTAGAAGTGCACATGCAGCGAACGACGTTTATAGAATAGAATATAATAGAATAGAATAAACTTTATTTCAGACAACAAGGCCCATATTTACAAATACCTTACAGACTAACATCCATAACAATATAATAACTTAAAATTAAAACGACACGATAGCGAGACGAGTCCAACTGAACGAATGAAGTGTAAAATTATCCAATTAAAGTGACACCAATCGAACAGTAATTGCTTAGCAACTGTGTTCGCGCATCCAATTCGTCATACAGCCAACGATGGACGAGCTGGATTTTGGAGTGTGGTGTGACGCAGTTAGAAAAACCAATCGAATATTCGAACCTAACATTCGCTGCAACATGATTCGCGTAGGTACAAACATACCAGAGTCCGTAATAACCACACCTGAAGGTCGTTCCGAAGGAGAAATAAAGACTAAAGACGACCCTGAGGAACGCTTATTTCTTTAGAGATTCTTAGCCAGGAGTTACCTCCTTGCCAGACAACATACTGCCTTCTATCGCGCATGAAGTACACAGTTGACTTTAGGACGGGCCTATGTATAGGTTCCATAATGGCGTAATAGATTAATGACGTTCGACGTGGTAGACGTCAAACGCCATTGTTATTACCAGCGCGGTAGATTTGAGAATATCAGTCGAAATGCACTGGGGTATTAGGTATATCGACACATCTTTGGGTGTGATTCATTTCCGCGGGGAACGATCATTGGGCGGTAGAGCCTTCCTATATGTGGCAATAGCAAGTGACACGTCGCCGCTTCCAGAAGAACTGGTGGTTTAGGGTAGTTACTTACTGGCCGTTTTTGAGGTTTTTTTTTTATAAATGTTTAAGTATAATATTTAAAACTTTCACAATTTTTACTAAACTGCGGAACAGTTTGTTGGCGAAGCATGTGCATTTTCTGAGTAGAAGGTGTTCATTAACCAGCACTTCAATACACACAGGAGTTAAACATACAACTCTTATAGTTTCACCATGTCCGAATGGGCGTCTGTACGCGGTTTAACTCAGAGACTCTTAGTACTACAAAGCTGGAAAGTAATTTGGCATCGTTATATGTAGGTAAGTATACTTATAAATTGATTTACACCGATAAATTTGCCAAAATCTTGGAAATTCAGCAAAGGTACTTTTTTAGGTACATTATAACATCAAGTGAGGTATCATTGGATAGCGTCGTATCGTTTTGTACATGTGTCATTATATATTTTTTGGTTTGGGGAGAGTTGCGTGTCTCCCCCTTTTAGCCAAACCTCCATGTAACTACTCATAAAAAAATAAAAATATCTTCTTTGAAAGCACATAACGAAATTAAAAGGAAAATTATCACGACTAGGTATACTTGATTGGTTCCTGACCTGAGATACAGGCGACTAAGGGCCACTTGCACGAAAAGTTTAACCCTGGGTTAAGACACTAACTTGAGTTAAAATGACAGTTTTCGTATGAATCTGACGTCTACTAACTCGAGTTAGTGCCTTAACCCAGGGTTAATTTCTGCGTGCAAGTGGCCCTAAAGCGTTTATATTTCAAAAAAACGTCGACTTACACACACACAGAAAATGACTTAATTCATACTTACTTGTTGTTTTTTGAGATAGTTTTTTTGTGTTTGTCGCGGCTTCGGACACTACACCGAGCAAGGTCTGATATTATAACAGCTAAAACTGGAATAACCTTTGCCCTTTACTACACATCGGTGTCAACTATGTGCCCCTTAAAACTTTTTAACCGTCTGTGTGTACATATAACATATCGTCGGCTAAAGTGTCAAACCTCGTAACTCCTTCAGACCAAATTTTACAGGAGACACAAAAAACTTCACCACCAAACATGGCGGCCCGGAGTTACGTGGATTTCTGTTTCACATTTTAAACTGAAACTGCTTTTTTAAAGGATTTAGCAGTTTTGCCATTGGAAGCATTCAGAAATTAGTAATAAAATGGTATCAAAATGTAATTTTGAAAAAAAATGGAGTTACGAGGTTTGACACTTTAGCCGACGATATAATACACCACATTGTTTTCATAGTAACTAATACTACTTTTAAGCATAGAGGCATTCCATCTTACTCCTCACGGTTGGCAAGATTGCAGTCTTAAGATTGTAGTCTTGAGAATGTATAGATATGTCTATGAGTCACAGATCCCAGTTACCAGGTGGGCTGTGTGCTCGTTTACCTTCTATATGTCATAAAAACTGTTACTATCGCAGTTAAGGCGGTTGCCTTCTTCGGTATTACGACACCTATCGTAAACTGGGGTTACTTTGATTTACGGTGTGATTTTGATAGCAACTACCCACCATTGCACACAAATTTAATGTGTTTTCTTAAGAAACTGGAAAATACATTAGTAATATTTTTTCTTAGTGGCAGAAATGATAATTGCTCCGTTTAAGTTAAGTTAAAGTTGTGCGTGTGACGGTGTTCTTTGGTATAGAAAAAAAAAGTTCGCAATTTGTCTGGATTTTGAGGTAATAAAAATTTACTTGAACATTATGTTAACCTAAAATGTATGTGATTTGTATGATGCCTTATGACTTTATGACAAGCAACAGAAGAAAGATTTTTATTAATATTTACGTGATTTTGAGGGTTTACTTGATATAAGTATATATATGCATTGAAATATTTAGTAGTTTCAGTAACCCCATTTTTAGTTTCACTTTGACAGTGTTTAATTTTATGGGAAACGAAAGGTCAAATTTTTTGCTAAATTACCAAGTCAAAAAACAAGAAAGTTGAATTACTACATAGTGTTACGAGGGCTGCCTTTTAAGTTCTGTCGTTTGCAAGCCTTCCGTGATTGCATAAAAAAGAACTAGTGTCATCTTAAAATATTTGAAATTAGAATTCGAAAACAAAAGAATGACTCGAAATCGGCCCAACCGTTTTAGTACAGCGCTCGTTCAAAGTTGACAAGTCAGTTGTGAAAATGGAAATTTCGAAGGAAAATTTACGTGCGATATTTTTTTACAACTTCAAAAGGGGCTTAACGCGACTTCAGTGCTTCGAAGAGTTGACTACGGTTTTCAATGATAAAGCACCATGCCTCCGGACTGTGGAACGCTGGTATTTAGAATTTCAACGTTGTTGCTCTAGTCTTGGTGATAGACATCGTGAAGGTCGACCAAAAACAGCCGTAACCCAGGAGAACATTGATGCTGTACGGCAACTGATCGTCGAAGATCGCCATGCGACATACCGTGAGATAGAAGCTTCCTTAAGTATTTCAGGGACCAGTGTTCACAGTATTTTGCATGATCACTTAGGCGTAAAAAAGTTGATCTCTCGCTGGATACCACATTTACTCAGTGAAGACCAAAAAACGGCTCGCGTTCGATGGTGTCGCAAAACTCTGCGGCAATTCAACCGAGGAAACTCGAAACATGTTTACGACATTATCAGTGGTGACGAATCTTGGATATATGCCTACGAACCCGATTCTAAACAGCAGTCGACTGTTTGGGTGTTCCAAGATGAGCCAAAACCGACCAAAGTAATACGCTCACGGAGCATTTCGAAAAAAATAGTCGCCACGTTTGTGGCGAAAAGTGGCCACGTGGCCAACATCGTGCTCGAGGATCGTAAAACGGTTAATGCTGACTGGTATACCACTGTCTGTTTACCAGAAGTCATCGGCGAGTTTCGAAAAAATAACCCAAGACGTCGTATAAGACTGCATCACGATAATGCGAGCTCGCACACCGCCCGGCAAACAATTGCGTTTTTAAAAGAGCAAAACGTCGAAATTCCGGAACACCCGCCGCACAGTCCAGACTTAAGCCCTAACGATTTTTTTACTTTTCCAAAAATCAAGCAACGACTTCGTGGTCAACGGTACCAGACGCCTGAAGAAGCCGTTGAGGCATACAAAACGGCCATTTTGGAGACCCCGACTTCGGACTGGAATAAGTGTTTCGAAAACTGGTTCGATCGAATGAAAAAGTGTATTACATATCACGGTGATTACTTTGAAAAACAATAAATACCATTTAACACTTAAATTGTCTTTAGTTTTTCCAAACGACACAACTTAAAAGGCAGCCCTCGTATTCTATGATTTTGTCTTATAGTTTCTACAAAAAAAACACATTAAACTTGGAATTTGGTCAAAGTAACACCAGTTTACAGTACTTGTCTTTGGTCTGTTTGTCCCGAAATATAGATAACTAATGTAAAATTTGTGCATGATACGAGTATTTACGCTGTGTGGCATTTCTCTTCCGAAAGTCACTGTATACTGTATACTGTATACTGTATACTGTATACTTATTGACAACGTCAATTCTAATTTATATGAGTTCCATTTATAACAGCCGCCCACATCTCAGAGTTCCCGGCAAAGCTAAAAATAACTTCACTTTGCCGTCATAAGTTAGGGGCCGTCGCCTGAGTAACCGTTGCGGCAATATCAACTTTGTGATTATAATTAACTAGCGACCCGCCCTCGCTTCGCTTCGGTTTATGTGAGTTTTCTGTAACACTCGTACATAAAACAGAGTTTATTATACTTAAAAACCTTCGTCTTACATCTGTCTATTAAAAAAAACCGCATCAAAATCCGTTGCGTAGTTTTAAAGATCTAAGCATACACAGGGACAGACAGAGAGACGGCGGGAAGCGACTTTATTTTATACTATGTAGTGATGTCGTATCAATGTGTATAATTTGTAGCTAGAAATTTAATCAAACGGCCAACGTAGGTACAGTCAACCAATTTGATTCCTATGCCACTATGGATTTTGTCAACGTGACGTTGTAAACCAAATCATAGGGAGTCTCTTACGTTTTGGTTGACAACGTCACTTTAACATAGTCCAAAGTGGCCTAGAAATCAAATTGGTTGACTGTACACAGACAAATCGGTCAATCAGAAACCATTTTTTTTCACACGGTAATTCGATTTTTTTTTGTAGATTTTTAAACTCCCGCTGTATATTTTAAAGTATCGTATATACGGGTAGTAATTATGTTTGATATTATTAGTTATTAATATAGGTATGTTTAGTTATCGTGCCTTGATTTTATCTTATACTACCCTGTATACTAACATTAATTAATACAGAAGCATCGCATGTTCACCTTATGTAGGTAAGGCTGAGGTGACTAGACGCGCAACGTGTTCTTAATCCTGTTCCATTTAGCTTAGGCATTCGACGCCTATAACGAACATAATGCGTCAAATTTCTATACAAAAGACAATCTAAGGCATTCAACGCACATACGTAGATTTGACCGATTTAGGCGGCCAAAATTATTTTTTCTTCTAATCTTGTTTAAATTGGGGTATATGATTAAAATATGTTGTATTTAATTCAAATCATTATTATTTAAAAAAAAAATACAAAAAAAAACAGAAAAATGCTACTTATCTTTTTTAAAGTAAGTACCTACAATGATAAAACAGTTTATAATTTACAAAAAAATATTAATAAATAAATAAAAACATATTATAATTAAATTACTGACGATATGTAATAAAGTCTATTTACTGCCAGGTAGCAATTATTCAATTGCTTCGCTTGAAAAAGCTTTGCATGAGCTTTTTTTATAAGTCCTCATACTGCTCACAAGAGGATCCGAAGTAAGCAACAGTCTGTGGTAGATGTCGAGGTTGCACTCTTCCTTCAAAAACTTTCTTGCAAAGTTTTGTCTATACGTATGACCGAAAATGCTTATTTCGGGCTTCTGCCGCCTCCTCCGACAGTTGCCCAATTGGTAATAACGCATTTTCAATTATTTTTGCACCATGTAATAAAATCTTGTGCATGTTCGGAGTCATGGGGTGCCACCCATATTCCTCAACGTACAGCTTTGCCGTGTCAAAGGCGTATGCGTCGTATTTCGAAACATCAATTTTGTGTCCACTTGAAATTGCTTCCAAAATAACTTTGCACCTATGAATTAATTCATGGTTAATCCCTAAAATATCAGCAGCCAATTCGGTGTTCTCAAAAAACCTTCGACTTGTATTACCGTCGTTGGTATTGCCGAAGTTGGCTTTAGGCATATCTAACAAAAGACCAGTTTCTCTCCTAAATGCTGCTTGCTCTGGACAGTTTGTTATTTCCCTGAGGACTTTTGATGCATTTCTTTTTCCGTCTGTTTGTAATATAACTTGTGCAGCATGGACTATGATTTCATCATCGACAGTTGCACGAATGTCCTCCGTCTTCCTTCTCTTAGTTCGTTCACTCGAGTCCTCAAATGATTTACATGGACAGCCTTGCCGATTCGTGTTTTTATCCATCTATCTTTCATTTGTGACTTAAACTGGGAAAATGTATGTTTAAGGCTCTTTTTACTTTCTTCGGAGAGCCCATAATACGCCACAAGGTAATTTTCTAAATGGTTCAGTTTTTCACTCAAATTTGGGAAATTCTGATCTTTAATTTTTTCGAACAAATATTTACGAGTCACAACTGTAACACCAGAGGCACTGAAGGACTCTGAAACAAAAAAGAAACAAATAGTACTAAAAATAAAATCATGAACGGTTTTTAGAGTTTTTACCCTGACAACTTCAATTGACCTGTATTTGACTATAGGCACTTTTTGGCAGAAACTGTTATTGTTAATATAATATTGAATATGTGCCATAATTATTGTAATATCAATAAGTTCTTGGAAGACCTTGGAAGTATTTCATTATTGCATTCAAAACCTAAAATTTAAGAAAAGTAGCTAAAAATAAGGTGTTACGTTTGAATGCTAGGCATATACAGTAAACTGATAAAAAAAAACAACTTTTTAAGTTAAATTGATAGATTCTTACCTGAATTATTAGAATCCATTTCTTTCACTACACTAGAGAACACTGAATTGTTTTGTTGCAGTTTATAACACTACGTATATTGAAGGCACCGAGAACTGTTACGTACACTACAAGTGACAATCAGATTTCGATTGACGGTAGCTCGGCGCAAACGTTATCTTATGACTCAAAAAGGGTGGGGATGGGTGCCCTGGAATGTCAGGTAGATAAGGAAGTCAATTGTTTAACCGTGGGGTGATTTTCAATATTTCGACTTATGGCCGCCTAAATCGGTCAAATCTACGTATGTGCAACGTGTTTCATGAGCACAATTGGCTTCTCGTAGGACGGGAGGTCTATTAGGACTTATACAGGTTGATAATTATAGAAGAGAAGGCTTTCCGTTTGTCATACAAACCATTTCCGTAAGGCTCTTCTTCGCTGAGCTTGATTTGAACTTATTACTGCCGTAATACCAAGTAAGGCTATACCGAGTTTGATTTTAAATCGAATGTAGTTACCATATAGTATAGAATACTTGAATAGGGAATATTCATGGACTTTCTTATCGCATTTCTCAACAAAATATAAAGATACCGTAAAAGATATCATCAAAAGTGAAATTCAAATTAAAATCAGCCATACAAGAGTTTGAAAATGCTAATTAAACAGCGATTAGACTAGATTTTCTACCGCCAGCTTCGTTAGTACTTACTACGGCAACACCAATTTTCCTGGCTAATTTAACTTTCCTTGTTCTCAGAATGATACCAGACCTGGCAGCTCCTTCGATGTCCCAGGAAGTCCCGAAGCCCAAGACGGCGCACGAGCTCCACAAAGCCCTGCTGATGATGATCAAAGACAACCCAGAAATTGACGGGAACCTGCTCAAAATCCTCGTCGAATACGCCTACCGAGGCAGTAATATTAGCTATAATAGTCAACAATCCACTACGCAATAATAAATGGTCTATACACGGATAAAAGGCTTTAGGTTAAAGAGGTATTCGTGTAAAGTCAGTTAAATGTCAATTTAGTAAGAATTATTGCATGGATAAATTAAAACTTCAATATTTTTTGTAAAGACAATAAGAAAATCGAAATATAGGGTAAATTTCATATTAATTCTGTAAACAGAATTAATCTTATTATTTTTTTACGTATACATACTGATTCTTATTAGATTACCTGACTTGATATAGAGACGAAAAAAGACACAAGTTCTCTTTAAAAAATACGCGAATGTATCTGATTTAGTTATGGCAAAGCGAGGGAAATATATTAATATTTATGGAAACAAAAGAGAGTGTTATACGTAGCATAGGTACGAATTAATCAGTGCATTCTTCTTAGTAGTTTCAAGTAAGAGGTACAATAAAAAAAACACGTTATTATAATAAATATGTAAGTTAACAGAATATATTTTGAAAAACATATTGAAATAAAAGTAGCAAAATAATAGTAAACGTTAACTTTAAATAGAGTCATCCTGTTTATATCAGGATGCGCGAGACAAAGAGTTCTAGGTTATTTCATCGCACAAAGAACGGAGGCTTATTTAACTACATCCCGGGCAATGCAGCCTGAATACAACTATATAAATATTAATGTTAAAGTTCATATTGTATTTAAGTGATCTCATTTTGCAGTTTATGACCTATTTTCTATCGGAGCAGAGAATTGCCTTTATTATTTTTAAATTACTATAAAACATCAAGAAAAACATCAATGATCTTCCTTGTGTAGTACAAGAAATATGTAGCCAAATATGACTAGTCTAAATGATTATTTACTCATAGTTAATAAGTAATTAAGATCGACCAATGATTGTAATACTCAATAAAGAGACTGACAATTCAACAAATATTTTACATATTTGCGTGTAAACACTAGTTAATAAATAAATTATACTATTTATCAATGTAGTAAGAAACGACAATAAATATACATAATAAACTATTTATATCTGAATATTGTTTTCGCTTTCATTACAAACGATCGCATTGACTATTGAACTCTTATTCCCAATATTGCTTTCAAATCTGATACAGGCATTACTTTGTTTGCCAGTTGATTTCGCTGTTTCCATTCAATTTGAGTTGGAGCGGAGCAAACTTCGCCATTATCGCACTAAATTAAGGTAAATGGTTTTTGAATAAACCAAACAGCACTACTGAGATCAAAATACTAGAGATACCTTTGGGAAATGTGAGAAATAAGGGCACAAATAATTTGGGATAATTTATTTGATTACATAGAGATTTACACTTAACAATAATTCGTAAAATTTGACTAGGTTGTGACTAGATTACCCATGGGGGTCACCTGTTGCTGCAATCAGCAAATTTCCATCTTACGGTATACATCTTAAGCACTAACCGGAGCCCATAGGAAGGGAGGTTTTACCACTGAACTAAAGCACAGAACAGAAGTTATCTTTTGAAGGGCTCCGGGCCTAGCAACACTCAGGCCACGGCCATCTCGTCGATGCCGCGGAGCAGCCGCGAGCGCAGTCGGGAGAACACGGGGTGCTCGATGGGGATGCCGCGGCGGTGCAGGAAGCGCAGAGTCTCCTGCGCGCACACCAGGAACCCCAGCTGCTCAGGGTCCATGTCCACCGGCACCGAGTCCAACAGAGGGTCTTCGTTCTCGTCGCCGAACTTCTCGCTCTGCTCCTCCGGCTCACGCTGCGCGTCATCCAGCTCCACCGAACATATCCGCCCAAACAGACGCTTCAACGCTTGCCGCTTTTCAGCGCTTTCCGAATCGTGCATTAGCGGCTCACTCCGCGAGCGCTTGCGACGACGCTGCCGCTTAACGCGCTCCGCGTTTTCCGTTTCGTCGTTTTCGTATTTACGCTTACTAGTCATTATGACTGCTCGCCTACCGGCGTCAGGATGCAGACTGGGCCGTGCACAGGGAATTGAAGGGCTCGACGCGATTACACGGGCGTTGTCCTTCCCTCTCGTTTACGCAGCTGCGGGAGCGAAAGAGCGGGACGGCGATGGCAGCTGCACCGGAACAGCTGGGCGACCAGTTGCAGGGGGGCACGCACGCTTTGTTTGATAAAGTTTATTCGGTGAAATAAAACTGTTAGCCGCGATTGCGCGAGAAGGCGGGGGGCAGGGAGGACCGGCCCGGCCGGCAGCTGCGACGCATCTGCCGTCAGGTGAATTCCCCGTCGTCTCAAGGCGCTATCGACTTGGCTCGGGGTAAACAAAGCTACCTGTTACCTAATCTAAGTAACTAAACCCGTCCAAATTGTCGAAACGGAGCGAGCGCTCTGAAGCTAACTGTAACACCGAGTGCGATGCCTTTGTTTGATAAACGGGTTACGAACAGTAAACAATGGTTTTGCTTTGTTAGGGACCTAGCTTCAAGAAAATCTTGTATCCTTGCAAGAAACCACAGTAATAATAATAAACATTCATAAAAAAGTATAAACAACAGACACAAATCATATATTCTGAACGCGTGTGCTTGCAGTGGATAAACTAAGTTAAAAATAAAACGCATCCGCGCTCATCGCTCCGCGGACATTTCAGGTCGCTATGTACTAGTAGGTAAACTAAGTACATAAATTGTAAAAATCAATACTGGCCGGGTTATGTACTAGGACGGGCTGTCGAACAGCGAATACAGGTGCAGTGCGTGTGTACTGGTGTCTGCGTGGGCTTATCAGGCTGTAAAATTCCAGGGACGCAGTTATTTAAAACGTATTCATGTACGGGCGTTACGTCACAAAAACCCACGGAGCTTTTATTAAAACGAGCTGCAATAGAACCTTAATTAAACACACTGTGTGTATAAACTCAACCGACATCTAAACACTATATTATTTGACTGGGGGACTATATTAATTGTCTAAGTGATCATGATAAAGTAACCTATATAGCCTATATTGTATACCTTTTAACTAATTGCTATGCTTAACCTTGCTTTGTCGTGAAAGGAAAACGGAGAGCATACTAAACCGAAACATAAAACGCTTACAAAAACTTAAACCGCGCAAGATAACTAAACCCTTTTCAATTAGAAACTTTTGAGGATTAACGGCCGCACTCAGAGTGAGTTATAAACTATTAACTCATTCCTAAGTGATGATTTTTAGGTTTCCGCACCTCGAATGGAAAAAGCGGAACCCTTATAGGATCACTTTGTTGTCGTCCGTCCGTCTATCCGTCTGTCAAGACCCTATTTCTCAGGAACGCGTGGAGGTATCAAGCTGAAATTTATATCAAATACTCAGGTCTACTGTCCCTTGGAGCTGTGAAAAAATTCAACTTCTAAGCCAACTCAATAAAAAGATACAGCCGTTTATGCCGCAAATTTTCGAAAATCGCAAGGGAATCAAAACCTACAGGGTACTTCCCGTGAACTCAGAATCTTGAAATTTAGTACGAAGTAACGTCTCATAGCACAGATAAAGGAAAAATTGCGAATACCGTAAAGTTTTAGTTACATACATCATTATAATTAAAATAATTTTAATAATTTTAAAGTTACCTACTACCCCTTTTCTCATGAACGCGGAGGTATTAAATTGAAATTCATGTATTATTTATTATTATTTATGTCACGAAACCCTCGGTGCGCGAGTCCGACTCGTACTTGGCAGTTTTTTTTTTTTTTTTTTTTTAAGGGGACAATCTCACACCAATTGACCTAGTCCCAAACTAAGCTCTAGGCTTGTACTATGGGTACTAGACAACGATATAAATACTTATATAGAGAAATATATACTTAAATACATTAGAAAACATCCTTGACTCAGGAACAAATATTCGCGCTCATCACACAAATATCTGCCCTTACCGGGATTCGAACCCAGGACCGCTAGCTTCGTAGGCAGGGTCACTACCCACTAGGCCAGCGCGTCGTCAGAGGCAATTTTATACACAAGTTTGAAAATAAACGAGTCAATTGTCTCTAGAATGTCTCTGTGTGCGGCGGTACATCGAAACTCAACTGTGTAAACACTGCCAAAAATCTAGCATTTACCAGCAGAACGAACAAAAGAAAAGCGCACACTATAAAAATAATAGTTTGTCAGGAAACATGTTTCGTCCTTGGCCCATATACAGTGCAATCGTCAATAGATTATGTATTCCAGCGTATACTGGTTATTGGTTATTTGATTGCTTGAGTGTTTATCAATTATTTTCGTAGAAAAAAAAAGGATTCCCGTCATAAGTTACTGCTCTATCATAATAATAAACCAAGTCAATTATTTAAGGAATATGAACGCTACAATGTTGTACATTCGACGAATTTGATTATTAAGCAGTTTGACACAATACGTCAATTTGCCAGGTTATACATTTTCCACGTGTCATTCGCCGTGTCACGCAAGGAAATTACAATTATAATAATACGTAAACGGCTAATTTACGTATAAAGACATTTAATTTAATTTACCGTTGTATTCAGATACTTTTTACAGACAATTGGTTCTTTTTTCAAACTTGTGTATGAAATTATCGTCACTAAGTAATAATCTTAATCGTCATAGTCGTCATTAACTGAGTTAGCTGTTAGTATCCTTTATAATGTTCATGTTATAGTTATCGCAAAAAGTACATACTCATTTTTATACTTTATTAGGTACTCATAAGACCCCATGTAAAAAAACCTTTGATTTTATGACTGGCAATCGAATTAGAAAATTGACTATGATATTCACAATAGGCTCATATTCGTTCAAATTTCGTTGTATGGTGGGCCTGAAAAGGAAGCATGAACATTTTGGACAATCGTGTTTGACATTGCTTACGTGGCTGTAAAGCACAGCGTGGCTGTAGGTACAAAAGTGTGTATCTACTTTGGACGTTGACTGGATGAAAAAAAGACAAATAAAAAAAACTTTTTTTTTGAAATATTATCTACATGTTCGATACCTTATCAACAACTGGTTTTTCCATAAGGCACTATGTAACCCTTTCTACTGCAAATAATCTTAAGCTCTACTTGACCTAATTCCATAAGTAACCAATAATCCCGCATGTATAAGGAAGGCTTGTAAATAAAATTATGTCGACTACGCGTTTGGCTCATGTAAACAATTTATGACGATCCTTTTAAATCCTCATACGATAATCACTATACACCGTGTTTTTATTGATTTACGATAACTTTAAGGGGACGTTCTTTAGGTTAAACAAAGTTAATTTCCCGAAGACAGACATATGATAACTCGTACGGTTATAAAGATATTCAATTATTAAAATTAATCAGTTAATCACGTTAAACTAATGTAAAAGGCTCTTAATTGATACCTAACAATTTTCTTTTAATTACCTATTATGAGTAAAGAGTTTTCAATTGTTAGGTTTATAGGTACAACACGAAGGTTAAAGAAAATAGGTATCTTATGTTACGTATACGAGTATTCACATGACATTAAATTGAATGAAATTCAAGTTGGTTTTCCTAGTCCTCAGTAACTGCTGTATTTTGAAAGCTGTCTCTTTTCATCAAAGAGGGTTAAACCGCCTATAACGACGCCCTATCTTCTATCTTGCTTTACGTTAATTCGCGAAGTCTTAGGAGGGCTAGTAAAACCTATTTACGAATAATCATAAACACACTAATGATTATGTCTATGATATTGAATACCTACGTGTCAATGTAAACTGACAATGTCAAGGAAATGGAAATGTAAATAAAAAATGCCTCGTTTTAATTATCGTCCTGAGGAAGAAGCTGAAATGCACTTCATTTACGGCTTATGTGACGGCAATGCTTCTGAAGCGGCACGAGAATATAGGCGGCGTTATCCCGACCGACGGACGCCTAACCCTCATACGTTCATAAATGTAAGTATTTCTAATGTGTACTTTATTCCTTCATTTATTAGTAACTAGCTGTTGCCCGCGACTTCGTCCGCGTGGAGCTCGTTTACGCGGTTCCCGAGGGAATATTACCTTCCTTTATTATTTTTTTACCTTCCTCTTGAATCACTCTAAGTATCTAAAAAAAACCGCATCAAAATCTGTTGCGTAGTTTGCAAGATATAAGCATACATAGGGACAGACAGACAGACACCGGAAGCGACTTTAATTTATACTATGTTAAGATTATTTTATGTTAAACAAACCGTAATTATTATTGTTACAGTTACACCGACGATTTAGAGAACAGGGTTTAAAACAGACTCCTCACGAAAGGGATATTAATTTGACAGTACAGTGGGGTTATTATGACCTATCAGTGCCATTCATTTTACGCTGAGAGACAAGGACAGAGTTATGTAACTGCCATAGCTCTGTCCTTTACGCTCACCGTAAAATGAACTGCATAGCTATGTCATAATAACCCCCCAGGACGAAGACGGGATCGTGAACGCAATAATTGAAGATCCGACCTTGTCAACAAGACGTGTGGGGCAAATTTACAATGTAAATCACGATAAGGTTTGGAGAGTTTGGAAGCGGTACGGTCTACATCCATATCATTATCGCAAAGTGCAAGGCCTTTTGTCACACGATAACTTTTCACGAATTGCATTCTGCCAACGAATGAACGCACTTTTGACAGAAGATCCACAACTCATCGGGAAAATATTGTGGATGGACGAGGCACAATTTACAAGAGCAGGTATTATGAATACAAAAAACTTCCATCATTGGTCAGAGCACAACCCTAAACTAGCCAGAGAGTCTTCTTTTCAGCATGAGTTCTCGGTCAATATGTGGGCAGGAATTTTAAATAACCAACTGATAGGTCCCATAGAAATTCCAAGCAGACTGAACGGTGAAAATTACTTGGAATTTTTACAATCTCTCCATTCTATGGATTACTTTGAAGAATTACCATTACAAACGCTACGTACACATTGGATACAGCATGATGGGGCACCTGCACATTTTGCTCTTCGCGTACGCGAATATTTAAATACAAATTTCGCCGGCCGGTGGATTGGACGCGGTAGTCCAACCCTTGCTTGGTGTCCTCGGTCTCCCGATCTAACGCCCCTGGACTTTTACGTCTGGGGAACTCTTAAAGAGCGTGTATATTCAAAACCAATTTCAACACGAGAAGATTTACTCATAAGGATTCGGGAAGTAGCTGATGACATGCGTGCTACTGAAGTTAATTTAAATCGTCAGATACGCACACGATTACACCTTTGTTTAGAGCATGAAGGTGGTCATTTTGAAAATCATTCACATTAGTTTAAATAAATTTAATTTGGTTGTTTAGGTTGAATAGCTTAGGCTTCTTGATGGTTCAAACATTCACATTAGGTACTTAGCTATCATAAAAGGTTCTTTGGTTAACGTATTAATAATGTAGCTATCCAATGATTATGTGCGTGTACGTTTGTAATGAATAAATTCAAAAACTACTGTGCCAATTTTAAAAAATTCTTTCACCAATAGTTAGAAGGGACTTTCAGGATAAACATATTATTATAAAGAGGAGAGGTTTGTATTTTTGTATGTGTGTATGTTTGTAATGGATAAACTCAAAAACTACTGTACCAATTTCAAACATTGTGTCACCAATAGTTAGAAGGGACTTTCAGGATAAACATTATTAACTATTATTATAAAGAGGAGAGGTTTGTATTTTTGTATGTGTGTATGTTTGTAATGGATAAACTCAAAAACTACTGTGCCGATTTCAAACATTGTGTCACCAATAGTTAGAAGGGACTTTCAGGATAAACATATTAACTATTATTATAAAGAGGAGAGGTTTGTATTTTTGTATGTGTGTATGTTTGTAATGGATAAACTCAAAAACTACTGTGCCGATTTCAAACATTGTGTCACCAATAGTTAGAAGGGACTTTCAGGATAAACATATTAACTATTATTATAAAGAGGAGAGGTTTGTATTTTTGTATGTGTGTATGTTTGTAATGGATAAACTCAAAAACTACTGTGCCGATTTCAAACATTGTGTCACCAATAGTTAGAACGGACTTTCAGGATGAATAAAGGCTACACTGATCCCTCGGGAACAGTTTAAACGAGCTCCACGCGGACGAAGATGTTCTGACCAAATTTCGTGCTCTTTTAGAAAAAAATTTGTTCGAGACACGTACATAATTGACTATTCAAAGCTCTTGTTTTTTCTGCCTCGGTCACCCACAGTATCGTTCTTTGCTTGGCTAATCCTGTGTTAAAAGTGCCCGTATGTTTATTTGTACACCTAGAATTAAATACTTGAAAAGTTGTTACTCAACAGAAGGTGATTTCGTTCTTTGTGATAACTTATGATCTGCAGACCATGCCGCTTGAAGGATTTCTAAACAGTTTTGTGAAATCCGTTGTAAATACGCACGATATTTGTTTTTATACTCATTGTTTGATACCGTTGATATGTTTTTTTACAGTTTTAAGTAATGCTAGGTTTTTCATTGTAATAAATCATAAGGTGCCTAATAAATAAAATGACTGTTGATGTTTGTGCGGCCATTTATTCTAAATTTTAAATAAAATTATTTTAAACAACGCAACGAATTTTTTCATTTTATAAACCATTAAGTAATTAGTTATGATGAATGAGAATATTAAAAATTAGAGCAATCTGCTAAATCCATTTAAGAAATAAAGACATTTTCACTTTGTTTTGTTATTTTAGGGTGCTTGTTTGCACTCAACCGACGATAAAAATGTAACTATCCTAAAATGTAATTATGATACGCACGTTATTGTTAAATACTGGGTAATTAAAATATGAACTTATAAAAAAATCTCTAATAAATAAAAGAGACCCACCTGGGAATCGAACCGGTGACCTCTTACACAGTAAGCAAGATACTTCCCGCCAAGTCAAGCGATCGTGCACCTGTCAAGTGTTATCTTTACTTGTGTGTGTGTATGTCACGCTGACTTGACGTATTTGACACTAACTATGAGTTAACTCTAAAGACCCTTTTAGAATGATTGAAGACAAAACATTTAATTACTTTGTTCTAAACAAAAAAAATTTTTTTTTTTGCAATATTGGTAAATCTAATGTACCACGTAGTTTCTATACGTGTACCTAACAATATGCCGAAGTTATCGTAAATCAATAAAAACACGGTGTAGATACTTGTATGAATCTAGGATGATCCCTGTGACAGCTCATATAAACAGTAATATAGGTAGGTACTTGTTTCTTGTTTGAAGTTTAAAAGTATGACTAACCATAACCACCTCGTTTTATAGACCTTTCTTGCGGGTATATTTACCTAGTAAGTAAATATTTGTGTTAGTGTCCTCCTTCCTTATCCTCCTCCTTACATATGAAATTTCCGTTTTTTTAAACTGGCCACTTTGGTTCAAAATATCTGGTGTTTGGCTAAGAATTCTAAATTCAAATTTATTACAAAGTTTAGCTCATGCATTTGTGCTTCGAATTAAGCTATTAATTTGCTATCACGGCCATCGCAAACTAAGTAGGTACGTCAGAGTTAGCGGCAGGCTTTCGGTGTGAGTGATAAAACAGTTTTATTTCACCTGAAACAAATTGGAAAGGTGAAAATCTCGAAAAATGGGTATGTTGTGGGTATATTTTTGCCATATAAAACGCCACTTTCATATGTAAGGACTAGACACAGGGTTCATAGTATTACGACCGAGTTAATCTAGTTTGTCCTAAACCATATTGCTATCGTATTGTTTAAGATACACCTGACCAGAGCTTCTTTATCGTTAACAATATACCCATACACGCTATGGTTATACTCGTACATGAAGGTACATGTATAGTTATGCCGCGGTTGAGTGTCCCACTGCTGGATAAAGGCATGCCAGAGAGGTAGAGCACCTTTGATCTGAGTCCCCAATTGGTGCCTCTTCCAGCCAGTTGTCGAGGAATGCGTCCAAGTCGTCCCGCCATCTTCATTTTTCGTTACCCATTTTGCGGCAGCTACTTGGTCCCACTTGAGCCTAGCGGATTTAACACCTACGTTGGTTAAGCGTGTTTTAGAGCGCAGTGTAGTGTTCCGGATGCAAGCTATCCGTTTAAGACTGCACCGAGCAAACGTCGAGCGTCCAGTGGCGCCCTCATTACTATTATTGTGTTTTCTAATTAACTAAAGAATTTCCTTGCAAACAGACGATGCGTTTTTGTAGCGCTAGTAAAAACACAATAATTTATGGGATGCGTAACAAACTTTAATAACAATTACCCTTTGAGTAGTCAGCTTAACGGGAAAAGGTGGCCACTTTTTTCCGTTAAGTTGATAACTCGAAGGTGAAATGTTATTAAACTATGTGATATACCCTATAAGTTGTGTTTTCATTTGTAGTACAAAAACCTACCGACTGATTTCAAGAAAATACTTCAGTTTATTAGAAAACACAATAGTAGTGATGAGGGCGCCATTGTACATCCGGCGTACGCTCGGCGCAGTCTTAACACCTAACTTACTGCGCTCCATGTTCTAAAACGTCAGTTGACACACCTTCAATTTGGACTTTTGGCTCTTATTCAGGGACGATGTTTGGGCACCGTAACTTAGGACAAATACACATGTTAAAGAGTTTCCGCTTGGGCGACAATGGAAGGTTCCCCTTCATAAGTTCCTTCACGGACCAGTAGCTCTAAGCTTTCAGGCGTTTCGACACGGTGCTCAACTTCTGTCTTGCCTGTTGCAGTAAGAGATTAGCTGGCCCATGTATATTGTACTCTTCAACATAGTGTATAATGTGCCAGTCTCTGGAATCTTGGTGCGGTTAATTTTAAGTTAAGATCTTTGAGGATTATTCAGGCTCTCCCGCTGAAGTTTGCTAACCTTCTGTCACCGACAACTATTCTCTACGCTTTCCAGGAGGTTTCCAAGCCAAGCTCTTGAAAACTTCATCAAGTGTGTTGGTGAATAGTTTTGGAAGTAGCGGTCGCCCTTTTCAACGTCTCGGTGTATTTCCTACGACTACCCGTAAGGGTGAAGTTCTGAAGTCTGTCATACTGTTATTGATCCTATAGTTATAATTAGATGTAAGTGGAATCGAGTAATTGCCTTTTAAGTGCGGTTACTATAGATAAATGCTAAATTTAAGGAAATGTTAAATGTAGTAAGCTTTTCTATTAGGTATCCAATTAGGAGAAGAGATCAGACTGGTACTGTAAATTAAATACGAAATACTCATTCAGCAGCGCCATCTATTTTTTCAAGCTGCAATCAAGCCATACGCAAGCTAACACGCCGTATTCCAGCAATTTCATTACAATCGGAATGCTTTGTGTCTCGTCACGGTAAAGACACTCGCAGTGCAATGCAAAATGAACCATGGCACAGCGGGTCACTGTTCAATGTGAGACTGATTGGTAGCATTCGAGATTGGATTGACGACATACGGATTATAAGGCATTCCTGAGACAGGCGTGTTTCATCTACCCCGCTCATATTCCTTCCCTTATCTAGCTCCCAGGTTACCAGAATTTTCTGATATCCAACATCAAACAGTTACTATGAATCTCTAGGTCAACAAGGTATGGTTTTAGGTAACTTCGATGTTGCTTTGCACTATTGTGGTAAGTAATAACGCGAATAACTTGATTGGTTGGTTTCTAGTTAGTCCAGCATTCACAGGCTTGACTATGCACGATACTGCCAACCGTGTGCCATAGATAGTTGGAATTGCTTTAATTTATCCAGCATCAAATTATGCAAATGGATTGGAGTGTTTCAAAGACAAAGGAAGACGACGGCGATCTGGACAAGACAGATTTAACATAATCTCATCTTTACAAACTTGTGACATTTAAATATAAAATTGTATATTTCAATAGCAGAATAATTATAGAACAAAACATGTTTATTGTAAGGTGTGTTATTTTAAGGTGGTCATGTGTCTAAAAGTATGTGTCAAATAAACTGTATTTTGAATAGATTAATCATAATATAAGTACTTAACACTTTTGCAAAAGGCAGCTCACCTGACAAATTATTAGGGGTCTCTATTGACTGCCATAATTATTTTTAGTCATAATGTGTTTTGTTTTAAGTCATAATTTTCGCAAGTCATAATGCATTTTTCTCAGGACACGCTTGTTTTTTCAGGGTTTTTATAAAACCTAACCTAACCTAACTAATCTACACGATAAACGTTTATTAAAAACTGTAACATCAGCCTGAAAGAAGTTATGACAAAAACAAGTATGACTAACATTATGACCAACGATATGTTTGGCAGTAAAAGGGATCAGGTTTAACATATATAGACGACAGTACAAAAACACACACTTGGGGCCTTCAAAAAACGAGCCTACTCTTTTCTCAAAGCCGGCTTGGCTTGTTTATGGGTCGCGATGATCACTTACCATCAGGGGGGTTATTATGACATGGCTATGCAGTTCATTTTACGGGGAGCGTAAAGGACAGAGCTATATAACTGCTATAGGTCTGTCCTTTTCTCTCACCGTAAACTGAACTGCATAGCTACGTCATAATAACCCCCCAGGTGGCTCGCTTGCTCGTCTACCTCCTTTTTCACATCTATACTAAAATCATAAAGCTGAAGAGTTTGTTTGTTTACTTGCTTGAACGCGCTAATCTCAGGAACTACTGGTCCGATTTGAACAATTCTTTCAACCGAACCGAAGCGAAGTGAGGGCGCGGGTCGCTATTAAAAATATAAACACGCAGTAGGGGCTTTAAATTTTACTTACTGTTAGACTTTTTCAATCTGTGCAAATAGTAATTTGGCTTAAAAATTAAAGTCCTTTCATATTATAAGTAGTAAGGACGCAAGTGGATAAAAGCGTGGTGGTTTAAAATGGAACTGAATACTCGTACTTATACAACTGCGATCCTTATACGTAGATGGTTGCGCTATTTTACAAGTATGTTTTATTATTCGGTGTACTGTGCATAGGCAGACAATATCGGTGTATACGAGTAGACAGTCTTGTTCCTTTGTAGGCTTAAGGAAAGGGCAAATTTTGACAAATGAGGTGTTTTGATTCTTCTCAAAATTGCTAAATGTAGAAATATATAGGTAAGTATGAAATCTTTGATAGTACTTATTTCACATTCAAGTTTCGGACAGAGGATTTTAAATAAATAAGCCCTGTTTTACTATTAATGGATCCATTCGGGTTAGCCAGACAAAGGTGATAAAAGTAAGATACAATACTATTGCTGATTTATTGGTATGGATAGTTTGCTCATAGTACAGGTACCTAGTTTATCCCTAGGAAAGCAGTGCCGTTTTCAAATTATGTCAAACCAAACCGGTAAATTTGTCTAAAATGCAATTTAAGCGATTTTAGCTACCTATACGACAAGTTAGGTGAAAACTAACATTTCCATCCACCTCGCATCACGGCAAAGTTCAGCAAACTAACTCAAACGTGTTGCGAAGCAGTTCCACAGGTCGCGTACAGATGACGCTGTAATCAATATGAGAAGGCAGTGCAAAATCACGTACGTACCTACTCGTAGTATGTGCGCGTAAATTGACGAATGTAGCCACCCATAACGATAATACAGGGAAAAAAATTGGAACTGTAATGCCAGCTCTACATGCTTGGTATTTGCCGCAAACACTGCAGGGCAAACGCAACTATACGTTAGAGTGAGATGGAAAAATATCGTAGCCACTCTAACATAATAGTTGCGTGTTTGTGGCAAACACCAAGCGTGTGGAGCCGGCATAATAAATGGACCAATCAGATTATTATTCTCAAGAACCAGGGTATTCGAAAATGTTTTTAGGAACAAAGGCAGCGCCTTTTTGGCTCCAAAATTAATACCCCAATGTCCTGGCATTGCCTATGTATACAACATTTTGCGTTGAAGGACTTTCAGGGTGTGCTTGGAGTCTTGCACCTTGACACCGCTCTCAGGCGGGAGAGTGAATCCAGCCGCAACGATTTTTGTATTGGGCTAGTACCTACGTAGCCTGTTGAAGTTCCACCAGTCCCTTCTCAGCAAGAATACCTTTACTTTGTTACCAAAAACCAGCTTATAGCCGACCTAACACTATTATCGATAGCACATACATACATATCTACATTAAATTACGCCTGTTTTCCAGCGGGGTAGGCAGAGACCACTTCTTTCCACCTGCTATACGATCCCGAATTCCCGACCAATTTCTTTCGCTTCCTCCACATTCATACATCGAGTCATGCATGTAGGTACGTCGGTTTCGGGTAGGTACTGCTAGAACAGTATTAACTAAAAATGTTATTTTATACTTTTTTGTGTACTCTAATTTCTGGTAATACAGACGCTCACCCTGCTACGTAATTGAAAAGTACATTGTATTTATTGGCGAATCTAATACATTGAAAAACACTGTAAAAATATTTTTAAAATCCACGCTCTATAATTTCTTTGTAAATGCAAAATGCAACGAAACATTTTTAAAGCATAAAATATACATATTTAATTACACAATTAATTACGTACCCACTGCATTAATAAAAAACCGGCTCGCGTTTATAACGAGGAAACACTGAAAGTCGATATCCCGTCGGAATAAATGAAAAAGTCACTAAAATTGAAGCGTCGGTCGGCAGAAAAATATTCATCAAAGCCTGGTTGCTATGCTATTCTATAGCTGGTGCCGACATGTAAGGTGGACTTCCGTGTTTTGTTTTTTGGTGTTGAATAAAGAGTGGGTTTTGTATTGACTCACAATTTTTACGGCGGTGTCGAAGGAGTCCAACGTCTAAGCGATGGTGATTTTCGAAAATTGACTAAGCATGGAATTGGCATAAGCTGCCGACTCGATTGATCGTCAGTTAAAGCTGCGCCCACACCGGAGCTTAACGGTGCGTATATTACGGTGTCGTTGCGTAAACAAAAGACGGGGTCATAGTAACAACATGGCACCGTTTTTGACGCACCGTTATATACGCACCGTTAAGCAGCGGTGTGGTCGCACCATAACTCAATCCAATTTTGTAGGAAGTGATGTCATGTGATGTAAAATAATCAATATACAATTAGTGGCTGTGACAAGGATAATGTAATGAAACTTAATTTTGTAGTAAAAAAAAACGCTTTGGGTCTTGTAGGTCTTTTAGATCTTAACAAAACATTTTTAATGAATATCGTTTGATTACAAATTATTTGATAACATAACACTGTTCCGTGTTTTGTTTTTTGGTGTTCAATAGGTAAACATACTTATATAAACTCACGGTTTCATTCCCAGAGTAAGGTAGGCAGAGCTAAAGAAACATTTTCCGGGATGAAATGTAGCCTGTGTGTTATTCTAGAGCATAAGCTATCTCCATTTCAAATTTCATTCTCATTCGTCCAGCCGTTGCAGCGAGAAGGAGTAACAAACTAACACACAAGCGCACACACACACACACACAATCGCATTTATAACGTGACTAGTTTCTGTCCGCGACTTCGTCCGCGTAGATTTCGATTATCGTTATTCCCTCGGGAACTTTTAAATTTTCCGGGATAAAAAGTAGCCTATGTGTTAGTCCAGTGTATAAGCTATCACCATTCCAAATTTCATCCAAATACGTCCAGCCGTTGCAGCGTGAAGGAGTAACAAACACACACACAAACACAAACTATCGCATTTATAATATTAGTAGGATAGTAGGATTAGTGGGAAGTTTAGAAGCTCGAGTTTTTTTTTGACCTACTAGACTGTTAAACTCATAACCTTAGTTTGCTTTTGCGCAGTCCTGTAAAAACAACGATTTACCAAACCATTTCAATTTCCGAATGAAACTTTCAAGTGTTCGATTTTTAAAAACGGATCTGCAGATAACGCAGCGTCGTTCTAAAAGGTGGCGGGAATCCGCTGGAAGCGACTACAGGATTGATCATAATATAACAATACTCTGGGGAGGCTTGTGTTTAACTGTGGATGTTTTAGCTGATAATGATTGATTAATCTTAATGATGATAATGACGACGACGATGACGATCATGGTGTTCCTCGATTTCATCCATTTGCTTAGTGTATCGAGGTAAAAAATGATTAATAAGTAATCGTTTCTACCCGCAACTTCGTTCGTGTAGATTTCGAATATTGTTATTCTCTCGAGCCCTTATGTTATTCCAGGGTATAAGTTATCTCTATTTCAAATTTCATCCAAATCCGTCCAGGCGTTACAGCATGAAGAAGTAACAAACTTACAAACTATCACACACACACAAACTTTCATATTTATATTATTAGTAGTAGGGTAGCTAAACTGTTTTTTACTTGATACAAACGCTATGTCCACCTGTAATTACCGGTACAATTGTTATATAGACTAGCTTATTACATTTTAACTGGCTTTAAAAAAGTGGTATCTGCTGTTGGTGATTCTATTCTTCGATCTGATTAATCTTTAAATTAATGTAACCTTTGACGTGTAATTTTATCGAAAAATATGAATAAATGAGTATGAGTAATAAATAAATAAATAAATAAAGACGCCGTGGAAATCGCCGGTAAGTTCGTCTGTTAGTCTATGTCAGAGAATAACACCGGAAAGGTTACCGCGGTGTTGAGAGCATTTGACCTTTTTTAAACTGTCAAAAAATAAAAAAAGATTGAATTTTCTTGTTTGAAACCACCGGCACATAAAACGCGAATCGGGAAATATTATTTTCCAATGCATATTGTAAAAACTGGATGATTTCTTGTTACTAACGTAGCGTTATAAAGGCTAAAATATTGTTGTGTGACAATGCCATATTTCCCTAGCGATGAGTTCAGTCACTACTCGCAACAACTATGCAACAACTGAGAATTCGTCGCCGAGTTCTACGATAAACCACGATAAATTGATCTCTGTTGTAAAGTTAAAGACTGTAGAGGTGTAGATACCTGACCGACAACCAACGGGCAAAATTATGTCAGCATTAGTAAATTATTTCCATATTTCTTGATTTATATTTGTTAAACTTCTGCCCGTGACTTCAACCAAGTAAATTTGGATTATTTAACTTTTAAACTTTGAACTTTTCTGGCATGAAAAGTATATTTGTGTTAATCCACCTATAACATTAGTAGGATTTCCATAGAATGAAATTTCTCTACCATTCAGTGTAATCCGTTCGTAAATTTAAGTGAAATGGCGGTTTAGTTAGGTATATCGCTCGGCAGGTCAGTCTATAGTTCAAGAATAGGCTGGTGCGGTACGAGCTCGTCGACAACCTACGTTGTTGCGTTACAGAATATTTCTAGCTATCTTTTGCTTTAATTCCGCGATGAGATTCAACCTAGTTGTTCGAATTTCCCTTGTGACATTCATTCATTACTAGAGGACGTTCTAAAGTACTATTCACTACCTTATCTCCATCATGAAACCTGTCATCTCTCTCTAACATAGGCATTTGAGATAAAGTGTGGGAGAAACGGAAATATGAATCAGTTTTAAAGCGTAAGTAGTGGTTATAGACAAGAATTGAATCCTAACGAACGATGGGGAAATTAATTTAACACAGATTTTATCATTCTAAAGTAAAAGTATAAAATGTACTTATCTAATTGGTTTCTAAAATGAATTTATAAGTTAATTTTGGCCTGTAACTTCATGAAATTGGAAGAAATATTCTACTTTATGAACGACTTTAAAAAGAGGAGGAGGTTCTCAATTCGACTGTGTTTTTTTACGCGTTACTCCGTCAATTACGAACTGATTCTGTTTTTTTTGTTTGTTAGGATATACTGTCGAGGTGATTCTATGTTGCTGTGCCCTTGCAGGGCGTCACATGCATACCTGTCTGTAGTTCCATCTAAGGCCGCCTTTACACCTGTAAGTTACTTACGTAATATTGACATAATTTACTTACGGTTGCATTTACACTTGATATAAACTTACAGTAAATAATGCTTATGTAAATTTTGTGTATTTAAACTTGCATAAGTTATTACACGCCCATTTACATTGCTTACTAAATCAGTAAATAAAATGCCTTCTCAGTCGCCACGTTCAAGCAGCTGCTGCATATATAATTTTATCCAAACTAAAGCAAAAGAAAAGACAATGCTGGGTAAAATCTTGGCTAGAAAAAAAAATAGCACGAGGTGCGTTTGAAAATCTTTTAAAGGAGTTGAGAATGGAAGACCGAGACCAATTTTTCAATTTTATAAGAATGAATTCGACAAGTTTTGAATATCTTTTGGAAAAAGTTGCACCAATCATTAAAAAAAACGATACATATTTTCGACCAGCAATTTCACCACCTTTTCAACATTTTTTTTTTGTAAGTTCTCAACTTATCAATTTAGTTCGATAAGTTGTAAGTCGCTTCCGTAAACAAACTCGAACGCGTTTAGACTTGCAATTTTCCAATTTACGTAAGTTGTAAGAACTTACAGTAAGTCACTTACAACGAGTGTTTACACGTCTTGAAAATTTATCGTAAGTTGCTTACGTAAGTAAAACTTACAGGTGTAAAGGCGGCCTAATGTAAACAAAATGTGACACGCAATAAATGATTTTGAATTTTAAATTTTGAATTTTGAATTGTCACAAGGTCTGTATCCGTTATACGAGTACCTAATAGTTATAGTTTTTCTTTTTACGGTTCCGGAGTTAAACCAGGAAGTCTAACCCTTGTAGGTAGTTTCACCATTTCCGTATGTACGTCTGGCTCTCTCTCGGTACTACAAAGCCGTAATTTGGCATAGCTATGATATACATTTAAAATACGACGACAAAGTTGTAAAACAAAATCTTGAAATAAATTACGTACATGGTACCTACACCAAAGGTATTTTTTATCAGTTAGTTATCGTGCTTTCAGATAATATTTTGGTCAGTTTTTTTCACATTTGTACACTTTTAGGGTCAAATACTAATAAGTCCACAAATTTAAAAAATATTTTATCCTGTAGTGATGGTAGTTCAAGAATTATCCAACATCATCACTACATAGTATAAAACAAAGTCGCTTCCCGCTGTCTGTCCCTATGTATGCTTAGATCTTTAAAACTACGCAACGGATTTTGATGCGGTTTTTTTTAAAAGATAGAGTGATTCAAGAGAAAGGTTTACATGTATATTATTTTATTATTTTATTTACTGGTGTTACAGAAAACTCATATAAACCGAAGCGAAGCGAGGGCGGGTCGCTAGTTACTGTATATGATGTTGTAAATTTATCAAAAGTAAGGCTGGCAGGCAGGCGGGGTATGATATTTTGACTTTATACGGTTTGGGTAACAGGGCTCTCCTGATTCCACTTTCATTTCGCGCCTCGATTCGACAGATGCTCTCCCCCAGCATGTTAACTCAGTAAACCAGTTCAAATCACACGGTGAGGAACCCCAGTATAACCTGACACTTCTGCCAAGCGATTGTGAACCCTTTTGCGACATGATAAGGTGTGTCTAATAATTGTTACCTTAAGCAGGTTAGGACGTTTACACGGCTTGTCATATGTTGTGCAAATTGTATTGCCCTTGGGTTGGTAGACGGGCTATATTTAAACTACTTTTATACAGAGTTTAGAAAAAGGTCGTTTTGGAATTATGCGTTATGATATTATCTAATCTGATACTTGAGAGCGATATTTCTGGATCTTTTTAGGCGGCTGAAACATTTGTATAGTCATTTATTGGTCGTCGCGGCAGGAACCTGTACGCTTCTTGCGGACGAGGGGCATCTCGCCATTGGCAGAGGCGACTGCTGCCGTCGCCACCTGTCGGCGGCAGCCGCCAACGCGCCGGCGGTAACCTTCGACACCAGTCCTGTTGGCGGCGGTACATTTTCTGGGACAATAGCCAAGCCAAGCTTGGTGTTAACCAAGGAATGAAAGGCACCTGTATTAATATGCATCTCTGTTTCTATTTATGTAGTTAAGCGACCCGTCCTCGCTTCGCGTAGGTTTATGTCAGTATAATATATAGCCTTCCTGAAAGAATTTTTCAAATCGGACCAGTAGTTCCTGATATTAGCGCGTTCAAGCAAACAAACCAACAAACTCTTGAGCTTTATAATATTAGTATAGATATAGATTACTAACCAATAAAACCTACTTAAATAAAATATTACATCATATTTTATTTTTATGTAGGTTTTATTGGGTAGTTATTTTTTATGTTCTTTTAAATAAATTTGCACATTTGCTTACTCGATGCACAAATTTTCATTTTTCACAATCTCTCAAGGGTTTGAGGAGATCCCTTAAATTTGTACATGTTTTTTTTTATATTAAGTAATCGTATTGCTTTTATTTGTTCAATAAAGTGTTTAGATTAACATACAAAATGGCTCCTTTGTAGTCGTCGGCTAGCATCGCATTCAGTGTTGTAATGTTTTGGTTTTTCTTTTGAACAATAAATAATAATAACAATAAATAACAATAGATATATTCATAATCGCTCTTCTGAGCTCAATGGTTACCACCTCATTCAGTCGCTGGAGGCCATTCCGCCAATACCGACTAATTGCCGTTTCCGAGTAAATATTAATATTGAGTAAATAGATCATTCCTGATTGGATCTCAATTCCTTCGTATTTAGATCTCTAGAAATTACATGGTTTTGTACGGATCACTTCGTTTACCCGAATTTCATTTGCCATAATTGTGTCACTTGCCATAATGTTAATTTGCCATAAAGGCATTTTTTTCTGAAACTGTAAACCTTTCAGGTAATTTTTACATGCCATCGTATAGAGCCCAATAGGTTATGTTAGGTTTGTTTTATAACAATTCTGAATAGTTCACGATTTCAGAAAAAATGCCTTTACGGCGACTGAATATTATGGCAAGTGATAGAATTATGGCAAATGACTTTCGGGCAAACGACAGAGAACCGGTTTTGTAATCTGTACTATTGGTAGATAAAATTTTACTATAGTCTCTATGAACATATTTTTATGCAATTTTGCGGGTAACAGATATTTCTCAAAAGCGTAAATTACTATATTTTTTTTTTATATTTAGTCGACATTTTATAAATCAAATAAATGAATAAGTATCAAAGGTCAATCTAATACAAATCCACCTAGTCCCAAACTTATCTCAAAACTTGTACTATGGGTATTAGTGATCTATAAGCATACTTACTCGTATATGTGTAGAGAAATACATAAGTAGGTACTTAAATGAAAACATCCAAGACTCAGGAACAAAACTCGCACTCATCGCACAAATATTTTCCGATACCGGGAATGGAACATAGGACAGTTAGCTTAGGCAGGGTCTTGCACAACTAAGCTAAAAGTGGAATAAATGAAAAACTCCGTATCCCCTGCGGTGACGCTACGAAGGTATGTTGTAATCCGTATAAAGGACTTACCGCGAGAGGCGAGATTAGATCGGGTGTCGGGTGGTTCTATGATCGCAGGACCATATTATAAGATGCCTTACTCAAGTCATTTTTTCGTTAATCTAGCTTAGTATCCTTACCGTGAGTTACAAATTAACATACTCGCTAGCGAGTTGAATGCTCTGCCTCTTACTGACCTCGCAGTATTCTTATATAGTGCAAGGGACAGAGCATTCGACTCGCTAGCCAGTACGGTAATTGTAACTCGTGGCAAGGGTACAGAGATGATGCATGACGCCAACGTAAACGTTTATCGAAAACTGTTAAAATATATGCCATCGACATAATAAGCTCTCGACGCGACCGTCCGGCAGCTTACGTCAATCCAGTACATTTCCGATGGCGATAACCACATATAGGAATATACGGTGCAAAATTAAATGACAGCTAGGGATTGCTTATATCGATAAACTCAATTTTCGATGCTTTTCCCATATACTAGTGACAGCTCCAAGTTTTGTTTGTATTTTTTTTATTTAAAGTATGCAAATTAAACCATATTTGGCAGCATGGTTTCTGCCGATGGATCGAACGTATTAGGCTGCTTAATCGAAAATGCACGCGCTAAAATGTGTTTTGTTCGCTCTGACGGGACTACTTAAACTCACCGCTTGGACATTCACTCGTTCGTCCGTCCGACCGTCGTTGTTGAGAGAATCACTACCCTGGTATGATACCCACACGGAAGGTTGTCATAGGAACTCCTCAAAGGCAAAAAGTAGGTACATCCGTCGAGTTTGTATTGGTTTGAATTGACTTTCATTTGCGGGTTTATCATACATTTTAGAAGTACCAACAAAGTGATACTAAAAGAACTTCAATAGAGTGTTACCTACTTATTAATTGACGTTGGTAAATCCACCACTACCATTTTAAAGCTTGTATTAACATAACACATTTCATACTTTTTGGAACTTGTTATTTTTGGAATGTAGTATGATTGATGATAACGGTTAATTATGTCATAGTGTTTATATACAATAGTAAGTTTTGTCCCGCGGCCCTGAAAATAAATTTCGATTAGTTCCAACTCAAGCATCCTCTGCAGACTTTGATCTTTGCATTTCTCCTAAGCCTAGATTAACATTTGGAACGCCAGAAACCTTTTATTTTAGCGTTTTGTCATCCGACTTGCTCATCGTTATTAAATTCGGGACACGAACCGAAGATTTATTTTTAATATTCAAGTTTGCGATGGCTCTGGAATATCTTACATTAAGCCCATTGAAAAAAACCAAAGGACCGCCTGCGAACGTTAGGTGAATTTAAACTAAGGAAGTTTCTTCACCTTAATTTTATCAGGGTGGCAGAGGGAAAAATTAAGAAAATTAACTGCCTTCAAATCTCCTGGTTTTAACTGTAATAAAGTTCTCGCTCTCTTTATATCGGTTTTCTTTGAGGCGTAATCCTTTGCGGAGGATACTATTATCCTCTCTGATTGTAAGCTAAAAATAAATAGCTCCGAGTATTAAGTCGACAGAAATTGTATCTTCTACAGGGTAAATAAAATACGAGCTGGGAGTAAACAAAGGAAGGTTCCACGATTGTTTTAACTCTATCGTTAAATATTATAGCAAATAGCAATACGACTGAACGCCGTGAAGATTTATACCTTTTATTTTAAATGCAAATAACAAATACGGCTGTTTCAACTTCGGTCACCATAACATATACCTTTAATAAAGGCCAAGGACTGTTTTAATCTTATCTTCTTGGCTTTGTTTTGGGGTAGCAAGCTCTATTAATTGTATGTGTTTAACGTTATCGGGCGTTAGACACATACAATTAATAGAGCTTGCTACCCCAAAACAAGCATTTTTAAACAGCTAATTCGACAGAGAGATCCGAAGTGCACTGTGACGTCATTGTAACAGGTCGGCCATATAAGCTCCATGTAAAAATCTGTTTTGCTAGAACCAACCTTTGTTGGCTTATACCTTGGTTATTTTTAGGGCTAATCAAAAAATGTATTTTCTCACCTGAATATTCCCTATTCATGAAAGTCAGCTGGCCCGTTACAGAGATACCAGCTCTGAAAGAATTGGTATTGTTATACGTGACATCCCGTGTCGTTGCCGGATTAGAACAGTGCCACTCCATGTCTTCCCGTGGATGTTACAGGGTTGTAGTAGTGTTAGGCGATGGGCTTGCAACTTGTCACTTGTCACTAATACACTGGTAAATATCTTAGCCTAATTGTGCAAAATAAGGTTACAGAAATATCAAAAAAAATATAGAGTTTGTAATTCTGTAGCTCTGCCTAAGCCTCTGGGAATGAAGGCGTAAAAGTATGTATGTATAAGTGATATAGTTAATAGGCATAGGTATTAAGGTAATTTACGTGTACTTTCCAAAGAGCGAAAATTGAAATCGTTATTAGCTATTTCCGAGAACCTTATCTAATGGATCCTAAATATACCCATGAATATAACGACTTCCGAATTCTCTTGCCCAAAATATCTTAAGCGCGTCATGAATATTCACTCTAATCGTATACAGTCGGGTTGGGCCCATACAATTATCCTTTGCAACGTTCATGGGTCCCCATTATGTGTGACCTTCCGCAGACAACCAGTAATTTAACGCAATTCCAAAAGGGTGGCGATTATGACTTTGGTTTGCAAATGGTTGGCATAATTAGTGTTTGGAGAAATCGGAACGGCTAGTAGTATTTATAGTTTATGTTGGATTTAATTGAAGTTAGACGCTAAATATATTAATTGTAAATTAATTTAGTGCACAATTGAAGAAATTACAACTAATTATCAACAGGATATTACAACAAATCTTTCCAATGTTTGTCAATAAAGATTAAAAGCATACAATTTGTTATCAATACCTTCTCGTGTGTTGTGACAAGTTCCGACGCATTAATGTTTCTAATATCAAGAAACACTAGGAGCCAAATGTATAATAAAAACTTAGAATTTAATTATAAATTTGACTGTAAGTTGCTGTTGGTTGGTATCTTAAGGTTCTTGAATATTCAGACTTTGTTAAAATATTATTGAACCCATTTGGGACGGTTTAACAGTTCATGATAGGTATACCCTCTCAGCAACGATCGCAGTTAATCCCGGCCGAGACCCAAATAATTATGTCCCATAAAGTACCTTCATCAATCGCTCTAGAACAATCACACCTTTGACACTGAAGAGCAACAAGTCACAATCACTACATCCAAATTTGTACCTTGGGATGGGTCGACAAAGTTTGAAACAAAAGTAGGTTTAGCTTTGAGTTATTACTTTGAGTTTAGTCGCCAATGTAATAGCGAAATCAATCTTGGAGTTGGATTCGTTTTACAGTAAGGTTCGTTTGTAGAGGACATGGCTTTTACGTCACACCTTGAGACTATTGCTACGGGAAATGGAAATATGGTTCAATGAAGTAAGTATTGTAAATCTGTTAAGCGTCTTAATAAGGATTATTCATGCTTTTTTTACAGCTTCAATAAATGCTGATTTATGTAACGAACGATTCAAAAAAAGTAATTGAATAGCTACAAAAATAACCAAGATTTAAGCCAACAAAGATTTGTTCCTATCTCTTTTATAGCAAAACAGAATGAACATAAAGTTTATATGGCCACCCTGTTAGATGACGTCACAGTGCATAATAATATCGGATTTCTATGTCTAATCACTGTCTAATTAGCATTTAAAAATGCTTGTATCATCCGTATTTCTTGGGCGATTTTAATTTAAATTTCACTTTTGGTGATATCTTTTACGGTTTTTTCATATTGGGTTGAGAATTGCGAGTAATAATCCATGCGTATTCCCTATTAATTTTATGCGAAAGAAGGGCCACCCTGTTATAATAGTGCCTGGCCGATAAGAAGTCAATCTTGACAGCTGTCAATTGACTTAATGTTGGTAATATGCGCGGCAAACTCTTAGATATTTGAATCAAATATATTTAATTTATTAAATATCTTGAGGCAATCTTACAAAAATTGTACTATGGGTAAGTTTTGGAACTTAAAAAAATAACTCAGGAATAAAATAATCGTGCTCGTCACACAAATATTTGCCTTTAGCCTGTAATGGACCCGACGCGGCTATTGATCCCGCCGAAGCCTAAACTAAGCAGTCCTCGGTTCAAGTTTTCACAAATATTGTAGTAAATTTTGTGTTTTAAGTCGAGAATTTTAACTATTGTTATGTTTTACCGACAAAATAAGGTTAAGAAGACAGCCGCATTTATCAAGGTACTCTCTGTTCACATTGTCCGGTGGCGGAAATTTCCCTCTGTAGTGTCTGCGATATAGCATACACACGCTGTCTTGTGTGCTCCTGTATTGATTGTCAACACTCTCACTGTCATGGAGAATATAGGCGGCAAAGGTCGGCATGTGAAGTGAGGACAGCTTTGGATTGTTGTGAGCAATACGTGGGTATTGTCCAGCCATTGAAATAAAGGGCAAACTTTTTTTTTTTTACTTTAGACTTTTACTAAAATCGAGCCAGGAAGTAGTTTACTAGGTTTATTTCATAAATTTCATTTACAACATAGCGCGGAAATGATGGTAATTTAGGAACTTTAAACCGGGTATTAATTAGGTAGGTCAGCCCAAGTAACACAAAACACCATTATAAAAAACATACAACAGCACGAACTGACGCGCAAAGCATTATAAAGACTGTATCGTTTAGTATAAATACAACTTTACGTAGTCGTCTTTCTTTCCTAAAGTATTTTTTAGATTAAATTGTACATGTGTTTAATTAGTGCTTTTATTAGGTACACATTTCATCCTACGGGCTCGACTTGAGGCATTATGGTTTAGTCAAAATTTAACGAATCCATCTGAGTGATGTTAATGAAAGTGGACAAATAGCAAAATAAATTTTACTGTTTGCGAGCTAGACAACGTAACCAAAAAAAATTATCATTCTACGCAAACCATAATTACACATGATTCCCAAAGTAAAACATCTGAGCATTCCCTTTCATTTCTTTTTGCTAAAAAAATGGCATGGATGGCGATGGGCGGTGGCCATTTTGAGAATATGGCATATTACTCATTACAACTCCGACTTTGACATCTATTATAACTATTAAGAAGCGTTTCTATCGACGTGTTTTACCGATGGTTGGACGCCACGATTGTCCATTGTGCTTGGGTCTGGCTGAGACCTTTGGTTAGTCTCCCTCCTCCCGCTCGCACCAGATATTGATGGGAAACCAAAACATTACGTAAAAAATCGCTTTTGTGTGAAAGTAAAAATCTATCATATTTATTCAGAGGATGCTCATTCGGGTAAACATGAAGGGGACACTTAGTTAACATGTTTTGGCTGCATACCAACCTATTGCATTTTAAAATTGTGCTTTAGGAGTTGCTGAAATACTTCAAATTGAGCTCAATAGGCTTGTCCGAAATATATTTTAGGGACGATTTTGAAAGCATCATAAAGTCTCTAAGACACAAAAGTTAACCATATTATATCAGATGAAATGGTTAAAAAACACCTTCAGATCATATCCTCACAACATTGTAATTCAAAATAATACGGATGTCAAAAGTTAGACTAGGTTGAAACATCCTCAATCGGCAGGCATGAGACGTTGAGAGGGCCAGAGGGTTTCATGGGCCTGAGAGTAAGTCACCTCGAATTTGTAAAAGTAAAAAGGCGCCCTGGGTAACCTTACTACAAACAGGGATGGTTTCTTGTTACAAGTAAAACAAAAAGGGTGGTTCTCCTTGGTTTATTGGTATCATCACATACACACAGATAATGCCTCGAGTAACAGTAGCACCATATTAATATTAAGTCCCATCGGGTTACTGACTACAGAAATAGAAACATCACTTATCTAGGGTGAAGTACGCATGTGGTCAAGTGTGTGTAAGGTGAAGTTAAGTGGCAAGCGAAGACTTGATGTCCCAGAGATATGCGAAGGGGGTTGCAACACGTGGCACGGAGGTCCCGCCCATGTGGTCCAACACGAAGCGCCCTTCACGGTATCCGGGGTTAAGGCTACGCCTAGCACTAAAAACCCTACAACAAGAATTGTAGTTATTAATAAAAGAAACCTTAATTGAAAGCTAACCTATCAGCCCTAGCCATGAGGTAAATATAGTACTCACCACAAAGTGGGTTTTATGTAGCCTTATATCATGAGGCTAGTTGAGGCCGGCATACACACGGTGCCCCCATAAAACGTGGCACTGGCTGAAAGAAAATGTAGCTTATTAGAATTTGGTTGGGACGGTGGTGCTTGCCGACGGGAGCGTGGTCTCTCACGATACTCACCTTAAACAGGCACGTATATCGCCTAATGACCCTGTTTTACAAGGCAGGAGTCAGCGCTTGGGATACAGAAAGCTGCATGATGCTACAACAAAAGAGTTCACGTGAATCGACAAATCAAGAAAGAGATACACCTTTAACAGCGTGGGAGGCGAGTATTACTTACGGTTTATTATATTAGTAATATCATGTAGTTCATGGGCATTTGTCGCCTATTTGTTTAACCGGCACACAGATATGAGTACTGCCACGATGCATGAAATTGTCATCGTATAAACTGCCTGAAACAAAAGTTAAATGGACATAAAAACAAATCCCACATGGGCACGATGAAAAGAAGCATCGAATAAACACCGCAACTCACCGCTAATTATCCATTTGTGAAGGTTATTAAATTATATATGAAGAAGGCAATGCTGCCCTTCCCACAAGCGGAATCTGAATCAAAGAGAATAGAGCGAACCTAGATGATGTGGCAATCCCTCTACGTCATTATGGTCGCGAACTCGTTTCACTCTTAGACGGCAACGCTCGTTCAGTTTTAACAATTTAGAAATCAAAACTAATCTAAAACAATCCACAAGATAGTCCTAAAGATATTCTATGAATCCTGAAACAATATAATTTTACATGCCGAAAATTATCGAATGATCCGAGTCTTAGTCCATAGATCAAAGCGCAGGAGCGCAGCAGTGAAACGTAACGCACGCTCACGCTTGACTGAAGTATTGATTGACTCCGTCTCACTCTTTCTCCGTTCGTAACCAAAGCGAGGGAAAAGGACAGAACTATGTGTACTCGATCCTTGATTTTGGTGCAGAAGCCCACCAGTAGTAGTGTTGCTATAAGAAAAAAACTAAGCAAAAAAACGGGTGTTACAGTACCGGCTTAGTTGGGGAAATAATTTTATTTCAGAATTGCAAGCTTCTGAAATAAAATTATTCTACACCATCAAGAGAACGAAAATATTCAAGGGAGGGGTCGCCTTCGCCAGCAGGGGAAGACGTCTGAAATATAACATAAAATCACAAAATGCTCTACCCAAGCGAACAAGTCTAACTCCAATGGTCTTCGCCATAAAGGGGAAGCCAGATAAATCATAGGCCCGATCCGGGTCCACTAACGGCAAACGTGGTTGCCCGTCTCAGACCTACTACGCATAAACACACCCTCTTCTACCGAAAAGAAGATAAAAGAACAAGTCTTATCTCTAATGGTCTTCGCCATAAAGGGGAAGCCAGATAAATCATAGGCCCGATCCGGGTCCACTAACGGCAAACGTGGTTGCCCGTCTCAGACCTACTACGCATAAACTACTTGCTAAAGTAAACTTATAAACTACTTTCCTAGTGTTTGTTGGCTCTGCCTCCAACCAAACGCTCTAAACCTATATCAGAGTTTGTTGGTTCAATTTCCAAACAAACGCTCTAGATCCTAAACTAAATCAAGTATGTACTAAAGTTTGTATCTCTTTAAGTACACATCAACCTCAACTGAGAGAAACATCCGCGAGAATTATACAGCTCTACACAAAGAACTGAAACTACAATGAGGGGTGTGACACACTACCAACCTCTTAAGCGGCTTAATTGTATTGATTAAACTACCACTTATAAGAACTGTGGCAGAAATCCTATTAATCAAGTAAACACATAAGTGATACTAATTAGAACCAAGTGTTGAAACTATAACACACGAATTTCAACCTTAACTTGTAAAAGAAAATCTCAACTGAAACCAGTATAAAGAGATTAGAACAATGGAAAAGAGGATGCACTCTGTATACCACCAGAATGTCCTTTTCACAACAACTCTACTAAGAATAGATAAAACCTTTTAAAATAGTTTTATCTCGAACAGATTGCGCCTATGGCGTAATCGGAAGAAACCCTAAAACTAATAAAAAAAATAAAACACTATGCCCTACTACGGACAAAACATGACAGCACAACTAAAATTAAATGGATGCGCATCCTTGGTTACTTAAAATTAAAACTTAGCCTACCTCACTCTACTTCAATATGCTTTCATTCCAGTAATCCAATCCTTTAAAAGAGCCAACAGTCAGGACAAATCTTTTCCCTTCAATAAAACACCTGCAGTCCGGACGAAATATACCAAACAAACCAGTAAATCATACCTTAAAGAGCCAACGGTCGGGACAAATATTCTACCAACGCCAAAAATCTCAGCAAGTCCAGACATACTATGCGTTCCGTACATAGTACAAAAAACACATAAGTACCTAACAAATAAACATAAATTTACTATGCCTAACACCAAAATTAAGCATTCATATTGTAAATGAGTCCCCTAGCTCATAGAATCTACCATGGACTCATCCTTGTTTAACACATCTTTATTTCGACAAAATCATCCGCGCGCGAATTGGCTAATTCAAGCTTCATGCATAACGCTTTAAGTTGCTGCATTGACGTGACGTCTAATAACGCAAGCTCGCGACTATATTCAGGACGAATATTTCTGACAATTATATCCAGTTTTACTGCCTCAGATATAGGTGAACTCAAACGAGAGATCAAACCACCCATAATTGACAGGTAAACCACTATCGATTCGTTTCGCGCTTGTGTACGAGACCTTATCTCGCGAAGCAACTTAAAGTCAAAGTCTGGAATATCAAAGTCTGCTTTCAAAGCCGCGAGAAGCTGCGAGTACGATTTGAAGCTATCTTTATTTGCTCGGTACCAAAATAACGCGGGACCCTCAACAATGTCAGGAAATCGATTAAAAACAACGCGTTCCGGTATCTCTCGAGAGAGCCTAAGTTCCTCCAGTCGCGTTGTAAAAGCACGCACGCAAGTATCCCCTTTATACTTTAAATTAAGACTCGACAAGTTATGCCGAGGTTCAGAGTGACACACCACTTTAGCAATTGGTTCAGACGGAACCTGAAATTCCTCATCATCTGAATCCGAAGACTCTGACAGTGGATTTAAGATTGACAGACAACTGACAAGAGCCCCTTTAAGTTTGTTAACCTCAGACTCAAAATTCGACACACGCGATAGACGATCCAAATAGTAGTTACATCTACCCACTAACCTGTCCTGCTGCGACTTGGAAAACTCACTGCCCTGCATAATCTCCGACTGCAACTCATTCACCTTCACTCTGCATGCATCGACTTCTGTTTGTGAATCAACTTCCTTCATATCAGACGCAGGCTTAAGGCTGCCACGTCTTACAAGAGCACGAGTCTGTCGAAATAATTTTCTTAAAGTATCACAGCTATGTTTAGTGTCAAAGGGTATGTGTAAAGCAGTCAGTTCATGTGCCAGTTCCTCCTTAGTGAGGTATTCAACCTTTACATTCAGGTCCATGGTCAATTATAAAAACAGTATAATGGAACAAATCAAGCCTTGCAATAGTGCAGTATGCTACGTGCTTATTAGCAATAGAAGATGCACACAACACACAATTTAAGAAACAAACAAACCACTGTTCTGTTACACAATCAAAACAGTAAAAGGTTAAATAAAGTTAAAGTGTTTTACAGGAGAACACACCACCAATAAATATTATGTGCTTTCATCTCATTGAAACAGTCAGAACATAAGAAGTTATGAAAAAGGCTAGTTATTCCTTATATATAAGAGTATAAAGGAATTTAATAACTATTAATACCCTATTAACCCTGTAAAGACAGACAAAAGATATGAGATAAAGCATTAAATTCACATTTAAAGAATACTTAAACAAAGAAACCATTCCTTCAGGCCATACGTTGGGTACGCCACTGAAACATCCTCAATCGGCAGGCATGAGACGTTGAGAGGGCCAGAGGGTTTCATGGGCCTGAGAGTAAGTCACCTCGAATTTGTAAAAGTAAAAAGGCGCCCTGGGTAACCTTACTACAAACAGGGATGGTTTCTTGTTACAAGTAAAACAAAAAGGGTGGTTCTCCTTGGTTTATTGGTATCATCACATACACACAGATAATGCCTCGAGTAACAGTAGCACCATATTAATATTAAGTCCCATCGGGTTACTGACTACAGAAATAGAAACATCACTTATCTAGGGTGAAGTACGCATGTGGTCAAGTGTGTGTAAGGTGAAGTTAAGTGGCAAGCGAAGACTTGATGTCCCAGAGATATGCGAAGGGGGTTGCAACACGTGGCACGGAGGTCCCGCCCATGTGGTCCAACACGAAGCGCCCTTCACGGTATCCGGGGTTAAGGCTACGCCTAGCACTAAAAACCCTACAACAAGAATTGTAGTTATTAATAAAAGAAACCTTAATTGAAAGCTAACCTATCAGCCCTAGCCATGAGGTAAATATAGTACTCACCACAAAGTGGGTTTTATGTAGCCTTATATCATGAGGCTAGTTGAGGCCGGCATACACACGGTGCCCCCATAAAACGTGGCACTGGCTGAAAGAAAATGTAGCTTATTAGAATTTGGTTGGGACGGTGGTGCTTGCCGACGGGAGCGTGGTCTCTCACGATACTCACCTTAAACAGGCACGTATATCGCCTAATGACCCTGTTTTACAAGGCAGGAGTCAGCGCTTGGGATACAGAAAGCTGCATGATGCTACAACAAAAGAGTTCACGTGAATCGACAAATCAAGAAAGAGATACACCTTTAACAGCGTGGGAGGCGAGTATTACTTACGGTTTATTATATTAGTAATATCATGTAGTTCATGGGCATTTGTCGCCTATTTGTTTAACCGGCACACAGATATGAGTACTGCCACGATGCATGAAATTGTCATCGTATAAACTGCCTGAAACAAAAGTTAAATGGACATAAAAACAAATCCCACATGGGCACGATGAAAAGAAGCATCGAATAAACACCGCAACTCACCGCTAATTATCCATTTGTGAAGGTTATTAAATTATATATGAAGAAGGCAATGCTGCCCTTCCCACAAGCGGAATCTGAATCAAAGAGAATAGAGCGAACCTAGATGATGTGGCAATCCCTCTACGTCATTATGGTCGCGAACTCGTTTCACTCTTAGACGGCAACGCTCGTTCAGTTTTAACAATTTAGAAATCAAAACTAATCTAAAACAATCCACAAGATAGTCCTAAAGATATTCTATGAATCCTGAAACAATATAATTTTACATGCCGAAAATTATCGAATGATCCGAGTCTTAGTCCATAGATCAAAGCGCAGGAGCGCAGCAGTGAAACGTAACGCACGCTCACGCTTGACTGAAGTATTGATTGACTCCGTCTCACTCTTTCTCCGTTCGTAACCAAAGCGAGGGAAAAGGACAGAACTATGTGTACTCGATCCTTGATTTTGGTGCAGAAGCCCACCAGTAGTAGTGTTGCTATAAGAAAAAAACTAAGCAAAAAAACGGGTGTTACAAGGTTTTGTATGTATTTATACTAAACGATACAGTCTTTATGAAAATCCTATATCAGCTGTATTTACTTTTCTACAGCTTTTTTAAGAGCAATTTGGGCCCCAAATTATACAGCATTGAGCTTTATAAAGGCTGCTTAGTAGCATTACAATGATTGCACAAAGTTATTATTGAAGTCGGTAAAGAACAAATCACTAGACTTAAAGCATTTATTGCGACCACAGTACAGCCAATATACACCTTATTAATATACAATCTCTAAATGGGAACATATTCAAATGCTAATTGTTTTATTTCAGAAGAATTTCTCAATAGATTTAAAAAAAGTTATGGTTACATTTAGTATTTATTGCGAGTTTGAGTGAAGATTCGCGAGTATTGTAAATAATTGTGAAAAATAATATTGAATGGTAAGTAAACTTTATTTTCTTTAATGGGTGAAATTCAGCTGCGGATGTCAGTTTACTGTGAAAACATGTTAAGTTTTGTGGTAATATTTCCACGCGCCCTCGTGATAATGCTTTTTATCACAAAAATATAGAAAATTATAATCGACTCTGAATATGTTTTGTAAAATTATAAGCTCTTAGCTTAATTTTAATGAATAGAGTTGATTTTATAGGCACCGCGCATAAAGTAAAATTATAGAAAGTGCTCTTTTAATCAGATTTTAGTCACTTTTAATCATTTTAATTGTTTCCGTAACAAGGGGAAACAAAAAGCAAATGGCGTCAGATAATATAAATGCTTTACGCATTCAACGAAAGTATAATAATGCTGTTAATCTTACTATAGCTAACCAAAATACTTTGAGCCTGTTTACCAAAGTATAAGACACTCAATAATAGTATTCAGGTATATTGCAACACTTCATAAGAACATTATAATGTTTGCTGCCATTATACACCATAGTGATTAGTTTCTATCGTGTTTGTTTGTAATACATTTCTTTATTATCAATATACGACTAAAAGCTTTATTGAAGAAACAGATTAGGAAGAAAACGGAGTTAAGATTTTATTCATTGTTTAGTGAATGTTACTATAGGACTAGCATTAAATGAACACAAACACAGATCATTAAAAAGTTTTTAATGTTAAAAAATTTACCACTACAGCTCTGTGCAGGATAAAATATTTCGTTAATGCTTATTTAATGTATTGGGCTTTTCAAATTACTATTATAAGACTTTAACCTTTGTGTAAGTGTAAAAGCTATTTAAGTAGCTGTATATTATAAATACCTGATGCTTTGGTAGGAGTTTAATCTTTATTTAAGAGTATAGTATAGCTTTAAGCATTTCGAAACGAACCAAATGCTACTAAAAACTATTTTATCTTTGCCGATGCCAATTAAAAGTGTTATTCGGACTTTTGGACATAAATCCATATCCATTTTGGTTAATATATTATAGGTTACGTGTTACTTGGGAGGACATGTGCTATTAAATTTATCTAATGCTTAGACATAGCATTAGATAAATTTAATAGCACATGGGATTAAAATGTGTGTTCTTTGAAGGAACCTAATGCCAATATTTTAATTGATTATACTGCCTTGTATTTATTCAACGTCCCCCAAGTTAGAGTGTCACAACACATGGCATCAAACGGTCGTGTATTTTATTTGATCAGGCAGAAATGAATTGGCGGTCGGCTGATAGAAGATAATATATTGGATGAATAGATTTAACATTTCTCATACTTCAAGCATATTTACAAACAAGTATTCTTTTTTTCTCGACCTTTCAGAACAATTATTACAAGGAATATAAAAGATGCAGCTTTGAAATTAATAAGGAAAACCTGAGATGCAGAATAATTTAATAATCAAACAGGGCAAATACTCCTAACAATTCCGGTGTTTTTTTTAAATGGTTTGCTATCTTTCACGTTTATCTAACATCAAGGCAAAAATAAATGGAAATTTTGTGAGGGAAAAAACCGGATCACCGAATGAAACCGATTATCATACCCGGCTGGGTTTTTCCATCAGGAATGCTCCGCTGAGCGGTGAGGGAAACTTTGAGTCGACACGTAATTAGAAAGAACGCCCACTATTGCGGGAATTACGGAACCGAGGCGACAGGCATGCGAGATCAAGTGTCTTCTGAAATTAGCGCGTGTCTTAGAGACGTGGAGTAGGTGTAATGGCTAGCTAACGATCTTAATTAAGATGCCCTTTTAAAGACACCTAAGAATACTTGTCAAGTCATCCTCTGAGGCTACGTGCTTTATTATCAAAGAATTGAACTTGAGGGTACGTCAACTCTGATAGTACCTCTACTCTAGGTGGTAGAAAACCATATTGTCTTTGACCGGTTATCGTATTGTCATCGTTACGATAACTCTTATTTACTTGACAGCCTAATGGCGGCCGAGTTAAAACCAATACCATAATAATCATCATCATCATCATATCAGCCTGTTGCAGTCCACTGCTGGACATAGGCCTCCCCCAAGGAGCGCCACCGCGCACGATCTCTCGCCCTTTGCATCCAGTCACTGCCAGCTGCCTTCTTCAGGTCATCGGTCCATCTAGCCGGGGGGCGTCCTACACTACGTTTGCCTAAGCGTGGTCTCCATTCGAGAACCTTCCTGCTCCACCTCTCGTCGGTTCTGCGACAGACATGGCCAGCCCACTGCCACTTCAGCTTGCTACATTTTTGGACTATATCAGTCACCTTAGTCTTATGTCGTATGATCTCGTAATACCATAATACGTTAAAGAAAATATGGTTTTTACCGTCTAGAACAGAGGCCCATGTGGCGTATTTACTGCTTAGATACAAAAGTGTGTTGAATTGCGAGTAGCATAGCGAAGGCGTCAAGTATGCAGTGCGGCCATATCTATAAAATTATTTATCCATAAAATTATCTGTGTTGAATTAATTTGATTTTTTATTTCCGGGATAAAAAGAATGTAATGAACAAAATATTTTCGAATACTTTTTTTATTGCCTATGGACATTATAAACACCAGGGGCGTAACTCCTGCGTGGTCGGTTTAGAGGATGTTTCAAAACTCTTTATTTTCTTGGCATATGTTGGACAAAAAATATTTTGAACAAATTTCTAATAATTAAAAATCTTCAAAATTTGTTATTAAACTTGAAGTGCCAATTAATAATAAGTCGCGAAGAACGAACATCTAAGAACCGAAAAGAAAAACGAAAGGGCAAGTGCCCTTTGTCCTGTGTTCGTAACAATGGCGTACTTGAAAGTTCCACTCCGTCAGCAAAATACTTAAAGGTTCCATCAAACAAGAGTGCTAATAATAAACCTTATTAGTCAATTACATTTTAAAAAGTAAAATTAACATGAAAGTACTGTAAGTTTTTTTTAATTTTTTTTTTTTATATACGAGTGGGTGGCTATTTGGAGTTAGTTATTCTAGTCCAAAAATGGTGTTTAAAAGAAACTCGGTATGTAATGAAATTTTATACATTTAAAACGACTGGCAATAGCCATATATGTATATGCGGGCTAAAGTGATTCATTTAAACTGTAGGGACTAAAGTGACACTTAACCCCACAAGGACTAAAGTCCCTTTTCTTTTTAATTTCCTTTTAAGTAAAAGCCTTGGACAACCACAAACTGTCTGATACCTACATTTTGCCATTTGATGATATTGCCCTTGTCGTTGGAGTGCGCGGTGAAGGGCAGGCTGGGCATAAACCTCCGCCACCTCAGTCTTCGTTTCGGACTACTTGTTATGTTTTAACCCCAAAAACCACCTTACTGTTGTCTCGTTCTGCATTACAGTGACGGATTGAGAGTAAAAATTATGAAGTGCCTGTGTTTTTTTCTGCCTTAACCTGGAATCGAACTGCGTCGAATATGATATGACAAAACAATAGATTCGTGTTTTATAATATAGATCCAAAGGGTTATTAATAGTGATCTTTTATATCACCGATTACACATACACCTTTCAACTAAATAAAGACCGTAAAAAGAACACGACTTTAAAGTTTTGTCATATACTACCTACCAGTTCGATTCCCGGTTAAGGCAGAAGATTTTTCAAAAATCCATAAATGCAGAATTTATTATTTCAAAATAAAAGTAAGTTTCTTTGCGTAGAATTTGTTACCTATTTCTAATATTTCAGGTAGTTGCCGTCCATGTGGCGTTCGTTTTTTTCACCCTGTATAGGGCCAGGTTTTTTTGCATCTGTACCTAGGTACTAGCTTTTACTTTTGCTAAGTTGCAAAAAAATTTGGCCCACCCTATATATAAAGTCAGGGTATGAGTTGAGATCATTTAACTTCTTAAAACCCGGATCCCGGCTTTTTTTGTAGACAACTATTTGTTTTTTTCTACATAAAGCTAAGAAGTGGTCTCTGCCTACCCCTCTGGGAAACAGGCGTGATATGTATGTAGTAGTAGATTATTAACCACCAGATGAAAGTGATTATTTTCACCCGAGGTACTTTGACAGTTATCGTAATCTTTTTAACTAGGCCAGGCCGGTGACACTCCGCGCTATCGCCTTCAAAATGTGCTGCCCCTTGCAAGGGGCGAATCAGTTGAGTGTCACGCGAGCGCTCGTCTCGACGCGCGCCGCCGTGCGCTGCCAAAGTTTTTGTTTGAATACTAATATGGCTAAGCGTAAAGGCAAAAAGTACTGCATCGTATACGGGTGCTTAAATAATAACTCCAATGTCGCATTATCTTTTTTTAACCTGCCTCAGGATGCCGAAAGGTAAGATTATTATTAATAGTATTAATAACTTCGAGCTAGATATGTAGTTACGAGTAGCTGGACTTAATTACTGACACAATCAGTACCTACAGTTTAGAATCCTGGACGCAAAAAGAGCGGTATAATATTATTTATTGTATTAACGACCTGTTCGCAGTATTCAACTTATTCGGACCAAAAACCAGTTATCTACTTGCCTTAAACAGCGTTCAGTGTAAGTAGATCTCCCAGTAATAGTACCTGCCTGCTAAAGCAAGGTCACCATGTGCTGGTTATTAGGTAAACACAACACTCAAACAAATGGCAGCTTTTCTAAGTAACGGAGTAGGTAACGAACTTGCTTGAGTTTATAACAAACAAAAAGTTTTAAGGTCTATATCGAAGATATTATAGTATGTTAACAACAAATTTTGTAATGCAACTTTTACAAAATGAAACTTCAAAGTCCTTACAATAAATGGTTACTTTTTGTCGAAAACTTGCGTCAGCTCCTAGACTACTATACCAGTACGGGTAGTACAAGTTGTATTTTCTCGCTTGTCGCTCAGTGCGTCTCTATCGTTACAGACTTGATTTGTTTATTTTATTTATTTATTTATTTATTTATTCAATTAGAAACACCAATAGTTGTACAAACAAATAAAAATACTAAAGGTAAGTAGGTATGTATTTAGAAAATAGTTAAATCGTTAGTAACAATTACAGGTGTGCAACAGTATGCACAGTCGGGATCCAATAAAACTAAAAATTAGCCATTTATCACATTACAACAAAATGCCAAAATATAAATCATTAAATTAACACATATGTTGAAGTTTAATACTAGTAAACTACGTCTTATTACTTAGATAGAAAGGGAGATCGGAGCAAACAAAAAACAAGTCGCGGAAAACTTTTGCTAGTCCTCCAGGAATGAACTATTTTTTCTCGTCATTTAAGTAAAAACTACATAAGAAAACTACAAATTATCATAAATTCAATTTGTTTTCTTACATCTGCCACGGAAAAGTAATAGTACAAGTAAGTGCCAGCCCTGGGAGGTGGGCGGAGTCAGTAAAGCTCATGACGGGCGAAATAATACAGACTCTCGCAGTGCAGATTTAAGGTGCATTTTGCCTCGTTAGGGGCGCCCCCACTATTGATCGCCAAAATGTAACCAAGGTCACTTCCGTGCATGAACTTGTATTATTATCGTTCCCGCGTTCTGAATAGGTTTAAATTCGCATGTTTGCTGTCACAGAGAGTCGCTTCTGTACTTGTACTATTACTTATTCTGTGACTAGGCCGCCATTACTGTCAAGTAGATAAGAACTATCATAACGTTGACAATACAAAACTTGTCAAAAGCAATACGGTTTTACCAAACGGAAACTGTTTTTTTTAAATGAATATCATCAAAGATAATTAGTGAGCTAAGAGAAGTAATGCAGCCAGTGTCATTAGGACCCTGCCGCGGGTGGATCGGCTAGAGGGGGGGGGGGGGCGTGGTTCTATGCAATTGAGTATGATTATTATTATTTAAGTAGCTTAGTTTTATTTTTATTTAATACGTTTAGTTTTAATATTAGGTAGTTTCCTTTCTATGTATAACTTTGATTAAGATAAACTTTGATAATAAATTAACCTTAAAATTGTTGTTGTAAAAGTAATAAAAAGATAATTAGCCAGTCTGTTGCAGCTGCTGAGAACTAATCTAAACCCGTCTCTAATTGGCGCCCATCTTAAAGTAGTTTTGGTCGATTATCCTGTTATATCTCGACCCGACAGTAATAAAACTTTGCTGGTAGCCTCTGGAACGTAGTTAACGTTCTTAAGTGCCTTTTAGTTTGAGTAAAACGGTACTTTAAAGAAGCAACTTTGATTTAAAACAGTTCTTATTCAGTTGCTGTAAATTAAAGCAAATCTCGTTCGCAACCAGGCACTTTTTCACAGTTAGAAATAATAACTTTTATAAAGTGTAGTTGACTTTTAAAGTACAGAGGTGTGTCTGTTGTGCCTGAGACAGACTGAAATTTTAAATTTCACGAGAACGCTTTTCCTAACAATGGAGCGGTCAACTGACTTCAAGAATTTAAACATTAAATATTTTTATTGGAAGTTGGTTTCAAACATCAATAATTATTGTGTTCGTTTTCAAAATCAATAACTTTTGAAAAACCAATTGACATATTTCATGGAACTAAAAACATTTATTTTCCGTTACTTTCCAAGAAATATTTTGTTGGAAAGGAAAATGTGACAGATAATGTTTGTTAAGGGGTAATGTTTTTCCAGAGTTTGTATGTATGTATGTCTATTTCTTTGTCATGCACTGCAACCTAATCGTTTTGATGGATTTTGACATAATATTATATTATGAGGTATGAGGCATTTAAATCAAAGTAATGAGACAAGTGCTTTAACATGTTCAACATACCTAAATTGACCTCCTCTTTAAATAATTTTTAAAATAATTTCCGCAACTGTAGACAACTGTATTTCCTAACATAATAAAACGTTCCGTTGTGGATCGCTTCTGGATATTTATTGTTGTTCCACGGGGTTTTGATTCCGATTTTTTTTTCAAGAAGTGTACAATGCTTCAAATTTGACGCTGGGACGCCGTCGTTGCTACGCGACGGGCACCCAACGGGCACCTATCCTCCTAACCTGTGTTCACGCCTATGTTTTTGTGTTGTGTTCGTTGGTGAAAATTTTTAAAGAGTGTTTTTTTAATATTATTGTTATTATTATTTTGTTAAGTTTTTAACATAGGTAAGTTATTTTTACATGCAGGCTGCGACCCAATCTGGTGTGAGCACGTCAACCAACAGTCATTCATGTAACTTGTGTTCAAAATCTTTCAAATCCATTCGAGGCTTAAACATCCATAAAAGTAAATCACATCGCAGCTGCTTAAGCCAAGATGCTTGTCCTTTAAACTTAGATTCATCTACGCCTTTTGTTCAACAACCATTCCATGTTCGACTCAGCCATCTCAAAAACAATGTAAATATAGTCAAAAGAATCCCCCGCGGCGCCAGAATCTCCGTCGCTTCTCATTTATCTCATCTCATATGTAAATGCACAGAAAGTAATTCCCTTCAAGACTGGCACAACCTGCTCCTTTTTCCTTTTTTGGTTTTGCATGCTAAAGTAGACAATTCAAATTTATCTTTAACCCAAAAAATTAAAAATAACTGCGCAAGCTATTCCATTCCCTTACCCTCGCATAAACCCACTCGCAGTTCCCACAATCAGCTGAAAACCATAGAAAATAAAATTAGCGACGGAGATCTTAAAGGTGCCGCCCGCCTACTCTTTTCTAGTGACGTGCTTTCGCCAGATAATCCTGATACACTTCTGGCCCTACAGACGAAACACCCCCCAGCCCCTGCAACGCCTTATTTTCTCGACCCTCCAACAGCAAACCATGCATGCCTGCAAATTACAAACAATGACGTCGCTAATGCAATATTATCTTTTAAGCCCGGTTCTGCTGCGGGCCTGGATGGACTCTCACCCCAACATTTAAAAGATCTGACTTCTCGGTGTGTGGGTGATGCTGGTGAGAAACTTATCAGTGGCATTACTACCCTTATTAACATGATGTACTTGGGCAACATTCATCCGGACATTGTACCGACTTTGTATGGTGCGAACCTCATTGCCCTCAGTAAAAAAGACGGTGGGGTGAGACCTATTGCTGTTGGAGCTACACTTCGCCGCCTTGCATCAAAAATCGCCGTTCGACATATTTTACCAAAATTACAATCTTGTTTCGAACCCGTTCAGTTAGGCTTTAGCGTTAAGGGAGGCTGCGAGGCTGCCGTTCATGCTCTTCGCACCTACCTTAGCGACGATCAATGCGAAGTGTTACTCAAAATTGATGTTAAAAACGCCTTTAATTCGGTAAATAGGGATACCCTGCTGTCTGAAATAAAAAACAACATTCCTGAAATTTACAACTATCTTCTTCACTGTTATTCAGATCCAACGAAGTTGATGTACCGATCAAACGAGTTGTCATCTGAAGTTGGTTGTCAGCAGGGGGATCCCCTGGGGCCAGCAATTTTCAGTTTGGCTATTAATCCTTTAATTCAAAATTTAGCTTCAAAATTTAATATTTGGTATCTAGATGATGGGACCTTAGGAGGTGATGTAAATACAGTACTTTCCGATCTTTCATCTTTAAAAAATAACTTTAAATCCATTGGTTTAGAGCTAAATTTTGATAAGTGTGAACTCTTCATCCAAAAACCTTCCGACGCTGACAATGACATAACACAAAAATTCAACAAAATTGCACCAAATATAAAAATAGTAGATAAAAGAACACTTTGCCTCCTGGGATCTCCTATTTTTGAAGAAAGTTTTTCAGATTATATTCAAAATTCCATTTCTAAATTTCAAAATCATTCCCATCGGCTTCTTGACATTAGTCCACATTTTGCCCTTTTAATTATTAAATTCTGTCTTTTTGTCCCTAAATTTACTTATGTGCTTCGCTGCTGTCCGTTCTGGAAACATCAAGATCTTTTGTCGAAAATTGATACTTTGATCAAAAGTAACCTGCAATCCATTCTTAATATTCAGCTAAGCGAGCATTCCTGGACCCAAGGATCCCTCCCGATTCGGTACGGTGGTATAGGGATCCGCAAAATTTCTAGTATTGCTTTACCAGCTTTTCTTTCGTCGATCCATAGCTCTTCTAGTCTCATAGGAAAAATCCTTAGGGAATTCCCTTTAAACTATGAGACTTCAGGTTTGGAGGACGCAAAGAATGGGTGGTTAACTGCTTGCCCCGGTCAAAATTTTCCTGAAAACCCAAAATCGCAGAGGTGTTGGGATGACATAGTATGTAAATTGACTGTTGATTCCCTTATTAGCCAGTGCTGCGCAGCGGATCGTGCTAGAATTTTAGCAGTCGGTACAAGGGAGGCTGGATACTGGCTTCAAGCTCATCCCTCGCCAAGCACTGGTACTTTCCTAGACCCTAACACACTCCGACTTTCAGTTTGCCTTCGCCTTGGGGTCCCGGTCTGCGCTCCACATCGCTGCCCCTGCGGAAGTGACGTAGATCGGCTAGGACATCACGGACTTTCTTGCCAGAGAAGTGCTGGCCGCTTTTCCAGACACGCCGCACTCAACGACATCATTCGTCGGTCTCTTGCCTCAATAAAGGTCCCGGCTCTTTTAGAGCCGACAGGCATTTCTAGAAATGATGGCAAGAGACCTGACGGAATGACCTTGGTCCCGTGGAATATGGGACGGGTGCTAGTGTGGGATGCAACCTGTGTAGACACGCTAGCCCCATCACATCTCCACCGGACCTCTAATAGAGCAGGTGCGGCAGCTGAAGCGGCCGAAAGCATGAAGGTAGTAAAATATAGTGGTCTCGGCCCAGAATATATTTTTATTCCATTCGGCGTCGAGACCCTTGGTCCGTGGGGTCCTAGCGCTCGGAGCCTCTTCAAAGAAGTTTCGAAGAGGCTCATTGACGTCACGGGAGACCGAAGAGCTGGCAGTTTCCTCGCTCAACGTATAAGTTTATCCATCCAGCGAGGAAATGCTGCCAGCATCTTTGGTACAATGCCGCAGGGGCCATTCTTAGATTTAATGTTTTAGTTAATTTATATATTTAGAGTTAGTTTTATTTAATTTTAGTTTTCTTTTTCAGTTACTGTGTTTTGTTGTATTTTTTTATGTTATTAAACCAAATATATGTTGAGACATTATCAGAAAATGCAGTCGGGGTTTTATAGATTTGCTTCTTATTGTATAAAATTTGGTCGATAAAAAACTAAGTATTCATTCCATTCGTAGTAGCCATTGTGCATTGACACGTGCACTCTTTTGGCCCGCGGGAACGTTTTCAAATATCCGGCGGTTCCTTTGATTCAGCTCTATTTGACTTTAAAGTTGGATACAAAAAGTCTAAAGTAACATGTAACTCACGCATTTGCTCATTTATATTGACATTCGTCAATCGACAGTAAATTGATAAATAGATCACCCGAGATTAAGATGTAAATAATTTACCATGAGTTATCTATCACATTGACTTGTAGTTATTATTTTAATAAATAACAATAAAGAAAATTAAATTAGTGGTGTTTATTACACAGGCTTATATTTATTTTCAGTGTTTGTTGGTTGGTCTGTATGGTTAGTTCGAATCTTGGTAGTATATTATGAACAAGTTCCTGTTATTGGACTTGGCTGATACCGAAGACGATGATGCGTCATATTATTATGGTGTCTAAGACCTGATCTGACTTGATCGAGTCCATTGAAGGTACTTATCATAGACCCATAAAGTTCAGATTTGAAAAGTAAATGACGATAATAATGACATGAAATAATGACGATTATGCATAAAAATACAATCTACGACAAAAGCCTGTGTCAAAATATCGCACCTTCGTTAGAATTGTGCCCTTGTCCTACCGAAGGTGCGATATATACTTTACTGCTGTACACATTTCCTCATTATAAAAATGAATTTTGAAATAGTAGCACTATCACTTAGAGTTTTTGCTTTTAAAGTTAAACAAAGGCAAGGATAAACTAAATATTCATGCGAGTAGGTAATATCACTCCGCCGCGAGCTCCTGTCCCCCTGGTACACTCCAAACTACTTCTTGGTAAGCCACTCGTACAATATTTATTATTCGAATTAGATTTCACTTGAATCAGAGTGTACGTGCATTACTTCTCTCTTCCTTGATCCCATACGCTCTTATGGTAGTGTAAACAAGGATACCCGAGCCAGAAACAGTTTTTAAGACGTTGCACAGTAAGCTCTTATGCACGGGGCTATAAAAATCCAAGTAGCGGAAACCTTTGGTCGTATGTTTACTCATCTTACTATTTTTATTTTGAGTAAACTGAGTAAACAAATTATCCAACTGAATACCAAAATATTTATGGATAAACAAATATTGCTACATTATTTCGGTATTTCAAATCAAAATAATGTAGTAATATAGAGGAGTAGAGGGAGCGAAAGTTTTATGTTTGGACCGGTGAACCAGGTATGTATGTATGTAAGTATGTAAGTATGTATGTATGTATGTATGTATGTATGTATGTATGTATGTATGTATGTATGTATGTATGTATGTATGTATGTATGTATGTATGTATGTATGTATGTATGTATGTATGTATGTATGTATGTATGTATGTATGTATGTATGTATGTATGTATGCATGCATGCATGCATGCATGCATGTATGTATGTATGTATGTATGTATGTATGTATGTACGTATGTATGTATGTATGTATCTATGTATGTATGTATGTATGTATGTATGTATGTATGTATGTATGTATGCGTATGATATTTTGCGATGCGACACATTACAAAACATCAAAATAATGTAAGGATCATATTTGATCTAAAAATTTCTTTCTTGGTGTTTCTACGTCCGTATGTGTGAGTAGGTATGTACACCTACTCGTACTTGACGGTCTATTCTATCAAACGCTGAAACCGAACTGCCGTGTCCTACTATACTAGAGGTATGTGCTATAAAAGCAGCATTGCAGCTTAATAATTGTCCGAATAAAAATTAAAAGAATTAGTCAAGGGGTTTAATAATTAGGAGGAAGCAAAAAAAGTGAACGTTTTATTGCCTGTTATTGTTCTGTTACTTTTTATGAAGATTCTTGTTAGTCTTTTGACTGAACGTTAATAATATTTGCCTTATAACGCTGGCAGTTTCCTCGCTTAACGAATAAGTTTAGCCATTCAACGAGTTTTTTTTGTTTTGAACGATGAAATACTGCCAGCATCTTTGGTACAATGCCGCAGGGGCCATTCTTAGATTTAATGTTTTAGTTTAGTTATTTATCTTTAGTTTTAGTCAGTCTTATTTCATTTTTGTTTTAATTTCTAAATATTGTTTTGTACTTGAATGTCTCAACTTGAATACCGACTTGGAAATAATATACAACTTATATGTATAACTTACTTATAATTATAACATACTATAACCTACCCCCAGAATCAAGCTATTGCAAACGATTTTGTTACGTTATCATTAGAGATCAGATGCATCTTTAAGATGTATATTATTTCTTTATTAAATCTTCACTACACTAGGTATGCCTAAAAGCATTCTTTAGTTACTAATTAAAATGTAATTCAGAAATAAATTGGGTTGTAATGAAGAAAAGTCATGTAAACGTGACAAAAATTGCCTAAACACTCAGAAATACGCCAAATAAAACGTCCAAAATGTCTAAATGTTAGTTGTGTCGATGAACAAAAGCATTTGCCACTGACCTTTGTATTGGTTGGTGTTGGATAGACTCAGATTAATGCGATTCTGTCGACGCGGAGATATCTGGACAAATGCCAGTCACAGTTGGAATAGCGATGTAATCAACGCGCAACGCTTATTGGACATGGCAGTGAAACCACTTTCATCAATCGTTCTATCTGATTTCATATCACAAGACAAGAAAAACAATGAATTAATAAATATCTGGGGACAATCTAACATAAATTAACGTAGACTCACTTTTTTTTGAAATTGCTTTCGTTGTTGGTGGTTACAACTTCACAAGACTGTGGGAGGTGTGTGTGTGCATCCACACCTACCCTACTTAAGCTCAAGGTTTTTGGAATGGGTTCTAGACAACGATAAATATAATTGTAGGTATAGAGAAGTACATAACTAGTTACTTTAATATATGGAAAACATCCAATACTTAATCTCAACGTGAATTGTAATTGAAGGTTTGATAGATTACAACCCATGTTAACGTTAACTCTAACCTTACGTCATTTTCAAAATTCTAGTTTTGCGTGTTCACTAACTATCTAGGTATATTACTTGCCGTAAAACAAATGCTTTCTGAAATCGAACAAAATTTATATCATTACGTACGCAAAAATACACTATTGTGATTCATCATCACCATCTTGCCCTAATCATTTGCGTTCAGCGCAGTACGTCTTTTTCTTCCAAACATTCCTATGAGCCGTCATCTCAGTATTCACTCCCTTGGGTTTGAAGTAATAAATTTTATTTCAGTTGACGATTGCTTTCTTTATGTCTTGCGTTGATGAAAACGAGAACGGAAATAACCTATTGTCATACCTACGTTTCAAGTCAATGGGACCTTTTCTATAAGAAGCTTCTGCTTTTTACCTTTGAAGAATCTTTAAAGATTTATCCGGAGTTGTCCCGTAACAAACGATAAAGATTTTAAACGTCTGTATCTTATCTGTTGGAAATAAGAAGACGTTTCCTTTAAATTGTTAAAAGAAACGTTTGATGTTATTATAATACTAGCTTATGCTATTGAAAACACCGGTTACGAAGTCTGATTCTACTAAACCTGGATATTAAAATATCTATAAGGGTCTCCGGTCACTTTGACATTGATGTTCACCATTTAAGTATGTTTAAAGAAGTAATACCTATTTTATGTAGGTACTCTTAGAACTAAACGTATTTAAACTGATCGGAGTTTTGAACAATTCCATGTTAATTAAGTAGGATATAAGTATTATTATAATGTGGTAGTAGCAAACCCAGGTTTTTCCTTGTTTATAAAGCATGTAGATAGATAGATACCTTTACCAATGATCATCATGAATAAATAAATATCAGGGAACAATCTAACAGGCATTGACCCAATCCCTAAAGATAATTGCAGACCAAATTTCGTTCATTAATCAAAAGTAACTCCTAAAAACATCTTTATAATTATTTTCAAACATCTCTGGGATTTTGGTACGTTTACAAAACGGAAGAAAGATATCTCTAAAGTTAAGTCTAGGTAAAATCAGACAAGTAATACTTACAATCTAGCAACGGGATACCTACCTCTCGTTTAGGGCCGGTATCCATTGTGTGTCGAAATCGGAAGCCCAGGAAGGATGTCGCCATTATGGCCTCTATTCGGTTTCGACCTTGAGCATTCGCTCCCGAAATTCACGGTAACATGTATCTACTACATCCAAGGAAAAACAGGTGTATCTGTTCCAACATTTTTAATGGACTTGTGAACTTAATAAACACGTATAGGAAGTCCGGAAGCTGTACTGCGGTGTGGAAGGCAAGTGGGGCTACCACCACACTAAATGCCCTATTTATGGAGTAATGGAAATGAGTATTACTCCACCGACAAGAGCGAGGCTCTTAAATTAAGAGAGAGAGCGAGTTAATGTACCTAATGTGTATGTATGTTAATGTGTTGGATTCTTGGTATTTGTGTTGTATACGTACTTGTACGTACTAGCACTTCCGTAACCGAGACAACTCATTTTTGTATTTTTGGTTTTTGTTTAGAGTTTAATAAAGTCAAGGGCCGTTGTACAGTCAAGGACTTTAATTGTTAAGCCCTTTAATGGAACCCTGTCATAATGACGGGGTCAAACCATATGAAAGAAATTACGCTAAAATTAATGAGCAACGTTATGCGACAGGGTTCCATAGTGGCTTAACAATTAAAGTCCTTGACTGTACTAACATGTTATGCGATGCGTTGAAGTTATTTCCAACGCGTCACTTGAGTCACGTCGAATTGGCTGGGATATATCGTCTGTAATCTTGCATTACCGCGTGACTAAAAAAATAATTAAGTTGCAAAACTCATTTTATTTGTTAGTTACTCGGTATTGCAGGATCACTGACGATATCGTACCCTATGTCCATCACCGGGCAATGAACTATCTTTCTACTAAGTTGCACCTACTTACGTCAATTGGTTCAGGCATTGAACTGTAAAACCAACAAACAAACACACTGTCGCATTCATAATATCGCACCTTCGGTAGGACAAGAGCACAATTGCCTCTTTAGTCATATTGTACATTTTGCCTTTGTTCTAGCGAAGGGCGATATAATTAAGGACAAAAGCAAGGAATGTTTAAACGATATTGTAATCACCCGCTGTTTTGTCTTATTGTTTTTCAAGTATAGAGAAAGAGAGAAAGTGTTAGAAGCGGTAATATGATAGTGATCAGAAAAAGTATAGTTAAAGACGACGTGAAATCGAAACCCGGTTTTGGAATCAATTTAGATTATAGGCGATGCTCTTGCAACTAAACTTGTCACTAATACGTTGGTAAACCTCTTAGCCTATTTGTGCAAAATGTGGTTACTGAATTATCACCAAGTTTTTAATGTTATAGTGAATTATGTAGCTCTGCCTACCCCACTCGGGGATAATAGGCGTAAAGGTATGTGTATGTAGGTATGTAGCTTTCATTAATTAACACTGACCATCTAGTTACGCGCGTTAAAAGGAAGCTTATTTAATCTAAATTAGTATTGGTTTTTTACATTTATAATTATTACATAAATTTGCAAGCAATTTTAAGCATTTCCTAGTGTACTTGGGGGCGCAACGTAATACAATCCAGCTATCTGGCCGCCAAAAACTGGGTTCAGTGCAGCAGTGGAAGATATCCAATTTGCTGTCGCTGTCCAAGATATTGTAAAGCAGAGTCAGAATTATAGTTCAGAGGGGTATATCCTCTATTTACTCTTTTTTGGTGCGGTTTTATTAACTCATACTTTATGTTCTATTGCTAATTAAAAATAAAAGGTCTATTCTTTGTAGTCCGTCAAGCTTTAAACTATTTTGTTTGGGGCCTATTTGGAAAAATACTGTTTGCTATGTTTGTATATTGTGTAACTGTGTTTAAGCTGAAAATACTCAAAACGCCGAATAATATCCAGCATGTTCCCATCTCTGATGCCACACGTATGCCAGATGTATCAAGTACGCAACCTTCGGTGCGCGAGTCCGTCTGACAATTGATCGCTTTTTATTCTTCATGGGTAAATAAATTTAACAAAATAGAGCCTGAAACTGAGTAAATAATCGTAACCCAACGTTGCGTGAAGCGCATACATTTCCCTTTTGATGTATTACGGAATTTAATAAAGCTACTGCAATGGGTATTTATTTCGGCAAACGAGTGCCTGCCGATGATAAAAGCTTTTGTGAAGCATCACTAGAACTGCAACGCGCGTGTTGAATGCGTTTACTCGAATTATCGAGGTAATAACTACATGAAAAGTAAGCTTCAAAAACCCGACTGCATTTCTTATATGGTTGTCTATTATCGTTCATTGAATACAAAACGGACACAATCCAAAATGAGTCAGTGTTGCATTTTAAAATTAGAAGCTGTTCCAATAAGATTTTCAATGCAAGAACAAATTATTTTGGAATGTGTCCGTATTGTATTCAATGAGCGATATAACTATGTTTAACTAAGGTTAAAAGGACGAAAGTGATGTTCGTGGAGAGAGATGAAACTGTTACCGAACGTCAAATAATGATCGGAGATGAAAAAGTGGAACAACTGGATAAGTGTGTGTATTTAGGTTCGATGTTTACGAGGGATGGAAAATGTGAGGGGGCTATTAAAAGAAGAGTAAAGCGGGAAACATGATCAATGGGGCGTTACTTACACTCAATCTTGGTAAACAGGATCATATCGAGCAAAGCTCGCCATGCTATTGTTTAAGGAGTATTCACATCAACATTGATGTATGGTTGTGAATCCTGGTTGTGGCACAATAAGAATGAAAGCAGGATTAATGCTGTTGAAATGATAAGTATGTATGTAGTTATGTAAACTTTTTATTGTACAAAAATATAACTATTACAAATTAATATTAAACAGATATACAAAGGCACGAATGTACAAGTAAATATGTGTAGAGTTACAATGATAGGCATAGTAGGAAACAGCGAGATCGGGAATGATGTGAATAAAAAAACTAGAGGCAAAGAAAGAAAGAAGAAAATACTATGTATGTTCCGGTAAAGTGGTTTTTTTTTAAACTGGACCAACACCGTTCATCACTTAATTACTAGCAACTAAATGAATAACATAGCCTTTTCAGAAATTCAGGACATAAAGATAACTTCATTTACATATTTTCCTAAAGCAGGATTTTAGGACAAAATGTTTAAAGTACGTCTCCCTGAGTTAGAAACCACTATCATGGAGCTTAGTTAAGCTTAGCAGGTATTTTATCTCATTATATTAAAGTTTAGAACATCGTCGCACAAAGCCAATGAATGACGACGCGCTGGCCTAGTTGGTAGTGACCCTGCCTACGAAGCTAGCGGTCCTGGGTTCAAATCCCGGTAAGGGCAGATATTAGTGTGATGAGCGCGAATATTTGTTCTTGAGTCATGGATGTTTTCTATATATTTTTATATATATTTCTCTATATAAGTATTTATATCATTGTCTAGTACCCATAATACAAGCCTTGAGCTTAGTTTGGGACTAGGTCAATTGGTGTGACATTGTCCCCTGATATTTATTTATTTATTTATTTAATTGTGACGTAATTTATTTGGCATGACTTGACGCTGTCATTATGAAAAGGCTCTATGGTAGTAGCTCAACAATTAAAGTGGTTGACTGTAGTACGAGCAGACGATGGAAGTTACAACCAAAGTGAGACCTGAACACTTATCTCCTTTCATCTTGGTAGCAATTAATCCATACTAGTATTATAATTGGATAAGTGAGTTTGTCTGTCGGTCTGAATTGACAACAGGAACTATTTACTTACGTACATACATAAACTCACCCCTTTATTCCCAGGGTGGGGTAGGCAGAGCTACAGAATTTCCAACATCTCTAAAAACTTGATGATAATTCTGTAACCACATTTTGCACACTTAGGCTAAGATGTTTACCCGTGTTTTAGTGACAGGTTGCAAGCCCATCGCCTAATAGTACTACACGCCTTTATTCCCTTAGTCGGCTTTTACGACCTCCACGGGAAGACACGGATTTACTTACTAAAAATATTGAATATCATCAGTGTTTGCTTCACATGCTTTTCTTTAGTGGTCTAAATAACAGACGTCATTTTGTTTGAAACCACGTTACGTAAAACTAGCTGTGACGTAGAGAAGATCGTATCATTACACATAATATAAAAGCGGTACTTAATTAGATATACACTAATGTATAAGATGATTTTACTCATGTGTGATTTTACTCATATGTCCAACAATGGGCCAATGCGGGCTGACAATTAATGATGATGGTTAAACTTGATTTTCATCCCATAGTAAAAGTAAAAGACCTAAAAGTCACGTAATGTGTACACAAATATACCACTTAATTTAATTGTGTCTAATATACGAGTAATAAATATTGAACTTTTAACCATTATTTTAAGTTGATGCTTCATAAATTCCAAAGTGAAATTAGTTAACCAACTTTCTTCAGCGGGTCTTGTCCAGTGGGTTTCTATTATTTACGTAGACATTAATTATGTTTTCGAAGGTTAGTAGGTAACATTTTATGTTTAAGTTATGATCTAGAGTTCTAGACAATACATCGTCCGTTTTGTATTTGGCTTGTATTGCCTTATTGCGTGTGTTCATAGAAATTCATTTAGCTATATATTTATTCAACTAATGAGCAGGAAGATCATTTCCAAAACTAGTGAAAATGACTTGGACAAAAGCAATTAAGAATCTCTTCTCATATTTATGTCATAGCTGTTCGATGGTGCCATTTTTGGTGCGGAGGTCACTGACCTTAACATATGTTTTAAGCGATTGTTTTCCACTTATCTTCATAAATACATACGTCTGTTTATAATTTGTCGGTAAACTCCGTACGGATGAACCCCTATTGCTATGGATACTTGCCATCGAAACACGGAGTTAGGCAGATTTTCTACCGTTTTCATATAAAAGACAGGGGAAGGAAGTCTTCGTTCAGTTGAAAGTGATAGAAGCTGAAGACTAGTTTGACCATACATTTAATACGGATATTTAATTAAAAATGAAATTCACTATTTTGTTGAGCTTTTTGAGCATACTGGGCCTGGGTTTTTCATTTAAAGGTATTTATCCTTACTTTATATTATTGACTACTATTTTAAGGTTCATGTGTTCGGGAAAAAACGTTGACTATAATTCGACACACTTTTTTAACAAATAGCAACCGTAAAATAGTCAGGTTAACTGACAAATGGGTCATACACAGATTTAGGTTCCCGTCTTTCCTGTGGACATACCCGAAATTAACGTGTTTAAGGCCTAATTTTCTGGCTGAACCCACATCCGCATGAACGGCGTCACGTCTACTTTAGTCCTATCAAATAAAAACATAACTTATACGCACACAAGCCCTTAACTATTGACCACAGGAGAGACAACTTTTGTTTTTGTGATTGTGTATGACCCAAATATCCCTTAAAGGGATAAGTTCGCTATTGTACACGTTAATCTTGAGTTTGTGTACTACTTACTTTTAATTGGTTTTATGTGCAATAAAGAGTATTATATATATACATAGTAACATATGTAATATATGAGTTGATGTGTCTGTCTGCCGGTTATGTAACATATTTATAATTTTAATTAATTAATACACATTACAGGATCAAAAAAACCTCTAGTACTATGTCTGGCTTGTCCAGGGATTTGCCCGAAGACTACCCCAAAACACATGAGAGAAATGGACACAGGTACAGTTATTCAGTTGCATCCTATGATTAGCATCTCATTGGATTCCATGTGCGTGATGTTAAGCGCCTGTTTTATCTTAACTCTACTATCCACTGCTATCCACGAAAACTGGACGTATAATACGGGTCGTACATTTTCTTTGACACTTATATGCAAACACCGGATTGACGGGGGCAAAAATGTACCAGTGCTTGTGATGCATTAAATGTCGACTAAGTTTATCGACATCGATAAAAAGCAATTTTTAATCATCATTATCACAAGTAATGGCCAAGTTTGAATACCTTGTAATTATGCCCAAATCTCTTTTATTATTTATACTATAATAACTATAATCAACCGCTGTCTGACATTGACTCTGGACTCGAGTCACTTTTGAAAACCATTGAAATTACATTGAATAACAAATTTATTTAGTACAATAATATTCTTCATTATTCCGACAAATAGAGAAACTTTTTGTTTTTTAACTCGTTTAAAAATGCCTCAAAAGAAAAAAGATACTTTATCTTCATGAAAAGCTGATGATTCAGATATAACAAATTACCTGACGAAGCTTTAACATTACCCTTTCCAGCACTTAAAAATTACTTAAAAAAGTCGTTAATATCTAAAGCGTACTATAGGGTCGAGGACTATCTAACAGATAAAAATGCTTGGCCTAAACCCGAAACTTAGTCATTCATAATTTGTAAAATTGCAAAGTTGTTTGTCTAGGGGACACCGTTGATGTGGGAAAGCATATATCAAACTTTTATTTGGTTGTCCTGTGATTTTTCTTTCTCTCCTCTCTTCCCCCCTTCCCCTTGTCTCTCTCGTAATATTTTTGACATGGTTTCCTGCTGAACTACGCATGCTATTTGATATTATATTTAATTTAATATTTATTGCTTTATATAATGCTAGATTAAGTAGTACCATTGTAACATGTTTAAAAAATGACTGACTGCTGAGTTTCTTGCGGCGTTTCTTCTCGGCAGTGGTCTCCTCTTGGGAAGCGCTGGTAGATTCATGATCATGACGTGTAAAAGTGCCCGTGCGGCCTACTTACTGAATAAATATCTTTTATCTTTTTTATCTTTATCTTTATAGAAGATAACGGTACGACTAACTATTGCAAGAAATGTAAGATCCATGACACGAAAAAAGTGGTCGATAAACTTAGTCGATATTTAATGAATCACTAGCACTGGTACATTTTTGCCCCCGGCAATCCGGTGTATGCTTAAATGATCACGTCTTACACCGATGGTGTAGCCGCGTGTCGAACAGAGGACCACCTCGCTACGTCGGTATCTTGGCATGACATGCTTCCTCCCCTGTTGTTAATCTACAGGAAGATCAAAAACAAGGTGGGTAAATGTAGAGCTCAAGGATATAGGTCAGCCATCCAAAAACGATATCAAGGATGGGGCAAGGTGGAGAAGTATAAATAAGAAAAGTCTTCCCCACTATCGTGTTGGATTAATGATAGCTAGGCAGAGAATGAGAGAGCGCTGTGCCTGTGCATGCAACCTCTTCATTGATAGTCACATTGTTTGGTATGTGAGCAGAGTTTTGCTGTAAGTGGGTAGTGCAAGACTGACCGATATCTGTAGCATTGACAGTTTTAAGGCTAATACGATTATGATGATTTAGGTCAGAGTTATCGTAATCATGATTTATTTTACAGATTATATCCCTGAAAATTACCATGACTACGATACCCGTGCTTATTCAGACGACATTCCTGGCCGGCATTATGACAACGAAACATACTGGCATAACATTACAAAGAAGTCAGAAGACGCATCACCATCTTATCAATTTTATATAATGTTACCAACACTGCAGGGTGACGGTGATAATACCACTACCACTACCACTACCACTACTACGACTACTACTACTCCTTTGCCTTCTACTACTACTTCTAGTACTACTCATTCTCCTCCCCCTACTACTGCTGCACCAACTTATATTTGCAGGCTGTGCTATGCACAATGTGGATATTAAATTGTATGTAAGCATCCTTTTAAAAGCCACCTGTGACAAATTAACTTTGATTATATGTAATTTTTTTAAGGAACCTTAAAAATTTAAACATGTAAGACAAAGGACCATCACATTGGTTTCTGCCTATAAAGGGGCTTTCGTCAGCCAGATGCATGTTATTCGGACTTACTTGATGTCTTGCGAGACATCAGTGACCCTAAGGCCGCTTCCTCACTTGGCGGTATACTTGCAGTAAAACACGGAATCGGTAAGGGTTGCTAGGCAACTAGTGCCGTCTACCAATCAACGCGCGGCGTTTATGCCGACAGTAAGTTTTACTGCACGCATACCGCCAAGTGAGGAAGCGGTCTAACGCGGTCCAAAACACAATGTTCAACACTGGCTAGTGTAGCCGTGACTGTACCAGTGTACAATGTACTAATATAAGTTATTGTGTCGATTATTGGATTGTGTCGCGGCTAAGCGAAGCAATAGGTAAGTTAAAATACACATTTAATACTAAGATTTTCCGATTTGATCCCCGTTACTGATCTGATTAACGAGGGATCAGTTATAAATTAGTTCAGTTTGACTAAACATTTGAACTTCAGTTCGAAATTTTTAGAAGTTTTAATTAAAGGATTAAATCGGAATAACTCTTCGTTTTATATAATATGGGTAAAATTAAGAGAATTATTTATTTTAGGTGACTACTAGCCTTATTTCATAAAGATATGTACTTAGCTATTATATTCCTGCACGATTTGACTGAATGATAATAAAAAAAATATTACTGAAACTCGGCTATTTACACTCCATCACCCTTGAAATAATCGTGAAATAACAAAAAAAAAAGGAAAGTCTCGCATATTGACCTAATCCCGAATGAAGATCTAGGTTTGTACTTGCTATGGGTACAGTCGGCATTATAAGTAGCTGGACACTTTTGTATAGTCACGGTAAGGAAATGTTCGTCACTTTTGGACCTTAAAGGCGTTGCAATAGAGTCGAAAAGTGACGAACCTTATCTTACCGCGATTAATACAATTATGTTTATTTACACAAAAACGACACCGTTTACACTAAATAAAGAACTAAGACAAATACAATATTTTACATATGTATCGTTAAGTCAATAAAAATGCCAAGGCGAACCATGGCAAATAATATTTATAAAATAAATAATAACATTAACAAACTACTACAGCAAATTATAATCACAGTAACATTGAACACACAGTTTAACAACATATTTACACAGTAAAAAAAAACACATTTAGCTCCTGAAATCAAGTCCTATTTCCACGATTTTAAAATATGATATAGTTATTATGAAAAACTAGATTTGTACGTTTCCATTTCTTTATTTAAAAATATTTCTTTAAAAGAAAAACATACAAACCGAGTTTTTCATAATATCTACAATTACAACATATTCAAAAATAGTAAAAATCGGACAAGCTTCACAATCCTCTTAACCAGGAAATCGGATCCGGAACCGCAAATTTATCGAAATCAGAATAAAATGAAATGACATAAAGAACTATTATAGGCTAGTTTGAAACCAAATAAAAAACCATTCAAGTGCACACTGAGTTCCCGCACTGAGATTTCCGTAAGTAGGTACATAAATTAGGAGCCGTGACTTATTGTTTCAGGGTAGTGATTCTGTAAACAACACCGGTCGTGCGGACTGTCGAGTGATATCCAAGCGGCGAGATTAAGTGGTCCCGTCAGTGCGAACAAAACACATTGTAACGCGTGCATTTTCAATTTAGCAGCACGATGGGTCGAACGTATAATTCTGCTTAATTGAAAATTCACGCGCTACAATGTGTTTTGTTCGCACTGAGACGGGACTACTAGTCACATTAAAAAAACAGGGATAGTCTCATACAAGTTTATCTAGTCCCAAACTAAGCTCTAGACTTGAACTAGGTACGGGTAGACCACTCAATACATAAAAAACCTCCAAGACTCAGGAAAAAAATTAAATTCTCGCGCTCATCACACAAATATTATACGGAAAGCCCTTTTTATTTGATTGAGAAAATCGCTTTTTATCCACATGTGAAGAAACAATTTTGACATAAATTAATAATTTGTGAATGCGAATGTCTATGGGTCACAGTTTCCACTTACCATCAGGTGGCCTGTGTGCTCGTTTGTCATCTCTATGCCATAAAAAAAAAAAAAAAAAACATTTGAAGGCAGCTTAAGTGATATTTGACAGCTAACAAAACGTAAAACGTTAAAAGTGCTGAATTTTTAACATCACAATTAATGAATTGCATCGAGTGAAGACACTAAATACAGTCCTACAACTTTATTTTAATTCATAAATATCAGCATTCAACATTAACCTTCATTCTTGTTGTAAATCGGATAAAATGTTCTGACAGTCCAAGTAAGTCGATGTGCGAACAAACCGCATTCGAAATAATAAGAAAAAACTCAAGTCAAATATTTTCAATTAAGCCGTCAACGTTAAATATTCGCATGTCTTTCTAGTTTGTTTTGTTATTAAAAATGAGTACGTTTTAACACCTGTGGAATTACGGGTAACAAAATTGATAGTATAAATATTTTTTCTTATTTTCCTCGCCGTAGTGAGGTGAAAAGTTTTGTGCTATACACGGGTGCAAAGTTATTTTAAGTCTCGTGTGTTGAAACACTCGTTACGCTCAGGGTAGTGATTCTGTAAACAACGCCGGTCGTGCGGACTGTCGAGTGATAGCCTTATACGTTCGACCCATCGCATCGTGCTGCTAAATTGAAAATGCATGCGCTACAATGTGTTTTGTTCGCACTGACGGGACCTACTTAATCTCGCCGCTTATATCCACTCGACAGTCCGCACGACCGGCGTTGTTTACAGAATCACTACCCTGGATTCTATTTTTAAACCACCGCTTCGCTCGTGGTCGTGTAACATGAACCCCGAACCGGGACCATTAGCTTCGTAGGTAGGGTCACTGCCAACTGAATTTGGTTACTAGACGAATTTTGCCTTCGCGTTTTATCCCGATCTTAATTTCATCCAGTTGCATTAAGGGAATAACATATCTGGTGGCATTGTCAACGTTACAAGCTGGAGGCGAATTTTAATTTCGTATATACACACAAAGACTGGTAAGCTTATTGCCCTCCTTTTGGCTTCTCGTAATCGGGTATAAAAGACGCTAGCAATTTATATAGCTTTCTTAAACCTTGAACCTCTCGTAAAAGGGGTTTTTGGCTGTCAATGTATTTTAATTTCAAAGTATAAAAAAAGCAAATAGACAAAAGGCGTCCAATGAAAGACAGGTTAACAGCAGAGATGATACGAGTACCTGTTTCGTCCGGTGAATTATCGGTAATCCGTGCTTCTATAATTTAAGTGAAAACTTTTCGAATTTACTAAAAACCTAAGCATACTCTCCAGACCGTAGTGAGTATGGTAATAATATTCGTTAAGTTACGGACAAGCTCAAAGTGCGTTTCCTAGTTTACTCGTCTTGACTGATTACGTGTCCCGTTTCATAGCAATAGGAATAACGGAAACTTCGCTGGGGTAAAACAATCGGTACACTTATTTTGTTTCAACTGCCAGGTTGAATTAAGCTGTAAATGAGTCCACCACATCCGTCCTACATAATATGTTCCACTTATGAATATTGCTATGATTTTTTAGTGTGCTTAATTTTCCTGAAAAATTGCTTTACACTCAGAAGTTTAACAGGCATGGGAGAAAAACACATGCAGGGTTAATAGCGTCTGCCAAGGGGGACGGTAACGTAATAAATACATATTTTTAAGCTGTGATATTGAAATAGTTTGCGCCTGCATTTTCATTTAGCATGAAATACTTGCTAAAACTTGCTGTTACTATTGCTATCATACATTTGATTATAATCGCTATCCTGACACGTAATTTAACGATTGTCTATTGCTTATAATATAAAGATCGCGGAAAATATTGAAGAAAATCTGTGTTCATTTGGAAGTGAAAGGAGCTGTGGGTCAGTTTAGGCTGAGCTGAACATGCATTTAAGTGTTTTTGTGTTTTTGTTCCTTTTAAGTGTTTGTGGACTGTGCTCGGCCTTTTTTCTGTGGAAAGGTAATTAAACTTTTAGTGTACCTATTTAATAAAAAAAAACTAATTAGTTATAGGTCTACCAGAATCTCATGAAAAATTTAAAAGTAAAAATATATCGATTTTCATAATGGCAATGTTACCTTACGCCTGTCAATTCAAATTTCACAGCTTGTCAGAGTTTGTTATTGTTTGTTGTTTTTACTGAAATATAGCGTTAGTTATCAGGAAAATACCCTTAAAGCCCCTCGATCCCAGGCGAAAAATATCGTTAATCATGTGTACTGTAAAAATTGTGAGCAAGAAGATGTAAATCAAACACAATATTTGGTTTAGTGTCGTGTTTGTAATGGACTAGTAAATGAAGCCAAATAATATTGATACTTTAAATTCCTTAGTACATTTGCAGGAACGTATTATAACTCCACTTGGCTTTTGTTTCTGCAACGTAAAAGTCCATTTAGAAACCTTATTTTTTTGCCACCGCCTTTGTGACACGGTCTTCATGATGTTTTCATGGGGAAAAAAAACCTCACCTTTTCTTCAGAATACGAAATTAAGAGTTAATTTGATATGATAAAACATTCAAAATCGTACACATTAATTTGGACCTGTGCAGTATTGTTAGCTAAGCAACAATACGTCGTTGCGTTTAATGAAGCCATTTTCAACTAAATCCTAATAAACAATGCACAATGAACATGATTGTTTTAATTTAACCTTAATACTCAAACAATGAAAAATACAAGTCCAAAGTTAACTAACTTTGGACTTTAAGGGTTAGGTAGGTAACTAACCGTTTTTAATTAATGTTATAAATATTGGTTTGTTCCGTCCCTCTACGCTTTGTTCCATCTTCACGGCATAGATAGTTTATTGCCCAATGTGATATTTAAATTTTATCGCGGGAAATGGAATAATTTCCAAAAAAAATAAAGAGTTCTACGCGGACTGAGTCCGCCACATCTTTATTTTATTGTATGAGTGGAAAATCAAGTATCAAGACCTTTAAATCCTGTTACCCCGGAGTTGCAAGCCCTAAATTTGAATTTCCCTTTTTTTCATGAGATTCTGGTAGACCTATAATTACATTCTTATGGATGAAGATTTAGGAGAGCTAAATATTTTAAATATTCCCTCAAAATCCATCTTCTGGCTCCAATGTAGGTACTTAAATAATTATAAATATTTTAATGTTTAACTTAACGTCCAACAAAAGACTTATGTAATGATCCCTTGCAACTTTAGTAAGTAGGTACTGGGTCTAATTCGAATCTGAGGAAATAATGGTCCATTTTGTATAGCGATGGCGGGAAAACATGAACACACACTTATTTATATAATGTACCTATACGGAGAGTGTTGTCACTACTTTATTTTCTTACACTAAAGAAATCGTGCAACGTCAAGGGGTATATCTACGTGGATATACCGCTACGTGGAACTACAATATGTACTTACCGCCTGTTTCACAATCGACAAGTAAAGCATATTTGACCTTGTTCTTCCTTACACTTGAAAATAGATAAGGAAAGAGCCAACTTAAAATTTACTTGTGGATTGTGAAACAGGCCCTTAATGTAGTTCAAGAATTAACTTTCGCACGGATGCGAAATCCTCGGTTTTTATTCCTCGGGTGCTGTTTAACAGTTCTAGTGTATGTGTATGTATGTATGTATGTAAACACTTTATTGTACAACAAACAGACAATCAAATGCAACATTTACAGAATGTGATACTTTTTACGCCACCAAAGACAAATTCATAATTCATAATTCATTTATTAATTGCAGTACTCAGTTTATTGTGTACTCATGTTCGATCGCGTCGATCGAGAAGTTTCAAGTTTAAGGTCGGGCAAGTGGGATGTAATGCTCACTCGAGATGAAAACTAGGCAAGCGTGGGAATTTGCCAATTAGCAGGGTAGTGATTCTCTCAACAACGACGGTCGGACGGACGGACGAGTGAATGTCCAAGCGGCGAGTTTAAGTAGTCTCGTCAAGGAGTAACAAGCAAACAAACAAACTTTTGCACTTATAATATTAGTAGGATATTTTAACATAGTATAAGTAGTAGAAGCCACAGGTCGTACTTTCCTCAATCCTGACTCACAACTGGCCGATTCTTTTGTTAAACTAGTATTGCAGCAATACCTACGTTTTCATGCTGTGTGTCTGGCTTTCATCACTATTTTCTGTTTCAGATAAAGGACCACCAATATTTCTTTGTCTTAAGATTTGTCCGTTATACTGTCCTAAAAATAGAAGACAGGATGATGGTATGACAGTATATGTATTGTATATTAAATGAATTACGAATCACAGTAGATTTGTTTGTTAAAATTATTCAAGGGTGTTGTGATTATCATGGAACTTTAAGTGGTGTGTACTGTGTACTACGACAATTATTTCATTCTCAATTCACCGTTATTTTAGATTCATCGCTTATTTTCTTTGACAACTCTGGTGCGAAGATGAAGATAGTCGGCAATGGAGACGATATTTTACCATCTGGCGTTCCTGTACGCTGCAAGCCTACTATTTCTTCGGCTTCTCAACTGAAATCCAAGGACTCCAAACCATTCTCAGCACATTTAAAATACGATCAGGGTAACTATGAATAAACTTAATATTTGTTATTAAACGTTTCATTCAGTGAAAGTTCACTCCATAGCCACCGATGCAAAGACAATATATTTCTTTCTTTAAGTGAATATCTGGTTCACACCAGCTTGTCCCCACTAACTTGTTATATTGCAGAGGAAGTCTTGCACGATTTGTCCGTACTACTATTATTAGGACGCAGTTACTGTAAATTAAAAATAGTCTGGTTAATAAAAGTTGTTTTTAATATTTCTAGATTTTTCAACCTACTACCAGGATTATGACAGTAGACTTTCTTCTGAAGACACCAGTCCCTCCCACGATCAAGGTCAGCCTTCTGGATCGTCAGAGGACTGCAAATGGGAGGCTTCGGAAACTGCTGCAGAGTCTACAACAATCAAGAATAATAGAAGATATGACGATGGTAAATTACTTTAGATTACAGTACCTATATACCCATAGGTACCTACAGATACGAGTATGCTTTTTGGGGGCCTAGTCAAGATGCAAAACTCCGTACATTTTAGAAACATTAGCAGCATTCGCATAATAATGTCTCTACAGCTTTCAAGACTCTAATTACCGTTAAATTGATGATTTTACGTTTGTATTATCTCGTCATGTTCGTCACATCATATCCACACTGGAATTGGGCCCTCCCAAAGATCTCCACCATGATTATAGCTGCATAATGTGATGAAATGGTCTTAACAACATATTGTTGTAAAAAATATTTTCGTTGTATATCAGCAACAGATCCTGCGGATTTTTATCAAAGTATATGAATCGCAGAAGAAAGCCAAAGCCATTTGAACAGCTGAACACTTAACTATATTTCACTTAAATTGAATAACTTTAGAGCAGTTAAATACAATTTCAGTTGCCCCTTTCACCTTCTCTCGAAAACTTTAAAACCCCTATGTCATTTTAGATACATCATCTCACATCTACGTAGACCACGACAGCCCTTATGTCTTCGCCGAAGACACCCACGACTACGAAGGCTTTCCTCACCCCCACTTTTACTGGCACCACAAGCTCAAGACAACTGCTGGCGCCAAACCTACCACGGCACCTACAACGGCCCCTGGCCACATCTTCGATGAAGACGCTCACGAGTATGATTTGTTCCCCCACCCCCACATTTACTGGCATCACTGGGACCATACGATTACAACCCCCAAGCCGACCACTACTGCGGCACCAACGACTCCCGAACCAACTTACATTTGCCAGTTGTGTAAAAGTAAATGCGCCTGAATTTTAGGAAGTGTACAGTCAACGTCAAAAGTAAGTGATCAAAATCAACATTTCAAAATATCTATTGTCATGGCATCCCAAATATAACATGTTATATTGAAGTGCTAAATTAATTGATGTTTTAATTAGTCAAAAGAAAGTGATCATAACAGCTGTGCAAAACAGAAGCCTGACATGACATTTCTATCAAAAGCGTCAAACGTGAATTGAATACCAAAATAACGACATTCCAACAATATCGGCAAAAGAAGGATTTATGGCAAATAATTCCAAGATGTAATAAAAACTTATTTTAAATCTTGGCGTAAGGGAGATTGTTATTTTGTCACTTCGCATGTTTTTCGACGAACATAACCGATATTAACCGAAGTACTCCGAGGTTGTCCCAAAACCAAGATTTTATAGTTAAAACTTTAATTCGAAATGTTCAACGATGACTTAAACTGTCATTGAGTTTTCAGAAATCGAAATAATGGTGATCACTTATTATGACACGTTATTGAGCTCATTTACTTTTGATCAACTACAATAGTCCGTAGCATTTGACTTAATGTATTGTATAGATAATTTTGGGACCCTATTTCATCAGTTTCTTTTGCTGTTGACTGTACCTGCATAGCTGTGGCTTTTTCTAGTAGCCCGTAAAATGACTAGCATAGAGGCATGCGTTTTAATAATCGGTGCTGGCAAAGCATTAAGGTGACCGGTAAGATCGTATGTTTTCTTCATGCCATAAAAAAGCCGCTGATAAAAAACGATTGCCTCGTTTATATCAGCTCGGTAACTTAAAAGTCAGCTGCCGTACTACCACAGAAGGCGGCTAACTGCAATGTAGTAGTCACATTAAATTTATGATGCTTATACTATTACTATGCAGTTAGCCGCTTTCATTGATAGGATAGCAGTCAGTCTGTAGAACATTGCGTCACTCAGGTTATGACTTATTAACGCAAATACCACTTTGTGAATGTATCACCAGTCTAGTTTGGTCACCGACCTAATGCAATTAGAGCATAAGATTTTCATGATTTACAACCCTACCCTATCCGGTACAGTCACAGAAGACCATTTCAGTAAAAAGAAGAACAATCATTACGATTTCCACAAGCTTTCTTGAAGTTGCTGTCGCGATAAATTATAGATTGTTATATTTGTGAACGCAAAATAGTGAAAATCTAATAGGTAACGCAGATGTTTAGAGGGCGGGTGGCGCGGCGGTCTGGTCGCATAACAACTATTGTCATAATATCGATTGTCATAACACTTTACGCATAAAGTTGATGCACATAATTTTTTTTTGGCATAAATTATACTAAGCATAATTGTTCCCTGTCATAATTATACGGAGTCATAATTGGTTTAACCATAATGTAGAATGTCATACATTTATTTAGTCATAATTATGATAAAACCGACTCAGATCGCGGATAGGTTAGGGTTTTTTTTTTTTATAAAAGAGCGGAAAAGCTTGTTATTAAATGAATATTATGTCATTACGTATAAAGTATGGTTAAATAATTATATGCGCATCAAATTTATACGCGTTACACAATAATTATGTTCTTAAACATTATTTAAAAACTTTATGCGCATAAATGTATGACAATTTACAGTTATGCGCAATGATGAGTATGACGAATCCTTGTATGCCCATCAAAAATATGACTTTTAACTTTATGCAACCCGACCCCTACCCTTAGAGAGCTGATTCACATTGCTGCTTTGTTTAGTAAAAATATACTTCTAAAGTATAATAACCCTGTAAGGTTTCCTAATGAGTAGGTACCTATGTGTAAAAGAAAGACAAAAAATGACTTGACTTACTATAAAATGTATGTATTATCTTTGTAATAATTGTAGATGTAAGTCCAAATGTATCAATGACAATAAATGTGAATATCTAAACAAGTAAGAAAATAACTAACACATTATCGTAAACAGATAACAAAAAAACCAGTTTCAGTTCATTTTCCGTTCGTTCAAAGAGATACCCAAAATAGGACTTGAGTAGAAAAGTTTTTGACAAATGTTAGTCGACGTTCCACTCTGTAAAGTTGTGAAGCTTTTGCAACTTCCAAACGTGATGGAAATTCTGATAACAGCCACCAGCCACACTGTTTCACGTAAGATACGCTAATTGCCAAGTTGCTAACCCAAGGTAGTGATTGTATCTTGATTTTACTCAGTCAAAGTAATTTATGACTTTGATAACAATCGTTCACTGAGAAAGCGCTCTGACTCAATTTACTAAAACATTTGAACATTTCTCAACGATTCTGATTACATAGATGTGTATTCAGAGTTTCTCTAGAAATTTCTTAACAACACTTGGTTGAGCTGCCTCGCAATGTATTATTAATAATTGCAAAAAGAGAATATAGGTAATAATAATGTTGATGTAATTCGATTTTTGTGAGTCAACATTACCGATTGGCTTTTCTAGTGACTCTGGAAATTTAAAAGTACCTACTTAGCCCATAACAAAAATGAGTTCTTCATGCGTAGGACGAGGGCAAGAACCGCGGCTTTAATTTAAAAATAGATGTTTAAGAATTTGTTTCGAAGGTATGATTGCCCGGTTCTCTGATTTCAATAAAAAAATGCCTCGGTATCGATTTCTTGGCACTCAGTTTATTTATTGTAACTAATAGTTTATAAGTCTTTTCTTTATAATGTCATCTGTATTTAGATCTATGAGCAAATAACTTTCATCTGTGCACAAATACCAATTCAAGACTGCAGTTATTGTATTCACTGTAAATTAATGAAATAGTAACTGTAAAACTGGTTGTTAACAGTTTTCAGTGAAAGTTTACAGCGACTTTCATTTGTTACGAGTATTGTACTGCTGCTGGCTTTTGTTTTGATTTGTGGCTTACCAGTATTGTCGGAAGTTTTCCAATGGACGCATTGTTCAGAAATAATTGTGCAATAACTTATCTGGTAATTGGCATGATGCGGCTTCCTGTATTTTCTTCTATTGTTAAGGTAAAAGTGACTGTTTTTTATTATTTAAGACATAATCAGTGATCGGAAATATATTTTTACTAATGTTACAACTTCCATTTTCATACAATAAAAAAGCATGCATTAAATTTGGGACAAGTAGGTAACTAAACTTTTGTAAATTACTGGTTACTTTAAAACGCTCACATACATTCATTTCCATTGTAGAGGTTTCTCTTTCAATTTCGGAAAATTATGCAACTTATAAGAATCCAATTTTATTTTGTATAGTTTTATACGTTTATCGTTTTATAAGCAAGAAAAAGTATGAAAATGGCAATATACTAATGATCATTGATGAAGGAATAGATATTTGTATAAGTGGACAACTCTCACTTTTTACAACCAGTTACACAAGTTTCTGCACTTAGATAATCTGCAATGAATATTTTATAGAGACTAGTTCATACGGTTTAATCCATGTTGATGAGCTTCAACATTGTAATAATGAGGAAGAGGATTACAGTTACATAATACAATATTTACAAAAAAATACTATCACATACACACACATAAAAACTCACGCCTTTATTCCCAGAGTGGGGTAGGCAGAGCTACAGAATTTCCAGCAACTATACAAACTTTTTGATAATTCTGTAACCACATTTTGCACACTTAGGCGAAGATGTTTACCAGTGTATTACATAGTGACAGGTTGCAAGCCCATCGCCTAACAGTACTACACGCCTTTATTACCTTAGTCGGCTTTTACGACATCCACGGGAAGACTTGGAGTGGCACTATTCTAATCCGGCAACCACACGGGGATAAAATACTATCAGTTGTTAATTTATAAGGATTGAATAAACTAGTAACCACTGCAAGCTAAATATAAGTTCACCAGGTGTAAGTTGCAGGATTAGGTCCTCTATTATGGTCGTTTACTCGTACGTGGTGGAAAGATGTAGATTTAGCATTCGTCACTCTTGAACTTAGATAAGGGACAGATGTTTTAAATTGACAAATAAATTGACAAGATCTAAGAATGCATTATAAAAGTACTATAATATCCTCTTTTAGAGAAATTATTTCTTATTTCTTCTTCGGTGAGTGCACTTTGGGTTATTAATACTGCGCATTCAGTTTCTGCTTGAGCCCGTTGAGCATTGGCTTTAGTCCGAAAGATATTTTGTTCGCGGTCCCGAGATAGATGTTATTGTCTATCTGGCGAAGGAACCGGGAATTGTTAATCGTTATGGGAAGTATAAAATAACAGTCTACTTATTATTTATTTTACCCATTTGAAGATTCCCCAAAATAAATGTCACATCATAGATAAAAGTAAGTGTCATGTCTGAGGATAGACTTATGTAATATTAATTCGTATGGACTCGCCTCTGGGGCCGTGAAGCTTGCCAACTCTATGGAGTAAAAACTGTAGCTATGACTCCTTGACGTCACAGTGACGTCTCAGTCTCGCGCTGGAGCCTGCGCGATTTGCAATACGTGAGAATACCAACTGTGTAGTGCAATTTCTAAGAAATCTAAGAGATGTCGCTATTATCGCATACCAAACATATTATGTGATTTTTGTCAGTACGACCCTATCTAGTTGTATAAATCAATGTAAAAGTTTAGGTTAAAAGAACAGGACAGAGCTATAGCAGTGCTAAAGGTCTATCCCTTTCTCTCAACATAAACTAATCTGCTTTAGTGTGTCATGGTAACCGTCCAGTTTACTAAACCGGTCCTTAGTATTAAGGCTTGCGCAGACATAACCGCTCTGCACCGGATCAGCCTTTATTATCATTATCATTATCAGCTTATACAGTGTGTTACCAGCACCCGGGGTTTTTTTAAAGTAGGTTAAGATAACGTATATCTGTAACGTAACTATGACATTAATTTAATTTATAAACAACTTTTCAGGTTTCGTTAACTTTCTAACAAAATGTTAACTGCCAGCAATGTAAAGCACAGTAATTTGACAAGTGTAAATAACAGTCGACGGCTACTTTGATTATTAAGATCTGCCCCCGTACCACGACATGCCTTGTATCAAGCAACAGCGATGCTGATAACGATGATCACGCAGAACATGCACTACATTAAAAATGGACAGTATCTAAGAAAATTAATTGTGATAATAATACTTGCAAACAATTGCTAAAGCAACAAATTATTGGCAGTTTTAATAAATGCCCGCATGCCGGTAACACACTGTATATTACATTGAAAAGATTTAATTTGTGTTAGTACACGTATACAATCTTCAGTGGACGACGCGAGGCCCGTGCCTCGTACTAGTTAACATAAATCAAAGCTCACTTTTCAAGTCTCACTTTGAGGCGCTCCGATGCCGAGCGGTTATGTCTGCGCCAACCTTTAGCTGCTTGCCGGCTGGTACGATTACGATGATGATGTTTACATAAAAAAAGAAAATAGCCTTCATTATAAGCCTTGGCTAAGATATAGCTTGGATAAGAAAAGCTTGTTTTTATCTGAATAACTTCTTCGGATACGAGCATTTGAGATTAGAATCTATACTTTAGCCGTTGTCATTCCTAAAGTCTTGATAAGGAACTTTGGTTCATCGTGTCTTAAATATGATCTTAAATATTTCTAAATTTAGTGCTCCGCGTTATTGGCCGTTGGTTTTATATCTTTTTTACGCGCTGGTAATCCTCGTGACGCATTCTGTGTTTAATTTACGAAGCACCCTTGTTTTACTGCCTGTTGCCACGACAACGGCGTCGTTTCATTGCAAATAGCTGAGAGAAACGAGCTTGCACAATGTTATTAGGAGATGAGGTTTTGGTTCAGTAAATTGGATTGCGGATATATGATATCTTCTTTTCGGATTAGAACAATAACGTTTGAACACGCGAAAGGCTCTTTTGCCCAAAAAAATACATTTACCAAGCCTCTATTCTACTGGGTAAAACCATACTGCTCTTGTTTACTTAACAGTAATGGCGGCAGAGTTAAACGCAGAACGATATCATGTCGAAGGCTATTGGTACGAGTGGAATACGGGGCTTGTAGAGAAACAAGATTGAGATTCTACACGGTAAACCTAATTGTTTTACATGTTATCGTATTGTCAACGTTATGATAGATCGTATTTACTTGTTAGTGTGGTGGCCGAGTTTAAAATAATACGATAACACGTCATGTGGCATGGAGTACTAGTATAGAGGCCCAGTTTTAGTGTTGAGTGTGCCACGTTATAACAACAGAAATAAACTTTTGCCAATATTTATTTTTGCGGTGCTCTTTTTATGGATAAAATTACAATAGTTTTCGAGTTTTTGAGTGCTTGTTATTTTGAATATTCCTCGCTGGAAAAAAAATAGGTTACCTACCACGACTAACTTTATGGCTTCGGGATTTTCATGCAAGGTTTTATAAACAATAGGTACTTACTAAGCTTAAATAATCATAAGCCGAAAAAATCCAGTAAATCTATTTAAATTTATTCATTTGTGTTAACTAATTTAAAGGACTACTTATTGTCGTTGTTGTGTTGTTGTAAGTGGATTAGCCTAAAAAAGCTTAGTTTGGACGGCCATCTTGAAAGACTTACCATCGATTTTACTCCGAGATTAGTCTATACTACTTCGGCATTTAATCTAGGTATAAGACCTTTTTCCAATTTGGTCGAATCCGCCCTTAGTAATTTTAATAATTAATTAAAGCAACCTGTCACTAATACAATGGTAAACATCTTAGCTTGTGCAAAATGTATAAAGTTACAGAATTATCAACCTCTGAGAACACTCTGAGATTACAGGCGTGAAGGTATCTATCTAATTAAAACAATCGTTTTTGAGGATTGTAGATTATAATTAAAATGATGTAACTATTTTTGTTTATTTATTAAAAAAAGTTGGAAATATCTCAAAATATCACTATACTTCTTACAATGCAACTGTATTAACTTTCCGCTTATTTGGTTAGCTACATTGCCTGGTGTGAATCATTGATTATTTCTCTAATTTAACCAGTGAATAATAAATTAATTTAAACAGTGGTAATTAACAAAACCAACAATAAAACTGGGGTCGCCGATAAACAACATTCAACATAAACCATTTCTTTCACATTTTCATCGCTGACAAATCCTTACAAATTCCAAATTTCAACCCAAGTACATGGCTATTCGGAAAAATGATGAATTTATGTACCTATTCGTTAGAATAACAAGCAACTTTTGCAACTGATGCGAGTAACTTCTCAACTTGGGCAATCAATCACAGGAATGATTTCTTAGGTTAGCTGTAGCTGTAGCCGTAGGTACCTACATAATACATCAAATCAGAATCTACCTATAATTAGCATCGCACCACACCGTCTAACAGCCGACCTCTACAAATCAAGTGTAGGTCTTTAAGTGGTATTTAGAACTAAAGCCAAAAGATAAATGATTGAAAATAAAAAAGGATTTCCTAATAGCGCAAAGGTTACCAGTGGTCATCTTGTAGATCTTGTACCCATTCGCGCACTACCCTTACTATCGCAACTGACAACTTGAAATGGTCACGCTCGACCATCGAATTATGAACTCTGTTTTAGGTCAACAACTTGTTCTCATAACTTATAACTTCCTTTTCCCTGCCAACCCAGTAAAACAAGACCTCATTTTACAAATCTATTCCAAACAAACCACCTGCAATCAAACTTCCACCGAGCACCCATTACCGGCCTAGACACCCTTAAACCCCCACTTGAGACAAATGAGGTGTGGACACAGATCTTTCCACCAAAATTCCCTGGAACTCGACAGTAAATTGTTCCTGTTATTTGCTTACCCTCTGTTTGCACGTCGTTAGTTTCTGGCCCTCGAGTTGTAACTTGTACCTTGTAACCAAGCCTTGGACGCACTCGACGCTTTGTTGAACACACAATTTTAATTACGTCGTAGTTAAGGAGCTAGGGAAGACTGTAATAAAGACGTCAAAGAGCTTAGAGATATGCTTTGAGTTGGTTACACGGTGTTACGTTATGTGGATAGCATTTTATATTTCAAGACAGACTTTAAAAATTAGTTTCCTTTTGGAAAAATATGTGATTGCGTTGTTACAAACAAGTATATAACCATATATAAACTGTATAATGGGCACGAACTGAAAATTAAATTTTTCGTAAATTTCCGCAGTGTTTGTGGAGGTGTTTTTAAAAACTTGATTTTTAGGTATACTTACATGTTTAAAAGTTCACAAGCAAATGTTTTAAGGTATTATTATTTTTCTGTTATAAAATAATAATAAAGATAGGTACATAATTTAAAAATGCCTGCTAAAATCAGGCTGTCGACGTAAGATATCGTTGGAATCTCAACTAAGCCGCTGCCGATGATGTGGAATAGTATCACCAATTTGTAGTAATATTACGACATAAATTGATTACTTTCTCAAATCAAACGCACTTTTCACGTTATATAGTCTTTATAAACTTACAAGGTTTTGATGAATCATTAATCATATATGACACCCCATATTTTTAATTAAATATCTAGTGCCATATTCTACTTTTGATCACATACGCACACACAAACATAGATAAATATTTACATAGACTGGTAAACTCATTTACGAACGTAACGGTTGTCCTATAATTTGAGTGACACTCATAATCATAACTGACTAAACATTCCCCCAAACTCAACCACCTAAATTATGTTTAATTAAGTTATAAGACGTATTAAAGACGTTCCTCAAGTTAAAATATAAAGATCTGTTTCAAAATGGGCGCTTGTGATGTTGGAAGTAGTACATAAATCATGAAGTGGAGCTCATTCCACTTCACTCAAAGTCAAACCCGTTCACCACATCAGCAAAGTTACGCGGTTCGCGGGATTCCCGGCCATAACGCTTCGATGAATAATTAAAAGATATAACTAGACAAGGACTGTCATATACTGCGCTTTGTAAAATAGCAATTTAATAACGCTAATTTCAAGTGTTTGTGAAGCATTCCTACGTTCTGGGGTATTATTCCGAAATAATTCGCCTGTCCGAAGGTAGGTTTTTTTATGTCAAAGAGAAGCCAAAGGAGCACACAGGCCACCTGGGGCCCATTTCTCAAAGCGTATTAGTCTAATAATATTAGTGTTTTGTCTCGTAAATAGTACTACAAAATGAGACAAAACACTAATATTATTAGACTAATACTTTTTGAGAAACGGGCCCCTGTTGGTAAGTGTTCTTACCTCCACATCGGAATAAAAAAAAACATTGCCGTTAGGTTAAAGGAAAAGATGGTAGTACCGATCCGAACGGACCCTGCACAAGATCCTACCACCACTAATGGCCGAACCCTATATTCAAACCGCGGACAGATAAGCTTACTATGGATTAAAATTTGACACATTTTGTATCGGCAAATGTCATTAAAATTTGACACATTTTGTACTTATCGGCAAATGTCAAATTTTAACCCGAAGTAATTCTTATCTGTCTGCGGTTTGAATATAGGGTTCGGCCGAAGACACGGCTATCTGTTGGTAAGTCAGCTCTGAGGCTTATGGACTTTTGCAATCTCAATAACCCAGAGGGTTAACGGCCGCAATCAGTTTATGACGATTAATGTCGGGTTCCTATATTCAAACCGCGGATAGATAGGTAGATAATAGATAGGCTTACTTCGGGTTAAAATTTGGCATTTGCCCATTCGTCCCGCATTGTTCATGAAAAATCGTCCAAAGTGACATTTCATCCACAAGTTTGAAAAAGTAACGAGTCCCTATAATGTTTCTAAGTACGGCGGTAAGGAGGAAGGAAGGAATATGCTTCTAAGCTCGTAGTTTCTCTGGCTGTCTTATCCCCATACCGGAATACAAAATGTTGTAAGAATGTATGTATGTATGTACGTATGTAAACACTTTATTGTACACAAAAAAAAAACAGAATGAACAGAATGTTACTTAAGATGTTGGTAGCGATCCAGACAGACCCGGTGCAAGCCAGTTATGATGGTCGTTGAACTGAGTCGAACGAGCGAATTATAATTAAGAAGACCACCCCTAATTCCTCAAAGGAGGGCGAAGCGTCTGCTCGGCCATTTCTAGTGAATTTTTAAAATGAAAAATCTGCGAATTTCTTGTCAGCCAGTTCTAATTACTTTTACTAATTATTATTTGTTCTAAGTACTTTTGGTGTTTTTTACTACCTTCAATAATGACACAGAGAAAGGGTTTTTTTATTTTATTTTATTCTCTGTTACAGTAAAAGGCAAAAATGGTAGAGGGCTAAGTTTAGAAGCGTCGCAAGAAACTGTAGGTTAGTTAATCGATGAAGATAAAACATTTGTCACTTTCTGACCAGTATTTAAGTCCGAGAGCGATGGATGCTTTATCCACCGGGTTGCGGTCGTGATAATAGGCCCGTTACGTACTGGGTAGTGATTCTCTGAACAACGACCATCGGACGGACGGACGGTGCGAACAAAACACATTTTAGCGCGTGCATTTTCAATATCACAGCATGGTTTCTGCCAATGGATCGAACGCATAAGGCTGCTTAATTGAAAATGCACGCGCTATAATGTGTTTTGTTCGCTCTGACGGGACTACCTAAACTCGCCGCTGCGATTTCACTCGTTCTTCCGACTGTCCGTTGCTTTTGAGAGAATAACACCCCTGTACGCTTTGATAAGATAATCCAACTCATATTCACCTTTTAGTTGCGTTTTTTCTCCTCAATAAACGTTTCAGTTATTGGAAGACTAAAAGATCCTACGTTTGTAAGGCAGCCGATGTAGTTAAAGTAAATTGTAGGCCACTGGAGCATGTCCTACGAGACCGGTGTCGACCCACGATCAAACTGGAACTATTTGACAGATGTAGGTATCGCCGGCTGGCGCTTAACATGGGTTGAACCTTACCATGAGTTACAAGTAATTATTAGCCAATTTAATAATTATTGGTACATTTAAACAATGAATATATTCTGAAACGTCTAAAATTAAGTTTGAAATAGACCTGGACCTGAATGTACCTATTCCTGAAATCTATGTAGTAAAACTGGGACTGGGACTGGGACGTAATCGCATAAAAAATCAGCGTCAATCGAAATTGCGAGTGCGTTAGGCAATAGCTCCTCTGAGGGTTTAACGCACTCGCAATCGCAATTGTTTTCATTTTGAAAATCGAAGGCTTGTCTGCATATAAAACGAAAACAATTGTTCCGGTTTGAAGTCGATTACGATTGCGAGTGCGTTAGGTAATAGGCCAGCAGGTCCCGTTTAACGACAAATATGTGAGAATATCACGAAAGTTTAATATAATCCATTCCAAGTGCCCGTATTATGGCTGCCTTTATCGCCGTGGAAAAATGTTGATAAAGCATTCTCTCATTTTCGCACTTATAAACTGGTCAGAAAGTGAAAGATGCTTTATCCACGTTTATCTACATCTATTAACATGACTAATTATCTAAAGTAAGTAAGTAAGTTACAAGATACCAAAACATCCATCACTTTCTGACAACTATGAATGTGCGAGAGTGACGAATGCTTTATCCAGAGCGATACACGCGACCATAATAAACCCGCTAAAATAGGGTACCAGTAAAACCTTTTCACTCTAGAGAATATTGGAATATAGATGCGGCGTGAAACAATAATAAGATTTGGAACACTCTGGCCAATTAGGTAGTAATTGGGAAAATCCATAATAACCCGGAATCCCGACGACACTGGGATAAAAGAAAAACGCTTAATCTGACAATGAGAAAATAAAATGAGTCAGGCGACGAATAGAATATATATTTAATTGAAATAAGGTTGTGCGAATGAAAGCGGTATTTTTTTGTTGCTTGTGAGTGAAGTAAGTAATAGCGAGTTGTTTACAAGAATATTATTTTACTGTGAACAGTTATTTAATATAAGTACTTGGAGCTGGGCTTCAATTTAACATAAAACGCTGCAAGTTAATACTAAGAAGATCTTATTAAAATTATATTAAACGAGCATTTTAACTTTAAAAATAAATTGTTTAGGTATAACGAACAAACGGGTTGGCGTGGAAATGTCTTACCGCCGTACTCATAGACATAAAATGTAAAAATCGTCACTAAGGAACGACTTAATCGTTGTTAACTGAATCTATTAAAAAGTATCAAAATGTTTAAAAGTGTGGGAACATTACCTTATAAAATCTAGAAGCAAATTTTGATGGTATAAAACACAGAAAATAAGTGAAAAAGAGAATTGGAAAACCTTTTCGTACAAGTACAAAGCGTAAAATATAACTGTAATGTGTTGGGACACGTATATAACGCTGTAACTTTTCCCAAAAGACGTGCCGTACAACCGGAATCATAAAATAATGTCAAAAGAGTAAAACTGCTCCTTTGTCCTCGGTTATTACAAAATAAATTCAAGAAGTGATGTTTTTTACGGGCACGAATTGGATTTGGTTGGCTGTTCAATGAACTATATTATTCGTATTACCGTACAAAGACAGTCGATCAGCGTTCGGAAATTAATAATGTTAATTGCTACAATAATTACATATCTTCTTATAGGTATCTTCTATATTAATAATCTTTACTTCACTACATAGTATAAAAGAAAGTCGCTTCTCGCTGTCTGTCTGTCCCTATGTATGCTTAGATCTTTAAAACTAGGCAGCGGATTTTCATACGGTTTTTTTAAATACATGTAGATAGAGTTATTCATGAGGAAGATTTTTATGTATAATAAATTTTGTTTTATGTACAGGTGTTACAGAAAACTTACATAAACCGAAGCGAAGCGATGGCGGGTCGCTAGTATATTATATACTAGCTTCTGCCCGCGGCTCCGTCAGCGTGGAACTCGTTTATATCGTAGCTCCATACAAAGTTTACATCCTTAGGGTAGTGGCTTGTTATGGGCAGTGGTGATTACTTCCCAGGTCTCTCATTGCCTCCATCTCTTTTATATAAAAAGATAAGAAATAAAAATTTCCCCGTGTGGTGGCCGGGTTAGAATAGTGCCACTCCATATCTTCCCGTGGATGTCGTAAGAGACGGCTAAGGGAATAAAGGCGAATAGTACTGTTAGGCGATGGGCTTGCAACCTGTCACTAATACACTGGTAAACATCTTAGCCTAAGTGTGCAAAATGTGGTTACAGAATTATCAACAAGTTTTTAGAATTGTTGGTAATTATGTAGCTCTGCCTACCCCACTCTGGGAATAAAGGCGTGAGTTTATGTATGTATGTATGTAAGAAATAAAAAGTTTGGCCCAATACTCGCTTCGTGCGACTCTACCTGTAATCCTGATTTGCGTAGGTTTTCAACAGCTCCAATTATCTACCGTCGATATTTTAAGTGTGCCATTATCACGTAAATGACAGCTTTATCTCGCTAATTTTCCGAAGCATCCGGCTTGAGAAATATAAAAGGTGCCTTGGCAAGCTTCGTAATATATTTCCTTCGCAAAAATGAAGACAATTGTTTTATTCTTTGTCCTCGTGGCATTCGCAGGTGTATCTGGTACGTGACATTTTTATGGATCTTATTTCTTATGAGTAATTGTGCGAGTAGGACACTAATAGCCTCATTTATATGGTAACAATCGGTCTGACTTTCGCTGTTATTGAACACAAATGTGTTGGAGGTGTCGCACGTGATTTTGTGGGTTGATATAAGACTTTCGGAAGATGTATTTCTTGTGTATTATTAAACTTGTGGTTACATTTAAAAATAAAGGAAAGATATGTCTTTTGTTTAAAGGGCGGTTTGTTAATAATGAAAATAGTCAACCAAAATCAAATCAAAACAAATTTAAAGTTAGGTATTCATTGTTAAATATAGTTAACAAAATATTTAAATTGGGCTTCTATAATTTTCTCTTTTTGCAACCTGCATGCAATGAAAAAATATCCAACTTTCCCGGTTTTTTACTTTCATACAAACCTTGTCTTGACAATAACGAACACAAAAAAAACAACTTGGTGCAGTCGTTCTGAAGTTGTGCGAGTACCTACAATTCTGCGATTCATTTTTAGGGTTCCATAGTCAAACTATGAACCCTTATAGTTTCCCCATGTCCGTCGGTCCATTTATCCGCGGTTTAACTTAGACACTCTCGGTACTACAGAATTCTGATTTAGCATAGTTATACATTCTAATTACGCGGACAAAGTTGTAACTTTTTCGCGACTTGTGTGTATATTTTGCTTTGAACGAATAATTTTTACGTTTAAGAATAGCCTAGCTTTTGTAAGAACATACAAAATGCTTTATTTTTTCCCCTTTGTTCGTTGCCAGGGTAACTAGGTCAAAAAGAATACCTGTCCCTGTGGCTTGCGTGGGGGAAATTTCGGGTAAAACTAACAATGCCCAGGAGAGTTGAGCACATGGAGGGGTGATATTAGAAAAGTTTTATGACGGCAAAGTTAGAAATTAAACGGTATTTGGTGTTTGGATAAGTTAATCGGAAAATTAAGGTTGATATGACACTATTTGGTGAATTCTCACACGTGGAAAATTGTTATTTATGATTGGTTTTAAAGCGTTTTAAACAGACAGACATAGTTACTTTCAGATTTATAATATCAAGTGTAGAATTGATATAGATGTACTTAATAAGTTTACATGCTTTCTTAAACTGATTTGATTATGAGAACATGTTTTATATTTTTGTGAGGTTTACTATAACACATAAAAGAGTAAGTACATGTAAAAGACCATTGGTACTATATTGTAATTAGGGAAAGCAAATAACCAGTTGTAACCGATTTTAAAGGATTATTTTCATACAAAAATGGTTAATAACCGGTTAAATGGCATTCTCTAATAGTAATTGTCATTTCAACAATTTAAAAAACAGAGGGTGCGACTTGACCAAATCCATTATAAACAGTAATGAACATATACACAATAGTTAAAAACTTATAACATCCTTTTTCATGCGTTAAGGATTAAAAACGTATACCAATTCTATGCAAATTTACGGGTGAAATATGTGGCAGCCCGTGCAAATCGTCCTCTCGAGGCATCGACTTATGTCTTATCTTCAAGGATTTATATATTGGTTCTCGAGAGCCAACACGGACCGGTAGTATTATTTTTCAAACGCTTTTGTAAAACGCATTTATCCATGAACTATTATAACTTGATCCCAGAACCTGTAGCATTTATTTGATTTCTAAGATTCAATGAACTGGCCGGGTAAAAAACTAACCAGCTCCTTTTGATCTGCAACCACAAACACCAGCGTCCAGTCCTGAAGGTCAAAATACGATGGAACTCGGTATAGTCGACGTCGAGTACTGACAAATAATGGAATACCAGTGTAAAGGTTTCGTAAACTAAATATTTCTTTTTTTATCGCCTTCAAGATGGGTCACGAACCTATTATGTATAGCCTTTTATCGGATAAAGTGCTTTTTGTCCCACTGTGAGTGGGCACTGCCTAGGGTAAAGTCAAGTTTTAAGGGTAGTTAGTACAAGGTTGTTGACTTGCATGGCTTGTATATAGACTAGTAGGCCTGGTGATGTGAATTAAAACAGTTATTCCAATCTTTTACTGCTACCCTCTGGGACGTACCTATTAAGAAACGGGCAGAGGTCCTTGCCATGATGCACTACGCTAACTAGTTCACTTGTTGATGACGTGATACGAAAAGTCACGTGATCTACCAGTGACGCGATTGGTTTTAAAACGAAACGAATAGAAACACTAGTCGTATATATCTTGGCAAGGGCGTTTGGTTAGGAGTACCCAAAACCGAAGCACGTGTATGAAGAATCTTATGAATGTGGAGGAAGTGAGGCTGACGTACGGGGTACGTAATAGGGTAAGTGGTATCCTATTAGTCTCCATACCAAGAGACGCGTAGTCAAAAATATTACAAGAAACGGTAGCCACAGTCAGGGCTTTTTCAAGCTTGCATTTGTTTGACTAGTTTATTTTTTATGGCAAGTAGAAAGCACACGAGCGCAAATGTAAATCCTAACGCTCCAAATGCTTTGCTAAATCAGAGGATCGAGATGGAATGCCTCTATGCTAGTAATTTCCTCCAGTTGAGTTTCTTACGGCGTTTTTCAGCAGTGGTTTCTTGGGAAGCGCTGATAGATTTTTGACGTGTAAAAGTGCCCGTGCGGCCTACTTACTGAAAGTACATCTTTTATCTTTTTTATCTTTTGATGACACCGGAACACAACCATGCGAAACTTATTTGCAGTATGTAGATTAAACGATAAGATGGTAGTAACGAACCCTGCACGAGGTCCTTGCTTAAATATACAATCAAACGTGTTTAAAGTTTAGCCATTTCTTTGTATTTACCAACGTGCTTCGTATAAATTTAACTTAAAGGTTTTAGCGGCGTAAACGAATTATTTAAGACGAAAAGCAATATAATAGCCTCGAAGGACCTTCTAATAACGTGACTGAAATACGTGGGCTGAAAATGTAATATTAATACCACAGCCTGAATCTCTGTTGGTTAGTTAGTGGATCACATATTTCTTATTACGGGTTTCAAGATTACGTTGGGAAATTAAGGTTGTACCTATTTGCTTATTGATTGCGCAGCGGATTTATTGGTATTTTAGTATCGGTTACATTTACGCTGGTTTTAGTCTCATGCTGACCATCAGCGCTGACAAGAAATGCTCGAGTAGAGTTAGGCCTGTGTATGCTTACTCGTAAAGGTAGCATGACCTGGACTCGGTTTTAAAAAGAAGAAAATTGATATCGTATCTTACACTTAAGAAATATCACATATTTCTGTCTCTTTTAAAGATCGATTTAAATAATGTTGAACTCAAAAACATATTTTTCATTAAAAAATACTCGTAAAGTCTCTTAAGTTGGCCTCCAATAATTCACTGATCGGCTTTACTCAACGGATTACGATTAAACAAGAACAGCGCTAGTCATCGTTTTCGATTGCACTCTCTGTGACCGAACCGGGGGGGTTAACATTACATACTTAAACAGTTCAGTTTAGGTTGAGAGAAAAAGACAGAGCTATGTAACTGCCATAGCTCTGTCCCTTTCTCTCAACCTAAACTGAAATGCTTCAGTAATTCATGGTAGCCCCCCTGACCTCCAAACTGCTCCAGACGACAGACTGGCTGTCTGAGAAACGACAGTAATTTGGCAATAACGACTCCAAATTGCTGTTAGAGTTGATTTGATGTTTCGAAATGGTTTACAAAGTAGAATTTAATTTAAACTTGGTTCTAGAATATTTACATACATTCTAAAATATTTAAATTGAGTCCAGCGTTTCGGATATTTTGGCATTCGTTATAGTTTCAGCTTCTTCTTAGCGTGTCGACGGCGTGTTAGATGTGAAGTGACCAATATTCTGCAACGCGAGCGTCATCGCCGCCAGAGGCGTCAAAAAGGTCCCGCCGTGTAAAGGTGTATGGGCACGCGGGCAGTGCAGGAGATGCGCCATGGATTGTGGTGAAGCGTTGCAGCTGCAGTTAGTCCTCGGCGGTGTAACCCCACATTACCAAGTTTTCTCAGCATCTACCACAATCATCAATCATCTATGGCTAGCACAAGCTGTATTTTCTTGCTTGTCGCTCAGTGCGTCTCTGTTGTTAAAGACTATATAAAAAGGGAGACTATATAGAAACAAGTCGAAGACCACTTGTGCTTGCCCTCCTGGGTAGTGATTCTCTGAACAATGACGGTCGGACGGACGGACGAGTGAATGTCCAAGCGGCGAGTTTTAGTCCCGTCAGTGTGAACAAAACATATTTTAGCGCGTGCATTTTCAATTTAGCAGCATGGTTTTTGCCGATGGGTCGAACGTATAAGGCTGCTTAATTGAAAATGCACGCGCTAAAATGTGTGTTTGTTCGCTCTGACGGGACTACCTAAACTCGCCGCTGCGATCTCGCTCGTTCGTCTGCCAGTCGGTTGTTTTTGAGAGAATAACACCCCTGAGCGCGCAGTCTGTTGAGCGACATAGAATTAAGACCAATTATCAAGGGTTAAAAATTGTGAAGAAAGGAATTTTGACCTATAAAATAAATGATCACGTCGTCACAATACACGGTAGTTACTAATTATAGTACTAGGCAGATAAGAAGTCAATCCTGACATATTGGGAACCATGAAGTCTCTGAATATCGATAATGTTGACGGCAGTCACACAACGCTGGTATTACTATTCCTTCACACAGTCACTCAGAAACCACATGGTTGTAACAACGTATCTGTAAGGTTAAAATGCTCAAATATAACCACATCATCAAGTCTTTCTATTTAATACTAAGAAAAATAATTGTAATGTGATCTAACATCTAAATATATCCAAGCCACTTATGAAGGCGATTAACATTTATTATGCCTCGGTGCTTCCTATTCCCGCCGGGCCGCAAGTGTGGTATTTAGTGTTATGAGGAGTTAGTTGCTGCGATAATAATTATACTTCTAAATTAAGTTTTAAACCATAAATCTTAGTCTTAAAGGGATAAGTTCACCTTTGTGCTTAAAACATTTTCATTAAAGTGTTTTTTATGAAACGATTTATATTTATGAAATTATTTACTTACTTAAACAACGTTTGAGGTAAAAATATGGTTTGTACAAAATGATTTCTTTATTACTTACCTATGAAAATATTTATTCCAAAAAATTGATTTAGTTTCAAATTGAAGTAAATTAATTATTTTCTAAAAATGTCTTAAGCACGATCAAAAATTAGTCCATTTGGGATGCAATGAACACAATAACGCTCGAAAATTTCGCGTATTTGTGACAAGAATTACATCTTGAATAACTGTACAAAAAAATAATACTAACGGCCGCACTTAGAGTCAGTCAATGACGATTAAGTCGTTCTTAAGTCGTAGTAGCAATTTTTCATACACAAGTATGAAAAAAGAACGAGTTAATTGTCTGTAAAATGTCTTTAAGTGCGGCGGCGGTCTGATACGGCGGTAAGTACTGGAAAAACCGATGTTCACGGTTTTGCGTATTACTTGTTAAATGTGTTTTGTTTTGTAAAAAAAGTTGTCAATCTTTTCGCTTATAAGATGAATACAGCTTTGTGTGGCTTTATAAACGGAAAACATAGACTTGTTTGTATTAAGTAACATAAAAAAACATTTATTCACCAAAAATGGAACAAGTAAAATCCGTTCCTAACACGATATGATAAAATTAAAAAGGTCCGAACAAAGGGTCGGCCGCTTGTTCTACATCATTGAATAATGGAGCGGGAACACACCAAATAAAAAGACTGCCTGAAACATGGCCTGTGTAGTTTAAATACCTACCAGGGATAATTCTCTCAAAAACAACGGACGGTCGAACGGACGAGCGAAATCGCAGCGGCCAGTTTAAGTAGTCCTGTCAGAGCGAACAAACATTTTAGCGCGTCCATTTTCAATTAAGCAGCCTTATACATACGTTCGATCCATCGGCAGAAACCATGCTGCTAAATTGAAAATGCACGCGCTAAAATATGTTTTGTTCGCACTGACGGGACTACTTAAAAACTCGCCGGTTGGACATTCACTCGTTCGTCCGTCCGACCGTCGTTGTTGAGAGAATCACTACCCTGGCGTCTGAGGTCAAAAAGGGGGTATCCGTATATCATTATTGTATTTATATTACTTCGTTGCTATAGCAAAATCTCTTGGTCACGTCTTCCTGTGTACAATAATCACCATGTTGTTAACTGGTAGAGCTGCCGTAATACCAAATAAGGCCGTAAATTGTACTGTAGTAGTCGAAGCATTCTAAAGTCTATAGGTAACTACATTGAATTGAAAATTAAACTAGTATTTACCTTGCTTTGTGTATTTAAACTTATTTGCATAATGTCATGGTATATTATGCTTTATGCATTATGTTTCGAGTTACACCATAATTCCTAAATCAACGTATTTAAAATAAAACCCACTGGTTGGAAAGTTACGACTTTGTCTTGCGGGCCTAGTATGGCTGCGTCTATATCGCGTGTCAAATGAGGATAAAGCATCTGTCACTCTCGTACTTACCTACGTGTCAGAAGGTGACAGATGCCTTATACACACTTTATCACGTGATAAACGAAGCCATAATAAGGCCCCTACCGAGCCTAGTATGGCTGCGTCTATGTCGCGTGTCAAATGTGGATAAAGCATCCGTCACTCTTGTACTGATTTACTCGTATGTGTCAGAAGGTGACGGATCCCTTATCCAAACTTTATCACGCGATAAACGCAGTCATATTAGGGCCCCTAGACCGGCATAGAAGGCTTTCTTATCACTTAATGTACACGTTAAGTTCTGGGATAACCTGCATGTTAAAAGATTACATTACACATTATGCACATAATATCGAATCACGTAGTTTTGTGTAAATACTAATCGACCAAGTTTTAAATTGATAAACAAAATACAAAGAAAAAAAACAATTACCTAGTCTTGCAGAACAGATTTCTATCAAGCAAATTTTATTTTCTTCATTGTAATTCCTCTTAAAATCACAACCAACCTTTCTATAAAATAAGGGCACAAATGTTATGAAACTTTAATTGCAAATGCAACCTTATTTATAGCGTTATAGCATCAAACTTGCTACGATTGGTTACAAGTTAGGTAAGAAAGGTGACAAGTTGATCTCCTTTCGTTTATTACGACGTGTAAAATTAAATTCCTAAGGGCTCAGAGCATGCGGGCAAATTACATTACACCAATGAACGTCAGCGAGAGTCGCGGATGGATAACCTATTTAATTTTGCTGAAAAATAGCGAGAATTTCCTTGGCAAGTAATGTCTGCTAAGGTAATTAAATAGTCCTAAGTAATGTATGTTTTTGTAGGTAAATGTTTTGGACGGAAAGGGACGTCTTTTTTAGGGTTCCGCACCTCGAAAGGATAAAGCAAAACCCTTATAGGTTCACTTTATTGTTCGTTCGTCCGTCCGTCCGTCCGTCCGACCGTCAAGATCTTTTTCTCAGGAATGCGTGGAGGTATCAAGCTGAAATTCATATAAAATACTCAAATCTACTGTCCCTTGGAGCTGTGAAAAAAATCAAACTTCTAAGCCAACGCAATCAAAAGATACAGCCGTTTATGTCGCAAATTTCCGCAAATTTTCGAAACTCGCAAGGGAATCAAAACCTACAGGGTACTTCCCGTGAACTCAGAATCTTGAAATTTGGTACAATGCAACGTCTGACAGCACAGATAAAGGAAAAATGCCGAATACCGTAAAGTTTTAGTTACATCATATAATAATATTTTTTTTATTAATTTAAATGTTTCTCCTCATGAACGCGTAGAGGTATTAAATTGAAATTCATATCAAATACTCAGGTCTATAATACCTTGAAACTGTAACAAAATCAAACTTCTATGTCAACGCAATCAAAAGAACTCAAAACTCGCAACTACTCGCTAGGGAATCAAAACCTACTACTTCTAGTCGATCTAGAATCTTGAAGTTTGGCATGAAGCAATGTTTTATAGCACATATGTATAAAGGAAAAATTCCTAAAATCTTAAATTTTAAGTTACATCACATAATTTTAACTCGATTGTCGTGATGGGTGGAAATTTTACGGAACCCACGGTGCGCGAGTCCAACTCGCACTTGGCCGGTTTTATTTGTAAAAGTGATACTAAGGCGATTTATTTTAGTTAAGGTAGAGTTTGTTTTCTTAGGCATATTCAGTTAATCTATGTAAGTCCTCTTAAAATGTATACTTGTAATAGTATCGTGTACTGTACACTACAAACATCAATATAATGAAGACGTCGGCGTAAAATAGTATATTATAAATTTGAAAACCGTTAATTATGTCATTTACATCTATTACGTACCTATTACCTACGCTACGCTTGTATTATTATAAGCCGGTAAGGGCGGATATTTGTGTGATGAGCGCAAATATTTGTTCCCGAGTCATGGATGTTTTCTATGTATTTAAGTATATATTTCTCTATGTAAGTATTTATATCGTTGTCTAGTACCCATAGTACAAGCCTAGAGCTTAGTTTGGGACTAGGTCAATTGGTGTGACATTGTCCCCTGATATTTTTTTATTTATTTATTTATTTATTTATTTATTTATTATGTTGTTGTTGTATTGCTTTACCTATTCTTTCAGAGGCTCTATTTCTACTTGGTAAAACCATATTGCTTTTGACATGTATCGTATTGTCAAAATTATAAAAGCTCTTATTGACAGTTATGACGGTCAAGTCAAAATCAGTAAGATAACATTTCAAAATTAATATGGTTTTACCTAGTATAATAGAGCCTGGTCTCTAAATTTTAACAGTTGCTACAAACTCAGAAGTACCGTGTTTGATCGGAGTACTTAAAACATCACAGAATTATTTATGTTTTACTTTGTTACAGCGTTCCCGAGCAGGAAGCACAAAGCCAAGGAGTCCCAAAATGGTTTCGTAGATACACCAAATAGTGACTGGCCACAGCCACCTAGTCTTGGGCAGTTTGGGGTCCCTGAGGGGTTCGGAGGAGGTCCTAGCGGAGGAGATCAAAGCGAAGGAGGTTCAAGCGGCGGAGGACCTAGCGGAGGAGGTCCCAGTGGAGGCGGTCCCAGCGGAGGAGGTCCAAGCGGAGGAGGACCTAGTGGAGAAGGCCCTAGCGGAGGAGGTCAAGGTTCAGGAGACAATGATGTAAGGCTCAGATGATGTTTAATCGAGATACTGAACTTCCGTGGGTCTATGGGATATATTAATATCATAGATATTTTAATTTTAAAGTCAGCTACAATTATTACAATATCCAAATACAAAGTTAAGTAAGAATTAACTTTAAATCTGTTGTTAAAAACGTCTCAAAATGCTTTCTACAACAGGCATGTTTAGATATATTTTATTCTTACAATAATGTTCTGATATATAATTAACCGTAACTGTGCAGTACAAAGTAAACCGGATAAGTGCGTATTGTGACTAAGACCGACCGTATTATTTAGACTAGCAAAGTAAAAGGTAAAGATTATATTTGGTTAATAAATTACCGACTACCACAAATACTGTCCAAAACAGCGACCAAAAAGAACAATGGTCGATTTCTTAAGAGTGAATACTTTTAACTGGATTTAGATTCAAATTTAAATACCTTTTTAATCCTTAAACTAATTTCACTGAAAGCTACTAACCAAGAAATTTTCTTATTACAGAATCCTTCAGGAAACTCCCGTGTCAAATCCAGTCGCAGACGCAATTAATGGTGGCCTCGCTTCGCTCGTCCTTTACAAACGTAGATAATTATAGTAAATAGTGCCAAACCCAGTCTTTCATTTTAAACTATCACTATCTCTTTATTAGTATGTTTCCCAATCCATATTTTATAACAGGTAAATTAGAAGTATGGAAGAAGATACCTACACATTAGTACACATCTCTTACGACCCGATATCGGGTCCATTTTGTATGGAAATCAGAGTGCTTGGCATTGATTGTGTTAAAATCACAATTTATTATACATACGCAACTAACGCGAATGTTTATCGAATTCAGCTGGAAAATCTTTTGTATTTGTGCCTTATTGAAGTATCTTGTTTGAAGCTATATCAGGTAACTTAAGCTCCGTGCCGTGAGATTATAACGGAGCCTTATTCTACTTTTCCTCTACACGTATTATTATCGTAACGTTAACTCGACCGCCATTTTTGCCAAGTAAATAAGACCTATCATAACGTTGACAATACGATAACAATAGGAGTAAAGTCAATGGATAATAAAGCCCCTGGCAACTAGTTTTGAAACAGCTTGCTTTTCGCAATGTTACGTCAAACACTATGCTGATTTAGGGGTATCAGCTGATAATTACTCTTTGTATAACACACAGCATTATCCATTAAACTCAATTAGTGCCCAGAATGCATTACTGAGTCGCCTTTAAATAGAAATCCAAAAGCCTGGCATTGCCGCGTCGGTGCTAAACGGCGGGCCATCAAATCAATACCAATTACGCAGTGTGCCGCGTGTGGTTTATTTGTGTCCACTTTGCGTGAAAACTGACGTTTTGGCCGCCCTGTGATTTGCCGTCTCTAATGTATTGGCTATTATGCATTAATGTCTATGCAGCGTGTATTGATGGACTGTGACGACAGATTGGGATTACTCGATACATTAGTGTGAATAACTTAAGGTTGACTACACAATGAGTTGCTAAACTAAAAAAAACTCAGTATTTCAGTGTCAATGTGGTTTGAAAGAGGCTTTGAACGTAGGCATTCAAATATAAAGAAAAACACGCGATTAAAATCAAGACATTGATGTTAATATTTCAAAGCTTTTAATTCATTAAACAGATTTACTAAACTTAAGTCTTAAAGGCGTGTAGTACTGTTAGGCGATGGGCTTGCAACCTGTCACTAATACACTGGTAAACACATCTTCGCCTGAGTGTGCAAAATGTGGTTACAGAATTATCAAAAAGTTTTTATAGTTGTTGGAAATTCTGTAGCTCTGCCTACCCCACTCTGGGAATAAAAGCGTGAGTTTATGTATGTGCAATTGTGCATGTATGTGTAAGTCTTAACCTAGTTGTTGTTTAAAGATGATAAACAAAATACTAGACCAACGTTTAAAAACGTATTACGAAATAAAATGTCTACATGGCAGACCTATCTCCTTGGGTGTAATAAAAATGTGGTCCACTTTATCTTTTAACGACCTATGGCTTCGATGGAATATGTGTTCTTGTACTTATCTATACGGTACAACGTGACTAGTGATGGGCGGTATCTGAAACATTGCAAAACTTTCCTTAACTGCGAAAATTATAGCTTTCGAAAGTTACATAATTAGATGGAAATTATTCTGAAACTAAAATTACAAGTGACTTTTATTTACATTTCTTGAAACGATTCCGTTAGTTACGTTACATGTTAGAACTATGAGTAACTATTATTTTGTCGAAACGCTCATCAACGAACGTATCTTTAGGCGTCATTTCATTACACAGAATTTCCATTTCGTTGAAATGCATTTCCCGCGTGGCAAGTTTTTTTTTATTAGTCACATGTTTAACGTAAGCTTACCTACGTAATAAATGTTAAAGATGTCCTGAAAACATCATGATTTCAGCAGAAAATAACATTCGATGAAATGATGCAATTGATGAGGTGAAATTCGATAACTTTATGAGTTACCATCAAAACTATAGTAATTTTCTGAAATTAAGTGATAATTTCACTTTGGTACGTTTCAGCACATTGCTTTAGTGCAACACCCAGACGCATTAAGCAGGTTAACGACTAGAGCGGCCCATAAAAAATGCAGCAAATTGGTAAAAAATAATATGTCCTGTAATTAAATTTGTTCTGAAAAGCAGTCACATTTATAAGAAAATAAAAGATTTTATATAATTTAGGCAGTAAGTGCAATAATGTGTACTTTTAAAATTATCTAGTTGCTCACAAGACACAAGCTTTGAGAACCCCTTTAAGTCTGTACAATATTCTATGTGTTTTTACAAATACATATCGCACATGACATTCAATACCGTATTAACTCAAAAATAAATTGTAATGCATAGCTATTTGTACTAGTTTGTAAATAGAATAAAATTTTCAACACTGTCACATTTCGAGTTAAGACGGTATTGATTGTCATGTGCGATATCTTATCTTATGTTATCCTATCTATCCGTCGACATAATGACTATGATGGTTATAATTTAATGTTTATAATAAAGGCTTTCCATGGAATAAGTCTTACTAATAGTGAGAAAAAGCACGTTAGGTACATTATTATTGTTTTAATCTTTATTGCAAAAAAAACAGTTCGAGTATAAAAATTTCACTTAATGCCAAATGGCATTCTCTACCAGTTCACCTTCTAGTCTTTCTCCCAGACCAACATAAATACATGAAATAAATACATGGGGGGTAATCGTCATTATTATCATCATCGGCCTGTGTCAGGTCACTGCTGGCCATAGGTCTCCCCCAATACATTTTACCCTGGTGTGTGATTCTCTTAAAAACATGGCTTCGGTCAATGAGATCGAATGCATAAGGCTGCCTAATTGAGAATGCACGCGCTGAAATTTATTTTGTTCGCTCTGACGAGACTACTCATACTCGCCGCTGCGACAATCACTCGTTCGTTCGACATCTCATATACATACATAATCTAGTTTTAAACAAAGCTACAGGATTGTATTATGGGTACCTACTAAATGACGATAAACATACTTTTATAGAGAAATACATACTAATATACTTTTTTTTTAAAGGGGGACAATCTCACACCAATTGACCTAGTCCCAAACTAAGCTCTAGGCTTGTACTATGGGTACTAGACCACGATATAAATACATATAAAGATAAATATATACTTAAATAAATAGAAAACATCCATGACTCAGGAACAAATATTCGCGCTCATCACACAAATATCTGCCCTTACCGGGATTCGAACCCAGGACCACTAGCTTCGAAGGCAGGGTCACTACCCACTAGGCCAGCGCGTCGTCGAAATCATGGAAATCAAGACTTCGAAACATACCACCCTCAACGGGAATCGAACCTTCGATTAACCGGGCTAGGCGCAACAGCATAAAGTACATAGAATAAAGGAAGAGACCTGGGGGTTACCATGGCTAAACTGCTTTAGTATATCATGGTAACCCCCCTGCGAGGCTAGTATGGCTGTGTCTATATCGCGTGTCAAATGTGGATAAAGCATCCGTCACTCTCGTACTTATCTACGTGTCAGAAGGTGACAGATGCCTTATCCACACTTTATCACGTGATAAACGCAGCCATTTAAGGCCCCTACCGAGCCTAGTATGGCTGCGTCTATATCGCGTGTCAAATGTGGATAAAGCATCCGTCACTCTCGTACTTATCTACGTGTCAGAAGGTGACAGACGCCTTACCCAAACTGTATCACGCGATAAACGTAGCCATATTAGGTCCCTTGGTATAGGATTAAAACTTTTTTCGTTAAAATGAGTCGAGTTCTGCTTTAAATCCGCAACAAATATAACGGAGCTAATCTCTCAAGATTAGATGTAGGTAACCTTATTTCACGGGATTATTTACTTCAGAGAATAAATAAGTAAGTACTTTCTCTGCACTTGGAGCTATTAAAAAAATGCTTGGGGCTTTATTCTACTGTGTAAAACCATATAGATTTTGACATGTTATTGTATTGTCAATGTTACGATAGCTCCTATTTACTTGATAGTAATGGCAATTCTGTAGCTCTGCCTACCCCAGTCTGGGAATGAAGGCGTGAAGGTATGTATGTATGCTATAATGGCCGCAGAGTTCAAAACAATACGATAACATGTCAAAAGTAATATGGTTTTGAAAAGAAGAATAAAGCCCCTGATACTATGTGATACTAACATAGTACTTTTGAAGTATCATCATTTCATTTCATAATATCTATCCTCGTCAGGCGCCGAGTACAATCTAAAGGGCCTCTGCGTGTTGGTTTCTGGTTCATCCATATTTCCAAAGGTCCGGCGCTCCCACAGTTCCGTGATTGGTGAAATACATGCAAATTTTGATAAATGATGTAAAGGTACCTAAATGACAGTTTTTTTTTATCTAGTTAAACAGCCGGAAAGTTTGTATGAAAATTAATAGAAATCAATCTTGAATCTTGAAGAACAACTAAACAATACGATCCGACACAAAATATTTATGATTGTTATTTAACGGAACATATCTACGTAAAATATTATATACTCGTATAACGAAACATATTGTGTAGGAATCCATATTAATTGGTTCATTTGATCACTTTTCATGTATTAATTAATAAAATGGTATATTGCGTAGCGTTCATCAGTCAGTATCCGATTTCCCGCATTTTGTCATCGCAGTTCTACGAAACCGTTCATAGGCTTAAACATGTAGTATTGAAAATGCGTTTAAATTATAATTTCAATTTAACTTCAACATTACCTATAGCTATTCTTAATATTCATGTTTTTAACTGAGGTTGGACACATACAATTAAAAATCAGCACATGTTCATGAAAAGTACTTAATAATGTTATGACCAGAAACGCGGTTGAAGCCAGTGACAAAAAAAAAACTTGGAGTTATGTCAGTATCACCAAAAACTGCTAAATTTAAAATGTTTAGACGGTTACAGACCCACGTTTAGCGGTAAAAATCACAGTTTATTACTTTTAAAGTATCCCGCTACGATCTGACAATTTACCTTTAAAGCCCACGGTTTCACAAACGACTTAGCGTGGGTCTAGAACACGTGGCAGAGAATCGCACGAAACACGTCATAAGTGTTTTTTTATATCAACATTTAATAAAATTGCCTAAAAGGTCAAAGTTTAAAATGGTCTTGCATTTCCTTCACGACACAGATATATAGACTAATATAGTAACCCAAAACAGTAAGGATAAAACATTGTATAGCGATACCACCGTTACTCAACGTTTATTAGTAAGGGGGTAGTTGTTTGGTGGCTATGCAAGCAAATCAATACGAAACCGCCCAAGCGCAGTCTTACCCGCCTCTTGTTCAGAATGTCGGTGTCGCAACCCGTTATCTCGCTTGTTTCGCAGTTAGTCTATCGAATCTTGCTCCATCATGGATCGTTTGGCCTTCCGTGACCAACGAAGCAAAGCAAGGGTGGGTCACTAGTTCTTCGTTCGTGTGTCACGTTGGCGCCACTGAAAACCAGCGTCGCGGTTAACGCTGTGACATAGTGCTGAGTGGTGTCAATTTCGACGTCACAGAATCACCCATGGCAACACTATCCTACAATTGTTTTTTTTTCTTTCCTTTTTTATTGTTTTTTTTTTAATTTTTATTATTACTGTGTTGCCACCTTATTTTAATGATGTTTTTCTCTGTTCTGTTTTTTTTCTTGTGTTCGTCGAATAAATGTTTCTATTTCTATTTCTATTTCTATTTTAGTTATAATTTAGTTTGGTGATTATTACGCCTAAAATTGTCCATAGCGATGTGAGATGCATGGAAAATAAAATGTTAAGTGAATACGAAGAATATCCATTTTTAGAATGGAAAAAGTCAACGTTTGCGAATGATAGACTTTTTTGTTTACCTATACAGGACTTCAAAAGAAAAAGGCAGGTCAAGAGTCTGATATCTAGATGCGCATTATTTATTTTTTATCGGCAGCACTATAGTGCTACTTTAGTTATGTCGTTTTTGCTTAATACACTCAATTCGCCAGCTACCGGATAGCTACCTCAGTACCCAATGGTCCCAAGTCAAGATAAAACCGTTCCAAATTAAATCCAAAAACTACCACATTGTATATAAATTGATAGTGTTCTGTTTAGGGTGATGGCACCAGTGTTGGACAGTTATAGCTGACAGGCAGCTGGACTGGACTTGTTGCAAAACAAATGAATAACCCTTATCTTCTGTACAATAAGAATAAAGTGTACAACACTGGTCCTTGTCCATTACTGATTCCGTCACCCTACAACTTGAGTTGTTTTGTTTTTAAAGTAACAGCTTGTGTTCGGTGAATTGGCGCATTCGGATTATTTTTGAGTGAATTCATAAAAATAAAAGAAGTTTCAAAAAGCGCTTGAATACTTTTGTTAAAATACAAGCAGTGTTAGAGTTGAGGCCGGAATATACTGCTATATTTTTCAATACTGGCTTACAATATTTGTTATAGCTAGTCGGTAACTCGAGCACTTTGTGCAGTATCTAGGAGTACTCTTTCGAATCACTAAGCACTGAGCGAATAATTTCTCTTTTATACATGAATTTTGCCAGAAAATATGTTCACACGCAATTTATATGGCATATAGAGGTACTAACATTTATCTTGCTTTAGAATCCCCGTAGAGCTTTGGTGGCAAAATTGCGTGCCGCCTCGCTGCGTTGTCGCCTGGTAAATAAATAGGTACATCACTAGCAGACCATTGCTAGCATTGGTAGCTAGGTGCAAAGCTACCCGGTGATAGAGCAGCTCATAAGCTATCGATTTAACCCCGATGTATGTTCAGCAATTGTTATTAGTTTCCGAGATATTGATCATTTTAATCGGTTTTTTTGTCATTTTTCCTTATTACGAAAAACCCCTGAATTAGTGTATTATTTCTTTTTCTTTTCAGTGTTTTCTTGCATGATTAGAATCACTATGAAATAAGGAAGTTTTTAAAGATCAATTCAATCTTTGCACCTAGCTACCAAACACCCTGTAGTTCGTATAACCTAGGGCGTTCCCTGTGACAGCTCATATAAACACGTATCACACTTTTCTTTACCTATACATAAATACTACACTACTGGTACAAACGTAGTGACAGCGACACGCCGTTCAGGAATTAAAATATTTAGTTGCTTATTTTTTAATACCTCGCTTGGGAATATAGTAAGTGATTGAAACTAGGAAATTGACTTTCACAGGGATCACCTTGGATTGTTTTGAACTATAAGGAGTAGATAACTATTTATGTCAAGGCTCTGTTTCAAATGGTTTAAGTTATCAACTTTTATCGGAGGGTAGACCTCCCGGCCGCATCGCCACACTGCACTGCTATCCTACCAAAAAAGGCGGCTAACTGTAATGCCGGCGCCACACGCTTGGCGTTTTCCGAAAACATTGCAGGACGCAGCTATACATTGGAATGAGATAGAAATACATCGTGCTCACTTCAAGATATAGTTACTTACGTGTTGCAGTGTTTGCGGCAAACACCAAGCCTGTGGCGCCGGCATAAGGTACCTAGTAGTCGAACCACTCTATACTCTATTCGTAACCACATTCAATTCAAAATGCTTATACTATTACTATACAGTTAGCTGCCACTACCTTATTTGCAAACCTGCTACGTTCGCACTGTTACGTTTCAGTGTGCAATGGCACTGAAATAAATCCTGAAAAAGGTACAGTAACAGAAAAAAAGAAGGTTGGTTGGGGAAACGATACATTTTGCAAAATAATATTCGGCCAAAAGGCAGGATACCAGTGAATTGACATTCCATTTTTAGTCCTGGCCACGTATTTGCATGATTGCAATTTTGACGACGACTGACGATTGACGACGCGTTGTCCTAAAGTCGCCATAGAGTATAAATCATTGCAAAGGCCTCAATTGATCTTTAAAAGTACGTGATTATCGAGTAATCATGGTGAATTGGGTCGTTTGGTTTTGTTTACATCTTTTGCAAGTTCTATTGACGGCGACATTAGGTGGTAGTGACCCTGCCTACGAAGCTAACGGTCCTGGGTTCGATTCCTCGTCAGGGGTGTTTTTATTCAAAATAACTTAATATGAAAATTAGATCATTATTTTCATAAGTGTATAAATCAATGTAAAGGCCTCATTTGCAAATTCTACATATTAGTAAAAGAAGATATATCAATGAGGCACAGAGCTTAGTTACCCTCCTTTGTGGCAGCTTGACGTCTATATGACCTTTTAAAAAGCTAGCTATCATAGTGATGGTTCATGGCCCGAGTTATCCGTGGGCGAGTTTTTTTTTTTTGGTAATATGGCTGTTAACTGATTTTCGTTTAACGTAACAATGGATAGGTCGTTGACGAGTTTTATGACGTACCTAGCCATAATCCTGGACTTAGCAATGCGTTACGTATATTGGCTTCAAGGTTTTCTCGAAAACTCAACATTGAACTGTACATCTATGTACTGGAGTTGTCTTCTGAAAAAAAAAAGATTTTCCTAGACAATTGAATTCTAAGACTACATTCCTAAGACTGCAAATGCGTTGCCAATAATGAGAACTAAGATGGAATGTCTATGCTAGTAATTCCACCAGTTATCTTCTTCACCGGAAAAAACAATGCCTGCTTTGCCTGCTATTATTGGTCAAACTTGAATCGACCCCTTCTAGATTTTTTTTTACTACCTCAAAGTGTTCATGTACAATGTTGACTCGTAACATTTATATCGCTATAGCAACCCCGCAGAGATTTAGCTCCGAGATTGCGTGCCGCCTCGTCGCAACGTTGTCTGTTAATTAATACAACGCAGGCAGGCCGCACGTTATTATAGTCATTACAGAGGATTACACTTGGGATTTCAATAAAATCTTAATTGATTGGATTGCTTTATTTAAAGTGTCATCGTTCATTAATGATCTTGTAGTTTTTAAGTTGCAGTTGTGACATTTGATGAATTGAGTGGAAAAAGATGGTAATAATTTGTTGTTGACTATAATAATATTTATGGAGCCGCAACCGGGATTTTACCCAGACTCAGGGTAGTGATTCTCTGAACAACGACGGTCGGACGGGCGGACGAGTGAATGTCCAAGCGTCCTTTTCAATTTAGCAGCATGGTGTCTGCCGATGGATGAAACCTATTAAGGCTGCTTAGTTGAAAATGCACGCGCTAAAAAGTGTTTTGTTTGCTCTGACGGGACTACCTAAACTCGCCGCTGCGATTTCGCTCGTTCGTCCACCCGTCCGTTGTTTTTGAGAGAGTCAGTAGGCCTACGTAAAAGGAGCAGTCTTCGAACGATAATGACTGTTCATATCAAAGAATGTTTACAAGATTGACGTATCGCTTTGAGACGTCGGGCCCAGACAAGATGCACTACGCTAGCTAGCGTTTCTCTTCGTTTAGTTTTTAAACCAATGGCGTGACTTGTAGATGACATGATACGAAAAGTCACGTGATGTGCCAGTGACGCGATTGGTTTGAAAACTACGATAGTTAGCGTAATGCCTCTTGTCTGGGCCCTCTGTACAGTCAGCGGCAGAAGTAGCTACGCAACCGAAGAGGTCAAAATGAACTGCACTCTACTCTTATCTAGTGTCAAGAGAATACGTCGTGTTCAGATCATTTTGAGAATGTAATTCCGCTTAGCTAATTTTGATGCTGACTGTACTAGAAATAAATACAAATTTTTAATAAGTCCTAGGGCATTTATTTCAGTATTTTTTTCTGATTTAAGGGTACAGTGCTCAGCTTTGGAAAAGGTTCATGAGGTATATTCGTAGTTTAATGAACGTGGCAGATATTTTCGCGCGACTATTTGCAAGGTAAAAGTATCGTTTTATTGTACTTATTGTAAGTCCAAATAAATATTTATCTTCGTTAAATTTAACCGCAGATAAAAATCTTTACTTGGCTGAATGGCTGTCTAAGATAACTGCGTTAATGTTAACCATTAGGACGAAAATAATAAGCTTTAAAAGATAAAGGTCTCAGTTAGCTGCTTCAAAACGTGGGAGTCAATACAGATTGGTAGTTTTGAACTTTATAATTCTACCTAGCTTTTACGTACGACTTCGCCCACGTAAGTAATTCCACTATCACACGGAAACAGTGACTTTCAATTAAAAATGCAGCTTAGGAATGTATATTGTATATGTTATTACTTATTTATTAGAATAAGCTGTACCATTATGAAAAAGCAATAAATAATTGAATTGCATTGAATTGGATGTAGTAATTAAGGATATAAGGCTATATCCGCGACTTGCTCTTAACTGGGGAACAATTTTTGGGGATGAAGAGTACCCTATGTTTTCTTCGGGGTTCAAGCTATCTTTAAACCATTTTTTTTTTATAATACTATGTATGGATATGGATTAAGTGTGAAGTGACGTGTCTAACTTTGTAGGTATAATATAATATGGTAATAACCATATTATAAGAGTATAAATAATGCCTAAGATTTTGGTGGTTTTAATAATAAAACATAATCAAAATCATATATTTTTTTTATATTATAATTAATCATCGGTTCCAACTAACAATATAGATTCCTTAAAATAATATCGCTTAGTGCAGTCTATTGATACAATTTTATATTGTATTCAGTTATTTGAGTTAAAACAAGCCACTTTAATTAAAATTCTAATTTTTAAAAACATAAGTAAATCCACTAAAAATTCACCGTCTGTAAAAATGTTGTAAATTATGAATTAATATTTATATTGTCTGTGTTAATAAGGTCAAGTTTTGTGATTATTAGTTAACTCAACTAATAGTTAATGTTCTCAAATGTAATCGTTCACGTGACACATTTTGTTCAGCTTTTACCATATTGGTCACGATATTAAACTATTAGTATCGAATCAAATAGTTTGCGTTACCCACTATTTTGTTGGCTTAATATGTTAGTTTAGGTTAAAGTTATGTCCAACTTAAAGGTCAAAATCAATATGATTTCACCGAAATATTTAAAGTAGTTCGGGGTAGACTGTAGATGAAATGAAAATTGTACAAATTGATACATTTTGTGAAATTTGTGTGACAATAAACAGATCTTTTTAGTTAATTTGACCACAAAATATTTCTGACTGTAACGTGTATAACGAAATAATATTAAGCTATTCTGGAGGAGCCGCCGTAGTAGTAGTTTCAGTGGCGAGTGTAGTGGGGATGGTAGGGAGGGGGGGGATGGATGGGATGGTCACATTTATTGGCGGTGGAATGGTGGTGGGTGAGAAACACGACGGGACGAAGCCATTGCAGATCACGCAGAGGACTATCTATAAAAAAAGAAAGGCGGTCAATATTCAAGTAGATGATAATTAATGGCATCTGATATAGATACCCAATTTTAATCAGTCCAAACTCAATGGTTCTACGGTAAATACAGCGAAGACCTTGTTGCTATCTTAGAACTCCACCATCGGATCAGCTTTCAATATGTTATAATATTTCATTAACAAAACATGTAGTTTTAACTAAAACTTTGTTTAATCGCATAAACCTACCTGAGGGCCCTGACAAGATGCATTACGCTAACTATCGTTTCTATTCGTTTCGTTTTTAAACCAATCGCGTTACTGGTAGATCACGTGACTTTTCGTATCACGTCATCTACCAGTGACGCGATTGGTTTAAAAACGAAGCCCCTCTGTATTAAGAATTATACCCGCTCTTATTATGGCAATGCTATCATGAAACGATAAAATTTAGTTCTTTCTATTCAATTCGATTAAACTCGATAAGTTTTGCTGGAAAAACTTGGTCTGCCGCGCCCCGAATTGGCAGTTTAATCTATCTGAAAATGGTTCCTTTTATTTTATATAAGACGATGTAATGATCACCAAGCAACAGACGTGTTATTTTGGCCTTGACCAAACTTTACAGTAATTTCCGGTCCTTAGCAGGGCAGTTTTTTTTTGTATCCATAAAATGGGTCCGATGGAAAAAATCTAGGCCTTGCTATCAAACAGCCGTGTTTGAAATACTGTTTTATGTGAAAGCTATCAATTCATGACTCAGTTACAGAATTACGTGCTCAACATTGAAAGTTCGTCTATAAATAGGCGGGATTAGAATGTACCACCCTGCGCAGAATACAGCTTTCACTACTGGACCACCAAGCCAGTCAATTATGTAACTGTTGTTGTTTATTTATCCATAGCATTATATCTCATACCATAAAGGGTTATTTTCACAGTCGTTTGAGCACAGAAACACCCGATAGCAAAATAATGGGGCAGAAAATATTATCCCGGCTTAAGGACACATTTGCTTCATTCCTTGGCAGAGTGCCGAGGATATATTATAAGTAAAGGACCACTTTGCGAAAGATATTGCGTACTTATAAGTGATATTTCTATGCATAAGTTATTTGATGACTTGTTAAGGCGTCGATAGATCTGATAATTGGTACATATTTCTGACGACTGTTAGTTACAATACTAAGAAATATCATCTTGAGAAAATTGTCTGGTCGAATACGATCTTACAAGTTAGACTGTGTGATAAACCAAAAAGTTTCCTTATCAAAAGTATAACTTTGTATATTTTATATTCTTTTAGACTATAGTACCACCAGCTTCTTAATAGCGATAGGTAATCTTCGTTTCCCCATGAAACACGAGAGACAAACGTAAGGTCAGTTGCGAGTGCAAATAGGATAGCAATAGCTAGCCGATGGGTATTAAGCTGAGTGTACTGTGCATTAATCAAATGATTTAAATTACCTTTTTATATGGATTATTGCACAACGAGAGTAGGGAAGGAGCAGCCACCTTAGCTTCTGAAACAAAAACAAGCATGAGTTACATCAATACAGTAGTGAAACAAAGAGGTGTATAAAATACTGATTACCTACATGGCGACACGTGAATTCTGAGGGGAAAATAGCATATTTTCGTAAAAATGAGATGAGACGCATCCAATTTTCATTTTCGTAATATGCAAGTTTAATGAAAGAAAGAAAAGAAAAAAAAAACATTTATTCTCTACAGACACCAGACACATAGAAAAAAGTAAAAAAGGAAACAGTAATAAACAAGTAGTTAGTGTGTCCTCGCGGCAGTGAATCAGACACTGGCTCAGCATAATGCTGAGGTGTTAAACACCTGCAGCGCAGATTTTCAGCCAGCTCCGAGAGTGACAGACGGACGGAAAGAAAATGTAATTTGTTCAAAAGCAGAACTAAGACGCTCGTATCATTTCTATAGTAATTATAGGTAGTGCACACGTCTATTGTTACCCTTAGGAACATAATATTCTTATAATTTCGTTAAATTTGACCGTTTCCTTAAATAATGACAAAATTATCGGGAAAATCAATTTCCAAGCATAGAAAATGATCGATTCAAGTCCAGAGCAACATTTTTTTAAATTTCAAATATACTAAAACTTTAGATTAAAATCAGAAGTAAAAATTACATTATGTCATATTTGGATCATGCTTAACACGACGACGATGTAATTCGACACAATCATGGACATCGTATTGAACTCGGCCGCCATTAGCGTTGACAATACGATACGATAACAAGTCACAAGAAATATGGTTTGACTGAGTAGAATAGAGCCTTAGGGCGTAAAAGTAAAAATGTCAAGTGACAGCACAAAATAGCGTTCCCCTAGACAATAGCATACGTGTGTATTGTCCAGACGTTCCTTTGTTTCATATGTTACTTCAATTAATCAAGGCAAGGGCCTACGGGTGTACTCGTAAACGAAATTCTTTTATAAATCTCGTGAACGTCCCTTTTGTTCGTAAGTCATTGTTAAATAGTGTAAAAGAGATATTCAATTTTTTTTATTTGGATGTAGGAAAGAAAATAATGTTAACTCTAAATTTATTGCGATTTCTCGTTATAATGATAAGATAACACAGGGTTTGGTCTGGTACAGAACAATTTGCTCCTAACTCACATGATATTATTAAAATATGATCTAAATCACATGTTATACCTAGTTATTTAGTTGCTCTAAACTTCACATAACTATGATGTTCTATAATTTTAACAAATATTTTAATATACATTTTGACCATTTTACCAATTTAGCGATTGTGTGTGGTCGCTATTGCCTAACGCACTCGTAATCTCAATTGGCTTCAAAGCGGAACAATTGTTTTCATTTTGTATGCAGAAAAGCCTTCGATTTTTAAAATGAAAACAATTGCGATTGCGAGTGCGTTAAGCAATAGCCCCTCTGGCCTCACTTCGCGTCGGTTTATGTGAGTTGTCTATAACACCCGTACATAAGCAAGATTTTACTGTAGGTAGGTACGTGAAAAAATATCTAACTGATGGTGAAAACGGTCAAACTCCGTTGCGTGTTTTAGGAGAAGTTAGCGAATATACCGATACCGATATAATAGACAGATGCGGAAAGCGACTTTATACCATGTAGGTAAAGCAGATGAACATGAAAATGAGTTTCTACATTATGACCGGTATAGATTCTGATTTTTAACATGACGTAATAATTTTTGCAAAAGAAATTAGATTTTTGCATTTGTTTTTGGTCATAAATTATGAGGTTTTACCGTTAGCAAAAACAAGTAAGATTTTAAACCAAACCTCGGTGCTTTTATGAGGTTGAATTGAATGTCAGTTGAGACAGTCGTCTATTTTTAAACTAAGCGCCTGCTCGTAGTCAGTTAAGTCGTGCCTTGCTGGCAATTTTCCAGACATAAGTTTGAAAAAGGAACGCGTTATTTGTTTCTAAAATGTGTCCCAGAACGGCGGCAAGCGTGTATACGTAAACGAACAAAAGGCTGTCGCAATTCGGCTTTCCTGTTACTGGTATTTGTGTTAGGACGGGTGTAACGGGGGATGTATTTGGTTGGGTCACGTACAGGGACGGACAGTTTAAAAAGGTTACAAAATGGTTCTGAACAATTAATTGATTGGTAGTACATACCTAAGCTGCCTTTTTGGACAGTTGGATAAGTCGGACTCATTGACTAATCAACGCAGGGCCAAAAAGTAGGAATTATTTTGTTTTTAATATATTTTTTATTGCACATATTTATTATAAAATCAATAAACTAAATAAGTACCTTTTTAACGGTGAAATAGGATGGAAGTTTAAGTAGGAATCATGGAAGTTTGTAATAGTACCACTATTTTTAAACAAACTTATGAGTTTTTATATTGTTCTTAATTTACTTGTACCTAGATTTTAATACGTACCTCCTTCAAATAATGAAAAAAAAAATTCGTTGTTATGGCCTCAACTGCCAGTATTTTTTTAGAATACTACTTTGTGCTTGCGGATGTTATCTCCTTGTTTTGTCGATAAACTTTACATCAACATTCATTGAATTTTTACTTTTCGTATTTTCGTTTTGTATTTTTTTCTCATCGAAAGTTTTTTTTTATTACCTACTTACTGGAAAAACTATTCAATTCATTATAATTTTTGATTCCCCAACGGTTTCATTCGTCCGAATTTTCATAGACAATATAGACAGGCACAGAATAGTTAGGTGCGACGACGAGCGCGGTAAGGTTAGGTTTAATTGGGACTAAAACAGAGCCTGTCGCTAGAACCGACTTCATTTGTTTCAAATTTTCCGCTCCAGGTACCTATCCGATCAGATAACATGCATTATATTTATTACGAATGATTACTCATGGAAATGATTTTACACGAAGTCAGTCTTTCAGGATGATTTTCACCAAACGGCTCACATCGCATCGGAATTAAATTAATTATTCATTGTTCGACGAAACCAATTATCGGTTAAATGAAAATCATAATACGTTGTCGTTGAAGTGATATTCGATTAAAAGTTTACCGACCATTTAAGGTTAAACCGCCTGCGGATATAATCCGCGTAGACCTCATTTGAGCGTCACACTTTGGGCTTGCTTTTTAGTATGGAAACGCGCCGTACCAGGCTTCTTTGTGGGTTTGCGATTCTTTCTGTTATTTTTTTTTCAGAATAAAAAGTATCTCCTCAGAGGTCAAGATCACCTCATACCATATTTCATTAAAAAATATTAATTGGTGAAGCCGATAAGATATAAAGTTGAATAAAATACTATCTACCTAGTTGAGATTTTCAAAAACGACACGACAATTTTAAACACTGTCACATTGTCGCTTACGCCATTAGAAATAGCCTTTTTTTAATACTTACCCCCATTCTGCGAAACACAGTTCGTTATAGTGCTGGCGCAAAAAATCAGTACTAGCGGTAGCAACGCCATGTTACGAGTGTAATGGAGTGCAATCACATGCGCCTCTTTACTGCTCTTGTGAAACAATAGGCCGTAAGGAGTGTTAAGGACATTCTTTCAGTTCCATAATATATATTTTTTTCCTAAAATCGTGCCGAATATCTCTTATTGGTTTTATTATTGACTCAAGTAAATTAAATGAGTACAGCAAAAACATGTTATTAAAATTTCAAGCATTATGTTCACATTTTGTGTCCAAATATTTATAAGATAATAGTAGTAAAATCTAAACTGTAATTAAGAACCAATTTTGTACCCGTAAGATAGTAGTATCAGTTGCCCTGGCCGCTGAATTACATTTCGATTATAAACAAATTATAATAAAATAACTATAATGTGTAATTATTTTTAACATTACCAAAATGTGACGCTTTTTATGATGCTAGTGGTATGAATATAAAATAATCCTTGACTGCATTATTAGAAACAGGGCGTGACGTTAAAATATCGCAACTTTATAATTATAGTGACCTAATAAAAAAAACTGATTTCAAACTAGGTCTCTATAGTAATAAATTTATGACTGGAAGTCTAAAGCTGAAATGTTAAAATAGGTCACTATAGCTATAAAGGTGCGATATATATCTTAATCTTGCTCTGGGAAGAGAGAGGGCTCTTGTTGTTTTATTTGCACAGTGAGTTAACAAAAGCCCGAAAATGTGAAACGTGAACTTTGCTTTTTATTTTGAAACTCTAAAAAGATAATTGGTTGCTACACCGAAATTGAGTTTGGTTTTGAGTTTTCTTTAAAGTAATAAATGCTAATAACTCAGGGGTGTGATTCTGTAAATAAGCAAAGGTGAACGAATGCACGAGTGAAACCAAGCGGCGAGATTAAGTAGTCCCGTCAGTGCGAACAAAACACATTGTAGCGCGTGCATTTTCAATTTAGCAGCACGATAGGTCGAACGTATAAGGCTGCTTAATTGAAAATGCACGCGCTACAATGTATTTTGTTCGCACTGACGGGACTACTTAATCTCGCCGCTAGGTATCACTCGTGCATTCGTTCACCTTTGCTTATTTACAGAATCACACCCCAGATATAGAAAAAAAACATGCACATGCAGCAAAGTTATCGAGTTTGAAGTTTTTGGTCAGTATAAATAATCTTTATAATAATTGATTAACTAAAGTAATAATTACACGTTTAAACGTTTAATGACTGTTTTAGGCCTTTCTCCCTTTCTCTTCGACCCTTTTTCCTTTTCGTTCAATTTACGGACAGTAATGTTTATTTAGTTTAAATCTACGTGTAGCGGAAGTGGCTTTGAAATTGTATTTTACTTATCTATGCTAATGGTTTAACAAGACTTTCAAGGACTAGGCCACGACTTAGAGGGGTAATTACACAGAAGATCCCATAGGGTCGAAGTGTATCCTTAAGGACCCCATGAATAAGATAAGATGAGGCCATGACTGACTAACATACAACGCACAGCCTAAACCGATAGACCTATAGGCACTTCAAATTTAGAGGGTATATTTCTTGGATACTTAATTTCACTAACAAAGGATTTTTTGGACAGCTGACCCCCAATGGGAAGAAATATGAAAATAGCGGGAAACTTGTTCTACACTTAGGGTGTCCTCTGATTACCTTTCGAATGAGACAGAAATACAAATTAGCTGTAATAAGTTCTCTCATACTTACGTGTCAAAAAATCCCAACTTATAAGGACATACCATTAATTCTGGGTAACAGATCGTCGACATAAATGTACAGATCTTTACCACACTGCTAAACCACAACAGCAGTTGTGGCGCCGCGGAGCCCATTTCGCTAAATAATTGGTCTTTCTGCACCATGTGGCACAGGAAACGTCCGTCACACGCCACACGGGGCGGGCTGCGGTCGGGCGGCTTGCGACAGCGATTTCCTATCCATAAGAGCAGCCAGGAATATTTGCTGCCTGTATTTACTTCAGAGAAAATAATAAATAAAAAAAAAACTTGATAAAATATGAATAGCATTCAGTGTATTAAGGATTTTGTTTGTTTACATCTGTTTTTATTTATACAGACACAGCTCACACAGCGAAGCAAAGTGGTCTTAAATTAAGTTTAAATAATGAACAATTGAAGTTTTACAAATAAAAACAGAATACTAACTTAAAATGCAGTTTAAAATAAAGTTTAGTTCTGTTTTAGTAAAAATCGTCAATAATACACAGCCATCATCATCAAATATTGAAACTCTAAAATAAATACCAATCTACAAAATGGTTCAAACATTTATTTATTCTCAACTGTATCCAACGTACCGTAGTAGGTACATAAATATGCATAATTTACAGAGTCAATAAAAGCTGTTTCCATAAAAAATACACAAAACCGATCCACATGAATCAACTCAAGCGTCAATGGGAATAAAAATAAATTATATTGGACACCGTACATTACGTTAAAGCGTCTGTATTATTGTTATCTATCTGTGTTACATTTTTACTGCTTGCTGTAAATTAGATAGCGCCCGCCCAGTTGGTGAAGGACGTAGTTACCTGAGGAAAATGTTGGGAGGGTGGTTCTTGCTACGTTGGTTTGTTCGGTAAGGGTTGAGGGCCGAAGCTTATTGCGTAACGGTTGTCACGCATTTTAGATTAAGGTAGATATTCACGGTAACGTTGATTGGCGTGGCTCCAAACGGCTGCAGTTGGATGAATTGGTTCATGTTTCTCGGTCGAGTGCAGCAGTTGATTTTGTTAAATGTGTTTTGCTCTCAGCTGTATAGGATACCAGCTTCTGCCAGCCACTTTGTCGGCTTAGAATAGTTTATCACTATTATTAGACCAAATGTAGCCTATGTGTCATGTGTGATAGGCTACATTTTTGTTTTTGATCCAAAAGCTATTTCGATCAACAACTTCTGTGACTTTTTACAAATTCTGTCGTAATTAATTATGTTTCAGATGTGCTAACGGTACTTTGTTAAGAGGGTTGTTTCACTCCCCTTAAATCTGGTCCGAAATCTTTACGATTTTTGAATATGTTATAGATATTATGAAAAACTATGTCTGTACGTTTTCCTTTCCAAGAAAATGCTTCTAAGAATGAAACAAAATTAAAAAACGACAAACAGAAACATACAGACCTAATTCTTTATAGTCACCTACAACATAGGTACCTATTCAAAAATCGTGGAAATCGGACTTCATTCAGGGTGTGAGAAATGTTTTCGCCCGGAGCTAAATTTGTATGGTTTATTTTGACAGCTCCGCGATTTTAGAGACGTTTCACAATTCTCTTAAGACTGATGAAATCTTCATGCTTTACCAAAATCTGTAAAAAACTAAAAAACAAATGATAAGGACATAAAAATCAATCGTTTCTGATAAAGGATAGACAATCTCACTACTTAAGGTTAGGTTGGGTTTCATAATTTTAGTTCCAGTTTTGAAAATCTTTGGTTGAGGAGTAGGGTGACGTATTGGATTGACCGTGAGTGTCTATCTTTATTCCAGAATACTGTTTAGTGGGTAAAGTCAGTGACTACCTAACCTATGTTCTCTTGTCTGTATTGCATGTATTGTGCTTGTTTAAATGCAAAAAAAGTTTGAATTAGTGTAATAGAGACCCGACATTGAGTATTTTTGCAAAGTAATCATATTATAGTTAAAAATACATTTTATTTATGATTCTGCTGGAATAAGGAACTACGATAGTTCGCTCTTCAAAATCCGTCTAGACGTTTAGTTACCTACCTACTCCCCAAGAGGCAGTAGTGGGGTAAAAAGCAATCACCGAGCACTTTATCTTTCAAAGACTCGATGGTTTAGTGAAAGTGTATGTTATTTAGTTTAAATTGATTTAGTTTAGTTTGAGTTAGTTATGTTTAGTTGTAGCAGTATTAGCGGATGCTCCATAATCATCATCATGTGGTCCTATATCCAAGAGTTTGTATTAATATTATCACCTTTTTCTTACTCTCAGTCTAATTTTAAGTACTTTCAGCATTTACCGTTTTATAAGTAACATATTTTGTGGCAGAGATAATGCAATTACATACAGGTTTATGATAATTAATAAATAAACATCAAAGGACAAATTTAAATGAATCGAAACAGTCCCAATCTAAGCTCGAGGTTTGTACCATGGGTACTAGATAACGATAAACATACTTAAATAGAGAAATACATACTTAAATACATATAAAACACCCAAGACTCAGAAGCAAGTACTCGCACTCATCATACAAATATTTGCCCATACCAGGAATCGAACCCAGGATCACTAGCTTCGTAGCAGGGTCACTATCAACAAGACTAAACGCGTCGTCAAATATTATACTATAAAAAATAATTATATTTAATAATATTTATTGAAGTAAAATAAACATAAATGAAAAAGGAATAATTAAATTATCAAACCTACCTGTGTGGCTTTTAATTTCTAATGTAAAATACTTTGTAAGTATTTTTTTATCACACGTAAGGTACACATATTTTGAAAGATGCAATACGAGCGATTTGAAACAATCGCGTGTCAAACCAAATAACTTAGTTTCCAATTGAGTTATTTTGTTTACTTACTTACTTATCCTGGTAAACCACCTTTAGTTCTGGTTTCAAAGTAAAAGCCTTAATTCAAGGATAAAACCATTTGAAATTGAAGCTTATCGTTTGGTTTTCACGGTGCCAAATTGAAACTAAATCTGTGCTAAATAGTTTCATTAACATCCAAATCGTGCTTAAGTGCTTGCACAAAGAGCAATGCCGACGATTTCATTAAAGTGCTCTTTACACAAAAAGCTCTATATTGCATTATTTATTGAGACTTGTTTGTTCGGAATAAATACATTTCTAACTTCGCAGCCAAGATGTATAAGAAATCGCTATTCTAGGACTTTTAACAATGTGAACACTGCTGCTTGGTGGAAGGTTAAAAGATAATAAGAAGTTTTTGGGTGACAATAAGTACTTCTTATTCTTATTCTTATAAGATGGTGGTAGCGATCCGGGCCGAACTTGCACAAGTTTGGAAACCACTAAACTAGTTTAGGCTAGTTTCTATTTAGTACTCGCCAATATAGAACCCTTCCACCCAAATATGCTTCCGTAATACGAGCATTTCCCACAGCCCACTGCCGCCATATAAAGTTTGTAACCCGCAAAGCTATGTCGGTAACTCTTGTAAGAGTTTTTTTCTTGCAATACTTTTATGTAGGGTGTTGGAACCAGTAATGAACAAATAACAATGATGGAAACTTGATTCTTATGGAACAGAAGATACGGGTTATTTAGTTATTTAAAGCCGTATGATCTTTAAATTAAGAGTAAGTGTTCAGTATTGATCCTTCAGCTAGAAGTGTCCAACATTGGTGTCGTCATCCTTTTTATTTTAATATCAGCTACAAGTTATTTTTGTAAAGACAGGACATGGCTATACTACTGCCCTAAGCATGTATAGATTTTTTTTACTAGCTCGTAACGTTAGAAAATTCATTAATTAATGATTACATGTTAATTATCCTCCTAGAACTTACGAATAATAATAAAGTATTTAAAAGTTGTTTACTTGGATTTTCATACTTTTTGTTCGCCATCGAGACCTGACAGATAACAGATAACATTAATCTTATGTCATCTGTTATGTGTCAGTAAGTATGACGATTCGTTTTGCGTAAAATGTACGTAAAATGTTACGATTTATTCTCAGGATTGTAACGATTTAAAAAGTTCCTGAAACTTGTTTCATGCTGAATACTAATATTCAGCTCATTAGTATAACATATTACTAGTTACGATGTTTATACATTGCTAGGGCAGTCGCCCATACTTCAGTTTAGCCATGTTCTTTGATTTCAATAGTTCCTAAACAGAATACAGTTTAAGACAAAACTTATCTCTGTTGTTGTCACCCGAAAAGTTTCATTGTGAAAGTTCTGATTCGTAAATGTAGGTCGAAGCTTTTAAGACAAACTTAAGTTAGCTTCGCTGAGTCATAATCAATTTAGGAGCTTCGGCTGTCCATTATAAAGCTGTGCTTGAAACTTGACAGCTTGGGACTTTTGAAACAGTCATAAATTGATCATTATTCCTGAGATTCATAATTTCAGGAAAATAATATTAAAAGCCACATGCGAGTTAGAATTGTAGTCGCTCTCTTTAGCGCGTTTACAAGAGGTCAGTGACTGAATGCGTCAGCCGCATTCAATGTCACCACATTGGTTATCTACATAATTATTTCAATGTTTGTTTGCATTGAATAGGCTCCGAAACTAAAGGACCGATTTTAAAAAATATTTCAACATTACAATCGTACATTATCCTTGATGAACATAGGCTATGTTTTCTTTTTCTCCGCGGACAGAGTCACGGGTTATAGCTAGTTTAATATAAGAAAACGGTTTATTCTATTCGATGACCCAAAACAAGCTCTGGTAGTGTACGGTCATACAGAAAAAATAAACGCGCCACAGGGGTTTCGCTTCGCTCAGCTGCAAATGTTCGACTTTCTCGGTGGTTTTTTTTTCTTTCTGCCGTACACACCTTGTCTAGACTATAACGAATACAACAAAGCAATTATTATCCAACATCAATTTGGGGCAATTGTTCGCAAATCATTCGCGGACATAGATTTCGGCGATTCATTTTTATTTATGTAAAATTTATTATATTATTAGAACGAATAATGTCATCAATAGCAGCAAAGGGAAAAAAGGCTCCACATAGATATAAAAGCAAATCTTCCAATCACTTACAAAGTAGCAACGACGTCTAGTCAAATAAATCGGGAACAATTGCGAATACAAAGCTCATACAGAGCAGTAATTGGATTGAATTAATTAATGGGAGAGTTGGGAGCAGTAAGCCGATAGCTCTTCCAATGTTTTATAGCTCGTAAAAGATTCCTGTGTTTTAGGTGAAACCTAATTGTCTTGAAGGAACAAATGCCGTATTGAGCTATCAAAACCTAAAGTTTCAGACTTTTAGAGTGTGAAAGGGACAAGATACATGACTCCTATAGCTTTATCCCTCTCACTGACCTGAACTTGGCAGGTTTTAATAGCATGAAATACGCGCCCAGTGGGTTTATTATGTCCTATCTGTGCCATTCATTTCAAGCTGAAAGAAACGGACAGAGTTATGTAACTGCTATAGCTCCGTCCTTTACTCACCGTTAAATGAACTGCATAGCTATGTCATAATAACCCCCCAGGTCGTGAAAGAATTAAAGTTCAAGGTCTAAAGAAAAGGGATACAAACAAAATGAAATTTATTTTTGATTTTCAATTTGTTTCCAATATGTTGCAAAGGATTGTAAGTCGCTTTCTGCTTTCATTGGTATTCCCTAGACACAAGTGAACGAATTTTATTGAGAAACATAAATACTCAATTTTCTACGACATTCTGTTTGTACATGTTTGCATGTAAACCAGTGAGACTATGGTGGATATTACAAGCACGAAATAAAATATAAACTTTACACCTCATTATATATAAAAGCCGTAGGTCAAATTATGGTTATTATAGAACATATTATTATGATAGGGTTTGTTCGGATATTCCTTTGATCAAATTGGATATTGGCAATATCATGATGCCCAAAAATACCCCTTTGAAACTGCTTATTTAAGCCAACCCCTATTATTAGGACGCGTCTTTATTTATCGTCGGCTTACTTAAGAAAATGAATCAGCGAGCAAAAGGCCCGTTGTCTGCTATAGCTATGAACCGACTGATTTCCTTTACAATACAACCAACAGGTGGTTAATATCCTCTAAGTGACTGTGGCTCCATTTCAGTATTTTTACGTAACATTAATTATGCTCGATGTTAAAATAGCGAAGCTTGATTTTTACACAGGAGTTTTGTCGTTTCATGCACCAGTACACTTCGTTTTCAAGTTAGGTGACATACACATTTATAACAACATACGTAATGATTTTATAAGACACGCGGGCGGTTATAATTATATACCTTACCGAACTGTTTTCAAAAAAAATATCATTATCTTGTCAACCGAAACTCTTCCACGGATCTTTGACAAGGAATCTGTTATAACTCGAGATAGATACAATATTCATCTTGCAAAAATAGTGCATTAGGATACTGGCCAACATTAACCAAATGGATTCCTGTAAACCTCACTTTATAAAGCACAAAATACTTACCCTGACGTTCATCTATATCTTGGTATCATGTAAATTCGTCTTAGGATTGCATGGCAGTCTTGTGAATGCAAATGTCTATGGGTCACAGTTTCCACTTACCATCAGGTGGCCTGTGTGCCCGTTTGTCTTCTCTATGCCATAAAAAAAAAAAAAAAAAAAAAAAAAAAAAAAAAAAAAAAAAAAAAAAAAAAAAAAACATGCATTTGTACCAGGCGCATACAATTATTAAAATAAATAATCGATATTTAAACAACCTTAAGTTACCCTTTACCAAATTAAAAATCATTGCGTCCATCCCCATCAAATGGTGATAAAAATATATAACCACATCCTAAACTCCATCAAAAACATAGATAAGTCGACATTATTCATAAGACAATTAAAATTACCTATTCTTAAGTAATAAATGTTTCTATAATCTAAGTGAATTTTTCGACAGTAAATTTGATAACGAATAATTCTATGCTTGCCTCTTATTGTATTTGTCATTTAATTTTAATTCAAACACCTAATTAGTAATTCTGTGTGCCATATTTATGTTCAGTATAATTGTATTTAAATACTTGTAATGAGACATGCGATAAGCCATTTGAATTTGAATTTGAATTTGAGATTTTAAACAGAACACAAAACGTTTGGCACTACTTTAATTAATTCAGATCTGTGTTCACACCACGACAGTCAGAGACGGGGAGAAGATAGCAATATTGACAGCATTATCTCAATACCAATCTTACAATAATTCCAGTTCTAACAGGTTCCACGACGATCGGTTCCGTGGTACTCGCAGCTATCGGTTTCCGCGATAGACCCCGCCGTAGGCTCGAGGCCTATCAACATTTCGCGTCATTTGACGACAGGAATTTCCATCCCAATAGTCAATTGGTTGTGGGTAAATATTTAAGCGTTTCAAAAGCTTGATTCACCTGGCTGAATCTTGACAGTTATGTATAGCATCTTGCGGAATAAATCCATAGTAACCACAAATCTCAAACCTAATGAAATACTCAGATGATTAATTTATTCAATACAACACTGAATACGGCCAGGGGAATCAAACGTTTGAAATTCAAATGTTTACCCTTCTGCGAGCCATATGCCCCGCCAACTGTGCTTTTAATGTTTGCAGTCCACAGAGCTCTCGTATATCGGATGCGTTCTATGATACCTGACCACTTTTGCAACTAAGAACAAAAACACAATACGATTTGTGTACTTAATAAAATTCGCTCCCTAAAGTTGATATAGCTATTTAAATAAGGAATATACCAGGAATGACGACAAGATTCGTGCAAGAACTCATTGTGGTTTAAATTACCTCTTTCGTGCTTGTCGTATAGATGATATCAACCAGAAGCAAAACGTGTTCCAGTTAGAAACAAATAAAGACACGAACGTATTTAGGTGTTAGATTGAAATTATCCGAGTCAAACCACGCCGTAACACCTTCATTTATGTCAGAATTTTGAAAGCAAGAAAACAATGACATATTACCTTTATTCTACTGGGAGTGTTTCGAATGTAAATCGCGGTGTGGCTTTTTCGTCGTACTTTTAATGACATGTGCTGTGGAACCATTTGTGTTGACTTTGATCGTAGTTACTGTGTCATTATGAAGGTAACTTAGGTACTGATACAAGTTGAATACGGAAAGTTAGATACTGTCATTGGAATTCAATTTTAAGGCGTCAATCAGTCTGGCAGGACACGTGTTGGAATGGAAATTATCAACTGCCAATGAACTGCCATAACACCAATAGTTTCGAGGTTTTATTAACGTCATTTAACGATTGAGTATAGGAAAGGAGAAGTTTATTTACGTAAATTTGACCAAAGATAATTCTAAGCTTGGTCATTTCGTTTCAAAATTAAGGAGTAGCCTTGAAAGGCACTGATATATTTATTCTAACCTCATTAACTTTGTTTTTTACTTAGAGTATTTTAAAAAAATAATTATAATTTTACAATATACGTTGATGATTGCCCACTTTCCTGTTCTCCCGTTGGCATGGAGGAACTGCATACGTTTTCGCCAGCCACAGCAAACTGGCTGAAACATCTGGACATCGACGTATGATCCATGACGAGCGCCACGCAATGATGATAATGACAATGTACTGGAATAAATGAGTATAAATGAGATCAACCTCAAAAAAAAAACTACCTATTCAGCCGCAGCGCCGTCTTAAACAGCAATCTTACCACTGAAGTACGCAGGTACAAAACGAGCTAGCCATTTATTCAAAACTTTGTCGTACAAATTTTCCGACAATGTTACCGACACAAAGCGACTACCACCTGGCTTTTGTAACCCTCGGGACTTCATTATGGACCTGTGCAAGCAACTCTCTCCGAAACGTCATTGGCAATTGTATACGTCATTTGGCCACCAGGGATGTTAAATGATCTATCGATGTTAGCGATCGCTAGTCGATTGCCAATTGTCAAAGCAAGAACTTAAAAAGCCTCAAAACTTAAATACCTATTATCACTTGTTATAAAATTATACAATAAGTAACTGATTGTCGTTGGGAAGACGGAAGGCAAAAGGTCGCGCGGTCGTTCACCAACAAGATGGACCGATCAAGTGAAATAATTGTCGTCCTCCAAATTCTACACCTGTGCACAGAAACCGATGGAGGCAGATCATCCGCTCCAGATACAACCCTGATCCTGATCACGATCCTCAGACTCGAGGGTCCGGTCCCAGAAAAAGAGACAGATACAGTAAGTTTTTTTTTAGGATAAGGTATAAATCTGAAGGACAGTTTTTAATGAAAAAGTAAACAAAGGGAATTCACAAAGCTAATCAACATTTGGTTTTTGCTCGTTGAGTGCCCGGAGTTAATTTATGGGTAAAATCGAAGTATTCAATTGTTTGAAATTTAATTTGCTTTAGGGGAAAAGTTAATTCAGAACTTTTGTTTACGCTTTAATCAACCGTTTCCCGAATGAAAATTATTGCTCAGTGAGTATAATTCCCTGGAAATTTGAGAGGAGCGTTCCTTGTAATGTTAGTAAATAAAATTTATAAACGAATAAGGCAGCTCATCCGCCATTTTTACGAAATAACTTTTACAGAGAGAGCGACTGATAAGCGTTTTAAATCAAGCAATTAGTCCGTTCTGCCTATAGTTTGAAGTGTCGTGTCTCGGTAACAAGAAATTATTCAAAAAGTAGATTGTAGCGTATTTAGTCTTGTCAATTTCTACTTGTAACTTTGGTCTAAAACCGATTTATATTTGGTTAGGTATATTTTATGAATACTGAAAAAACTTCAAAAAAATTCGTCGTTATATAGGTATGGCAGAGCTTGTGGCAATAGCAACATCCCAAGGTGGAAAACTTAGATTTTTACTAAAGGTTTCTAGAATGTATTCAAGTTATTTCGAAGGAATTAATCCCATAAAACAATGCGCATGTGAAGTGGCGGGACGAAAGCTAGCCTATAGTTTAGGTATTTAAAGATTTCCTTGACTCTGCTGAACTGAAGGAGTAGGTAGTAAGCAACTCGTCTGCAAGTAATGGATCATTATCCTTACCGCTATTCGCCAAAGCAAAAAAGCAGTATGTTCTTAAATATTTCGCACCCTCATACGCCTTTTTATCGGACAAAACACCTTTGTAAACGAGCGAAAAAGGTTCATGTACCCTTGCCTTGGGATACCGCAAAATGTTCTAAAGTACCTTAAATTACTGAACTTCACTTGAAATTCCAAGAATGGTTCGGAATATTCAATGTTTTATGCTTGATAAGTAATTTTAAATTATTGACAAATCTCAGTAAACGTTTTTTACTTATGTCTACCTGATGCTCTTTTTTGTTTTAATTACGCAAAGGTTAGCTGAGAGAAATCCTATAAAGTGATAAGTACGCCTTTGTGTATCCCTATGTTGTAAGCATAACATTTTGATTATTCGTTTTGTAAAATCAACTATTTACATACTTACATACCTACCTGCATATACACTTAAATAAGTAGACGACATCGCCACTCGCAACTGAAATACACACAAAAACAGTAACGTGTATGCGTCAATTTTGTTCTGAATGTTGTTTAATAATGTAAATAGGATTTATAATGAAACATAAAATTATTTAACTAGAAATTCTCCATTTAATGTTGATCCTTAGATTTGTATAAACTTCTAAAGAGGATTGTGCAGCTGAAAATTTCCATAAAAAATGCAGTAACGGTGGTCCTTAGCTAAGTCCGATTTTTTATATTTTTTTATATGTTGTAGATATGACAACCTAGTAACATATTTACTGGGAAGAAAGAAATAAAAAAAAAATGGGAACGGAATCGTACAATTCTACTTTTTCATAATAACTACAACATTATATTTAAAATCGTGGAAATTGAACTTGATTTAGGTGAGAAACGTTCTCGCCCGGAGGGAAATCTGTTTGGAAAACTTTTGACAGCTACACGATTTCAGCCTCACTTCACAGTCCTCTTCAGACATTTTTACTATCTATCCGAAGCTAGACCGCAATCTAGCATTTTCTCATCGCGTACGTTAGAAACTTGACTTGATTCAAGAGGTGAACTTCTAATAGCACATTGAACATAGAGATATAAGGTCAGGTGGGGTAGGAGCGTCAACGGTGTAAGTGCGACAAACCATTTTTTTTTAGATATTGGAGTTTAGACGGGCTTGCCCCACTTTACCTTAGCTTTAAAAGATAACGCCACTGAATAATATCAGAAACGGTACGTGTAGGGCTTCGTCTTAAGTAATGAAGATTAAAATAAACATACTCTAATTCTGTATTAAAACCTTCAACGCTGAAGACTACACATCGAGCCCAAATCTCATAGTAATTCGAGATGCTGGCACTTTATTTATACTGGGTGTGTATTTTTACCTGCTTAAGAGTATGAGGAGCGTTTTATGTCCATGTAAGTACTTATGGTAAATATGCAAAGCAGTGAAAGTGCGTTTTAATTGCGTACAGAAGTGCATAGTGATGCGTGGTCGTATTTATCGGATACGTCGGTATTCGTCTTGCTTTTTTCAATTAGCTCATTAATGGGTTTTTTTATGACACGAGCTATTGGGTCACCTGATGTGACGTGATCACCATCGCCCATAATGGACACCTGCAAAACTTGGAGAGGAATTGCAGCTTGCCGCCCTTTGAGAAATGAGTATGCTCGTGTCTTAAAGGTCTTAAAGTTCTAGTCTTACTTATTTTTTTTAACAAATAAAAAAAAGAATTGTGTGGTGGCTGTGGCACAGTCGAAATCACAAGTGACGTAAGTGCATAATAGAGATCCTGTAAAGGGGTGGCGGTCTGGTCGCATAACAACTATTGTCATAATATCGATTGTCATAACACTTTACGCATAAAGTTGATGCTCATAATTTTTTTTTGGCATAAATTATACTAGGCATAATTGTTCCTTGTCATAATTGTACGGAGTCATAATTGGTTTAATCATAATGTAGAAAGAAAGGCATACATTTATTTAGTCTTAATATTGATAATTATAATTATTTTTAGTAATAAATATAAATGTCATACATGTATCAAGCCATGATATCGGCTCGCGAATAGGTTAAGGTTTTTTTTTTATAAAAGAGCGGAAAATCTTGTTGGTGCGTTTTGCAGTATAAACTGCCAAAACTTGCAGTTAACCAAAATAGAAATATTATGGTTAACTACTTTTATGAGCAACCATTTTATGTGCATTATAAAGTATGCTTAAAAAAAATTATGCGCATAAAATTTATGCGCGTTACACAATATGTTCTTAAACATTATGATTAAAAACTTTATGCGCATAAATGTATGACAATTTACAGTTATGCGCAATGATGAGTATGACGAATCCTTGTATGCCCATCATAAATATGACTTTAAACTTTATGCAACCCGACCCCTACCCCCTGTAAAGTTAAAATGTGATTCAACTAATAGGAACATTTATTACGTCAAAACTAAACTACATACAGTTTTAGTTCAGTCATTAGCATGTGACTGATATGATAATCCTATTACTTGGTTTACGCTTACATAACCAGAGCCTGAATTATGGTTGCCGGTGGTATTATTTCGCGGTGGATAAAGCATCCGACACTCTCGCACCTACAATCAGAAAGTGATTAAAAAAAATTTGAAAAATTGAATTGAATTGAAGTGAAATTGATTAAATTAATTTACGTTGTACGTTGATGACATTGCTATTTACAAGATGAATCTTTCTTAGTAAATAATGCTTTAGGTATAGGTGACAAAGTTCAAATTAAATTAACTATGGAATTTGTTTTTTAATAATAAATATCTTGGAAATTATGCGTTATTGGACTACATGTTATATCACATTATATACTACAAATTGGCTCTAGAATCGATGGTTAAAGTTTGTCGGATTCCTCGTTCCCATTGCACGGTGTATAATAGAGGAGCTCGCTTTCCAGCATTCGTCCTAATTTTAGGAAGAGCAAAAAGGGTTTTGGTCCTCGTGACCTTGCGCGGTTCTGAATTGCAGAGTGGTCAGGAGCTGCGGGCAATTGACTTCGCTCACACAGATATTGCGCAGCATGACTGCGTCCGCGACAACGCGCATGTCTTTAAGGGACAACATTTTATACTTGACCGACATTTTATTATGAGATCTTCGCGGGGATTTCAATTTGTAGTTAAGGTAACGGAGGAATTTCTTTTGTATCATTTCTATTCTGTTGGAATAGACATTGTAATGCGGGTTCCAAGCAACAGAGACATAATAGATTAGGTCTAACTAGTGATTGGTAGAGGTAAACCAAAGCCTTTATTGAGAACAAGGCTTAGATCGCTGAGCGAAAAAAGCATTACGTTTAATAGTCATAAAGAAACGATAAATAATATAAATTCAACTAGGATGTATGACGTATGACGCCATAGTTTTAATCTGTACCTAGTCGCTGTCAATTTTAGAAAGAACTAAACTAATTACGACTAACTTTGTAGTTTCCTTTTAAGCTTGTAGAACAAAATTATGTAAGCAAAGGTGAAAGCTTTAAGGTACCAGGCGGAGGTTAGAGCGCGAGCTTCATTATGTACCAGTTATCTTATCTTAACTTATCTTATTAAGATGTACCAGGTACGTAAATAACCATCTTTTTCTCTTTATTTATTTAGAAGCTTTGTTTAACTTTGAGCATGTCAGCTCCAGCTGGCCTTAATACGACAATACTTAGGTACATAATTTACTTTTATACTTACGAGCAAATGTTATAATGTGTTTGTCGTACCACTAAGCAGGAGGGTTCGCATTATTGTGTTCCGGTGTATAAAAGATAACCGGTGAAACTACTAGCATAGAGGCATTCCATCTTAGTCCTCAGGGTCTGCGATGCAATTGTGATCTTAGGATTGCAGTCTTAAGATGCAAGTGCCTATGGGTCACAGATTGCACGTAGCACCATCAGGTGGCCTATGTGCTCGTTTGTAAATGAAGCCATAAAAAAAGGGTTATTCCCACCTGTTACCACTAATTTGTTACCACTGGTAACAGCAGGGAATTTTATTCCCACATGTTACCACTGGTAACTACTGAGAATAAAAATTCCCAGCTGTTACCACTAAAGTAATCGGTGGTAACAACTGGGTTTTTTTTCTCAGTAGTTACCACGAAATATTTTAGTGGTAACAAATGGGAAAAATATTCCCACTTGTTACCACCGAGTACTTTAGTGGCAACAGGTGGGAAAAAAAATCCCAGCTGTTACAAGTGATAACAAATTGGTGGTAACAGGTGGGAATAACCCTATTTAGGGTTTATTTAAACGCAGGATCGCGGGCAATCGCGATCTCAAATACAACGAACAATTTTGATTAAAATTGGGGAATTGGATCTTTGGTGTCAAGAAATGGATCTGTCAAATGGTCATCTTCGGTAAATCTCTGCTTCATTCGACCCGAGAGCCGCTCGGTCTCCTGTTGGTACTATATTAAAACATGGAATAATCTAATTCTAGTTTCTTGAGCCAATCTAAATGCGATTCATTTTCACTAGAAGCCAATTGCGGTGGTGGCTTTAGAGATTGTAAGAACTCACATTAAGCCAGGTTCACAATTTGCATTTATTCCAATTACGGCACAAAAAACAATTCCAATAGAAGAGTTTTACAAATAAAACGTCAGTCAGTCGCAATGTTCGCGAAGATTCGTGCTTTTCTTAAAAGAAAATTATTTTCGGGCAATTTGATTTTTATTGACTTTTGTTTTTGCTTAGGCGACGGCTGCCTTTATTTTGTCAAAAGCGTGTTGCAATGTGCTACCGAATCTGTAGAGCTCTGCGAATTGGCTCTCGAAGATAATTGAAGCTACTACGTAAATGAATACGATTTTGAAACAGTAAGATTGCACTTTAAATTGGTCTAGTGATAAATAATATTTTCACAACAGTCAATCTATCCTTTTTACGGTATTTACATATTCTTTGGCACAAAAACGTTAAAACTGTACGTATATTTTTAGGTTTATCTCATTGTCATAAGTCAATATCGGCTAATATTTGTCTATTCTTTGGTACAAAAATGATAAAACTGTTCGTATTTTTTTAGGTCCATCTCATTGTCAAAAGTCAATATCGGCTAATAAGTTAGCTAAGGTCCTTTTTTAGGCTTATATTTTATTTATTACAAACGTAATAATAGATCATCAAAGTACGAGTAATTACGCCCTGCTAAAAAGATAGACTATTATAAACTCATACCGCCGTTGTCTACATCGACACTAATAATATTATAAAGAGGAAAGATTTGATTATTTGTAGGTTTGTTTGAATTGAATAAGCTCCAAAACAACTGGACCGATTTGAAAAAATCTTTCACCATCAGAATCCTACATTATCCCCAATGAACATAGACTATGTTTTATTTTTCTGCGCGGGTGGAGTTGCGGGCAACAGCTAGTCTTTTAGGTAGTAATACAGCTCAACAGCTATAAAATAAATACTTGTAAATACCCACATGCATACCAGTTACAAACCATAACCCTCCTTTTTGCTTCACCGTAGTAGTCTAAAAAGTGGTATGGTCCATTAAAAAGACGACATGAATAAACTCAATATTTTTTACGGAGCGTCATGCTTTATCGGTTTTTATATCACATACGTAACTCTTTTTCTTCTTCATTAATGACTTTCACTGGTGTATTTCACCAATGTCGAGTGTTACGGTCGGTTTAGACCTAGCAAACGAACAAGAATTCTATGGCATTATCTCTTTCGTTTTCTTTGAAAAAATAAAGACAATACATGTTCTAGAGCATTCGCTTGTTTGATCTAAACCCACCGTTATAGAAAATCACCATGGACTTTTAGAGAAGACAATTTCGTTCGGATTTTCTCTTGTGGGCTTGACGGAAGCACCTCGGGGTACCCAGTTCCACGCGAGAAATGCGACAGCTTTCAAGTTTTAAATAAGACAGTTTTTGATACAAGGCACATAATGACAAATTTCGGCTACATACATTCTGTATCATCAAAGATCGAATTTAATTTAGCACTTATAAACATGTACTTTTTATGTTCTTTTTTCTGTTTCTTTTTTACAAAAGCTGTCTATGTAGGTAATAATTTTGAAAAACTGTATCCCACGAAGGATTTCCATTTTATTCAGGACTTAAGTTCACAATCAGTCAATCAACCAGTCTTATTTTACACGTGCCGGCACAATAGAGGCATGCAATGGCTTTTAGCCGGTTTTTCTTGTCTATGGCGATCGCAGTCCCGAACGGAATATGCGCGTATAATCCCAGTTCCCTCAAAGCCGTTCGACTCCAGTCTATTCTGTGAGACACGCCCGCGAGGCCGCCTCTACGGTACGCGCCAAATTAAAAAGTTTGAACGACGAACGGATTTGAAATTGGAAGTTTACGTTAAAAATTGTAGCGTGTGTCTATTAGCAGCCAGTTTAAAAGTAAACAATAAAATTTTTGCGTGCATTTTGGGATTTCGTGTGTTTTTATTAAAAAGTTTATAGTTGACGTCAAGTTTTTTTTGGGGTAAAAGAAAGTTTAAAATAATTGGGTTGCATTAATGTTATTTTTGGACCGAAGTGCGTGAAGTTCGACGATGGATGCAGCGATCTGGAAAATTTTGTTTCTTACCACCGAATGACGCCGGCTCCGGTAAGTTTATATTTAAGCGGTTTGTGATTATAATTTATCGGTCGAGGTTACCAAATTTAACTTTAAGTATATAAAATAAGGAAAACTGCATTGTTTTGTAGTTTTCACGCAAATGTACGGATAAATTAATTTAATAAAGATGCGTGAAAACAACGTATGAAAAGTGATTTCCAGGTCTGACAACGCTTGCAATTTTTTAGTTACTTTGTTTAGGAAATGGTTTTAATATAGTAATTTTAAAACTATTATCACTACGTCTTCATTTAAACTACCAATTTATGTCTCGAAATTATTCATTTTCATTGTACTTACCTCTATTGTAAAAGTACTGTTCAATCTACACGTTTTTAAATTACGTACGAAAATTCAATTCGTGATGGGATCTATGTTACATTTCATCAATATGACTTCATGGGCGGTACGGTAATCCACATAAACGAGTATTCGATGACTGCATTTATAATCTGAAACACTCTATAAAATCGGAAGCAATGATAAATTGGCACTCTAAAAATAATAAACGACATTTATTGCAGCGGCTTTTCTCTGATCTAATCATCCCTTTAGGCCTAAACAACGGAAGGGGTTTAGGGTAGGTAAAAGTGTTGTCTTACATTTCTTAAGTCATACATTTTGAAGGTGAGCGGCCATTAGTAAAAATGGTAAATTATGATAGAATAATTCAAATTAAACATGTTTTGTCATGTAATGTAATACTCTTAAGTGCATCGGGGCAGAGATATTTAATATTCTTACCTAGGGGTACTTTTAGTACCAAAAACTGAACACCTAAATGTTAAATATCTCGGCTCCGATATGATTAAACGCCACAAATTAAATATATCTATGTGTATTTCGAGGTCTTCTTAATAACTATGTCAAAATCATCAGCGGCCGCTGAAAAAAAAAGACTATTCTTCAAACAAATTTAACCAATGCCCTTTGTACCTTTTACACACAAGGAAAGAATTCTGTTTCTTTTACTAAAGGAATTAGTAATTTAATTTCGTTTCCAGGAGAAAATTATTCCTTTTATACTCTTTTATGCACTGTAAGTAAGGACTGTGCCGGAAAAGTGAAAGCTACCATTAGTCACTACGTACACTGCCAAGCTGGCAATGTCAGAAATAATTATCAATTAAAAATTATCTGGATGTATTTTTTTCTTGTTGATTAATAAATGATTTGAATTAATTTATTTATTTCAGCATTTACGTTGTAGCTTTGATTATCACAGAACTGCTTTATGATGTTATAGCATTTTCGTTGCGAATTGAAACATATAGTAAAAAGTACCGATAGTTTGAGCTAAATTTATTTAGAAACAAGATAAAAAGTCATAATGTTATACAATTATAATTTTTGACAAAATGACAGCATCGGCAGCGATTTAATATTATGTTTTTAATGTTTACTGTTTCAAGTGACGGTAAGTATATGATGTATGTTAACTTTATATATAATATGACAACCACACACACACATTACGCTTAATTAAATTAATATTCAATGAAGAACGTACCTATCCCAACGTATCGTTGCATATTTGGCAACTGTCAATTAATTTGTGGTCAGTATGTTTTGTTATTCATCACGAATTGGTGGATTCAGCTCGCAAAACTTACAGTACATTTTACCGTTGACAACCGTGTCCTTCCGGTCGGTTTTATTGGTTTACTCTTTGGGGGTATGTGATGATTTTATTAAATATACACATATAAACATGGAAGAGAAATTTCGCCGCGTTATTACCAAAAACCGGGTTAAATAGTTGCTTGTTAAAAAGGTTGACATTAGGATTCCGCCTATCCCGTGTGGGTGCCGGGTTACAATAGTGCCGCTCCATGTCTTCCCGTGAATATCGTAAGAGGCGACTAAGGGAATAAAGGCTTGCAGTGCTGTTAGGCAATGGGTTTGCAACCTGTCACAATACACTGGTAACCATCTTAGTCTAATTGTACAAAATGTGTTTACAGAATTATCAACCAATTTTTAGAGGTTGGTAGTAATTCTGTAGCTCTGCCTACCCCACTCGGGAATAAAAGCGTGAAGGTATGTACGTATGTAGGATTGCGCTACTCTCTAACCAGTCGTGCTGCCGTGAAGTAACTAACAGTAATGAACTAAAATTACCTGTTAAACAAAGCCATTAACACGATTTAAATGTGTTTTATTCTATTACCACATTGTTAATCTCCACAAAACCGCACACTTTAACTTATTTAATTTATCCGCCAAGCAAACCGCTACCACTTCCGTTTCTGTATAAATTTTACTTCAGAGCTCGCATTAAAAAATATCAAAAGCATTTCACTTCTTTTTTAACTCTTAGATAGATAAAAGCATCTGATATATAATATTTTAGAGCTGATATCTCTTAACCCACCTTAAGACCTTATTCGTGGTTAGAATTTGTGCTTTATTGTTCTATAGATTAAAATTCCAATTCAATTTAAATCATCAAAAAAATCAGCCTAAACGGGTACAGCGCAACCGATTTTCATGAAATCTACCTAAGTACCAACACTAAAAAATCGCTCAAATAAAAAACCTCATGGAAATCGATTTACCAGTTTAAGAGCTAGCAGTCAAACTTATAACACTCCTCTTTTTGCGTGTGTTGGGCGTTAAAAGAAAAAAGAAAAATAATACAATTCACTCAAAACGGCACAGATTACATTAATCAATAAACACAAAGAACATTATTTTTATCGGAGCCGTGTGAGTGTATGTTGTTGCCTTATCTGTTACCCATCTGAGTGTTTCGAATCTGTTTTTGTTTGTATTCAAGATTAGTTTAACTTACATCAAACTCGTTTGCCTGTGGGTATAGTATAATATCGTAAGCTCATTTACTCCTGTTATCTACCTCCAATTTTATACTTTGTTTAATTTTACACGGTAAACAACTACGCAGCTGAAAGAACAGCTAGTTTTATAATATAACGGTTCTAAAAAAACGGTAAACTTCACAGAATTTAGTAACAGTTGCAAAGCTGGGTAAAGCCAAGGGTTGTAAAGGTCAGGTCGTATAATGCCTTATTTAACATTGTCGACGAAATGTTGTGCTTTATAACATGTTTACTGTAAGTATATGTCGTGCTTTGTTATGAACTTTAAAACAAAAGCCTGTGACATAAAAAAACATTGCATATTTAAGAAGGTCGTTGATTATTTAAGATGATTATGTAGATCTTACTTGATCCGAAAGCAGGTAGGTACCATAGGTACATGATTTAACTTGCTAAAGTTTTCCAATCCCTTTTACATAACATGGCTCAGATTAGCTAAGCTTCGTTTCAAGTTCGTGATAGCTTTACAAACCGAATTAATCTAGATACAACGATCTATATTTTAATCTGTTATGTAATTGTTTCATAGGTTATTTACGTTAGGAATACGGAAAGCGGTTTTTAAGTATCGTAGTAACAAGAAAATTTACTCGTTGACGTCACGGTATTTATCTGGGGGGCTTTAAGTTACAGTTACAGTTGTTATATGTTGATGTAAAGGTTCGTCACTTTTAGACCTCAAGAAAGATGAAATAGAGTCGTTTTTTTTTTTACCGTGACTTTACATGTTTGCTTATAGTCACGTAATTAAATACAGCGTTAAAGCTATTTAGCTATAATTTAAGTATTTCTAACAAATAATAGGTAGATACAGGTAGATATAATGTAAACTTTCATGATCGATATGATATTATTGGAAACTAATTTAACCGAGATACTTATTTGTCCTAAATAGCTGTTTATTGACTGCGATAATTGTTGTAAAAAAAACAAATGAAATGCAAGGATTCTAAAACAAATGATGCAATATGGAAAAAAATGGTATTTAAGAATAGTTATCTTAAAAGTTAAATATCTTGAAAACGGTTAAGTTTGGAATAGGGTGTTTCAAGTAAAAGTGGTCAGAAATTATGGAAACTATAACCCCTTAAAGGATCTAGGTCGACTTAACCAGTAACCCTGTATATACCTATTTTATATACTATAACCCCCTTACTTATAAACGTGGAATAAGCTTGGAACACTTTACGCCATGCTTTGTCCTTATCTGTAATTGTGACATTTGCATCTGACAGAAAGTGACAAAGCATGGCATAATCTATTCCAAGCTTATGCCACGTTTATAAGTAAGGGGGTTAGTGATAATAATATTAAAGCCTGACTGATTAATTATTGTTTTATTTATCTACAATCCCGAAATAAAAACAAAACAAAGAATAGAAAACAAAGTCACTATCCATTTCTGTTGGTTTCTCCGCATATTTCTTCTAATCTACGCTAATGATTTAACACTGCTTTTGTTTATAGTAAGAGTGGTAAACGAGGATTATATTCGTACAACATTTTTAGAAATTGCATCCATGTGAAGCCGAAGCGGGTCAATAGTTTCTTCTACTTAATAAATTAGAACGTTTTTGAGAAATAGATCCAAGAACCACGTTGAAGAAATCTTAATTAATTTAAAACGTTCTAAGGCCTTTTTCCCCTTTTATTGAGTAATAATATACAATTAAATAGATAACAATATATGTAAAAAAAAAGAAAAAATGTCTTGTTGCGATTATCATCAACTCATAATAATATAATAATCCATCATTGAGCATTACTCTGTTTAACTTAAAACAAGGATATCTCAAAACTAAGGAGGTGTGGGTTGGAACGTTTTTGCTAATCTACGTCCATTAGCACTCAAAAACCAATCAAAGAAATGGAATTTAGCTGTATTACCTACTCAGTGTTTTATACGCCTTTGTTATTTACTAGCTTCTGCCACTGACTTCGTCCGCGTAGAACTCGTAGTTTTGTCATCCCCACGGGAACCGTTTGTTTTCCGGGATAAAAATTAGCCTGTGTTACTCTGGGCTAATGTATCATCCTAATGGTGAAAGAATTTTTGACTTCGGTCCAGTACTTTTTGAGTTTATTCGTTAAAGACGTACAAGAAAAATCTTTCCTCTTTATTTTTAGTGTACATTGTTATAATCTATATAAAATACTAATTTGTGAAGTTTTTGACTTTTACTAGAACTTTACGTATTTTCATGCAAAAGAACTTAACCTTTCCAAACTTGCCAATGTTTACAAGTAACAAACTTACGTATTTTTTCAGATTAGTCAGGTTAGCCCATTGTTTGAAGTCTTCTATCTTAGAAGGTACCTAATTAAATATATTAATAAGACACTTAAGTACCTATATAACGATTCAAAAACCAAATTTTAGCGCATTTGTCATGTTATGTCTAAAACCCAGATTTCAGGATTTAAAAAAAATATTAATATCTGCATTTTGTATTAAGCTGTGAACTAATGCTCAATACAGAATTCGTAGTTCCATGGAACAAATGGGACATACCCAAAAATGAAAACTGTAAGAAACGACCGAAATTTACGTCGTTTTACGAATATGGCAGATCCTGTCCCAGAAGCGAATAAAAAAAAGCGTCTGCCATCTGTGATCTTTGATTGTTACACATGAGCCCTTAATTGCAATAATAAGTATCCTACCTACTAATAAAACTTATTACTTACTTTTGGGTAATAAAATGATTATGGCCAGTAATTTTTGTACGTCGTTTTATTACACATAACTAGTGTCATAAAAACGGCAACTACAATAATTACAACCCTTATTCACCTATAACCGCAACTGTAATGTATTTGTTAAGTCCACTGTGCTTCTTTGTTTGTTGAGGTACCATGGAATCGTGTCTTGACGACAGCGTCAGTCACGTGAAATAAGTTACACTTCGAGAGGTCTTAAAAAGTCCCTTGGATTCGAGTTAATTCCGTTATACCGTAACAAAAACCGGGAATACCCATGCCAGTCTCTGGCACAGTTGCGAAATAGCTCCTTGCACGGGCCATCTACTTTGATGTTTATACACTAACTGGCATGCCCGTATCTGGCAAGCAAGTATATTGCAAGCAATTTTATTTACTGGCTTGCAATATGAGGGTGCGGAGGCGGGGGGGCTGCAAACCGTATGTTTATGGCATGTGTGAATGAACACGACAACTACAGGCACGCCTGGATGAAATTTCATGCAATTTAACTTGCAAATGTATTAACTTTGTGCCAGTTACTCGCATATGCAAGCTACTGCTCCGTTTTACAGGTATGTATGTATTCCCGCCTTATGAGCGTATAAGAGCGAATGAAAGAGAAGTAGAAGCCCAAAGGATGTTTTAAAAGCTATCGCACCGTACATCAGTAAAGGCCTAGTTTCTCTGTTTTCTTTCGACTCGTAATTTATAATACGCACCTTTGCGACAAAACTGTGCTATCTTCAAAGTTGCGACAAGAGAAGTTGTCACAGTTTTGTCGCAAAGGTGCGAATAAGCTTTCGACGTGATCTTTCATGAGTTAACGTCAATCTTAATTTTGTAAATTTTCGAAAATCGCTAATTTTCAGCCTCCAGCGGGCCTAGTATAGTTGCGTTTATCGCGTGACATAATATTGATGTCAGAAAATGACGGATGTTTAATCCAGATTTTGTCACGCGATAAACTCAGCCATATTAGGCCCCCAGGAATACTCATCGGATTTCTACGACCAGCGCTACTCGCGGGTCGCGCGACTCGGTAATATTTGCCCAGGTGCATACAACGTTATGTTTAAGCCGCTTAAGTCGCGTGTTGTCACAAATGGGACTCAATTTATCGACAGTTTGATGATGATGATGATTTTTTAATCGACAGTTTACAATATCGTGAGATAGATTATTAACTACGGTGTTCGCTATCACACGGTGACATTATACCTTATTACTACCCAAAATACTTTTACAAGGCAAAAGCTTAGTTGCGGACATGTTAAATTATGTGAGATAGTCCTCCTGGTACATATAAATATTTAATGACGGTTGCTTATATAATTGCTTGACATATAAAAGCGAACGTTGGCCAGCCGTGATGTTGCTATACTCACACCCTCTTTGGTTTATTATAGATCCATTGTTGTCATGAAAGGCTTCATTCTTATTAGGATAGAAATAAAATGTAACGTTATTTAAAGACCTTACGTACTCAAGTTAATGTAAGATTTTCGTTCATTTTTGAGTGTCTACAACACTCAAAAATGTACGTCGTACTAATTTGGGTTCTGATTTTACAACAATTTCAGATTAGGTATTCACTAGTTTGTCTTTTTAGTTTGACTTTATTTCACTTTATATTTATCTTTCTTGTATATTGTAATTTGTAATCATTATGATGAAATTAAGCACAGCTTTTATTTAATTGAAAGTACTAATTACTACGACCACCCCAACATAATAACAATATAGAGGCAAGATGAGCATTAGCAAAGTAAAATGTCGCTTACCATTAAGTGACTATATGGATGACATGATCTGAAGATGTCATGTTCATGACAAAGCTTAATAAGCACGATCGAATAGAGACGCTAGATGCAGACCGCATGAGACCGTTAATGTGGCGGTCCTTGAGGAATGCCAATGTCAAGCAGTTGACGTCCTTTGATGATGTTGGTTTGGTATTACGTCAATAGGGCCAGGTATAGTTATGGCTCAAAAATAATACGAAAAATGATTGTATTAATACGAAAAAAAATTACTGAAATATAAAAATAAGAACATACCAAAGCAAGTATCGCCTTGAGGCTATTCGTATTCGTCTAGGAAACAGTTAGATCACAAAACAATAACACTTGTTTATGTTAGCATAGAGAGCTAATGAGTTTGACGCTGTAAATACCTACATAAACATAAAATTTTCTTCAAATAGACCCCATTTAGTTCTACAACGGGTATTTATTCATTTAATTGTTTTGCATAGATCATCGCCTTTCTATTTAAAGTTATTTGGTGATGTCTAAGATGACTTTTAGTTGGTAAAAACACTTTAGTCGCTTGTATGTCAGGAATTAATTAAGTCTCCTTAGTCATGATAGTTTTCCTTTTAAATTCGTTATGTGCGCTTTAATTTAAGATGAAACTATAAGGGTTCGTAGTTTGACTACGGAACCCTAAAAAGCATGTAATCTTTAGTTACATATAGGGCGGAAGAAGACGAAAGCATTGTCCAAAAATACAATAACATACTTTAATGGTTCGAAGAAAAATAATTGTTTTATAGTAAAATCTTGGTTCGGTCATCCAATATAGGTAGGTATCATGTTAGGTTTTTTTTTTAAATTACACTTCAACAAGCTGTTACTTAAAAACGTTCACAGATTTAGCATAGTTTCGTAGAGAAAAATAAAGTACTAAAGACGTATAATATCTCATTTTAGCTTAGGTTTCGACCTTTTCCACACCGTCTAAAGCTCCGAGCTTACAGGCACCCTGTATAAACACACTGAACCCTGTACTTACGAAATAATGTTTTTTTTAAAATAAAAGTACCTACAAAAAAATATATATTTGAAACTGTTTATTTTTATAAAAATGGAACAATACTCTAAAGCAGGTTTATGGTAAATCTAATATAATAAAAGAAGAAACTAACTGACTTATTGAACGAAACACAGCAGAAACCGCTGGACCAAGGGACTCGTCATTTGGAGGGAATATTCCTTGGATATCTTAGGGGCGCACTAAGAAAGGATTTTTGGAAATTAATCACCTAAGGGTTTAAAACAGAGGGAGTAGCCATCGAAATATAATAAGTATGGAAGAGTAATCGACGCTCAAAATCTGCCCCACTGACTTAGTGCCGGCGGGGGTGGAGCTATTAATGAGTGCCGAACTGTCTATCAGTCGACTTTCTGACGTAGTGTCAAACAGTTGTTTACAATCACAAAAGAAAAAAATCGATATTAATGATTACCAGATTTAAATGACGCTGCAACCATGCCAAGTTGCATTGTAAATTGGTGCAGGACCCACACAGATGCAAAACAAAGCGATATTTATTTTCATTAGTAAGTTATTGAATTTTTAATATTCCCATACCAAAATGTCATGGCCGATGTTATGCAATATAATATCTTTGAAAAATGTGAATAACAAGCAACTACTTCGAATGAATAGGAAATTAAATTTTATGTCATCTTTACTATCGTTTGTTTATGTACATAATAAAAAAAACGAAATATGACCTTTTTAAGTTTTCCAAAAAATTAAGAACGCCGTCTGGCTTGGGTGGATGCAGTTCGTCGCGAATTGCGAAATGAGAATTGGATACCTAGCAAACATTGCAGGATTTGCAGCATCCATTTTGATGAATCGGATTATGTCATCTCAAAAACTGGAAAACATTTTTTAAAAGTCACAGCGGTCCCACTCCCACATTGTACAGTACGTTGTCAACATTTACAATAATTTAATTAATATTTAAATGAATATCAGACGTCGAAGAGTTTATCACAGGTCTATTAGATATGTTATTCTCGCAATATTTATCTAATTAACTACGATAATCATTGTAATTAAGCTATTATCACCACAAAGTGATTGATATTGATTGATCTTTATGCCTATAAGAATAAAAAAGGGGTTGCAATATATTTGGCACTTTAGATGCTAAAGACTATTTGACGCTGAAAAATTCATTATTCAATTAGGTACTGTGTTGTTTTTGTATGAAACCATCCACGTCAAATGTTGAAAGACATGGCCGCGTTCAAATAAGCCTTATGAAAAAAAATATTGACAAATGGAAATCTTGTGTCAGAGAGCTTGTAACCAATTGCAGATTTTTGTCTTTCAAACGGTATAAAACCTTACTGAAATTACTGTCTACTCAAACGTTATACCAGCATCTGACCTAAATGACTTCATACCTTAACTCAATTAACATTTAGTTGATTATTGAAACCACTCGATACATAAGATCTTTTCATTTCAAAAAGTGGGCGTTTTGGAGCGGATTTGTCAGTCGTTTTTTTTAGACGTTACTCTTCCATACTTATTATATTTCGATGGGAGTAGCGGGAAAATCATTCGGCGGGTACGAAATCGCGGGTATGCTTTAGTATTATACAGGGTGTTTGGCAGTCGGGTGTAGGGGTTTTAAGGGATGATAGTAAGGGTCATTCTGAACATTTTTGACCACATTTACTATTATGCTAAGTTTCACGGTTTCCGAGATATTGATTATTTTAATAGGATTTTTTGTCATTTTTCCTTATGTCCGTGATACGAAAAACACCTTAATTCAAGTATTAATTTTAAAAAAAACCAGTGTTTTCTTGCATGACTTGAATCACTATGAAATAAGGAAGTTTTAAAGCTACATGCCATTTTTTTTTCCTTATAACCTTTTGAGTAACCTCACAAAATTGGTTTTTCCATACTTGGTGAAAAACAAACGCGGGGTTCTCTTAGTATGGAGAAAGTAACTCTTGTGCGTTTTAGGATTAGGATTGTGCGTATTTATTTTTGCTCTGGTTTTATTTAATGTTTAGCTTTGAGGTTAACTAACATATTGCAAAAGTATAGTAGTAGTAGTGGGAGGGGGTTATTAAGACATGCCTCTAGCTATCTGTTTAATTATTTAGTTTGTAGGTACTGCATAATTTCTAAAATTAATATTATTAATTAAATTAAGAGACTCAATGATGTGTAAACAGTTTTGTAGGACAATGTCCTATTCCTATCGTTATATTGTAACCAATGGTTTTGTTAATACATTTTAATAAATAAATAAATAATAATAAATTTGAAAGTAATATAATATAATCAAATAGATGAAATCCCTGCATCTTGTTCTTTCAGAGCTGACATATCTTTACGCTCCAGCCAGTTTGGATATGGCAGTTGGTTATAAGGAGTTAAGGACCCTTGAAGGAATCCAGTTCCTCCAGCTGTTCTTATTTGGCTATCATTCAGATGAGGGTGTTTAGTCCCCCCCTATTACTAGGAATTTAGAACCCATAAGGGTCTGCTCCAAATTGGCTGGTCTCACGGTCAAACAGAAGTTAATTGTCTAGGATTTAAAAAAATAAACCAGTTCAAAATATTCCGAGGCAAAAAGAGTGAAACTAGTTTTATAAAATAAATTCAGTTTTTTTAACTACGAGTAAGTATTAATACTAGAATGTGCTAGTTAAAAGCTTTCAGTGAAATTTGTAAGGAATCTCAAGAACGTTCCTAATTAGATACGGCTAATGAAAAGGTGGTGAAATTACTGCAAGAACTTTGGTAGATATTACGCCGTTTAATTAAAAAGAGAGCAATTAATTTCCTAAGTTAGGTGTTAATACGACGTCTTATTTCTGCCGAGTTTTAGGGTCGTATTAATAATTATACTGATCTTGAATGGGATGCTCGCCTTGAGACACGTAAAAGCAAACGTCAAGCCACATATGCTGCCACGCCCACACAAGAATGAAAAGGGATGGCTTTATGTGCTCCCGCACGAAGAACGTCAAATGGATGGACAGTCCGCGCGCGCCTAGATGGCAGTGTCAAATTCTATTATTTGCTGTTTACTTTAAACGTTTAAGTTATATAAACTCAACTGTTGAATCAAAAATCACCGTTAAAGATTATAGGGTTTCGACGATTCAACCAAAAACATGCAAAAAGGGTAGACACCTGTACGACTGACTGTTGAGTTTCTGGCGGCGTTTCTTCTCAGCAGTGGTCTCTTGCGAAGCGCTGGTAGATTTTTGACGTGTAACAGTTCTCGTGCTGTGTACTTACTGAATAAACTTCTTTTATCTTTTCTTTCATGTTTGAAAAATTAAATAATCGAGGATTTTATTTCTAATCGCATTTCCAAGCTTAGCAGTCTCAAGGAAATATGATCAAATTTAATACATCCAAAGAACAGACACAAAGGCGTTATGGATATTGAGATCCAGATCGCGGAACACTACCGTCTTTATCATAAATATGTGGCCTCTTAAAACTGTCATTTATAGCGCATCTGGAGACGGTCAAAATCAATGTATTAATACAGTGCTAAGTTTTGGGGTTCACTTTTGAAAGAATTTGTAAACTAAAGTAAAACTATTTTAGTAATATTGTACCTACCTACACCTACACATTAAAATAAACCTTTTTTACCATAACGTGGTAACATTCTCCACTGTAAATTTCGGTATCAGTAAAGTGTATGCTATCTTTGAATACTATTAATTTGTGAAATTTCTCAGGGTACTATTCAAAAGATAGGTCGTTGTGATAAAGAACGGGCCTGGTGTTTTCAGTTTAAAGAAACATACAGGGGCTCTTTTCTATTCAAGCTAAACCTTATTGCTTTTGGCATGTTATCGTATTGTCAACGGCGACATTGTAATAGCGACTCCTGATGAGGGGCCTTATTCTACTTTAGGCACTAATTAGGTTTAGCCTGAGTGGAATAAACCTGTATTATTGTATCTTAGCCTCATTTATTAATTAGTGTTTAGCAGATGCGATGACAGCAATCCTTATAAATGTAAAGCGCGGCCGGCGTAGGAAAGCAATTAAAAAATCGGAAGTTTGATTGCTGTTCTTGAAGAAGAAGCACCAAAATGCTGCCTTTTTTTAACTTCAAAGTTAGAGAACGACAACAGTCAACTTTTAATTGCTAGCGTTTACCGTGCTTAAGGATGCAACAAAACATGATACTAAAAGCCTATAAAGTAAAACAAGGATTTTGACCCAAGCGCCTAATATAAAATATTATGTATTTTTCGTCTGCACGGCATGCGCAGTGTTATATTGGTTCGCAAAGCCACTAAATGACGTGTCTTCGAAATCTGAAACATTGAAAAAATTTGCACGTTTAATAGGCTGGAAATATAAAAGATTTATAAACACAAAATCAATTTTGTTTATTATTTTAACGGCCTAATCATGCTTTAAATCTCTTTGAATTTGGCAGGATATGACGTGTTGTATTGCCAACACATTAACACAGTATTTCAGTTTCTAGTTCAAGACTGATCTGGTTATGAATTAACTGTATAGGGACTGACTGACTGTTAGTTAAACCAAGATTGATGGAGCTTCACCAACATCCAACATGCCTGTCGGGATTAAAATTATGAATGTAATACCATTACGTAATAATTATTGTGTATATTCCTATAAAGTATTTCTCAAAATATTTATTTAGTGATCCCCTAAGTACCTACAATTGGGATTGTTCATATTTTCCCATCCAATTCGAAAACCATTTCGAGAACTAGGGTTTTAAAGCTGTTCTGCATTATTAAGTTTTTAAAATATTTATCTATTTTGGATATTTCGACAAAAGTATATTTAACCTTTGTTTGACTTTCGTTTTCGGCTTGAAGCCCTCATAGGTGTATCTTACGGGTTAGGCGAATACAGCTTGAAATAGTATGTTTTTATACACTATTGCAATCAATTTTTTTTCATTGGATACGATTTAATTGTTGTAATTTATTAGAAAATGCCATACCCAATTTAAAAAATCATGTCATCCATAAAATGTCTGCTAAATTAATAAAGATATTAAAACAAAACTATTGGGTCAAATACAAAATCAATGAAATTGGTATCTTAAAATTGCCTATTCTTTCGAATGAGAAACTAAATCCGTGAGTTATTTTTTTTGGTCAATCCCAATTTGAAAAGGAACTCGCCTTGCGTTTAAAAGGATCGTTTAAATAGAATTGAAATATTAATGTTCCGTTTAAAACCAATTATATAAATAATTACTCACTTAACAAGGAACAGATTGGTATGATTTGAAAGGGGGGAAAGGGAATGATATCATCAATTTTGTTGTATTTAATGCTTAGATAATTGTTTTTTTTTATACTAAGTATTGCTTTTTTCATTACCTTCGACGTACAAACAGGCATACGGTCTACTTGGTCGGAAGTGGTCACCGCCACCTATTGACATTTGCAATGCCGGAGGTATCCTCGATGCGTTGCCGGCATCGAAGAAATTTAATGACACCCTTTTTAAAAAACCTCATATTACCCTGCTACTTGCATTTGTTTAATTTTTCTTCTTTCTCCAGTTTATACTCTTTTTCTGCTTAATACATTCCTCTTTGATCGATTCTCGCGTCGTTTTAATGCGATTTGTATGTTGTTGAAATTGTTCTTTTTATAAAATCTCTAACGGGTTTCCTACATCTTTTTCTTGCTTTGTATCTGAAGGCCGTACTCAGACATATCTTTTACAAAAAATCGTTCCTTTTTCGATGTTGTGTATGAAAAATCGTGACTAAGACATCGTGATTAAAGAACGACTTAATTTCGTCGACTCTTGAGTCTTCACTAACTCTGAGTACTCCAATTTGTACCCGACTGCTTTGTAAAGATTATTTTTTTATATTTCGTCTTTTATAATCATCTATTTTCTACCTGGTAACTTGGCAAATATGTAGATAAAACTGATGCTGTCATATTACAGGAACTATTGCTTTCAGTCATCCAAAAATGACATAACTTTGTAATTGCTTACTGAGCATTTCTGAAAAATTTGGTTACTGTGAGTGACATCTCTAGATTTAAAAAATGTTGCCAGGTAACCAGAGTCTCTGGAAGAATTAATTAATATTTTCATGTGTCAAATTAATATCCTTTTTATATAACTTCCTGGCTTATTAGTAACTTGCTTTTTATTAACAATAACGTGTGAATTTCGGGAACAAAAACAGAACTTCCCATGCAAATATTTTGAAAGTTATAAGGCAGGGGGTCGAGGGCGCTAACAGAGTGGTGACCGAGATTAGGTCACAGATCAGTGGGCGGACCATCAGCTCGTTGGTCTGATGACATTTGGCAGTTCGGAAAGTATGGATGGACAAAATGGCGTGATAATGAAGAGATCTTTACCCTGCAGTGGGTGGATGTGGGTGAAATTATGAAGGAAATTATGTTATTATTGCATATCTAGTTTCATAAATCGGCTATTTTGTTTAATATGGAGATGACGAGGTATTTGATACGTTACTAATTAGATTTTGCGTTTGAATGTGTTCTAAATCTGGTTTTCTATAAGTAGTTTGAATATTATATTTAAGACAGCTTAATGTTACTCGACAATGCATAAATCAGCTCGCTTCATTAACAAAGGTCTACTTTCTTTCTGGCAACGACGTAACTTTACTACGGCCAGATTCTATGATGGTTTAGCGATGGGAAGAACTTGATTACATTGGATATTCGTAACCCGACGTCATTCAGATGTTTAAAAGAAAACGTATCTTTTAAATTTTGGAAGATAAAACTATTTAGAGTGGTAAAACACGTTACATTGTTCGAATTACTTAATTTGTTATGGTTTGTTTATTAATGTTCAGAATTAGTTTTTATGAAGCTATAAGTTTGTTTCAATAAAAACGTAATTTTATCATTTATACACTTCTAAGTTCGTACGTTTCGTGTGAACTTGTTATGTGTAAGTCAAACTCGCGCACTGAGGGAGCCTTACCACCACCAACCAATTTTAGCAACCATTATAGTTATTATGTACTGAGTAAGGGCCAAATCAAAAGCACCCGAAACATGCATGAAGAGGTTGATGAATGTAGAGGAAGCGAAAATTGTGTGTTTAGATCGGTGCACCTGGCGTTCCATAATCTCTGCCTACCCCATGGGGAGACAGGCGTGAAGGTATGTATGTATGTAGGTATAATTTTTTGTAAATATTTTTATTATAATTATGTCGTGATAGTATCCATAGCAACATTTTTATATAAAAAAAAATGCTGACTACATATTATTACGGTTACAACAGCCAAACAGGAAAAACTATTACCATTTTTTACACATCCAAAAGGCAAATAATGATCATGTTAATAAATGTCAGTTTAAATACTTCATTATGTCTAGACGAACAAAGGACGTGGGTTGCAATTTTAATTAATAAAATTACCCGCATCAAATTATCATTATTGTCATTCAGTTGACATTGTAACCATCAACCATTTAATTAAGTGTTATGTATCCTATTGTTATAAATTTATAATCCTAGACCGTTTCGGCAAGGAAATGTGTTTTGCATTGGTAATGCAGTGTTCACATGTTGCGAATTGAATGTACTTCTGTTGAAAGTTTTAATTCAAGTTCAAGTTCAATTCTTTGATAATTATATGGGTAATGTTTAGTTCTCCCCGTGTGGTTGCCGGGTTAGAATGTGGATGTCCTCCACTCCATGTCCTCCCGTGGATGTCGTAAGAGACGACTAAGGGAATAAAGGTTGTGTAGTACTGTTAGGCGATGGGCTTGCAGCCTGTCACTAAAACACTGGTAAACATCTTAGCCTAATTGTGCAAAATGTGGGTACAGAATTATTAACAAGTTTTTAGAGTTGTTAGTAATTCTGTAGCTCTGCCTACCCCACTCTGGGAATAAAGGCGTGAGATTATGTATATATGTATGTTTAGTGAGACAATTCTGACAGTGTCAAGGTTACAAGTGATCGGTGAAAATTATTTTCCAAAAGCAGGTGTTGATTCATCAGTTGGGGGATCTAAAAATAAATAGATTATTCAAATTAGGTAGAACTACAAATAGGTACTAAATCTAAAATGGCAATTTAGAACTTAATATAAAATATGTACCTACAAAAGAAGTATTTACAAAAGTAAGTACTCGACTAGGACTTGGTAGGCCGGAGATGAAGTAATAGTTCTAATTCAGATTGGGTTACTTAACTAACTGTCATCTGTCAGTACAGAGTATTATTGAGTAGTAGAGAGTATTATTCTTACTCCCACCTGTTACCACCAATTTGTTACCACTAGTAACAGCTGGGTTTTTTTTCCCGGTAGTTACCTACCACCAATAATTAGTTTAGTGGTAACCGCTGGGAATTTTAATTCCCACTATTTACCAGTGGTAGCCAGGTGGGAAGAAAATTCCCGGCTGTTACCAGTGGTAACAAATTCGTGTTAACAGGTGGGAATAACCCATAAAAATTAAAACTGATAAAACTGCGGTTAGGGATGAAATCGCGATTAATAAGTTAAATTTTAAATGAATTTATGTGTATTATAGATAATGACATTTTACGTAATTTTAGGTCTAATATGATAATGGTGTTAATATTTTATACAGCCAACGCGATTATATGGATAGCTAAATGACCAGTGTAACTTGGCGATTGGACATACAAGTAACATCTAGCAACGCTTATTTTATTTCGCTAGTTATTTTAAGCGCACGGGCGGATATGCATACTTACTAAACGTTCCCACACAGGAAAAGCTGCGTGAGAAGGACGCAGCTATCTGTTAGAACGAGAGACGTACATATCTCTAACGAACAACTGCATACCTCTCAGCCTATCAATTCAACTGTTGGTCTGTGAAAGCCTTTTAAAGGTTGTTAAGGACTACTTGCGAGTCTATCGGTCAATTCAGGCCGGTACAGTCAAGGTCAAAAATATATACACGTTTCCAAGACGAAAATATCTACACGCCGCTATATCTAACCTTATTTATATATTTATTTATTTATTGTATAAATAACGCTAACAGTCAAGCCACACACGTCAAGCAAATCACGGAGGAACAATATTTACTAAAACTAAGTTATACCCGTGTGGTTGCCGGGTTAGAATAGTGCCACTCCATATCTTCCAGTGGATGTCGTAAGAGACGGCTAAGGGAATAAAGGCGTATAGTACTGTTAGGCGATGGGCTTGCAACCTGTCACTAATACACTAGTAAACATCTTAGCCTAAATGTGCAAATGTGGTTACAGAATTATTAACAAATTTTTAGAGTTGTTGGTAATTCTGTAGCTCTGCCTACCCCACTCTGGGAATAAAGGCGTGAGTTTATGTGTGTGTGTAAGTTATAAGTAACTACAAAACACTACATGCAAACAGAGCTTGATGAGACAATAGACTCCAGGTGACGGCTGGCTAAAGCAACATAACGGGTTGGCTTAAAGTAATGAGAATTTTTTTTTCTCATTTTTTTTTATTAAATTGCTTGTTTAGTTTATATAGCTTTTTATCATATACAAATAAACTAAAACCAGCATGATAATCAATCATTATAATATAGAAAACCTTGCCCATTTAAAAAAAATCGCAGCTTTCTTCTTACCGTTTTCATCATACGTTGGACAACATCTTTTTTTATTTTTTCAGTTAATTCTTTGCTTTTATACCCGGCGCTTCAACTGTGTATGTGATTTCGCTTCCGGCCCATCACTGTAAACTACTCTACTGAGAATTACCAAAAAATCCTCCATTGGACGAGCTACACCGACGTTCGGACGGTTTGAATCCTTCGATACGAAATGAACGTCACGCTTTTTTAGTCAATTCTGGGTGCTCCCTGCATAGTGATACTTTCTTCGCAACTTCTTGCACTTCTTGGAATTTCTTCAAGCTGTATGTCGGAATATTTGAGTGTTTTTTGACGCTTTAAGTGTAGAACATTGTATTTCTTTAAAATATTCCTTACTCACCAACGGGAAACAGCATATTTTACAGCTAACTTATCTGGGACTCATCCACTTTGTTTTGTGCAAACTTTGCCATTTTCCTCCGGTTTCAATGATTAAGAATGGGTGATCTCCCCGTTTTTGATAAATCTTTAGTCCTAATACCAAATTCCCACCGCTGGATCAAACATTAAATTGTAGATGGAGATACATTTCAGCTTTGAAGTGAGAGACCACTTCAGATTTTTCACGTCGTCCAAGTAGGCGATAGACATGTTCACGTAATGACTTCCTTGTGGACATTTTTTATTAACACAGCTAATCATTATTTGCCTTTTTAACAATAATTGACATATTTTCTATTTATTATAGCTGTCAAAATCCTTTTTGTATTATTTTTTTGCCTGCTATTGTCAATTGAATACCTTCTCATTACTTTAAGCCAACCCGTTAATATGCACGTAAACAGCACTATAATATGTGCGTAGCATTATAATATGTAAGTAATTGTCGCGATGGTTCTGTACCTATATATCAATGTTTCCGACTGTACATCCTACCTAAATCTTTTCATCAAACTCTCAGCGCCTAAGTGAATAAATTCGAAGACGATACTTATTCAATATTGGCTCTTAAAACACAAATATAAACTTTCTCGAAACATTACAACGTTGACAGCCAACTGGTCGATTTAAAACTTTAAATTACAATTAGGCGAAGTTAAAGTCAATCAAAGCGTCAAACAGCTTATCTTTCTTAAAGGTTGAAATAATAAAGTTTGGAACAATAATGGGTCATAAACCTCTAGATTTCTCGGCAGTTATATCTAAACAGCGTAAAATATATCGTTTTTTCATCTTCGTTTTAACAGGAAGTCATAAATCTTGAATCACCCACATAAATATCTTGTGCTATTCCAGGTTTATCGTCTTATTTATCTCGGAGTGCTTAATCGGTTGATTTAACATTATTTACTAACTCTCAAAGACGGATTTTCGTTATCACACCGTGAAGTTGGAAAATATAATAAAATTATGACACTATAACTAATCAATAATAAACAGGTTCTTACCGCGGTTTGAATCAATTTATAAGTTTCCGGTATTCTGAAGATATTGCAAGTCATGATCAGGGATAACTGAAGCCAGCGGGTAGATTGACAGTTAAGGATAACCGTATCCGTCTAACCTCTTACTTTTTCCTCTACCGTAAGTCGCTCGAAAGTCGAACAAATGTGAAGGACATATTTGTTGATGATGATGAGATGTGTGAACTGGATTAGCGTACAGAGAGTGCCCGTACCTGCCGAAAAAGCACGTTTCTTGTATAGGTAATGTGGTATTTTTAACTTTGTTTTTATTACCTATTTGCTATCGCGGTTATAGGTAGATTACATTCTCTGTGAAAAATTCAAGTGTCTAGCTATTTTTATTCTTGTGATAAAACTCGCTGACACACACACGGACGGACGGACGGACGGACGGATTTAGTAGTAAAAAAGGTTCCGTTACTACTCTTAGGGTATGGAACCCTAGAAAAAGCGACTTCCTTCATAATATCCAAAGTTTATGAGCCGAAAAGCCTCAAACAATCCATACTTTAGGTGAATAAAATTTAATATTACTAATTATAAACAATATCTACATAGAAGTACTTTGAATCAGGGGCTGAGTAGATTTAGTTTGTGGCAACTTTTACTGTGAGGCAGATTTTAAATAAATGTTGGCGAGTCACGTAGGTATGCCTCTGTGGCTTTTGCATTTATTGAAAACTGAATAAAGCGGGCAAACCGGACATGTTACTGTCGTCGCCGCCGCGCCGGTCGGTGTGGCATGTTACTTTAACCTCTTTTCCGTTATTTTGGCATTCAATAATATTGACACACGTGACATATTGGTCATGTTCGTAATTAAGATCGCTGAATTGTAATTTTATTATGGGATTACTCCCAATAACAAAAGTTCATGATAATTTTATTGCTGTCGGAACATTACTTTTATAATATTAAAAAGTAGGTACCAACTGTCTTAAAAAAACTGTCTTAGATTTTTTTTTAAAGTACCTATAAACACTTTAGTCGCTGGTATCTCAGGGTAGTGATTCTCTCAATAATGACGGTCGGACGGACGAACGCGAAGCATGGTTTCTGCCGAGGGATCGAACGTACCTATAAGGTTGCTTAATTGAAAATGCACGCGCTAAAATGTGTTTTGTTCGCTCTGACGGGACTACTTAAAGTCCCCGTTGCGATTTCGCTCGTTCGTCTGACCGTCCGTTGTTTTTGAGAGGATAACACCCCAGGAACCAAATTAAGTTTTTAGAAGTTTAATATACTTATGTTGTTTTGGCTTTTGAGGGACGGGGACGTGCAACTTTAGGGAAATTTACACTTTTCGAGTTATTTTTTTCCTACACGGTCCTGTAAATGTGAAAATTTATAGTATTAGACTAACAATATATTTTTAACTGCTATCCAATGATACCTCACTCGATGTTATAATGTAAAAATACTTTTGTTTTATATGTATGGGAGGTAGGCACACATGGAACATCAGAATTTAAGATTTTGTTACTTGAGTATATTATGTGTTCTGCCAACATTTGCAAGACGATTGTTTTTTGAAAATGATGAAAGAGGGAGCCCAGGATCTAAATAAATATTTATATACAGGTTGAAATAACACCTCTGCTCCTTGGATTGGAGGGACAGGTAAAGTGATCGTATTACAGCCCCATGACGTAAAATTTGCAGCTTTACAGGGTTCTGTAGCGAAATAGCAAAGAAAACTTATAACATTTATCGTTATTGCCAATAGTTTGAATTGTTTGAACATACAAAAAGATCTAAGGATCAAAAAATATCCATTATTAATAACATTATTTTAATACATTGCGCGTTGCGATACATTGCTAGTTTCATAAATAATGTAATTACTTACCTTGTTTTATTTTTTATCCTTATACGTTTTTGATATTATGTCACAGGAAATCTACACAAACTCTAGACTATTGGGACAATGATGGTCATACAAATAGTTTTATGGTTAAGTTAGGTAGGTTAGGAAATATTGTTTTTTTTATCTTGCCTACGAAAATTAAAAAAAAACTGTTAGTTTGTTGTATTTTAAATAGGAGGCTAAGTTCTGGATTTTTTTAAATCCTCTTTATTACGTTACATGTTGTACGAAACCTTCAATTAATTCACGCTCGACACGCCCTTTCCCCATTTTATTAGACTTAAGCTTTAGTTGTGTCGTATTTTTCCGTCCGTTTTCCGGTTTACGGACAGGTCCCTAAATCCTGTATTAAAGAAAGGTTTCCGATACTCCTGAATAATAATTAAATTCCAAAAGATTTTCGGTGGCAAACATTCTTCACGTGGAAGACTTTTAGGATCGATGAAAAATGCCTTTGATTCTGTTTGATATGGATGGGAAATATGTTTTAATATCCCTTTTTTATTTAATAATTTTTTGCTCAGTCGATCTGGAAGTAAAAAATCTTACCGCCGTACTTAGAGACATTTTAGACATAATTAACTTACTATTTTCTCAAATATGCCTATGTTATATCGTCACTTAGGAACGACTTAATGGCCATTAACTGACTCCGAGTACGGCCGTTTCTCTTTTAAATAAGTACATATTATATCCCCATACCACAAGTCAAGAATTTTTAGAACAGGGTAGTGATTCTGTAAACAACGCCGGTCGTGCGGACTGTCGAGTGATACCAAGCGGCGAGATTAAGTAGTCCCGTCAGTGCGAACAAAACATATTGTAGCGCGTGCATTTTTAATTAAGCAGCCTTATACGTTCGACCTATCGTGCTGCTAAATTGAAAATGCACGCGCTACAATGTGTTTTTTTCGTACTGAATGACGGGACTACTTAATCTCGCCGCTTGGTATCACTCGACAGTCCGCACGACCGGTGTTGTTTACAGAATCACTACCCAGTACCTAATTAGCTTTGTCAGTAACCTTAAGATGACCAATGTTACTATTATTTATATTATCAACTTATTATCCTTGCTTAAAATACAGTGCAATAGCTCTTGAAAAGGACTTCGCGTTTGTACAAATGTGGAAATCTATTCGTTTCCCTTCTTTCTTCTTTCAAGCAACGAATTTGATACTATTGGCAAAAATATGGTACCCAACTGTCTGAAGGCTATATATGACATCTGGACATCTGTTCATCCCTATTATGTAATTAAATATTGTATATTAATTTTGCCTTTGAATAATGTGGTTATGTACCCACACAAACATTGGTGATAGCGATATACAAATGATATGTGGACAAACAAACAAAGACAAAACAACACTCACGTCTGTATTAGGTACTACAGATATTAGAGCGTCTCAAATATATTCGAGTCCAATGTTGGATAACAATTTGTTGGTGACTGTACATTATTGTACAGGCGGAAAAATTGGCAATATATTGACGGGTAATGTGAAATGATTTTAGTTGGGTAACTGTAACAACAAAAACTCCGATCTACTTTTTTTCTTAAGAGCGATCTATCGAATTACAAATAGTGTATTTTCTTAATCGATAGGTGAGCATTGTTGTATAGTTTCATTGAGCTATAGAAAACTTCAAAAGTAAAAAAAAAACAAGTAAAATATGCGTGAAAATTTCATTTTTACGTAGTCTTCTTGGTCTTCATCTTAAGGTTGTCGTTTTCTTCGAGATATTATGGTGTCGTGCATGGCCATGGAGAAGCATTTTATGTCCAAACATAAAATGTACGATCACTTTTACTACATCGTTATTGGACTTCCGGCAATTATTGCATAAAGATTAGAACTACCGATCGTCTAATCAACAAATGGACGTTCCCATTACGTTAATCCATGGGCGATGTGAAAGAGACCGCAATGATTGATACTGCAACACGTCACCGATTACCATGGGTCGTATAAATGCAATCCATTTAGTCTGTCAAACCCCGCTTTTCAAAGTGTTCGGTGCCAAAGATCGCCATTTGTATGAATGTACGAGTCAACTTGTGGGCCACGGGCGCCGGATGCCTTATGATATTGCATGGCCAGTAGTTACCACGGTTAGTATTTTATCTAAAACTAGCGACTCACCCTCGATTCACTTCGGTTTATGTGAGGTATCTGTAACAGCCGTACATAAATCAGAATTTATTATACCTACATAAAAACCTTCCTCTTGAATCACTCTACCTATTGATGAAAACTGCATTAAATTCCGTTGCGTAGTTTGAAAGATCAAAGCGTGCAAACAGAGAGACATACTGCGGGAAGCGACTTTGTTTTATATCATGTAAAGAAGATTATAGATAATCTTTTGGCAACGGAAATGATAAAAAGTCTAAGAAAAGGGACAAATTTTTTTTAGCGGAATTTAGAAAATTCATTTGATGTTGCATCTCGTTTTTTTAAGGTTAAGGTTATTTAATTTTGTGTGCATACTACATTATACAGAACTACAGAACTTATTTGAAAAAATGTGTCAACATGTTAAAGGTACATTGTTCCTGTGTTCGGGTGAAGTTAGGATAGGCCACTAGTTGTGTATGAATAGGAAATCATTTCATGATCAAAGGTTAAAGTCACGTTAGTAAGTTAACTGGTCCTTGATTTGGTACCAAAAGAAAACTTATGACATGAAAAAAATGTTGAATCATCACCCGAAATGTGTATTTTACAACTTTTTTCAGTTAAACTCCTTTTACTTAGATAAATGTACCTTGATCTACCCCTAATTGTGTAAACATTTTGACAAAGTAATAAAAAAATTATGTACAAAAACGGTGCCCATATTTGATAACTTGAAACAAAATCAATTACGGTGTAATATAACACCATAAATAATGAACGCCGATGGAACAAAGGACGATCAATCAATCACCGTGTAACGTATGAGATCTTAGAACGTATCAGGGTATTTTAATTTTTTATCCGTTAGTTGGGGCAAAACCCGGAACACATTTTAATTAATTACGAGTAATATCCCTAACAATCTCGTATGTTATAAGGTGCAGATTTAAGAGATAAAATAAAAATTGATAATCCAAAAAATAAGGTGTATTCATTTTTCTTTTTAGGGTTCTGTACCCGAAGGCCTAGTCAAACTGGGCCCTATTAGGAAACAAACGCTGTCCGTGTGTCTGTCAGTCGGTCCTTACATGAAAGAGATGAATATCCTTTGAACCGCAAAAGATTAAAAAATATTTTTTTTTTCAGAATAATATGCGTTAATATTACGGTGGATCCTAAAAAATAAAAATAAATGAGGAAAGACTAAAATAAAGGGGTTCATATACCTAAACAATTGAAAAAAAACTTGCAAGTTAAATTTGACCCACTTCCCGGTCTCCGATGAAGCTGAAAATTTGCATACGCCTTTAGTTCTGATGACAATATAATAATATAGTACCATCGAGCTTTCTTCTTCTTCTTCTTCTTCTTCTTCTTGAATGTGGAAAAAAAAGTACAATCTGCATTAAAAGCTGGTCCAAAAATTAAATTTTTGACAGAAACTTATTTTTATTTCTGTTGTATCACACAAACGGTAAAACATACAATAATAAATTTGGTATGATTATAATTCGACCCTTAAAAAAAAACAAATACTAAAAAGGGTGAGTTGGGCTTGCGCAATTTTTTTATTTGGCAAATAAGTAAATAACATTCGAATCTAAATATACCTACTGTGCGGTTCCGACTCTCACTCAAGTAACATTAGGTTATTTTTATGTAACTGTATTCAATCCACGAATGTCTGACAGATTCGTTTTTATTTTTTTTCTAAAATTGATGGAAAATACTTTCCACTCTGAAGTATAAAAGGATTTCTTAAAAAAAGTTTCATGAATGTTATGCCCATCTTCATCTTAGTCAAAAGGATATATATTCCATTTCCTTCTTTTCATCGTTTGAGCATGATACGTCTTTCAGTTTACACTTTGTTGTTGGATATATCCTATGACGTTGGCGCGTAAATCAATTCTACGTAACACAATGGTTCCATACGAAAATACAATGCAGTATATTGTATGTGTGAGACATGTTCATACGACCTTTTGTTTTTTATTTATAGTAGCCAGATGGAGATATAATTAACTGCCTCTGAATGTAGCTTTATATTTATTGTAAGAATCATGTCAAAATCTATTGTGTGTAAAGCGGTCTGGTTTTTTATTGAACTATTACTACATTTCTTGGGTTGCGTTTCATACTAAATAACTTTAAAGAATCGTATTTACAACAAATTCGGCGATCCCCGTTGAAGAGGCGCTTCACGCATTGACGCTTCTTTAACCTAACCAAACCTATGGAGGTGAGATTCTAACCTTACCTAATTTAGCAAATTGGCCCATTTAAAATTAATATATCATATTAATAAGTTTTATTTAAAATATGTAAAATGATTATTATATCACCTTATCTTTGTTGCAGATTTTTTTATTCTTTTTAATAAATAAACCCCCGTGTGGTAGCCGGATTAGAATAGTGCCACTCCGTATCTTTCCGTGGATGTCGTAAAGCCAACTTAGGTAATAAAGGCGTGTAGTACTGTTAGGCGATGGGCTTGCAACCTGTCACTAATACACTGGTAAACATCTTCGCCTAAGTGTGCAAAATGTGGTTACAGAATTATCAAAAAGTTTTTATAGTTGTTGGAAATTCTGTAGCTCTGCCTACCCCACTCTGGGAATAAAGGCGTGAGTTTATGTATGTATGTATGTAATAAATAAACCTATGAATTATTCGATATGAAGTGATTCAAAATGTTGTTATGTTAAATAAATTAATGTTATATCACCTGACCGCTATGCTACCAAAAAATATAGATTTTGTTTTATGCTAGACGTTTATTATTGATTTCGAAGGTTAACTACCTACGAAACTACTAATGATTTTACTTTTTTTAGAATAAAACTGGGTCTTGTACCATAGGATATCCTAGTGCAGGCCCAAACCCACTGTTCACTGTGTTTTTCTTAAGTTTAGGTAAATATCTTTATTATATAACATATACATACATAAAGTCATGCTTTCATTTCCAGTGTGGGGTAGGCAGAGCTACAGAAATCATATAATTCTTAAAACAGTTGATAATTCTGTAATTACTTTTACATAATGCTATATGTACATCTATAGTCGGGCTCCTCTTCTATTGTGACAGTAGAGAAAGGTCAAGTTTTGAAGTTGGTGTTTGGTATAGCAAATTCGAAACTTGGTCTCAGGCCTGAGTAGACGGCTCAGTCACAATAGAAAAGTTTACGTACTTTCCAAATTATATTTTCAACACGTTGCTAAAGTTCCAGCTCGAACTGTTTCTAGCTCCAAGAGTTTAAAAATGGAGTCCATTTTGAATAGGAATGTTCTAGACAGCGTATTTTGTTTCTAATCCCTACGTTTTCAAGTCACGCGACACTTGGCACAAGTTCTCGGAAACATTTATATTGCGTGAGGGAGTGGAATGAGCTCCTCGCAACGCTAGTATCACTTTAACTAGATTGAAATAAGGCGGAAAACGATGGCTGGTTTTTTGTCACCTCACCTTCAAGTTGTACATCGTGTTTTTCATGAAAATGTTTACGAATTAAATAAATGAATCCTACTAATATTATAAATGCGTCAATTTTTATGTGCGTGTGTGTGTTAGGTTGTTACCCCTTCACGCTACAACGGCTAAACAGATTAAGATGAAAATTAGGATGGACATTGGTAAGCTACTTTTCATCCTAGAAAATTGAAAAATTCCCTAGCGAATTACGTTAACTGAATTCCATGCGGACGAAGTCACGGGCAGAAGCTGGTAGTAAATAATCGTGAGGAGAAAATACAACCTTAATCTAAGCTCTGAGCTTGTACTATACATATACTTCTATAAGAACAGATACCGGTACCTTTATCATATGTAATACTCGTAATAGAAAACATCCAAAACCCTGGAAGAAATGTTTTCGCTAAAATATAAATACTTGTCTTTACTAGGAATCTTACTCGGGACGGATCGCCAGCTTCATAGGAAATGTCATTAACAACTACAATAACTGTGTCTGGTAAAATGTAGCTATATAACCGGTTCCCAAATAAATAGTTAGTTATTAGTATAGTTTCATTTCTATATGACCTTTTAAGAGGTCACATAATTAATGCTGCCACGCCCACACAATCATCAAAAGAGATGGCTTTATGTGCTTCCGCGCGAATAACGTGAGGAAGATAGTTGATTGCACCGTCAAATTAATTACTGTTTACTTTAAAACCACAATTAAAACAAATGGCTTATCAAGATAAAGAAAGTATAAGTAGTTAACTATTGAATCAAAACTTATCATTGAAAAACGTAAGATTTCAAAGATGAGAATATGCTTGAAAAATAAACCTATCGAAGCTTTTTTCAAATCATCTTTTCACGTTTAACAGCCCCAAGAAAATATGACCAATTAATACATCTAAAGAACAAGCACATAGGTATTATGTTTCTTGAGATCCAGATCGCGGAACACTACACTACAGAATTGTAGCCTCTGAAAGATACGTGTCTCCAGCCATTTGTTAGCATACGCTTGAATAAATGAAACATTTAAGACAAAGGGTTGGCCATAGCAACTGATATTAACACAGGCACCGCGGTGCGTGGGCGTGACCAATCTGAATTATGGCTCTGATGGCTTTACTCCGCAAAGACCACAAACCTCCAGTGAATTACGAGCTGTTGTCTGAGGGTATCAGCGCTTCTCTCCAGGATATTAATGTTCAAAAGTGACGATGAATATTTAACACTTATTGAAATTGTTTTGTGTAATACGACGAAACGTAGGTAAAATAAAAATCATAATGGGGGAAATTGTTATCTGTGTTTCTGTAAAAAAATGTGTCAACTTATTTGTTTATTTATTTAAACTTTATTGCGCAATACACAAAGTAAGTACGATGGCGGCAAGAGAAGTAAAGCATGGTGCTTAATTTGATGAAACGTTAAATCGATTCAAATATTTTTAAAAAGTAACTGACAGATTAAATTGTTAAAAAGTCGTTTTAAAGGAAATACTCATAGGTAGGTATTCCACATAGTAAAAAAAATATTCCTTATTCGTAATAATTCTTGTTTGGAAATATTTTGTTTTGGCCAGAATTGTTTAAGTATTAGAAATAATATTAAATAAACTAATAAATATAGGTACCTATATATTTTTTAAATTAAACAGAGCAGTAGGTAAGTATTGTTTGACATAACTTTGACATTCCAATGAAAACGAAATGCGTCTAAGAAACAAGAATTGGTCAAGACAATAATGTCTCCAATCAGGAATATGTCGAAAACGAAATTAATAAAAAATATAGCAACAATAGACTAATAACCCTTTCTAAAGTTTGGTAACACATGACACATGCACTGCAGTTCAATGGAAACAATCTGGCACATCACTTTTGTGGTTAATAGCAACACCGCACGCGATCTGCCGATGCTACAAATAGCGATACATACAGTGCACTTTCAGTCAAGGAAAGGTAATCTAGTACCATCGTAGAAAACTGCCGCAATGACAGACACCATCAATCAATCTTGTTAATGCGCTAATAGGTAGGAATACTATCATGACTGCTAGCGGATCTGGCTAGAAGTCGAAGTGTTTACCCTGGTCACCACCATATTGTGACCTTGGCACCGCGGAACCAGAGTACCGCAGTATCAGACCATTATACTGCTGAGAAACTTTCCTACCTGTAAGAGGTGACTGACAAATGGATCAAAATCCATCCCTACGGTCACGAGCAGTAATTACGGATAATTCATGGTTCATAACGAATTTAAAACTCTTAGATGCATGAAGTATCAAAAAAATATTATGTCTTTAAAACTCAGTTTGAAATATACATGTTGTAAGTTAGAAGCGTTCCATTTTTTAATGGACTTCAAATAAGGAGAAGGTTATACGTCCTAAAACAAAAAAACCCACAAAAATATGAAAATTTAGCTATATTTATCGCTATTTACTGTTTTGCCGTAGTCTATTAGAAACGTATACATTTGTATTTGATAGGTAAAATGTATAAAAATAAATTTAATGTTTACGAATATAACTCCTGTTTCGTGATTGGCTGACTGACGGACGACGCACAGACTAAATCGCTTAACCTAGAGACTTGAATTTTGGAGGCAATTTTCCTTAGATACCTAAACATCGCGTTCTAATAAACCTTTAATAATCTTAACCGTATTTCGTAAAATTTACGCATATTTCCCTTAATTTTATTGTCAGTTTCAACAATGCTTTCGAAATATTTCATACAACTTTATCTTCCATTTTCGAAAAGTTTTCTGCTGCTCATTCAATCGCGATCTAAAATTTATTATGTTTCTGAGTTTCGGCATTATACACGCTCAATACTCGGATCTGTGTATGAATATTGCGATAAATATTGTACGTGTGGCATTTGCCTATGAAATGTATTGAGAGTTCAGTGTTCAGTGATATAGACAGTTACCTATTATTTGCATGGCACCCGCTGATATTATTATCAGTATAGATTTCCCGTTTGCTGTGCTTTCAATGCTATGTCTACAGCACCCGTTTCAAGTGCTATTATGACGTAAACCGGGAACCTTTCAGGGTTCAATCAATTTATTGAGTGGCCATTCAGTTGATGTTTGTTTTAATAACTTGTTTCATCGGTCTTTTAAATCTGTAGGTACCTACATATAGTTACTGCGTCTGTTAGATGTCACATCGTACTTGTACTTAAAATGTTTTTTGTTAGAAAACCAACCTAAACAAACGAAATAAAATACTGATCACATTACATACGTTAAATCACGCCTGTTTCCCAGAGGGGTAGGCAAAGACCACTTCTTTCCACTTGCTACGATCTTGTCAAATTTCTTTCGCTTCTTCCACATTCACATATCGAGTCATGCACTGATCACAAATAATAGTAAAGCAAAATTTGCTCTATTTATTTGTAAAACTACTATTTACATATTAATGCTACTTGATGTAGGTAGCATTAAAATGTAAAAGAATAGTTATTGATCAAGATCTTATCTCAGGCGGTGAGTGATGCGCGTTATAAATAGTTGAACCATCAATGGACGCGAGCGCAGCGTTGAGTGATCCAAAAATCATTTTGTGATGAAATTCCGAAACAAATAATCTACTTGCACAAGGAAATAAATCAATTAAAGTTAAGAAACGAAAAAGAAAGTCGATATCTTAAATAAAAAAATGACGATGCAGGGTCGGGGTTACTTAGGATAAGTCTGTGTTATGGAATTTGTTTTGTTAGGAAGTTGGTTGGCCTTGTTGCCGATGATCATTACAATGTTGACGAAGCCGTCTTGACGAAGCTTGTTGCTACCATAATATGTAATTTACTTGTATATTGTGCTGAAATAAATGAGTTTTATTTTTTGCCTATAAAAAGCAATCGTCATGAGTTTAGTCGTCACAAGCCACATGAAAATATTAAAAGAGAGGTCGTGAGTCTACAAAGGGAGAACCTGCACTTACCGACCACGGTATTTCTCCATCAAATACTTGACTTTAAAAACTGGGCAAGAGCGTGTCTGACCATGCTCAGTGTAGGATTCCGAAGCCGTTACTAAATAAAAACTAACTCAAAAAACCACAAGTAAATATGAACTAATTCTGTATTAAAAGTTTTATATTATATATAGATAGCCCACTGACCAACGCAACGTATGTGCGGCAATTTCGTTTTAAAACAATAATTATTGTGTTGACGTTACCACTACACTGAACGATTTCATCTCTCAAGCGACTTATCTATGCAACAATAGAATGGTTAAGTGCATGCATCAATATGTACAATCTATTATCCAATATCACCAGCGTATGCGGTACTTGACATTAATTCAAAGCAGAACTAATCACTTTGACGATGAAGCTTACTTGGTAATAACTTAGGTTATACTGTTATTATATATTATATAGTTGAGCCGATTCCTGGCTGTTACTATCCTGCTGAACCTAATATTATAGCAGCATCTCTCGAAAAGCATCTCATTACTACCTAACGGAGAACCTAATGAAATGCATCTATTGGCTAAGATATGCACTACAACCCGGAGTGATAAAATCTCCTTCCGTCGGATTTGTTTTGCTATCACGTGTGATTTAAATATTTTTACTGAGACTAAAACTATTATATCAACAGGAGAATAATTTCGTGTTGAGTCTGCGAAGCAAACATTTATACACTCAATTTCGAGTTCGAACTATTTAGTTCTGACTCAAAGTTCGTATTTTGGTGTTCTGCCTTTTGGCCAAAATTTCATTTGCCAACCCGCTTTTTTTTCTGCAACTGTAAATATTTCAGGATTTATTTCAGTAATATCGTGAATAACCGTATAAGTGAGGTTAGATTTTATAAAAAATCTGAAATATTTACGGTTACAGAAAAAAAATGGGTTGGTAAATAAAACGGTTGCCCGGTTGGGAAACGATACATTTTGCCAAACATATTTGTGGTTTTTACTGAGTTGATAGGTATAACGCACTTATATTAACTTAGCATGGTTAACTGTATTAGTAATGGGAAGGGTACTCCCAACCCACATTAAGCCCTTCTATTAGATATGAGCTGGTTTCTCATCAATTAGAAAGCAATTTGGCCGGGTCCCAATAATTAGTGTCTACCAATAAGGTACGATTGTAGGAATGTCAATATATTCTCAAGTACTTCCCCTTTTTCATTAAGTCCCGGCCTGGGCTAAGTGACGTTTGGGAATTCGACGAAGACAATAAAGAAGATTAATTACGTGGGTGGTGACGAGATATCTTCAAAGTCGACTTACGTCAGACTAGATTGAACTGAGAAATTCCTTTTTAAAGTCTTAAAGATGCGTCTTTGCATGTTTTTAATCCCCCGCTAAAAAGAGGTATGGATAAGTTTAACGTTTGTATATTTGTATCTATATTTGTGTATGTGTGTGTGTGTGTCTTTAGTATCGTAGCTTCCAAACGGATACACAGATTTAGACGCATTTTTTAAAATAGTTTGAATAATGCCATTAGGCATTAGGTAAGTTGGCCATTTATATTTTTTTTGTAAAATAAATAAATAAATAATCTAGACACGCGGTAGCGTGTCAAAGCCAAGTTCAAGCTAACAGAACTGGCGAGCAGCACCGTGTGTAATATTACACGAACCATTTGGAGCCACTTTTGACACCTTAATAACTCAAAATCTATTTAACATAAAAACATAAAATTTGGTATATAATATAATATACACCATACTTTAACTAAAATAAGTTTTTATTGCGTTTACTCCTTATTCATAATGTAAATATACAGCTTGGAAGGTAAAGCCGTTTATTAGTTCCATATATGTAAATCTAGCCTCACCTGAGCCTATGAAAAAGCTCTATGAAATTGGGCTTTCACCAAAGCCGTGACTGTAACAACCATTACCGATTCAATACTTTGTTGCACGCCTACCGCTTAATAATTAGAATTCATTTAACCGATTTAAGGTGGTATGAGGTAATAAAAAAATCCGCCAAGAAGAGTTGTATGAAAATACCAAAATCGAAAAATGGACAAGTTTAATTCAACCTACAATGGAGGACCCAGTATCAATAAAACCTTAATAACTTCTAAATATATTTACATAAAGGAAAATTAAAACTATATCCTGGAGCGGTAAAAAAGGCTTTCTTATTCCTTCACGGGACACTGTATACATGGGAAAAAATAACCTTTCGCGGCATGGTTACAAAAAAACTTTATGAATATTACGTTTCAACAAGCGTATGCTGATTCAAATCGAGATGGCAATCTCTTTTCTCGTTGCGATAATTATATCATGTCTAAAACGCGAAAAATTGAAAATAATTGAAGCATCCATCATTTCCGTCACTTAAGTGCTTTGAACGTGGAAGAAGCGAAAGAAATTTGTCAAGATCGTAGCAAGTGGAAAGTAGTGGTCTCTGCCTACCCCTCTGGGAAACAGGCGTGATTTAATGTATGTATGTAAGTGCTTAGAATGTATAAGTTAAATAAGAAGCAAGAATTCAAGCGTTTTTTTAATCAAAAGACATTAGAAATGTATGTACCAATAACAATGTCACTAACGAGACAATAATTCAATTAACCGAGTAAAAAAATACTCGGTCAATACCAGAACCTCTAGTGTATGTTTAACAACAAAAAATCGAATACAGTTCGATAACTTTAATCGAGTTAACATATCACCTTGCGTTTTTTTAATTAATGCGAGTGTATTTGACGTTTCGGCACTCGATCGGTTTGAACGTGAGCTCACTTAGTCGATGGTATTATTTTTTTGGTAAGGTTGCCAGTCATGGATTAGAATGACTAAATTGAAATGTCACTTTAATCTGCGTTCTTACCTTTTGTAGTAAGTACTACTTAATTTATGCTCATAATACTTTTTATGAATGGACCTCTCTCTTTCTCAATAAAAACAGCGAGCGTAAAAGAGAAATAAGATTTCGAACACTTGACATTCGGTGCGTTTTTTGCTGTGAAAAAGTTTTCGATGGGTTTTAAAGTTTATAGCAACAAAATTAGTTTTAAAACACCAAATACCGATATGAAGACCAGTGCTACTCAGTTTGAAATGCTAGTTAATTTTATGCAACAGTAAGTTATTATTTTTTAAAGATTTTACTCAACAGAAAGTGAGTTAACTACGTTTTGTATAAATTGTCGGTGCTTATTATATTTACAGACGGAGAGGGATATTAATAAACCCTCAAAACATACTCAGGGACGCATAAATACCTTACGATTATGGGAACAATTGACTACTCTTTAACGCTGACTCAACTGGAGAATCGAAATCAACAGAAAAGTGGAAAAAAGTAAGTAAATTTTATTACCCTTATACACGTAAAATCTTATTTAGCTTACTAGCTAGCGCTTTAATATACTTTTTTTGGAACGAAACGATTTTTTGACTTACGTTTAATTTTATTCCTGTGTACTCAACATATACTTAAGTTCCTATAATGAAAATAGTGCTAACAGCAGACACAAACTTTTCATATAATTAGGTAGGTATAATTATTGTTTTTCATTGTTGCATGGTGATCTGGTTTGGAGTGATTTCAAAAACAATACCAAAAATAAAGCGGCTAAATAGGGCTGCTCGTGGGACTGTTGGTGGGCCTGAACTTCCCTTAAAGCTTCCGGACCTTGAAGAGCGAGTCCTCTATAAATTAGGGCCACAGTCTGCTACTGGGTTGAAGGGTGTAGTTGAAGCTGGCCTCTTACAGGTTTCTAATCTTATTTCCTTTTATTTGAAATAATCAATTTTAATATAATTATTTCACATCTATTTGTCACTCTTTATGGTCTCTGTTGACTTAAACTTTTACTGCCCCTTTTTAATTATACATGGATTAGAGGAGGTTGAAATAAGTTAAATGTAAGCTATTTAATTATTATTAAACTAAGAAAACAATAAATAGTAAAATTATGTTGAATGCCTGAACATTCATCATCATGTCAGCCGAAAGACGTCCACTGCTGGACATAGGCCTCCCCCAATCCTGAACATTACTTGTACTTTTTTTTTATAAAATTAATTACTATTTACAGGAATCAGCTGATACAAACAGGACATTGACGTTGTAACCAACTACACAATATGTGATAGAGACTGAAAGTCCTTCAATTTTTGATATTCCAGTTTACAATGAAAATATCAATATTACAGGTTACACTTTGCTAATTGCAAATGCAATGATGATTTGTAAATGCAATGTAGTGGTGCCCTTAATTTATTAAATTCATTACAATATGTCTATTGAACTTTTCTAACTGAACTAATATTTCAGTATGTGAGAATGATGCCTGGGACCAGCCCGGACCCTCTCATCAGCCACATGCCCCACCAATCGCAACCCTGCAATCGCCCCCAAGCCAAGCCCCGTGCTCGCCGATGCCGCAACTGGATGAGAAGCATAGGGATGAAATGGAAATGAAAGAAAGGGAACAACAAATTCAAGCAGGGTGGCAGGACATTTCGATGCAAATCATAACTGCAATTAATAAACTAATTGAAAAAAATTAACACAATAAAATGTACTACAACTTTACTGTTATATTTATTGATAACTATTTTTGTCTGAAAAAAACTATGAGTTTATTAATTTTAGTGAATTTATGAAAATGCACATTATATTTTTTTTTTATCCAAATTTTGCCATTGAAAATTACAAAGTTTAGTTTCTTAACACCAAACACGTCATACAATAAATACATATGGTTGTATTATAAAACCATAGTTATATTTTATTCAATTAAGGTTACCTTAATTATATTTTGCCTTAGGTACTTTTGATTGAAGTAGAAAGACTGTCTGGGTATCTAAGTAACAATGTAACAGTCGAAGTCATAAATATGTTTACACTTTAGTACCTTGTCACTTTAATCGCTGTGTTAATTTCATATGACACTTTAAACATGACGTTAAATAGACAAGGTACTAAATAGTAAACATATTTTTGACTTCGACTGTACAAATTCCATACTGCCAAATGTTAGTATAAAATTGACCATAATTATCATCTCCATATAAAAAAAACTTTACTACCTGTTTCTTCTTTCTAAGGTTACCTAGACTACCTAGTGACAAGAGCGTCTCTTATCTACCTTGTAATGATTAAGTGCTTTTTTTATTGAGTATATTATTGTGTTCATAGTTAGCTTAGGTACTCCCGGGCAACATGTTCAAGATTTTTTGTTCCCTAATTATTTTTTTATTGTATGTAATATAATATATTATTCAATATCAGTAAAATAATGAAGTTACATACAGTGTTTTAATAAGGTTTCCAAAGTTATAATATTATTTACTTTTAACCTTCAACCGATTTTATGGCTGACTTGGCTCTAACATTAGGTTTGCTTCAAATTTTACCATTAATTGGTGATTTTATTATTAATAACTATTGTTTAGTATTATATACATAATGAAATCCCAGTAAGGGCAGGTATATGAGTAATGAGCGCAAGTATTTGTTCGTGAGTTAAAAGTAAGTTTATTGATGTCTAGTACTCATAAGTAGACCTTAGTTTTGGAAATAAAAGTATGTAGAAAAATAATGAGTTTCCACTTAAAAGCCATAACACCAACAAAATGATATCTCTAGTATCCAAAATTGGGCTCTAAAATATCAGATACATTTCTAGTAGAGGCATAAGAGCGTGTCAGATATTTTTGAGTAAATTGGCCACGTTAGGGCTCTGTTTGAAGATATATATTATTTTATTACCGGTAACTGGTTCCCTTTTTAATGTACATACTTACACCGAATAATAAAAATGTAAGCCTTAAAAAAAAGTCACATCAAATATAAAGGACCTAGTCATTTGGTGTTTGTCATTTGATGTTCAGTTTAAAGTTAATATAATCTTAATAAAATTCAAACTGATCATGCCTGCTTTTATTATTATAACTAGCTTTACATCCGCGTAGAAGTCGTTTATCGCTATCCCTCCGGGAACTGTCTGTTTACCGTTATTAATTTACCGTTAACTAATATATAATAAAAATACTCAACGGATTTGAATGCAGTTTTCAGCAATAGATAGAGTGATTTAAGAGGAAGGTTGATATGTACAATAGGTTCTGGTTTATGTACGGGTGTTACAGAAAAGTCACATAAACCAAAGCGAAGCGGGGCGGGTCGCTAGTAATGTAATAAAGCCATTTATTTCCATTGATATAAAATAATATTAAAAGTACAAATAGTGGACTTAATGCCCAATGGCGTTCTCTACCAGTCAACTAGGCCAAACAGAAAAATAACCAAGGTAAGATAAGGTAATTTAAGCTGTATCTTACTCCTATCGGCACCTATTTGAAATAGGTACGTGCAGTTTGTTTATAATATCTGACATAAGACATCCATCAGTACCTAAGGCTTACAGTATTAGTTTAATTAAACTGCAGCAAAGGGGAACTATTGCATTTTAGCAATCCTAATTTGAATTTTATTAGATTTAATTGTAGTTAGAATCTTATGTATTGTAGTTAAAACAGTAAAAATCTGGATATTAGATCGTAAAAATCAAATTGGTTAATGTTATAACCCCCTTTGTTGTTGAAAATAGTAAATTAAGAAACAACTGGTTCAAATATTTAAATCATTCAATTTACTTATACGAAAAACCGACAAGTTTCACCACTCACTTGACGATCTCACTGCGTAAATACGAAGTGAGAACTTTACTATCGCGTTCGAGTTTAATACACACAAAGAACTGTCAAAGTTGTAACTTACACTCGCAAAAACACCCAAAACTGCTGTCATACCACTTAACGCGCTCGACGCGTTTCAAAACGCGCTCGATGCGTTTAAAACGTACCGGTATTCGAACGTGACAGTTAAATACACTCGCTGTTATAGTTTCAGCTATTCGCCGCTTGGGGCGCTTTTTAAGTTTACATACAAGCTAAGGTAAAAACGCAAACGCGATCGTGACGTTTTTTATGTGTGTAAAAATACACTAGAGGTACTGTGTTAATTACTTTTTTTGCTTAGCGTATGGTATGGTTACGAACGTAAATTTGGGACCCATTTAAAAGCAATACGCTTGAAGTCGTCAATGTCATTAAAGATGCAAAGTAATTTGTAACTTATAGGAACCTCATTGCTGCAGAATGTTAAATTAGCTTTGGGCCTAACGTGGGTCACTTTAAATCTTGGACTGTACTTATCTAGATTCATTACCTGACCTGTAAACAAATGTAAAATTTATGTTTCCTTGTTGAACTACCAAAATTGAGTGCAAAATTGGCATAATGCCGAAGTATTTTTCCACTCCAACCAATTTCGTTTCAAAACGTTCTGACGTATATACCCTCTGCAAATATTTGTCTCGAGATACCTCATCGGGCGATAATAATCCTTTTCAGGGAAGATATCGCCTTTTTACTACGCCACTCAGTTTTTCCCTTTTATCTGAGACTTGATATATTCCATATAAGATTTTTCACGTCAACTGCTACTGGTGCCTAAGTAACGTATTGTATTAGACGCAAAAGCCTCTCAGGTGCTGATGGAAAGCAATCTTAGGTTGCTTTTTGTTATGAAAGGTGAGAATACTTTCTTTGTACTCGTACTAGGATTTAGTATTTTAATAGTTCACTTGTTTATTTAGACAATAACCTGTATTTTTTTTACTATTTTACATAACTCCGAAGGGTAATGATTCCAAATTAATAAAAATTTCGATTTTTCATAATTCCGAATGCAATGTTTCTTTTGTTTGTACAATAAAGTGTTTACATTCAAATTCAAATGAATTAAGGTATTAATTATTATATTTATTTTTGATAGTGATCGTTGGTCTTATATCGTTTTTTAAGTCCTGCTGTGAGTATGAAATACCAAAAGATACCTTACCAGGCAGGTACACAACATCATCCAAGTTTTTCAAAACTTGATAGCCTTACTCACCGAATATTTTTTTTTAATTGCCATCGACGGACAAACAGGCAGACGGCCCACTTGATAGGAAGTGGTCGGAGGCGTATATAATGCGTGGCCGCGGTCTCGAAAAAATTTACATACATACATAAGTACATTAAATCACGCCTTTTTCCCAGAGGGGTAGGCAGAGACCACTTCTTTCCACTTGCTACGATCTTGACAAATTTCTTAAAATTTAATTTAATGACACTTATTTTAAAAAGCTCATATTGCACCAGGAAGTTCATTCCAAATTCCTATAATACGCGCCAGAAGCGTTCTAGAGAACCAGCGTCTATGCCTGCGCAGTGACTCAAGAAATTGGAAATGAACATCCTGCCGATGACGAGAAGTGTGATGGTGGAATGAAGCCATATTGGCACGAATCTAAATAAGGTGCGCTTCAATCAGTCTAAAAAATTTTTATTTTTTGTAGCATAAAAGTCACATAATATAACATAGATACATTTAGCATACAAACCTTTTGTATAACATTCATAATTATGCAATATACCATCTGATATACTATACATTAAGTATAATTCTTAAAAATAATAAAAACATTTGCAATAATGATCCTGTGAATTAGCTAACTATAAATTATAATATATTTAAATCAAAGTCATTTAAACCAATACGCTAAATTTTACCAATCTCGCCTTTACTTATAGGTTAGGTTACATTAAAGTTGCGTCAAGGCGCGAAGCGCCATAACTACAAAGAATAGGAGCTCCGCCCAGTGGTGCTCCGTCGAATTGTTCGTACACTTCTTTTTAAGTTACTATTATACTATTTATTGAGTCAGTGTACATGGGGGAAATATTAGTTTTATATTTATTTAGCGTTATTATATTGTATATACGTTTTGTATTTAAATATTATACAAAATGATAAATATTATATTAATGCGTTATGCACCTGTTTTTATGAAAACTCATAATTATGATTAAAGGCATCATCATTTTGTTTTTATTCACTTTGATCATTATATAAATCAGAATTATGTAATTTGTGTTATGTAAAATGGAAAAAATGTACATTTCTTTTTAAATTACCAATTATTTACACACCCTTCTGAACAGTTTCTCGGTACCCTCCCCATTATACAGACGGTAGAAAACGCAGAGTAACTACGCAATGTAATACTTTTAACTTACGTTAAAAGGTAATGGTTGTTACCAACCATTACCTTTTTTAAACCGATTTTACACCCTGTACTTTAGCAACGCAATGTTAACAAAAGTAGTTTGATTTCACCAACAAAATGGAAAAGGCAAGTTAACGATTGTATTTTTAACCGACTTCAAAAAAGGAGGAGGTTATACGTTCCACTGTATGTATTTTTATTTTTTATTTTTTTTATGTATGTTCACCGATTACTCCGTCAATTGTGGACCGATTTTATTATTCCAGCAATTTGCTATCATAAGTGAAATTACCTTGATATGGCTATAAATTGAAAATCACAATTTACCGTCGTACCCATTATTGTGTTAAGTGTTACCAAATGACTTCTGAATTTAACTGAAGCTAACAAGGAAAGGCTTTTAGGGTTTCGTGTCGATAAGCTTGAAAAGAGTTGAATATAATGGTTCCCATCTATAATCGAAAAACGCAAGCTTTGAATCTGATAACAGTGATGTTAGACTTGTTAGTATACAGGATGAAAAGTTAAATACATTGTTTTATACAGTTCGTATCTTCTATACGAACATACATTTTAACGTACGATAATTTTAAGTGCTGTTAACCATTTTACTATAAAAATATAACAATTATCCTTGGTAATTTAGAGTAGCAATTTTTTTTATTATCTCGAACAGCAATGTTATGTAAAGTTTTATTTGGCGTTTCCGAGAAACTGACTTTAGTTTCTTTTCAGTTTTAATCTTAAACTTATTTAGCGGTCGTCGTTGTTAACATTGTTACCGATACAATGCTTACCGATTTATATGGAAAAAGTTTTACTAACAAAAGATATCAAACTATGTTCATCAAAGTTTGTACTTTCAGCCCTTAAAATTGAATACATGTTCGTATGGAAGACACACATTGTACATACAGTTGTAGATGGCACGGACATATTGGTGACCCAAATTTATTAATCTCATTAGCTCAATTAACCGTGTGCAATCAATTTGATGCCAGCAGCACTGCAGAGATTTACCGCATTTATTTTTTTGACGCCATATTTAAAGGTTAAAACCCTTCTAAAGTTACGTAATGAAAATGTTCGTATGAATAAAATTATTGGATTACCTAGGGGCAGACCTACATGTTATAAAAATATTTTATCACAGTATCTAATGGAAAATAATGACATTTAAAAGAACAACGATAAAAAAGAGCATGTGTCGTGGTTTTGCCTGGAGTACTTACGTGCATGACGACTTTTACTGCATGTTCGTATAAAAGTGTGGGTTCATTTTTCTGCGGACTTTGAAAAAACTGGGTCGCGTCGCCTACAATGGATAAAAAGGTGTCGGAGTCGCCTTTTAGCTCTCGGAGTGGGTTGGGGATAAAAGAGCGTTTAGGCCCAATCTCAAAAAATGAACAATGACCCTTATTTTGCAAGTAGACCACATTTAAATTTCTTTGGTCTACTGCTTTGATCGGCTATTTTTGAACTGAAACACAAAATTACAGTGAAAGTCTACACAAAGAAACACAAGTAAAATTGGGGTAACCCTTTATTTGGCAATGTATATTATAAGATAGATACCATAACTTTTACTTTTTTGCTGCATTAAAATCCGAAGAGGCTTCAATCCATGACTTCTTTTATTTTTGCCAAGAAAAGGGTTTGAACTCCAAGCTAGAAAATATAAACGTCACATTAGTTGAGCAAAAGTGAGCATTATGAACGTAGGAAACGTAAAACAAATATTGCGCTTTGTACGTTTTCATTACAAAAGAAACATTCAATATCGTTGATAGAGCCATTAGGTTATTGTCTTTAAGGCGCTCCCTCAGCTTATCAAAGAGCTAGTATTCTTTTTTTTAGCAAAAATACTATCGTTTTTGCAGTCAGCTCTTTTTATTAGATTAATTCTTGTTAAAATTCATAGGATTATCAAAGCTCTTTATAAATAAAAATGTTACCTTTGCAAATAAAGAAATTCCAACTGCTTATATTAAAACCAATTACAAACTACAATGGAAGTTTGTTCAGCGTTAAGTTTTTAGTAACAAGGAGAAAGAAACAGTCCGTAAGTAATTTTGTTTTTATTTTAAACGTTCTAAATGTTGGTAATAAAGCAGTAAACTTCATCCATGACTGAGTGCGAACGTTTACTCAAAGCATCAGTTTATGAGTATTAGGTTGGTATCACTGCAACACATGGTCTTACCATTTGGGTTATTGATACAAATCAATATTCCAATTTCCATGCGTTGCCCTCACTCGTTTATCGCAAGGTTTATTGGAAGGTATCCCTGAAAAAGGGTAAGTGACTTAAAATTTCTGTGGTACCGTATTTGTCCCCATACCAACTAACGATACAACTGGCATGTCTACTAAATGAGCTAAAGCACGAAACTCCAAAACGAAATACCGTGTTCCGAAAATCACCTCATTCCAGATTACTTTGGTCTTTACCAGAAATGTAAAATCGATGACGTAGGTATTTCAAAGTAGGTTAGGTTCAGAGATGATTTATTACTAAAAGAGCTGTTAAAGTTTCTTAGTTTGAAAGTTTAAGTTGGCACCTAAATCACTTGAGATGTGGTTGCGGTTAGGTGTTTGGTAAAGTCATGTCTAATTAAGGGATTACCGTTTCTGCATATTTTAAACTTTTAAAATATTATAATAAAATAATGCCGATTTTTAATCACTCTCTCACCGAAAGCTCGCGGCCCCTGGGTATGGACTTTAACTGCATTTATTTACCAATTAGAAACGGCGACGGAGTAGCCAGGAAATCGCCCTAAACAAAATTGATGCACGAATATCACAGTAGGAAACTACTTATGTGATATTGAACTTCAGTCTTGATTTGTGACACGTATACACGTAGCGAATGCGGCCGCAGCCTTGCGGTGATCAAGCTATACTATACATGTAGGCAGTTGAGAGCTTAGTAAACATTGTGTGATGAGTTTATGAGAGCTAGAGATAATTTGTCGCGCAAAGATTTTGATGATTGTTGGTACAGACGAGTTCACCTATCTTTCTTTTGCGACTTCAGAGCCTAGTCAAGATGTTGACGCTGTTTTCCATCTAAATATTGTATCATTTCATCAAATTTCATTTCATTGAACGCTATTTGTTGCTGAAACCATGATGTTTTCAAGATATTCTAAAAAAGGAGTTTTATAATAAATAATTTCATTTATATAAGTATAATTGTAGGTAAAATGAAAATTCTGCGTATCTAATGATACGTTCGTTGAAAGGTGTTTCGATAAAATAATCGGTAAGTACCCAGTTTTAACACATGTTAGCTGGCTACGGTAATCTTATTACACGTTTCAGGCTAACCTCAAACCACTTTTACACATGGTGGTTGGCTTAGACGTTTTTGATGTGTTTATTTAATAGGTTGGAGTTTTACAGTCGTTTAATAACTAGTTAGCGATAAAATGTTTGAAAAGCAAATAGGTTGTTCGAGGTCGGTTTGAATAGCCAATAAATTTACGTAATAAATAGTGTACTTTTAGAAATGACATGTCTCACATTTTAAGGGGTCCATAATCCGTAGGTATCCTGATGGAAAAAACGGAGAGTTTTCTACAATTTGTTGAGAATATGTTTTTATTTGTTGATTAAAAATACAACTGTTTTACTAGGTATACGTGTTATTGTAAAGTAGGTACTACCACTAGCAGAATTATTCCATAATAATCGTACAAAATAGAGTGCATAAAGTTCAAAAAAAAATTTACTATATCCAGCGATGGACGTTTTTCAGTTGATGTCGATTTTATATTTTGAACGCCTAAGATAGATTTTCGGCTATATTTCATAGGGCTACAACTTTTTTACACATTGATACAACGTACAACAATGGCGCCAACGTTCCATATGATACGGTCAGGCCATTGTTCTTTAATTATCAGAAGAATTAAAACGACGAACGCACAAGTGTGGAAAATATTGTTTTGTTACAAACGTGTTGGAATTGTTTTTAATAAAAAGGTTCCTAGAGTTTTAAAACCTTTTTAATTGCTGAGCGACCCTAAATTACTTGGTTTTTTTTTTGCGACAGGGTTCTAAAGTGTCTCGACTTTTAAAATTATTAACCTGGTCGTGAACGTTAATTTAAGACCAATTTAAAAGAAATACTTGAAGTAATTAGCTTATAGGAAACTCAATGTTATTGCTGTAGAGTGCCATTTTAACTTTTTACCTAATGTGGGTCACGTGCCTAAGTGTTTTACTTGTATTTACCAAGTTTAATTAATAAAACTTGAGTTTTGGCAAATTGTTGACGAATCATCTAAAAGTTTATGAAACCATAATTAAAGTTTTTATTACTTGAATAATATACAGAAGTTATAAGGCTCCAGTTAAACGCCTACCTTTTTTATTCTATCAATAAGTTACTTAGATGTCGTGAAACTTCGTAGATTACAAAATGGAATAACAATCAGTTAGCAGTTGATTGGGCCGCAGGAATTTCGTGGGGGCTCGTTTGCATTTTCCACTCCCTATAAACCTTTTCGTGCCTTTGTTCCTTATCCTATATTATCTCAATCATTGTTAAAAACCTCTAAAAAATTAAATTTAAAGAAAACTTATACTTAACGCCTTCGAATCGCGTTAAAACATAATCTGTCACGCCGAGAACTCCCATCCCGCCTGTCATGAGCTTTAATCTCTGAAACTAGATATTTCAACGGATAAGCTGTGTATGCGCTGACAAGACGGCGCAGCGGGGAGTGAATGATAAAACCGCAGAGGGAAGAGCCAGTCTGCGACATAATCTTTATTCTACGTAAATGTATACTTACGTTGTTTAATAGAAAAAATACTGTCCTTTGAAGAAACTAAATGATTTTACTGTGTCTTGGATAAGATTTGAATGTATAGTTTCTATACCTAAATAGAGGAAGAAGAAGAAGAAGAAGAAATACATTTATTCCCTAAACAGAAGAGACCCAAATAGACAAAATGAAAGATAACAAACAATGTGACAGAAACAGCACGGAGATACATGTCATAAACTCACGGCTTCATGCGCAGAATTGGGTAGGCAGAGCTACAGAATTACCAAAAACCCTAAGAAAACTGTTTTGATAATTTTGCAACCACATTTTGCACAATTAGGCTAGACTTTTACCAGTGTATAGTTTCTATGAAGGTGCTTTTCTCATTATGAATCCTTTTGTTCTTTCTTTGGATCACTGGATGCAGACATTTCATCTTGATCATTATCTTCAGATGAAAGACGTCCACCGCTGGACATAGTTCTTCTCCAAGAATCTCCACTATGAGCGGTTTTGTGTGACTCGCAACTCGCACTCCGTTTCCCGAGGTCTTAACCTGTGGCCGCAGACAGGATGCATTGCGAGATCGTTACCGTTATCGAAAATTTATAGGATTGACGTAAACTGCCGGAAGGTCGCGTCGAGCGCATAATATGTTACTTCGATACATTTTATCAGTTTTAGAAAGTCGTTTACGTTAGCTTTGTTCATCTTCTCTAGCCTCGGAGTCAGCGACATTAAACGATGCATAACTTCGCAAATTCTTTAAATCCTAAGTAATCATAAATATCTGGTAAGTTAGAGTACTACGTAATCTTGTTAAATACAACATAAGTTTGTGAAAACTATTTGAATAGTTTCGTTAGGTGCTCACGGCAACATCAAAGCAAGTTGAAAAGTTTAAATATAGTGAGGTAAAAGGTATGCTCTTTGTTTTTGTGGCTCTTGGGCCACATACAATTTGCTATTGCTTTTTAAAGAAATCAGATGTGTCTTAATTATAATATAACATTAGTATAATATTACCTAATACTAATTAATATTAGTATTAGTATTTAATATTAGTATTACCTAATACTAATTAATATTAGTATTACCTAATACTAATTAATATTAGTATTACCTAATACTATTTAATATCAGTATGACCTAATACTAATATTAAAAGCCGATGCAAAATTAAATGTTTTTGTCAAAAAAAAACATTTTCATGTCATGCTTTTGCTGTCGAAGCAAGATCAAACTAATGAGTCCCAACACGGTGAGTCTACGTTAAGTACTGCAAAAATCCTTGTACCACCTTCCGACTCCATCATCAGATCAGCTTTTAGATAGATCATTGCATTGTCATGCGGGTTTACATACGTGGTCCGAAATTTCAGCACATTCCATTAACGGAAACTGGTTCAAAATTGACTTGCAAATTTTAACGGACTACTTACAATTGGGATTGACCAAAAAAAATAACTCACGGTTTTTACTTTCTCATTCAAGTACTTAATAGAAAATTCTAAGACACCAATTTCATTAATTTTGTTTTTGAACCAATAGTTTTTTTTAAATATCTTTATTTATTTAGCAGACATTTTATGGATGACATGATTATTTTTAATTTGGGATAGCATTTCCTAATAAATTACAACAATTAAATGATATCCAATGAAAAAAAGTGATTGTAATAGTGTATTAAAAAATTCCATGCAAGTTACATAAAAACCGATACAAAATGTTTTTTTTTGTTAAGTCCTTGGTGCATACAAATACCAATATTTTATGTTTAACTTTTTTTTAATTTGATATAGTTTAAAAATTCGAATCGTACGTTCCCAAATTCCCTCACGTTTCACGTTTGCAAATGTAGTTATGAGCTATTTTATGTGTTATTCCGTTTCTATCTGGTCAGAGCAACAATAAATCCAGTAACGTATGCACTATACCGAAACGTAAACGTGAACTTTATAGTCCGACGGACATTTTATTGTTGCACTCGGGGTTACGATCACGCATCTGTTTTGAATAGACCCAACTACGTATGGAAACTGTAAGGCTGTGTAGTACGGTAAAACTGTGCTGTATATAACACACCATGGGATTGTAGAGATTTTGTTGACTTCTTGATTCCGTCGTGTTAAATAATCACTAAAGCGAAAAACGAAAACCCTCTTCAATTAGTCTTGAACTCGGTGCTTAGTTAAAACTAACAGCGATAGATGGCGTTAGTATATTCACTCGGAGTAATGTAAAGGAAGCGATGAATTATAGACGACGCAGTAAGCCTGTCAACAGAAATGGCCAAAGATGTATGCAAACCCAAACTAAACAATTTACTATTACTACACGAGCGAGTATCGTCAATGATTTATACTCTTGACGATTACTATCATCTTAAGTTCTACCCTTGTAGTTTCGCTATGTCCGTTTATTTGTCTTTCTGTCGGTGTTTCGGTATGTCACACTCACTTTTTCTCAGAAACTATCAAAGTCACAGAACAAAAATTTCGTACATGGAAAATATGGGTTTTTTTACTCATGTGACAGATGGTTGGCTGTTACAAAACCATCTCAAAATCATCATGATGATATGAGCTCTAAAAGTGACATTTTCGCTAGGGTTAGGTACATATCCCCAAAACTACAAGTAGATAGGTACTGAAAATCTTGATTTTTTAATGAAATGATGATGTTTAAGCCCTTTGTGCACGGACGTGTTAGTTACACGGGCAGCTGCGCTACCAGGCTTGCATGCAAGGACGGTACAATAGCAAGATAGCTATTTGTATTCTAGCATATTTTCAGTTTAACGCTGCATTTGATAAAATGGGGATTTTCTTACAATTTTCATCCTTTACATATTCGCATATAAACACGTATTCAAATTTAGTATGAGCGGTATTTTGCTGTTCAATTTTCCTATCAGTTTATATGTATACTTACGTAAATAGGACAAAAAAAAATAAGAGCGTGGGCGGGTGCCTGGGTAAACCTACGTCGCTATTGCCTAACGCACTCGCAATCTCAATTGGCTTCAAAGCGGAACAATTGTTTTCATTTTGTATGCAGACAAGCCTTCGATTTTCAAAATAAAAACAATTGCGATTGCGAGTGCGTTAAGTTATAGCCTCTCTGGCTGAAGCAATTTAGCTACTGTTCTCGTACTAAATTGCAATCGATATTGAGTTCGTTGTGTATTGTGGTATGGGGAAGGCAAATGAGCATACAGGCTACCGGTTGGTAAATGGATTGTAAAGCCTCAAGATGGCAATCACAAGATCGCAAATACTTTATATTTTGCTTCTTTTTAACCCGACTGCTGTAAACAGTGTTCCATCAGCTGAAGTGATCGCCCGATTTGGTCAAGCGAGCTGTCCTTAGATTTGTTTTTTTTAGTAATTTGATTTCCTGTGTTCGAGCCCTTAGCTCCATCACGACGGATCGTAAAGCTCTCTTTTATTGGTCGACCCGCGCTTTGGTTTGCATATGTCATTATTTTAGACCTTTCTGACACTAGTTTACGATCTCATTTTTTACTGGGATCAGTTTATTTTATCTGCTTTGTGCAGTTTTATAATATGACAGTTCATACAATTTCGATTGACTGATGTTTTATTATCTATAAACGTTTAGAATATCATTCGCAGTTTGATATCATATGACAGTTCTTTTTTTAAATACCTATTATACACTCGGCGTCAAAAAAATTGCAACTTTTCTAAAATTCGTTTTAAGCGATTATTACTCCTAAGATACTTGTTTACTGTATCTTAGGAATAATAATCGCTTGAAACGAATTTTAGGAAAGTTGCGTTTTTTTTGACGCCGAGTATAGTATGTTTACTGAGATAGTTCGCGAATAATTCTCTAAAGGTATATGCTTGGTCTCTTTCTGTCAAATTCAAATGTCACAATTAAAGATAAGTACAAACCATATTTGAAACATAGTTTAGTTGTTCTGCGTTTATGAATAAGAGGGTTATTATTCATCGTCCTGGGCTTACATGCGTCCAGTTTTGGGCATAAACTGTGCTTCCTCTTATTTCCTCGATTCTTTCCTTCTTGGGATTTATATATTACACAATATCATGTTATACAATTCTGCCTGTCCAAATTATCACGTCATAACATTGCTCCATAAAAGACGGCTGGCGATAAACATAATATAATATTACATAGGTACACAACCTGTGAATCAAATAAGTTTTTCGCTCCACTGTGTGAAGTAGGTTTTTTTTCCAGTGTTTAAATATATAGAATGATGGATTAGCCATGGCAAAGTTTACAAACTAGCAATTACTTGACGCAAGCCTTTCTCAAGGATTTTCACTTAATCGGTCTTGCGCTACTCCCATCCAAGCAATTAATTTGGAAACCATCCAAATTATTCTAAACAAGTTTCAGTCGATTAGGCACCCATTCATTAAGGATTCACTCGGTACCCAGTGACTCCATAACCCGCCAAATCAAGTGTAAGTAATTCCAATGTTGACGTCATTATCATCCATATTGGGTTAATGGAGACCGTATTTGATAATGTCTAAATCTGACAACAAAATAAACAGATACACTTTAAATCGGGATTTAATCTTAGGTAGTAAAATAAACATTTATTTAGTTCGACGTTTCGACTGTTACAACAGCCAAATCAATCAGATGTGAGGCGAAGGCTAGACGTGCAGTAAATTCTGAGATCTACTTCAAAGATAGTATTGATATCCGTCAATCGGATATGTCAGTAGGTATTTACCTATCACTAAAATCTAGATTTATGGATTCCACATACATACATACATACATACATAAACTCACGCCTTTATTCAAAGAGTGGGGAAGGCAGAGCTACAGAATTACCAACAACTCTAAAAACTTGTTGTTAATTCTGTAACCACATTTTGCACACTAAGGGCCTGTTTCACAATCACAAGTAAATTTATCTGCCATATAAAGTTAGCTCTCTCTTTGTCTATTTTCAAGTGTAAGAAAGAGAAAGGGCTAAATTTATCTGTCAAATACGCTTTACTTGCCGATTGTGAAACAGGCGGTTAGGCTAAGATGTTTACCAGTGTATTAGTGACAGGTTGCAAGCCCATCGCCTAACAATACTATACGCCGGATTCCGTAACGGGAGTTTGTCATAAAAATTAAGATCCGTCTATATACTAAATAACACGATCAATAAATATCTACTGCGATATATAGGTATAGTTTTCGCCCCATATCCATTACACGTCTAAACTCTACGAAACACCTTATACCAGTACAGATCTTGCACAAGCTTGGGTAGCCAAATCACGGTCTCTATTCTAGGTGGTAAAAACCATAATCATCTTTGTCCTGTCATGGTATTGGTTTTAACTCGACCGCCATTACTCTCAAGTAAATAAGAGCTTTCAAGACGTTGACAATACGATCAATCTAGTTACTGACATCACAAATTAAAAGCTGCACTGTAGAATGCACTTATACCTACGTAGATATGATGAAAGCCTCATTTAAAACACAAAACGAGTGAATTGAGTACATTTGTCGTAGAACAACTCAATCAGATAATACGAGTACATCACGATGCTTATTATAACTGAAAATACACGTACGTCGTACATTTATCTGATGTATTTATGTATAGTAGACGGTCTAACCGTTTGTTTTGGTCAAAAGAGGCTTTGTTCCAGTCTTTTAAGAAAACACTTAAGCCGGTCAAAAGATATATAAAAATCTTATATGTGGATCTTTTGTCATTTAATATTCATATCCCCGAGAATTGTTAAAAGCCGAAATATTAAACGTGGCGTGTATTTTATATTTTCACAAGAAAGGTATCTAAGCATGAGAAAGCTTTATTGGGTATTTGTATTTAGAAAAACTGTTCTTATCGGGTTAAAAAAACTTGTTAACCTGTGAAACGTCATGTGATATACATACCTATGTATTACAATATTAATCTCAATTTCAACCACACTGAGTTGAAGAAGGATGAGATCGCTCATTAGCGATAATACCGCCTATTGTTTACCTCTACCTTAAATCTTCTTTTGAATTTTGTATTTTGTATTGTATTGTATCGCTATGTATATTTTGTATATCGGAAGTCGATAAGTGAGAAGTTATTGAAAAGTGCCACGAAAATTGCGGGCTATGATTATGACACACCTTATTCCTCAGACATTAAGAAGTTACAAGTAATATTAGACAATTGAAGTTTTTTTTGTTATTGTCAGTTAAAGTATTTATTTGTCTTTTTTTTGTTTAAAATGTGTTCGAGTCTTTGAGTTCGATAAAATTATTCTAACATAACTATGACGACTCTGTGGAATCTAGAATTACGGTATGCAATGCACCCAAAAGTCCTAAGCCTACAATATTATGTTCTCGATTGGCAATTTGTGTCTATGGTATGTTCTTGTTTTTTCCTATGTGGCTAGCAAGAAAAACCACTTTATCCGTATTGTATATTATTTTACGCCAATGTCATAGATACGAGGAATCGGGTTTAAAATGACATAATTTGATGGGTATTCCCCGCAAGCCACAATAACGTTTGTCACATAAAACTTGTGCCCTAAATAATGTTTGTCATACCATACATTTGCCATAACGTTAATTCGACCTAAACGTCGATAGCCATAATGTTACATTACGAGTACCTAAATGTATCTACGTGTAAGCCGGGCGGTCGCGTCAAGAGCTTATGTCAATTCGAATCATTTTGTCAATTTTCGAAAATGTTTTACGTAACTTTAAGCAACTGGCCTAGGGACCCAGGTAGTATACATGACTTAAGCTTAATCGTACGTCAAATATATTCATATCCATACAATAGTTCTGGGGTTAAATGTCTTGAACACAGAAAGTCAGTGAATTCGGCGCAATCATAGCTTGACTCATCTACCCGTAATCATTAAGAAGAAAGCTGAACCTTGATAAGTTTAAGGTCATTTATGTAATGTAGGTTAGTCCCTAAAACGACGGATCAAGTTAAATTGTCAAGTTCAGTTAAACGTCGAGGCCTCCTTAAAGACTCCTTATTCATAAACGCCCGCTCCATCACTAATAGCCCAATGAAAAATGTATCCAAAAGTAATTTCGTGAGCGTAACACATAGGAGGGGGTAGGGAGGCGATAGTGGTTGCTGGGATGCAAATTACCCCCATATGTTGAGATGGTAGTCTTGAGGTTTCAAATGTCTATGGGTTTCAGATGCCACTTACCATAAACGTGCCTACTCTTAGCCATAAAAAAAAAGTTGGATTTGAATAGACTGAATTTATGCAATGTTTTGATTTTACGTACACACAGCAACACATCTAGCTATACACTTCAGAAATCTGAAATATTGCATGAAAGAGAGTCGCACTAGAATCGTATGTTGTTGACATAATACACATATATACATCTCTTTCTTTTTCTCTCTGCTCTGTCTTTAATGGTTAGTTAGGTGTGATGTTGTGTGTACCTATTGATGTAACTGCGTGATGTCGGGGGGTGGAGGCAGAGAGAGCCACAGATTATAACAAATATGTGATGCTACTAAAATCCCCTTAAGTGTGTTTCACACAGGGAGACGTTCAGTTTAAAATTTGACAATCTTTGCATACCGAACTTAAAGCACTTATGCTATAGCTTAATTATTCATTGTGACATTTGAATTTGGCATAAACTGACAAAACCATTAATCTCCCAACTTTTGGTATTGTTATTACTTATTATGTATGGCTCTTTGTTCCTTTGTAGGCTGAACGGGTGGCCCGATTTCAAAAAACGAGGTGTCGTTGGATTCGATTTAGTGCCGCGGGTTTTACTGGGTATTCAAAAATAAAAAATGCAGGATTATAAATGTATTTGGATATTAACATACACAATTCAATTCAAAACATGTGTTTGAGTATTTACCTAAAGCTTTCCTTTTTGTTGGACTTGGATGCTTTTACGAATAAGATGTCTCAAACGGCTCTTCTCCTCATTCTAAACTTAAATGTTGTTTTGTATTTGAACTTTCTTTATTGCACAAAAATAGAAATATTACAAAATTGTCATTAAAGTAATGTATAAACATATTTTTTCTACACGCGTACTTTAAACCGCTTATATTGATATCGTTAATGGCATCAGAATACCACCTATTAGCGTAACCGAAGCGTGAAAACAATTCTATAATGAGCCATGGTAATAAAAGTTGTATAATAATTATAACAGCATTGTTTTTTCGCGTTTAGTGAACACTTGACATCCTAATTTGTATAATAAACAGTTAAAAATATTTTAAAACCAATTACAACGTTTATTGAAATATGTGTTTAAAATTACATTTTAATTAAATTACTAAAAATAGGTAATTAATATCCATCGATTTGTTACCAGGTTACCATGGTTACGTTCAATATGGATATTAACTAAATGGCTTTTCTTTTGGCATTCCAACTTTTATGATATATGTATTTTCAGAACTGGTTTAGTAACTTTTCAAATTTACATTAAATTTATAAACATTTAAGAATAAAATTCACACACTATTAACACAAATCGGAATAATGAAAATTACTTTGCTGACAAGTAATTTGTTAGCAGAAAAATCAAGGAAAGTATAAGTAAGAAAAATTCACGATTGTTTATTTTTGTCGCCCATAATTCGAATAAGTTTGACTGTAGGTACGTGTGTCTATAATACTAAATTCTTATAATTTTACATAGACGTTTCTTGTATTTTAATATTTTTGTTTACAGACGCATCTTTTGACTTGATGCCAACATTGTTCCTACAATGTTAGTGTGCAAACCTTAACATATTGGTTTATACATGATGACATGTTATTTTCCAGGTAATTTTAACTGAAATTAGTTTTGCTGAAATATAACGATATGGTTCAAAATTGGGCATTATGATTGAAATAATGCAACCGATCGGTAGGTAGCACTTTGCATTGTCTACTTAGTTTTTTTTTTAATGTCATAGAGAAGACAAACGAACACACAAGCCACCTGATGGTAAGTGGAAACTGCGACCCGTAGACATTTGCATTCACAAGACTGCAATGCAATCCTAAGACTGCAAATGCGTTGCCAACCCTGAGGACTAAGATGGAATGCCTTTATGCTGGTCATTTCACCGGCTGTCTTATCCCCAAACCGGAACACAACAATGCGAACACTGCTGCTTGACGGTTGGTTAATGGATAAGATGGTGGTAGCGATCCGGACGGACCCTGCACAATGTCCTACCACCCGCAAGATCTTACTTGGTGTATAAACTACCCATAGACAATGTTCAAATATAGGCTCATATCTCTGTATATTGTTATTACTCTGATATAATGCATATAAAGTATAAAAAGGTCGCGCACGCGGAAAGAAGTAACATAAAAAATTATAGGGTCGTCGTAGCTATTCACAGGGCCTCAGTTTTGTAAAGTGACCCTGTAAGTAAGGCCTTGGAAATAGCACGTTATTTCTTATTTCCATCGCATTTTGTTGCGAATTCTTCTTGATCTATGGTGATCAGCCTAAATAGAAAAACGGAAAACGTTTCATTCCGAGCATGTTTGAGAAAATATACATTCTGCAAAGAATAAGGATAAATGAGTTTTTGTCGATAAATTCTCAGGCGAAAACAGTAGTTTCAAATATGGCTCAACGAAATGAAGGTACCTTGGTACATACTCTTAGTTGACTTGTGGAATTTGAGTATCGTTGAGGAAGTTTTAATTTAAATTGTACGCCCACTTAGAGCTGGAAAATTGTTACACTTGTGCTAGGTTGAGTTGGAAAGTTTTCCTGACCGTTAATTGGGACGCAGTCTGATTTAAATTTAATAAAATGTAAAGGGCACCACTGAGTAAAAAAACAATCCTTCCGTCGTATATCGTATTGAATAGAATGTAATAGAAAACGTTTATTCGACTAACACTATAAGTAGTATAACGCAAGGGTACCTATTTATATGTGTAATATTATTTAAAAGTGTATTTTTATTTTCCATTTCCACGATTGTTGTGAAAATGACACTTATATTATGTTGTGATGGAAACGGAGATAGTATATTTTTATCCTGAATCCTATCAAGGTTCATTAGAAACCTTTTAATTTTGTAATAAGAAATGCTACTCAACAACAGATGGCGCTTTGTTAAACCTAATTATCCAGTAGATGTCGCTGGTATTACTAGAGTACCAGATTCTGCTGTACCACGCAACTGTGCCATTGTTAAAAGTTACTTGAAAGTATAAAAATCCAAACGTACCAAGTACAATTCATAACTTTTTTTCCCATCATTAACCTTAGCACGTGGCTGATGCTCGAGTGAGAAATTCCAGGCATTTACGAGCAAAGTGGCAATTTTCCCCTCGTCTCAAGCTTTACTTGCCCGACGTGTGTTCTCTTTGCCGCGGCTCCCCGGAAATGACTGGATCGTGAAGTCTCCTTCCGATGTAGTTAACTTGCTTCCTGTCGGTATAAGTTGTCTAATGATATTAGGTACGGTTGAACGACTTCTGAACTACGTTTACCTGGTATTAGAATATTTTATAAAAAATGAAAATCGCACCCTAATCTCCCATCAGCACCACGTGTGTGCGTCAATTTTATTCTGCACTAGTTATGTCACTATTTGTGTATTCTTAAATGTTTATGTTATTTGTGTCGCGTTGTTTTATAAGTTAATCAAGAAATTAAATACATGTTTCACTCTTTCTTTCTTTAATCGTAAATAATTTTAGTACTTATGAAGATGAAGACTGATTTCAAGTTTTTATATTGAGCTGTGTAAGCTTGGGTGATGAAGAACAAGAACAAATAATGGACACTTGATTCTTATGGAACAGAAGATAAGTGTTATTAATTTATTTTGGTACAGTCATTTTATGACCTGATGATCTTTGATTTAAGCCTAAGCCTAAGTGAGCAAAATGTGGTTACAGAATTATCAAAAGTTTGTATAGTTGTTGGAAATTCTGTAGCTCTGCCTACCCCACTCTGGGAATAAAGGTGTGAGTTTATGTATGTATGTGTTTTTGAATTAGGAGTTAAGTGTCCATTATTAGTGCCTTTAGGTAATAGCGTTCAACATTGGTGCCGTCACCCTACAAGTTGTTTATCAGCCAGTAAAATATTAGTTTTACATGACCATATATAAACAATTAGTGTGGTAATGAAGAGGGCCGATCACAACCGGTGACGCTGAAAAGCGATGACGTCAGTGAACATCATTTGCGTCATTGTACTTTACTATGAAATAAGTTTGCTCGTTGTACGTGGGTTATTACTACGGAATATTAATAACGTTTTAAAATATATAGCTAAAAGCTGGACATAGGCCCTTCACATATAAGTTAGTGTTATTGTTAAAGTAAAGTGTCTTAAAGTTCAATTTAAGGACTTTGTTGTCACTTTCATGAGAAATATAATATAAAAAATCTCCTATTTTTGCAAGTAATAAGTTTTCACACGCATGAAATATCAAAGTTGATCTGCAGACGTTTGACTCGAGAATGTTTTTGTAAATGTCGGAGACGTAACAACCTCTATTTTTCGGTTACTTGATTTTTAGTAATGGATGTTCTGTGATGAAAAATGAATGCTTTGCAAAAGACAGTCGTGTTACGGATATTCTGTTTGGTTTTTGTGGTTTGATCGTTTATCTTTGCTGAGGGTTTTTCTGTTAGAATATAGCGGGCAGAATGGCTTTATGTTTGTCACTTTACTATCGACTATTGACATTGAGACAGCGGGACAGTTTTTTCTCTTGTGGCAAATCGCCAATATTTTGGTCCGTTGCAATGCTATTGTTAAAAAATATATAATTTATCTGTGTATGGATCCTTTATCCCGAAGTGAATAACCCTAGTTCCATCAAAAAAAATGTCTAATTGACGTGATGGGCTAGTGTATGGACGCATTTGTCCACACTGGCTGGTAAAAGCAGTATACAGGGTCTCGTGGAAATCTAGGTTATTAGGATCAAATAAGCTAAGAAAAAACGTTGCTGTTATAAAATAAAATGTTTATATTCGACTTTGTCAAAATTTTGTTTCGTTCTTCTCTTGTTTTGCCAAGAAAGCGAAATGTAGATAAGTACAAAATTAAAGTAGAAAATCGATGAAGTTACATAAAAACTAGATTTATTTGCATCAAAATGATCCTTACATTTTTTTGATACAAATTATGCGGTGCGATACATTTTAAAACATCAATTTTTTTAGTAAAATTTTGTGTGTGTACGTAACATTACTTAAATGGACATCAAACCGTACAAAAACCCATGAAGTCGTTTCTGATTGTCGTAGTATTAAAATGGCAGTGGACAGTTGCAAATGGTTACCAGGAAAATAAACAGCGAACCCTTCACCACAATAACGTTATCCTTAACAGAATATGTTGGGACATTATTTTATAACAGATCCTCTTTAGCCGCTGAAATGTGCACATAGTTTATATGCTATGGACAAAAAATATGGTGTAAAAATGTTTAGTCTATGTGTTGTGCTTCCAGTCGTACTCATAAATGGTTTGGTGTGTGGTAATCCAATGGACAGTAAAGGTAAGCATTTTTCTATAATAGTGTAAACAAAAAAGGATGTACCTATATACTCACTGACTACATTATTTGTGGGTAGGTATTTATAGTTTATCAAATGAATTAATAAATAGATGTCAAGAGACAATCCCACACAATTTTACCTAGTTCTAAACAGCTCGAGGCTTCAACTATGGGCACTAGACAACGAAATAACATGTACATGTATACATACATAGGTACTCATATTATTTGTGGAGTGGAGTTGAAAACGCAAAACGCGATGTTATGCTAAAATTTTGGCATGTTATTTGGACCCCTTAGTACTAAACTTGAGTCTGCAAACAAAAAAAATTGTTCTACCTGCGTGATATGTGTAAACCTGCCAATATTTCAGAAATTGTTCAGTTTATTCGGTTCAATTTATAAACATAATGTTTTTTACAGCAAAGTAATATGCAAAACTAAACTAAATGCGGTACAGTTTGATTTTGCATAATTTATATGAAGGTACCTAGGCACTTAACACTTAGTTAATAAAATACGATACTTCAAACAGTTAGGACTAATTAAAAAAACGATCGAATTTATTTTTGCCTGCAAAATGTAGTTTCATTCTCTCCGAACGGGTCTAAATAAATAAATACATACACACACCTTGATGCCTCATTCCCAGAGTGCGGTAGGCAGAGCTACAGAATTAACAACAACTCTAAAAACTTGTTGGTAATTCTGTAACCATATTTTCGGGTCCAAATAATATACCAAATATTCAGCTTTTCGTCGTGTTTTGCATTTTTAGGGCTCCGTTTTGTAAGATATGACTAGCCTATTCAAAGCTGTGTCCAATAAATAATACAAGATATTTTTTTTTGGCAACCACTGGTAAAAAAAAAGGCATTAAATACGTAGAATCACTTCGTTAACTCGCCAATCAATACAATTAAAACTGTTGGTTTTCCTAAATAAATAAAGTTAAAAACACTCCTTTGCCTTTTTTTGCGCAATTAGTTCGTGTTTAATAGCAGTTCCGACTTAAAACTGTGTAAAATACAAAGTCTGTGACCTTAGATAAGATGCTTAACATAAACGATTTTCGGAAACTGACAAAATCTATGGAATTGACATAAGCACGATGCAAATTACAAATTCGCTCGTTCCTTTTTCACATTCGTGCATGAAAAATCCTGCTGTCGTTAGTCTTACTTGCTAAGTCCAAAAGTTTCTCAAAATTTGCGACAATCCTGAGTTTAAAAATCACTCTGTATCTTCTTCATTACCAGAGACGAGGAAGGCAGAGCTACAGAATTACCAACAACTCTAAAAACTTGTTGATAATTCTGCAACCACATTTTGCACAATTAGGCTAATATGCTTACCACTGTATTTGTTCTACTAATTGCATAATAACCTTCAGCGCCACCTTACACAATAATATGGTCTGTACCTACAGTTTATCAACAGTTGATGATTTGATATCAAACAAAAAACGACTGACCTGAGTTATGTTATTGCAGGGCCACCGCCACCGCATCCACGTGATCCGCCGCCTAGCCCTCACCCAGGAAACACAGTAGCCGTGCCAGTTTATGCCATTTACATTTTTGGATTCGTGTTGTTATTGCTAGTTCTTCTTTTGATATTATTAGTATTAATCTTAATGAAGACAAAGATTCTTAACATTTTTGGTAAAAACAAGACTACTGTAAATAAAGTAGAGCAACAGACCAATACAGACACCGTACTGACAGAGGTGAAATCGTTGAAACGCTTAAATTTAGATAGAAGTAATAGTTTTGAATTTAAAATCAAGGACAAAGATAGTCGAACAAATGACAATACTGCGACCTTGCAATTGGTAAAAAATCAACAGAGCCCTATAACTCCTACAAATTCTGAAAGTTCAGGAAATCTTTCACCAAGAATCATGAAATGTGTGATAAAAGATATGCCAATAATCTTACCTGAACAGATGTCACAGATATGTAAAGAAGTGCTAATAAGAACTAATAAGAACGAAGACACCGGAGGAAGTCTTAATAACATTGATCAGTTGGCGAATGAAACGTTGCCAAAAGAAGAAAAAGACAAACAATATTCGTCGACTCCGGTTTTAGACATATATGACGTACTTCCTCCAACCACATCTCAAAAGGGCAAGAAACATGTAGAAGATAGTAGCATTACCAACAAAGATGAAAGGGATACCGCTAAGAGAACAAACAAATTTCCCAACTTAGACACAGATAATGAATCGAGGCCTGATGAAATATATGATATGCCGAAAGAAGTTAAGGTATCGTCATTAAATTACATAGAACCAAGTTTTCTTTCCGAACCAGGTAGCCAAGCTAAGCAAAACCCTAAAGAACATATTCCTAAACCTGCTTATGCTCTATTGAGTGATCTACATATTGGTAAAAATTCTCGAGATGACTTCAATGAAAATCAAGATTGTGATCATTACAAGTTTCCTACTACTCCTAGCGAAAACTCATTGTACATAAATGCAAATTGCAACTCATTCAGCAGTTTAAATTCCATTGACAATAAAAACGAATAAAACGCTGTAACATTGCCACAGTTACACAGTACAATACAATAAAACACAAAAACACTTTATTGAAACATCATAATTACACCAATATACAAGAAAATAAAATTCAGATTACATACTCGTAGTGTGTGTGATTTCATTTATTTTTAATGTAACAAATTATCATACCGGAAGTTGTTACAAAAAAGGTTGTATCTTAAAAAGAGGTGGGTTATTCAGCAACAATGATAAAACTATTTTAATGGTGAAAATGCATTGATTGACGCCAGATAAATTACACCAGGTAAAACAAAATTTAGCTGAAAGTAAGTCATAGCTAAAGTTATTTTTCACTATCCTCTTCATTTCCGGGTGAATTCAGTTCAGTATACGATAAGGAGCGTGCACGAAACATAAGGATAGCATAACTGAACTGGTATGATTTATTTTATTCGAATTAATTAGTTAATTTAAAAATAGTCATTTTTTGTGACGCAGGATTTTGTATGTATTTCAAAGAAAATGAACTAATCTATTTATTTTCAAAGTACATTACACATAACGTTCATTTTATTTTTTTTACTGTCTCGGCAATAAATGATTAATGGGAACTGTAATAAGTAATTTTGGCAATCTTATTTTGACAAGTTTAGTAAAATTACTGATAAATATAGATTGTAATTGTTGTGTCACCATAGAAATATTTAATTCGAAACGTTCAGGTGGTATTTAATCGAATCTCACCTCTCTATCGCACTTGTTATCTGAGCTTGCTTCGTCCAGTTTATTTCCGATGTCCTATCCAGTTCTACAAAACGGTGCTATTTTTTAACATGTATGAAGAAAGCCATTTGTGTCGGTGTTTATACTTTAATGGTTGTAAATAAGACTAATTAATTGTATATTGGAAGACTCATTTGACAGGATTTATTTAAAGCTTTTATTGAAAATGTTTGATGTAAGTCAAATAAGCGTTTGTTTATAACATTGAAATTATGTCATTTTAAGTGCTTTTAATTATTATTGTTTGACAAGACATTGGGTTTTAAAACTCTCAATTAAAATACAATACATCGTTTGAAAGTTGAAGAATCGTGTCATAATCATAACATCAGTTTTATTATATTGTTAGAAACTTTCTGAAGTTGCTCAAAACTATTAAATACTAGCTTCTGCCAGCGACTTTCTCCGCGTAGAATTCGTACTTTTCTCATCCCACGGGAACCGTTCCTTTTTCCAGGATAATAAATGGCGAAAGGACTTTTGAAATCGGTCCATTCGTTTTTAAGTTTATTTATTACGATCATACAAAAATTCACATCTTAAATTATATTAGTGTAAATTGTTAAAAAATGCTTTTCTTTTGACAACAGGTACTTAATGTTAGATAATTAGAAATAAAAATAGAAACACATGTCGTCATTACTATGTTTTTTATATTTACATAGTTTATTAAGAGTTGCTGTAAAATAGTTAAGTATAAAATGTACTTATCTAGTCGATGTCGATTGAAATGGGCAAATATGTGAACAAATAAGTACCTACCTACTGTTTGATGCATACTCAAAGTTTAATAGAAAAGATTTAATTTTCAAGATTGGAAAATGTATTGAAGTCGTAATATTAAAATTAATATCAAGTATAAAATCATTAAAAACACCTTACTTTTATATATATTGTGTAATAAATAATATATTATGCTATATGCGTTTTTTTTTTAACGTCTTTGCCTTTTTCAATTGACATAAATTTTTAGTTAAGACCACTATTGTTAATAATTTGGTAAGAATAAGATAGCTAAGGTCTGGAATATATATAAATACCTAATTTAAGCTCAATTTTAATTATGATAATGTATTAAATTATTGGTTGTATAAGAATTAATTATGTTTTTTTTAAAATCAATAACGTAAAACATAATGTTTAAAATAACCTAAGCGTACGATAGCGAAAGCTTGCTCGCAATATATCTTATCTAGGCTTCTTAATGAAAATTGCATCCAAAGCTGTTAAACGTGTATACTTACTAAAAAAACCCTAAAAAAAATCACAATTTATTTCACATAAGCAGCAGTAGGATTCGGTATAATTAAGGTCGCATCAGCAATCTGCCTCCTGAATTGTAACCGATGGCCGTTAATGTCTCTCGTCAATCTCTATCATTCTGTATTTGAACGTGCCGTCGTTATTCGTCTGTGATTGGTACCTCTATCCATTTTATTGGTAAATAAATGATTCTGAGATAAGCTTATTTTATTTCAAAAATAGTTTTTTTGTATGCCGCGTTGATACCACTTCAATTATTTATTTTTTGTTTACCCGGAATGTCCCACTGCTGGGCAAAGGCCTCCTTCCCACTTAATTCGGTTATGGGCAATCTCTCGTCAATTGTACTGAAAGGCTTCAAGCTCATCTCGTCCAAAATTTATCAGGCAAAAAATATATAATGATTCAAAGTGGCAAATAAACTTTTAAAGAGGCCATTAGTTTTATTTTATTGGACCCACCCTGATTAGGTTGTATTTAAATGTTATCAAGTAAATTTAAATACGAACTGAGCCCAGCCCAGCTACGATTTTTTCACTCAGAATCGTTGATACTACCGATCCTCAAACAAGAAAAAAAGTGTCCTAAATAATCCATTATAGATCGTAACCTTTTTGTATGCAGTCTTTTTTTATTTATATGGACGTGACGCACTGGAAGAAAAAACTTACATAGTAAAATCTGGGACACTTTTGTTCTTGTATGAGGATCGATAGTATCAACCATTCTGAGAAAGGAAAACAAAAAAAAAAAATTAAAGTACCCTTTTCTTGAAAAACGCCAAGCGTGTGCTATTTTCACTTGCTCAGTTTACAAGTGTGTAACTCCTACACGTAAACGAAATTTCACATAGAGCATGTTTCAAGATTAGGTGATCATGGGACACGTCGTCAGGTCTTAGCTAAGGTATCAATTTCGAAGCTAAAGCCAAAATAAAACTCGACGGAGAGGTGACTTGAACTTCACAATTTATTAAAGGCAAGTCCCACTGGAGCATAAAATCAAATTAATTACAGTTCTCTGTCGGCGAAAATTCCCGATAAGCTAAAATCTGTCGGGCGCAGGCACCATGGGCTCATCTAAGCGGAAGATCCTGAGTGGCGTTGTCAATACATTACAATAGCAAACAATACCCCGCGGAGTCTTTGAATTATGTAGAATTATATGGCATCAGGTAGCTGTCATTTGTTCTATAATAATAGAGGATAAAAAAATATCACTGGGCCTCTATTGTACTGGGTAAAACCATATTATCTTTAGCAGGTTACTGTATTGTCAACGTAATTATTAGCTCTTATTTACTTGGTAATGGCGGCCGTGTTAAAAACGATTCGATAACATGTCAGAGGTACTTTCGTTTCACCCAGAATAGAGTCTTTGCTGGAAATTTAAAAGCCAACATAGACTAACAGTCCGCTGGCCGATATTGGCCTGATGATTTCTTTGTATTGCAAGTGTAAGTACGGCGGACGGCGATTGGAGCTGGACAGTCCTACGCCCCAAGACAAAATACACTATACACTTCCGTTCCGTCCGTCGTCCTGAGTCGTGATTCTCTCAACAACGACGGTCGGACGGACGAACGAGTGAATGTCCAAGAGTCGAGTTTAAGTAGTCCCGTCAGTGCGAACAAAACATATTTTAGCGCGTGCATTTTCAATTTAGCAGCATGGTTTCTGACGATGGATCGAACGTATAAAGCAGCTTAATTGAAAATGCACGCGCTAAAATGTGTTTTGTTCACTCTGACTTACTTAAACTCGCCGCTGCGATTTCGCTCGTTCGTCCGACCGTCCGTTGTTTTTGCGAGAATAACACCCCTGACGATCTTCGTCTCTTCACTCGAACTGTCGTTTGAATACGAATACCTATATGTTGCGAGCGACAATTTTATAGTAGGCCGCACAAACATTGCCGACTCTTTCTTAAGAGGATTATGAAGCTAAAAAATTTCCATACAAAATGAGATAACATTTTCTCTCCCCTTAAACATGGTTCGATTTTTTCGATTTTTGAATAATATGTTGTAGATATCATGAAAAACTATAATATCTGTAAATTTTTCTTTCCAAACAAACATTTCTTAAATGAAACATATTAAAAAAACACCAGAAATGTACCAGACTTAGTTCTTTATATTAACTACCGTAAATCGGGGGGGTGAGTAGAGTTATTTTGGGTTGTGTCTCTACTCACCCCTTAATCCCTACCACAGTATACTATGTCCCTACTCACCCCGTTTTACGGTACCAATATATTCAAGAATCGTGGAAATTGGACTTGATTTAGGGGTTGAGAAACGTTATCGCCTGGAGCTAAATTAGTATGGATTATTCTACAGCAACGCGATTTTAGATTTTAGCGGCTCTTCACAGTCATCTTAATACTGCACCGAGCCTTCAGCGCTGCCCTCATTACTATTAGAGTTATTATTTTACTATTGAGTTTTAACTGTCTTGAATCCCAAAAATGGTACACAATTTATAAGGTACATGACATATTTTAATAAAAAAAATACCTAGTAACTTAGCTGAAAAACCTATTCCATTTCGTGGACTGTACACAAAAGTGAAAAGCAATTCAAATATGTCGTAAATGTTGTCCAAACATCAAGTTTTAATAAAAACTGTTTAACTCCACATATTACGTATTACTAGATTATCATACATTACGAAAGCAAGATTAACGGGAAACCCTACGCGTGGGCAATAAATGTCATTTACTAATTATTGTGTTTATGAAATAATTAATCATTTATTGTGAGTCACGTTGTAACTACCGCTGGTTAAGTATAATTAAACTCCTTTCCGGCTTCTGCCCGGTGCATACCAACCATGGTTATATGAGACTCACTAACAGAGAGAGGCCGGAATACGCACCAAAAACCCAGCGGTATAACCTTCTGCTTCCTTCTAATGCCCACTTTCCACTGCAAGTGGAGCGGGCTCCATACGGTCTCCTTTTGGCTTACAACGGTGACTATAAAGAGGTTAGCTCGCGTGGAAAACATTTGAAATCACCGTTGTTAGCCAAACGGAGTCCGTACGGAGCCCGCTCCGGAATAAAAGGCGCCACACGAATAACAATCGCATTTGGCTGTGGCATCCGGACTGTGGACTCCGGGAAGGCGCCATGGTTTACCAAGGCACTCCTAGACCTCCAGTGCGCCCCTGAGGATGATAAGGTCCCCTGACCCCTTTTAAAAGACTCGCCCTTATGTTCGTCGACCGAGTATAAACCGGATAGTTCAAGTTTTTCGGCGTGTTTATAGGCAGGTTCTTCCTTCCTCAACCTAGCACGCGGGACAACTTACACTTGACGGCTAATTCGAAGACCGGTGCCTAACGCAGTCACAATCACAATCGTTTTCATTTTGACAGTGCAAAGGAGAGTCTACTGTCAAAATGAAAATAATTGTTCCACTCTGAAGTCGATTGCAATTGCGAGTGCATTAGACAATAGGCCAGCAGTTCGTCACCGAGGTGTTTAAGAGCATCACCGCCCAGGAAATTGCAGAATTCTGTGGCCATGGTGAAAAGGGAAATAGGTCTTCCGTAACTAAACTTCTAGTAACTATACTCTGTGCATGATGTATTTCCTTTTTCGGGTTTCGTGCCCGATGAGAGACCAATGGGACCCTATAAATATACCTACACTGTCAGTCTGTCCTAATTTTAAAGAGCTGTATCTTTTGAACTGTAATAGATAGCGGGTCTTTTTTTCAGAAGATGTGTTATTACGGCGGACAATAAAGATATCTTTTCAATGCTTATTTTATTTTTGTTGTATCATAAAAACGTTAAAATATACAAGCGTCAAAAATCGGGAACATTTAGGACTGGACAGGCGTGGTAGAAAAGTTGTAGCCTTATAGCAGTTGTATGCAGAGGTGACTATCAGCCTCCTGTAGTGAGTGGAATTTAAAAGTAGAAATAGAGTCGTAATCTTATCATGTCCGAAATCTAGATTATGTAAGGACACGCACTAATATTTTGCAAACGTATTTCTAATAAAGTGATCTTAAAGTCTTCGACCTGCCACCAAAAACCAGTGTTAGCGTTGTTGTTTCCCGGTATTCCAAGTAAGTCCTCAGGGATAGCAACGCGTTTGTGTTCAAGAGAATGTCATCGTAAGATTGCTAATATGGTGCAAATGTGTATGGGTTCTCCATGCCATAAAAAAGTCAACGCATGCTAACTATTATCATAACTATATTAAATACAGCTATTTAATATTTTGAGGGTTGCGGTTTTCAAATGTAGCGGAAAAACCATGATTCAATACCAAATTGACGTAATTAACGCAAGATGCTTGTGTGAGGTGATGTCAGTGGCAATTGTCATCCGTACATGCACACACACTTAGACAAAGATAGAGCTAAAGCAATTGAAACCCTATGGCGAGTCGTACACGTCGTTGGTCGTCATAGTGGTTACAGGTAAGGACCGATTGACATAGCGGTTACAGTTTGTTATCGCGAATTTCGAGGTACTGGGTTCGAAGTTGTGCGTGAGATTACAAGTTATCTTAAGTAACTAATCGTCTTAACTACTTTTTAGGTACTGAATTAATGGATATAAAATAATATGACGTAGTTGTTGGTTTGAATGATTACTGGCAAAGAGAAATTTCTGCTTTTTCAATAAACCCCCATTTTATATTTATCAAAAGTCATATTCGATCATTAAGCCTCGAATCCGATGATAAATGACGTTGTCAGTACAAATAAGCTATACCATAAGCCCCTAAAAGGGCGTCGATTCGACTCATCCAATTCCTCGTGCCTTTGGAATATAATTTGTCTGGACTTGGACTTCTTGTCTAGTTACAGAACATTCGGTTTTTTTCCTCGTGTTAATTTTCTTTACACTTATTTGCTCTTTTATGGTACGGCATAACGGTCACGCCTGTATTCCCTTGGTCCAATGGATCTGGTAAACATTCGACCCTTTTCTAACTAGGATCCTATTTCTACTCAACGTGACAGGGTTAGCGCATCTCTAGGGCCTACTGAAGTTGGACAAATAGTATTATGTTCTACGAACGGTATTTTTTCGACCTGAAATGGGAACTCATACCAAGCAATTCGGTTTGTATTCAAAGGCATGAAATGTCAAGTAGAAATTAAGAAATTTATAAAATTTCATGTTGGACGAAAAAATGTTCACGCAAAATGCCCTAAACTAAGCTAATGGTGAAAAATCCTCTTTTTAGAAAATGTATAAAAAATTAGGTTTATTTGCAATCCGTTTTTGTTTTCTCGGTCAGGCAGACGTAGCAAAGTGTACACTTGAAAAACAATTCAAAATTGAATACCGGTTGGTCTTTCAAATGACTTGGAAAGACGTTGATAATTCAAATGCTTCGGAGTCATCCGCTTCGCCATCCCGCAAATGCCTTGCCGTTCCAAAAGATGGGTTTAACAAAAAAAAATTCACTATGAATCAGCAATAGTTTCTTAAAAGTGACACGAATAGCTAAATAGATTGATTTTATTTTAATCTGTAGGTGCGTTACACTATTTTACTTTTCTTTGATTGAGATCAAAGGAGAAACTTTTTCCTTTATACTCTTACAAATTGGATATAAAATAAGAAAAATATAACTTTTTTATGAAACATTTTAACCAAGTCAATTGTGCCTAATTTACCAACCTTCGTGTGAGACCTACTCAACAAACTTCCTCTTTCTTTACAGACAATGTTCACAACGCTTCCTAACGGCACATTGCCGTCTCTCGAAGACAACTCGACCGAGAGTGAGTACACGCCGTACGGCGACCGGCTTGAGACCTACCTGGTGCCCGTCATTTTCGCCATCATCTTCGTCGTCGGCGTGCTCGGTAACGGCACGTTAGTCATCGTGTACGTCAGGCACCGGGGAATGAGGAATGCACCTAACACGTAAGTCAGTTCGTCCCTTTACTTTCTAAACCTCGTATCTAATCGAATCGGTAGGTAGGAAAAGCACTCGTTTTCCAAAGAATAAAAACTACTTTCCTATCTATTCGATCAGATACGAGGTTGAGAAAGTATAGGAACGATATATCTCATTATTGCTCGAGAACTATTAACACATTTATTTTCGGTAATAGGTACAGTCAACCAATTTGATTTCTAGGCCACTTTGGACTATGTTAAAGTGACGTTGTCAACCAAAACGTAAGAGACTCCCTATGATTTGGTTTAGAACGTCACGTTGACAAAGTCCATAGTGGCCTAGGAATCAAATTGGTTGACTGTACCTACACCGTGACTTATGACCGACTGATCTCGAGTGAAGTGCCTAGGTATTTCAATTAAAGACGCTAGCGACCGTAAAAAATCTGGCATAGTGTAGAATAACCAGGCGAGTCTGGTGAGCAAGCCAAAGAAACACTCGTTAGCACTAAAACCAATTTTGAATATGATATTGAAAAACCGGCCAAGTGCGAGTTGGAGTCGCGCAGGAAGGATTCCTTACCATTTTCTATACAACAATAGACAGAAAAATCACGTTTTTATGTACCTATATATTTGTTTTCCCTCTTAATTAGTTTTTTGTTGTTCTTAATAACAAGCAAAAAAAACGGCAAAAAAATCACGTTTGTTGTATGGGAGCCCCACTTAAATATTGATTTATTCGGTTTTAGTATTTTCGGAAGTTTCAGACTAAAGTTTGGTAACAACATATTATTATTAGCAATCTAGTTTATGATGTAAGAGCGGGCAAACTATCAATCAAAAAGTACCAGAGAAATTGTTGCTTGCAATATTATTTTCCCATCTAGAATAGTTAGAAGGCATTATGCGTCAAAAACGACCAACGTCGAAGACATCTCCAAATACGTAGTTAATTCGCACTGGCCGGTCAAGTTAGAAAAAATGATTTAAAAAAAAACCCTGATTAATATCTAGGTACTGGTTAAGATTAACCAGATTCAGCTCTTTTTGTCCCTACCCCTTAGAGCAGTTCGTACTATTGGCCATAGAATTGGTCAATATTTTGTCAACGGCTTAAAACAGTCACAATTGGTGCCGAGTAATTAAGTACCCCAGTTTAGGTTACACCAGTAAATATTGTGGTTCATACTAGTCTATTTATAAACATATCGTCCGTTAGTCGTGACTCGTGACTAGTTCAGGGAAGGAAAATGTCATGCTTACCATAACTACAACTTAGTATCGAAATGGTTGCTTCATATGATAATATAATTACAACGTTTCAAAGAGAAATCGTATGTATGTAAACTCTTTATTGCACATTAACAATTACGAGATATGTTTGCATCAATATAACGAATGTTAACCTTGGAGTAGAACAGGCAAAAACAAGACGAAGTAACAAAATAACAGAGAATAACACATACATACGTCCGAAAAAAGATTTAAAAAACTGCACTTTTAATGATATACACCGTGGGAACGAGGAATCCGACAGATTTTAACTACGTATTTCTGAGTGTATTTATGAGTAAATAATGTTAATAAACATAGGTCCAATTCTGCTGTTTTAACTTAATTAATTTCTAGAACAAAATAAATCAATTAACTACAGTACTTCTTTGTGAACAATTCCTAACCAAAGGAATGAATTGATTATTATTTCGTATTTCATTTCGAATGGCATCTTAAAACTCGTAATACGAGTTTTAAGATGCCAGTACTTTTGCACATTCGCGGACTCGTTGGTAGAAAACGGAAACAAAACTGAAGTCTTAGCTGATAGTAATAAACTATGAGTGCTCTTTGTGATTAAACGTTACCATAAGCACAGCTACGAAGGTCTATTTTTTTATAACCGGCGGTACCTACATTGCAATATACAAACTATTTTTTTCTCAAAAATAAAAAAAAACTTTTTGTTGCTTACACCATAACGTTTTACAAAATGATGGCACCTGGCCAGTAAGACTGAAATTATCGCTTCTGCGTACAAAGTAGCTAGGTGCGTCACATAGTATTAGGGTGTGTTAACCTAGAGATTTTTCAACTTGTTAATTTCTGAAAATTATTAATATTTCGAAAGTTAAGCTATATCCAACAATGTTTGTACTACTTTTTTTTCTCCTCTTAGGCATCTGTATCGATGGTTAAAGTTTGTCGGATTCCTCGTTCCCACGGTGTATAAACTTAGGCCCGTATTAATAAACTAATCTCAACTCTAATGCTCGTCTCGAGATGTGTCAAAAATGACAGTGTTCTATGGTTTGACGTTTACTTCGACGTATCTAGTGACGCGCATCTCAGCCAAGATGAGTTTATTAATACGGGCCTTAATCAAGTATCATCATGTCTTTTTGCTATTTTTGGTGCAAACTTGTATTTGTCCAACCCCATGCATTGTCCTTACTCATTTACTTCAGGGTTAGCTGGAAGAGACCCCATTTAGGGAATTCGCCATTGCACCTTAGATACTTTAATAACAATTTTGTAATTTATTTATATTTTTGTGCAGTAAAGAGTTTACATTCATACATACACATACGTAAGTAGCAATTAAAACATACCACAGAGCGAAGGATCAACACTTAAATAAGTTTTTGTCAAATAACACACATTTTACTGTTTCCGACTAAGGGCCCGTTGTTTGATCAGTAGTTAAACTAACTAATCGTAAATATTCGAAAAAGGAATTGAAAATTTGACACATTTCCTTGAGATTCCTTCAAATTTTCGATTCCTTTTTCAAATTTTAACAATTAAGTAGTCAGTTCAACTACTGATCAAACAACAGGCCCTTAGGGTGAGTTGATTGATCAGTAGTTAAAGTAACTGATTGTTAAAATTCGAAAAAGGAATCGAAAATTTTACTCATTTCCTTGATATTTAACCATTAGTTACGATTTTTAACAATTAGTTAGTTTAACTACTGATCAAACAACAGGTCCTTAAACTGTTGTTAATAACAACTCAATGTTAAAAAACCAACCAAACGAGTCTGAACTCGACTGACTTACTTACTATTAGCCATTGAGAACTTTCCAAAGACCACATTCTGTCACGTGACGCTAAATGTAAAGGACGTGAAGTAGTTAAGTATAAAAGCATGATTATTAAAAAAAACGAATAAATGAGTACCTAGTTTAATTTTTACTCTCAGCCTTAAACCTCGTAATATCCTCAAACCTACGACACAACAAAACGTTTTTAATGAGCTCAACTCTAAACAATTTAAGAGAGGTAAAATGAGTATCGTCCTTTTTCCAGGCAAACACGACTTTGTTTACGTCCCAACTTTTAAATGTACAATTTAAACATTTAGAGCGGCGGTATTTGCTTTACTATGTTTAGTCACTGTGAGTAATTGTACAAGTAGGTATGATAGCGGTTTATGTTATTATGAGGATATATTTTATTAATACTCGTTGTACCAATTAATTGTTTCTTTTACCACAAAACACTCGGTACCTAAAATATCTCTAAAAACTTAAACATTAAACATTTAAGAACAAGTTTGTCACTATTGCTACACTTAATTTTAATAATTATTTTACTGCATTTATAAGAATTATTTTGTATTTTAAAGTACAGGGCAGGGGGGTTTATGACATAGCTATGCAGTTCATTTTACGGTGAGCGTAAAGGACGGAGCTATAGAAGTTACATAACTCTGTCCTTTTCCCTCAGCGTAAAATTAATGGCACAGATAGGTCATAATAACCCCACAGGTCAAATAAAATATGCATTTACCGCTTAGAATAGAACCGCAGACTAATTGTTTTCTGGCTTAAATAATTATCCAACACTCTCACACTTTCCTCTTACCTTTTTTACCTCTTTGCCCGCAGATACATCTTCTCTCTAGCTCTAGCGGACTTGCTGGTCATCCTCATTTGCGTCCCCTTCGTCTCCATCATCTACACCCTGGAGTCTTGGCCCTGGGGCGGTCTCATCTGCCGCATCAGCGAAGCTGCCAAAGACGTCAGCATAGGCGTCTCGGTGTTCACGCTGACAGCTCTATCAGCAGAGCGGTACTGCGCGATCGTCAACCCCTTTAGGAAGCTTCAGGTTTGTTCACTTCTTTTCCAACTTGATCTATGGTTTATACAACAGCATGCATCTATCTAAAATTGGTGCAGACTTGCACATGCTTAACAGCATACTCCTTAACTAATAGTGGTCCACCGCGGTACTTCGCATTGATTTCGCCAGTTTCAAGTGAGTAGAGTAAATCAGTAAATAGAATAAATCAAAAGTACAAAGCCGGATATCTTTCAATCAGCAATCTTCCCTATGCAAAGGTTACTGGTAGACTCCTCAACGGCATACTTGGTGCTGACCTACCTGATAATGGATTAGTAAACTTTGAAAACACACTTCGTAACCTAACAAGTTGTAACCAAATTAAACTGATTTGCGTAAAAAGGATCCATCCATACCTATAAATATTGTTATATACCAAGCATACACGCCTACGCCCGCACCATAATGAAATATCTTTTCAGTCAATAGACACTTTTGTCGCCAGATAAACGATATCAATCTTTGATACACGCAGTTCTTGTGCCAACACCGCAAACTGCCGGAGCGAATATTCTCGATCCTTTTTGCACTACAAAGGAAAAGTTTGGTGTATTTTAGTGTAACATTTCATACGGTGAAAAGTAAAAATACCATGGGTGCGTAAAGAAATGGTAATATTCCAAAATGGAATTAATTTTATCCTTTTGCATTTAGCAATATATTTATGAGAATTGAAAAGTGTCCGGATCATGTCGCGACGTAATTCCAACGACTACGTTTTTCTAATGCACTTTAAAATCTTTAAAATCAATTCAAGAGAGAACCAGGAATTTCTGTTCCCGACTGTTTCAATTATCCAAATTTTGATCATCAATGCATTTATTTCTGAAATCGCTCAACTTTTGAGGACTTATTAGGGCTTAAAAAAACCAAATAAAACTTAATCACTTGCAAATTAAAAAGGTACAGTTTTTTTAAGACTAATAAAACAATTTGAACTTTGAGTTAAGTTCGTAGCTCGATATAAATATGCACTGATACGCTACGAAACCTAAACTTAGTTCAGAAAAGTTCAATTTTCTTAACAACGTCATAAAGGGAAGGAACGATGTCGCTTAACATAAATCTTTCTAATCAAGAGTCCGTCTCGTTCACCCTTAAAATACGAGCGTCCCGGCCTTGAAACCTTTTCAACAATGTGATGAGGGTTTGGAGTAACATGGGTTTTTTTTTCTCGCCTCGATCTTGTTCATTTGTCACAAAGTTTCATAGCTGTCGTATGTTATTAGATAAATAAGTTTTACGTTGTATAACAAAAAAATTAACCACAGTTGTTCAGGGCATATAAAAAAAAACATGTTTCGTTGTAGAAAAGTTTTTACGGAATGAGTAGGTAAGTAAATATTTTGTCTTAATTGATGAGAGCAAAGATTGCTGATTGAAAAATGACCCGACTTTTTCTTTTTGATTTATGTTATTTAGTTATTTACTCACACTCACTTATCACTGGCGAAATCACTACGTAGCCGCCATGAATAAAAAGGGTAGAAGAAGACAATAACTAAAGTTTCTAGTATACCTCTACAGATTTTTAATTTCTTACTTTCGTGACACAAACAGCTAAAGTACATTATATACTCTTCAAAATACTTCCAACATGAAATACTCCTAAAGTCCGACCTTTTAAAAGTTTCTGTTTCGTTTCTTAAAGAGATCTTTACAAACTAAAGAACTTGTTATTGGAACATTGGCACGTTTTTCACGCTCTCTGTGCTTCAAATCTTTTTACTTTATTAAAAGTTGGGAAGCAAAGTTTTGTCCTGTATAATGGTATCTTAAGGAACTACTTGAAGAGAAAGCAAAAGTCTATCTTTTGGGAGTGTATAACGAGTTTTACTTAAAAAAGAATTGAAGTGGGTCTTATAGTTTTTATGGCTAGCCGTGCACCATAATAATGATTGATTACTGACAATATTGTACCTTTATTCATAAAAAAATGTTGTCCGAATGTATTGTTATTCATAATCATAGCGTCATAAAGTGTTTTGTACTGAAACGGTTTTTATTTCAGGGCTTTAGAAAACAAACCTAACCTTATCTAACCTCATTTACCAGCTAGATAATTCAAAAACACAGTATGCCTCGCAGATGATTACGAATAACAATGCATTCGGACTAAAAATTATTATGTGACAAAGCGCCCCCGCGCTTAACCGTGAAGGTGTATTTATTTTTGACGTTCAGCGGCCTTTTTAATGTAAATAAATTAATGCTTAATACTGTGTGTCATTTGCATAAATAACATGTGTGCGGCTTGCTTATTATATTTGACTGGGCGACTATGAGCAGCATTTATACACTCCCGGATACGTTTATAGAAAGATAATTAATCAGTACCGCATGAACTAAACACCTTACCTAAAAATTTAATTTATTCCATCTCTTAATATGTACCGAAAATTACGTAAGAGACTATTCAGCTTAAAAACATTATATCGAAAATGCCTCCGCTTATAGGTAGTTAATACAAGTCTCGGTAATGTATTTTTTTTTTGTATAAATTAACTCGGACCTCCACCTGCTATTGTTTAAACCTTTGAGGTTTATAATTGTGGCTTTATTAGCTAAAAAAACAGGGGTTATTTTCATTAAAATATAAAATAAAAAAATAATGATGTAAGTAGGTACAGTTCCGAATTTTATCCTGAACTCAACAGTTTTTCCACTTGCTACTTATTCTTCCTATCAAGCGCGCCGGTTTGTCTTTTATTTTAAATAACACAGTACGCAAATTAATATACGAAAACGTGTGTCTGTTTTAGGGGTTCGTGATAGATTCTGTACACGGTTTAGAAATAAGATTGGAAAAAGTGACGTTTGACTGACACGAGTTCGTAGCGTGCTTGATTGAGCTACAGGCGTTTTATTGTTTACCAAATTGTTAACGGTTATCGAATATGTCATGTCAGGTAAACGATGGAGTAAAATTTTGTTTGTACATACGTTACGCTATCATCTTTTTAATTATTGGTGAACTTTGTTCTGTAGGTACGTAAGCTTTAAATTACGAGATGTACCTATACATTGTAAAACCAAGAGTCATTTAGACAATATCATTTTAATTCGTGTTTGTAGGTAAACATAGGCACAAAATTAAAAAACATCGTGATAAAAAACGAATAATCTAATTGTGACTTTTGCATAAGATTATGAGCAGGCAATTTAATTTTGCGACAAACTGGGCATTAATTACGTACATGAATCGTTTTTTGGAAAGCAAAACATTTTAACAACCATCCTTCATTAGAGCTTAATGTAATGTAATGCGAACTTTTCATGTTGAATGCGTAAGTAAAACCACTCTTTAAGTTGCTGTTGCATTTAAAACAACTTTTCTGTTGATTATGAGATATTAAATGCCACATTTTTTTATGTTTGGTGTAGAACTTTTACACATTTAAAATTACGCGAATTTGCCTCTACTCTATTTTTGCCTGGGCTTATTAATTAAAATCAGGAATTTCTTTACAAGTATCGCTGCGTTGTCTTCAATGGGTAGAAGTTCTCACAATATTTGTCTAAACCCTAAAATTCTTATTGGTTCTCTCTGCGCACTCCAAGCACTTAGGGCACGAAGGTAAAGTTGAATATTAACGTAAGCATTTTGTTTCAGCTAAGGAAGTTACCGCTTGTTTGCGCCACCTTCATATGGGCAGCAGCACTTGTCTTCGCTATTCCGGCGGCAGTGTTCTCCAACACAGTGACGGCACCTATCCACGACAACGTCACCATTGTGTACTGCACACCGTACCCCCCCGGGTGGATGAACTATCACAAGTAATCACAACTCTATCACTAGTATTTATTGCTTAATTTTGATTAGAGAGACATGTTCGCTACGCCGGCCACAGTATTCTCCGCGACGGAACACATCCAGAACTACATCATTATGTACTGCACAGTTTCCCCCAGGGTGGATGAAGTATCACAAGTAATCACTGATATCCTTACTAACCAATGATATTTTATAGATATTTATAAAAATTGTGAGGTAAAATGCCAACTCATCATCAAACTACCAATCATTTGCACTGCGACCGCTGACACGCACGCTTCAACATAATTATATGAAGTTTATCTAGTTGTATTAATATCACACGCTGTTATAAGTCTATCTTCGGTGACAGGTTTTGAATGCGTTTGGTATGAGCATAGCATTGGTCAAAATCGCCTGTTTAAGTAAACCTTTTTGCCATGCCACGGGCCGTGTAACAAGTGAAACAACTCAGTAACAAATAGTATACCACACAGTACCCATCATACACCCAGGGTGGCTGAACTATCACAACTATCACAAGTAATCACAACTCTATCACAACTGACCAGCATTTTGGCTACTAGTATGTGCGTGTTACGACCTTAGTTTATTTGACCCTCATCGAGTGTTAATGTCAACGTTTCACCTATACCTACTTCTGCAGCTCTGCTTAATTCTCAAGCGGATCAAATTACGGTTATCTCAACCGTGAGTGCTTAAGAAAATATGTAATAACTGTCCGCAAGCCATACCCCGAGGGATGGATATCACAAATAATCACAACTCTATCGCAAACAGTAAAAACTGCAGTTTATTTGTCTACGAGTATCGCATATAAAGTTTCGTTTCGCCATTGTTACTGGTCCATCCTGGGGGATAGATAAATTACGACTTGTAATTATTTAGGTTAGAATTTTGGTCGCATTTTTGTTAGACAAAATACAATGGAGTCGCTCTACGAATATGAGTAAATGACGATTTAAATGTTGTAAGAGTTTAATAAAAATCAGATCTTCAGTAGGTATTGCGATTCCTTTTTCGATTAATTGTTCTTTCTACCCTTTTTTGTAAAAACCACTGTTACTTTTTAAATTCAATTATAATAGGTTAGCTGGGAGAGATTACTTAAAGGGATAATTTCGCCTTAATACATCCCTATTGTGTAAATATTATATGTTGAATTTGCGTTATTTATTTACAATAAAGGGTTTACATACATACATAAATACAGACATAATAACAAAAAATATTGATACCTACGGACGTTTTGTTGAACAATTATTAAAGCTTAATAAAAAACCATAGTAATTTCAATCTTTATCATCGATTCCATTGCACTCTGTGCTCAAAATTCCTACACAATGGCAATCACAACTTTATGACACCCATTCACTGCTGCATTTTGACAAGCAGACAATATACATGGGTGGTTCAAGCAAATTTAGATCTTGTGAGAGTGAAACAAGATTCGTTTTCGATGCTTCACCTTAATTGCATGAGGAGCAGTGCAAATTTGTTTTGTAATGATTTTGGGTGCTACTGAGATTGAGTTCATAGAAGTTAGGTAGCTAATGGGGTTTTGTGAGTCAAAGTGAACGGTATAATCGAGTTCGAGTAAAGGTGTGGTTAGAAACTTAGAAGTGTTCGGACTACGTAATGCTTCCTCGAAAGAAGTTCTAAGAAAGAGTCTTGAATAAGGAATTATTTGACTAAGTTTAGTCAGACACGGTCACGTTAAAAGAAAAGTAAGTAAGTGAGATAGAAACTGGCTTATCCATAGTAAATTCAATACAATTTTGAACCAAAGCGTTTCAAATTGCTATTTTCCTCGGTTCTTTTAAAATTACTTCTCACGCCAAATTAACTGCACACATGTAAAAATAAAATCACAAATGAAAGTGTTTTGTTCAGATATTTACTGTTAAAGTAACAATTACAGGAAAAATATTTTTATCTTGTAACTAAAACGTGTATTGGGCCTCTATTATTTGACCTGTTATGGTACTTATGGTATTGTTTTTAACCCGACCGCCATTACTGTCAAGTAAATAAGAGCTACCAAAACATCGACAATACGGTAACAGATCAAAAACGATATGGTATTTACCGCCTACAATACCGGGCCTGGGGATTTGATTAAATCATTTATTTGGAGTAGTGGTGCCTACTATTTTACAAAAGCAATGTACTTTTTATGTCGATGCTATTTGAATGTGGAAGAAGCGAAATAAAGTCAAGATCGTAGCAAGTGGAAAGAAGTCTCTGCCTACCCCTCTGGGAAATAGGTGTAATTTAATGTATGTATGTATGTATGCTATTTGAAAAAAATATTCTTAGCATACTAGAAATTGAAAACTACTAAAAATGAGTACGAACGCGAAAACCCAATAAAAAAAGTTCTTTTGTAAATTTCGTTAGTTAATCTGGTATTCGGTGCTCGAGGTCGGAAACTTGCGTTATTCGTTGGGCGTATATTGTAATCATTTTGAAATCCCCCAAAAAATAGGGCTAGCAAATTTAACGCAAAGTACTCTTCTCTATCACAGGAATACTTTTATTGTAGGAATTATTAAATCGCTAGTACGATATCATAAAGTCCTGTCACTAAAAATAGAATAAATCCTCGTCAATCGTCTTGACTTCACGTCTTTGTATATCTAAAGATAGATACCTCGTTAATCGTTCGAAAAAAGAATTTATCCACTGAATTTCCATATAACTTCCAATGCAATCAGTGTAAAGGAGATTGGTATTGACTCGCTGAAGCCTTTAAAAATAAAATGGGATTGATGTTTTCTTTGAAGACAGCAATGAAGAGGAAATCTGTTGATATGTCTCGCGCAATATTTGTATTTCGTATCATGTTTTTGTACGCATGTCTTGTCAAGGTATATTTGCTGTTAAAGATAGCGACTCAAACCACCGTTAACGTTATTTTTCTATACATAATATCGTGCTTATTCTCTGTTGGGACTGAGGTGAAAATATGAATTTGAAAACTACATATTGCTTGGTGGAGTAGGATTGAAAGCCAATGGTGTTATGGGCTATTTTTCCGTGTTTCTCAGATAGCATAAATTGGTACTGGTACTGTGAGACGAAAAATTATGTAGCGGTGTACACTAGATACAGCCAAACTTATAATAACTTTTAACATATAAATACTACGCTAAAATTCTTTGTGATGAATCTATCCCAATCAGTTATGAAAAGGACATTTTGCAAATAACAGGATTATACCCGAAACGTTCCAAAAAGATTAACAAAACATTGAAGACTACTGAGGACACAATATAATTAAGCATATTGCATGTAACTTGTTGTAAGTTTACACACTCAAAATTACCGTAGAACCCGGCCACAATTACTCAAGTTTAAGTGATGTAGAGTTTAGAATACGTCTTCTCAATGCAACAGTATTCCACGGAGTGTTATTCATTTTCTTAATACAGGGTGAAATCTAATACGTGATACCAATGATCACCTCTGTGTTCTACCCACGAGTATGAACAACTTTCACTATGGGACCAACCCTGAAATATCGAAAAAAAAAACAGCTGCTTCATACATTTTGGTCGAGTGCGTATTGAACTTTTCTATGAAACAGCTGATTTTTTTTTCAATATTTCAGGGTTGGTCCCATAGTGAAAGTTGTTCATACTCGTGGGTAGAACACAGAGGTGATCATTGGTATCACGTATTAGATTTCACCCTGTATTATAACTGGATTTTGGGTGCTTTGGTAGTATGCAGTAGTGTTGATTAATTATAAATAAAATTTGTCGTTATTTTACAACGATACGTGTTACGTAATTTGATAATGTTGAAACTTTTTTGCGTGTCGTTTACTTTATATACCCTTATAAAAAGCGACAAGTAATTTCGACAAAGTAAATGCATAGTAATATATCAAGGAACAACGCTTGTACTGCAGGTAGGGTAGGTACTACAAAATGATGAAATTAATATAGAGGAATACATATTATCATTGTTATCATAATGTAAAAAAATGGCTTTCATTCCTTGCCAATGTCGAGTAGTAGACATAACGCATGTGACGATAATGTTCAGTAGGTAGCGGTGTAAATTTTCATTTTATGACGATCAGACGGTAAAATCAATTTATCCGCTACTCAATATATTTTGAAGCAAAAACAGTATGTCAAAAATGAAGGTAGGTAATCCCTTGTATCCTTAAAGCAATTGAATCCATCCAAAGTGGCAGGATCTAGCTCGGAGCCAATCGTGGCGTGGCGAACCGTGAAATTGACTGATCCTGGTACAATGCCACGGAATCAATCCTCGTCTTTGAGGCAGGAGTCAGGACACGTGTTGGGTTATTAGCAACAGCTGACCTTAAATTTGTAGATAATATTTGAAAGAGGTAGATAAAGGCATTATTAATAATTATTAGCGTAGTATAGAGTCCCACTCCTGGGCATAGTTGGCATGGATGATTTCATTATGATGATTTAGAGTACCTGAATTGCTCTAAATACAGATAGGTATTAATAGCCGCTCTTCTACAAAATTTTTAACTTACAAAATCAAAACCCGATCCGCATTGTGTTTGTTGGTTTGTGGGTATGAAAGTACGTTATCTCTGAAACTAATGAACTGATTTTATAAATTCTGTCACTTAAGAGAAGTTCTTTTGTCCGTGCATAAAATTGGTACTTTTTTGTTTCATTTAACCTCAGAGCGCAGCGAGGGCAGGTCGTTAAGAAAGCAAGTGTCCCAAAGTAACACTTCGAATTAGTGAATATACACAGAAAGTGCAATTGGTTCCGATACAGATCGTACCGAAAAACTAATTTTAGTACAGAACTGCCCGAAAAAGTTTGACAAAAACATGAGTAAAAAGTCTCAACATTTTTCTTTACGTGTAACATTCTAGCAAATATCAAAATTATGTTACATTATACCTAAAGAAGTTTCAGAACCATAAAGGGAACGATAAATTAAAAAGTTCAGGCTATTTCGTGAACTATCTAGTCTGAAAGTTGCAAAATGTATTATTTATAGCGTTTTCTTATCGTTATTTTTATGGATGACTTAACTACATGATTACTTGATAGTTACAAACCCAATATAAAAGTTTTTTGGTGCGTTATTATCATCTCATTAAAACATTAACTAAAATACAACGGTTATAACTCGATATTTTAGATGGCTACAATAACCGGAGTACAATTTCAAAATATGCTTTTATACGTAGATTGTAAAGTATTAAGAGTGAGGAATAAAGATTGTTATGCATGTTTAAAGTTGTGACTGTATAAGTTAAATCTACGCCACATTATTATAGATAGCGGTTTCCTTTTTAGCCTTAACACTAAAAACTAACATATCCTGGGTTGACATCCCGGTAAGGGCGGATATATGTGTGATGAGCGCTAATATTCAAGGATAGTCATGGATGTTTTTATATATTCAAGAATATATTTCTTTATATAAGTATTTATATCGTTGTATAGTACCCATAGTACAAGCCGAGAGCTTAGTTTGGGATTAGCTCAATTGGTGTGACATGATCCCCCTGATATTTATCAAATCTAATGACAACTCATTAATTTAACTCGAAAACGAAGCGTGATCACTCTCTAGAACATACACGCATAAACATACACAGATAATTGAAATCATAATCATAAACATTTTAACATAAATACTTTTTTCAGATGGATGACCCTAGCCAAAGCTATAATATACTACGGGCTTCCACTGCTGGTGATTTCGTTCTTCTACTCCCTGATGGCTCGGCGTCTCCTGGCCAGCACCAGGGAAATGCCAGGAGCACTGCACGGGGGCCAGGGGGAGGCTCAGGCTAAAGCGAGGAAGTCCGTCGCGTGCATGGTCCTTATTTTTGTTATTGGTAAGTGATTGACATAGACTTTTTTTACATTATTAGATTCTCGGTTATTAATCGTTGTCATACACTTTTGATATCGTATGGTACAGTTAGTAGAATCGATTCAAAAACACGAGATTTAAATAGCTTTGGTCTCGATTTGAACATTCAACTTTTCACCTCTGCAGCGAAAACATATTACCTAAAGTAACACTTATTATTTCGAAAACGCTTATTATTTCGAAAACATAAGTAATTATTCACTCCGTACTCCTCTCCTTTTGAGGTACCTATTACAGAGTCGACATTGTATTGTTATGAACATGAGAATGTGCCATCTGGGGTGTATAATATGCAGTTGTTTTAGAGAGAACCGTGTAGTATATTAATTAGTACGAAGTAACAGCATTGTTAGCACCTACATCTGCAGTTGGCATTATTATAATTTACATGGAATGTTATTTCCAACATATTCATGTCTGCGGGTCACATCAAACGACTCAACATAATATGCAATGTCCTCTATGCCCAGTCATGTGCATTAACGATGAAGTCTCAAGAGCTACACCCCGCGGAGTAGCTGTGGCATGACATTGGAAAAAAAAACATATGAACTTGGAACACGTTTACACGATAAGAAGAAGAATTGCTAAGAATATTATTGACCATCACATCAATAATAAGGAAAATCTGAAATAGTTCAGATCACGGGCCCTATTTAACTCGGTAAAACCACGTTTCTTTTGAGATATTATCGTGTTGTCAACGTTACGAGAGCTCTTATTTTTCTTGACAGTAACGACGGCAGAGTTGAAAACAATACCTTAGCATGTCTAAAGCAATATGGTTTTACATAGAAGAAAAGAGGGCCTCACAATCTTATATTTTGTAAAGTTTGTGAGAACAGTAACAGTTTGTACTCAAATGTAAATGTTTTATGCATTAAATAGAAAGCTCAAACCCCATTTACCCTCTGGGACGACGGTGTAACGAAGTGGAAACTCTCAATTATGTACAAAGCCTCACACAACACTCTGAATCAGCCTTTTACAAAAACACCCAAAATTAACCACACTTTATCCATTAAGACCGCTAACCTTTTCGTTTGTTTCAGTGTTCTTCATTTGTTTCCTGCCGTATCACGCATTCGAAATGTGGTTCTATTTGTCCCCCACCGCCGAGAGCGACTACAATGATTGGACCCATGCCTTGAGAATAATAGGCTTTTGTTTAAGGTAAGTGATAGGGAATCATGGATTTTTTAAACCGCATTTCTCAAGAAAATATGAAAACACCGTAATGGAGATCACCAAAACTGAAATTCTAATTAAAATTGGCCAAAAATAAGCATGATACCAGCATTGTTAACTGCTAATTAGACAGCGAGTAGACAGGGACATCCATTATGCGTCACACTCTATGTTAAATTCTGTTTTGCTAGAAAGAGATAGGAACCAATCTTTGTTGGCCTTGGTTATTTTTATATTTTGCCACATGAATCAGTTTTTATTGAAGCTGAAAAAAAAGTCACGAATGTTCCTTATCCTTCCCTAATACCAAATAAGGCGGCTAACTGCATACGAAGGGTTTGAAGTTAATGTTTGAGATATTTCTGGTATTATTAAAGAAAGTAATTAAGTAATGTGATTTTATTCATTGGGTAATGTCCTTTTGATATCAGTTTAAGGTTTTCTGACATCACAACGATTACACCCTGTATATGATGCTGACTGTACTCGTTTGCCTTTTATAATATGTCATAAAAAAAGGTTTTCATACTAAATGTATGGGATGATAAAAAATGTCGACGTTTCTTGGCTTAAGGACCGTCTCGTCTTATTAAACTGATTTTGAGTGACACGCCCGTCTCAAGAGCTTCTAGGTAAACGACGACTGGAATTTGTAAAGCGTCTTGCTCAATACGAGCATTACTTTATTGTAATGCCATTGGTAGATATGTAAATGAAATCTAGGAATATAGGCAATTATTTTTTTACCTTTGATATTTTGTGACTTTTTCTTTTCGTACCTCATTTAATTAATTCGATTTAGTTATATTTCATTTTATTATATCTAATCTCGGTATTTTGATATAATTTTAATGTAATTAATATTGGTGTTGCCAGATTGACTAGAAAAATGTGCGTGCTCATGTAATAAAATTCAAATGTCATAACAACAATTTATAGCAAATAGCATTTAAGATGTAGACAAAAGATAACATTTTTTTTTTATGGCGTGGAGAAGACAAACGAGCACACAGGCCACCTGATGGAAAGTAGAAACTGTGACCCATAGACATTCGCATTCATAAGACTGCAAATGCGTTGCCAACCCTGAGGACTAAGATGGAATGCCTCTATGCTAGTCATTTCACCGGCTGTCTTATCCCCAAACCGGAACACAACAATGCGAACACTGCTGTTTGGCGGTAGGTTAATGGATAAGATGGTGGTAGCGATCCGGACGGACCCTGCACAAGGCCCTACCACCCGCAATAATTATTGATATTAATTATTAATATTTGATAATGAAATAGTATAGGTTGCATTAGAAAGCGTTGTCAAAACTCGAATAGGTATGTCAAATATGCTAGTTTTCGCGTTGTTTACGCTAATATTAATAAAGAACGGGAGTGATTAAAAATTATGTATATATATAAATCAATTTGTAACTTCTGCGTTGTTTCTAATCTTTTCAATTTAATTTGCTTCTGTGACGCTTTTTTCCTCGTTTTGCGTCGAAGTTTTACTGCGCCACGGGGTTATTATTGAAGTTATAAAACTTTGTTTCTAATTTTTGTAACCAGTTTTCTTCCACCGGTAAAAATAAAAAGGCATACTTAGATAAGTGTTTACCCATAAGTGCCCGTACGGCCTACTTACTGAATAAATGTCCTTTATCTTTTTTATCTTTTTAATCATGTCTTGGAATTTACATAAATAGTAATTAAAAATAAAATAAGTATCAGGGGAAAATCTCACACAAATTGACGTAGTCCCAAACTAAGCTCTAGGCTTGTACGATGGCTAGTAGACAACAATAAACATAGGTACTTAAATAGAGAAATAAATATTTGAATGTAAAGAAAACATCCAATACTCAGAAACAAATATTCGTGCTCATCACAGAAATATTTGCCCTTTGATTCGAACCCGGAACCACTAGCTTCACAGGCAGGGTCACTATCACTATTAACTAGAGTAACGCATCGACAAAGTTACAAGTGATGAAACTTTTTCGACAAATAGGTATAATATATTATTATATTATAATATTTTTTTTTATACCTACATTATTGTTTCCTTCATGTGAAATGGATGCAAAAAGCAAACATGGTGTAAAACTGCGCTTAATTCTATTGTGTCAAACTCTCAATGGATCAAGTATTGGCGAAAAAGAGGGGGGGCCTTTGCCCAACAGAGGGACACAAAAACAGGCCAGAGAAAAAAAGCAGTTGCAGTAAAATTATTTGCTCATCTTTCCTTTGGTATTTACTTATCTCGATGTCTAGTATTGAGTAACTTTTGTCGATTCAAATAACTAGATGTAAAATTATGTTAATTTAAACTATCATTTCAGTTGCTTTGTAATATTCATTTTCTTTGTCAGTTTTGCGGTGTAGTTCGAATTGCTCGTAAAATTGACGCAACTTTGAGTTATTTCGTTGGTTGTTTCTCACAACTTCTAAACTTGCAATTAGTTTGTGTTGTATTTTATAAGCAAGAAGGTTTTTCAAACTTTATTTTGCTATAAAGCTTTTAAAAAACCTACGTTTAGGTAATGCAATATCCAGCGAAGCAACGGAAATATAGGAATCTTGTTTGTAATCTTGCTTTAATCGCTTTTAGTCGCCATCAGATCGTGACTATTCATCAGTCATTTATATATTCCATGAAGTAGTATTTCAAGAAACGCTTTACCGCAAGGAAAAGGTCGTCTAGATAACATCTTTTCAACTGCACTTTATTAACAACATGCGTAGGTGGTTCCTAGCCTAGATAAAGCGTGTTAAGTGTTAGTCATTGTGGAATATAAACATGGAATATTCTGTCACTCACACAACCACTGCAAATATCTTACTTGTAACATATACATTTATTTGCCTTAGATATGCTCTAATAATACTGCTATGATCAGCGATGTTATCAGCGTCACCATAGCACTACATAATTTTATTTTTTATATCACAGTGATCTTTCCATCAATCTACATAAACTACCTATTCCAGAGGTTACCATTATATAAAGCAGTTCAGTTTAGGTTGAGAGAAAGGGACAGCGCTATAGTAGTTATACTTATATATATCTTTTCCCTACTGTTTCATTTGCCTACTATTATGTATATATGTCCACTACAATTATTATGTATCAAGTACTTTTAAATAGTAGGTACACTGTAGTTTTAAAGTCACATTGAAAGTGGAATGAGGTATTGTCAAAGAATTAAAGGCAAGCGTTCACGGGTTTTTTTGATAATGGGCGCCTTAGACTTACAGTCGGACTGAAAGGTCGAGAAAGACGTTGCTATGTGTTAGAATTAGAAAGTTACGCCTCAGTTCCATTACAATAAACTGAAATCAAATCATAAGCCCATGCATGCATGTTACTAATAAGCGGTCCGTCTAGTGTGGAGCACGGAATGCGCTTCTATAATACCAATCATTGTGCAATCCATTTGATACAAGGCTTATGACGCATACCAAGAAGACCTTTGAAGTGTTGTGCCGACCTATACATTTTTTTATTCTAAATGAACATTATCATTTCCAGTTTCCTTAACTCCTGCGTGAACCCTGTGGCCCTATACTGCGTGAGCGGCGTGTTCCGGCAGCACTTCAACCGGTACTTGTGCTGCCGCCGCGGCACCCTGCACCCCACTTGCAGCTCCAGGATGTCACGCACGGCCGTCTGTGAGACCTCCTTCAGGAGCACCCACCGCCACAGGTGCAATAGGTTAGTAAGGAGCTATTTAGCTTGGTTTACAAGCAAGTTTATTTAGTCTATGACCAGCAATGTGATTTTGGAAATGTTCTCAAGAAATGACTGAGTGAAAAGAAATATTTGAGAGCATTATTATCTTAGGTTACAAAAACTAAGAATATTCTCAGAAATTATCGAGAATTAATGATTAGAAACTTTCACAGTTCGAGAATTTTTTTGTCGGTACGATGCTGCCTGTGATACTGACGCGTCTTGCACGAATCCAGTTACCCTAGTCACTAAAATTGATTCAAGGGTCAGGATCTAAAGTGGACCCAATTTTTGGAACCTACATATCAAAATATTTTATTGTTTAACTGTAAACGTAATCAATTTAATACTCTCACGCACGTGCATTATTCCTGAGAAATGTTAGTTGACCTGACAATTGCATACATGCTACAGTGTGGACGTAGAAACCCGACAGGAGAAAGTATTGTGGTAGTAAGACCTAGTGCAGGTTCCATTCGGTTGCTATCACCGTTTATCCTTTGCCAAGCAGCAGTTTTCGCATTGCCATGTCCCGATGTGGGAGGGGCTATTGCTTAACGCACTCGCAATTGCAATTGTTTTCATTTTGAAAATCGAAGGCTTGTCTGCATACAAAATGATGGTCTCACTTACCATCAAGTGGCCCTTGGTGCTCACGTACTTTCTCCTTTTCAACAAAAAAAAACTCTTTAAGTGGGCGTGACAGTTGTAACCAAGCGAGCTATGCGTCTATTTTTGGAAATACCGCTTGGTCCCTTTATTGATCGTTTAGCCCTTTTATTTACAATAGAATACGAACAAAGTTAAGCCATTAAGGAACAGCTTATTCTCCGTAATAAATAACCATAGGTACCACCACCTTTGAGTTAATGGGTACCTATCCCTAAACTTTGAAAACATCAAAATTTCTCCTTTGTTATATTATATCTGGGGTTTCACGAAATTATCATAGCGTTCATTTTCTTTGACAAAATTACAATCTTATATTTGTAAATGACTTTAGAAATTCCTTCGTTTCTTGCTCGTTTCATCTTAAGGAAACCTAATTAAAAGCCTCGACATGTGCCAATTAGTATCAAAAGAGGGTGCTCTGAACTGGCGGGAGGTCATCATTTATATTAACGTCATTATAAAGACATTACTTTCGTTCACTTTTTGATATTCTCATAAAAATTGTGTTCGTTTGAAGTATAAAATGAAGGCAAAGGTAAAGGTTCTACTTTATGCTGATTGTACGTCTTGGAAGTCTTTGTGAGAGGCTTTTCGTTTAATTATAGTTTTATTATACGCTTGGTAAGAAGAGACCCGCAAAGAAGTTACTGTATTGTTAATTTCACGCTATCAGGGCACACTGCGTAAAACCGCCTTTGACATGTTATCGTTTTTTTTTTTTTGAAGTAAATAAGAGCTATCCTAATGTTGACAATACCTAGAATAAAGATCCTGTGCAGTTTTTTGGAATAAATTTTACCCGTTTCTTACTAGCAATTTAGTGTATATTTTAATTGAAATCAGTTTTGCGAAAATAAATAAGAACATAAACATTGGAGTAAAGTTTATAGAATTCCAAAAAAATAACTCTATTGCTCAATTTGCCTGCAATTTGTTTGGCCACCTCATGTCAATGCCACAATAAAAAAAAACTGGAAACTTTTGTCGGACTAGACACATGGTTTGAAAATCTAATAAACTTACCTATTAGGAGACAAAGGGCATTTCATCCTTTGCTATATACGTATTTCTTTCCGAACGTTATTTCCCAGTAATACCCAATCAACGTTTGCAGGAACCCTTCAGAAAGCGTTGTGATATCCAACTACGATTACGGAAGCACTAAGAAGAAGAGCAACATAATGTCCAGGAACAGTGGAGATGGAGTTACCATCATGAGCATCAGGGACACCAATGATTTCCTTACCGGGGATGAAAAGTGCATCAACAGATAGGTAAAATTTCAGGACACTTTTGACCAAGTGTAATTGTGAAAAGACACGAAAGACTTTTAGTAGTGGTATAAACATATTGATATAATTATTATTCATTTTAGACTTTCATTGACATTACAATTTTCATCTGAACCATTTTTTACAATTCTCAACGCACTGAGGCGCGTCTCGGTACTTAAATTGACGTGGCGTGTTGCGACAATGTAAGGTTCCTGTTACCCACGTGTAAAAGAACCCTCATATGGCTAATTTACTACTAAATAAATATTTTGAATCTTGAATTTGGAACCTAAAATCATGTAATAGCAACTTTGTGGATCGAAAATTTTTGAAATGTAGTACCTAATAAGGTAAGCTCACGAAGTTTTCGTTTTTTTCTCGTGTAGTGTTTGGTGTAAGTATTGTGTTTGATTTTACATTCGACGGATTATGTTTGTACAAAATGTTGTTGTTAAGAATGTCAGCTACTTAATGAGTACCTACCTAGTCAAATTCATATCACTCTTTATCATAAATGATAATTTTTGCAGATCACTGATAAAATTAAAATGTTAGTTATATTAAAGTGATTTATCACTGCTAGGTGTGTAGTTTTATGTGAAATGTAAATGTTTCATTGATAGTCACAAAATCATCACAGAAATAGACAAGGTCGCAGAAGGGAATTTTAACCTAGAACCTTTCAAATGCTGTCATAATGTCTATTTCTTCCTTGATGTTGTGTTTTATATTATACCGTTATTACCGTTGTAAATATAGTTTTAAGACCAACCCAGGATAAGATAAAATCCTTTATGATCTATTTATAAAAAATATTTCCTGTCTTAATTCTACAAAACTATTGTTAAATTTCCAGCGATTAAAATCGCTAAAAGTGAAAATAAATAGAAATAAGAACCTACATATTATATTATATTACCTGCTAAGTATTTAGGCGTCGTTTGGCCAAAATTGGTAAACTGAAAAGAAAATTGTCTTTTGTACATAATATTTGAAAATATATTAGAAGACCAAAGAAAATATAAATGTTAATTATTGTAAACATTTTACAAATAAATAATTTGTAAATACTAGAACGCTTACTGTAAAATCACGATCCCATTATTGTATACCACTCCCCCGCTGCAAATTTGTCTTAAATACGGAAATTGTTATCATGTAAAACTATTTCAAGATTTAAAAATAAACTGTCGTCTTGAATATTTATTTTTTGCATCCCTTTCAAAGCCCCTGTAGTTTGTTTCTCAGAATTTTGATTCTTTATTATTCTATACCAGAGTATAAAATGGAGAGGTAAGTAAAACTTCATCAATTATTTCATTATAATTGTGTCTTTTTATTTGTTTGTGACTTATTTATTGATAAGTATAAAATGCTTTCAATTTAAATTATTTGTCGAATTTTTGATTTCATGAAAAAAATACAATAATTACGACTTAAAACTTTTAACTAAAAATACATAATGGTAGACTAGGTATATTGTATACCTAGACATTTTGAAATCTAAGACGTTTAGCAGTAAATGTGTTTCGATTCACATCATGATGACTGGCATTGCTTGCAGACTACGAATATAAACTCTATAGACTACTTCAGAGTCATTGACACCAGAAAATTATCTTTTAAGTAAACATTAATCTTCCAAGTTCAAGTACCCTCCCTGAAAGGTTTTATAATGTCTTACCCAATTGAATTAAGACTACCAAACTTTCTTTAATAACCAAACTCGCTCAACGCTAACTCCAAAACTTTACCCGTTATCTGAACTACATTGAAAAAAGGTAAATTGAATCCTTTTTTCATCTAAAATGGAGAGTTTTACGCAAACTTCACAGGACTGAGGTTTCCGAAATGGATTTGGTTCATGAATAAAGATGGCCACATTTCTAACTCAGTTGACTAAATACGACGTCCAAATGCTATTTTCAACTGAAGTTTAATTAAAGACTAGCTTGATTTGAAAGTAAGAAAAAAATGGTATGATTAACGTGTACCTACTTAAACAATAAATGACAAAAAGGCAGTATGCGCGTATTAACGGCGATACTGCAGTACCCCGCAACGAACAAATTACATAAGGTGCCAAATACACCTTAGCAAGTAAATCTGTATGGAAAATTATACAACTTATTGAATTTGTTAGTTACCTACGCGGTATTTAAGTATCGCCGATAGCATAGGCTTCAAACTCTTATACTACCTTTTTCTTAAGAACGGCAGTAGCTTTACTGCCGTTCTTTTACTTTACATGTTCTGTAAAATCAATAGCATCATCATCATCATCATCATCATCATCATCATCATCATCATCATCATCATCATCATCATCATTATTATCGTCATCGTCATCGTATACCGACAGCTTACTAATGTCGAGCGTCGCTGGTGCGCTCACTGGTGACTGATATAATAATAGCAACAAATAAAGTTATATCTCGGTCTGACTAAAGTTAGTATCGGTTTTACTACAGTTAATTCAACCGCATCTAAGGCCCTGTTGTTTGATCAGTAGTTAAGCTAACTAATTGTTACAATTTGAAAAAGGAATCGAGAATTTGAAGGAATCTCAAGGAAATGTGTCAATTTTTTTATTCCTTTTTCGAATTTTAACAATTAGTTAGTTTAACTACTGATCAAACAACAGGCCCTAAGTCAACACTTAAACTAAAGATTAATTATTACCATTGACTGTTTAACCCTTTACCTACGGGTGTCAACCAGAGTTGCCAGTGCTTCAACACCACTGCAGTACGGGTGTCATCTATAGTTGATCGAATCGAAGGTCATGTTCAATATTTTTTTTAAACAAAACGACACCTTGTGTAATGGTAATAGCGGTCACATTATGAATTGGGATTAGTATAGATGCAAAGGAAAAAATATCATAATGTTTCGGTAGATGGCACTGACATAAAAATACTTTTAAAATTACCGCTTTTTTGCTGTCAACTAGGGTTGACACCCGTACTGCAGAGGTGCAAATAATTGAGCTCAATATGGCGGACATTAGTGTTGTTCATCGACTCGACTTGATTTCATCGACTTGTTGTGAGAGTACGACGTGGGAGTGTATTGAGTGTTATTTTTTATTTATTTCACAGTTTTTGGTTTAAAACATTGTAATTTAACATCATAGAATTGTTATAAAATCAATAATAGGTATTATAGTATCTAATAATCATTTCACAACAATCATAACTTGTGATCTCGTACTCTAGGTACAGATTTGTCAATACCCTAGTGCACACTCATACCAACTACAAAATCGAATAAAGGTTTTTATAATTTATATACAAAATCGAATTATCACTCGAATTTTTTGCCCATCGATGGTGCTAGTTTATCGACAACTGTGTCGATACTGGCACATCACTATTTTTCATAAGTGGCAAATTGTTTTTGTGCAACGTTTTAAGTGATTGATATTTATGCATTATTGTAACAATTATCGTCATTTAAGTGTTTGTTTGTGTTAAACATACTGTAAACTAATGTTTTTTAACTTAAACTTGTGAAATCCGTGAGTAGTAACTTGAACATCATCAATTTTTCCGTGACTGATATATTGCTTGATATCAGAAAAAAATGTGAATATTATTACTTCGGGTGATTATTTATTGATTAAACACATTATACTTAATGTGTGTGTGAAATTTCAAGTGTATAGCTGTAATACTTCCAAAGTTACAAGTAAGTAAAATTATGCCTAACCGCTGACTCTCGCCAAAACATGCCCGTATTGAGCGGTGACTGAGTGAATCAAGGCCCCGTAGGTAAAGGGTTAAAATTAAGGTAAACATAAACCCCCTACTTTTATAAACGTGGAATAAGCTTGGAATAGTTTATGCCATGCTTTGTCCTTATCTGTAATTGTGACATTTGCATCTGACAGAAAGTGACAAAGCATGGCATAAACTATTCCAAGCTTATTCCACGTTTAAGTAAGGGGGAAAGAATCAAAAGATAGTCAAGAGTCAAAAATCAGAAGCCATTTTGAATAGAGCCTATTATGCTACGCCACTGTTGCAGGTAATAAGTATGCATTTTGTGTTGCAGTAAACACTGACTTAATATTATTATTAAAGTTAAACTACGAAAATAAGACTGCGGTTCCATATGCAGTTAAAGTTCCGCAAGCAGAGTACAACAGTTCGCCTAATTGGACCGCAGTCTAACCATCATGCTACCGCTCCCAAAAATAGTTTTCACTAATTAACAACAAACCACATAGACGACCAAAGACCAGTTTTCGGTGTTAAATTTCTAAAGCATATTGCAATTTTATTTCTTTTCTTCCAATTACAATTTTACACTAAATTGCCCATTGTATAGATGAAAATAGTTTAACCCCCTTACTTATAAACGCGGAATAAACTTGGAATAGTTTATGCCATGCTTTGTCCTTATCTGTAATTGTGACGTTTGCATCTGACATAAAGTGACAAAGCATGGCATAAACTATTCCAAGCTTATTCTACGTTTATAAGTAAGGGAGTTAGACTTTATTTGTTTACACTGTTCACGTCAAAAATAATATCGATAGCTAAAATGACAATTGGCATAAAGGACAACTAAATTGTACTGTAAAATTGTCTTAATGACAATTGGCATAAAGGACAGATAAATTGTACTGTAAAATTGTCCTATACGCCAATTGCCATTTTAGCCATTAATATATTAAATGTGATTTTATCTTGACTATTGTAGTATTCAAATAAACCTCGAAGGTACAAATTCATTGAATAATAAAACCACTAAAACTAAGATATAAACAAAGAAAGCCACACCTATATTGGCTCAAGATATTTCCAATAAGGGAAATGCTGAGAGAACTCTAAAAAGCTAAAAACATGAAATGTATTTTACTAAACATTTTTTATCTTTCTTTTTAGAAACCAACCGACCAAATACTAATACGACAAAAAACGATTAAATCTTTATTAATACATGTATTTCGCATTTAATAGCTATCAGTGACACACTAAACGTGGGCAAAACCCAACGATAGGTACTAACAAACACCGCGTGTGTTTGTAAACAACTATGACTCAGACTCCAAAGAGTTCAAAGTTCTCCCTTGGCATAAAATCAACTCTCTAGTTCTCTCAAATATAAAACAATACGAACAAAAGCCGAAGCATAAAATAATCATTTTAGCAACTGTAAGTTGACCCTTAATTACGGTGCAAACCTATTTAATAATTTTAGCGCTGTAGTAAGTTAAATATTTATACCTAGCCAATGACAACGAAAATCCAAAATATTATGTCGACATAATTTCAAAAGACCTTTTATTACCCATTTTTTGCGCTGGCCAAAGGAATAATTTGCTGCCCCATACTTAAGTATAATTATAATAATATTAGAATTCAGTTACCTTCCACGTGTTTTTCCCTAATTTACAATCATGTTCAATTTATGGTTTTTGATGGATGGTTGATTATTTTGCCTTCAACACTTCGTCATTGTCTTTAACAAACACAAATGGTGCAGAGTGATTTGCAAATTTATAACCCTTTACACCGGAACTGATACGATCACGGGGGTTGTTCACAGTTTTACTTAATCCTTAAACCATATCTATTGAAATAAGGATGTATAAGGATGGCTCTAAAGTCACTGGTTAATTAAAATATTCCAATCTACGTCATCAAACGCGTTAATAATCAATCTTCTAACCTGAACAAACCTTAAATAAATCCTATACAAACTTCGGAGTTTCCTGAGATCAAAAACATCTAATCCTTTTATATCTTCAAACAACACTGACCAACTCTCCGTGAGCCCAAACTTCAAATAACGAGAATCAAATCCAATTCAAATCCAGCAAACACATTTCGTAGAATATAAATTCACTAGAACATAAACAGAGCAATGTAAACATATGCACCTAAATCTTAAACAGCTTTGTATCTTTGTACTCTTAGTTTATCTCGAGTATTATCCTGCATTTAACATTTTACAACACACTTGCATTATTATTAGGTAACACACGTAACACCTTAAACATACTCTACAATGGATGTGGAACAATTTTAAGATGCAGCTCTACGATTCTCTCTAGCCAGTTTTAAATTCAGAATACTAAATAAATACATGTACAGTCTTCATCGGATATATTTACAAAGAGAAGGGTACAAAAATATCTGAATACTCTCAGTACCTTGAGCACAAACTTTTTCCTTTTATCGAGTAAGAAAAGTCGTAACGTCATCGAGAAAATGTACTTAGCCATTGGAATATGCGCACATTGTCCGTATTTACTACTAAAATTTGCTAGCTCGTTGACATTGACAACGTCGCTTTTCGTATCGTGACTGTGGATAGTTTCTGTAAAAGTACGTAACGTACGATTACAATGTGCTGCTAGAGCTACTGACGCCCTTTTAACATAAGTCGAATTCAGATATTTTTGCGGACCTTGACTGCACTGGTTTATATTCTATGGCAATATTTAAAACAGCAAAATTAGTGCATTGGCCCATAAAACCACACACAAGTTTACTTATAGCATCACAGAAGAACAAAACTGTAATCCAAAATTCTAGAAACATCACTTGTAACAGTACGACTCAGTCCATAAACCCGCAATTGGCTTGTTTTCAATATGCACTTTAGAACATTATCCTTCTAACGGCCGCACACAGAGTCAGTTAATTAGGATTAAGTCGTTCCTTAGTAATTATTTTTCTAACACAAGTTTGAAAAAGGAACGAGTTAATTTTCTCTACAATGTCTCTGAGTACGGCGGTAAGGTTACAAGTATTTTGTTTCACCTTTTTATAAATACAAAGCTCAGAAGGTGACTTAAATGAATAGGGGGTTATTATGACATGGCTATGTATTTCATATTACGGCGAGCGTAAAAGACAGAGCTATAGAAGTTACGTATCTCTGTCCCTTTCTCTCAGCGTAAACTGAACTGCATTTCTGTCACAATAACCCCCCAGTACGAGTGGAGGTGCATTTGTAATCCTGAACTTCGCTAGATGCTACGTGGCTTGTGTATTCAAGAGGAATCTTAAATTGGATTGCAATTTTATTTGAATGTGCCCAGGTGTTGTTACAGCGAGGCCGTGGAGTCACAAAAAGACGATTTTTTATGCATAAAAACTTGAACTAACCTCCACCAAAACACAAAAATGTACTGCAAGAGACATGCAGAACGTGACTTGAATTCTGCAAGTGTGCGCTACGTCCTGTTTGTTTTATGGATTTAAGTTTTTTATTAGCGTTCCGTGTGTCTTAAATGGTAAAAAAACCGGTCATGTACGGTTTTGTACCACCGTACAATACTAAGATAGAGCAGTGTCTTCTAGCTATTACGGTTCAATAGATGCAACCCTGTCACAGATAGGATAGCAGAGCCTTGGTAATTGGGTCCTGTTCGCGACCTTTGGGTAGGTACAGAGTTCTAAAAAGTTACTGTAACTTACAGCATTCAGACAGAGAGACTGACTGACATGGTGAAGCTGCACGGGTTCATACGGGGTAACGTCTGTACGAGTACCTACGTTGCAGTATTTTTTTCTTAACAATACATGCAGTCATACAGCTGAAATAATATACAGTCGACTACAAAGACATGTGTCTATATTTCAACCTTATAACAATATTATAAGGTAAAGGGGATAAACCTCTGTGTAGTCGACTACACAAGTATGGATTCTTAGATTTCCCCCTCGTACCTAAATCAAATTAGCAATTTTTATTGACCTCTCGGTGAGGTATTTGTTATCTTGCTTTTATCCGACTGCGGCTACCCCCAAAAGGAGGGTTAAATGTTTGATCTATATGTATGTATGTCCGTTCCTATGTCTCCTCGTAACTAATTCAAAGGTTCCGATTTTGATAAACGATACGTCATTTCATTAGATTGGTCTTGATGGCGCGAGTTTCACTGGTACGTAAAATTCCTAAAAATTACTTATAGATTAATGTGACGACAGTATCAAAAAACAAATTTTACCAAATTGATCAAATAATCCAGATTTACTGCTAGTAAACTTCCCTAGGGTTTCAGTTTCGTAAGACAAATTCTGAGATATTAGCTGGCTTAATTTTGCGCGTAAAAATGAATATAGATTTAAGAAGAAGAGGCAAAAAAATGCTAAAGCTTTGTAAGAGTAATAGGGTCCCGCGGGCATCTTATGAACGGGGAAGTCTATAAATATTTAATAGAGCGAATGTTTCTCTTTATAGACATCTCCATGTCTGATAACATTTTCATTTTTCTATTTTTCGAGTTTCACTTTTGATTAGAGCTATCGGTATGGGTGTCATACAAGCCAAGTTAAGTCCCAATTCCTATTTAAACGGGGGCATAGAGGCATTCCAACTTAGGCCTTAGGGTCTGCAAGGCAATTGTGGTCTTAGGATTGCAGTCTTAAGATTGTAGTATCAGGTGTGATCGTTTGCTAGCTCCATGCCAAAAAAAGGCCTTGCAAGCAATCATTACTCTGCGACATGGGGGTTTGAAAAATGAAAGTGATTTGATTATAGCAAACGGGGTATCATAACGAAAGGGCTCAGTTATGAATTATGTTGAATTAATGACGCAGTTAAATTTATTTACTCGTCATGTAATTCCTGCAAAGTCAATAAGTTATCAAGCTCTGATTAAAATCCACGAACTGCTAAAATCACTAATAACACATGATTAACGATGTATGATGCGTGATGCATGATATTCTAGATATGATTTTTTACACTTGTCATAAAAATCTTTAAAAGTTATAGCGATTATTTGAACTATTTAAAAAATAATAGGCGACATAATCAACATGTTTTAAAGCTATGAAACAACAAAATTACCGCTAAAATGCTTCATAAAATTCTCAAAATTACCAATACAGTTATTTTTAGTTGCTATAACAATGGATCCGAAAATCCGGCTTTGAAAGACATGACGCCATTTAAATTCAAACACCCGCATAAGGCCATAAGCCCACATGATTCACGTCAAGACCGAAATCCAGGAAAATGACTAAGTCCGTGCTATTTGTATATTGAAAATACACTTTCCTGTTTTCATTTATACTTTAAACCCCTGTATAACTCATCAAATTTAGAAATAGAAGATCGAAGTGTGCTATATCTATATTTAATATTAGACGAAGAAAAGTTTAGATAAAGTTAACAGAAAATAAATTCATAATAGAGGTCAACTGGCAAAGAATGCCATTTTGCAATAAATTAAAATAAATAGATAGGTACATAATTTAAAATGTAAGTATTTTTTTAATAACCCTCTTTTATACGGTGGTTATAAGTACACAGCTCACCATATTTGTTTTTCAATGAAAACGGCTATTATTGAAATGAATCCTTCATGAGCTGTCAGTTTACAACGTCTTATAAAAATGACTTTAGTGGTCAATTGAGTTACTATTTATTTATTTATAATAATAAACTTTACTCAAAATCTTACCTTTAAGTATTTAGAAAAATTGCATTATGTATGGATAGGCCAAAGCGTGTTACTTCATTTAAATTCTTTTATGGCCAGGAGACAATAAAAATGATTCATTACATTACTGAACTGGACTACAGTGACACACAAAAACGAGGAAAAACAATTGAATACTAAAGATAATTTATTGTAAAGGGAAAGGACCATATTTCAGCAAGTCATGCACTTTAGTCATCTCCAAGAGTCTAATGACGCGTTGTGAATATTTAAAACTTAGATAAGAATTGTGAAGTCCCCTTTTGTATCCTTAATCGTACGTAAAGTAAAGTTTCTTCAATGATGCGTGTATGTGGTGAATATTAATTTTGTCGTGGCAAATGATAATTGGGATAACACTTATTATTTCCAAAATACCAAATTTTAAAACTGTTGGTGGGAATTTTGAATCTCTTTTCTTAAATTACATTATATTAATGCATGTAAATTATTTAAAAAAAGCTTTACCCCAAAGTATTATCATTAGTAGGTAGGTACAAATTTAATAATTCTGAATATATTTTCATTTTCTTTGTTTTTTTATTAAATATCCCCAACCAGTTTGAAACAAAAATAGAATTCAATCAAGATTTTCAACTCAATAAGACTTGCATAAACTTTTCTGTTTATTAACAAAACAAATGACACATCTAAACATAAAGTAAAAATAATCTACAGGAAAAACCCACCGCGGTCGTAAAACTAAGAGTCTTATAAAATTAGAATACCACAAGACTTTTTTACTCTATAGTGTAAACAAGTTTTGTAGCTATGAAACTACCAATTATACCATTATAACCTAATGACACGTTACGATACACCAACACACCAAATTAATAATCACTTGGAGTTTGCGGTTTTTGTATAAAAAACAAACCCAGAAGGTGCTTTTCCAGCGCCGCGGCGTAAAGCGAGACGAGGCGAGACGAGACTTTTTTTTTTAAATCTCCCTCGCAATACTTCAGTGGAATTTTTTTTTCTCGTTCCTCACCTCGCTAAAGTAAGGCACCTTGAGCTAAAAAGTGACAAGAACTCAACCTTAGAGGTGTAAATATATCCTTATTCCACAAGTCATTACTCATTATAATACATAAACCATATCTCTTATCTAAATAAAACAGCACCCATTGCAAAGTTAAATCTAAAGTACGTATTATAAATTTCTTATCACTACGTCATAAACCTGATTCACAAAAGTAGCCAAACGTTCTGGCAAAAACCATAAACACAAAAATATCTTGAACTATAAATGTCAAGAGATTAAACCGAGATAAGGATCTCGATACAACGGTCGTGAAATCGGTCTGGTCGTGCCTTCGCGTGACGTCACATCAAGAACAACGAGTATTCCCATAGTGACGTATCGTGATATCTTGAATGGGGCTTTACGCAAGCCGCAGAAGAGATAGAGGCGGCAATGCGAGGTAATTAAACCAAACCCGTCAATAAGTTAATATTTAACAGAGCCATTTGGTTACTAAAAAAAACTTATACTTTCGCTACAGGGAATCTAGACTAATATTATAAAGAGGAAAGATTTGTATTTTTGTGTGTGTGTATGTTTGTAATGGATAAACACAAAAACTACTGTGCCAATTTCAAAAATTATTTAACCATTGGAAAGCCACATTCACCCTGAGTGACATTAGGCTATATTTATTTTTCTGCGTGGACGGAGTTGCGCGCAATAGCTTAGTCTATAATAATCTTCATTGCAATAAAACATACAAGATTGATTGAGGTAGCGTAAAATTAAAAAAAACACGTTAATTTTCATATCATAACTAGAATTGTTAGTTTCTATATGATAATTTGGTTGACTCGTAGAAAATGCCATTAAGCATTATGTCCGCTATTTGTACTTATTTTTGTGCATAAACGTACTTTTTCAATTCTTTTATATTTGTATTCGTATGAGTATCAGGATTTTAAAATAACATTTTGTAACTAAAATAAAAAGACAATTTAATTTAAATGTCGAGATTTTCCTCAAATATATCTCTGTATTTCATTAAAGTAATTAATGTATTTCCAATTAAAATAGACATGTTTTCTAATGACGTACTAAAATCAGTAGCCTAATTTATGATAATAACCATTAAAACAAATACTAACGATAATTTAAAGCCTCGTTTAAGCTAGACTAATTAGATCCAAATACTGTATTAAAATTGTAATTCTTAATGAGGATAAAAATACACGAGCGCTCTATACTTTGCTAACGTCAACGTTACGCATTCAGTTGGTTGCTTCGCGGTTGCTTGCTATATATAATGTTGTAGATACCGTTCTCGATACAGTGCAAGAACAAGCGTTCAGCAGTGAGGTGCTAAGGCGTAGAACATTCTGGATATTTACTGCAGTTTCACCGATCGTAAAATCTTCAATTAAAAAGGTAAATATTCATTCTGGGATAATAGGAAAGTGTATAAAGAAGTTATTACGGAGTGCTTTAATAAAAAAGTTGACGAATACATATTGCAACTCTGAGAAAATACCCCGCTGCATATTAAAACTTATGTTCTCGTTGCCTAGTACACATAGTACAAGCTTAGAGCTTAGTTTGGGACTAGCTCAATTTTAACAAAATTGATATTCATTTATTTAGTGGCATTCTGCCCTAACTAACAAATGTTTTTCAAAATGTCTTAAACATCTAACTTGTAAATAAGGCTAGGTTAGGTTAGGTTAGGTTTTAAAAAACCTGTGCAAGTAACTCATTATTATGACTAAAAATAATTATGGCAGACAACATAGACGTTAAATAAAAATGGGTTCCCAAAATGCTTAACACATACTTTTAAATTTTAAATGTAAAGTAAATATCAACGATGCTTATTATTATTTGTAACAAAGGTTCTTTCGACAAATTTAAACTAACCTACGAGTAGAACTTGGACTAATAAGTGCCATTAAAAACTTTGCTAACAACGTTTTCTTTTGTTTTCAGATGGCCTTCTACAGACTTGCCGTAGTTTTTACGATAATTGCTACTTTGGCTGAAGCCCAGAGACCTTTTTACGCTGGCTCCAGACCAATAGGGTTCCCTGAAGTAGAGAACGACGGTGCACTTGCTAACAGATTTGGCAGCGATCCCGGACCTCCTGAATTAAAAGGAGACAACAGCTACCGCAACAGACTAGAGCAGATTCCAGTAGACCAACAACCATTCTGGTATCTCAATTGGAAAGCTTATGAAGAGCTAAGAAAGAACCCTCAGACGTACCCTCAAAGACCAAGCTCTTTCAGAAATAAGTAAGATCAGCCTTGGTTCAAACCGAAAGGAATTACATTTTGGAATTGTGAAGTCGTTTGAAATGGACGAGATTAACTATGAACAGGACATATATGCATTTGGATGGCTATTTAGGGAAATTGGCTGGCGCTCGGATCTCATTTCTGAAATGGGGAGGATTAAATGTAATAGGGGATGAATTTTTCCAATATGAAAGAAAATTATCTTTACGATGTTGGTGTTGAACGTAATGGAAATTGCTTAGAAAATTTGTTGACCTCTCGTTTTTGTATTTTTATGTGAGGGATAACATTGCGAGATCGAAATTTAGAGATACTAAAACTTTGTCGTTTATTTATTTGTCGGAAAGAGATGTTTTTAAAATAACTTTTTCGTAAGTGTTACTTTATTAAATTGTTGTTTGTTACCAAAACTGTTTTATTATTTTATGATTTTTAGTCATCACTTAACCTCTTAAGGCTCACGTCCAATTTCGTTAGTTTGAAAAAGAATCTTGAGTCGGTCAACTAAAGTTGAAAGTCACTTTGACAAATGTCCTAAATTTAGGACGTTGGGCCTTACGAGGTGCATATAAACAATCACAGTAACGATTGCTTAATCAATTTTGAAATTTTGCAGTTGAATTCTCTTCCAAGATGTATATGTCATCATCTATACACAAATATGCAAATTTATCCTAAAAGTGATTACGCATTGTCAAAACATACCGCCTTTCACAAGTAGAACTTACAAAACATTTTAAATAACATTTTAATTGGTCTCTAGTCAAAACTAAAAGGTTTATAAGATTTTCTCTCGAAAATAGAGGCACCTAATCGAAAAACTCTGGAGGATGGATTTCAAAGCTTTGTTTTACAAACGATAACACCAAGTTTCCCTAAGAGCAATATCCCATATAAGTAATAAAAGTTGAGGCGGAGCAAAGTTTGAGATAATACAGCCACTTTAAAGCGAAACCAAGCATCGGTATTAAACTCAAACTAGTGGCTTTTTAAGTTACGCCAAAATTAATTTACGTTCGTCTTATATGCACTTACATTTTAGTCATACTGTCTAACAGTTCGCTGGCGGATATTCGCCTAACGTTCACGAATTAACAGTTTATTTTACTTTGAGAAAACTATAGTATCCAAACCGAAGCAACATGAGCTTTCATGCTTTGCAACATATTATTTGAGCGTAATGTTTGAAGCGGTAATTGTTACAGGTCCAAAAACAATTACAGCTTACGGCTAAATTGTAACTGTTAATTGAAATGTGTAGAGTATTGCAAATATTGTAAATTAATTGAATAGTAATGTTCAATCAGTAAACGTGAATATTTGGTCTTTTATTGTTTGTCGAGACGTTGACTATTTGTATGTTCTTCCGACTAACTGGACCAATTTTGATGTCAGGATCTGATAATGAGATCCAGAAGGAGTCGAGAGAACTCTTCAAATATTATAGGGCACGTATAGCTATTTGGGTATTTAGAGTAGGTTTATTGTTTTTTAATCATTTATTATAAGTGGCGTTATTTTGTGTCAGATAACAAGATTTGCTTTAGATTGGAAGTAAATAGGTTCTTGGTGGCGGTAAAGAGATCATTGAACTAAATGAAAAGGTTATATCGAGAAGCATCACGACTTATGCACACTTTATCGCATTACTGGCAAAACCTGTCCAAAGGCGCTACATTAAAATGACCCTGTGGTTTGCTATTTACATGTAGAACAGTAAAGCAGTAGTTTTATTAAAAACTACCTTTTGCCTATGACAGAAGTTGTGTATCGCTACTTCCTCGAAAACGTATAAATTTCCCGGATAAAGAGATATTGCTCTTCATCGAGCTGTAAACTATATTTGTGCCTACGCAGATTACAGAGTCTTGGGGGCTGTATTCTATTCGATACAACTATATTGCTTTTGAAATGTTATCGTACTATCAACCTTATAATAACTCTTTTATTGACAAGTAATGGTAGCCGAGTTGAAAACAATACAATTACATGTCCAAAGCTTTATAATTTTACCTATTAGAATAGAGCCCTGACACATTGCACAACCATGAAGTTTCTTAACATTAATCACGATGTCAGCTGTAAGACAATGCTAGTATTTATTTACTGCTGTCTATCGATATTAAGATACTTCATGGTTGTGCAATGTGTCAGGAGCTCATTTTCTAATCGGAAAATCGCATCGTTACACCGTAAAGACGGAACAAACCAACACGAACACAAACATTCAGTAGGTATGGATAGATGGACAGTGATTAAAAAGGTTCCCTATATCCCCTTGCAAAATTAGTTTTACCTACGTAATTCGTTCTTACGCTCTTAATGTAAATGAATAGTTTAACACACTTGTAAGAAACCTCATCTGCATATTCTATTAAAGAAACTAAAATAAACTTATTCCAGACACAGCTGCGAGATCGCAAGAACCATTAAATGTCCTTATGCCAGCAAAAAGTAAAGGCTTGCACATGACGCAAACTAGTTAAAGTAGGAGCATTGTGAACAGCCAATTCATTATCTAACGAGCTTCGGTACCCTAACCATGAGTTACAATTACCGTACTCGCTAACGAGTCGAATGCTCTGTCCCTCGCAGACCTCACAGTATTCTTATAGATTTCGGGGAAAGAGCATTCGACTCGCTAGTGAGTACGGTAATTGTAACTCATGGTAAGGGTACGGGAAAGTTATGTTGTTTCGCTTACTACATATTACGTAGCTAAGGTTAACCTACGTAATTATATGAACGGATTAGATGCAGGTATATGCATTTTGATTTGAGGGCCTTAAGAATTGATCGAAACTGAAAATTATTCTGGGTACAATCTTACACAAATTGACCTAACTCCAAAATAAGCTCTAGGCTTGTACTATGGGTACAAAGCAACGATGAACATAATGATGATAATATAAATAAAATATCAGGGGACAATGTCACACCAATTGACCTTGTCCTAAACTAAGCTCAATGGATACTAGACAGTGATATAAATACTTATAATAGATAAATAGGTATATACTTAAATAAATACATAGAAAACATTTATGACTCAGGAGAAAATATTCACATTCATCACACAAATGTCTGCCCTTACCACCAAGATGCACTACGCTAACTAGCGTTTCTATTCGTTTATTTTTTAATCCAATCTCGTCACGTGAGCTACCAGTGACGCAATCGGCATAAAAACTAAACGAATAGAAATGCTAGTTAGCGTAGTGCATCTTGGCAAGGGCCTCAGGATCTCTAGCTTCGTAGGCAGGCTCACTACCAAACAAGGCCATCGCGTTATAGAGAGAAATAAATGCGTTGAAAACTCCTAAGAATTATAAGCAATTATACTTGCGCAGATCTGTAGGCAGGGTCAGTACCAACTAGGCTAACTATGTCAACTCGAGCATAAAGTTCTCTTCTTAAAAGGACGCCTGTGCAATTTGATAGTCAAAGCAATTTTAACCCCAACCTTAAGAAATAAGGTCAACTGTAAATACGCGGGTCTACGAGACATGCGCCATATTTGCGGGCAGGCTTGACGTTGCGTGTAGATGCAATAATTCAAAGGATCGATTAGAGTTTGAACGTATGTGTTATTTCGTCCAACTATGCAGTAAAGTTATGTCTTTTAATGGCAAAAATATAATTCATCTTGGATTTAACTGTACCCATACTTAGAAGAATCGATCCTCGAATCGAATAGAGAATAGCACCACAATAATACTACGCCTAACTAAATTAATTGTACTCGGTATCATGATCGACGATATGCAAATTTAATTATTAGCTCAGATAAATTACAAGACGTAAGACGTATCTTTATGCAAATATTTCAATAGGGTACTACGTAGCGTATTACATTCTAATTTAAAAAAACATTATTTAACTATTTATTTATTATATATTCAGTCTACATGCAATAATAATATTACAGACGAGAATTGTTATTGCAATTTAATAGGTACGGTCGGCCAAGATAGTGGTCTATCAGTTTTGACAAGTTTCTGTGAGATCTAATTATCGCTAAGGTTGACACTTGTCAGTGTCATAATAATATTGCAAGGGAAAATCGAACTAGAACTAGAACAGCCAACATAGCTTTGATTAATGTAATTTGTTATTTTGGCAATGAAACTAGAGTTCTATTCTACTCGGGCAGACCATATTGCTTTTGAAATCTTAATTATGGTATTGTTTTTTACTCAGCTGCCTTTATTAACAAAGTTTTCACTTAGTTAGTTGGCTAACTTGGTACAACTGAATGGGCTGTGTGCTTTTCTGTGCGTGTGTGCATGGAGCACAAACACGTCAAAACGTGTCTGTATGTTTGTTTTGTTAGTTGAATTTCTTTCTGCACTATTACAACCAAAACCGGTGAAGTGGTGCCGGATGGTTCCGTACTGTCGCACACTGGTATAAGAATATTTCGATGTAATGATATGTTGTGTTCATTTATAAATACTTTTCAGTTTGAATATTATTAACCTAGCCGCATTGATGATGATTGAACCGCAGAATTAAATTGAAGTTTAATTTGTGTTGTAGATAGCATCACTCATTTCTTGAAAAAAAAAACTTTAATCCCATATCGTATCTGAGTACAGCTTGCGTCATCTGTCGTCAAGTAGCTAAATTACATTCGTTAACAATCACGTTGGTTTAATTAATTAATTATGGATACATTTCCATGTATCACGTCAGAATTGAAACTAACCTGCATTTGCATTGTACATATAGCTAGCCGCAAGCGGTCCCGTAAAATACTTTAATCCCATATCGAAAATGAGTAACAGAAAATTAGTTACAGTCACGTGTTTTGATTCATATGCAAATTTTGCCATGTATCGCGACAGAATTAAATTAAATTTAAATTCTAACTATTCACTAGGGGCACTCATTCCCGAAAAAATACCTTTTCTCAAACATGCTCGGACAGGATGACCTTTCTTTTGAAAAACGAAGACGCGAAATGCCTCATTTTCCTCCTAGGAGTATATGAAAACACTTTCCAACCATGACCAATATTGTATATTAAAAGTGCTCTCTATTGCATATAAAATCGAAAGAAACGTGAAAAAAATCCCGTACACCCAACTTGTGGGTGCAGTGTGGGGGGTGCCGGGCGCCTTCGGTGGCGGCGGCGGCTCGTTGTGCGTGAATCTATCTTAACTTATACTCGTAGTTTTCAAACAAACATTCTCCTCGAATTGGTCAAAAGTTTTTAAAAATACTTATAATTATGTATTTGTATCATTTCCTCGCATTGTTTGAGAAAATCATTATATTTGCCTCGGCGGAAACGAGGATTTCCTGACTCGTGTTTTAGCAGGCCTCGCTATTGCTCGGCCTGCTAACCACTTCGTCAGGAAATCCCTTACTTTCCGCGCCTAAAGATAAAAGGTAAAAGATATTTATTCAGTAAGTAGGCCGCACGGGCACTTTTACACGTCATGAATCTACCAGCGCTTCCCAAGAGGAGACCACTGCCGAGAAGAAACGCCGCAAGAAACTCAGCAGTCAGTCATTTTTTAAACATGTTACAATGGTACTACTTAATCTAGCATTATATAAAGCAATAAATATTAAATTAAATATAATATCAAACAGCATGTGTAGTTCAGCAGGAAAACATGTCAAAAATATTACGAGAGAGACAAAGGCAATAATGTACTATTCTTCCATATTAAAAATGATTACAGCTTGCAAGCGCCATCTGTTGTTAATAGGTATGTGGAAGACTGTTGTTCATGATAACTTCGTTTTACTTTCCCTATAAATAGATAAATATCTGCCCTACACTGCGCGTGTTTCATTTTGGCCGGTTCCATACCAAAATGGTAAAAATAGAACCCATGTCTGTATGTCACAGCTATGAACTTGAAATTTGGTAAAGTTGTGTAACTGGCTTGCCTGCATCTGTTTTTGGAAGATTTTTTTTTTTAATATTTCAAAACGGTCTACTATGGGGTTGGAAAATGAAAGTGATCTGATTAAAGCAAACGGGGTGTGATATGAAAGGGCTCAGTCTGCACATTTAAAACGTTTTTTTTTTATAATTTTCATTGACGTACTACTTTTTGATTTATAGGCAAAAATTTATAAAAAGTGACCGTGACTGAAGAGGGGGACCTCTTATCTCCGCAGTTTATGGACGAATCAATTTGAATGAGTCCTGATTTAAAGATAATTACTAAACATTGGTGTTTAAGCCGGCGTGAGCCCCTGGGCCCTCCCTTCCCAGGTCTCCGGAAGGGATCACCTCTGCCTTTTTTCTTAAAGTATTTTAGGTTAAAAGCAAACAAAAGCAAGGACCTTTGTCTACGGCCCTTCAGGCAATTACCAAAAAAAAAGATAATTACTGATATTTTCTGCTGAGTTTCTTGCGGCGTTTCTTCTCGGCAGTGGTCTCCTCTTGGGAAGCGCTGGTAGATTCATGACGTGTAAAAGTGCCCGTGCGGCCTACTTACTGAATAAATATCTTTTATCTTTTTATCTTTTTTTACCTGAAAAATAATATAGAATACTTTAAAATAGATCTTATCGCATACATAATAAATTAGTATTTTCTTTTGCATTTTCCAACCATGTTATCTTAAATACGGAACCCTCGGTGCGGGAGTCAGACTCGCCCTTGACCGGTTTTTTACTTCACACAGCAACGTTTGCAATAAATTAAAAATTACGCCGGTTGGGTTTTCCCTGCATTGATGATGAGTCAATACGATTATAAAATTTGCATACAATGGTAACAAATTGACATATAAATATCTAATAAGAAATAAATTGTGCCAATAAATTGAGTAGGTGGACGGGTTGGGTTTGCTTTTTTTAAATAACAATCTAGAACTCGATTCGACTACAGTTTGTATGAATAAAAGGCGCGAGGCCTAATACACGGAACTACACTGGCCCGCAAAACTATGTATCAAACTTTCAATAAAATTTTCATTAAAAGTGTGAAACGTTTTGCAGGCCAGTGTAATTTCCTATAGTGACATTGGCGACGGTAGTGGCAAGACGAACTCTTTTGTTAAAATTGGGCCACGTGCGAGAATTGAAAAATATCTTCTTTATTTTATTACTAACTTCTGCCCGCGACTTCGTCCATGTAGATTTCAATTATGGTTATTCCCTCGGGATCTTATAAACTAAACCACGCAACGGATTTTGATGCGGTTTTCATCATCATCAATTAGATATTATTTTCAGGGAAGGAATTTGTGTCTTTATCTTTATACATACATAGTATACATAAAACAAAGTCACTTTCCGCGTCTGTTTGTCCCCGTCTGTATATCCGCTAGCTCCGCCTAAGCCACGCATCGGATTTTGTTACGAATTAAGTGCAAAATGGTTTAAAAGAGCCTGCTGGCCTATTGTCTACCGCACTCGCGATCGCAATTGACTACAAAACGGAACAATTGTTTTCATTTTGTATGTAGACAAGCGTTCGATTTTTAAAATAAAAACAATTGCGATTGCGAGTGCGTTAGGCAATATCCCCTCGGTAACGGGCCTGCACTGGGCGTGTAACGTTCTACTTGAAATTGTATTCGGTCGCAGTGAGCCGTTAACTGTAAAGCGAAGTTTAGACTAGGAATTAAAATTGCAGATGTGGTCTACTGTCTTTTTCTAAATTTTAAGTTGAAAAAGACAGCAAAATTATGCTTCTGGCTCTAGAACTGATGTTAAAGAGAGCAATCAACCTCTGCAATTTTTATTGCCAGTGTAATTTGCGCTTAAGAATTATGTGTATACGTCCTAAGTATTCCTTATCAATCTACAGCGTGTTGCGGTTGTATAAATTATTACATACGTCAACCTCATCGTGGAATGGATTATTTATTAGCACTGAGTGCCTTTAGATTAATTGGACAGAGATTGAGTAACCGAATCCTAAAAGGAAAGGTCATGCGATCACCGATGTTTTTATCAAAAAAATATAAAGTCTAAAAATACCATAACGAAGTAGTTACAATTTTAATATTTACTGCATTAGATACCTACTTAGAGAGATTTTGGAAACAATTAACTCGTTTCTTTTTCAAAATTGTGTATAATTCGTCACTAAGGAATGATTTAATTTATATAACTGACTCAAAGTTAGGCTTTTTAAACTTACAAGCTTAAAATTGTCACCAAACGTGAGTCCCAGAAAATTAGATTAATACAGGTTGATGACAATTTTAATAAGACAAAAGTTAATTCAATGAAAACCAAATAAAGTAACATGAATAAATACTTACTTATTAAAATAAAAAGGACACTAATAAACTAGTACTGATACGGTTTCTAGTTAAAAAAAGCCGTTAAATCGTTACGTTACGAATCCCTCCTAATTACGCAGCACGGATATATGGAACCGCGACGTGATACAGGGTGGTCGTTAACGCAAAGGCACGTACGCGTTCACGCCTGCATTTTTATTTAAACACGTTTCAAGTATTTTAACAGGTAATTTTAAACTTAACCATTTCGTAAAAAAAAAGAAGATAGATGATTCAAAATTAAATTAATACAATACAATACATGACACATTACTGTGCACTAAAAAAACATTGTGATCTCTTCCAGGCAACCTTAGTAGGGCCATCTTATTGACCTACATTACATTAAATCACTCAAGAAAGATTCCGTTAGCCACACATGATTTCGTAATCACAAAAGAACAAAATTGTTATATTGACCTACAGTTATAAAATTTCATAACTCACACGCGGTTTATTTAAGTATTTTATATTCATTTAAATAAACTAGATTTGACAGACGGCGTACACAAAAAAAGGCTATTTTTAAATTTAAGAAATCTTCTTTCGATGGATCACTTCCTTTTTGGTGATACGACATAATTTTAAAATCTCTAGACACAAAAAGTATTACTGACGAGTATATTTTGAACAGCAAATATTAAAGAAATATTGACAGAAAAGCATGTAATATTTACAAATTAAATTAGCAAATTTTGCGCGAAATCCGCATGGTGAATTGAAACTCACGATCTCTACGACTGAGAGACGTGTGTAACTCACCCTGTACAGATTATCACGCGACATAGTATTTTGTTCTTGTTTGTCTTGCATTCTCAATTAGCTTAAGCACTAAAACTGACTGAGACAGCATAAAACATATAAACTTTACCTACAAAATACCATAATATTAAGGCTAGTGATATTATGTCTCATTGAAGGGGTCCCCTTGAAACACCGATACACATTTGATCGAATGTATATTTTCATCGAATGAAATTTCATAGAAAGCAATTTTTTACTGAAACTTTATTGTTTTTAGGTGATTTTAAGTTACGTAGACTTGGTTGGGGTAGACCGTTGTTGTGACCATCAGAAGAATATAGCTCCTGCGCAAAAGGTTTATGAAATAAAAAAAATCGGTGAATTAAAACATTCTATGAAATGAGTTTCGGTGACATACATACATACATACCTTCACGCCTTTATTCCCAAAGTGGGGTAGGCAAAGATACATAATTACCAACAACTCTAAAAATTTCGGTGATTCACGGGTAAACCCTCATTGACGTTGGTTAGTAACTAATTGCCTTTAAAAATCTCATTACCTCCCATAAATTAAGTACTCATAATAAGAAATATATCTAATACGTATAACTTTGGTTACTTGTCTCGATTCCCATAATACAGGGCGTGTTTGTTTTGTAAATAAATGTCCTAGTACTTTTTTTTAAATTAATGGCTTTCACTTCTTTAACAACCTGTATTTCGCCAGTGTCGAGTTCTAGATAATCAGAAGGATTTATTTAAGAATATGTCCATGGATATCACACGCAAGGACCACTTGTTCGGTTAAAGAGTACTACGCTGGTGGTGGTCTAAACAAACGCACAAGGGGTTAGCTCCATGCGCTTCTGTCTAGTTTAAGAACTTTGTATTTTCTGATTGTATACGGCTGTTATCAAATTTCGCTAATGTTATGAAACAAAACGGGGCGCAACAACAAGTATCGTACGAAACATAATATTCCAGAACTACGAGGTAATGAGGTATTTCAAAGCTCTTCGTTAACATCAAGTTTTTGACATGCTTTATACTTACTTATACTCAATATTCATACCATAATTATATTAATTCGTTTTTTTACTAATTTCATGCATCATAATTATAAACCTTTTTAAAACGCACTTGTAAATGTTATTCAAGGTAAAACCCGACGTAGAAACCTTCTGAATGGAGCAACAGCTCATGCCTTATTTACACGAGTATAATCCCGATGATTAGTACTTGCTGCTCGCGCTGAACTTAACTCTAATCTACATGTAAACAAGCATCACCGCACTGGAGTTTACTGTGGGTTCAGTAAATCTCTCACGATGAACGAGGAAAGACAAATATACTTGTAGCATTAGGTACCTATAACCTATTTATGACAGTGCAAGATCTTCTGGTGAATGAATGTACATTACCAATACATTACCAAGAACGTAGGTCTGTATTTTTTTGATAAAAGTGGTTGAAAGCAATAAAACATAGCATATTTTCTTAAGTTACAAAAAAACACTGAATTTTGAAAGTTTATCGCATAAAACATTCCTAATTACTCCTCTTTGAAATGCATAATTTTTTCGCATGCTTAACACCCTTTTAGGCTGACATTGCAGAATGTAATAAACGTGTATTGTGTAGATTAGGTTAGGTAAGGTTAGGTTAGTTTTTTATAATAATTAAAATAAAACCGTTTCTATTGTCAAAACCGTTTTCGGCCAAACGATTTTTTGTATAAAGATACATTATGCGTTAAAAGAAATGCCAGACGATAATGACCTTATCTCAATAACTTTCAATGCCGCAAAACCTGCGAGATCCCCCTTGTGGGACTGTAGTCAAGATGCAAACGCTACTAACGTTTTTCTTTTTTATCACTCATAACATAATAAATAATAAATAAATAAATATAAGGGAACAATCTCACATCAATTGACCTAGTCCCAAAGTAAGCTCTAGGCTTGTACTATGGGTGTACTAGACAACGATATAAATACTTATATAGAGAAATATATACTTAAATACATTAGAAAACATCCATGACTCAAGAACAAATATTCGCGCTCATCACACAAATATCTGCCCTTACCGGGATTCGAACCCAGGACCGCTAGCTTCGTAGGCAGGGTCACTACGCACTAGGCCAGCGCGTCGTCAATGTATGGGATAATGGCTGACTGGTTTATCTCTAAATAAAACTGGTTTTTCTCTTTAGGGAATAAAGGCGTATTAGTACTGTTAGGCGATGGGCTTGCAACCTGTCACTAATATACTGGTAAACATCTTAGCCTAAATGTGCAAAATGTGGTTACAGAATTATCAAGAAGTTTTTAGAGTTGTTGGTAATTCTGTAGCTCTGCCTACCCCACTCTGGGAATAAAGGCGTGAGTTTATGAATGAATGAATGAATGGTTAATCTCTACGCACGAGAATGTCATAACTAGGGTTAGGACTTTTGGTGGCAAACCTTGGTTTTTGGATCTATGGAGTCACTGTTTCCTGATAGTTATAATTTATAATACATACCACCTCATTTTGACCTTCAGTATAGTCATATTTCGAAATTCAATATTTCATTACGTCGCTAAACGAGTTTAAATTATAATTTACGTACGGAGGATATCTCAATATTAGTAGATATGGATAAACTGAACTAAAAACTAAAGGCCAAAATCAAAGTGATATGTGTAATAATTAGGAAATAGCGACTCCATGAATTCTTAAACCACGTTTTGCCAACAAAATCCTAACCCTAGTCATAGTCATTAAATGTACATTTTGAGTGATAGAGCCTCTGACCCAGCTCAAAAATAATGCATGATCTCGGTATACTGCGATTTGAAGCCCGACTTTGAACTCAAACAAAAGCCCTGTTCATATTCTTACCAGCGCAAATTCTAGGTGGTAAAACCCTAATTGTATTTGACCTGATATGGTATTGTTTTTTACTCGGCCACCATAACACCTCAGCGTTATGCTGACCTAGTGTCCGATTCACTGCCGCGAAGACACACTCACTACTCGTTTATTGTTGTTTTCTGTTTTCACTTTTTTCTGTTTTGTGTGTGTAGTAAATAAATGTATTTTTCTTTTTCTTTTCTTTCTTTTTTTCTACTGTCAAGTAAATAAGAGCTATAATAACGATGCCAATACGATAACGGGTCAAACCGATATGTTTTTTTTTTTGGTGAATAGAGGCCCAGCTTAGGAACTACGGTTTAGTAGTTATAAAAAAACTAAATCCGTATAATGTCTTCTTTCCTCTGGGGACTCTTTAGATTTATTCTTTTGGAAAGAGAACGTAGAGCTGATTATCCCTGGCTCGTATTCTGGAACTGAAACGCGGACATTTGGTAAATTAAACCTATTCCGCAATGTGGAACGGGATTTTTCTCATTTAAGTAGATTAATGAGGCGCATTTGTATTAAACACCATCTGGTTTTTAATGCACAGATAAAGCAGATGTATGAGTGTTTTGTTAAGAGGAATAAAGTTGTAGTAATTAATTTAATTTATGAACGCATTCTTAGGTGACTGGATCTACACACATCAAAAATGTCTATGTATATAATAAATAATAATATCAAAATAATTTCTGTTTTTTTTTGTTTAGGTACAATATATTATAATATTATACACAACATATTATATTGTAATGTACCTACTGCGTTATTCTTTATACAGTATAAAACGAAGTTACTTTCTGTCCATCTGTTTATCCGCTACCTCCTAAACCACGCAATAGTTTGATGCGGTTTTCACCGTCAGTTAGATATAAAGAGAAACACTAAGTAAGTGGCCAGAACCTTAACTTTAACAGATATAAAAGTAATAACAAAAGTCAGAAAAAGAACCTATAATTTTTAAAAAACTAGGTAAGGTAAGTACCTAATGCGTCCCAAACCTGAGCATGTGCTGGGCAGAGAGGATTTTCAGACTGGTCCCTAGAGACGAGACGGCCGCAAAGTAATAAAAAAAATATTTAATTGACTAAAACTGGTGTGACCCGGTACGGAACACTAACAATAATGCAAAAAAAGAGCCTTCTTACAAACTTAGAACAGGAGTCAATTCTACGGGAGCTTTTAAACTTAATACCACCGCCTTTTGAAGTTAGAAGGGTCATGTAAGCTTGTACGGGAGCTGAGTTTCCGATTCGTTAAACTCACATCACTTCGTTAAAAACTACAGTACTCTAAGACTAGATAGTCTAGACTTGAGTAGTGATGGGTCAGACATGAAGTTAAACTTTTTATCTGGTTTACGTGCGGGTGTTACAGAAAATACATAAACAGAAACGAATCGAGGGCGGGTCACTCGTATTATACATGTGTATGCGCATAATGAAAATGAAGGGTACATGGAAAGAAAACTTTTCCGGTTATTGCGATTTGAAAGTAAGGATCATGTATAATATGCTGTCTTTGAAGGACCGACGAGCCGTTGCTGACGCAGTAATGCTGCGCAACATTTGCGTAGCCGACATTGATTGCCCACAGTTGCTCGCAGCATTTCGGTTTCGCACTCCGCGAAGATCGGCCAGGTCTAAGCATTTATTCGCTTTGCCAAACATACAATCCAATGCAGGTAAACGCGCTCCTATATATAGACTTTGCGACCACCACAACCGATTTCTTTCTGATATAGACTTATTTTCCTGCTCCCGCGCCTCATTCAAGGCTGCTGTTATAAAACTATACCAAACAAAAAAGATATAATAAATTATTATTAATGCTAACTGCTTAATGACAGTGTAGTCAAAATGTGCATTTGTAGGTTGTATTTTCTTTTTTTCTTATGTTCTCAGTGAGATATGTTCAGGGGAACATCATAAGCTATTCTGTACGAGTTACGCATATTCTAACTGTATTGTTACTTCACTTGTATGTTTCTGTTTTTATCTCCGAATAAATAAATAAATGAATAAATAAATGTACTTAATTTTCGTGTATTAATAATTATCGGTACAAAGAAAATTTACACAACTTTAAAAAAACACGAAAATACTAGATTTTAATCTCATAATGTAGAGTTTACCACTTATCACTCATTATTTATAACTCAGTAACACCTAGTGATTCTCTCAACAACGACGGTCGAACGCACGAACGAGTGAATGTCCAAGCGGCGAGTTTAAGTAGTCGCGTCAGTGCGAACAAAACATATTTTAGCGCGTGCATTTTCAATTTAGCAGCATGGTTTCTGCCGATGTATCGAACGTAAGGCTGCTTAATTGAAAATGAACGCGCTAAGATGTGTTTTGTTCGCTCTGACGGGACTACTTAAAGTCGCCGCTGTGATTTCGCTCGTCCCTCCGACCGTCCGTTGTTTTTGAGAGAATAACACCCCAGATATTCAATCCCAGAGTGGGCTACGCAGACTACCTCACTGTGGGATCATTCCAGGCATGAGTTTATGTTTATGTATGTGTTTAGAACGACTTCTTAACATTTTTAAACTTGTGCTTAAAATTGAGAATTCGTCCCTCCTACCGGTAGGTCCCATGCTTAATTAAGGAAAGTCAAATGACGTAGATATAGACCTATAGCTATTCTTTCCATGTTTAGGAAATTTGAAAGCACAATAAATACCTGCGTAATCAAATTAATAATCGATTAGACAACGCTCAGCATGGGTCTCGAATGTTTCGATGTGCACGCTCAACCACTACAAACTAATCCTATTTGCTTTTCTGATTATGTTTTAAAACACATGGACACGCATCGAAGATAAGACTTAGTATTCTATTGACCTAGTTGATATTGACGTCTTGCTGATGAAAGTGATAAAATTCTCGGCTTTTGTCGCGGTAACCCACCATTTCATCGAACACTATTTTCTGCTGAAACCGTAATGTTTTCTGGATATCTTAAACGTTAATTTTGTAGGTTATGTTAGTTTAGACTTGTGACGACCAAAAAATTCGATGAAATGAAAATTCTGCGTAATGGTACGTTCGTTGAAAGGTGTTTCGATAAAATAATAGGTTCCTGTTTTGCGCAAATTACCTAAAAGACCGTAGGCAGTAGAATGCAAATGTCTACTTTTAGGTCAAATGACTGTTTTACTCGCTCCGATGTGTCAGGGCTCTAACATATTTTTGATTATGATCGACGACCTTATGCATTTAATTGACGTTTTACAGCCTATCAATCCATCCGTCTTGGGAAAAATTGCTATATTCGTGCCTGATCGGTTTATAAGCGCGGTGAATCGCAGCGCACAAACAATTTGACATATCGGATAGTTGCAGTCAAGGAAACTTGCCACAATATATAAATAAGTTATAAAAAGGTAAATCTGTCAGTTTTTTTTGGCTCGCACCACCAGAGTGTAAGTCCAAAGGAGTTAACAAAAAAAGCTACGACAAATTACTGAAATATCGCTCCATTTAATTTTATTTAAAATAGATAATGAGCAACGCCTTTAAAAACTAACCTTTAACGAATCGGAAACAGCTCCGTGTAAGCTTACACGATCTTTATAACTTCTAATGGCGGCGGCATAAAGTTTAAAAGTTCCCCTACCATTTACTTGTGCTGTTAATGTTGGTTAATCCTTACGATAAGGGTTAACACCACAACACACTACAAAACAATTCAATGTAATATTGGTAATTACCATTATCACGTAAAGTTTTACGTAATTAAATTTAAAGAGTATCAGAACAAACGTGCTACTCGTAAATTAACACCAAATGCGAAAATGAGAATTTTAAAATGAGTCATGATAATACTTTAGTTACAGTGTCACGTTGTAGATAGTGGCTTTAGTTCTCAGCGCCATTCATAAAATCCTTGTCGCTTAACAATGCATGAAAAAATTGCCAGCCATTATCTCTTCTCAGCTTATCATGTTCATTACCAAGAACACCACAACGGGTCTAAATTCCTTATAAATCAAGAAGCTGGGCATTGAATGTTTTATGCGCACTGAGTTTCAAGTAATTTGAACACTTCGGGAGTGTCGTCGGCACTCAATTTGTTTTAAACTAGCACCAGCGAGATTAACCAGATCGTAAAGCTCCTTTCACACTGGAGTGCTTCAGAGCAGCCTGATAAAAATTCGAGGAGGGACAAGGATTAGATCCCCCACGTACTGCGTCCATTCATGCAGCACTGCACTCTTCTAAGAAGCTGGTAAGTTTACAATGCATTGCACGGATGGTATATTATTTTAAAGTTTTATTTTATGATATCGCGGTTAGTCTAGTTTGTATGGAAACAACTTTTACAGATTGGCAACCAAAATAAAGATAGGGGTCGTATACAGTATTATTTTCATACAAAAATATTGGTACTCAATTTTGGTATATCGCTTAAATATTATTGTATTTTTTTTGTTCTTCGACGAATTTACTTAATAGTGTAGTGTGTGTGTAGTGTGTGTGTATAGTGTTGTTACCTAAAGTCAATCGAACTTGTCAAAGGAATATTGCATATTATTTTAATTAATTATAATGTCTATATATATGCCAACCGACTGCGCGGATAATTTGCCACTGTTCACGGAATGCATGGGGAAAATAAGTGCCATCATAGAGAACAGTGACTGTGAATGTGTGCTAGCGCTGGGTGATTATAATGCGGACCCGCGCGCCCCTTTCGGTAAGGAGCTGAGATCCTTCTGCGAAGACCAGGAATGGGTTTGTGCGGACTTATGCTTGCTCGGTGAGTCATCTGATACGTTTACTTTCAAAAGTGATGCGCATGGCACGACGCGCTGGCTGGACCACTGTGTTGCCACTTCCTCGGCGTATGATTTGTGTACGAACGCTCGAGTGTTACATGACGTGTATTGGTCCGACCATACCCCATTGCTTATTAATTGTGACCTAAGACTAATTCAAACTAAATTAACCTTGGAATTTACACCAGTTAATAGGGTTCTGTGGGGCTATAGAGGTAGTGAACAAACCGAAAATTATCATAAAGTTTGTACTCAATATTTAAAAAATATTAGAGTCCCAAGTATTGTAGCGGAGAATCTTGTAGCAAGCAATCACATTTCAACTTGATTGAGTCCTTTTATAGTGAATTAATATCGGCTATACAAAATGCTGCCATATTAACATCTCAGAATAGGAAAACGAAACGTAAAGTAAGTAAGTAAAGTAATGGGATCATCACGTACTACCATTTTATACGCAGGCTCGCGAAGCCCATAAGATATGGATGCTTCAAGGTTCGCCGGCATCTGGTTCTGTGTATGATGATATGTATTATAAAAGGAAGTTGTTTAAAAATAAGCTGGCATGGTGTCAACGTAATCAAAATAAGATACAAATGGACATACTTGCATCCCACAGGGCTAAAGGCAACTTTAGTCAGTTCTGGAAGGACACTAATAAGTTTAATTATAAACAAAGTAGACCGATCACAGTTAACGGCCTTCAAAACGAAACGGAGATCGCAAATATGTTTATTAACAAGTTTAGAGTAGAGGATTCACTTGCAAGCTCATGCTGTTCGTCTGATGCGCTAGGTACGAGTAATGTTAGTGAGCAGGTGACTAACAGGAATTTAGATATCACGACGGAACAAATCTGGGAGTGTGTACGTAATATGAAACGCGGTAAGTCACCTGGTCATGACGGTATTAGTATTGAGCACATCATTCATGGCGGGCCTCTTTTACATAAATTTTTGGCAGTGCTTTTTAAAATTTCTATAGCACATAGCTACTTACCCACTGATCTTATGAGGACGAATGTTATACCGATTGTAAAGAATAGGACTTTTGACCTTAGTGACCCTGATAACTACAGACCGATTTCGCTTGCCACTGTTACGTCTAAAATATTGGAACGCATAATTAATCCAATGATTACGAACGCGGTCAGTTTGCATGATGCCCAGTTCGGGTTCCGTCCGGGTCATTCGACAGACATGGCTATATTCTGTTTAAAGCGGACTATCAGGCATTATTTAAAGAGAAACACATCTATATATGGCTGCTTCCTAGACCTCAGCCGTGCCTTTGACACTATAAATTACCAAATATTGTGGGAAAAATTACTAAAGCCCCTGCCTTTAGTAATTTGTCCAAGAAAATAACATGTCTGTTGAGTTTTTGGTACAAGAACCAAGTGAACTCTGTACGCTGGGGCGAAGCGAACTCGGACAGTTATAGACGTAATTGCGGTGTCAGGCAGGGCGGGCTGACGTCACCGGTCTTGTTCAACATTTACGTCAACGATCTCATCGGGGAGCTCAGCACAGCTGCAGTAGGGTGCCACATCGCGGGAGAGTGCGCCAACAACTTTAGTTACGCGGACGACATGGCTTTGCTGAGCCCTTCTGTGAATGGTATGAATAGGCTACTGGATATTTGTCAGCGGTATGCCGTTTCCCATGGACTAAAATATAATGTTAAGAAAACGAAAGCAATGGTATTTAGGTATGGTAAGGGGCCAGATTGTATTCCACCGATTGTACTGGATCGAGCGGAGTTAGAGTTAGTACCTTCATTCAAATACCTTGGTCACATTATCACGGAGAAATTGAGAGATGATGAAGATCTCGAGAGACAGCGCCGCTCCATACGAGTATCAGTAAAGAGTAACATGTTAGCGCGCCGATTTTCATATTGTTCAGACCAAGTGAAAATTACATTGTTCAAGGCTTACTGTCAGGCGTTTTATGCATGTCAGCTGTGGGACAGTTACACGAAACGTGCGCTTAGTGCGTTAAGAGTGCAATACAACAACGCGTTCCGCGCGCTGCTCGGGCTGCCGTGGCGCTGCAGCGCGTCGGGCATGTTCGCGACTAACAGGGTTGACGATTTTTTCGCGGTCATGCGAAAAAGACAGTGGTCCTTTTTGCACAGACTCGAAAGGTCAAACAATAAAATTATTACAAACACGTACGCTGCGTGCTACTTTGCTGTCGTATCCTCTGCTCTAAAAATATAGATTTTAAAACAATGTACGTATTTTAATTATAATTTTAATTTTATGTTTTAATTTTAATTTAATTTAATTTATTTATTTTGATTCTCAATAAATTCGTGTCATCAAATTTTGATTTTATGTGTAGGCACGTCTAGTTTCAAATGTTCACATAACCAATGTTCTAAATTTAATTGATATTTTCTTTTTTTCTCAAATTTTAAGTTTAATAATTATTTGTAAATTTAATGTACTTAATTTTTAATTCTGTGTATATTTGTAAATTTAATAGGATTTTATGCCTAAATAAATAACTATATTATTATTATTATTATTGCAAATTAAGGAAGATATTTCAATTTCATTAACACTGGTATCGATCCCTGGTGGCTGAACTAATAATTCTGTTCATAGATGTTATATTTGACCAATGTAGAGGTAGCATAGGACATAATCTTTAAATAATCCACCTACCGCCAAGCAGCAGTGTTCGCATTGTTTTGTGCCGGGGTGGGGATAAGGAAGACAACCGGTGAAATAACTATAGTATAGAGGCATTCCATCTTAATCCAGAGGGTTGGTAACGCATTTGCGGTCCTAAGATTGTAGTCTTGGGAATGCAAATTTCTATGAGTTCGCTCGCCTTTTCCATGTCATAAAAACATACAAAAAACAACGCACAAGTAACATATAAGTTAACTTTTAAATTTAAAAATGCAATGTTAATGATGATATTTGTCTGACTGACAACGTGACTTCACTTTGAACGTAATTACCATCGAATACTGAGCACACAAAATTATGGTTCCGGATCAGAGATCACCGATTAAAAGTCACCTGTATTTAATCGAAACTATGCATCATATTTGAAGACACTACAAGTAAATGTATTTTAAAGCATCCAACAAGTATCAATTGATATTTTCAGGAGCATAATCAATATAAGTAATAACTTGGTCGTAATTGCGATGGGGACGTATCATGGGAAGGCATTGTTGATGTTTTCAGATAGTCGCCAGAAAGTCCTCTTCAGCCGAAAACCCACTTCATAATTGTACTTTCACCTCTGAGGAAATTTACGTCATTAAATTCCTATCCGAACTCCTCCGGCTCAACTGAGTCTTGATTCAAAATACTCGACGAGCTTTGGCCTTTATCAAGTGATGGAGTCACATTGAGTCACGTAGATGAAGTGTGAAGAAGTGCGAAGAGCCGAAGAGTCACGTCCTAGATCATCTGGATAAGGGATTAGTTCGCCTTTGTGCTGTTGTCTCAATTTCACGTAATTTAAATGTATAAGTAGTAAGTGAGTTTATGTATATCGCACCTTTGCGACAAAACTGTGCTATCTTCAAAGTTGCGACAAAAGAAGTTGTCACAGTTTTGTCACAAAGGTACGATAATGTTATAATTATAGGTATAAACGAAGAACGATGTTTGCAGCTAAGATTCCTATTTGTAGGTAGTTTATAATCTACCTTTAAACGATTTTCATGAAATTTAGTATACAGGGGGTTTCGGGGGTGATAAATCGATGTAGCTAGGTTTCATTTTTAGAAAACATAAAAAAAGAAAACCAAGCAAACCTCGGTCATCAAGATACTAATTAAAATAATGCAGGTGGGTAGGTGACCCATAAAGGAGAAGTGAGCTTTGAATCGGCCACCGCGTTCAAAGATTCATCAGGGCAACAAATAGTAAGCCATGCATTGAACCATACGCAGATTTCAAATGGAATGGGATGGTTGCATGAAAAATTAAAAAAAGAACAAAATTCAAGATATTTATTCAGTATATTGGCCACTCTTTTACACGTCGGTTATATGGAGTGACCCTACTAGCGCTTCGGACAAGACCATCATTGCGTAGAAGAAGCGCCACAAGAAACTCCAGCAGAAGGTCTTTTTCAAATTCAAATCATAAACATAAACATAGAATATACTCGTAATGCGTCCCGTCGTCTCGATAAAATTATGAAATAAAAAGTACTAAATATGAAAACGTTTATTACCATTTAAATATCATATTTAAACGAAATAAGGTACCTACTTAATTAGAGTAGGAGTGGCGCTGCTGCTCTCAATGCTACTTGAAAGACCTGTTGCGAACCAATTAGTACAGTCAATATCTTAATAAATGGTCATTTCTGGACCTTGTCGCTTTTAATCGTTTCACAATTTGGTATAACGTTTCAAACACGACGTTAAAGTGACAAAGTACATAAATGATCACTTATTTATACCACTTAAAATATTTTTCTTCAAACTCACGTTCTTTTTGGTGCTTACGATCCAGCATGTGATGATGTCTTATGAATGTATTAACAGTCACCACTTTCATTTGCATGTGCTTTGTTAACAGCAAATTATGACAGAAAAGAAAAACTTTTAAAGAGGCTAATCTTGTTATTGTCCCAAAAAACTTTCCCGCGTTTGCGCCCCAATTTGACCCTTAAAAAAAGGACCCTCCATTTAAATTCAGTCCAAGATCTGTTAAATATTCACACGTGCTCGCATTAAGAGTCGCATTTATCTCGAGTCCACTTCAACCCTTGTACCCTTTTAACGAGTTTTTTATGTCACGCCAAAGGGACAGACTCAAGGATCTGGCAAAATATTTATACTGGTATGTCAATTACTTTTTCCCTTGAAAATATAAATATTATGGCTGGCATATAAAGAATTTGCTCCTTCTGAGGATTGCTAACGTATTGAATAGGTGGAAAAATTAAAATCCTCTCTCGAGACCTCAGAGTGCCTCACATGATCATGGAAATTTGCTAAGAATTACCGTTATAATACGTAAAAGTATTTAAACCAAAAGTCTCTCAAGTACAAGTTGGACCTGCGTAAATGAAGCATCCGTCAATCTCGTACTTACTTATTATATACGTGTCAAAAAGTGACGGATGTTTTATCCACATTTTGTCACGCGAGAAACGCAGCCATATTACTTAGGCCCCTGGGCACCGAGCCTACGCGTTACTTGTATGAAATATAATAAATCTAGGTAATAAAATCCCACTGCTCCTTGATATTACAATCTTTAAGTATGTATTTAATTTTATCTTTGTAAGGTCGCATTCGACTTAACTGGAATAAGGTCTTATACCTAACATGAAACGCCGAATTTGAAAACGACTAAGTAATATCGAAGTGAGTGTTATTCCAAGTTTGGTGAATTGCGGCCTAAGTAAGTTAAACGTTCTCTAGTACCCTGTAATATAGGTAGAAGCCTAGAGTTTCGTTTGGGATTAGCCCAATTTGTGTGACTGTCCCCTGAAATTTATTTATTTTCTTATTATTACATATCTTTCGGACTTGGTGATACACACATATACCGTTCTTTTAAGTAAATCTTCAACCTCAACTTTTGGCTTCTTTGTAGAAATAGTTACTTTACCAACCGCAACGCAATGCAAGTTCCTACTTACTATACTTGGGAGCAAAGAAATCTACCCACTTTCTATGGAAATTCAGTGGTAAGTGGCTCAATTTTATATAAGTATAATTTATGCGTCTCCAAGCTTTTTCCATTGTTGCCCTATAATGATTTATCCTGCGACGCTATTGCCTAACGCACTCGCAATCTCAATTGGCTTCGAAGCAGAACAATTGTTTTCATTTTGTATGCAGACAAGCCTTCGATTTTCAAAATGAAAATAATTGCGATTTCGAGTGCGTTAAGCAATAATAACGGGCAGCGTTTCTCGTAAATACCGTCAGACAACCGCAACGGTGTTTTGATAACATTTCTACGAGCAATTACCGTCTAATTAGATACCTATTAATTAAATTTCAAAACGTCTAATTAATTAACTCGAGAAAAGGGCGCACGAAAAATCCTTTTTCTTTTTATATTAATGTTTTCGAAATATCAGTCGTTAATTATTAAGAAACGCCAGCTAAAACACATAATATTTCTTTGTTTTTTATGGATCGGTACGACGGAACCCCAAGATAACTTAGTTTTTCTTGTATCCGTCTGTCCGACAAGACTTTTTCTCCGAAACGGTTGAAGCTTTCGGGCTGAAACTTGGAATAATTGGTAGTAAATATTATGTGGCCTCATTATAAAAAATCAGAAGCTTTGATTATTTTTTTATAATTACTTTGTAAAAACCTAGACTCAAAGTACCAACACGATTTAAAAGTAACTATTCTAATTTTTTCGCTTGAGTCTTACTCGCGCTTGACCTAAAATTACTTAAAATAGCAAAATTAGCTCAAAATGGTGGAACGTGATAATGACTATAAAGTTATTAGGTCAATGGGTGAGTTTTGCCGTAAGTGGCTGTTTCCTGGTTTTCTCGATGTACGATGTTTAAATGTCATTTTTTTACGTTGAGTAAGCATTAGGGAATGCAAATAAACGGTTATTATCATCAAAAAAATTGGAATAACCGATTAAATTGAAATCCCTAGTTGGCATACGGAATAAAATAGTCTACTTCTTATCTTTTAAAATGATATTTTGGAATCGAAACAACATTTTTCCCTTTTTATTTATGTTGCATAAACAGACATTCCCGTACGAAAATAACACTCTTCAAAATACCCAACTCATATAAATTCTTCCAAGATCCGTCAGCAGAACGTGTTCGCCAAATTCGAACCAACTCCTCAATCGGAAATAAAAATAAACTACCCGAGTCTCTGGAGGGTGTCAATTGTATGAATATTACATGAGATTAGCGTGCACAGGTGTGAGCCATTTTATTTGCGCAGTCCTAGCAAATAATGCGTCAATGGTAATGTCATTAACGGTTAAAAGGTTAAGGGGGGAAATGTTTATGTAGTAGCAAGCCCGGCGCACTCCGCACTTAAGGCACAAAGCTACATGTTCAACGGTTGGCATCTCTGGGGGTTACCCCAGGGGGTTTATAGGTATAGGTTGGGTTGTAGGCGAATAAATACTAACTGTATCAGATTTTTTTTAAAAGGTGTTTTGAAAATAATTTGCTTATAGAGGTTTATATAATTTTACCTACGACACGCTTCTAACTACGCCCTTACCACTCAAATCGAGTAAAAAAATCAACCTCGGTAAGGTACCAAGCTGCCGTCCAACGGCAGAATGCTGCAACTCGAGTTACAATGCTTTGTGTTTACTCGCATCAAACAATTTCTCATGAGTTCTTCTATCATACCTACAAAAGGTTCTGTCAGGAAACAGAGGAGACAACTATGCACATCCTGTTCTTGCGGACCACTAATGCGTGCGTAGTAGAAGTAAGTAGTAGTAGTCTCCCTAGGGCGACATATCATGGACCCACAAGAGATACAACTCCTCACTGCCCAAAGCATCTGGAAATTCCTGGACGCAACGGGCCTTTGCGGTGAACTCTAAACAAAGGGCTGTCACAAAAGATCATCAATGGTCGAAGTGGCACACAAGGCTCATCTCAGCCCCCCCCCCCCCCCCCCTAATTATTTACCTACAAAATAACTTTTAAGAATATGTTCTAGTTTAGGCGGTAGAAAACTGTCAAAACGCGGTAAGACTAGCCGAAACATCATGACTGCAATTCTGATGTTTTATTTATATCAAAACCATTAATGCCGTCTGATCTTCGTGGTAAGATATTATCATTTCACAGTTTATAAAAAAGGGACATTCTAAAACAAAATAAACTCCGCTTTATGGAAGGTACCTTAAATTATAATAGGCCTATTCAATAGTTTCTTCATCTTTAAAATAACTTTTTAGGAGACTACTAAAGATATCGAAAAAAATAATAAATAAGGCCTTTAAAAAAACACGAAGATACGATAACACAAGTAAAATATTTTATTAGCGTTACACATTTGCGCTTTAATTTCCATGCTGACAATTTATGGAAAGCTATAAGCGGTTAAGCAGAGATTACCCGAAATTAGGGAGCAAAAATTCCTTTGCCTTTTCTCCGAAATTAACATAATCAGCGGTCGAAAAAGACGTCGAGCAAATCCCTGGAATTATTTAAGATATCCGTAATGTTACACTAACTAACGATCTAGCTATGTTTTCTCCAACGCTGTAACAAGATTCTCGCAACACAAACGTGAGGTAAGGTGAGGACTCTAGTTCTCTAATTAATTTACAACTTGCAGTGATAATAATATGAAGAGAGAAAAGAAAGAGGTGGTGAGAAAGCGATCTTAACCTGCTGAAAATAGTCGCTGACTGTACTGAAGCTACATATGTCGCTTTTAGTCGCTAATGCAGTATGAGTTACCGGCTTGACACTTGAACGTTTAATCGCGTTAGGCTGCCGCTGCTCGTGCTCTTAATGCACGTAATGCAGTCTTAGGACGCTCGCGTATTACGTGAGCGGACTTACTTTAAAAGCTTTATACAGGGTGGAGAGATGTGACGCGGCATGTAGGGTACCTAGTTCATGTCACAGTTAAATGTTTCGTAAAAATAAAGTAGCTAAATTTTTCGAACTAATTGTGGACAGAATGATGGAATGTGGATAGTTGGTAAATATTATTATACATTGTACTCTTTCCAAACAAAGGTCTGGCACTCGGTTTACCCCGTTGCAGTTCTTTATTGACTGGTTTTTGTGGCTTAGTTTATGATATATCTCAAGAATTACATCAGGTTTTGCCTGCGACTTTGTCCGCGGGTGTCAGTTATCTCCATTCCAATACAAAATTCCTTCAGCTATTTCAGCATGAAGGAGTAACAAACATGCAAACTTTCGCATTTGTAATATTAGTGTGATTATGAAATGGATTTGACTTCTATTCAATAAACGTATTACTTTTGCTTGACAATTTTTGGTTGTATCATCGATAAAGGTCTAAGAATTTTTGGTTGTGCCTTTGGCATTCTATAGCTGTGGTTAAAATATCAAAGATACAAGAGCACGGAATTTTCATTAAAAAGTATTTTTACCGTCGAAAAGCGTTGGAAAAGTGTTAAGTGTTTAATAACTAAATGGGCTGTAATTAAAACCGCAAAGTTTACCGCAGAACTTAACATTGCGGCCCGAAGTTAAAGTAACGAACAACAAACAATCTAAAGCATTCGTGGAACCTCCAAAGAAGGAAAGTACAATTAAGCACTTTTACAAGTTTCCTATCTTTCGTGTTTAATGCCTAGATCTTAATGACCATAACTTAGCTTAACTTTGTCTTTCCAAATAAATATTTTGTATCGGGATTAAAAATCCTTATCAATACTATGCTCCAAGTCCACGGTGAAATTTATCAAAACATGTGCGTGACGCATGACGCATGAGGACACGTTAGTCTAGTTAGTTGCCTAAGGCTAGTGGTCCCGGTTTCAATTCCCGGTACGGTCAGATCTGAGTTTTCTATGCTTGTATTTAGTTCTTTATACATATAAGTATTTATATCTTTTTCTAGTACCCATAATACAAGACTAGAGCCTTGTTAGGGACTAGGTTAATGTGTATTCCCTGGTATTTATTAATTAGTCCTCTGATATTTACTGATATTTATGCACATTTTACTTATTGCTAAACTACTTATTACTTCTATGAAACATGACTTCACTAACATTCAATGAATACTCGTAATGTTACAACTTGTTTTATGTCGTGAGGCAAGCACACACATTAAAGAACATGCAATCTTAAGACAGCGAGTTTTATTTTATGTAAAAAAGGAGGCAGACAAGCAGCCGAGTCACCTGATGGTAAGTGATCATCGCGAACCATAAACACCCGCAACACCAGAGGAATCGCAGCCGGCATGAGGGCTAAGATGCTTCTATCTACTTGACCGTCCAGGGGTGTTATTCTGTCAAAAACAACAAACGGTCGGACGCACGAGGGAAATCGCAGCGGCAAGTTTAAGTAGTCCCGTCAGAGCGAACAAAATACATTTTAGCGCGTGCATTTTCCATGAAGCAGCCTTATACGTTCGATCTATCAGCATAAACCATACTGCTAAATTGAAAATGCACGTGCTAAAATATGTTTTGTTTGCACTGACGGAACTACTTAAACTCGCCGCGTGGACATTCACTCGTTCGTCCATTGGACTGTCGTTGTTGAGAGAATCACTACTCAGCAAGCAGCTAGGTAAGATGTATTTTCCAAACATTAACGAACATCAAAATCAAAGAAAATGTATAGGATTGACGTAAGCAGCCGGGTCGCGTTGGGTGCTTAATGTTGCAAATTTCGCATATCCGAATTTCACCTCCATCTGTTTCATGTCCCTTTTTTTATAAAACCATCTATTTATTATGTTTTATTCTAAAAAACCGTCTGTAAAACGTACAACCTTTTACAAGGTTTTCATTTTAAGACGATCTTGAAAAGTTCGACGAAATTTCGGACTTTACTTAGTAGGTAATGTTTTGGAAGTTTAAAATCCCCCGAAAAAAGGATAAAAATAAGACTTAAAGGCTCGTCGTTTCTCTGGTTGGTTAACACGACCAAATTGTACTTTTCTCTGAACGAATACTAACATGTGAGCACTTGGTAATTACTTAAAAGCGAGTAAACATCGTTATGGTTCAGACAAAGATGCTCCGAGCATCAAAGTTACATTTAGAAGCATTATTAATTGAATTCGTCTGTGTGTATAGAACGTGTTTTTACAGCCTGTGGGACCTTTTAAGTGTAGAGGTGGTAAAAGGAATAAGTGACAAACCTGAAATTAGAACATAAATAAGTATTAATATTACGTAAAACGTAACAGTAAAAAATTGGAAACACCATTTTTTACTTTGGTACAGAATCTATTTTTACCAGAAAACAATTCAGATAATTTTTCAGTAAAAGCAGCTACTCCGAATTGTCCGCACTCCTTTGTTCAAACTTCGGATAACAGGGGAAAAAACCCAGTACTCCGTAGTGTGGACAAAGGGAAAAGCGCAGTGAAAGACTTTGAACATGATTTTTTGTTGAAAATCAACTCTTCCACGGCCCAGTAACAGGACTGTATATAGAATCACAAATCATCCTGTATAGCGGAAGTTCCAGACAATCTATCGTCATTGTCCTGTAAGCGAAACAATATATTCACATCCCTATCAGCAGTGCAACCAATCATACGCGACGGGGATGTGTGAGCTGCATCTCAGAGATAGCACAACATGACAGACAAGACGAGCTTGGGCGTATTATAGGGGGATAATTGAATTATTATTTAATTCCATAAAACAACAATTTTATGGTTCGTCCGTCCGTCTGTCTGCGGGCTGTATTTCCTGAACTATAATAGGTAAACAGTTAAAGTTATAATAACAAAAATAAAAATTTAAGGGAGCCATACAAAAAGTACAGAAAAGCCTTCACATCTGGCTCGCACTTGGCCAGTCATGGATTCTTCGACGAATTACACAATTACACTAAAGTCGAAACCATAATCCGTGAAACAACTTTGACAGATTAGGGGTTAACCAAAACTAACTTCACACACAGCAATTAAATCGCTAGTAACTTACTAACGTGAACTGAGGACGGTTGTCAAAGTTGGCCCACGGATTGTGGTTTTGACTTTGACTATCGCTTTTCCTAGCTTACGACTTTGTTTAGGTATGCGCCATATGTACGTAGTAAGTAATTACGCAAAATGTGGTTACGAAATTTAACGACCATTTTTAGACTTGTTGGTAATTCTGTAGCTCTGCCTACCCCAATTTGGGAATGAACGCGTGAGTAAGTATGTAAGTAAGAGAGGCAAAACTAAGAAACGGGTCCCAGGGTATCTCTGTAGTCTTCGACAAGGAATCCGTTGACAGATTGGGTCAAGTACCTGTCATCTTGAACTTTTTAGTCATTCGACTGATTGCTTCCAAAATCGACATCTGGGGATCTGTGTTTTTGACTTCAATTGAATTTCATAGCGGTTTAAAAAAAACTAAGTTTTTCAGTTTGCGCGATAGTTAAATTTATTATATCACTTTGGTTCAGCTTTCTTATAATATTTTTATTGAATTTTTCAACAATTGAATTCTTAATTTGATTTTTACACAAAGCTTGCCCACAATACTGATTATTATTGAATTCGCATTCAAGGCGTACCTTCCATTATTTTCTTTCTACTTATAAGAAAGGTATTTTTCTCTAAAGGAACTTTTCAAAAGAGGTCCGTTTCAGGTTAAATGCAAAGTTAACGATCTGAAATATTTGGGTAAGTACATGTAATCAATCAGAGTTAGTTTTCCTTTTAGGCCGCAATTTCTTTAAGCTATTGTATAAATAATTTAAGTAGTAAATTCTAACTCGGACTCGCACACCAAGGGTACCGTTTTTGATATCGTAATTTAGTACGGTACCCATCAGAACTATTTCCTAAATTTTATTATTTGTTTAATCAATATCGAAGATGAGTACAGGGGGGCTAATATGGCGGCGTTTACCGCTTGACAAAATGTGGATAAAATATCCGTCACTTTCTGACTTGTACGTAATTACGAGAGTGACGGACGCTTTATCCACATTTTGACACGCGATAAACGCAACCATACTAGGCCCGCAGCTTGCGCCATCTGTCGTCAAGTAGCTAAAACTAACTATCTGTTTAAAACTAACATTTTGTTAATATCTCGAAGACTGATAACTTCGTTATGTTTTTCCTATAAAGTATAGATGAATGTTTATTAGTCTGAATCATTTCAGTTTTTCGGCCCGTATACTTCAGAGATAAGAAAAGAGCGACAATTTTTTGTACGGTTTTGGGCATATAAACCCAAAACTAGATGGTTAAAAACAAAAAAGTGCAAATAAATCTCTTTCATATAATAAGAAAATGGTACTACAGAAGAGCGCCAAATCCTCGCCGGCTTAGGAAGCGAGGTTCCTGTATCTGCCCTCCTAAGCCAATAAACAGTATATCAGATTCAATTGCAAAAGTCGATTTAATCCTCCACTCTAATAAATAAAAAATAAGATTTTTTTTCTCCTTAATTTCAATGACGTGCAAATTTTTAACTATATTTATCTGTAGGTTCTAGTCTAGAGCCCTAGTATGGGACGAGGTTAATTTGCGTGAGACACTATTTTAATTCAAAATTCGCCTGCCAAAATTGCAGATTCGATGAAGACACTTTGCCCAAGATACCTAATTTATGATAATAATACGCGAGAGCAAATCTAAGGATATTGTTTTTTTGATTGCCACATCCGCTACGCAAGTCGCGACCGGAAATCAAGCGCGAATTGTACCCTTTTATTTGGGAATTCCAGCAAATGGAAGCATTCCAAGAATGTTTTAACAAGTAACTTGGCGAGAATATATTTGACGGTGCGTTACCTCAGTAAATGGATCCAAAAGGCTTATAATTTAAGATGTCAAGTCGCTTTTGGAATTAAACGCTTCAGCAGTTATTGCTCTTAATACAAGTTCTTAGAAGTCTGCAATTTTGAGGATCACTGTAACTACGAGTAGATATACAAACTTTTTATGACAACCTTTTTCGACTTGTTCGATGTCTTGTAAATGAGAACATTATTCAAAAATTACAAACTAAAACCTAACTGGGGCTACATAAACTACATATATGTATACATACATAAATACCATCACGCCTTCATCCTCCCAGTGGGGTAGGCAGAGTTACAGAATTACCAACAACTATAGGAAACTATTAAAGAAATTAAAGCATACCTATATACTGGCGACTATTTCTTTCACAGCTTTTCATGAAATCTAGCTAAGAGCCATCACGATAACTTAATATAACTATTTTTTATAGCGTCCCATTCTGTCTATCCATTTTGTAGCTGCGATACTTCAGACAAACATACACATTCACAGATACACACGTCAAACTGTCGTCATTATAAATCGAGTTCCTACTCTACTAAATTTAAGACTGCGCTGAGCGTACGCCGGATGTACAGTGGCGCCCTCATTACTATTATTGTGTTTTCTAATAAACTAAAGTATTTTCTTGAAATTGGTCAGTAGATTTTTGTGCTACAAATGAAAACACAACTTATAAGGTATATCACATAGTTTAATAACAATTCACCTTAAGCTGACTACTCAAAGGGTAATTGTTATTAAAGTTTGTTACGTACCCCATAAATTATGTTTTTACTTGCGCTACAAAAGCGTATCGTCTGATTGCAAGGAAATTCTTTAGTTAATTAGAAAACACAATAATTGTAGTGAGGGCGACACTGGACGCTCGAACGACGTTTGCTCGGTGCGGTCTTAAAATGTAACCCCCCTAGGTTGGGGTATGATTTGTAAGAGTTCGAAACAATGATGTTTGCTTTATAGTCACTCTTACCATAGGTTAAACAGTGATGCAACCAAGTATAATTTCACAGTGTACGCATTTTAGAATCATTTCATTTTATCTTAATTGAAATGCAGTAGTTAAAATTGCAAAAGTTAGCGGTTCATTGTTTTGCGATTTCCTGAATGATTCGACTAAAATGTTCAATGCAGCATGTGTTTCCATAGTAGCGGCTATGAGTGAGTATGTTAATCTTCATATATTATTATTACTAAGTGGTAGTGCCCGGCGTCGTCTGGGTGTTATTTTTTTCATACAACCCTTGTCCTGACCTTATTCAAACTGATTAGCCGCATTGGCATTGCCACCTTGAATGGCAATACTTTATCTTTGTGCCAAGTACAGGCCAGCATTTTGGTCACGAGTTGCGTCAACCCGGCGCATTGAAAGATCAACCGCATAGAAATACGGTGCGCTCCTGGTCCCCACGGTCCTAAAGTTTCGACACCAAAGGCTCAAATATGTAACTTCGGTCAAATTGACTGCGTTTTGAGGGTCATCGTTGATTCCGCTGCGAAACCAGCCCTAATACTTGTTTCGGGAAGGTGTAAAAGTGCAAGGGTGTCTACGAAAGTGGCATGCCAAACCAGCGTCCGAACCAACGTCCACGAAACAAGAGGTCAGGTCCCATCAGGTTTTTTACCATCGTCACGCATAAGACCATTTGGTTATTAAATAACTGCATAAACGGTGCTTGTAAAAACCCGACGGATGACGTCATTAAGGCTGTAGTGACGGGAAAATATACAGGGGTATGAATAATATAAGATGAGACGGGAAAATCTACCGTGGTCACCAATCCGGTCGAGGAGCAAAAAATTATGCACCCAAGCGGAGTAAAGTTGCAATTTTAAACGTTGAAGAATCTAATAAAGTTCCTGTGTTCGGCGATGGAAGCGTCTGTAGCCACAAACCCGATTCCCACATTCCGACCGCTAGGAGACGGCAAGATCTGCGGAGCTATTGCACGTTTGTAAAATTTGATTCCGTACTTGCTCACAGCTCGTAGAGCGGTCTGTCCGGTCGAAAATAAAACCTCTAATAATTATAACTCGTTTTAGACCCAAATCTCTTTGTATTGAAATATCATAAAACGAGTACAAGTTTTCACGATGCCTTAAACACCTACACAGAAATGCTTAACAGCTAGCACTCACTATATGGAATCTTACGTTTTGATGGTCAACGTCAACTAAACCCAGTTTTTTTTCTATTAAAAATGTAACATTCATAAAATTGTGGGAATTTAAGCATTAGCTGTATGGATATGAAAATCAATCTTTAAAAACTTACTCAAAAATGCAGGTACAAAGCTTTAAATATTTCGCTAAAACTCACATAGGAAACGCTAACAATATTAAAAATCTGATTATGGACCAAGCTTAAGCACAGTTTAATGACATAAAATAAGTATATAAGACAATATAGGTACTAACCGTTAAGATTAATATGTAAACATAAACATGAAAGAAGAAAAAAATAAAGCACTCTGATAAAATTGACAATAATCTTTGAACAAACGCCGTAACAGACACATGAAATGATAATTTAAATCATAAATTGCTTTGGAAAGTTTGTTACACAAAATTTATTGCAATAAATTGTTTCTGGGAATAAGTTTCAGAGCCTTTGGAACATTAATCCCTTTATACTTTCATTGTAAGTTAATCAAAAAGGGGTTTCATCAAAATTGCTAACCAAATAACAATATCCTAACTTTAATTTGAATTTTAACTCTTGCAGCTTTAAATTACTACCAACTTTAAATTAACTTTGTTTAAACATAACCAAGCACACTCTCCAAACCGGCCTTACGGGCCAACCTTAACTGGTCCAGTCCTTTAGGGTAACTGACGGAGATATAATGTGATGACTCCTGTAACCTGGGTTCCGAATTTTCATAGCAGAGACTAAAGCGAGCCATGGAGTCGGCATTCATATTAAAACTCGCGTCATATTCAATCATTTCACAGTTTACTCATATCATTAACAAATCAAGTAACTGTTTGTGTATATCAGGAGTGATTAATAAAATAGAGTTTTAATAAAACATATAACGATCTTTATTCTCTGAGTAGTAAAAGCGAACAGAACATTGACATTAAAGAAAAGTAGAATTGGTGCATCGAATACATTGCTATTAAATTTATGTAGGGGTCGAAGCGAAGAGCCGTTTAATCTTCAACATTCTTTGTATTTTACTGCTTGTTATACTTTAATATAATGTGATGTAAGGCATTATTCATTTAGTTACATGCTTCATGGATATTGATCTCTTAAATACCTGCATTATGGTTATGATAGTAATACTTCGAATAAAAATAATAATCTTTATATAAGTATTTCCTTTATCCGGTAAGTATTACAATAAAAACGCTTAATAAGCAAAGCTTTTTTATTGATTTAAACCATTAAATAATATTTGTAGAATGCAATAAATAATAGAGTATAAGTACGACGCGAGTTTTAATTTTAACGTCGACTCCGTAGCTCGCTTTAGTCTTACCGTGCTATGAAAACTCCGAACCCTGTCTATAACTATATCCCTTTCACAAAAAGAAACTTGGCAGGTTTTAAGAGTTCATAATACGGTCTCTGTAGCTCTATTCCAAACGGTTTTAGCCTGTTTTGCAAGCACTATTTTGTACTCACGGTAGGTATAATCAAATTTTTGCCATGATTGACACTCTATGTACACATGGGGCTTTAACAAAGGGGTATAAAGAAGTGGTCTCACACGTACTCGTATAATTATCCAACCGAATACCTATGAATAATTAAAACTGTGTTTTAGCTTTTTATTAACTATTCCATGAAAAGACTGCCGCCCAGAACAAGGTTTTCTCAAACCATTCTAAGTTTTTGTTACAGGAGGAGTGTTTTCAATCAGGCGATCTGTTGTAAAACTATTGACCACCACGCGTCTACGTTGCATTCGGCAAATGATACAAAATAGATAATTACATTTCCCCATCGCGCATTAATTTCGTAAAAGGATCATATCAATAAACAGATCACGGCTGAAATGCTCGTATCAAAATGCGTCTAAAATGACAGTTTTCTATGAACTTTCTCGATATTTAAAAAAAAATATATATATATATATTTGGCACATAAAAAAACAGTTTACAATCACAAAAAAGTCTTAACCTAATTTTTTTTTTCTTTACGGCCAAAATAGTCTTCGCTTAGCTTTATGCCTCTGAATGTGATAAACACATTTACAGACGCTGGTTTTCAGTGAGACCTGGGAGGGAATGGCGATCGATGGCGCCATTTTTTTTTTAATAACTTAAATAATATCGCTACCATTTTGAGATCATTTTACAATGATAAATACACACAAAAAAAAACCTGTCTTATACTATCTTATCTCTACATGTGTGTGTATGTATGTATATGTGCGTGTGTGTGGCTATAAGTAAAACCAGTATAAACTCGTCATTCATTAAGTGTAAGTAAATACCTCAAGGAACATTGTAATGGAGAATTAAAAGCATTCCTAATTCCGTTACAGCGATCTCGACGTCACACAGCAATCCGTGCGAATTGAAATGTCCGGAGGAAGGCCAAATGGTTTGTGGTTTCGACGCACTCGGCAAAAAGTACACAATGTTCGTCAACAAATGTGCCATGGACGGGTTTACGATGTGCAGTAAAGTTGGTATGTTTTCAAACTGCACGACAAACTTGAACTTCATTCAACGTTGTTAACTTTTATTGCAGTCGAGGATGAGTTTTTTATTGTGAAGGGTAAGCCGCAGGAGACTGGTTCGCGACATGGATATGCTTAAATAATACAAAGCAAGCTTTAAAAAACCTAACTTCATTCTTTGATATCGTCGTCGATCTACGTTTAAAAAATGTACCTCGGTTCATTACTTTGATAACAATATTTATAAACGGCAACTTCAGAGGAATTGTGTAGTTTGGAAGTTTTTTAAGGAATGTTATGAACAAATTGGTTCAGGGTAAGCCTAATAACAATAACTCAACATAGCTACTTAATTTTAACTAAAAAACAAGACATGTCGTTTTGAAAGAAAAGGATACGGTCATAAGTTTAAGGATTTCACATGGTAATACTTAGGCAGAGGACAGTAACAGTGAAAATTACGGAAATTGAATCGGATGGGATAAAATTAGCATGACATTATGTAAATCTGTACCAACTCCAAGCTGTGTCTGAGTTTGTAATTTTTAAACAAAAGTATTCTATCTTCATAAAGGACTTCATTATTACGGTTATAACGATGAGAAAAGACCCCATTTTGGTTTTACTCTTACTTAAAGAATCCAGAAGAATCCTATCCTATTTTCTTGACTATTTTTGTGTAGAGTATACAGGTGATTTGTTATTTGATACTTTCCTTTATGAACGATACTGTACGATGTAACTTCAAGGAAAAAAAAGACTTTCCGTTTTTAAAAAAGTACCTACCTACTCGTAGTTTAAGTCCCCGCTCCATTTTTTGCAGAACACTTAACATATTCAACGTTTTTATAAATCATGCATGAATAATAACATTAACCATCTAAGAAACCACTGATTTTCACACAGGGCACCTGTTTTTTTTCAAGTAACCTTGTCTTTACGAATGTATCAAAAACGTCAAGTCATCTTATGTACAGTGTCATAAAGATAATTAATATTCCCTGCCACAAGCCTATCCGTTTTCTTCAGAATATACCGAAACCCCGCTTTACTACTGTGTTAAGAGCCAACTTAAGAAAACACGAAGGATGTACGGAGAGTCATGTCCTGTGTTCTGCCCACACCACTACCGGCCTGTCTGCGCTGCATCCAAGCTTAGAGACTACAGATACAAGAGTTTCACTAACGCCTGTTATCTGGACATGCTCAACTGCCGAGGAGATGATGATTCAGGTACAGGTTATTCTCATCAGTTTGTTTCTGTGTGAGGATAAGGCACCCGGTTAAACGATAACCATTCCAGGGTGTGCAAAATTTAGCACTAAGAGAGTAAAAGTATTATGCCAAAATAAATTCAATTCTCCTTTAAATGCAAAAGTGGTCAGTATTTATAAAATTAACGCAAAATTAAATTAAAAGGTTTATTTACAACAGTTTACTTAATACTCGAAAGTATAATCAAAATGAAAATCTGAAATAACCTTACGTTTGACGTTTGAAAAAAATTAACTCGGACTTATACCTACTAGGTGACACGTAAGACGTAATACAAAATGTTATTTTCCGAATCTACTCATGATTACGATCAACTATTAATATGGGACCAACTTCGAAAACGTAAACATAAAATCGACGTCTCCATACAAATTGTGAAACCAGCTGATTGCTTTTAGTATGGGAGATTCAATTTTTTTCTACCGATTTCGGTATTAGTCCCATAGTAAAAGTTGATCGTACTCATGAGAAGATCCAGAAAATAAAATTTTGTATTACGTCTTAGGTGTCACCCTGTATGTAGATTGAAAGAAATCAGAAATCAACATAATACTGGTTACTCATATAACAAAATCTTGTGGTCTTAGTATCTTCAAAACAATTTTCGATTTTCTTAATTTCTTATTATAGAGTTACACCCAATTTTAACGACTCTCAGACATATTTGATCAAATAATATTAATAAAAAAGCTGTTGCTTTTAAAGACCCGTCAAATTGAGTTTTATGATTTCTCTAATAAATCATTTAACGTTTTACACAATACATCATCCTTATAGTATCTACGCTAAATGAATATGATATATGGATGGACCAGGGACACGAAAACCCGTTCGTTTGCTTAATCCGTTCGAATCGATATCCCCTTCATACGATAACCCAAACGTTTCGGTAAGCCTTTCAACGGCTTATGTCGGGTTCCTATATTCAACCCGCGGATAGATAAGCTTACTTCGGGTTAAAATGTGACATTTGCCCATACAAAATGTGTCAAATTTTAATCCAAAGTAAGCCTATCTGTCCGCGGTTTGAATATAGGAACCGGCCATTAGCCGTTCATTACGATTGCCCGTTCAAGCCGGGTAACTCAATCCGTAACAACCGGTAACCGCTTACCAAATCATATAGGTTTTCGAACTGACCGCTTATCATCGTTCCAGCTCTTATGTGGTCTGTGTAAAAACTAAAATATCTTAACAGGTTCAATCAGCGCAACAAGGGTTAACCCGTTCGCGGCTTATAGCCTTTATAGCTGGTAAGCTGATTAAAAGGTTACCGAAACATGGGGGTTTTTTAAAATAAAAATCTGTTCAAAAAGCCAGGTTACGGTAATCGGGTTCGGTCCCTGGGACGGACAGGCAGACAAACATGAAGAAACTATAAGGGTTACGTTATTGCCATTTGGTAGATACCCTCGTAATTCTTAACCTATTATACGTTCTACACCGATCAAGCTTTAACAGATTTAATAAAATTCAGGACCCAACTTGAAACATCCACAAAATAATGCACTCTAAAATATAACATCGCCACACAACTTACAGCTCCTAAGGGGAAACTGGTGCAACTTTTCCCCCACTGCAACGCCTTCAGCTGGGAGGCGGCAATGAAGCGAGCAAAGAGGTTATTGGATGGTTCTAGTAAAGGATACTGGAACTCACTATTCGTATAGGAGAACACAATAAATGTGGCTCACGTCAAAGTACTTACGCCGTTGACCAAGAGCTTATTATCGCTTAATCCGCGAGCCGCTTCATTTGACATTACTAAACTTTTCTTACGCTAAGAGAATTTTGAAATGTAATTTAGCAATGTCGTCTTGATATGGTTTTTACGGCATATTAGTACATCCAAAATAAGATCGCGTAGTTATTACATTTTGCTGTCATTTTTATTAGCAGTATACTCCAAAAATGTGACCGTTTGCAACCGGACTTGTCAAATAAAATACCTTAGATGTACATTTTACATAATTTGGCTTTAAATAATAAAAGCAACAGTAATAATAAACCTACGAAACATAAATACATACTATAGTTATTTCTTTAGTCTTCATAAACTTAGATAATACCAAGAACATTACTATGACAGTTTTGCAGCAGCCCAAAATCCAAATATCAAGATATTTTTAGGTCGCAGCTGATTTCCCTGGAGCAACACTCGTAGATATCTCCGCATAGCTGGTGCTAGGTGTTATTTCACAATATCAGAAAGCTTATCAATATTTCTGTGTATTTATATAATATTCATCATACCTGCTTCGCGCCTAGGAAAAAAGAATAGCAAATAAATTTCGTACTTGAAATACAGGATGTCTTGTATTTAGAAGTTCACACTAAACCGGTATATAGATGTTTGCTCCATCTAAATAGTAGAGAATGCAAATAAACTATTCATACAAAATCAGCTAATAACCGGTTAAATAGCATTCCCTACTAAATAGCCTGTCATGGGTCTAGCAAAGATCTAACGGTTCCCGAAATAATCGTAATTTAATGGTATTTTGGTTTTCACAATTTATTTCAATTTCTTCATATTTTTCCATAATTTAAGGCATTTGAGTGATGGTAGACCATGTGCAGTATCGTCTGCATCTCCATCACCGTTTTACCATTCAACCTCACGCCAAACAGAAATTATAGCATTATTGTTTTTTAATTCTTAGAAACGGCAAAGCATTTGCAATCATAAAAATTACAGTCAATTTGTAAACAAATAATTTTGACTCGACAACAGCTGTCTTCGAATGTAGGTGTTAGCTAGATATCTAAATTGTACTTATACAATAAAACATTGGAGAGGTTTTATATGTTTTATGTAAAACCACAAAAGAGGTAGGTTTATCGCAATTTGGACCGGCATTAAAGAGTCAAATGACAGACATTTCTTTATTAAATTATAACTTATTTTACTGTGTATTTTTTTTAATCTAGCTACATGGATCGATTTGAGAAGCCTATTCCTCGAAATGGTTTTTAAAATTTCATAACCATTTCGAGGAATAGAATTCATATCATTTCGTCAAAAATAGGTGTATCCCAATTGGTTAAGGTGTTGAACTGTAAAATCAAAACAAACACACTTTCGTATGTATGATGTATGACTTTTATTTTTGTTTACAGGTTATGTCGAAGTCCCGTTATCATATTGCCCCAATCATATGATGAAAAACATTTTCCAAGACCAAATTATTTCGGAAAACGTCGATAAAAATGAAGATTTCTATTAAATACGCAATAGTTTCAATTACGCAAACAGCTTTATAGGTCAAGACTTATTAAATATTATAATTACTAAAAAACGTTTTTACTTATTAGCCTGCAAAAGAGTGACAATAGCGTCATCGTGCAAATTTAAATTATATTATAGAACCTATTCGTACGAGAAGGGTGATGATGGAGATTGGAGAAGGATGGTGGCCAAAGGTGATTCCTCAATAGGTTTTTATTCTAGTTTCCCGTCCATTTTGTTTCGCGATTTAGAACTTAACTTGTTTATGTTGTGCGCTGTTGGATTTGGGTTTCGACAGTTGGACAACATAACCTTATAACATCAATCTTGTAAATCGGTACCTAGTATTATTATAATAGGTATTTCTAGGTACCTATAGATACATTATCTACAAACACGACATCTACTGCCATATACTAACTGAGAAAGCAAACAAGTAGAAGTAACCGAGTTTGAGTGATTATTTTCTACTAATTTACTAGGAATAAAACCATAATATTAATTATGTCCTTTTTATGGTACTATGCTTAGACTAAAGAACTTCAATTTTAAAAGTCATGGAACTTCTAAATAGTTATTTATTACAAAAACTAAATGCTATAATAATATTAATATTCGAACTTGTTTTTCTCCATTTTCCGATACTAAGCCTTCCGCAATATACCCGAGTTCCAAATGGCAATGACAAACAAAAGAGATTGGGCCGCAATTGGCTCCGCTCCAAAATTCTGAATTGAATTATGTTTCCGGTGAGGGCGACAAATAACAACAATGTCCAAGATATCTGTTTGGTTCGTTGTTCTACAATATATTTCACTTACTTATATACCTAACAGTTGAACACGTGTGTGTTAACATGTAAGAAAAATATATTAGAAGATAATAACAATGGCTGATAAAATTTTAATAAATAGAGCACGATGACGTTAAAAGACAAAGATCATCGTGGAGATCCTTGGGGATGGCCTATGACTAGAAGTTGCGTCTTTCGACGCGATCATGATGATAACAATGACGAGATATGTATGTTTTTTAAATATAGAGGTAGTTGTCTTGGCTCAATCAAGTAATTTTTTATACTACCTATAGGTCACCTGATTTAATGATCACCGCCATCTATGGACACCTGCAACCTCAGGAAAGGAATTGTAGATGCATTGCCGGTCTTTGAGGAAATAGTATGCTCGTCTCTTGAAGGTCCACAAGTCGTAACGGTCAGGAATACCGCCGTAATAAGCTGAATCCATACGAGTAACACTGTGTAAATAAAGAACGCATAGTGGTAGACTACTATCCATTAAGGTGGTGGTGGGGAGTGAAGATGAGCCGCCTAGTAGATATTATATGTAATACGCCATCGGCAACTAAAGAGATGCTCATTAAATATACACGTTTGATAAGTAGTACCATAGCAGTAGAATGCATGATTAAATTAAATTGCTCATATAGTAAAGTATGTTTTTGTACAGCGTTCTGTGAGTCACCAAAACAGTACTGGCTGAATATCAGTGCTTTAGGTATCTGACGCCTCAGCATAATGCTGAGCCAGTGTCCGATTCACTACCGCGAGGACACACACTCTGTGCTGTTTCTGTCACATTGTTTGTTATCTCTCATTTGTCTATTTGTGTGTCTTCTGTGTAGTGAATAAATGTATTTTTCTTCTTCTTCTTCTTATTCTCATTCATTCTTCGCAATTCTTGAAGCTAGGTTGCTCGTCTGCACCTCTTTAAAAATCGCTGCACTAAAAGAGCCGTTCTCACGAAGATTATGCCGCGGACCGTCAGAATGTTGAATGAGCCTTGGTTTTCAATTGCTCTACGACAAGAGGTTTTTTAAGCCAATTTTTGGCGTTGTGAGTGTCGTTTTTTCGGTCGCGTAATTTCTGCTGTGTTGGGTTTCTTACAAAAACCCTGGTTTACACGGCGACGCAAAATGAGTCGAGGCCTGTCCTCGCTGTGGAGAGCACAGATTGTCAGGGTATGTCTAAAGGTGGAGAGGCACGTTGGCGTGTCTTTAATTTTATAATTTTCTCATATGATTCGAGATGCTTACTCATAATATAGGGTGCTTTATATTCTGTGATTATGTTATGCTAAATAGAGTACACATCACAATCTGCGGTGTAATGAACAGAGAAAACAGAATAATTACATAATTACGCGACATCTATGTTAATGAGAAACCGGTTGCTGTTATAATTAAAGTGTGACGTCAACCAATTTGAATAAGTAGGTTTTGAGGAACTAGGTTATTTAAGAGGAGTCCTAAATAGGCAGTTTGACGTGAACAGACCTCAAGAAGCACATAAATTATATTAGGAAAAATATGCCTTTGCTTTAAGTACTTATATGGGAGGTAAGTACACGAAAAAACTTTATCGGCGTAATTCAAATGTATAACTATAGCGAATTACAGATTTCTAGTACATACCAAGATTATCAACAATATAATAAAGGTGCCTTCTTGATAACGGAACTAAAAAAATGTTTTCAGTTCCCACATTCCGACCGCTAGGAGACGGCAAGATCTGCGGAGCTATTGCACGTTTGTAAAATTTGATTCCGTACTTGCTCACAGCTCGTAGAGCGGTCTGTCCGGTCGAAAATAAAACCTCTAATAATTATAACTCGTTTTAGACCCAAATCTCTTTGTATTGAAATATCATAAAACGAGTACAAGTTTTCACGATGCCTTAAACACCTACACAGAAATGCTTAACAGCTAGCACTCACTATATGGAATCTTACGTTTTGATGGTCAACGTCAACTAAACCCAGTTTTTTTTCTATTAAAAATGTAACATTCATAAAATTGTGGGAATTTAAGCATTAGCTGTATGGATATGAAAATCAATCTTTAAAAACTTACTCAAAAATGCAGGTACAAAGCTTTAAATATTTCGCTAAAACTCACATAGGAAACGCTAACAATATTAAAAATCTGATTATGGACCAAGCTTAAGCACAGTTTAATGACATAAAATAAGTATATAAGACAATATAGGTACTAACCGTTAAGATTAATATGTAAACATAAACATGAAAGAAGAAAAAAATAAAGCACTCTGATAAAATTGACAATAATCTTTGAACAAACGCCGTAACAGACACATGAAATGATAATTTAAATCATAAATTGCTTTGGAAAGTTTGTTACACAAAATTTATTGCAATAAATTGTTTCTGGGAATAAGTTTCAGAGCCTTTGGAACATTAATCCCTTTATACTTTCATTGTAAGTTAATCAAAAAGGGGTTTCATCAAAATTGCTAACCAAATAACAATATCCTAACTTTAATTTGAATTTTAACTCTTGCAGCTTTAAATTACTACCAACTTTAAATTAACTTTGTTTAAACATAACCAAGCACACTCTCCAAACCGGCCTTACGGGCCAACCTTAACTGGTCCAGTCCTTTAGGGTAACTGACGGAGATATAATGTGATGACTCCTGTAACCTGGGTTCCGAATTTTCATAGCAGAGACTAAAGCGAGCCATGGAGTCGGCATTCATATTAAAACTCGCGTCATATTCAATCATTTCACAGTTTACTCATATCATTAACAAATCAAGTAACTGTTTGTGTATATCAGGAGTGATTAATAAAATAGAGTTTTAATAAAACATATAACGATCTTTATTCTCTGAGTAGTAAAAGCGAACAGAACATTGACATTAAAGAAAAGTAGAATTGGTGCATCGAATACATTGCTATTAAATTTATGTAGGGGTCGAAGCGAAGAGCCGTTTAATCTTCAACATTCTTTGTATTTTACTGCTTGTTATACTTTAATATAATGTGATGTAAGGCATTATTCATTTAGTTACATGCTTCATGGATATTGATCTCTTAAATACCTGCATTATGGTTATGATAGTAATACTTCGAATAAAAATAATAATCTTTATATAAGTATTTCCTTTATCCGGTAAGTATTACAATAAAAACGCTTAATAAGCAAAGCTTTTTTATTGATTTAAACCATTAAATAATATTTGTAGAATGCAATAAATAATAGAGTATAAGTACGACGCGAGTTTTAATTTTAACGTCGACTCCGTAGCTCGCTTTAGTCTTACCGTGCTATGAAAACTCCGAACCCTGTCTATAACTATATCCCTTTCACAAAAAGAAACTTGGCAGGTTTTAAGAGTTCATAATACGGTCTCTGTAGCTCTATTCCAAACGGTTTTAGCCTGTTTTGCAAGCACTATTTTGTACTCACGGTAGGTATAATCAAATTTTTGCCATGATTGACACTCTATGTACACATGGGGCTTTAACAAAGGGGTATAAAGAAGTGGTCTCACACGTACTCGTATAATTATCCAACCGAATACCTATGAATAATTAAAACTGTGTTTTAGCTTTTTATTAACTATTCCATGAAAAGACTGCCGCCCAGAACAAGGTTTTCTCAAACCATTCTAAGTTTTTGTTACAGGAGGAGTGTTTTCAATCAGGCGATCTGTTGTAAAACTATTGACCACCACGCGTCTACGTTGCATTCGGCAAATGATACAAAATAGATAATTACATTTCCCCATCGCGCATTAATTTCGTAAAAGGATCATATCAATAAACAGATCACGGCTGAAATGCTCGTATCAAAATGCGTCTAAAATGACAGTTTTCTATGAACTTTCTCGATATTTAAAAATAAATATATATATATATATTTGGCACATAAAAAAACAGTTTACAATCACAAAAAAGTCTTAACCTAATTTTTTTTTCTTTACGGCCAAAATAGTCTTCGCTTAGCTTTATGCCTCTGAATGTGATAAACACATTTACAGACGCTGGTTTTCAGTGAGACCTGGGAGGGAATGGCGATCGATGGCGCCATTTTTTTTTTAATAACTTAAATAATATCGCTACCATTTTGAGATCATTTTACAATGATAAATACACACAAAAAAAAACCTGTCTTATACTATCTTATCTCTACATGTGTGTGTATGTATGTATATGTGCGTGTGTGTGGCTATAAGTAAAACCAGTATAAACTCGTCATTCATTAAGTGTAAGTAAATACCTCAAGGAACATTGTAATGGAGAATTAAAAGCATTCCTAATTCCGTTACAGCGATCTCGACGTCACACAGCAATCCGTGCGAAATGAAATGTCCGGAGGAAGGCCAAATGGTTTGTGGTTTCGACGCACTCGGCAAAAAGTACACAATGTTCGTCAACAAATGTGCCATGGACGGGTTTACGATGTGCAGTAAAGTTAGTATGTTTTCAAACTGCACGACAAACTTGAACTTCATTCAACGTTGTTAACTTTTATTGCAGTCGAGGATGAGTTTTTTATTGTGAAGGGTAAGCCGCAGGAGACTGGTTCGCGACATGGATATGCTTAAATAATACAAAGCAAGCTTTAAAAAACCTAACTTCATTCTTTGATATCGTCGTCGATCTACGTTTAAAAAATGTACCTCGGTTCATTACTTTGATAACAATATTTATAAACGGCAACTTCAGAGGAATTGTGTAGTTTGGAAGTTTTTTAAGGAATGTTATGAACAAATTGGTTCAGGGTAAGCCTAATAACAATAACTCAACATAGCTACTTAATTTTAACTAAAAAACAAGACATGTCGTTTTGAAAGAAAAGGATACGGTCATAAGTTTAAGGATTTCACATGGTAATACTTAGGCAGAGGACAGTAACAGTGAAAATTACGGAAATTGAATCGGATGGGATAAAATTAGCATGACATTATGTAAATCTGTACCAACTCCAAGCTGTGTCTGAGTTTGTAATTTTTAAACAAAAGTATTCTATCTTCATAAAGGACTTCATTATTACGGTTATAACGATGAGAAAAGACCCCATTTTGGTTTTACTCTTACTTAAAGAATCCAGAAGAATCCTATCCTATTTTCTTGACTATTTTTGTGTAGAGTATACAGGTGATTTGTTATTTGATACTTTCCTTTATGAACGATACTGTACGATGTAACTTCAAGGAAAAAAAAGACTTTCCGTTTTTAAAAAAGTACCTACCTACTCGTAGTTTAAGTCCCCGCTCCATTTTTTGCAGAACACTTAACATATTCAACGTTTTTATAAATCATGCATGAATAATAACATTAACCATCTAAGAAACCACTGATTTTCACACAGGGCACCTGTTTTTTTTCAAGTAACCTTGTCTTTACGAATGTATCAAAAACGTCAAGTCATCTTATGTACAGTGTCATAAAGATAATTAATATTCCCTGCCACAAGCCTATCCGTTTTCTTCAGAATATACCGAAACCCCGCTTTACTACTGTGTTAAGAGCCAACTTAAGAAAACACGAAGGATGTACGGAGAGTCATGTCCTGTGTTCTGCCCACACCACTACCGGCCTGTCTGCGCTGCATCCAAGCTTAGAGACTACAGATACAAGAGTTTCACTAACGCCTGTTATCTGGACATGCTCAACTGCCGAGGAGATGATGATTCAGGTACAGGTTATTCTCATCAGTTTGTTTCTGTGTGAGGATAAGGCACCCGGTTAAACGATAACCATTCCAGGGTGTGCAAAATTTAGCACTAAGAGAGTAAAAGTATTATGCCAAAATAAATTCAATTCTCCTTTAAATGCAAAAGTGGTCAGTATTTATAAAATTAACGCAAAATTAAATTAAAAGGTTTATTTACAACAGTTTACTTAATACTCGAAAGTATAATCAAAATGAAAATCTGAAATAACCTTACGTTTGACGTTTGAAAAAAATTAACTCGGACTTATACCTACTAGGTGACACGTAAGACGTAATACAAAATGTTATTTTCCGAATCTACTCATGATTACGATCAACTATTAATATGGGACCAACTTCGAAAACGTAAACATAAAATCGACGTCTCCATACAAATTGTGAAACCAGCTGATTGCTTTTAGTATGGGAGATTCAATTTTTTTCTACCGATTTCGGTATTAGTCCCATAGTAAAAGTTGATCGTACTCATGAGAAGATCCAGAAAATAAAATTTTGTATTACGTCTTAGGTGTCACCCTGTATGTAGATTGAAAGAAATCAGAAATCAACATAATACTGGTTACTCATATAACAAAATCTTGTGGTCTTAGTATCTTCAAAACAATTTTCGATTTTCTTAATTTCTTATTATAGAGTTACACCCAATTTTAACGACTCTCAGACATATTTGATCAAATAATATTAATAAAAAAGCTGTTGCTTTTAAAGACCCGTCAAATTGAGTTTTATGATTTCTCTAATAAATCATTTAACGTTTTACACAATACATCATCCTTATAGTATCTACGCTAAATGAATATGATATATGGATGGACCAGGGACACGAAAACCCGTTCGTTTGCTTAATCCGTTCGAATCGATATCCCCTTCATACGATAACCCAAACGTTTCGGTAAGCCTTTCAACGGCTTATGTCGGGTTCCTATATTCAACCCGCGGATAGATAAGCTTACTTCGGGTTAAAATGTGACATTTGCCCATACAAAATGTGTCAAATTTTAATCCAAAGTAAGCCTATCTGTCCGCGGTTTGAATATAGGAACCGGCCATTAGCCGTTCATTACGATTGCCCGTTCAAGCCGGGTAACTCAATCCGTAACAACCGGTAACCGCTTACCAAATCATATAGGTTTTCGAACTGACCGCTTATCATCGTTCCAGCTCTTATGTGGTCTGTGTAAAAACTAAAATATCTTAACAGGTTCAATCAGCGCAACAAGGGTTAACCCGTTCGCGGCTTATAGCCTTTATAGCTGGTAAGCTGATTAAAAGGTTACCGAAACATGGGGGTTTTTTAAAATAAAAATCTGTTCAAAAAGCCAGGTTACGGTAATCGGGTTCGGTCCCTGGGACGGACAGGCAGACAAACATGAAGAAACTATAAGGGTTACGTTATTGCCATTTGGTAGATACCCTCGTAATTCTTAACCTATTATACGTTCTACACCGATCAAGCTTTAACAGATTTAATAAAATTCAGGACCCAACTTGAAACATCCACAAAATAATGCACTCTAAAATATAACATCGCCACACAACTTACAGCTCCTAAGGGGAAACTGGTGCAACTTTTCCCCCACTGCAACGCCTTCAGCTGGGAGGCGGCAATGAAGCGAGCAAAGAGGTTATTGGATGGTTCTAGTAAAGGATACTGGAACTCACTATTCGTATAGGAGAACACAATAAATGTGGCTCACGTCAAAGTACTTACGCCGTTGACCAAGAGCTTATTATCGCTTAATCCGCGAGCCGCTTCATTTGACATTACTAAACTTTTCTTACGCTAAGAGAATTTTGAAATGTAATTTAGCAATGTCGTCTTGATATGGTTTTTACGGCATATTAGTACATCCAAAATAAGATCGCGTAGTTATTACATTTTGCTGTCATTTTTATTAGCAGTATACTCCAAAAATGTGACCGTTTGCAACCGGACTTGTCAAATAAAATACCTTAGATGTACATCCTACTACTATTATAAAGGCGAAAGTTTGTAAGTATGGATGTATGGATGTATGGATGTTTGTTACTCTTTCACGTAAAAACTACTGAATGGATTTGAATGAAACTTTACCACAATATAGCTTATACATCAGAATAACATATAGGCTATAGCTTATACATCAGAATAACACATAGGCTACAATTTTTGAGGTTTCTAATGTGAAGTCGTAAAAAAACACATTTTTTGCGCTTACATTGCAAACGCTGACTGAATCCTACAAGATCCTACAAGATAGATCAAAACAATGTACTACAGTATTGTACAACTTAAAAAGGTCTCCAAAAAAGTCCGTGATGGTATATGTTTATCTCTTAGGAATAACCCACAATAACCATTTTTTATCCTTTACTTTGTACGAGAAATAATGGCTTTTTACGAAGCGATTTTAAGCAATACAGTATTAATCCTTATCCAATTAAGTATCTTAAATACATTGTGCATTTAATAAAGATCAATATGGCTTTTTACAGCATGTAAATTAAATAAATATTTTCGAAGATATCACAGATTTAAAATGCAGAGTCATAGCAATTTCGGCGATAAATACCGTCAATATTCACAGCAATCGAAAGTTGATGGGTGGTGTGGTAGTCTTATTGGCAGGGGATTTTAGACAGACTTTACCTGTTATCGAGAGAGGCACTGCAGCAGATGAAATTAACGCATGTCTAAAAGCCTCATCTCTGTGGTCTAAAGTTGAAAAGCTTTATCTTACCACTAACATGCGAGTCCAGTTATTCAGCGATGTCGAATCAGGAGCATATGCTCAAAAACTGCTAGAAATTGGTGAAGGCCACCTAAACACCGACCAAGAAGGTATGGTTCTTTTCACACAGCAATTTTGTCATGCTGTGGAGACAGAAAACGAACTTATTGAACAAGTTTTTCCGAATCTGCAACAAAATATTCTTGACGAAAATTGGTTGTGTGAAAGGACCATATTGGCACCAAAAAATGAGACTGTTGCGAAAATAAATAAAAAAATCTTGGCCGAAATAAACAGCGAAACATCAGTGTATAATTCCATTGACACAGTTATGTCATCCGATGACACTACAAGTTATCCCGTAGAGTTCCTAAACTCTTTAGAGTTGTCCGGGGTGCCATCACACAAGTTGGAATTAAAAGGTTGGTGTACCCGTTTTGTTAATGCGTAACCTGGATGCGCCAAGATTATGCAACGGTACTCGGTTGCGAGTTACCGAATTAGGAAGGCATATAGTGAAGGCTACAATTTTAACTGGAGAAGCCAAGGGAGACAATGTTCTTATACCGCGCATCCCAATCATACCCAACAACTTGCCATTCAATTTTAAACGCCTGCAGTTCCCATTAAAAATCGCATTTTCAATGACGATCAACAAATCGCAGGGTCAAACCTTGAAGGTAGCAGGCCTACATTTGGGCACGCCATGTTTTTCTCACGGTCAGCTCTATGTGGCTTGCTCACGTGTTTCCAAAGCGAAGAATCTGCATGTTTATGCTGAAGGAAAAAGATCGTTAAATGTAGTTTATAGGAGCATACTGCAGTAGCTACCTATAGACCTATGATTAGGGCTCTGCAGTGCTTAGTTACCGTATTTCTTACTTATTACTAGACTAGACGGGACGAACCTGAAGTCCACGCGAACGAAGTCGCGGGCAAAAGCTATTATATTATAAATGAAAAGTTTGTTGGTGTGTGTATGTGTTTGTTACTCTTTAACACTGCAACGACTGGACGGATTTGGATGAAATTTAGAATGGCGATAGAATGTTCACTGGATTAACGCATAGGCTATTTTTTATCCCGGAAAACTCAAAAGTTCCCGAGGGAATAACGATAATCGAAATCTACGCGGACGAAGTCGCGGGCAGAAGCTAGTTTTACATAATTTGGCTTTAAATAATAAAAGCAACAGTAATAATAAACCTACGAAACATAAATACATACTATAGTTATTTCTTTAGTCTTCATAAACTTAGATAATACCAAGAACATTACTATGACAGTTTTGCAGCAGCCCAAAATCCAAATATCAAGATATTTTTAGGTCGCAGCTGATTTCCCTGGAGCAACACTCGTAGATATCTCCGCATAGCTGGTGCTAGGTGTTATTTCACAATATCAGAAAGCTTATCAATATTTCTGTGTATTTATATAATATTCATCATACCTGCTTCGCGCCTAGGAAAAAAGAATAGCAAATAAATTTCGTACTTGAAATACAGGATGTCTTGTATTTAGAAGTTCACACTAAACCGGTATATAGATGTTTGCTCCATCTAAATAGTAGAGAATGCAAATAAACTATTCATACAAAATCAGCTAATAACCGGTTAAATAGCATTCCCTACTAAATAGCCTGTCATGGGTCTAGCAAAGATCTAACGGTTCCCGAAATAATCGTAATTTAATGGTATTTTGGTTTTCACAATTTATTTCAATTTCTTCATATTTTTCCATAATTTAAGGCATTTGAGTGATGGTAGACCATGTGCAGTATCGTCTGCATCTCCATCACCGTTTTACCATTCAACCTCACGCCAAACAGAAATTATAGCATTATTGTTTTTTAATTCTTAGAAACGGCAAAGCATTTGCAATCATAAAAATTACAGTCAATTTGTAAACAAATAATTTTGACTCGACAACAGCTGTCTTCGAATGTAGGTGTTAGCTAGATATCTAAATTGTACTTATACAATAAAACATTGGAGAGGTTTTATATGTTTTATGTAAAACCACAAAAGAGGTAGGTTTATCGCAATTTGGACCGGCATTAAAGAGTCAAATGACAGACATTTCTTTATTAAATTATAACTTATTTTACTGTGTATTTTTTTTAATCTAGCTACATGGATCGATTTGAGAAGCCTATTCCTCGAAATGGTTTTTAAAATTTCATAACCATTTCGAGGAATAGAATTCATATCATTTCGTCAAAAATAGGTGTATCCCAATTGGTTAAGGTGTTGAACTGTAAAATCAAAACAAACACACTTTCGTATGTATGATGTATGACTTTTATTTTTGTTTACAGGTTATGTCGAAGTCCCGTTATCATATTGCCCCAATCATATGATGAAAAACATTTTCCAAGACCAAATTATTTCGGAAAACGTCGATAAAAATGAAGATTTCTATTAAATACGCAATAGTTTCAATTACGCAAACAGCTTTATAGGTCAAGACTTATTAAATATTATAATTACTAAAAAACGTTTTTACTTATTAGCCTGCAAAAGAGTGACAATAGCGTCATCGTGCAAATTTAAATTATATTATAGAACCTATTCGTACGAGAAGGGTGATGATGGAGATTGGAGAAGGATGGTGGCCAAAGGTGATTCCTCAATAGGTTTTTATTCTAGTTTCCCGTCCATTTTGTTTCGCGATTTAGAACTTAACTTGTTTATGTTGTGCGCTGTTGGATTTGGGTTTCGACAGTTGGACAACATAACCTTATAACATCAATCTTGTAAATCGGTACCTAGTATTATTATAATAGGTATTTCTAGGTACCTATAGATACATTATCTACAAACACGACATCTACTGCCATATACTAACTGAGAAAGCAAACAAGTAGAAGTAACCGAGTTTGAGTGATTATTTTCTACTAATTTACTAGGAATAAAACCATAATATTAATTATGTCCTTTTTATGGTACTATGCTTAGACTAAAGAACTTCAATTTTAAAAGTCATGGAACTTCTAAATAGTTATTTATTACAAAAACTAAATGCTATAATAATATTAATATTCGAACTTGTTTTTCTCCATTTTCCGATACTAAGCCTTCCGCAATATACCCGAGTTCCAAATGGCAATGACAAACAAAAGAGATTGGGCCGCAATTGGCTCCGCTCCAAAATTCTGAATTGAATTATGTTTCCGGTGAGGGCGACAAATAACAACAATGTCCAAGATATCTGTTTGGTTCGTTGTTCTACAATATATTTCACTTACTTATATACCTAACAGTTGAACACGTGTGTGTTAACATGTAAGAAAAATATATTAGAAGATAATAACAATGGCTGATAAAATTTTAATAAATAGAGCACGATGACGTTAAAAGACAAAGATCATCGTGGAGATCCTTGGGGATGGCCTATGACTAGAAGTTGCGTCTTTCGACGCGATCATGATGATAACAATGACGAGATATGTATGTTTTTTAAATATAGAGGTAGTTGTCTTGGCTCAATCAAGTAATTTTTTATACTACCTATAGGTCACCTGATTTAATGATCACCGCCATCTATGGACACCTGCAACCTCAGGAAAGGAATTGTAGATGCATTGCCGGTCTTTGAGGAAATAGTATGCTCGTCTCTTGAAGGTCCACAAGTCGTAACGGTCAGGAATACCGCCGTAATAAGCTGAATCCATACGAGTAACACTGTGTAAATAAAGAACGCATAGTGGTAGACTACTATCCATTAAGGTGGTGGTGGGGAGTGAAGATGAGCCGCCTAGTAGATATTATATGTAATACGCCATCGGCAACTAAAGAGATGCTCATTAAATATACACGTTTGATAAGTAGTACCATAGCAGTAGAATGCATGATTAAATTAAATTGCTCATATAGTAAAGTATGTTTTTGTACAGCGTTCTGTGAGTCACCAAAACAGTACTGGCTGAATATCAGTGCTTTAGGTATCTGACGCCTCAGCATAATGCTGAGCCAGTGTCCGATTCACTACCGCGAGGACACACACTCTGTGCTGTTTCTGTCACATTGTTTGTTATCTCTCATTTGTCTATTTGTGTGTCTTCTGTGTAGTGAATAAATGTATTTTTCTTCTTCTTCTTCTTATTCTCATTCATTCTTCGCAATTCTTGAAGCTAGGTTGCTCGTCTGCACCTCTTTAAAAATCGCTGCACTAAAAGAGCCGTTCTCACGAAGATTATGCCGCGGACCGTCAGAATGTTGAATGAGCCTTGGTTTTCAATTGCTCTACGACAAGAGGTTTTTTAAGCCAATTTTTGGCGTTGTGAGTGTCGTTTTTTCGGTCGCGTAATTTCTGCTGTGTTGGGTTTCTTACAAAAACCCTGGTTTACACGGCGACGCAAAATGAGTCGAGGCCTGTCCTCGCTGTGGAGAGCACAGATTGTCAGGGTATGTCTAAAGGTGGAGAGGCACGTTGGCGTGTCTTTAATTTTATAATTTTCTCATATGATTCGAGATGCTTACTCATAATATAGGGTGCTTTATATTCTGTGATTATGTTATGCTAAATAGAGTACACATCACAATCTGCGGTGTAATGAACAGAGAAAACAGAATAATTACATAATTACGCGACATCTATGTTAATGAGAAACCGGTTGCTGTTATAATTAAAGTGTGACGTCAACCAATTTGAATAAGTAGGTTTTGAGGAACTAGGTTATTTAAGAGGAGTCCTAAATAGGCAGTTTGACGTGAACAGACCTCAAGAAGCACATAAATTATATTAGGAAAAATATGCCTTTGCTTTAAGTACTTATATGGGAGGTAAGTACACGAAAAAACTTTATCGGCGTAATTCAAATGTATAACTATAGCGAATTACAGATTTCTAGTACATACCAAGATTATCAACAATATAATAAAGGTGCCTTCTTGATAACGGAACTAAAAAAATGTTTTCAGTTCCCACATTCCGACCGCTAGGAGACGGCAAGATCTGCGGAGCTATTGCACGTTTGTAAAATTTGATTCCGTACTTGCTCACAGCTCGTAGAGCGGTCTGTCCGGTCGAAAATAAAACCTCTAATAATTATAACTCGTTTTAGACCCAAATCTCTTTGTATTGAAATATCATAAAACGAGTACAAGTTTTCACGATGCCTTAAACACCTACACAGAAATGCTTAACAGCTAGCACTCACTATATGGAATCTTACGTTTTGATGGTCAACGTCAACTAAACCCAGTTTTTTTTCTATTAAAAATGTAACATTCATAAAATTGTGGGAATTTAAGCATTAGCTGTATGGATATGAAAATCAATCTTTAAAAACTTACTCAAAAATGCAGGTACAAAGCTTTAAATATTTCGCTAAAACTCACATAGGAAACGCTAACAATATTAAAAATCTGATTATGGACCAAGCTTAAGCACAGTTTAATGACATAAAATAAGTATATAAGACAATATAGGTACTAACCGTTAAGATTAATATGTAAACATAAACATGAAAGAAGAAAAAAATAAAGCACTCTGATAAAATTGACAATAATCTTTGAACAAACGCCGTAACAGACACATGAAATGATAATTTAAATCATAAATTGCTTTGGAAAGTTTGTTACACAAAATTTATTGCAATAAATTGTTTCTGGGAATAAGTTTCAGAGCCTTTGGAACATTAATCCCTTTATACTTTCATTGTAAGTTAATCAAAAAGGGGTTTCATCAAAATTGCTAACCAAATAACAATATCCTAACTTTAATTTGAATTTTAACTCTTGCAGCTTTAAATTACTACCAACTTTAAATTAACTTTGTTTAAACATAACCAAGCACACTCTCCAAACCGGCCTTACGGGCCAACCTTAACTGGTCCAGTCCTTTAGGGTAACTGACGGAGATATAATGTGATGACTCCTGTAACCTGGGTTCCGAATTTTCATAGCAGAGACTAAAGCGAGCCATTGAGTCGGCATTCATATTAAAACTCGCGTCATATTCAATCATTTCACAGTTTACTCATATCATTAACAAATCAAGTAACTGTTTGTGTATATCAGGAGTGATTAATAAAATAGAGTTTTAATAAAACATATAACGATCTTTATTCTCTGAGTAGTAAAAGCGAACAGAACATTGACATTAAAGAAAAGTAGAATTGGTGCATCGAATACATTGCTATTAAATTTATGTAGGGGTCGAAGCGAAGAGCCGTTTAATCTTCAACATTCTTTGTATTTTACTGCTTGTTATACTTTAATATAATGTGATGTAAGGCATTATTCATTTAGTTACATGCTTCATGGATATTGATCTCTTAAATACCTGCATTATGGTTATGATAGTAATACTTCGAATAAAAATAATAATCTTTATATAAGTATTTCCTTTATCCGGTAAGTATTACAATAAAAACGCTTAATAAGCAAAGCTTTTTTATTGATTTAAACCATTAAATAATATTTGTAGAATGCAATAAATAATAGAGTATAAGTACGACGCGAGTTTTAATTTTAACGTCGACTCCGTAGCTCGCTTTAGTCTTACCGTGCTATGAAAACTCCGAACCCTGTCTATAACTATATCCCTTTCACAAAAAGAAACTTGGCAGGTTTTAAGAGTTCATAATACGGTCTCTGTAGCTCTATTCCAAACGGTTTTAGCCTGTTTTGCAAGCACTATTTTGTACTCACGGTAGGTATAATCAAATTTTTGCCATGATTGACACTCTATGTACACATGGGGCTTTAACAAAGGGGTATAAAGAAGTGGTCTCACACGTACTCGTATAATTATCCAACCGAATACCTATGAATAATTAAAACTGTGTTTTAGCTTTTTATTAACTATTCCATGAAAAGACTGCCGCCCAGAACAAGGTTTTCTCAAACCATTCTAAGTTTTTGTTACAGGAGGAGTGTTTTCAATCAGGCGATCTGTTGTAAAACTATTGACCACCACGCGTCTACGTTGCATTCGGCAAATGATACAAAATAGATAATTACATTTCCCCATCGCGCATTAATTTCGTAAAAGGATCATATCAATAAACAGATCACGGCTGAAATGCTCGTATCAAAATGCGTCTAAAATGACAGTTTTCTATGAACTTTCTCGATATTTAAAAATAAATATATATATATATATTTGGCACATAAAAAAACAGTTTACAATCACAAAAAAGTCTTAACCTAATTTTTTTTTTTCTTTACGGCCAAAATAGTCTTCGCTTAGCTTTATGCCTCTGAATGTGATAAACACATTTACAGACGCTGGTTTTCAGTGAGACCTGGGAGGGAATGGCGATCGATGGCGCCATTTTTTTTTTAATAACTTAAATAATATCGCTACCATTTTGAGATCATTTTACAATGATAAATACACACAAAAAAAAACCTGTCTTATACTATCTTATCTCTACATGTGTGTGTATGTATGTATATGTGCGTGTGTGTGGCTATAAGTAAAACCAGTATAAACTCGTCATTCATTAAGTGTAAGTAAATACCTCAAGGAACATTGTAATGGAGAATTAAAAGCATTCCTAATTCCGTTACAGCGATCTCGACGTCACACAGCAATCCGTGCGAAATGAAATGTCCGGAGGAAGGCCAAATGGTTTGTGGTTTCGACGCACTCGGCAAAAAGTACACAATGTTCGTCAACAAATGTGCCATGGACGGGTTTACGATGTGCAGTAAAGTTGGTATGTTTTCAAACTGCACGACAAACTTGAACTTCATTCAACGTTGTTAACTTTTATTGCAGTCGAGGATGAGTTTTTTATTGTGAAGGGTAAGCCGCAGGAGACTGGTTCGCGACATGGATATCCTACTACTATTATAAAGGCGAAAGTTTGTAAGTATGGATGTATGGATGTATGGATGTTTGTTACTCTTTCACGTAAAAACTACTGAATGGATTTGAATGAAACTTTACCACAATATAGCTTATACATCAGAATAACATATAGGCTATAGCTTATACATCAGAATAACACATAGGCTACAATTTTTGAGGTTTCTAATGTGAAGTCGTAAAAAAACACATTTTTTGCGCTTACATTGCAAACGCTGACTGAATCCTACAAGATCCTACAAGATAGATCAAAACAATGTACTACAGTATTGTACAACTTAAAAAGGTCTCCAAAAAAGTCCGTGATGGTATATGTTTATCTCTTAGGAATAACCCACAATAACCATTTTTTATCCTTTACTTTGTACGAGAAATAATGGCTTTTTACGAAGCGATTTTAAGCAATACAGTATTAATCCTTATCCAATTAAGTATCTTAAATACATTGTGCATTTAATAAAGATCAATATGGCTTTTTACAGCATGTAAATTAAATAAATATTTTCGAAGATATCACAGATTTAAAATGCAGAGTCATAGCAATTTCGGCGATAAATACCGTCAATATTCACAGCAATCGAAAGTTGATGGGTGGTGTGGTAGTCTTATTGGCAGGGGATTTTAGACAGACTTTACCTGTTATCGAGAGAGGCACTGCAGCAGATGAAATTAACGCATGTCTAAAAGCCTCATCTCTGTGGTCTAAAGTTGAAAAGCTTTATCTTACCACTAACATGCGAGTCCAGTTATTCAGCGATGTCGAATCAGGAGCATATGCTCAAAAACTGCTAGAAATTGGTGAAGGCCACCTAAACACCGACCAAGAAGGTATGGTTCTTTTCACACAGCAATTTTGTCATGCTGTGGAGACAGAAAACGAACTTATTGAACAAGTTTTTCCGAATCTGCAACAAAATATTCTTGACGAAAATTGGTTGTGTGAAAGGACCATATTGGCACCAAAAAATGAGACTGTTGCGAAAATAAATAAAAAAATCTTGGCCGAAATAAACAGCGAAACATCAGTGTATAATTCCATTGACACAGTTATGTCATCCGATGACACTACAAGTTATCCCGTAGAGTTCCTAAACTCTTTAGAGTTGTCCGGGGTGCCATCACACAAGTTGGAATTAAAAGGTTGGTGTACCCGTTTTGTTAATGCGTAACCTGGATGCGCCAAGATTATGCAACGGTACTCGGTTGCGAGTTACCGAATTAGGAAGGCATATAGTGAAGGCTACAATTTTAACTGGAGAAGCCAAGGGAGACAATGTTCTTATACCGCGCATCCCAATCATACCCAACAACTTGCCATTCAATTTTAAACGCCTGCAGTTCCCATTAAAAATCGCATTTTCAATGACGATCAACAAATCGCAGGGTCAAACCTTGAAGGTAGCAGGCCTACATTTGGGCACGCCATGTTTTTCTCACGGTCAGCTCTATGTGGCTTGCTCACGTGTTTCCAAAGCGAAGAATCTGCATGTTTATGCTGAAGGAAAAAGATCGTTAAATGTAGTTTATAGGAGCATACTGCAGTAGCTACCTATAGACCTATGATTAGGGCTCTGCAGTGCTTAGTTACCGTATTTCTTACTTATTACTAGACTAGACGGGACGAACCTGAAGTCCACGCGAACGAAGTCGCGGGCAAAAGCTATTATATTATAAATGAAAAGTTTGTTGGTGTGTGTATGTGTTTGTTACTCTTTAACACTGCAACGACTGGACGGATTTGGATGAAATTTAGAATGGCGATAGAATGTTCACTGGATTAACGCATAGGCTATTTTTTATCCCGGAAAACTCAAAAGTTCCCGAGGGAATAACGATAATCGAAATCTACGCGGACGAAGTCGCGGGCAGAAGCTAGTGCTTAAATAATACAAAGCAAGCTTTAAAAAACCTAACTTCATTCTTTGATATCGTCGTCGATCTACGTTTAAAAAATGTACCTCGGTTCATTACTTTGATAACAATATTTATAAACGGCAACTTCAGAGGAATTGTGTAGTTTGGAAGTTTTTTAAGGAATGTTATGAACAAATTGGTTCAGGGTAAGCCTAATAACAATAACTCAACATAGCTACTTAATTTTAACTAAAAAACAAGACATGTCGTTTTGAAAGAAAAGGATACGGTCATAAGTTTAAGGATTTCACATGGTAATACTTAGGCAGAGGACAGTAACAGTGAAAATTACGGAAATTGAATCGGATGGGATAAAATTAGCATGACATTATGTAAATCTGTACCAACTCCAAGCTGTGTCTGAGTTTGTAATTTTTAAACAAAAGTATTCTATCTTCATAAAGGACTTCATTATTACGGTTATAACGATGAGAAAAGACCCCATTTTGGTTTTACTCTTACTTAAAGAATCCAGAAGAATCCTATCCTATTTTCTTGACTATTTTTGTGTAGAGTATACAGGTGATTTGTTATTTGATACTTTCCTTTATGAACGATACTGTACGATGTAACTTCAAGGAAAAAAAAGACTTTCCGTTTTTAAAAAAGTACCTACCTACTCGTAGTTTAAGTCCCCGCTCCATTTTTTGCAGAACACTTAACATATTCAACGTTTTTATAAATCATGCATGAATAATAACATTAACCATCTAAGAAACCACTGATTTTCACACAGGGCACCTGTTTTTTTTCAAGTAACCTTGTCTTTACGAATGTATCAAAAACGTCAAGTCATCTTATGTACAGTGTCATAAAGATAATTAATATTCCCTGCCACAAGCCTATCCGTTTTCTTCAGAATATACCGAAACCCCGCTTTACTACTGTGTTAAGAGCCAACTTAAGAAAACACGAAGGATGTACGGAGAGTCATGTCCTGTGTTCTGCCCACACCACTACCGGCCTGTCTGCGCTGCATCCAAGCTTAGAGACTACAGATACAAGAGTTTCACTAACGCCTGTTATCTGGACATGCTCAACTGCCGAGGAGATGATGATTCAGGTACAGGTTATTCTCATCAGTTTGTTTCTGTGTGAGGATAAGGCACCCGGTTAAACGATAACCATTCCAGGGTGTGCAAAATTTAGCACTAAGAGAGTAAAAGTATTATGCCAAAATAAATTCAATTCTCCTTTAAATGCAAAAGTGGTCAGTATTTATAAAATTAACGCAAAATTAAATTAAAAGGTTTATTTACAACAGTTTACTTAATACTCGAAAGTATAATCAAAATGAAAATCTGAAATAACCTTACGTTTGACGTTTGAAAAAAATTAACTCGGACTTATACCTACTAGGTGACACGTAAGACGTAATACAAAATGTTATTTTCCGAATCTACTCATGATTACGATCAACTATTAATATGGGACCAACTTCGAAAACGTAAACATAAAATCGACGTCTCCATACAAATTGTGAAACCAGCTGATTGCTTTTAGTATGGGAGATTCAATTTTTTTCTACCGATTTCGGTATTAGTCCCATAGTAAAAGTTGATCGTACTCATGAGAAGATCCAGAAAATAAAATTTTGTATTACGTCTTAGGTGTCACCCTGTATGTAGATTGAAAGAAATCAGAAATCAACATAATACTGGTTACTCATATAACAAAATCTTGTGGTCTTAGTATCTTCAAAACAATTTTCGATTTTCTTAATTTCTTATTATAGAGTTACACCCAATTTTAACGACTCTCAGACATATTTGATCAAATAATATTAATAAAAAAGCTGTTGCTTTTAAAGACCCGTCAAATTGAGTTTTATGATTTCTCTAATAAATCATTTAACGTTTTACACAATACATCATCCTTATAGTATCTACGCTAAATGAATATGATATATGGATGGACCAGGGACACGAAAACCCGTTCGTTTGCTTAATCCGTTCGAATCGATATCCCCTTCATACGATAACCCAAACGTTTCGGTAAGCCTTTCAACGGCTTATGTCGGGTTCCTATATTCAACCCGCGGATAGATAAGCTTACTTCGGGTTAAAATGTGACATTTGCCCATACAAAATGTGTCAAATTTTAATCCAAAGTAAGCCTATCTGTCCGCGGTTTGAATATAGGAACCGGCCATTAGCCGTTCATTACGATTGCCCGTTCAAGCCGGGTAACTCAATCCGTAACAACCGGTAACCGCTTACCAAATCATATAGGTTTTCGAACTGACCGCTTATCATCGTTCCAGCTCTTATGTGGTCTGTGTAAAAACTAAAATATCTTAACAGGTTCAATCAGCGCAACAAGGGTTAACCCGTTCGCGGCTTATAGCCTTTATAGCTGGTAAGCTGATTAAAAGGTTACCGAAACATGGGGGTTTTTTAAAATAAAAATCTGTTGTCTGAAAAGCCAGGTTACGGTAATCGGGTTCGGTCCCTGGGACGGACAGGCAGACAAACATGAAGAAACTATAAGGGTTACGTTATTTCCATTTGGTAGATACCCTCGTAATTCTTAACCTATTATACGTTCTACACCGATCAAGCTTTAACAGATTTAATAAAATTCAGGACCCAACTTGAAACATCCACAAAATAATGCACTCTAAAATATAACATCGCCACACAACTTACAGCTCCTAAGGGGAAACTGGTGCAACTTTTCCCCCACTGCAACGCCTTCAGCTGGGAGGCGGCAATGAAGCGAGCAAAGAGGTTATTGGATGGTTCTAGTAAAGGATACTGGAACTCACTATTCGTATAGGAGAACACAATAAATGTGGCTCACGTCAAAGTACTTACGCCGTTGACCAAGAGCTTATTATCGCTTAATCCGCGAGCCGCTTCATTTGACATTACTAAACTTTTCTTACGCTAAGAGAATTTTGAAATGTAATTTAGCAATGTCGTCTTGATATGGTTTTTACGGCATATTAGTACATCCAAAATAAGATCGCGTAGTTATTACATTTTGCTGTCATTTTTATTAGCAGTATACTCCAAAAATGTGACCGTTTGCAACCGGACTTGTCAAATAAAATACCTTAGATGTACATTTTACATAATTTGGCTTTAAATAATAAAAGCAACAGTAATAATAAACCTACGAAACATAAATACATACTATAGTTATTTCTTTAGTCTTCATAAACTTAGATAATACCAAGAACATTACTATGACAGTTTTGCAGCAGCCCAAAATCCAAATATCAAGATATTTTTAGGTCGCAGCTGATTTCCCTGGAGCAACACTCGTAGATATCTCCGCATAGCTGGTGCTAGGTGTTATTTCACAATATCAGAAAGCTTATCAATATTTCTGTGTATTTATATAATATTCATCATACCTGCTTCGCGCCTAGGAAAAAAGAATAGCAAATAAATTTCGTACTTGAAATACAGGATGTCTTGTATTTAGAAGTTCACACTAAACCGGTATATAGATGTTTGCTCCATCTAAATAGTAGAGAATGCAAATAAACTATTCATACAAAATCAGCTAATAACCGGTTAAATAGCATTCCCTACTAAATAGCCTGTCATGGGTCTAGCAAAGATCTAACGGTTCCCGAAATAATCGTAATTTAATGGTATTTTGGTTTTCACAATTTATTTCAATTTCTTCATATTTTTCCATAATTTAAGGCATTTGAGTGATGGTAGACCATGTGCAGTATCGTCTGCATCTCCATCACCGTTTTACCATTCAACCTCACGCCAAACAGAAATTATAGCATTATTGTTTTTTAATTCTTAGAAACGGCAAAGCATTTGCAATCATAAAAATTACAGTCAATTTGTAAACAAATAATTTTGACTCGACAACAGCTGTCTTCGAATGTAGGTGTTAGCTAGATATCTAAATTGTACTTATACAATAAAACATTGGAGAGGTTTTATATGTTTTATGTAAAACCACAAAAGAGGTAGGTTTATCGCAATTTGGACCGGCATTAAAGAGTCAAATGACAGACATTTCTTTATTAAATTATAACTTATTTTACTGTGTATTTTTTTTAATCTAGCTACATGGATCGATTTGAGAAGCCTATTCCTCGAAATGGTTTTTAAAATTTCATAACCATTTCGAGGAATAGAATTCATATCATTTCGTCAAAAATAGGTGTATCCCAATTGGTTAAGGTGTTGAACTGTAAAATCAAAACAAACACACTTTCGTATGTATGATGTATGACTTTTATTTTTGTTTACAGGTTATGTCGAAGTCCCGTTATCATATTGCCCCAATCATATGATGAAAAACATTTTCCAAGACCAAATTATTTCGGAAAACGTCGATAAAAATGAAGATTTCTATTAAATACGCAATAGTTTCAATTACGCAAACAGCTTTATAGGTCAAGACTTATTAAATATTATAATTACTAAAAAACGTTTTTACTTATTAGCCTGCAAAAGAGTGACAATAGCGTCATCGTGCAAATTTAAATTATATTATAGAACCTATTCGTACGAGAAGGGTGATGATGGAGATTGGAGAAGGATGGTGGCCAAAGGTGATTCCTCAATAGGTTTTTATTCTAGTTTCCCGTCCATTTTGTTTCGCGATTTAGAACTTAACTTGTTTATGTTGTGCGCTGTTGGATTTGGGTTTCGACAGTTGGACAACATAACCTTATAACATCAATCTTGTAAATCGGTACCTAGTATTATTATAATAGGTATTTCTAGGTACCTATAGATACATTATCTACAAACACGACATCTACTGCCATATACTAACTGAGAAAGCAAACAAGTAGAAGTAACCGAGTTTGAGTGATTATTTTCTACTAATTTACTAGGAATAAAACCATAATATTAATTATGTCCTTTTTATGGTACTATGCTTAGACTAAAGAACTTCAATTTTAAAAGTCATGGAACTTCTAAATAGTTATTTATTACAAAAACTAAATGCTATAATAATATTAATATTCGAACTTGTTTTTCTCCATTTTCCGATACTAAGCCTTCCGCAATATACCCGAGTTCCAAATGGCAATGACAAACAAAAGAGATTGGGCCGCAATTGGCTCCGCTCCAAAATTCTGAATTGAATTATGTTTCCGGTGAGGGCGACAAATAACAACAATGTCCAAGATATCTGTTTGGTTCGTTGTTCTACAATATATTTCACTTACTTATATACCTAACAGTTGAACACGTGTGTGTTAACATGTAAGAAAAATATATTAGAAGATAATAACAATGGCTGATAAAATTTTAATAAATAGAGCACGATGACGTTAAAAGACAAAGATCATCGTGGAGATCCTTGGGGATGGCCTATGACTAGAAGTTGCGTCTTTCGACGCGATCATGATGATAACAATGACGAGATATGTATGTTTTTTAAATATAGAGGTAGTTGTCTTGGCTCAATCAAGTAATTTTTTATACTACCTATAGGTCACCTGATTTAATGATCACCGCCATCTATGGACACCTGCAACCTCAGGAAAGGAATTGTAGATGCATTGCCGGTCTTTGAGGAAATAGTATGCTCGTCTCTTGAAGGTCCACAAGTCGTAACGGTCAGGAATACCGCCGTAATAAGCTGAATCCATACGAGTAACACTGTGTAAATAAAGAACGCATAGTGGTAGACTACTATCCATTAAGGTGGTGGTGGGGAGTGAAGATGAGCCGCCTAGTAGATATTATATGTAATACGCCATCGGCAACTAAAGAGATGCTCATTAAATATACACGTTTGATAAGTAGTACCATAGCAGTAGAATGCATGATTAAATTAAATTGCTCATATAGTAAAGTATGTTTTTGTACAGCGTTCTGTGAGTCACCAAAACAGTACTGGCTGAATATCAGTGCTTTAGGTATCTGACGCCTCAGCATAATGCTGAGCCAGTGTCCGATTCACTACCGCGAGGACACACACTCTGTGCTGTTTCTGTCACATTGTTTGTTATCTCTCATTTGTCTATTTGTGTGTCTTCTGTGTAGTGAATAAATGTATTTTTCTTCTTCTTCTTCTTATTCTCATTCATTCTTCGCAATTCTTGAAGCTAGGTTGCTCGTCTGCACCTCTTTAAAAATCGCTGCACTAAAAGAGCCGTTCTCACGAAGATTATGCCGCGGACCGTCAGAATGTTGAATGAGCCTTGGTTTTCAATTGCTCTACGACAAGAGGTTTTTTAAGCCAATTTTTGGCGTTGTGAGTGTCGTTTTTTCGGTCGCGTAATTTCTGCTGTGTTGGGTTTCTTACAAAAACCCTGGTTTACACGGCGACGCAAAATGAGTCGAGGCCTGTCCTCGCTGTGGAGAGCACAGATTGTCAGGGTATGTCTAAAGGTGGAGAGGCACGTTGGCGTGTCTTTAATTTTATAATTTTCTCATATGATTCGAGATGCTTACTCATAATATAGGGTGCTTTATATTCTGTGATTATGTTATGCTAAATAGAGTACACATCACAATCTGCGGTGTAATGAACAGAGAAAACAGAATAATTACATAATTACGCGACATCTATGTTAATGAGAAACCGGTTGCTGTTATAATTAAAGTGTGACGTCAACCAATTTGAATAAGTAGGTTTTGAGGAACTAGGTTATTTAAGAGGAGTCCTAAATAGGCAGTTTGACGTGAACAGACCTCAAGAAGCACATAAATTATATTAGGAAAAATATGCCTTTGCTTTAAGTACTTATATGGGAGGTAAGTACACGAAAAAACTTTATCGGCGTAATTCAAATGTATAACTATAGCGAATTACAGATTTCTAGTACATACCAAGATTATCAACAATATAATAAAGGTGCCTTCTTGATAACGGAACTAAAAAAATGTTTTCAGTTGCCGCTAGTACTTGGAGTGAAACTAGCGACATCTAGTGGCGAGTAGAATACTTTCAGCACCTCCAGCGAGTTAGTGCAACTAAATCTGACAGCTTGCATTATAGCGTTATCGAAGTTTTCCCATTGTTAGTTTTTTATTCTACTTCTGACTTCTCCCCAGGACGGGATGAACTTCCACCTAGAGGGAGATTCAGTGCACGAGGCATTTAAAGGCTTTAGGGTTCGGGTAAAGTCGTTACACTCGCATAAGAGCATACCATGATTGACAGAGAATTAAAAAGGTTTTTTTAATGTGCTCGTAACTGGATGCAACCATCTCCACATCTGTATCAAAAGTTTCGTAATTATTCCAAAAAACTAGACTATAAGAGTCCAGATTAATCTGGGCCTTTAATTTGACTTGGTTTTAAACCAAATCGTTTTTATATTATAGTTATCGTTAGGTAGCTCTTATTAACGTGACAGTAAAGGCTGTATCTTAAAATAGCAATGTGGCTTCCAAAGCAAGAGGGGTTCAAAGAAAATGAAATAAAGACCCTGGTATGTCATACATCTCTCGCTCTTTTATCACATTGCATTTGTTTTAAGATCTAGAAAAACATTTTAAAACTCAAATCATCAACACCATCAAGTGAAATGTACACTGCGTTCAACTAAGTTGTTACTTGATACATTTCAGTGTTGATAAAATGAAAAAATATATTGAAAATGTTGAAATGCAATGGCTCAAAGCAAAGTAAGATTCTTTAAGAGTCGAGGAAATGTCGTTTTCTTTGGATATAACCCGTGTACTTTTTTAAAACTTAAACCGTTACGAAAAACTTCTACTCTGTAGGTAAATGTTAAGAGGATGCCGGCCAGTGGCTCCAATATTTAATTATTATTGCGTTTTTTAATAACCTAAAACGTTGTCTTGAAATCGAAAGATGGTTATATGTTGTACAAATGAACACAATATAAAGAATATAATGACATAACATTATCTTGATAACAATTGAACTATGAGTGAGTAAATTAATGGAAAAAAGGGGCCCATATTTTCCGTTAAGTTGACTACATGAAGGGTAAAGGTTAATAAACTTTGTCATACTTAAGTATAAGTTATTTACTGTGTATTTATTTGTACAACAAAAAACCATCCTTACATTTGAAGACAAAACTTTTGGTTTATTAGAAAACACAATAATAGTAATGAGGGCGCCACTGGACGCTCGGTGTAGGCTTCAATCTTTTGCACATTTAACGGAGGAGGAGGAGGTTATACACGTCGGGAAACTAAACCGATGACGAATAAATAAATCTTATATCACACCTACTTCCCCTTTTTTGTTATCCTTCTCTCGATCATTAAGACTAAAATTATTCATTATTAGTCCGATGTTTGGTTACCCGACATATTTGCATTATTTCTGTTTACCTTTAGGACGCTGCGAGCCACCGAGACCGAGCGACCCAGGAAAAAGGTCATTCTACGGATTAAGAACATGTTTTTTGTTCGAAATGAAGTTAAATAAAGGCTTGTTAAAAGCATGTTAAAGGTACCTCATCATACGGATGCTGCATTGTATTTATACTTCGATGACGCGTATTATAACACTCTAAAACACAGACGCATACCAATTTGCTGCAGTTCATGTGCAGGCGCTCTTTCATTTGCAACTTTGCATTCTTTTGTCGACGTGGTGAAACCCTGGCATCCTTTGAGCTATTTGAAACGGAAATATTCCAGTTGAACAAAGCCAAAATTAAAAGATGTTGAAACGAAACGGAAGGCTTATTTTCATTAAGCAAAAGTTAACAATCATGCCATTAATTGTAATTTAGATGAAGATGAAAATTTGTTAAGCGTTAGAAAATGATTAAGCACTCTGCCGTAAGCCGCAAAATTAAGGGTCGCCATTGCTTCCGAGAAATGAAAGTAAACCCTGGTCCTGACTTTGTAGCTTTAAAATAAAAGTTTTGATTCACTTTTACGGTTTTTTTGCAGATGATTAAGCTATCAATGCCGCCATGTTAATTGGTAATCCGCTGTGGGACTCAATACAATGTGTTCTATAATATATACGATTGACGTCATCTGTCGTTTTGAACCTTTTGCACATCCCAAATTGGCAATACACATCAGTAGACTTACGTGCTGGGAACGTCCAAATGTCACTGAGTATACGTGTACTCCATATAGGTACTTTGTGGCGGCATAATTATGACGGCCTGACGTCTGACTGAGACAAGTAAAATGCAGTCGACCATGACCTTTAATAGTACTTGAATATTTATATATTACAGGTATTTTCGAAAATTATCTATACTTACTTAAAAGTTCAATATTTACACAAAAATGTTTAAAATTATTAACCACTAGATTCAAGTTTAAACTTACGTTCTAATGTATTTGTGACACCTGAAGATATATGTATAAATTGCCTTTATAACTCTTTTCGGATGCAAATAAAACAAGTCGTATTCGTATAAATGGTATTGCTAGTTTCGACAAGCAATATCCGCTCAATTTACTACCATATATCGTATATAACACAGACTGATTCTGTTTGAACTAAGCTGTGTCCACAAATATAGCGCTGGTGGTGACAGTCTTTGTTATTCTAGCCGCAATACCCTTTCAAAAGCAGTTCATTCAAACATATTCTTTATCATCTTAAACAGCTCTCCAGAATACAAAATTTTAAAATACCTACATCTAAAAGTAAACGTGAAATCTCGTAGGTTTCATATTCCTAGTCGATATTTGAACAATTTTAGAACAATTTAAGAGTCTAAGAACAAAATAATACATTGCTACGGTAAAAACCTGTAACCGATCTGCAGACCGATCAAAAAGGGGATACAAGAGTAATATCCACAAGGGTTTCCTCTCGATCGAGTGAAATGTCTTGTTTACTCTACGTCGTGCGCCCTTTCGGATATCCGGGTCAATATACAATTTACTTCTTTGAACATCGCTAGTTTAAGATAACCTTTTTTGGTATCACATTATTAAATTGGCGCCGTAACGTGGGGCCCCTTCTATGCATTTATGGGTCCAATAACAATTCTAGCAACATGGGCAAGTTTTTTTTATTAAATCGTTGCCAACCTAAATTGACCTTTTGATGTGCAAGCTTTGTGTAAATACATGTATCAGATAAGCTGGTTCCTACCAGAGAATACTATTGTTGATGCGGTTAAACTAGTCGAGCGGTTAAACTATGAAGCTAGCGGTTCCATTTTATATTTCCGATAAAGGCAAGCAATTTGACTTTGATTCTTCATATGGAAGTATATAACTATTCATTTCTCTATACAAATATGTTTACCGTTGTCTAGTATGTTTAGTACGAGCTAGAGCTAAATAATTATAGTGACTAGGTCCATTTGTGTGAGACTGTCCTGTCTTTTTATTTTTTATTGATGTACTTGGCCAGCTATAGCTAAGAAGAGTATAGTTCGTTGTTTCAATAGTGTGCATCAAAGCATGCAAACTATTTGAACGGGCGAACTATATGTGCGGTTTAAGAAGCTGTCTAGCTAGCATTGATTGATTCTCATTAAAAATTCTCGGTAACTTATAAAAATGTGTCCGGGAAATTAGCTGCACATTACTAGGTCACGCTCGTAAGTAAAGATCTAGGCTAATAACTATTGTGATAACCTCGTCTACATTTCTTTACAGAATTTTACCTCGGAGAGTACAAGTCGAGTGATTCCCATTCAACTCTTGTTCGCCGCCCACTACGTTTTCCGGACCATTAAACAAATACGACGTTCCGAATTTCGAGTAACGCAGGAAACCTCTCTCTGTAATGCTTTATTGGTGATAAAAAGGTGTGCCGTTAAATTAGGAGCGGCTTTTAAAGATAATACGGTAAAATCAATTGTAATTCTTTTATCTTTTGACACACAAAAATATTCGGTGGCATATTATTTAAAGTAGGTATACTAGTAGTAGCTGATCTTCGGGAATTTTCCAATTTTCCTTCCTCGGGGTTCAAGCTATTCTCAAAGATTTTAAGAAAAAAAGATTCATCAATTTAGCTGAATGAGATAATATTAACAATGGAATTGCAACTTTCGCTAAACCCGAGCAGCACTATGGTTACATTAATAAATAAATGTTACTTATCCGTATTATCTCATTGAGTTCGGGCTATTCATATGTAGAATACGAACAAAATAAACAAGTCTCGTTTATCTTCTTTACCTTTGAATTAACAAAATTAGAATAATCCTCGAAGGAACCCTTTGAAGTTCGGAAACATTCAGTTGAAATAATTATGGAAGCTATTATGTGTGACTTTGAGCAGCAACGATGAGATTTGAATACTTACAACGACTCAGCGCCGGAAAAAGTTTGGCGAACATAGTCAAATGTTTTTTCTTCAAACATGCTCGGACAGCTTTTTTTTTGACAAACGAAGACGGAAAGAGCCTCGTTTTCGTCCTAAGAGTAAAATAAACGTATGAAATCCCATTCCTGCCCGCTGCGATAATTTCTTTAACCCTTTATAGGGCAAAACTAAAAATAAACCTGAATTCTAGCCTCATTAGATTCATCCTATTCACACAAAATCCTTTCAATAAAAAATACAAAAAGTATTAGTTGTAAGTGGTCATTTTTAGTACCAGGTTTTAAAGTTGCCCTTTAAAGGGTTAAAAATGACCACGAAAAAATCCCACACCCAACTTGTGGGTGCCTGCAGCAGCGAGCGGCGGTATTGTGCGTGAAGTGAAACTATCTTAATACTAGATTTCTGAATAAAATATTCTCTCTGAATCTAGGAGGAAGCTTTTATTTACATTTTTTGTTGGTTGTTGACAATGACAGTGTGTAAGGGGTATGGCAGATATAGAAACGTTTTAATTGTACTCTTCGGATAAGAAGTTTAATTACTTAACGAGAATTCGGATAATTACAATATTTCTGTGAAACCATTCCGTAACGTGTAGAAATAACACTTTCGACTGAAATTCGTAACAAAGTTTTCCGTTATATTTGCTCACTGGTGTATCCTAACAGGTGTTATTGTTTAACCTGGATAAACGAGAGACAGTTAAAATGTACTAGCCCTCCAGGTAAAATGGACCAAGCATAATAAAATGGACCATGCATAATTAAATGACCATGCATAGTAAAATGAATTCATCATTAATATAATTATATTAATATTATTATTATATTATACTCTGAAACCTTGGTCTGCTGACATGAAACTTTTTATAAAGACCCTGTCTACTAAGCTTATTGCCGCCTCCGGGGATCCCAGAGCGGGCGCTTACCTCTCCCAAAGGATAGGTTTAACTATCCAGAGAGGTAACGCAGCCAGCATCATGGGTACAATGCCGCGAACGGATCTATTAGAGGGGGTATTCTTTTTGTAGTTGTGTACACAAATATATTTAATAATTCTAGTTTTAAGTAGATAATAGGTTTTACATTAGTTATTAATTATTATAATTATTATTGTTTACTGTATATTAGTTACTTTTAAATACTTTGTTATTATTCGAAAGTTCTAGGAGAATAATATAAGTTACATCATATAATAGATTCATATTCGTTATGATTAATCATGTTTCACGAAATCAAATAGTTTTTTTTTGCACAGTTGTCATTTTGAGATTATTTCCACGCTCATAAAATTGTCCATACACAATCACTGAAAATGGCGATTATCCTCCATTCACAAACAACGTGATTGGTTGTTTAGGGGTTTCCAAAGTAAAATAAAAATAACTTTCATCCCTAGAGATTAAATAAGGAGCTTTAGCCGATGTGCAGATACTAAAGTAGCATTTTAAGAGGATGAGAAGTGAAAATATTTGTTTTACCGCATTTCATTGAAATAAGGGGCATATAATAAATATTTCTTTGACGCCTAATGTCTGTGTGACTCTCAATTATTCTACGTAGACGGTTTTCTTTTATCGATATAGACATTATATGTACAAATATACTAATAATATACATACCTACTTAAATTTGTACACGTAAAGCGGAATCAATTTAGTTTGATCTAGAATTAGCACCAAATTCTTATGCACACCCGGCTCAAGTTACGCTAGTTCGATCGAGCGATCTTCCCTTAGTACACCACCGAGGTACAACACGTGCAAAATTGCGAAAACGAAGGAATTTATGCTGACGTGCTTATGAAATTTTTATGTAGATGCAATTTGAGAGCGTAGTGCATACTTTTACGACGCCAGACTCATATTTATCCTGAAAGACACGGATGTACAGGAGATAGAATTTTAGGTTCAAGTAAAAGTGTAATATTTCTCGTTTGGACTCATATGTAACTAAGTACTTATTTTATTTAGCATACCATGTTTAGCATAGCGTATTTCTGCCATTTATACTATAGAACAAAAAGATAAATTCTTGTATGGTGCCTTATTTTATAACTGTGTTTTTTTTATTTTTTGTTGGGAAACTCGCCGTATTAACGTAATAGGTACATATTATACCTACGCAGTTTGATGAAAAAATACGCGGAAATTGAATATAAAAAAAGGTTTTATTTATTCCTCTATGTTAATATTGTCCCATTTGAAGTAATTTCCTGCTGATATAATACACTTCTGCCAGCGTCTTTTTTGAATCTTTGAAACATTTATGGAATGCAATTTTTGATATGGGCTTCAGTTCTTTCAGGGATTTAGATTTTATTTCCTATATGGTCGCAAACCGCCGTCCCTTCAAAGGTCTCTTCATTTTTGGGAACGGGTAAAAATTCGCATTGGACTAAATCCGATGAATATGGCATCAACGTGGTCTAGTTTTTTTCAAAAAATCACGGATAAGTCGCCAGGATGCGTTATCGTAGTGCAATTGGAAAGATTTGTTTTTTTCATAATTCTGGTCTTTTTCGATGGCCTCGAGCAAAACTTCCAAGTAATACTCTTTACTCGATATTATAATCGATATCGATACTATAATATACATTCATTCTTATTTAGTTTACGGGGTTTTATTATGGGTAAACCCTTAATGGGGAAATATTGAATCTCCGAAACAATGAGTCAAAATAAACTGTTCCTACAACAAATGAAATGCGTTATTAATTCTGGTTTTCCTCAGCTAATTGTTTGACCACAATGAGACGCAAAGTGCAGTTCAATATGCACTACGTATTTTACTATACATGGACATACTTGACTTATACATATGAACATCAAGAAGTTTTCCATGGTCATATCATAGTGGAAAAATAACGCTAGCGTAGTTTTTTTAGAAAAATTACGGGTCGGGTAACTCTATTAAAAAATCTGTTTCTAATTGTACTTAACCCAAAAACCGTTACAAGGATTGTAAACCGACGCTTAACCCGCATAGCTGTCAAAAGAAAATCAACACAAATTTAGCTCCAGGCGGTTTCTCAACCTCTAAATCAAGTCCAATTTTTATGATTTTACGTTTCCGTTTCCGTTGTCTTTTCTTTAAATGTTTTATTAAAAAGGACAGCTTACAGACCTAGTTTTTCATCATGTCGACAATTTCAATAATCGTAAAAAACGGACTTAATCCAGGGGGTGAGAAACGTTATCGCATAGTGTTGGAAACTTTCAGCTTCACAATCCTTTGAAGTCTATTTTTTTATTTTATGTTACGAATCACGCTGTGCCCCCAATTTAGTGCAAAATAAAGTATCAATGAAAGTTAAATAAAGTAGTGTTGCGCGTTTCGCTCTAACAACGAAAAGTAAAAATTAACAAAGTAAAAAATTAAAGGGTGTCCGTCCACGTTAGGAATTTTTCGCTCGATATTAAATATTATAATGTGGTATGGAACACTTCGTGTGCAAGTCCGACTCCAACTTGACAGGTTTTTTACGTTGTACGATTTTATATATCCTGGGACGATTACGACACGATAAAGCTAGAAAAGTATTTTTGCTCGCTGATTTGGTATAGCCATAGAACTTGTTGAATGTCAACAAGTATTTTATATTCTTGAATTTTAATAACACTTAAATAATACAAAATACTCCATTCCGCAGAACGACGAAGGTTTTACCATTTTTCGTCGCGACCGCGGGAATTCCCAAGAAATTAAGAAATCTTGTGTCACTTTGTTTTGTTTCCATCCTTTTCCGTCAGCAGGGTTTTGATTGATTGTCTCCCTCGTATTCTCGTAGAATTCTGTTGTGTTTATTATAAATAAAATGAGTTGCACCTGGACCGGTCAGTGTGTCTCCGGTGACCAGACGTAGACGACTCATAATTGCGTTAACAATTAACAGGAAATAAAAATATACAGACGATTTTCCGTGTGAGAAAGTAACAAAACATTTACAATTTAACCGACATTATTCACTTTGGTGAGTATTAATTAATAACAAAATAATATAAAAGTTTTTAGCCTCTTGCCGTGTGGTTGTCGGCTTAGAATAGTACCACTCCGTGCCTTCCTGGGGAAGTCGTAAGAGACGACTATGTTAAAGGCTTGTAGTATGGTTAGGCGATGGGCTTGCAACCTATCATTAATAAACACATGGTAAACATCTTAGCCTGTTTGTGCAAAATATGGTTAAAGAATTTACAACTAGTTTTCAAAGTTGTCGGTAAGTAATTCAGTAGCTCTGCCTACCCCTCTGGGATGAAGGCGTGACGGTATGTATTAATCACTTACCGCGAAATCATACATGAAGAATAAATAATTTTCCTCTCCCGGGTATGTGAACCGTGATTTATTTCGGAAACGTAGGTAGCCCGTGTATTAATTAAGGGTATGAGCTATTCAAAATTTCATCTCAATGCGTCCAGCAGTTTTATCACGCAGGAGTAACCAACATAGCGCACCTCACAGACACTCTTTCGAATTTGAAGGGTATACGGAAAAAACATACCTCGTAACTTTTGATTTAAAAAAAAGATCCAGCCTGTCACCTATACACATGCTAAATATCTTAGCCTGATTGTGATTGTGATATGTGGTTACAGAATTAACGAAGTGTTTCGAGTTATTGATATTTCTGTAGCTCTCTCTACCCCACTCTGGGAATAAGGTCGTGAGTGTATGTATGTATGTCTATAAAAGATTATTAAGGTTTGGCACCTGCGTGGTATGTTGGAAACTCTACATTTTGAAATTAAAATCTCTCTTTAAAAAAATACTAGACGCGTTTTTTGTGTAACCTTCATTTATTACTAGCTTCTGCTCGCGACTTTTGTCTGCGTAGATTTTAACTATCGTGAAAAGCCGGGGATTATTTTAATTTTCCGGGATGACAGCTAGTTCCAGCCTAATTTCATCCAAATTCTTCGTTGCAGCGTGAAGGAGTAACAAACTAACATACAAACTTTCTCATCTATAATACATATTAGCAGGACATAGGTATGGTACTAAAATTCCCTTTAGTGTATGTAGGTACTTAAACATTTTAGTACCTTGCTGCAGCTATTGTTACCTATACTAAATTTAAACCACTCTCAGTTTACAACGTTAATGCGACAAGGTAGTACTTTATGAGTTCAACTCCTGTCATGCATAGAAAAAATTTGTGGCATATTTTCCAGAACATGTCTTCCAAGTTGCTGATAATCCTGAGCGTTCTGGCGGTAAGCCTGGCGCAGAGGTCCTCCTACGTTAGACGGCCAGTCGGCTACCCAGTCCTGGAGCCCACCAGTTCCACCACTACACAGAGCAACGACCTTGGTAACAGGTGGGTGCGAATATCCAGGAATGAGAGGCAATGAAAAGAGCTTTAAACATGAATGTAGAGGACTTTAGCCATATGAAAAACTAGGAAGTGAATACTGAGATGGCGTATGATAGCGATCTTTGAAAGAAAAAAACAGCTGCCGACCACAAATGATTGAGATAAGGGCAAGATGGTGATGATGATGATGATGATGAGAGGTGACTCTTGTTCCGGTGTGCAAGAGTAACGGGTCAGTTTGTACGGAATCAATCCCGTTTTTTAAGGTTCCGTGCCGAACGGGTCTGTCAGTGGGCTGTATCTCATGACCCGTAATAGGGTATTTGACAAGAGTGAAATTAAATTGGTTTTTCATTAACAACAGATAAACATTATAAAAATACTAGGAAAACATCAATTTTTATTTGTTGGTTATTTTAAGAATTTTAAATTCATAAAATCCAACAATAACGCTGTTTGATTGTGACGTCACAAGATAGTAATCCCTATAAATTCCATAGTAACGCAGCTTTTTTGATGTTTCATAAAAAGAAGCTAATTTGACGTTTGTAAGTACCGTATTGGTAGACAGTTGAAATGTGCACGGAGTGTATACATCAATTGTTTCTATCTCATGAGCCTTAATAAAGTAGCCCCTTACTAGATAACCTGTATTACTACCTAATAATGTGTATAATTTAGTAGACTATAATTTACCTATTTTTATAGTAACTCTTATGCTTTGACTTACCTTGTAAAGTTGTTCTTTGTCCTAAGAAAAGTTGACATTTTCACACAGTGTATATTGCCGCTACTTATACGGACGAAACCCTTTGAATGCGAGTCCAACTCGCAGTTGGCCGGTGTGTTTTTCATTACCATGTCAGTTACACGTAATTTTTTTCCGTATGATTTGGTTGTGATATATTTGAGTAAAGATTAAGGGGTGAGTAGGGACACAACATAAAATGAAGCATATGTTACTAATCATAACATTGAAATTATTTCCGATACACGTAACGTTATTGTCCTTTAATATTAAATACCTACCTATGTTCTTATTTGTAACAAGTTATGACTCATTTACGGTTGTGTCTCTACTCACCCTGTTTTACGGTACCTAACGAATATAAAATAAGATTTTTGGTAAATACACATAATTTCCTTTTCGAAATGCCGATATGCGGGATAGGAAACCGAAATATAAACAAGATGCTACCTAGTAGCGTTTAATTAGATTTATTCACCATCCAATCGTAAATACGGCAAACCAAATTCAACTAATGAACCTATCGGTTAGGTAGTACATTAACACGTTCGTCAGTCAGGGCCAATAGGTGCGATATGGCGTCAATTTTGTATAGAAACCCGAGAGCCCGGCAAAGATCGTGTTTCCAAGTGATATTTCCAAGTTGTAAGGTAAAACCGGTGGAACGAATCAATAGTTTTGTACTTTACGATCAAAGAGACACATGTCTACAAGAGTGTTTATGCTATTACAAAACAAAACTACTAGCACCTAATACCAAAATCAAATAGTACATAAAATGGACTTACATCTTTTTGTCTGTGAGTTATGAAATTATGTAACATTTATCAACATTAACGACATAGTCTATTAAATTGCTAATTCAAAACAGCAATCAGTTCAACAGAGAATAACAAAAAGGAAAACGATCTCGGTTTGAAATTCTTGTTTAATTTATCGCTAGAAGATATTAGTCCGCGTAGATTGTTTTTTGAATTTCGTGTTTAGAATTTCGAAAAAAAATGTTAGCCCCCAAGACATACCTATACCATTTCCAAATTTAAGACTGCGCCGAGAGTACGCCGGATGTACAGTGGCACCCGCGCGCCCTCATTACTATTATTGTGTTTTCTAATTAACTAAAGTATTTTTTTTGAAATTGGACGGTGTTTTTTTGTACTACTTATAAATGAAAACACAACTTATAGGGTATATCATTATAGTTTAATAACATTTCACTTTCGAGTTATCAAATTAACGGAAAAAAGCGGCCACCTTTTCCCCTTAAGCTGACTGCTCAAAGGGTAATTGTTATTAAAGTTTGTTACGTATCCCATAAATTGTGTTTAATACTTGCACTATAAAAACACATCGTCTGATTGCAAGGAAATTCTTTAGTTAATTAGAAAACACAATAATAGTACTGTGATGAGGGCGCCACTGGACGCTCGACGTTTGCTCGGTGCAGTCTTAAAATGGGATATGCATTCTCTGTCAGTTGGTCACGGGAAGCCTTTTATACTAATTTATCTATTAATACTCGATACAGTCAAAGTCAAAAATATGTTTAAGTACACTTTAGTACCTTGTCTATTTAACGTCATGTTTAAACTGTCATATGAAATTAACACAGCGATTAAAGTGACAAGATACTAAAGTGTAAACATGTTTATGACTTCGACTGTACCTAGTTTTGATTATGTGTATAGAACCGGGTTACTTGTTTTGTCGCATCGTCGCGATACTAGCGCCACTGGTGGCTATTAAGTGAAGCACCGGTCATGACCGGCATCCTGCGTCGCTACACTTGCGACATAATAATTATATCGTTACTACTTTAGAAAAAACTCGCATCTAATATTTAGAGATGTATGAGTTTGAGCTTAATACTCTTCACATTTAAGTTTAAAATCGTACGTCATGAAATATGAATTATGATGTTTTTTCACAGTAATGACGATAGTGTAATAAATTAATAACTCTGACTAATTAAGTGTTCATTCATAGGTACGGTCACGAGCGTTAATTTGGAACCCATTTCAAGAAAAATATGCTTGAAGTCGTCGATGTCAGTAGAGATGTCAAGTCATTTGTAATTTCTACGAAACACAACCTTATTATAGTCGAATGTCAGATTGACTTTGGACTTAGGTGGGTACCAAATTAAATCTCGTGACTGTACCACCGCAAAATGGCAAAGAAGTTCCTAACCTTGGAATGGAATCAGCATGAACGTGGTAGTTCTTAATTTGTTAAGTAATTGATTTTTTAACAATATCGTATCGAAAAATACTGGAAAAGGGCCGAATCTTAAGTACCCGAAACCGACGTGCGTGCATGACTCGGTATGAATGTGGAAGAAGCGAAAGAAATTTGTCAAGATGAAAGAAATGGAAAGAAGTGGTCTCTGCCTATCCCTCTGGGAAACAGGCGTGATTTAATGTATGTATGTATGTATCGTATCGACTATGTAACGAGTAACGTATCCAAAAAATCACGCTGTTGCCCACAGAAGTAACGATAACCTACTTTTACTTGGAAAAGGCTACTATTTGTGTGTTGCGTTAAAATAAATAATAATAATTTATTTTTAAACCTTTAGATTTGGGACCGGAGGAACAACATCTACCACTCAACGTCTCCCAGTGGAAGCTCTAGGGGACCGGGCGTTGGTTGACCAGCTGAGAAGGCTGCCTGCAGACCAGCAACCCTTCTGGCTGCTCAACTGGCAGGCCTTAGAGGAGCACAGGAAGCAGGGAAATACCTTCCAGCACAGGCCTAGCAACTTCGTTGATAGCACTTCGGGGGGGCAGAGGCAACGTAACTTGGCGCTCTTTTAAGCGCAGAGGATGTGATTTTGAAAAATGATGTGACTGTAAAATTATGTGTATTATACACAAGTTTGAATGTTGATGACGTAGGGGAAATTTAAAAAGGACAATTGTTCTGCCGTTCTAAGAGGCCCGATTTGACAGCTGCCAGCGCAGTACAGAATATAACCTCAAACATATTTTGTACTAAGATGACAGCCGTCAAATCGGGCATCTTAAAACGGCAGAACTGTAGGCGATAAAGGTGTCAATAATTATGTTTTGTTTGATATTGGTTATGTTGATAGCAGTAAAACAGTGCTAATTTTATTTGTTGCATGTGCAGGTATAGTAATAACAGTTTGTTTTACAGCTCAACATTATCGATATTTATATCTGCCGATTATAGTAGGTGCTGCAGCAGCGTGACAGTCAAGTTTTTTTTATTACTCTTGAAATTTCCTTATATATTTATAATGAAACCTAAATCAGGATTGTATGCCCCAACATTGTATGACTAAAATTAAATACTAAATTATTTTGTCATTGTTAAATGATTTCTGTTTGATTTATTTTCCGTTATAAATAAATTGTTGAGAGTACGTACGAGTAAAACAAGACAATAATATTATGTAACCACCTAATTAAATTTGTTTTTACGTTTATTAAATTTATTTTCTAACAGATAATGGTTATTTAATCTAAACCCCTTAGGCTAATGGGTTCATACATAACGCTACTTTATCATAAAACAGTTTCTGGTGCCTGAAAAAGATACGCCTTGATCTGATATGCATTTGCAGTTCCTTTGATATAATACCAAATTCAACTGCAAATAACTTTCACCCTCGCACTAATAGCAACTTTTCGAAAGCAGATCAAAAATAACTTTTTCTCAATGGAACGGCTTATTTTCGAATGGTTACTGTAAGTTCAAAAGTCAAATATAAATATTTACTGTTGTAGAAAAATAACTCAGCATATTTGCGTAGATTTCATTTGTGAATTGTAACTTTTTAGAAAAAGTATATGGGATCGTATAACAATGAACCTATCTTTTTATTTAAAAGTTAATATAATGGTTATTTTTTATTACTTTTACAGATCAATTCTACCTCGACCAACCCAAGTGACCGAAACTATCGTTTATATTTAATACTGGAAAGAAGTGGTCTCTGCCGACCCCTCTGGGAAAAAGGCGTGATTTAATTTATGTATGTATGTATTTAATACTAACTGTTCCCGTGCCCACTTCGTAGGGTTTTTTTTTGGGTCAATGGCTATATAGCCTATGACACTCACAAATAACGTGATTTTCTATTGGTAAAAGAATTTTCAAATTCGGTTCAGAAAAAATAATTACAATACAAAAAAAAAACAGAGATTCTTTCAAAAACAACTGACGGGCGGACGAACGAGCGAAATCGCAGCGACGAGTTTAAGTAGTCCCGTCAGAGCGAACAAATCAAATTTTAGCGCGTGCATTTCAAATTAAGCAACCTTATACGTTGAATCCATCGGCAGAAACCATGCTGCTAAATTGAAAATGCACGCGCTAAAATATGTTTTGTCGCACTGACGGGACTACTTAAACTCGCCGCTTGGACATTCACTCGTCCGTCCGTCCGACCGTCGTTGTTCAGAGAATCACTACCATGCGCCAGCGGTTGGCTGTGAGCGTTATTCTAAAATGATTCTACAGCAATCATACATTCTGACCTCACGAAAACACTTGCACGACACTAAAACCAGCCTCAAATTTCTTTAAATAGTATATAAAACAAAGTCGCTTCCCGCCGTCTATGCCTCCGTATGTACTATGTACCCTTAGATCTTTCAAATTACGCAACGGATTTTATTGCAGTATGAAACCCTAAAATAGATAGAGTGATTCAAGAAGGCTTTGAAGTATAAAACCCGCTAAAAACTCACATAAACCAAAGTGAAGCGGGCCGTTCACTAGTAAATAATAATAAGAGAATAACGTACCGTGAAAAAGAAAAGAAAAGTTAAGTTTAAGTTATTAAGAAATTTAAAACACCTTACAACGTGACATAAAAGGTGTTGCCTTTTTAATTTTACTCGAAGATAACTTTCTATGTCAGAAAAGGTAAATTAATTTGGAGAGTGTACGGCTACTTTATTAAGACATTTTGCGCCAAACGCTCCTGTTACACTCAAATTAAAATACTGGAAAAGTTAAGGTAAGAAGTTTACAAATTATACGGCAGAAAACACAATTAATCTGTGCATTAAGGTTTTGTTAGTGTGTGTCGGTTTTGTGAACGCGTCTTTATATGTTTTACCACCATAAAGAAAGCCTATATTAGATATGATCACTGAACGATATCGTACATTATTTTGCTACGATCCAGTAGCTCTAATCAACTTGCACATAGCTTTGTAAACTGAACCTCCATTCCATTTTGTTACAGTCGCATCGCCCATCTAGGAACCTTTATTGTATGTATTCTGTCCGTCTTTTCTCTGTCTGTACCTATAGTCACGCAAATGGCACTAATCTAAAATTAAATTTACTTCAATACGAGTATGTTGACGTTACTATGAAATATAAATTTACATAACTTTACGAATGTTATAAATGGTTGTATTGGATATGGTATTTCTCAAAATAGTCGCATGAAAGAGAAAATAAAAAGAATATTGTTTATTTCACAAGACATTGTCGCTGTCAATGTAAGTATGAATGATTGCGGATTTATCGAAAATAACTAAAATAAGCTATCGCGCGGGCTGGAAAGCTTTTGATTTGGTTTGTTAAACGGTACTAGCGTACCTCAGAAATATAGGTACCTAATGGAAAAAGAAACACTTATTTTCTAGAAGTCAAAATTATTATACTTAAGTACACATAATATATGTACTTTTCACTCATAGGTTTTCTAATATTATAAAAACATAAGTGACCAATAACAAGTGATACTAGTAAAGAATAAAGCATTGAGTAAATTATTACATCCAATAAAAAAACTTGGTATTAGAAAACAATAATATTATAGGTACAATGCTTGATTTGAAAGTGGCAATAGCGCTCTTTATTGCCAAGTTATAAAATGATGGTTGGGTTATTGTCAATCCGACGAGCAGACTGAACTCTATGGTAAATCTACCGGCAATACAACTTTACCGTGTAATGTTGCCAATTATAGAATAGTTATCTCGAGAGAGCGTGCGGGCCCTCCAGTTTTGTTTGTTAAGTAACGTTAACAGTTACCTACCTTGATATAGGTTTAGACCAGAGTAGAAATGTGGCGAGAATTCTCAGGAACGAGCCGTCTCTAGTAGAGGGGATTACCGGGAATTCTTAGAAACAGCACATCCTTAATGGCCTGCGTTGGATACTAAAATCCGTCCGTCTATATTTTAAATCCGACAGTTGACATTCGTAGTGTTTAGTGGCGTTTTTTGCTCGACAATAAAATTTGCTGTATTGATTCGTAATTTGGGAGATATTTTTTTTTTTACAAAGTATACCCTATGACCGCTAAAACAACAATCAAAGAGGTGCCTAAATAATAATAATCAAAGATCCCTCACATAACACATTATTTTAAAGTTATTCACTGTACAATCTGTACCTACATTTGGCAACTATGCATTACACAATTTCACACATCACACATCCGGTGTCACAAACACTAGTTCTGAGCTCTATTATTCTACTCGGGCTAAACCTAATTGCTTTGGACGAGAGCTAGCTTAACGTTGGCTCTATAACAATATGTCAAACGCAATAAGGTAGGAATAAAGCCGCTGTAGATACGATAACCTCTCGAAAAATTCTATGGATTTTAACTATAATGCAAAAAACTATCAATGCAATACCAAGAAAAAAAAACACTTCCTCCACCAGCGAGACTTGCAATTTAGTTGCTAGAACGCCTATATTATAGTCTTATTAATTTGCTATCAAGTTTCTCAGAACAATTTACAATATCGTCCTCTGAGACTTGAGTTGCGGATGGAATCTTGAGCTTAGGAATTAGGTACTTAATAATTCCATGAGGACTAGGTAGTTAAGGCTATTTATGAAATGGAAACTCTACCTACCAATTATGTTCCAAATAATGTAAGCTACCTTACTTTTAGAAACTAAATCTGTTTGAATGATGTTCAAAGTTTATTCTTTTAAATGATGTTATCACAAACTTTTTGAGTTTCACTTCCCACAATATTCCGCAATCGTGACTTTTTCCTGCGGGAAAGTAATTTGAACTTTGGAATGCATTTTGAATTACAAAGATGAAATTAGAAAAGTTTGTTATGTGCAAAGAAGTTGCTGCCGTAAAACGGATCGTTTCGAAATAAGAAGAACACTTTGGTTATTTCTATGTATTATTTATTTGTAACCGTAAAGACTAAGGACCTAAGAAAAATATACAAAAGAAAATGAAATCTAAATCTAAGAAATGAAACAAATATAAACTTAAACGCATAACAAAAAGGCGACATTGTCCCGAAAATGCTGGCAGCATTTCCTCACTGAATTGTAAAATAATGCCTCGAGCGACTACGAGCGAAAGTAATGAATCTTCGCCCTCCCGTGACGTCAGTGATCAAGTCACTTCGAAATTTCTGTAAGGCTTAGAGCACTAAAACTGGAACCCTTTGGACTAAGGGTCTCCACAAAAACAATCATCTACATAAATAAAAAATAATCACTAAAGGTGTTGCTAAGCGCAAAACTCGAGAACGGCTTAACCGATTTGGCTGTTTCTTTTTTTGTTGTGTTGCGTTCGTTGGGATAAGGTTTATTATGTAAGAAAAAAATGGAAAAATCCGACGGAAAGGTCGGAGATTTGCAGCGGGGCGAAGCCGCTGGCGGGCAGTTAGTAAGTAATAAATATAACATACGTAGGTAGGTATATATACCTTTTCCATTTAACTTCTAAATGTGCATTAGAATAACTGAATTATTTCTAACTGTTTTCGAAATGTTCGAGCTTATAAACCAATGAAGATGGCTTTTATTCATATTTTTTTATAAAATAAAAGTTTAGTTGCCAGCTTCCCGCATGTCTAGACAACTATTATACAAATAGATAGATTTTGATATAAGTCTATTAGTGATTGAATCTTTGTAAGTACTTAATAACAAGTGAGATTTTTTTTTTTTTGAAAAATCGTGGTATGAAAGTTGGAAACCATGTAACTTTGCACTTAATTTTCTTGTACAGGTTTTTTTAAACTTTTATTTACTGCATGTGAGCAATGAGTAAAAGGTCATTGGCAACTCGAAAATTTGAGATTGAAAATATTGAAATCTTATTCCTTGCCGAGTGCCCTTCAATTTAATGTGTGGTCTGTTAAATGTTGCGCGTCATAAATGCATGTCACTAGACGTGTCAGGGGGGTTATTATGACATAGCAATGCAGTTCTGATTACGCGGAGAGAAAAGGACAGAGCTATATAACTGCTATAGCTCTGTCCCTTACATTTGCCGTTAACTGAACTGCATGGCCATGTCATAATAACCCCCCCGGAAGTCAACGACTAATATCGGTATAATTTTGGTCCTCATTACTTCAGATTGCATCTTCAATGGTTTTATAGCGTTCATATATTAGCCCTTAGCAAGTCCTCTAGCCTTATGCCAAGATTTAAAGCCCTCTTCTGTGAACTGGTCCCTGTTTAAATACAGAAACGGCTGGTCCACTGGTATCTCATCTGGTCCATTAGCATTCACTTCCCCGCTTATTCGGTTGTTTGGTTCAGTTGCAACACTTACAACATCTGGGTAGCCTATTGGTTGTTGACCAGCGTAAAATGGTCTTTGACAGTGGAAGGATGAAATGGTTACTATTAGTATAAGTATTTGGAAAGTCCGCAACATGTTGAAGGCTCTGAAACAACAAGGATCCTTTTTAAATTTTGTTAACTTTAAACCGCTGCAACTAAATAACATCATAGCTAAGGAAAAAGTTTTTTTATATACATAATTATACGTTTAATTGCAAAAAAGAAATATACATTCTCACTTGCTTTACATTTACTGGTCCTAAAGCGCGATATAAATAAAAGAAAATTACAGCTGGCTCTGATAGTTTCTGAGAAAAAGTGAGTGTGACCCACATATAGATAGGCGGACTTGGACTTTTTGTAATTAAACTTTTTTTATGGGCTTTTTCCAATAACCAAACCACGGAAAACAATAGTTCCAAAAACCCTAACTTACTGAAGGTTTTTAAGCGTGAGCTCCAACTGTGTGTGCTCTGCAACTAGCAATTGCAAAATGTTTTTTTTGTCGACGCATCGGTGATGCTTATATAGGTATAATTCACTGTGTTTTACGAACACTTATCTTTGTTGCATCGCGCTGTACATAGAGTTAAGTAAAATATAAAAGTACGTTGAAAATGTTGACCTGCGGGCCTATGGTCTAACGCACTCGCAATCGCAATCGTTTTCATTTTGAAAATCGAAGGCTTGTCTGCATACAAAATGAAAACAATTGTTCGACTTTGAAACCACTTTGCAATAGCGACGCTGATCGATATTGAACAATATTTCATCTTAATTCAGAACACTGATAAAAAAAAACACATTTATATACAATCTAAGGGAAAAACAATAAGATTTGCTTTCGTTTCAAGTCTTGAGGATAAGACCACCTATGTGTAACAAGGACAGAATTGATGATTGCACGACTTCGGTTTTGGACCAATTTAAACTAATTTGATATAGTCATTTTATATAAATTTTTAAATTTAATAAGGTTTTTTTCCTTATCTCAGTCAGATGCATTCTGCGCGAAATAGCAATGACGTACGGAAAAACAGACAGCCAAACAGACATGAGGACAAGACCATATGACAAAAGTTATACCTACTATCCTGTGACAATTTGAAGTAAATATTTATTTCATATTAAGTATTTCAGAAAAAAACAATGTTTTAGATCAAAATGTCGATTCTAGTAGTTATTAATATCACACAACACGTCATATGAAGTTTACTCTACAATTGCGTATGCGCATATTTGTATGCAAATGAAGCGCGTTGACGCATCGAGATTCGTTACAAGGCTTAAGTATAAGTTGTTCTCCTTACTTTAATGACATTAGTCATATTCCATGAAACAGCGCGTTTCCTGTGTCTTGTTATTATAATATTTAAGCATTTTTGAGGTTAGCAGAAGGATAACACTTTTTCCGGTATTTTGCTAAAGGATGATGGGCAGTTTTGTATGGACACTGGCCTAAAAACTAATAATGACAAGCCATATGCCATTTTAAAGGTTTTTTCATATTCCACAACTTTTTGTATGGCGGGAAATATTAAATCACTGTGTGAAATATTAAAAAATCTGGAACATCGAGACGCCTACATACTTATACGACTTTAGCATAATTACTTTGAAAAACCGCTGTCTTTGCATGGCGATGACTTTTTCCACACAATGATTTCGACCCACCTGCCATAGTAATAATTTTACAACTTAGAATTACCTATTCGGGGACATATCGCTTGTCCTTATTAGTCATTAGGCCAATTAGCCCACCCTCTTTTACGTAAAGTACCTGGATGACCGCTCGGTATTTTTTTTTGGCAAGGTTTCTAAAAATGAAACCAAGATGATAGAATGAAGAAGATTTTTCACCCCCGGAACCCCAGCATACCAAATTTCGTGAAAATCGTTACAGCCGTTTCCGAGATTCAGATTGCATATATACCTACTCGTATAACGTTACGAGACTGATTGATCTGTGCTTTTGACCGTTGTTGTAAGCATATACCTAAGATGTTACATTAACGTTACGATGTATGTCCAACATAATGTAAAAATGATATATATAATATATATACATACAAAAATTCAGATAAATTCGGATACATTTTCCTAAACTTACCTAAACTTCGGCGACGGGGTTGTTGCATGTTCAGGTGTAATAAAGCTGGCTCAATATTATTTTATTTATATAAATCCCGGGATTTCTAATTAATCAAATTCCTTAATTTTAAGTATTAAACTTAACTACTAAAGGCATTCATACTGCGATTACTTTATGTTATACGTTAACATAAAGTAATCGCTGTATTTCATGGAACTAAAAACAAAATAATTAGCTTTTTTTACTTCCTATATGCGAACCGGGCCGTTAATAGTGTTTGACAATAACGTTGTTTTACGGTCAAATCGATTCGCTGTTACGATTTTAATCATTAAATGTCATTGCGTTTTATTTTACCACATTAAAACACCTATCTAGGACGATACGATGGCAATATAAGTAGTTGTAGTGTGATGTTAGACGATTTATGTCACCTAATTTTATAGAAGGTAATAGACCAATTTAATTTAGTTAACAAATTTATTACAGAATACTAAATCGATGAGGTATATTAACTGCCTAACTCTTATGGGTAATCAAAAAAAAAATGCGATTTTAATTAGCAACATCACTAATTTCACCAAATAAAATCTGTCACAGGCCCAATAAGATATGACAAATATTACCTATACTTACTGATAATGAAGCCGGAAGGAAAAATGAAAATTATATCATTTTTTTTAAAACGAGAGTTGTGGAAAGAGCCACTTCGTAATTTTGAACGTAAAATAAAACCTTGAATTTTATGCCGTCAAAATTCCAGCTTTTATCGCGAGTTTTATTACAATTTTATTACAATGGATTCAGGAAATGCCGCATATTAATCAGCAAATACTCTTGAATATATCTGTAAGTTTAATGCCAAGTGCCAGTTGGACTCACGTGGAGAGGGTTCCGTACAAATACAAACGTATATTTTTCTTTATTTTTTTGATACAATTCTTATGTGTTTCTGTAATCTTCAAGCAATGAATTATATTTTGCATTTTTTTTTTTAATTTTGTCTCAGTACTTTCAGAGATCAGGGGGGGAATGGTAAATTTTCGTCTACTTTCATGAATAAAATCAAAACTATTTATTTTACAATAATAGCAAAAATATATTTAAATTCCTCATAACCCTTTCATTTGATATATGACACAGTAAGGATTGCAAACCTTTTTTTTTTACATCCTAATTTGTTCCTTTGAAAATGACCCTTATTTAAAAAATATAAATTTACTTCGCATATCTGCGTTTGGGTCTTAGGATTAAACCATCCTACTAAATTTTACCTAATCTGGTCCAGAAGATTCGGATCAAATACGAGTAGGCTGTGACAGACAGGCGGACAGACCGACGCACGATGGATCCTATAAGGGTTCCGTTTTTCATTTTTTGTTCGGAACCCTAAAAATGACCTACCTACATAAATTCATTATGACCCAACACGTCCGACTGTTAGGCATAGATCTCCTCTCATGATGAGGAATCTCCTCAACAGATCCTTTTGATATTGTTTTCTTACAATGTTAGAGATCTTCAAAAGTTAATGGTCTAATTAATAACATATTTAATAATGCAGTTTTATTTTCCAAAAAAATCGGACGTGCAGTCGCAGATTTTTTATTACAGAAAGTTAAGGGAAGTTAAGTTTTGGTATCTAAATCTAACATAATTATCATTAACTTCAATAATGTGCACCAAAATATAAATTCAATGCACGTGTGCAATCGAAAATTAGTAGGTACAACTAATGCCATCTACCGTCAAAAGCCAAATGTAATGTTGTAGCCACTTGACGATAGATGGCGTTAGCTGTAGTCGATTTCAACAAAGATAAAGGAGATTCTGTGTTTGACTTCCCTATTTAATAAAACTTCGTTGTTTGAAAGACACGTACATTTATCACACGTCTGTTCATTTTCAAATTGTGTAGAATAGAAACATCATGAACGATTCACCGCCATGAAGTGATAGTAGACATTTTTATAATTTTTGACATTTTAATGTATTTCCGTATGTTCCACTTTTGCGACTAAACTACCCATCCGATTTAGATGAATGAGGTGCCAATCGATTCGAAAAATAATACAAATCGAGCCCACACTGCAATGCACGTTAGGTACTGCAATAATTCGGGCCTTCGAATAGTTCGATTCCGAACAATATTTTGCTCAGCATACTACTTAGGAGGTGGGATAGTGATCGCTGTAGATGGAGCTCCAATCACAGATGATTCCTGATGTCAAAGTCTTGGATTCTACTAAGTTTATACTGTTCGTCACCATAATTATGAGAAGTGGACATGGTAGTCAATACGAGTAGTATACTTGGGAGCTAAAAAATCGAGCCACTTTCTATGGAAAAAGTAGTTCGATTTCTTTGCTCCCAAGTATATTAAACATTCCAAAGTTTGACACTTGTTTAAAGTCGTACCTTCTTCTCGTACACAAATCACAAACCAAGGTAATGCTATGTACCCAGTTATGTACTCGTAGTTTACACTACCTATACTTTAACTCTTTTTTGCACGCAGTGTTATATTTTCGTGCACAGTAAATATAGATACAGGGGGGTTATTGTGACATGGCTTTGCAGTTCATTTTACGGCGACCCTATGGGACAACTTTAGAAGTTATATTTCTCTGTCCTGTTCTCTTAACGTAAACAGAACTGCATAGCTATGTCATAATAACCCTCCTGTTTTGTGTTAGTGTAACAATTAATGGATGACGCTGCAAGAAACGGTCGAGCTATAAATAACGCTGCTCGCTAACACGAGTTGAAGTAAGTATCTGTGTTACAAACAAGAAATGGCTCTTATCTCTTCTTCTCTCGTCGTGAAGTCTTCAAAACTATAGACTCGGTGAATTTTCATCTATCGTGCAATTTCATCTAGCAAAATTGATTTCCTCGAATACCGAGCTGTTTTGGGTATGAAAAGGCTCAAATTGCTTTTTAATGGGCTCTAGCGTGGGCTCCGTTCACAAAGATATTTTTTCACCACCACCCCTACACATGAAGGTGCGGGGGGTGGTTGTTTGACGCCTTTATTGTTTGAGAAATTAGACTTATAACTTTAAAAGTTGTAATAAACTTATGCTTGTATGGTACGTGCTTTTTTAATAAAATAAGTTTAAATAAATCTCTAGATACGTTCAGATTTGTTGGTAGTTTTTTTCTATTATTACTCGTACTTACGCTTATTTTTGACGTTAAGGAAATTTCACACAAGCTTGAGTTGAGGGGAATATTTACGATTTATATCCTTAAAAAAAAGTAATGTAACTAAGTAGACATTCCATGGCCAAAAAACAATTTGAACAGTTTTTATGAAACTTTATATTTTGCGTCACTAGTTTGTTATTTTTTCAAGAAAATTTTAAAAAAGAACATTATGCCAGTGGACTAGTGGTAGCCATCTCAAAGATCAGCTTCAGGCTATCGTGAGAAGCGATAGTACCTAACACAATCACAACGCTCGTATGGCTAGTTTTAGCCCCGTAGCGTACTTAACTATATCCTCTTTTCATAATTATTTAAAAATATTAAGTTATTATGTAATGCTTACGAAGCTTAGGTATATAAAAAATGTAATTGTATGCTACTTCTTTTCGCAACGTTCCTTGAGGCTGTAATTTTCCTAAAAACTGTTATAATTAAGATTCATAATTTACACGAATATTGTATAAGTAAAACCATTCATGAATCATAATAATATGATGACGGTGAAATTACTAGGTCTTTTAAAGTAAAACCTCTCAAGTCTCTCAACGAACGGCGTACTAAATGCATGGGAGGGTTTAAAGTTAACATTTGGGATGTTACTGGTTTTGTTAAAAAAAAGTTATTGATGTGATTTTACTCATTGGGTACGGTTACAAATATAGAATGTCAAACGGTACATACAAATATGTTACAAATATAGAATGCCAAATGGTATATACAGATATGTTAAATCTACATGAACTAGAGACTAAGACTAGTGAGTAGTGACTAAGAGTAGTGACTAAGATTGTAAAGGGCATGCTTCGATGGTTCGGTCATTTGGAAACGATGGATGAAAGAAGATTGACGAAAGAGATATACAGATCGAAAGTGAGTGGACGGGTCGGAAGGGTCGCCCTAGGCGTACTTTTTCGAGTCAAATCGGAGAAATATTGGAAAAGCGCCGAATCTTAAGTACCCGAAACCGACGTGCGTGCATGACTCGATGTATGAATGTGGAAGAAGCAAAATAAATTTGTCAAGATCGTAGCAAGTGGAAAGAAGTGGTCTCTGCCTACCCCTCTGGGAAACAGGCGTGATTTAATGTATGTATGTATGTACATGAAAGGCTGTGTAAACGACCTTGCCGGTGTTACCGGCCTAAATAAATCGAAAATTTCTTCACCTGATCCACATGAGACTCAGGCGTGCAACTTTTCTAATCATCCACCAACTTTTTCACGATCAAAGAAAGTTTTCAGTACGAAAGCTGACTCCCATTAACTAAATGAGATTCACTTTTGTATGCGTTGTTTTATACCTGAAACAAATTTCTAACAAAAGTTTTCGTATCATGCTTATAACACTTTTGTTTCATTTTTATTAAATAGAACTTTGCCTTCATTTTATCAGACGTATTTATATCAAATTATGTGTTTCACAAATCGTATTCTGAAACTAAAAAAAAATTTGAGGCTGAAAAAAAGGGCAAATAATATTTGTATGCTGTTATATTTAATTAATGCATATTCTTCTTTCGCCTAGAGAAAATGTAGGATTAACAACATGCATTTTTTTATTTAGCCTTTTTGTATGTTTTGCCGTTGGGTGTTGCGCAGTATAATGTTCCTGTATTTTCGTTTTCGCCCGTTTATTCACCCTTCTATAAAAAAACCTCGGTGAAAATAACTTATATTTTCATACTGTTTAAAAAGTCCGCCTTGCCAAATTATTACAATCTCAATATTGAGGAATCTCCCGGGTAGGAGGGTAAGTCAGGGTTTATTAAGGATGTCAATTCTGTTATAAATATTCCTTTAGTCATTTGAACGTCAGGAAAAGTTCAGACGTAAATTGAATTATTTTAAGATATGTTTGTATGTGTATATATTTTTTACAAATATTTAATCGTTTTTCCTTTTATTTATTAACTTATATTAATGGTAGCGTTGTAGGTATTATATTGTATGTAACTAGAAATATTTACTTTTAGATTAACATAAAATATCCCGTGCGTAAGTAAAAACATGTATTTTACGAATAAATATCGCATAATCGGATATTAAGAAAAAAAAACTTTTTCTGGCCGGTTGTAACTTCTCTATAGGTATATTATGTCGTCTTGCGAAGAATAGGTATTTTGGACCATCTTATCCGATCACGGCTTAGGACTACCAAAAAAAAGAAACGCCTGTGACAAGAAATATTTTTCGATGAAGTAAACATTCTACGTAATATTACGTTCGTTGAAAGGTGTTTCCAAAATAAATACGTGTTTTTCCCGATTACAATACGTTGACGTTTATACTTACTCAATAGAAGATAAAAGATGCTCTGGGTAACGAAATGAGTCTCCAGTAAACAAAACGTATTAATATCATCAACAATGTCCTAATGCAAAAAGGGTCCAACAGTTCACAATTCATAACTCTTACAAACGATTTACATACCCTAAAAGGTATTACAGAACTGAATGAAGTAAACCGAAGCCTTCGTCGAAAATATGGAAGGGACTGAGATATATTGCTTTATGTTCTAACAATAATGTGGTTCGTTCCATTATACGACCCCAAGGGTTAATTCCTCTGTTAATATAAATAATGGTTGACGACCGTAATGTTAACATTTAGGAATCGTTTTAAAACGAAGAAATGTCATAGGGCGACGGCATGCGGCACGAACGATGAACACTTTTAGCTGACAGGCACCAGTAATTGACACTTCACTCTTAATTCAAATTTTATGCGGTCCTAAATCGATTGTTGCAAGACAAATGAATAACGAATAATCATAGGCGTTCCCCAGGGATCCTCGCTCGCTAATCTGTGTTTCTTAATTCAAGTAAATGACCTACCTAAAGTAGTGGATGGCGACATGTACTTATTTGCTGATGATGCGTGTGATGTTATTACGGCTAAAAATATTTGTGACCTAGAGAAATGCATAATATCTGATATTCTTAAACTTCAAAAATGGTTTATAACTAATGGCTTAGTTCTAAATATATCCAAGACACAAGTAATACACATCAACCTGGGCGGTCGACCTCCTAGACCTCTGTGTGTTAGTATCGATGGAGTCACACTCCCACAAGTTCACGACACGAAATTTCTGGGGGTCACTCTTGACTCTGCTCTAAAGTGGGACGCACACATTGACACTCTGTGTAACAAACTCTCCGGTGCTTGCTTTGCTCTGAGTAGGCTTGCAAAGGTTATACCACAACAACAACTAAGATCAAGCTACTTCTCGTTGTTTCACTCGGTGATGAGCTACGGACTCGAGTTGTGGGCCACTGCAGCGGAATGGCGACGTGTTTTTGTCCTACAAAAGCGCGCCGTTCGCATCATTTCTTCCGCCTCACCTGGTACCCCTGCACGAGAACTCTTTAGGACTCAACGAATCCTAACGCTACCCTCTCAGTACGTGTACGATGTAGCTAAATTCGTTAGGTGTAACATAGATAGTTTTCCTACTAGAACACTGACCCGCACGCGACTAGGATCCACAAATCGCTTACTAATCGCACGCTCCAGACTGACCAAGTCGACCAGAACTATGCACATTTTAGGACCGAAGGTCTACAACAGGCTACCTTCACACATTAAAAACTTAGAAAGCAATGCAGCATTTTGTAATAAGTTAAGGAAATGGCTAATTGACAATTCCTTCTACGATTTTAATGAATTCATCTTAGACTAATTAATTATAAAATGACCTTTTAATTTCTAATTGTGTAATGTATAACTTAATTTGAATACTATCTAAAAAACCTACTACGAGTATAATGCAACTAACTATGACATAACCAAAGTTTTGTAATTATTTTGACATGTAATATTTTATAATATTATATATAAATGAGTATGAGTATGAGTAACCCTTATCTTCTGCAAAATAAGAATCAAGTGTCCATCATTGGTCCTTGTACATTACTGGTTCCGTCACCCTGTGGTGTAATAAATAAATAATAATTATCAACATAAACATTGAAAGAGCGTCGTTTAGATTGAAAATGAGTTGCCAAAGATCTCAATTTCATAGTTATTTAGCAACGTCTTCTAAGGCCTTTTGAAATCACTATGCAAGCTCTCCAAATGTACTTGTAACGCGTATATAATAACCCCAAGAACACATTTATAAAAGTTACAATTGTCAATTGACACTCCCTAAACGGTTCTTCAGCAAAATTAAAATATCAGGGGGGTTATTATGACTAGGCTATGCAGTTCATTTTACGGCGAGCGTAAAGGACAGACCTATAGCAGTTATCTATCTCTGTCCTTTTCTCTCAGCGTAAACAGAACTGCATAGCTATGTCACAATAACCCCCCAGAGTAGCGATTGTCGTTTATTTGTAGTAGTTGCATGAAGAGATTGAAGAGGTTCGTCACTTCTCTCCATTTCATATTAGTTTTTAGGCCCAAAAGTGATGATCCTTTGTTTATTGCGACTATAATATACCTAGTAGCTTACGCACACGTTATAAAGCTGTAACAAGTGAGCTTCAGACGTTTAATGCGAGCAAATCTCAGGCCCTTTCTGGAGTTAAAATACGAGCGCCATTACCCAGCTTCATACTTAAGCAAATGATGGCCGGTGGTACGCGAAAGTGAAGCATTTTTAACACGCTTATATTAGCTCATCCAGGCCTGTACTTCTACATGTTATTGTATTGTCAACTTTACGACAGGACTTATTTACTCGACAGCAATGGCAGCCGAATTTAAAACAGAACGATACGGCCCTGCTCTCTATGTCATAAAAATGACGGCGACAGGTGACAGGTTACCATTTCACTGGGCTGTATAATAAGCAATGCACGCCGCACGTGTCGCGTGTCACTGTCAGTGTCGTGAAATAGGGGGCCCGTTTTACGAAAGCTTGTAATATAATTATTAGAAGTTGAGTGGGAGTTTCTTTTCAATGCATGTAATCCAGTGTGAAATAAATATAGTTCACGCAATATTATGATAAGAACTAAACAATTGATTTGTCGAATTTCAAGAGTTGTGTACAATAAGGCGATAACCTATTATCAACCGAAGCCTATATTATGTTATAATGTTTCATAAAAAGGACTTAAAAAGGCCTGCACTTTACAAAACCTAATAATAACCTATTTAAAATAATTCTTCAACAAGTGACTTCGTGACAAAAGTGTCTATGAGAATTAATATGAACGTATTTCTTTATTGTACTCAAACAATTACATTACTGACAAAAACATTGAAATTATATTACTGACAAAAAAATTAAGTACCTCGTACCTCTTACCTCGTATGAAGAAGACAAAATTGCGCACAGTTTGGGCATACATATTTTTGTTCTGTGTCTTCCCGGTAAAAACTTACAAGTGATGGCGACAATTTGGGCACCTTCAATTCAAGATGGTGGCTCGTGGTCACTTTGTTGCAAATTCCACAACTAGTTTAATCATGGCCAAAAATTAGGACAAAATTAAACACACTGTTTTACGGTAATTAAGTTCCTTCCAATTTGTACCTACAGGTCTGTTTCTTTCGATTCATAATAGGTTATAGCCATTGTAAATAACTCTTGAAATTCGACAATTCAATTGGTTAGTTCTCATCATATTCCGTGAACTATTTAACTGAGCCATATACCCAAATTCTTGGCTCCATTTGGATTAGCGCATCCCGCCGCATACTTGGGAACAAACTCTCCCGTTAAAAAGCAGGAAGGGTTGCAAATTGTCAACTTTCCAACTTTGGACTCGTTGGCTAATTGTGGTATTATGCCCTTACAGAAGTTCCAATATTCAATATACAGTTAAAAACAAAGTACCTACTTGAGGTATGCCCTTATGAAATTGGGAGGGAACTAGACTATGTTTTGATGTATTTCTATGCATACTAACAATACTTTCTAGGTTCATACAAAGGTACTCGTAAAATGACGTATCATCACTACATATTATAAAACAAAGTCCCCCGCCGCATTTATGTGTATGTTTGCGATGATCTCAAAAAAATCCGTACGGATTTTCGCACGGTTTCCACCATCGATTAAATATTATTTCACGGAAGGTTTTTATCTATAATACATTCTGTTTTAAGTAGGTACCGGTGTTACAGAAAACTCACATACTTAGACGCTATACGCAGCAAAGCGTGGGTCGCTAGTTTTGTATATCTTTTGGGTACATTTCGATTTTGTAGGATCTTTTGCGCAATTTAATCCTCTAACACACTCAGCTGTTCGAATATGCAGGTTTCCTCATATACTTCCAGCTTTTAAATAGTGTTCAGCTGGTTTGCTATCATACTTGCACTTGCTACAGACTGCGTTTGTCACTCGCGTTTTATAGAAAAACGAAAGCTGCCTAGAACTATTAAGGAACTAGTCGTATTGTAGGTAAAGTAATTTCTCGTAACTTAAGTAAGGTATTACTTAAGTTAGAAAGACTTTTTTACAATACTACCTTTAATTCAGGAAAAATTACAAATACCTTACATACATAATAAAAAAAAACAATAAAACTAACACATCAATTACATTAATAATAACCTAAATAAAATTTTGAAGGGTCAGCTGCACCTGCGGCCAAGGGAATCGCCGAACCAAAATGTCTCCTTTATAAATGTCGACTGATCCTTGATCGGCAGGTACTCGTACCCTACCATAAGAATTAAAAAATATTTTTTTGCTTTATTTCTAATTATATCGACTCAACACCCTAAGCCTTGCCACCGACGTTCTCTTGAAACGATCTTAGATACTTACCCTCTTACTATATTTTTGGGATCTTATAAATCCAAAGCATAAAAGATGCACAAATATTGTTCTCTTTCCCCGTTAACGTGTTTGTTTATATCACATTTTGCCAAATTTATTCCTGACCCGTGAGTAAATCTTACAAGGGCAAGATCTAGCAATAAATCCCTAAAAAGGCCAAGCCTCGGAAAGAGTCTGTTGGTGGCTGCTTGCATATAAAGTGCCGTTTATCTCCGCGATAACTTAAAAGATACAATAATAGGCCTATTACTGTATGGTAACAAGAACATGATAATTTCATGCACAGGGCTTTATTTTTTTCGGTGACTATGGATCCCATACGGATCTTTAGAACAAACAAACACAATTTTACTTATAATATTATTAGTAGGTGTAGATCAAGATATAACGAACACGGTATATCGAATTTAAGTAGGCCCATTTCTTTACACCCTGGATTGACTTGATTGACATTTGCCGTCGTTCTGAACATCCAAAATATAGTTTCCCGTTCCTCAGCAGGGGAATGATCAAATACATCGTTCATTATAATAGACTGTGAGTCGGAGGGCCTTTTCAAACAAATAAAATGTACTTAAGCCTTTTCATTTTTTTGTTGCTAAAAAGGATTTCCTTTTTCCGTTTGACCAATTTCTGGACGTAATTGAGTATTTAGCGCTTTTTGTATTTTTTAGGGGTTTTAATTAGGAATGTTTGTGATTCTCGCATTGTATATTTTTCATTTAAATGTGTGCTTTGTTTCTCGATCTGATCTACATTTTGATTGGCGGATTAAGCTGAAATAAATGTCTATGTAGTGTTCGGACTTGAAAAAAAAAACGAAGACTACGAGTCCGATGACTATTCTGGAGTTGTTGGTGTTTAGGGCTGGTGGTGATGACTTTCCACCAGGTAGGTACCCCGCATGCTCGTACTGGCCCTCTATCCTACCATGTAATACCATATTTCTGAACGAATACAATGACGTAATGAGATGACGAAAAACATCAACGTTTGTCTTCCGTCTAAAATTATAAAAAGATGATAAACAATAACGATATTGTATAGAAGTCAGCAACACGCTAGCGTATAAAAAGGACGCGTACGCAATTTGATAGTTAAAGTAAATATTTAACCCCTTATTTTAAGAAATAAAGTCACTAATACATACGCGGTTCTATGAGACAAGCCCTTTTCTCCAAAGAGGGCAGTACAGGCCTAGTCAAGATACAAACGTATGTATGGAGTTGACATATATACGGTCGCGATCTGTCATCAGTTTACGTTAATCCTATACATTTTATCGAGTTTCGAATATAGCTAATACAGCGTTGTACATCTTGACTAAGCCCTTAGTCCTCTTTAACAAATAAAAGGTGCTTATTGCGCCAGCTTGATGAAACTGCCTCTTTGTCTCTTCGAACTCATTTTAAAGCAATCACAACTGATTCGTATTTAAGTCACGTGCCAGAAGAAAGCTTGCACAGTTGAATATGTAAATTTTAAAATCACGTCGTGCAAACTCGTGGAAATTCCATATTAAAATTAAATTTCCTTCACATATTCAGTAAATCAGTAGTATCAGCATTTACCTCTTTTTTACGCAAAATATAGGTGAATAAAGGTAGGTTTAGTAAATTAATACTTATTAAAAAATAGCCCTACTTGAGGTAAACTTTAATGAGTCTTGGACAGACTGAAAATGTTTTAATACGTTAATGAAAATTCTTTACTTATCAAAATTATCATATAAATGGATAAAGTTGGCCAGATAATTATTTTGAAGTAATAATGGATTAACTGTTTTATGTTAATAGCGTTTATTCAAGCAAACTAAAGAATCTTGGATGTTTTCCATGTATTTAAGTATGTAAATCTCTATAGAAAATATATTTATCGATGTCTATGTAGTAGATAATCATAGTATAAACCTAGAGCTTAATTTGGGACTATATCAATTTGTGTGTGTGTGTCCTCTGATATATTAAAAAACCTTAACATCTTTGAACTGTTGTATAATAAATGCCAAATACGATTATTTTAATCCGTGGCCTTATTTTAATGTACATTAACGCAGTCTTGCAACGCAATTTTCAGTATTACTTAAAGCGCGCCGTGTCTTGGATTGTAAATGAAAATCTATTTACCTAGTGGCCTCAGAACAGAAATTAGTTTAGTTTTATTTTAATTTAAATACGTTTTAATTTTTAATTGTATTATTGTTAAAATAGTTGTTTATTTTTTAATTTTGTTACATTCGGCGTCTAGCCTTGCTCTGTGGGGTCCCAGCGCTACAAGCTTCTTCAAATAATTTCCAAGTATAGACGACACGGGAGACCGGACACGTGGCAGTTTCCTCGGTCAATTGTAATTGTAGCGAGACAATTCTCAGTATCTTTAGGCCCATGCCGTAGGGGCTATTATATATTGAGCTTAGTTTTTACGAGTATCACGGATCTAGACGGTATTACTTTTTTGTAATTGAACCAATTTTCTGTTTAAAGTTATTTGGTGCTGTCTTAGATGATGAAATGAATTTGAGAAAAATGTTTGTGTTTACTCGTTGTTCGAACTCGAACTATAACAACACGGGAAAATGTTTAACTGTAATTTTCCATTTATTCAGGACTTCGGGGAAGTCAGGTAAAGTTAGCCTAGGTTACTTCAACTCGAAATCATCAAGTTCCTTCGCACGTTTTATGACTAATTGATTACACAGTCTATTTGCGTAAACGTTTCCAGGATTTAAGTTCAAATTGGATCCTAAAAGGAACTTGGAGAACTTGTTTAAGGCAATAAGCTACAAATTACCACCATTAGAGCAAGGTCTTCGCTAAAGTTGTACCGCTAATGGCATTTATATTTCCTTAAAACAATTATAAAGTCGGGGTTTCTTCGTAACTTGATTAAATATTTAATTGGTTAGTATTTTAAATTTCTGACGTAGGTATTACCGGAAAAATTCTCTAATTGTCTAATCTAGTCTAAACTAATATTAAAAAAAGATCGTTCGATTAATTTTGACAGTACTAAACAATACCTATATAACACTAAAATTATATTTATTTCGTTCATGCAATTGGCTGTATAATACAACTCTACATTACTGGAGGGTAAACGCCGTAGGATGCCGATTATTGCGTAGTGCAATTTAAGTAATAATAATGTATACTTATTGCAAATGTTTAAAGTTATTTTAAATACTTGCTTTATTTATAGCACACAATCTTATAAATTGACGAAATAATCAGCTGAACAAAAATAACTTTTCCCTATTCGAAATTTCTCGGTTCTTTATTCGGTGGCTTGTATGTATTTAAGTCAACTAAGTCAGTTGCGTAACGGTTTTTTACTAACTAATTATTAAGATTCTAGGTACATACAGATTTTATAAACTATTGCTGTTACAAGTTCTTAACACAACAATTCAACACAGTGATGTTTTTACTTATACAGTTTCAAAATATTTATATGCGTTCAAACCTAAGCTAGACTATAGGGAAACATTTTTAAGCGATACCATATTGCTGCGTCCATTAAAGGTGTTGGCTAACATTCAAATGGCATAAACCCATTTTCATTAAGCATACTAACCACTTGCAGTGTTCGAATGTCAGGGCATCCTTCACCGACTACTCGAGAACGAAAGAGACAAATCATACACTGCAAGTTGTACACACTGGTAGGGCCAATCAAACCGCCCTCGGTCCGAACTGATAGTGCTTGCGTGCCCGCCTCGCGTGTCCATTGATAATCTGTTTTATTGTATTGCCTTATTTAAATTGTTGAAAACTAGGTAACGAATGCTTGCCATTTTTAAAATAGACGAGTTTTCCGCGTTATGACTTGTGCTTTTAAATGTTGAAATGTAGTTTTAGTTTACAACACAAAATAATTACTGGTCTAATTTTATTACAATAAGCTAATCAGCTAGTTATTTATACGGGGTGACTTCGAATTGTTAATACAAAACACTTGATTCTAGCTCAGTGTATTGTGTGTGTGTAAAATAACTCAATTGTTTTCTTCAACTATTCTTAATTTTCTAATACATTTAATAATTAAAATCTTAAAGTTAGTTTACTATTAGATAAATTAGCAGCATGAGTTTTAGGAGAGGGTTTTAGTTTAGGGAAGATGTGTGTTTGATGTTGTTTGTTTGAAGTCACCCAGTAAGTATATACGACGTCTATTACTGTCTATAAGTTTGCACAAAGTACAGTCACCCAATAAAAATGTTGAGCATACTTAGAACCCTATCATTGTTACTGCCATTCTTACTGTCATACTTGTTATTTGATGTTCAGTTTGAAGTCTATTATGACAGTGCATTAAAGAGCTTAACATTGTCGTTGGGGTACTATATTTCAAATAACTAAATCGAACAGACTATGTGCGGATAAAGTAATCGTAATCGGGACCGAAAACTCAATTCCGCAAATATTTTTCTACAAGGTAGCTAGAGAAAATGAATTAAAAATAATCTAGGTATAGTATAGCATAGGATATAAATAGGAAACTTCGCTATAAAAATCTTTGACGAAAATAACCATTTTTTTGTTCTATGATAAGGTTTAAAGTTGTACTAATCGTTGAAAAAGTACCTCCCATAAAAAACATAAATCGAGCCCTAGACAGCCTTATCACCATTATTTAAAACATGTAATAAAGCGAAGGACAAACTGACTCCAGTTCAATCTAAGGCAATCATTCTTTCCACCGAAACTCCGTCTACTGGCAATTTTCTCCATCAGATAAAACTGTACTGGACTAAACGAATAACTTAATGGGGCCTTGAAACGTTTATACTTGTAGTAGCTGGTCAAGCCCCAAAACCAAGGTTAGATGTTTTTGATTAAGATTGGTTTAAACTACCTATTATTATGGTAAACCTACGACCACCATAAATCTACGCTAAAAATGGCCATGAAAACGTCGACACTTAGCGTACGGTGTACGTTAATTGTTATTACAAGACTTTTATGTAAGTAAGTACAAATCTAAATAACTGTTTTTGACATTGACTGATTATTCCCAGGTATTAATAATAATTTAGTTTACTGCGTGACTTTATTAAAGCAGATGTAGGATTACCTATGTTTCTTTGCGACCAAATTACGTCGATCAATGGAGCGCTGTTATATAATACGGAAGACAGGAATAGGATCATCAATTTTTTACATTTATTGACCGCAAAAAGGATACTTAGATAGCTCATAAAAAAACCGTTCAATCAGGTAACCAAATTTTCCTCTAAACTCCCATCAGATCGTTTAAATTAATCTTAATCACTAAATTACTAAACTCCTAAAAGGAAATTAATTTTCGGTCAAACTTCTTGATGACTTGTATAAGCTATAGGGTAGGGTGGGTACGATTGAAACGGGTCATGATTGAAACAACTCAAATTTCTCGGAAACCGTTACACCTACCAGCGCGACACGAAGTTCGTTACTACATCGGCCATTTTCGAATCTTTGGACATTGGCGCGCGGGGCAGCGAAGGACGCGGTCGTGTGCAGGAAGCTTCGGAAAGATTTCACACGCAAAAATAAACATTTATGTTCTTTTTATTTTCGGTTTAACTTAATTACCTCTTGTATTTTGGTATTTTTTCTTATTTCATTGTATGGTATACCTATTTGAGATTGTATTTATTGATATTGGTAATCGCTAAAGTAGTATTTAAGACTAAAATATCGACCTTGAAATGAAGAATAGGAGTTGGGTACGATTGGAACAATGTGCCTGTGGACGTTTGAAACGTTTCAATCGTCCCGGTGTTCCAACCGTCCCTTTTTAACCGACTTTAACCAGAATGGAGGAGATATGATTTTTTTATGTACTAATGTTACTTTTAGTAGGTAATGAATTTTTAATTTATGTAAACCTGAATAAAAGCTTACAAACTAAGGTGTATAATGTATATAGGTAATGTGTTTAAACCTGAAAAAAAAAAGCTTACAAACTAAGGTGTATGTATATATTTAGGTATGCATTTTTATGTGTATAATCCTGAAAAAAAAAGCTTACAAAATAAGGTGTATGTATATATTTAGGTATACATTTTTATGTGTATAATTCTGAAGTTTTTATTAGGTTTTCCAAGACTAAGATATTCTGATTCGTTTCAAGGTTGTTCAGAAACCAAAAATAAACAGTGAATATTTAGGTAGATGATTTCGCTTTAATTTTTTCTTCTCTGAACATGAAGAAGTAGGAATTGATACCAAAATGATTGGTTCGATAAATAAGTTATTTGTATTCTTTGACACTGTGATTTTTTTGCTTTTTTACATTACAAAATATTTCTATTCTTTGATACTTTGGGTTTTATTAGTTTGCTTTTTCACATTTAAGTGTTTACCTACATAAGTATATAAATGTATACGTAGGTATACATACTTTGGTCATGATTGAAACATGGTTATGATTGAAACATGTTTGTTTGTATGAGAAATGATATTCCCTTTTTTAAGCATTATTATGCCATTATAGCTAATTAATAGATTATATCTATGTTGATAATATGATATGTTAATTATTAGTTCAACTTCTACCTGCTATCGATGAATACAAAAATATTTATTAACTACCTCTACCTCTAAAACTTTCTTTCAGTAATAATCATAGAAATAGTTATAGTTACGTTACCATTTTATCATGATCTCATCAAATACTCATGTAGTATAGAAAACCGTTTAAACCTATTAAATATGTCAAATAATGACAAAGTTATTTGAAATGTTTCAATTAACCCACATACCGTTTCAATTGTCCCTAGCATGGGGTCAATTGAACCAATTTACCCGGTCCTCTTCTTTCGGCAATAGCGGCGTAGTTATTTGAGATAGAGCTACAAAATATACTTTATTTAAAAGCCAGATTACCATACTTTATATGACCAAACTATTGAATCCGTGACTTTAATAGATTCTTCGCTATACGCTGTTAAAGTGAAAGTGGTTCAATCGTACCCACCCTACCCTACGTACGGCCAATATAATTTTACTCAATTTAAACATCAGAAACAATGTAACTCCAAATTCAAGATTCACCATTTACAACATTAAGTAGCTAGATATAAAACTGCTAATAACTTGTCTTGAATATGAAGTTCTAGCATTTTACTAAAGAATTTTCAGATATTAGGAGTTATAACGAATGCTTGGAAACTTGGCTGCTGAAGCATTTACCGCAAGCCACTTCGGAATTTAAAGTTAGAAAGGTACTTGGGTATATTGAAGACGTGTCTTCCAATTGGGATGCCAATTCGAGTGAATATACTACCGAAGGAAGATGCGGGTCACGTAAATTTTAAGACGTTTCGAGCTGGATCAATAAAATTGACGACGGTGAGTGACTTCCGGAAATTTTGTTGCGGTGAGAATAAAAACAATTAAATACAATAGCGGTTTTGCATGACTTAATAGCTTTTTCATGGAAGAGATGATTTAAATTTACAGCAGAAATTTGGCACAAGGCGAAACCCGAAATAATAACTGCAAGCAAAAAGTCCCGTTGGAAGATAAAGTACCGTGCACCGATAAATATATCGATCTAATAATCTATCAGCTCCTAATATTCAAACTGCTGATACATATGGTTTCTGGTGCGGACTACGACTAAAATATGACATTTGTCGCATAAATTTGTCATTTTTCAACTCAAAGTGTCAAATCTATCCACGGTTTGAAAATTGGAAATTAACATAGAACAAACATAGCCGAGATATTAAAGGTTCGCGTTTGATTAAGTATTTACTCATATCAGGGTCAGTGATTTATTAGGGATGGAGTGATTGAAGATGTGCCATCAATCTTGGAGTTGTTATTAAAAGGTGTCCGTGTGAAACAATCGTTCTTATATTACGTTACAGGATAATAATATCTACAATTTCTTGGGTCGCATTTTATTCATTTAAAAGAAAAATGGTTCGAAGGGTAGAAGTGTAGTCGGTAACTTGTTAGATGTCGCTAGGCATAACTGCTTGTCAAACTGACGCAAAAAGACAATTCTGTGTACATTGCGGAGTCTATATAGCCCAGTGCTTAAGGAATTTATCGGCTTAACAATGTAGGTATGCCAAACTGGCACCTCTCGTCTGCCGCTATTAGGTTTGTGAGATAAGGAGTAGGGCTAGTTTTCTTGTTAGTATAATGATGTTACAGTAAAGAGATGATACAGATTGAGGCTCCAACTGAGCTTCTTAATTAGTTTATCTTTAATCGTCAGTTGTTTGTTTAGTTGTGATTGTAATGATAATTTTCCAAAATTAATAATCTATGACTCATGAACAATAATTCTCGTTTACCACAGCATTTTCTGACACTACTAGTTTAACGTTAACGTCCAACGTAATGTTACAATATATATCAGAAATATCGCAAATTGGAAATAACGACCAATATTAAGCCCCTTAAAACACTGCAGTCGAAGTGTCGTGCTTCGGGGCTATAATATCGAAAGTGCGCCCTTTCACACTGCGGCATGTTAGTCCGGCGCGTTTCGGATTCCGGACGTTCGACGGTGTGAATTAATAGTGTTTACATATTTCAGTGCTAGGTATTGCTAGATTTTTTATTTCGTTTTTGATATATTTGTCTCTGTCAGTGATCGTGATTACGGTTTCATCGTGAAACTGGTTTAAACGTTATTTGGTACGGAGATGGGCTTTTTTTAAAGTTAAAGATAACGTAACACCACAGCACACAGGCTACCTGATATTAAATGGGACCTGAGGCCCATAGGCATTTGAGTTCCCAAAACAGCAATCCTAAACTCTCCGTTCCAATATAATTGGTAGTTTAATTTTTCCTGAGGTGTTGCCTAGGCGTTTGCACCAGATGCGCTCAATGGGTTAATGATGATCATTTGGAATCAATTTATGAGTGAAAAATTCATTAATCTTTAGCATTGGAAGAAAAATTGGCGCCGTCCTTGTGATGTGTTAAGGTGAAGATATTTTAAGTAACAATTTGATGTTAACAGTACCTGTAAATGGTTCCAGCGTTACGCCACCCTACACCTGCTGAACTTGTAAACAGCACGTGCTGTGATTCAGCTGGTCATGCCACGGCACCCTCCTTGGTCTTCCTACTACGAAGTTATTCTGGCTGTGGATGTTAAAGTCCAGTCTCTTTACGGGAGGAGCATTCGAGACTTAGGCACGGATCGATACACATGCTGTGTGGCCCTTGAAATGTCCTAATAACTATAGATTATTAATTAATTAATTAATTGTCAGTACTGTATGTACCATTACAAAGATACAATAAAGTTATTGTATTTTATGGTGTCGCTTATCTCTACGATGCCGGACCATATTCCTACAACTACATCATTCCTACTGTATACAGTATGGTAAAAGTACAGGTTTTGACTACAGTTGCAAAGTTTTTGGCCATTCTACTTTTTTATTAATATAGTAAAGCATTATAAAATTATTGTTATGTTTTACATTTATATTGATCTTTAGTCTTAACTAAGGTAAAGTGGCCTCAGACGGTACTTCTAACTCATAGTCTTAACTGTCGCCCTGGGAAAGGTTGTTTCCAATTAAATACCCCGGAAAAAAAATTAACATGGGATCCTGGGTGGACAAACCTAACACAGTTATTTATTTAGACTTCAAAACGTCGACAACTTTCTAAGATTAGTTAGTCAAACATTTCAAAACAAATGCAATAAAAAAACTTTTAATATGTCTTTTCTCATGCTCGCGAATGAGAAAACGAATTCACATTCAACAACTTTTTATTCGTAGCGGCACTTTACGAGTTTTCAGGATAAGTAAGTTTAAGTGTCAAGGTTTCAATGTGCTTATTTTCGTAAAAAAATAAAGATATGCCTTAAAAAGAGAACGGATCCAGTCGATCCGTTAAATTAGACTGAAGAGATCTTTTCAGGGGTCTGTAACCACTTTTGTTAATCTTAGAAGTTTTTTCACTATCTGTACCTTCATATGGTACCTTTGTTCTCTTTATGTGCCTTTCGTGTGGATTTCAACTATTTATAAAATTTAACTTATTTAATCGAAGGTCCAAATAAAGATCAATCTAATTTATTCTAGAATCTTATAACGCTTTAATCTTTGCGAGCCCAATCGAGGAGCAATTAATTTAAAACTCCTTAAGTATTTTCGTATTAGTTTGAAAACATACTTTTGGTCCTTATGAATGTCGACGGATTTATAGCACAATATTCGCGAATTCACTGGAACCACTTGAAAATTGTAAAGACAGCTTATGAAAACGTTCACCCAGCAGACTGGGTACACTTCGTTGAATAAAACTTTCTCTTTTTCCACCATATTTTGATAGCATTGAAATATTATATTTACGAGAGTTTTTCACGATATTTTATCCTCAACAGGCACAAAATATTACCACAGAATATACAAAAACAGTCAATTAAATCTAAACCATTCGCAAAGGGAATAAGGTTCAATTCGATGTTGTATGGTCCTGAATACAGAAAATCATTTCATTGTATATTTTGGGACTTAACGTCGTTATGGATTACATTGCAATTACACCCTCAAAGCCAACGGTCAAGCACCTCGACGAATCTGCGATGACATTCTCTTGTTTATCTACGCACCAGTATATTGAACCATAGCGTTATGTCAACTCTTTATAACAGGAGACCAATTAATGCTAGTTATCAAATTAATGGTTTGAATTCGTTTTGACGTCGATCTTTTGAAATACCTCTTAACACGTTCACGGACACAGCACCAACCTCGAAATTGCGTGATACGGCACAAATAAATTCCATACAACATTTTCTACGGCCATGGACGAACTGTCACATTTAACGTTGTTTCAAACATTGTGCCACTTTATGACGGAATAAATATGTATGTAATGTCGTACAAAAAAATCTTACCTATTGTGGCAGCTCGTCCACAGCCGTTACGTCCACAGCGGTGATGTGCCATAACACGTGTCGTTCCCCTTTTAGGGTAGTGCATGAGGTTGAGGTTGCCCTAGAGCTTTTTTGCTGTGACACTAGCGGCTTATGTTAAAACCTAAAACGGCACAGAGTCCGTGCTTCCTATAAATGCTATGGGAAAAGGCCGGCCGTGGACGGAGTTCCGTTTTTGGTGTAATTAAAAACACCGGCCACAGCCGCAGTGCCATTTCACGATGGTCTCAGTTTCCGTCTCTCGACGTACTGTCCGTGAACGTGTTAAACATGAGCACTAATTAATACAGCCCGTCAGTGATGATTTTGACAGATTCCCGATTTTTCAGGTTATTCCATTTTTAAATTAAAAGAAAGCGAAAAAATTATGTAGACTTGACTTGTAAGATTGAATGTATTCTAAATATACTTTAGTGAACGAATGATTTAGATTATCTTAATAGTCCCTTATTGTAGCATTTTTATTCACAAAGTAACCGTATTAGTTATGTTATTTTGTTGATTGCAATAAAAACCTGAAATTGACAAATATTTTCATTTATAACCGAAAATAAACAGTTTCTTTTGTTCGTTTCTTGAACGAGAAAATAGTCGGTATCTCATCGATTCATCGCCGGCAGTGGGACAAGTGCCCATTATATAATACCATAAATGTATGTTTAGTATACTTCATTGTTTTTTAGACAGCATAATACTGTTATTTAATTTTTATTTTAATTTAGGGTAGTGAATGCCTATCTTAGAGACCGCCGTTCCCACAGTCAAACTGTTAGTCCAGTTTTGTGGGGCAATGTCTAATTGTTATTTTTAACTTAAATTGTACTTATTAAATAAATAATAATAATAATAAGCGGCAAGCAAGAAAAATGCGGTGATGAAACGATCATATTTGGTTTTAATTCGCGATGGTTTTTATGGTGGCGGTTCGGTGATGGTTTAGTCACATTTGATTACTAAATTAATACTCGCTACTCGACCAAATTACTAATGTAGGTACTTAGTTCTTACAAGCTTTTAGCCTTGGGCTGCGCACACGCCCCCCCCCCCCCCCTCTTCCCGTCGATGCCAAAAAAGCATTGAACGCAATTAGCAACCTGTTTTGGATTGAACGTTAGATTAGAATGGATCATAATTCTTAACTTATCTAGGTGTACTTAATAAAGTAATTAAGTATATGGTATTTTGTATATTTTCCAAGATATTGGATTATAGTGGTATTCTATATTAAATTAATTATTGTTCCTTTGTGCTCTTAACATCCAAAGTCAAAAGGTATTCAGTACGTCCTGTGTGGAGTTGGTGAATATCAAAACTAGACGATGAAGAATTCGTTAACCGTCGTGGTTATTTGATATGTTGAATGAAATAGGGGTGTGCTCTGAACAATATTAATTCTAATTAGTCCGTCAGTAAGATTATAAAAAAATATTGAACACGTATTTTTTTTTTATCAAATCAATCAAAATTGACAAATAAATATAACGCGCATCAAAGTTTGGGAGAGGGTGCTCGTGACGTCACAACGTGGTATAAAGTGTGCCACGGGCGTGACGCGAAACTTCAACGCACTTTATCTTAGTATTTTTATGTTAATTGTCAAAAGAAAAAATATGTGTTCAATATTTTTCGATAATGTAAATGACGGATTTATTAGATTTTTTAAGGACACTAGCCTATTGTATTATAACTTAAAGCTTATTAAAGATAATGGTTGTCTATCGTTTTTAAAACCCCCGCCTATATATTTTTTTACTATTATTTCTATTATAACTTTCTAGTGTTAGTTTCTTTTGTCTGAAATTTCCTGTGGGAAACAGTATCTCTACCATTACAGTATATTATAATTAACTCACCTACAATGTGATTCAATTAAAGAAGTTACGATATCATAATCCATAATTTCCTTTCCTTCTATATATTCTACTTCTTCGTCGATTATAATAAACCCGAAGCCGCCATCGTAGTGTGTTCAACGGTTTGGCGATTTAAACACGTTTATTTTATCTGACAGCCAGGATTCGGAAATGCAGATAGCTCGGAATTTGTTGTTATTCAAGTCTAGTAGTGCTTCAAGTTGAACCGTTTCGTTGCAAAGTCTGCATCATCTGGAATAATATCTTTACAATTAACAAAAAGTATTCAAAGTGGAAGTGTCCGAATTGTTTTGAGTAACTTCTACGTGTACGTGTTTAGTGTGGTTGTTGTGTTGCAATTGCAATTACTCGTGCGTGCACTCGCGTGCGTGCATGCTTGCTGGGGGGTGATTCTCTCAAGAAGCAAAGGTGAACGAATGGACGAGTGATCTTCAAGCGGCGAGATTAAGTAGTCCGGTCAGTGCGAACAAAACACATTGTAGCGCGTGCATTTTCAATTTAGCAGCATGGTTCCTGCCAATGGGTCGAACGTATAAGGCTGCTTATTTGAAAATGCACGCGCTACAATGTGTTTTGTTCGCACTGACCGGACTACTTAATCTCGCCGCTTGAAGATCACTCGTCCATTCGTTCACCTTTGCTTCTTGAGAGAATCACCCCCCAGCACACTTCTGTGGCTGGGGCGGGCGTAGGCTGCGGTTGTAGATCGGTAGTACTTTCATTGACTCTCGGTTTAGTGTTTGGAATACCACCGTGGTGGCCGCTGGTTTTTGCGAGGCATAGGTTATTTGTAGTAGTTTTCCTTAAAGTTTTTTACCTTAGTAAACGGAGATCGATATTCCGGGTTTGAAATAGGTATTGAGCATTGTCCAAGATATACTTGATAAATAACTGATCTGAGACCCTGGACAAGATGCATTAGAATAAGTAAGAATAAGAATAAATTGATTGAAACAAAACACGTGGTTACAAATAAATAAGTTGTATCGGTGGATTCCAAACTAAGCTGAGCCTGTTTGTTGGGACCCATGGACTCACCTTTTGCAGGAACGATATCGTACGCTGTATTAGAGTGACGTACGCTACCGGACGGTCGATTATATACATTTTGACAGTTTACGAAAATCGTTTACGTAAGCGTTACCGTTGACGTTATCGACATTGTATAGGGCTGATTTATATAACGTGTGACATCTTGTCTAGGGTACCTGATGTTTTGAAATGGGTATCTCTTCAATCTGATTGGGTATTGTGTATTTTGTACACAACGCTTACGTTAGTAATTTTCGAAAGCTGCCGAAATAGAATTGACGTAAGCTTACAATCTACCGCGTCAGCCGTATGTCAACTCTATACATTTTGTCAACACACATTCAGAAACACGTCCCAAAAACCACGGCGTTTGAATTTAGAACCACGCGAAGTAATATTTTTTTAAACCGTCTTGACCTTTATAGAGATGAGGTAACCGGGAGCCGAATGCAGCGGCGACGGTAAAGCTTAGCGGTCACGCGACCACGCCGCGTCGCGCGATCGCTGCTCGCGACGATCGCGCTAGTTTTTACTAGAATAGACAAATTTAAATAAGTGTATAATTTGTAAATTAAAAAGAACCATGACACCTTTTAGAGCCAATAACTTGTGATTGGCCAAACCGATTTCCTGAAAACTTAGCTGATACATACAAACATAAAGTCACGCCTAAATTCCCAGAGTGATGCAGGCAGAGCAACAGAATTACCCACAACTTTTGAAACTTGTACGAGAACTTGTAGCTGATAAAATCATTGCAAAAAAAACTATGATTTACCTACTTACTTAATATTTCAGGACGTTGGGTTTAAATTTTGAATTTTATTAAGACTTACTCGAGAATATCTGTTCACTAAATTTAGCTATATTTCTTACATTTTTGTCATTTTTTTTTTTTGCATTTTTAACTGTCAACTATTTAGAACAGGTACTTATACAACCTAAACTAAATTAAATTACAACCACAATAACTCAATTATTTTCACTTTTTTTTGTGCACCTAATAATCTATTTTCGATCTCTTTAAATGGAAAACTTACAGAAAATGAGGTTATTATGGCAAATAAGATGCTCCCTAGATTTTTATCCCCATCATTATATCAGTCTATTAACTCACTGCTGGGAGTGAGCCAGGGTAAAGCCTACGACTTATGTCGGGTTCCTATTTTCAAACCGCGGATAGATAAGGCTTACTTCGGGTTAAAATTTGACATTTGTCCATACAAAATGTGTCAAATTTTAATCCGAAGTAAGCCTATCTATCCGCGGTTTGAATATAGGACCCGGCCATTAGGAGTTAGTAAATGTTGGCTTCATTATCTGGTTCAGACTATCATCTTACGTAATCATTTACGATAAAAACTAGCCTCATCTTATTCCTCTAACAGGCTCAATGCTACAATCATTATCGTCGCACGCCTTACAATGCCTTAACACAACAGCCACTTCTATACACCTTTGGTTCGCAAAAGCAATTCCTTGGTTGCTATAACAACAACCAACCCCCTATATTTACGGGCCGAAGTCTGCACGATCAACAGTAACGCACCACCTTCGAACAAGAACACCCACCAATACCGACCGTTCGATATTTGAATTAAAACCGCTAAGTAAACAAAAGAAGTGCGAATTTATTTTTAAGTTTAGAACTTTTATGTGTTGCCAGTTTTAAAAATGATTCGTGTGACATTATTATTGCTGACCATTACTTTGGCACTTTCGGCCAGGGAGCCGAAACAGATAACCCTGGTCAATCAGGGAACGATATCCGGGATGTATTTAACACGTTTTCGAACGAAGAGGATTGCTGCTTATGTTGGTATACCTTACGCTCAACCGCCGATTGACTTCAAACGGTTCCAAGCCCCGGACTTTACCATTCTGCCGACTTGGGAAGGGACAAAGAATGCAACTATTTATGCTCCAGATTGTATGCAGAGTGAACCGACAACGACTGAAGATGTGCAAAGATTACCTTTGAGTAAACATGACAAGCTGTTTATGAAATTGCTTGATGCCCAATTGGAAGAGCCAAGGAAGAAGGAGTTCAATGAAGACTGTCTTTACTTAAACGTTTATGTTCCTGATGGTGAGTAATGGCTTGGCCAAGTTTTTTTATAATAGAAGCAATCTACATGTATTACTTTGTAACGCAGTTCAGATACGTAAAGTAGGTATCTAATGACGTTATATTATTTCAAAATCAACATAAATAGTATAAAATACCTGAGAGTGAACCTGTGATTACATAGTGTTGATGATTTCACGCGTTCCACTCAAATAATCATTAGGATCTTAATTTTTCAGTGTTAATTAAAAGCCACTGGAATCTATCTACTGACTTTCGTATTCTTAACAATCGAAGTGCCACCCTGATTCCGCAAAAAAAAACTGCATTTCGGTGCTTTTTTTAATGACGTTGTGTAAGGCTCGTGCTAACTTTTTTGTTTTATACTGATATTTAAAATAATTCTGTCGATTTTTCTTGATTTCGTTCTATTCCTGTTAAAAAAACGTACTTAATATATTAAACCGTTATGAATAAATAATAGTAAAAAAAGAAAACTAACATTATTTTCCTAATCCGTTTATGACTAAGGAATTTATAACTGAGCATTTTTTTTCTACGTGTAATTGGAACCGATCAGTTTGGGTTTATTGTTTTTTTTTGTTCCTAATCATTAGCTAAAAAGAGGAGACATATATATCTATCAACAACGTAAAAACGTTGTTCCACCTATTTTCATACCGGCGATCGCAACCAACATTCCTATTTTTTAACCAAAAACTGAACAACTTAAAACTATACACAAAAATCTGAGTCACACTATAATCTTCGCGTGACAATATATTTTAATACACGGCGATATCCTCCATGTTAAATAAAATACAATAAAAATGGGCATACGCAGTCCTTCATTAACCTACTTTCCAGAATTCACAAGGTTCCCCTCCATCAGATAAGAGTCATTTCGTAGGGCGGGTAGAGCCAATCCGTTGCTATTTTCCTTACATCGAAATTACGAAGTGGCTCAAGAAAAACGGAAATCTATACTACACAGGTCTATTATGAAGTTTATAAATACAAAATGGTAGAGTAATATAATTGTAATCATAATGCCGACCATAAAACGGATGTATGAAATCCTTTACAAAATGACTTTTAACGATTTTTGCCAATCATTTTCGTGTCTTTTGCTAAAGTTGCGTTGGCCGCTACCGTCTGCTGATTGCAATATTAAATTTTGAACTACGTAGGTATGTATTCCGTTACTTCAGGTCGAATTCGGACACTTGCAAAATAAAACATGTGCCCCTGATATAGTCAAATCGATCTGCGATTTGAATAGGTACTTATTGGAAGAGGCAATAGTAATTTCTATTTATTTTGGTATTAAAGTGTAATTCCAGATAAATGTATAAAGAGAAAGCTAAATGTATTTATGTATTACTATGATAACAGAAATAACTGACGTATAATCAAAAAAAAAAATCTGTTGTCATAATCGATAAAAAAAAAAACTGTTCGCTGAAAACTTTTCTCCAACTGCATGTTTTGTATGGTATGATGATACTAATAGCAGTACATATGCATGGATGATGATGTCAGATATTTTTAACCCCAATTTTGTATATTATATGATTGCTGGTGAATGTACGTTCTCTTGTTTCTGGGTGATATGACAATGCTTACGGCAGTATTTATTGATGATATGATGTTGGTTAGTAGGCACGTAGGTAGTTTGGTATTTTTCAATTAAATTCAGAGTTGAATAATAGGAAAACTAAAACTGTGTTCAATATATCGCTGCTCATAAATTTTCCATCGAAGAGTGGGAGCTGCAGTCGGCAATATTTTACACCGATACGTTTACATTTTACCGCAGCGTCGAAGACGTTTGAATACGGTTCGTTCGTAAATATTGTTAAAAGTTCTCTCTTTAGGTACTGAGTTCAAGAAAAGTTTATACTTTTATAGTTGGTGTGATGTTTCTGTTCAAATCAAATCTAGTTAGATAGCCCTTTTATCGAGGAAGGCTATAGGCTATATTATATATCATACTCACATAAACCGAAGCAAAGCGAGGGCGGGTCGCTAGTTATTAATGAATAAGTAAAAACTGCCGACAAATTATTGCGATTAGGAAAACCGCATGTTAATATTAGTTGTGGCTTTTAATATATATTTTTCTTTTTCACTTTATTTTAATTGTGTAAACGTGTTTCAATTTGTCATGGCGTAATATGTGAAAAAAGATATTTATCTATCCAAAAACGACCCTTAAGCAAAGGTATCTAATTAGATTTAACTTGTTTCATTGGTAATAGGAATCCATTGATTTGGATAGGGAAACCTTTTAACCAATACATTTTCTAACACGATAGGGCGATGACTGAATAATAACTAAATAGATAACTAATTAACATTGCAGTATCCTAAATCTACGCCAATATCGGAGTAATTACAAGGAAATAGGATAATATCAGGCTGCCGTATCGCATATAAATTAAGATTGTCTAGTAATTTATGGATGTCGATTAGCGTCCATCGGTTGAGGGGATGATTGGGCCCCATTTGTCATCCATTGCGTTAAATTGCGACAAAGGGTTCACTAATTAGATTGGTGGAGATAAAGTCAATATTGGGGTAGGTACAGCAATATAATTATATGCTTGCTTGCTTTTTTATCGTTATATTTTTAACTTTGCGTTTGCACAGGTGTACAGTATACGTGTGGTTGTGTCTACCAGCGACATTATATCTAGCCTAAAATACTTTTCTAATTATTATCTTATTCATAAACGCTCAACAGCTAAAGTGTGCCTGGAACAAGATTAGTCATTTCCTGTCATTTTGAAATGTCCATTTGACAGAAAGGGACAACACTTACTTTAACTAACATAGGTAGTGCGTTTATGTATAAGGGTGTAAATACTCTCAAGTACTTAACTTTTCTCCAATTAAAACTTCTATATTGTTTTCCTTGTCCAACTTCCAAGTTCAAACAACGTCTGCCGGGGCCAGATATTAAAAATAAGTTTGGGCTGCCGTGATAATGCAACAAAGGGACGACAAAACTTTAGAATCGTTTTTACTAATAGTTCTCAAGTGCACGGTAACAGCTGTCTCTTTTCGTTTTGATAAAATTCCCAGTTCTGTTAAAAATATAAAAGTAAATGGCATGGAATAGGCAAACGAGCACTCAAGGCACCTGATGGCGAGTGGAATCCGAGACCTAAATACATTTGCATTTTCAAAACTGCTATCCTAGGGCGGCAAATACGTTGTCAACTCTGAGGACTACGACGGAATACCTAGCTAGCTAGTTATTTCACCAGTTGTCTTATCACCACACGTGGTTGCGATGTGGACCAGACCCTGCACAAAGTACAACGTTACGCTAACAACTATTCTTAGCAATCTATGGGCATTTCGCACTATCATACGAAATGAGAGTAAGTCAGCTACAAAGTCTTAACGCGCATATTCGTCAACTCAAATAAAATCAGTACTTTGCGATATTTCTACATCAATGAATCGATTTCTAGATCAGCCCTTGTATTTGCCAAGACAAAGGTCACGACCCGGATTCGTGACGTCCAATGGTCCCAAGCGAGGACCTTAAGTTTGTTTAGGCTACCGTATTGTTCTTTGTATACTCAACCTAAGTGCAACTCACTCGAACTTGTCAAGGGGCTTGGGAACTATTACTCCAATAGGAAAGTTCTAAACAGCGAATCTATTTATCTTTCGATAGTGGAGGTCTGTGAAAATGTCGTATTTCAGAGAAGAGGAAGTAAAAACTTGATGGTACCAATCGTTTTAGAAAAACATCATGCTTATAACAATTTTTCATTTTGAAAATAAGTCATTCTTGCCGCGGTATTTTACGTTGTTTGTGGTCTAGCCTAACCTTGCCTTATATGTATCTGTGAAATAACATATATTATGCAACGGTTTGTGCACAGGTACGAGTACATTTTTCCAAATAATATTTTCACTTATTTTGGAAAAATGTACTCGTACCTGTTTTTAATATACTAATACATTTTACGAAACGTAGGTACGTTTAAGTAGTCGAATGAACGAACCCTGATTAAATTACTTCATCTCTCCTCTTCTGAAATTATTTTCCGAAGGTAGAACCTTGTACTGGGTCCGGCCATAATTTCACTCGCTAGATCTGTCAGTAGGAATTTTCTTTGTTGTGAGTCTGATGTGGAGAGTGACGGTCGGTGAAGTCATTATCGCAGAAGCATCTCATGTAAGTCTTCGGGATGGACACTTATTTGAGATTACAAAGTTCACGGGTCGCAGATCAACGCAGAGTCATTATTTTATTTTTTGCCTAATCAGCAAAATTATGGTCATTAGAAAAACAACACTAACAAGTCTGCCTTTCTCACTTCTTATTGTTTCCCCTTTTAATATTTCTTAATCAAACTACTTATGTATTTTATAAAAATAAAGTAGCATGATAACATGAGATTACCAACTACAATAATTGATTACAGTTCGTTGCATGCGGCATCACACAACCATTTTTAACTGACACCCTGAAAAATAGTACACCTTGGGAATTTGCAGGGAAATAGCGATGTTTTATAGTAAATTTCCCTCATGCATGTGCCTTGTTACCCTGGCTAATAACGCAGTTATTTATGCAGGTAATTGCCCAGGAATGTTGGCATTTTTGTAATTTCTTGTTTGCTTAGTAGGCCAACTTAAACTAGCTAACTGTGTCGTGTAGATTGAATTAAAATTGCTAGGAAACTAAATGAAAAATGAACAGAACCTAAAGTTTCAAATTTATTGTTAATATACTAGGTTTCTACGATACAGGCTGCGCCTAGTTTGAGACCTAGTTAGTTTATAAATTTAAAGTTATAAACAAAACATAAGTTACCTAGACGATACTTAATTGAAGTTATTCAAATGAAAAAACCGGATTGAAATTAACTAACCCGAATCAGTTCTGATGACGAAGACTAATATTTTAAACGTCATGCGTAGTGATGGAGTCACTAGAAAAATGATATCCTTCCCATGTTCCTCATTATGCTATTATAGATTCATGTTATTTTATTCAAGCGTGGTGAACTGGTGACACTCGGTAATTCATTTTGCTACCGGGATCAAGAATAATTGCCGAAGCCATTTCCGCAGGCAAATTTCATTTCCCGATAAAGATTCCCCTCGCAGGATTTTTAACCTTCTTCAAATTTAATAAAAGCTAACATTTTTTCGGGATCGAGATCTAATTTCTAAAAATTTCATCAACGACGTCGAATTGGACAGTAAGTTTCCGAGGACCAGATAATGTATTTTGTTACAAAAAAAATTCCACTACGAAACTCAATGGCATTTGACTGAGGTTCTTATAAATAAAACATTATTCTGTCTAGCACTTCAGCGTCATTTGATCGAATGTAATACTTAGTTGATAGGCACTCAGAATTCTATAGGGTATTTTTATAAATGATATTCTTAATTGCTGGAACCCCAATATTCTCAATAAAATATAGAGTTGTTTTACTAAGAAACGTAAGTACTCGTCAATCCTCACTATTATGATCATCATATTATTGTATTATTCTTCACTAGAGGACGCCCGTTTCCCTCTCTTTCCCCTATTTGAACCCCTTAGAGGACGAATTTCCAAAAATCCTTTCTTACTGCTCATTTACATCATAAAAGGAACCCCTGTACCAAATTTCAAGTTTCTAGGAACAATAGTTTGGGCTATGCGTTGATATTATAAGCCTTTTATATAAACAGATTACTTATTGTTAGTGTCCATTACTCGTAGTCTGAAATTAATCAGATTTGCCTGATTAATATTATCAATTATTTTAGTACCTAAGTACCTATTTTTATTTCATCTGGTAGCGGAAATAATCGAGAACTGGTTAATGTTAAGTATTAAAATAGTCTACAATATAAATGATCTAATAAATTAGCAAAGCACTAATGAATCTATGCACAAAAAGATAATTTCACAGAAATAGTACATAAATTAACTATTTCTGTGAAATTATCGCTCGGAAATCTAAAATTGAACATCATGACGCGAGGCTTCTGTGTAAAACAAAGGCAAAGGGCAACGCTTAAGGGAAGGCAGCCATTTCTGAGACTTAATGTAAGATTCATTATGAAACGCAACATTGCTATGAAGATACATAAATTGTCTAAGCTATGAAGATTGCCTTGTATTTATTACGTCTTGCATAAGTATATTATTCCATTAATTTTCCATGAAACCAACTATGACCAAGATGCTTATCGCTATCGTAAACTGTAAAATGTGCGGAATCGACACGTGCACTCGATGCAACCGTTCAGCAGCTTACGTCAACCCTATACATTTTCTATTATGATAAGTTCTCGCAATAGGCCCACTGAAGCTTTTATTTAACCGGGTTATTCCCACCTATTAACACCAATTTGTCACCGCTGGTAACAGCTGGGATTTTTTTCTCATCTTTTACCACTAAAGTACTCGGTGGTAACAACTGGGAATATTTTTCTCATTTGTTACCACTCAAATATTTGGTGATAACTACTGGGAAAAAAACCCAGTAGTGGTAAAAGGTGAGAAAAAAGTTCCAGCTGTACCAGTGGTAATAAATTGGTGGTAACAGGTGGGAATAACCCTCTTAACCGAAAGTTTTCTTTTGTAACAGTAGTCTCTGATAATATCATAAAAACTCCGTTTCATTAAAAGGATTTACCTAAACATGTATCACATGGGACATCATCAATTTGAAACAAGCAGGCGGAAATATTTTCCAGAAGAGACTAGGATAAAACTAACATTATAATAATTGTATGTGCAAAACAACCGGGTTTTGACAAACCTCACGTTCCCAAATAAAACAGGCGTTTCTTAAAGCGCTCAAGACAAATAATCATTTATAATTTAAAAAACCCCTGCTCTATACTTATTCAACTTAATTCAGCGAAGAAAATACGAAGCTATTTTAGAATTTGATGTTTATAAACTTAATATATGAGCGACTGGGTAACCTTATCCAATCGAACAAAACTAACAGTCATAACAATATGCTTCCAACGTTTGGTCCAGTTAGATATAACAACATATTTTTTTACAATAAGACAGTTTCTAAAATAAGTACCTACCGCGAACCCGCGGCAATCCTAGATCCATTATCTTTAAACATATGGTTTTCCAAATCAATTTACTCTTTCATGTGATTCGGCTACCATTACCATCAAGTGAAGGAGTTACCATAACGTTAACATTAACACTATTATAACGAATTACGTTTTACGTTATTTGCAAAAAGAAAGAGTCTCTAATCTAAAGTTCTGATTATGGCAATATATCATTACGATAGTGTTTTAAAAGGCATCGGATCGCTACCACCGTCTTATCCATTAACCTACCGCCAAACAGCAGTGTTCGCATTGTTGTGTTCCGGTTTGGGGATAAGACAGCCGGTGAAATGACTAGCATAGAGGCATTCCATCTTAGTCCTCAGGGTTGGCAACGCATTTGCAGTCTTAGGATTGCTCTGCAGTCTTGTGAATGCGAATGTCTATGGGTCACAGTTTCCACTTACCATCAGGTGGTCTGTGTGCTCGTTTGTCATCTCTATGCCATAAAAAAATATAAAAAAATTTGATCAACTCAACTAAAAATATCACCAAATAGTCGTATTCAATTTACTAAAGGAGACAAAAGTTAAAAGGTAGTTGGGGTCGTGTTTTAACCTAATTTAACCAACGCTTTACATGTTTAACATTGAGATTCAGCTGAAAATAGCTTTCTATTTTCATGAGACTTAACGTTTGTTGGCTTAAAGAGAATCCGCATTCAAAACAGAGACGGTTAAACAATTTCCAGTTCCGTTTTCACAACCTTCCACCTGTTTTAAGCGCCTGACCCGTATTTCAGATCCATTTCCACACGTATTACTCGTAGTATCTGATCCGGCGATTCGTCAACATTACGGAGCGGTCGTTACACGGTATCGTAGAGGAAGGATAAAGTGATCATTTACCATCTTGATGAATCACTTTGACTGATGGGGGATAGAATCGGTTGTTCTTAAGTGTAAGGTCAGAGTTTTTTACCTAATCTAGCGGCGGTGCCCCTGGAGGCACGCCCTAAAAAGAGTACGTAAAGTTTTAAAGGGGCGTATTGTCCACCAGCTACAAAAGCTATGTCAAAAATAGAACCTATTGGCCCGGAAGGTGGGATTGCTTGATGAGGTGGTTAGCGGGCTGAGGTTTGAAGAGACCTGCTAAAATACGTCAGGCAATCCCGTTTCTGCCCAGGCATATATTATTATGTTTTTCTCAATAAATATGAGGAAATGATACACATATTCATCACCATCATCATCATCATCGTCATCACCATCATCATCATCACCATCTTGCCCTTATTCCAATCATTTGCAGTCGGCGCAGCATGTCTTTTTCTTCCAAACAAGTAAAAAAATCGTATTCACTTTCTTGTGTTTATAAATATTTGAAAAAAAATGTTATGAGTATGACGATTGGATAGAGATAGAACAAATTGATAGAGAATTAATAGTCCTCTTTTTTTGAATTACGCTCCTTTTACTCAAAAACAATTTAGGCTCCTTTGTTACAAGAAAAGCCATCCTGACCATATTTAAGACACGTTATAATTTTGCGTGAGTAATTTCAATGTTTCAAACTTATCAACGTCTCAACATTATAGTTTGCACACAGTGTGCCTTTGAATTATTGTTCAATGATAAATAGAATTCTCAAATATCGTCGACTACAAAGCCATTTATTTTGTTGTAGCTTATCTTTCTTCGGTGCAGTGTCGTAGGAACGGTTAGATAATCAAATCGTTTTAATGTGCTAGATGTCTGTCGACCCAGAATATATCGCCTTTTCTTTACTTTAGTTCTACCCTATCTAACTAATGGAACTGTGTTGTTCCAAAAGACATTAAATATTGCTGAAATAGTCGTATCCTTATTAAAAACGAGTTTGCATCCTGTGTTCCCATTAGTACCTATAGTCTTAAAAACTATTCTAAATTATAAACTTTATCAGTATTCTACTTGGCTTTTCAAGAAACTTATAATTATGCTTTACATTTAAACACTGTTTTGAATCTGGCTTTAAAAAATAAGTTCTCTCATTTTCCCGGGAAACAATCAATAAAACTATTAACGACTCATAATTAAATTTCTAATGACCCATTACCCATTAGTTTCGTTAAGTGTTTTGGCTTACTTAATGACTTCCAGCATGCTGTTTAAGATACGAATATAAAAATAAATTCGGTCATGTTTTGGTCGTGAAATTTAAATAACGAAAGGTTTAGTGAAGTATCGAACATAAAATATGCATAACACATGAAATATGTTAAATTATATTGTTTGAAATAAAATTACCTATTGATATCGTATTCGTAGTATGAAAACAGGTAACAAGCAGAAACTAAACTTAATTTGGTATAGCACGAGTAAACTCAGACTGTAAAATTAGCACCGTTGCCCTGAAGTTTGTTGATCCTGAGAGTTCTATTTACTTATTCCTCGATATATTCACCGTCTTTCATAACTTTTCTTCACGGCTTTCAGTAAATTTTGTGTATCTAGTCCTAAGAACTTTATATTGGGACAACATTGTGTTAACATAGGTAAGAGGAACTGGCCCTGTATATTTTTCATTATAGTGCTGCAGTTGTAACTCTGTCCGCGTGGAGGTCGTTTATCGATTTTCCCTCAGGAACTGTCAAATATTCCGGGATAAAGAGTACTCTATGTCCTTCCTCGGGAAATCCAAAATCAGTTCAGCGGTTGAAGCCGTGAAAGCGTAGTAAAAAGATAGACAAACAGACCGATTTATTTCCACATTCATAATATTAGTATGGATTGTGTATTAAATACAAATATACGAGTAAATCGTTGCTAGTCAAAAATAAAACATTACCTTGCATAAGAGAAGCTACAGAGTTCCACTAAATTCTCAAGACCCCTTGAAATCAACTTGGTATTTTCCTGGTACAATACACGAAGCTTTTGTTTACCTATTGAGGCAAATAAAGTAAAAACCGATAATAAATTCAATTTAATAAAAATGCAGTACTTTTCAACAACAAGTATAAAACACGAGCGAGCGTAATGAACTCGGACCTTCTGAACTGGGGGGTTATTATGACATCGCTCTGCAGTTCATTTTACGGTGAGTGTAAAGGACGGAGCTATAACAGTTACATAACTCTGTCCTTTTCTCTCAGCGTAAAATGAATTGCACAGATACGTCATAATAACCCCACTGAAATGTCTCTTTGGCTCTTCAGTCGCTAAAACAGTTTCAATCGTTTCCTCATAGTTTTAAAGTTGCACTTATTACAGACACGTTTATATGGCTTAGGGGCAAATATCTGGTGACTAAGGTGGCCAAGTCAATATTGAAAATTATGTAAATAGTTTAAACTGACCGAGTGACCTAATGACTAGGTCAATAATGGCGTCAGTAACCCATTACCTGCAATAAGCTTTACGGTTCTCAAGTAAATGCCTGTCATTAATGCAGCTATTCCGTGCCAATTCGCCCAGCCCATTCGTTATAAAGCACTTCAACATAGCTTTGCATAACCTTAATCCCTTTGTGACCTGAATCTGGTAATGCGACTGTAAATAGGTGAACTACAACATTTGTAATGATTTATAGGAGTTTCAGTGACTAAATATACATTTGTCGATCGAAAAGTCGTATGAAATATAATATTTGAAAGGTATTTTTAAGACAATGGATTGATAAAAAATACAGAAATTGAGATAAGCTGTGCTATTATTTTTACATTTTGTGATGTCTTAATATTATCATCGTCATTATTTTATCGGTCGATAGATGTCCTCTGCTGGACATCTCTTAGGATCTTTACAATGACCATCAAGTATATGAATGAATAATACAAATTTCATTCTGGAACCAAAGAGAAAATTGTTCGTTTATAAATTAATGTTAAGAATTAGTAATTCGGTTAACTACATAGTGGAGATTGGCATGGTACTCATGAAACTGCCTTCTCAAATGAAATAACGTTCAAAAATATTTTTAATTTATGTATGAAAAGCAAAACGTTTTCAATGCTTCCAAATAATTCTAAGAATGTTCTTAGTAATTTTTTGAGAAGATTTATTTACTTCTGGGAATGTTGTGTCCATATTGCTGGGTGTGAGATGTTTGGATGTTTGAAATTTAATCATTATTATCTACCTACCACATTTACCAAATGATCTTCGGTAAAACATTTTTTTACTGGATGAAGCAAAGCTTAAATGGTATTTTAATATAATAAATGTAGCTTCATTTGTTTTCAGGTTTAAATATCGAAGGCTATCCAACTATGGTCTGGTTTCACGGCGGCAGCTTCATGAGAGGCAGCCCTAACGACATGAACCCTTTTCATCTTGTGTTGAAACAAAAGGTAAGAACAAACAAATCTTCTTCTTAACTATTAATAAAATCTATTTCATTTTAAGACTACAAAATAACGCCAAAGTTTTACTATTTCCAGGTAATTTTTGTATCAGTGGCGTACCGTCTGAACATCTTTGGATTTTTCTCCACATTAGACCAAGAGGCTACAGGAAACTATGGGTTATTAGACCAAGTTGCTGCACTGACCTGGGTCAAAACCAATATAGAGGCATTTGGGGGTGACCCGGAAAATGTATGCATTTTTGGGCACGATGCTGGCGCTGTTAGTGTAGGTTTACACTTGGTTTCCTCATATTCATCAGGACTGTTTCAAAAAGCTATAGCTATGAGTGGAAATGTTCTGTCGCCTGATACTGTAAATACACCTAGAAGGGAGCTAATAACGGTTGATAAAGTGGCTACAGCTTTCAGTTGCTTCCGTAAACCAACCGCAAAACTACTAGACTGCCTTAGAAGAGTACCCTATCAAGCCCTTTTAGAACTAGGAGAGCCGTTGACGGAATGGAAACCTATCGTGGACGTTGGGTTTAATAACGTTTCAAGTCCATTTTTACCCGACCTTCCGAGTAAATTATTCAAAGATGAAATCTTCAGCCCAGTACCAGTATTAACTGGCTACACAAATATGGAGGATGCATTATTACTGGCAAAAGACAGCGATGATACTGGAATTAGTCAACGAGAGTTTGATGTTATGCGCGAAGAAATTATTCTTTCTGATATAACAGTTGATAACACGTCATGTTTTACAAATCAACATCACATTCAAGACGCTGTTTCATTTTTCTACAAACCTATACCTCCGACTACGAATGAGACAATCTTAAGAAAGCTATTCCTAGACTTTTATACGGATAAGGTGCACGGCGCTACAACTTATCAGCTAGCAAAACAACTAAGTCAACACGCACCGGTATATCTCTACCGTTTCGACCTGAAACCCTTCTCTGATACGGCCAACGAAGGCATCCCTGACTGGATTTCAGTGCCGCACAACTTCGATTTAATATTCACTTTCGGTTTGCCCTATTTAGCGGTGCCTGCGGATTTGAACAAATGGGACTATCGAGATAAGAGCATCTCTGAGATAATAATGAAAATGTGGGCCAATTTTGCCTGGTACTCGAATCCGACTAACTCTGGTGTGATAATCGATTGGGCCCCTTTTGAAATAGAGAAGCCTGGGTATTTGATTATAGATCGGCACAATTTTACTATGAGTACCCCGGAAACCATTAACTATAAGGCGTTTGAGTTTTGGACGGATTTTTACCCTAAAGTCGTCGAAATTGGTACGAAGTGCTGCAAAGAACCCCTGGATGACTCGGGTGCGGAACCAATAGGCACAAGACGCGTTTTTCAAAGTTTATTATTTTTTCACATTTTATCCGTATTAGTCTCTTAGCAGTATTAACTAGTTATATCCTGTGAAAACGCGTTATTTTTATAAAGTTTATTAACTGAAAAGTGTTTAGTTTACTAATGAATATTGCTATAAACTGTTAAAGCGCAGATGTTATTTACGTCGACATAGTTCTAGAAATAATACTATATAAGATAAGAGGTTTGTTTTATTGATTTTTTTTGTTTCCCATAAAACTATTACGAGTACTAAGGTAAGGACAAAACATGCGGTAAAATGATTTCGGATAAAACCCCAGCCTTTTTCCACTCACGTGCTTTGTGTCACCAGAGTTACCAGTGATAGCCTTATTTGTTTATAAACAAGGTCGAACAGCACGAGCAAGTGGTTAAGGTTCGTTGTGTCCTAGAATTTCGATATACTAAGGCTGATATTTACTTTTAGTAATGTCAACTTAAGATATAATATAAAATTTTCAATAAATTCAAAATTTTCAATGTATTTTAATAGTTAAGTAATTATGAAGTAAATTGGCCACATGAGTCTTCTTTTGTACCTAAGTCGGTGAATCTCCTAGCAGCGCTTCGGGCAAGAGAAAATCCATCATTGCAATGAAGAAACACCTCAAGAACTTCCAGCAGAAGGTAATTTTATGGATAGAATACAATATTCAATACTTCAAAGTAAATTGCTTCACAAAGTTATAAATAATAATAATTAAAACTATCACAAAATAAAAAGCATAACGAATGCGAGATTGACAATACTCGTAATGACTAGGAGAACCACACGAAGAGGTCTCTTTTATAATGTATCTAAATGTATTCCTATCCCTATTACTCACATACGTCTTGCTTAGTTTAAATAATCTGTACCTATTCCAATGACGGCTCATAACGGATTATAGTACCTGTAAATACTTAGTTCAATTCTTTAGAAATGGCTTATCTTTAGCCTTGGGACTTCCAAGGTCGATTGGTCACGCCTGACCTTGCCTCCGTCACGGCTGACCCATGCTTGATAATATCTGGACGTTTTTACAGCTAATACTTTTCTTGAAAAATAATAAATTTAGAATTCTAAGAACTCTTTGACTCTGTTTTTATATTGCTATTTATTATGTTTATAATTTTACGAAATGGTTTGTGTAAGATTTAGAAAACAGTCATCAATGTTGGGCTATGTTAGATGGCAATGACAAAAGGGCCCAAAATACGAGTATACTGACAAGTAAATATATAAATACGAAATAGATAAAAAGACGGCAGCTAACCAGCGTAGTTATTGATAACCCTGTCTACGAATCTGTTGGTGCCAGGATAGATTCTTAGATTCCCGGTACTTGAGTGAAAATTATCTGAGTCTTCGATCGATCCCAGGACCGCTACTACACGGGATTGTGGTAATCGAAAACCTTGTTTAGATTGTATCTTTCGAAAAAAAAAAACTTAATAATTATAAATTGTTTATGTTTATTATAAACAGGATCTTAATAAACGATCTGTAATAAAATTGTTATTGTGGGACAAAATTTAATATAGCGATTTGACTTGTTCTTATGCCGGGAGGACTACTTTTATTTTAAATCTCTGTATTGTAATAGTTACTCTCCGCAATCCATTAAAAGTAATGTCTTTTTTTCATTGAATACTCGTGTAACAGGCTGGCACCACAGTATAGATATAGCTAAAGCAGTAAAGAAGCTCGGCCTAATTTTCAAGATAAATGCCTACTCTCCAATTGAGCGTCAGGGTTGTCCCCTAAAATTTTGTAAAATTGAAAAAAGTTTTTGTTTAGTAGTAGATAGTAGTAGTTAGTGCAAAATCGATGTCTGCGACAGCGAATCCCTTGACAGATTGACGAAATGTAGCCGCCATCTTGAACTTTTTAGTTATTGGACTGATTTCTTCCAAAATTGATATTTGGGAATCTGTGTGGTCTCCGACAAGGAATCCGTTGACAGAATGGGAAAAAGTAGCCGCCATCTTGAATTTTTTAATTATTGGACTGATTGCTTCCAAAATTGATATTTGGGAATCTGTGTGGTCCCCGACTAGGAATCCGTTGACAGAATGGGAAAAAGTAGCCGCCATCTTGAATTTTTTAATTATTGGACTGATTGCTTCCAAAATTGATATTTGGGAATCTGTGTGGTCCCCGACTAGGAATCCGTTGACAGAATGGGAAAAAGTAGCCGCCATCTTGAAGTTTTTAGTTATTGGACTGATTGCTTCCGAAATTGATATTTGGGAGTCTGTGTGGTCTCCGACAAGGAATCCGTTGACAGAATGGGAAAAAGTAGCCGCCATCTTGAATTTTTTAATTATTGGACTGATTGCTTCCAAAATTGATATTTGGGAATCTGTGTGGTCCCCGACTAGGAATCCGTTGACAGAATGGGAAAAAGTAGCCGCCATCTTGAAGTTTTTAGTTATTGGACTGATTGCTTCCGAAATTGATATTTGGGAGTCTGTGTGTTCTCCGACAAGGAATCCGTTGACAGAATGAGAAAAAGTAGCCGCCATCTTGAACTTTTTAGTTATTGGACTGATTTCTTCCTAAATTTATATTTGGGAATCTGTGTGGTCTCCGACAAGGAATCCGTTGACAGAATGGGAAAAAGTAGCCGCCATCTTGAACTTTTTAATTATTGGACTGATTGCTTCCAAATTGATATTTGGGAATATGTGTGGTCTCCGACAAGGAATCCGTAGAATGGGAAAAAGTAGCCGCCATCTTGTACTAAGTCGTCATTCAAGTATCAGTTTCAAGAGTAATAGGATTCCTTATCGGAGACCACACAGATTCCCAGTTATCGATTCTGGAAGCAATCAGTCCAATAACTAAAAAGTTCAAGATGGCGGCTACTTTTTCCCATTCTGTCAACGGATTCCTAGTCGGGGACCACACAGATTCCCAAATATCAATTTTGGAAGCAATCAGTTAAATGACTAAAAAATTCAAGATGGCGGCTACTTTTTCCCATTCTGTCAACGGATTCCTAGTCGGGGACCACACAGATTCCCAAATATCAATTTTGGAAGCAATCAGTCCAATAACTAAAAAGTTCAAGATGGCGGTTACTTTTTCCCATTCTGTCAACGGATTCCTAGTCGGGGACCACACAGATTCCCAAATATCAATTTTGGAAGCAATCAGTCCAAGAACTAAAAAGTTCAAGATGGCGGCTACTTTTTCCCATTCTGTCAACGGATTCCTAGTCGGGGACAACACAGATTCCCAAATATTAATTTTGGAAGCAATCAGTCCAATAATTAAAAAATTCAAGATGGCGGCTACTTTTTCCCATTCTGTCAACGGATTCCTAGTCGGGGACCACACAGATTCCCAAATATCAATTTTGGAAGCAATCAGTCCAATAACTAAAAAGTTCAAGATGGCGGCTACTTTTTCCCATTCTGTCAACGGATTCCTAGTCGGGGACCACACAGATTCCCAAATATCAATTTTGGAAGCAATCAGTTAAATAACTAAAAAATTCAAGATGGCGGCTACTTTTTCCCATTCTGTCAACGGATTCCTAGTCGGGGACCACACAGATTCCCAAATATCAATTTTGGAAGCAATCAGTCCAATAACTAAAAAGTTCAAGATGGCGGCTACTTTTTCCCATTCTGTCAACGGATTCCTAGTCGGGGACCACACAGATTCCCAAATATCAATTTTGGAAGCAATCAGTCCAATAACTAAAAAGTTCAAGATGGCGGCTACTTTTTCCCATTCTGTCAACGAATTCCTAGTCGGGGACCACACAGATTCCCAAATATCAATTTTGGAAGCAATCAGTTAAATAACTAAAAAATTCAAGATGGCGGCTACTTTTTCCCATTCTGTCAAGGGATTCCTTGTCGGAGACCACACAGATTCCCAAATATCAATTTTGGAAGCAATCAGTCCAATAACTAAAAAGTTCAAGATGGCGGCTACTTTTTCCCATTCTGTCAACGAATTCCTAGTCGGGGACCACACAGATTCCCAAATATCAATTTTGGAAGCAATCAGTTAAATAACTAAAAAATTCAAGATGGCGGCTACTTTTTCCCATTCTGTCAAGGGATTCCTTGTCGGAGACCACACAGATTCCCAAATATCAATTTTGGAAGCAATCAGTCCAATAACTAAAAAGTTCAAGATGGCGGCTACTTTTTACTTCAACACAAGTACGGAGTTTAAAAAATGAAATCTCCGTGTTGAGGAAGCCTAAACAGCCGTATACCACGCAATACACTCGCGGCATCTTTTTAGAGAATATAAAATGCGAAAGAAACCATTCGTCTCGACGCGGCACTCGCGCCTGACAGCACTGCGATGTCCGCTTGCAGGTCTCGTAGAGGCGTGCGTCTGTGTGAGTGCGTCGTTTCGAGCGTTTGTTCGGAGCTTCTTTACTGCTTTAGCTATATCTATACTGTGCTGGCACACTGATAAATGGCACGCCCTCTCAGGATAATCACGGTATATTGTTCTTTTCGTGACGAAAATTGTGAAATCCCTGCGTCATTCTGCTTGAGTGGGTGTCTGGGAATCGCCTTTTGTGACGAAAAGTGCTGCTGCGAGCGCGCAGTTACAAAGGTGCATTATTTGGTAGACAGTTGCAAATGCATTTATACTTTTTTACTCGGACCTTTTAACACGGACTTACACAGGTAAAAGTGTAATTTACCAGTAAAAGTGGAGTTTATCTTTGATCTTTATATGGGTTACGTAAGGCTAAAATTTCAAATATTGACAATCTGGAAAACTCGTTAAATGAAAGCATAAATATATTATAGAAACATAATTAACATAGAAGTATATAGTGTTATAAATCCACGACGGCGCGGGAAGTAGGACCTTGTGCCGGGTCCGTCCGGATCGCTACCACCATCTTATCCATTAACCTACCGCCTAACAGCAGTGTTCGCATTGTTGTGTTCCGGTTTGGGGATAAGACAGCCGGTGAAATGACTAGCACAGAGGCATTCCATCTTAGTCCTCAGGGCTGGCAACGCATTTGCAGTCTTAGGATTGCATTGTCTTGTGAATGAGAATGTCTATGGGTCAAAGTTTCCACTTACCATCAGGTGGCCTATGTGCTCGTTTGCCTTCTCTATGCTATAAAAAAGAACATTTTCGTACCTTTATTAGTGGTGAAACGGCCTAGTGCAGATCCGTCCGGATCGCTACCTTTATCTTACCTTTTAACCTGCCACCAAACAAGTTTTTGCATTGTGCTGTGCATGCGTCAATGTGACTGGCGGGCAACACTTTTTACCAAGACAGCATGACTTTGGTCCTTGACTGTTAATTTTAACGGGGTCGCAGATAAGTAGTTAATCACTTTTATCGGTTTAAATCGACCTCGAATACTATCAACCGCTTGAACACCATGGTGCTTATCGAACCGGGGGAGGCTTTCTGTAGGTATTAGTTAGAGCCTAGACGACGTACATGGATGAACGTACAGTGGCTTAAGTACAATAAATTACATTAGATTTCTAGGTCACCTTATCGTCACAGAACACCAACAATGAGTAAATCGCTTATGTTCCACCAAATCATCATTTGATTGACATTATCATATAACCAAACTAAACGCCCAAACTTAATTGTGATCAATTGATCGTTCCCCGATGGTGTATTTCATCGTATTTTGACTCAGTGACTGTTTAGCAATAAATAAAGAAGGTTAGGCATTTTACACGGAGATTCTGTTTTTTACGAGTTTTGATAGCTCTTGTTTCGGCACTTGACAGCAATGGTGGCCGAGCTAAAACAATACTATATAACATGTCACAAGCAATAGTTTAATAACAGGTCTTGTTGAATACACACCTCAGTACCAGAAGTAACAAATTGCATACGAGAAAAAAAATGCGAAAATCTCATGTGCGTGTTTGTTTGTTAGGTACCTACTCTTTCATGCTGCAACGGCTGGCTGGACGGATTTGCATGAAATTACAGATTAGTGTTAAGCGCGTGTCAATCAAGTAGGTAGGTACCAAGGACTTTAGAGCCGGAGTTCCGCTGCGTGCGGCGCACACTGCACGCACACGCTACATACATACATGCTACACACGTGAGCAACGTAGATCAAGATGTCCTAGGCGTGTGTCGACGTCATTTTATGCAAGTGCCGCTAATGTAGTATTTACACACATTTTGACACAAAGCGAATTTATAATCACGTGTTCGTGCCTAGCGTATGCTGCTGCGGAATTTCGGCTAATCTATTTTCTTGCGCCAAGGAGAAGGCACACGAGCACTTAGGCCACCCGATGGTAAGTGGGATCTGGGACCCATAGACGGTTGAATTCTCAAGGCTATAATCTCAACACAGGATACCTAGTGATTCTCTCAAGAACGACGGTCGAACGGACGAACGAGTGAATCCAAGCGGCGAGTTTAAGTAGTTCCTTCAGTGCGAACAAAACATATAAGAGCGCGTGCATTTTCAATTTAGCAGCCTTATACATTCGATTCATAGGCAGTAACCATGCTGCTTAATTGAAAATGTACGCGCTAAAATGTGTTTTGTTCGCTCTGACGGGACTACTTAAACTCGCCGCTGCGATTTCGCTCGTCCGTTGTTTTTGAGAGAATAACACCACTGCAATCCTAGGACTTTAATGCTCTCTCTAATCTCTACGCTAGTATATTCACCAGTCGTCTTAAGACTGCGCCGAGCTTACGCCGATGTACAGTGGCGCATTCATTACTTTTAATGTGTTTTTTAATAAACTACAGTATTTTCTTGAAATTGGACGGTATGTTTTTGTACTACAAATGAAAACACAACTTATAGGGTATATCACATAGTTTAATAACAATTCACCTTCGAGTTATCAATTTGACGGAAACAAGTGGCCATCTTTTCCCGTTAAGCTGACTACTCAAAGGGTAATTGTTATTAAAGTTTGTTACATATCTCATAAAATGTGTTTTTACTTGCACTACAAAAATGCATCGTCTGATTCCAAGGAAATTATTTAGTTATTTAGAAAACACATTAATAGTAATGAGGGCGCCACGACGCTCGACGTTTGCTCGGAGCAGTCTTAACCGGTTTACTGTCGAGCCAATATACAGGTGAGCAATTCCAATGTTTTTTACATACAATTCACTTCAGCGCTCGGGTTTCGGTCCTTTGCCTTTCTGCTTCCAGGAAGCGGATTTATAGATCGATGCAGCGGCAGTACCTACAATTTAGTTACTTGAGGAAATAACGACCAACCAAGAGAAATTTTCCCGTAGCGTAATTGAAGTAAATTAATAAGTTATATCCACTGAAGCGGAACAACGAGTCAATTGGTAATTCAACATGTTCCTTAATGTATGTAACATGTTATATTAGACTCGTATGCCTGACGCATATTTACAAAAATCACAATCTTATTAAAAACAATCATTATAAATAATTTAAGATTTCAGTTCTGGATAACCTTGTCCAATGATTATTAATATTTGCCAGCAATTGCTTTTTGCCTCGAGCCTTATTGGGCGTCTAATAGACGTCCAATAATTTAGCTTATTCAATAATGTTTTACGCCAGTAGGTACCATTTTTCTGTATGAATTTTTTCATGTTTAATTATTAGATTTTTTCATGCATTTTCAAAATTTACAATGACAGCTACAATAAGTAAAATAAAAACTTAGTTTAATTTGAGACTTATTAGTTGTATGTAGTAATGCAATGTTAGCATTCTTGTATACATATAAAGCATATATAAAGCAAGCGTACCTCAGTCACTTATGGAGGGCTATTCCCGGTTATCCACACCCGCACACTTTTGCTGGACTATTACAGTGGAATAAAGTTAAAAGTGGCAACATGAGAACGTCGGGCGTGGATAACTGAAAGTAGCAGGGAACCGTTCACCCATTCCCCGATAAAAGCCTTTAAAAGACTTACCTCTCGAAATAGCACCCACTAAAAGAATAACCCCTTTGGAAGAAATATACGACTTAGTTGTTTGTTAAACTAGCCATCACATAAGGGAAACCTTAAGAGCAGCAGTAAATTGATATCCCTCTTATTGCATAACCAAATATAGGGTACCTCTTAAAAATAGTGCTTAAAAAGCCAATAGAACGGCTTTTTATAAGGGTAACCCTTAAAATAGCGCTTAAAAAGCCAATTGAACGGTTTTTTTAAGGTAAAGGGATATTCGTATCACTCAAAATATAGCGCTACAAAATCAAAATCGAGCAAGACGTACACGGAACGGATTTGGTAAGGGTAACCCTTATAAATAGCAGTTTAAAAAGCAAATCTTTATAAAAACCCATTCGAAACCCCTTGAATGGGATAGCGGGCCGGTCCCTGGAAAATAGCCCTTTATGGGCTTCCTATTTGTCGGTAAACGATTAGGGAATACAAGAATACAAAGTTCTATAGTCCCGACTAGGACATTCTGCATACTGAAGTATCATAGGAAATCATGTCCCCTCTTTCAGAGCTGATATCTTTTAAACGGCTGAACCGATTTTCATAAAATCTAGCTGAAAACCACCGTTAGAAAACCTCCTTTCAAATGAAAGAAACCACATCATAACCGGTGTACCCTTTTAAGAGCTACGGTTCCAAAGACAGACAGATACACAACGACAGTTAAAATAACGAATAGAAAAAAACATTTCAAATATCTGAAGTTTTGTTAGCATACTGAAGGGTAAACTTTCAATACAATAAAAAATCTTCTTTTGTACGTTAAAATTTACAAATTTTACTTTATTAATACTATGTTACTGCTCGTAATGTTATTTTTAAATACCTACTAGTTGTGTTACTTAGTTGTTGTGTTAGTGTTAAATACTGGCTCACTATCGCATTGGGCTGACCTGTATCGATAGATGTACATTCTTCTCTTCTTCTTATTTAAAAGCTATGCTCTTGTCGGTGTAGCTCAGCAAGCTCTCCATTTTGCTCGATCACAGGCCAGGCGGCTTTTGATGTTTTGATACGACATGGCCTTTACATTATTTTTAATTAGTTCGATGTTGTTTATTCTTGATCTTCCTCTTCCACGCCTTCCTTCTAATTTTACTTCAAATATATTCCTTAGACAGCTGTATGAGCCGACCTCACATTTTCCCTCTTCTCTTCTAATGTGAAATAAATAAATAAATAAACAAGCTACCAACATTATACTGCTAGTTGAGAGCCATGTAGTTTAAATTCAACCAGCGCATATTACCGAAGTAAAGAAGAAAGTAAACATCGCATACGTATTTTTCATATTGCTTTACGAGCAAAGTTCTCGTGATTCGGGGCCATTATTTATATAAAATATTGTTCGAACGTCAACCTGTACATATGGGTGCGATAACACTGTGGCAAATTGTTCTTTATCGTACTGCAGTTTAGTGCCATTTATAACTAAACTAGAAAATATTGCCGAAACGTTATTCTACATTGACTGTCATTTGTTTAGAACTTCATTTTTTAAACGGGTGCCAAAGTTATATTTTATATTGATCGGTTGTCATTTGTTTTGTAACAAACAAAAAATATTTAAGAGGGTCCAACTGGTAAGTTAGATTATCGCTTACTTGAGTGGTTTTTCATTTGAAAGGTAAGTATTTTTCAGTTTCACGCTAAATGACATTTTAAATAGACAAAACTTATCTAAGATGCCTGAAGGCATCACTACATATTATAAAACAAAGTCGCATCCCGCTGTCTGACCCTATGTATGCTTAGATCTTTAAAACTACGCAACGGATTTTGATGCCGTTTTTTTTAATAGATAGAGTGATTCAAGAGGAAGGTTTTTATGTATAATAAATTCAGCTTTATGTACGGGTGTTACAGAAAACTCACATTAACCGAAGCGAAGCGAGGGCGGGTCGCTAGTCTTAGATAAGTTTTGTCTTTAAATTGGAGACTGGATGAAGGTATCTTAGATAAGTTTTGTCTATTTAAAATGTCATTTAGCGTTAAACGTTTCATCAAAGTAACAATGTACATCTTCCAAAATATACCTTAAACCTAACGTTAAGGGCCGGCGTCATCATTCATTTCATTAGTTTTAAAAAACAGTTGCAAATGGCCGTCGGGGCGGTTATTCGATCGGCAGGTCCGCGCGCTGCTACAATCAGATCCTCACCTCAACTAAACCCCACATTGCTACGAGACTACCAGTACCACTACCATGAGTTACAATTAATGTACTCACTAGCGAGTCGAATGCTCTGTCCCTCGCAGACCTCGTAGTATCATTATAGAGTGCGAGGGACTGAGCATTCGACTCGCTAGCGAGTACGGTAATTGTAACTCATGGTAAGGGTTCAAAGCGCGTCATCATTCATTAGTTTAAAAAAAAAACAGTCGTCGTGGCGGTTATTCGATCGGCAGGTCCGCGTGCTGCTACAATCAGATCCTCACCTCAACTCAACCCCACATTGCTACGAGACTACCAGTACCACTACCATGAGTTACAATTAATGTACTCGCTAGCGAGTCGAATGCTCTGTCCCTCGCAGACCTCGTAGTATCATTATAGAGTGCGAGGGACAGAGCATTCGACTCGCTAGCGAGTACGGTAATTGTAACTCATGGTAAGGGTTCAGAGCACATTAATCCATTTGCTCCGACGCATTACATTCGAACGACGTAGATCAAGGGGATTAATCATGACATGGCTATGGAGCTCATTATCCATCGAACGTAAAGGACACAGCTATACCAGTTTATAGCTCTGTCCTTTATCTCTCAGCGTAACATAATAACCCCCCAGTTCACGTTTAGCTCTAGGGTATTATCGCATAACGTCTGATCCGATTCCATACTGACTAATGATGGCAAAATACAGAGATTATTTTGGATTTGGGAAATATTGAACGAAGTGGCCGTCATTGAAATACGAATATTAGCTCCGTCGTTCATTAGTGGTAACCTAACCTTGTACAAGCCCTTGTAAGAATCGGTACCACCATCTTGACCTTTAGTTAACCTACCGCCAAGCAGTAACGTCCGCCTTGTTGTGTTCCGGTATGGGGATAACACAACCGGTGAAATGACCAGCATAGAGACATCCGACATAGTGTCAAATTAAAATATATTACACAATAGGTGGTGCAGACTTTGCGATAATATGGACTTCAAACTTTATGATAATGTTGTGCATCAATTTCGTTTTATGTATAAGTATTAATTTTGTATTAAGCTATTAAGTTATCTTGCTGGACGCTTTGGCTGACGCTGTCAGTCCACAAGACATTGTTTAAATAAATAAATAAATAAATTTCTCTATACAGGAATATTAATCGCTGTCTGGTGCTTAAAGCTTATCTACTTTGGAACTAGTTATGACTGTCCCGCGATATTTATTTATTCATGATATTACTGAGTATTACTTATATTATAACTAGGGATCGGAAATTCGGAGACATATTTACCTAAACTTTGGCGGCGGCGATGTTGTTCAGTTCTATGGAGGCAGACTCAATTTTAATTTATTAGTAAAAAGCCCGGGATTTCTGAATAAAAAATTACGCCAACATGAACTCATATGAAGGTTTTCATTAACTATTTGAATTTATTTTCCATGCATAAATTTACTACGTGTTATTCAATTTTCCTTTTGTAATTTAAGTAACGAAGTTGAAGGAGCAAATTAACGTAAAATATTATTTATAATTACATACTATACTTACCTCGGACGTTATCATCTGAGCTCTGGAGCCATAAACGAATACAAGCGAGAGATAAATGTTTACGTAAATATATGTTATTAAAAAAAGGTTTTCTTACTAATTACCTATCTTGAACTTATCAATATTATTAGATACGAGTATATAGAGTAATTATTTGCTCAATACATACTTAGATCGCTTTATACATTAACCACATACATCGTAACATTTATATAAAATGTTATAAGTATGCTTACAAAAACAACGGTAAAAAACGGTAAGCTAATTATACTAACGAGGTATTACAGTCTCCACGCTTTTTATAAATTCCCGAATTCCCGATACTCATATTATTAAAATAATATTATAAGAAGCCGCCTCCATATTTCCTTTGTCTTATCCGGGATTTTGCCAAGTTTAGGTAAATATGTCTCCGAATTTCCGAACCCTAATTATAACACACAAAGACCGCATACGTCAAATCCCTCACAATAACTCAGTCCCTACTTTACAAGTTTCTTTAAGCTTTAGCGGTTATAAAAGATAACATTTTCTAGGTCGCAGCCTGGCCCTCGCAAAAGATATTTTTACCCTACATTTTCCAAGAAAGAATAACGTGATAAGAAAATTTTACATCGGTTTACATAACTTGATAAAATTGGAAGAAGCCGATGGATTTAAATCGAAGGAGGAAAGATGAAATTCCTTTTACTCGTTTGTGACTATCTATTTGTAAAGACAAAAATATCTCTATTTTCTGTTAATTATGTCGCTGCAGGTGGAAAAAAGTGGCCTCTGCCTACCCCTCTGGGACACCGGCGTGATATAATTTATGTAGGTATGTATTTTTATAGAAAGTGGTACTGTTATAAACACAAAACAGGGCTGCTGTGCCGTGTGTTTGTGTTGTGTGCCGGTCGGTCGGTATTCTCATAAAAAACAAAAATAAGACTAACTGCGGGTAGTTCGAAAAACTCACACGCAACATAAATAAGCACCAGCCCTCTTCAGTCTGCTCGTGACCACGACCGTTGCAACACGATCGAAACGTCGTGTTATGTAATTATAATGTTTTATATTTATTATTTACATTTATGTGTGAACGTAGCGAAAGTTTAAAACCAAACTGTCAAGCCGTAAAATAACATTAACAAAGCATAAGTAAATTAAAGAGCAAAAGAACCAACTTTGATTCAAATAAAAAAAAATGTCCGTTATACCCCAAGTAACACGTAGGCGCTAAGAAAAGAGTTATAGGAACTATAAGAGCGCTAACTAGATCCTTAGCCTATAAATAAGTGTTACGATTTGGAGTTAGAGCGCGCTATAACTCTCCTATACCCCCGAATTGGGCACACTTTTTAATCACCTTAGGTTCTTTAAGGGCGGTAAAGCAGAGTTAAGGAATGGAATGAGAGGTATAATAGAGCTATAAGAGAGCTATAATAGCGATAACTGGAACTACAAGGGATAGAAAGGTGGTAAATAGGAGAAAACTAACTCCTTTAGTGGTACAATAGAGTGAAATAACGCTCATTAACTCTTTAGGTGCTAAGAAGGCTGCAAATAAGTGAATACTAACTCCTTAAGCGGTACAGTAGAACTACGATGTCGCTCACTATATCTTTAAGTGTTAAGAGGGTGGCAAATAGGTGATTATTAACGCTTTCAGTTCTAGTATAGATCCACAAAGGTTATAAAAAACGGCCTCAGGTTCTAAGAGATTTTTAACATCTAATAAGATCAGGTACTTTTTTTTATTTCGTCAACATTACTTAATATGTCAATATTGTCGGATCCATCACGAATGGCGTATTTGTAAAAGTGATCTGGTGAAAGTGATATATACCAACGAGGACTTTTTACTGCGAAGAAAAGTACACTGTGAATAAGCATATGTATTATTAACAAATAATTTAAGCGCCCTGTGTCTGTTCTCTATTTATTGAGAAGAATAATTTACTAAATATGGAGTGACATTAAACTTTTAGAATAATCTAATAAACCGTTATCTATACTGTTTTTGAGGTATCGTGCAACTAGTATTACAACACAATAAAGCAAAATACTTAAATTAAACCGTGTTTCCTTTTGTTTTTCTAACCTTGATCAGATCAATTCGTAACCTAAACAATATGGTGATCAAATAAGGGGTATTAAGCTCTATTACTCTACCTAAAGGTATACAGAAGTGACATTAAGCACTAGAAGTTCTATAATAGCGATAAATATTTCTACTATATGGCTTTAAGTAATACAAGAGAGGTTTGTACCTCTTTAGGCATTTGGTGCTATAAAAGAGTTTATGAGCACCGTTGTAGAGCTTATAGAGGTAATTAATGCTTTTGTGCAACTCTTGGTTCTTGTCGAGAGCTTATTATCACTTGTATAGCACTTTGGGAGGTTGTAGTCAATTATTACTTCTTATTTAGATCTTATAGTGGTAAAATTCACTTAAAGCTATAACACAAGATGCTTTGCCCGTATTGTAGAGTTAAAAATCGCTGCTCTATGTCTTAAGCCTTTAAGCTCGCCCTTATAAATCTGTTGTATAACTTTAAGTGATAGATTTTGCTTATCTACGCTCTTATGTCGCCAAAAGTTATAAATGTTGCTGCTATAGAACCTTAATAACTCGTTAAGTTCTAAAACAAGCTCTAATTGACACCTAAATGTTTGTTGGGACGTACCTACGTACGGGGCTTATCAATTAAAACTTTTATCGACGTATAAACTTTTGAACGTTTTATTTGGAACAAGAACTAGTTTCGACGGTTTTAGTTTACCTCGTCGCTCCGCAAAGCCAAATCTTAATGAGATGAAGCAACACAAACTTGAGTTACTTAATTAATATTTAACTTTGTCAACCACTATTTAGACGACACACAGGGTTTAAAAGTTTCAATGGTTTGAAAATAATGGAAACTGAAAGCGAAAATTTTCTTTTGAAGACAGTATTATTTTTTTAATTGACGGTAATATTGTTACTAAAAACATTCTTTGTGCGTCCATTTGTCTGTCTCCTGCAGCGTAGAAAGGTTTTTGGATTTTAATTTATACGATTGTTTTTATTTTGTTGCTTTCGAAATAATGTCAAATACTTACAAATATTATGTTTAGATCTACAAATAATGGATTGGATATAAAACTTTTCCCGTTATTACAACGGTAGTAGTGACCCCCTGGTATAACATTCTAAAATATCCAATCCAAGGGCCGAGTGTTTGCCACAATGAAAGAAATGAATAGAGTTTATCCGACATTATCTGAACTTATAAATCAGCCTTTATTGGACTTTTAACTACTACAATACCTAGGTATTGTGTTTGTTAAATTTGATGGATCGAAAACTTTAAACAAATGATTGGTTTCAAAACTTTCAAAGTAACGCAAGTGCCTGTTGTTTCCTTGATAGCAAAAGCGTTTTAATGTTACTTATTGTGTAACGTGTAGAATAATAAAATATATAATCGCACAATAAACATATTTTACTTATTAGAGAAATAGGTTCATTAATATTACATGCGAGGACAATTTGTTTGGTTTAAGAGTATTTACTCTGGAGGACTAAACAGAAGCACATGGGGTTAGCTCCACGCGCTTCTGCCAAGTTCCAAATGTATTTTTCCGTTACTTTCTGTCTAATTCAAATATCATCATGACAGACAAGGACATAGCATATTTTAAGTACAGTTTAGCTATTGCAAGTTTTTGAATACCTAAGTCGGTTGGTCTTTGCAAATACACGTCGTAACCATAGCTACTAAACATAGGCCTTTCCCGACACATCCCCGTAATGATGTATTGTAATTTCCGGCATACAGACTTTAGTCTTAAAACTGGATATTATCACCCTTGTAGACCATCTAGCCAAAAAGAGCTCGACCTGCATATTCCGAATAAAATCGAATGTACTTACAAGCCCTCCCCTTATCTACAAAGCTCAAAATATCTAAAAATACCCAAAACTATCAAAGTAAACATCAATTAAGTCATAGAAAAGTAACATTTCTGGCGCGTCTTGAAACAGACATCTAAATCAAAATTAGTCTATTAAGGGTGTCCCAGAAGTAAAGAAACAACTTTCATATGCAAAATTGATCACAGATAAAACATGCAAAAAGGTTAACCTAACTCTCACGTCCACAGTCAGTGCTAAATCTTACAAATAAGCTGGGAGTTGCGTACCTTATTTCACGTGTTTTCAATAATAAAACTTGCGGAACAAGAACGTAAAAAACAGACGCTTTGTTTGCTACTATGAACGTTACGGGAAACCGCACACACACAATGCATCATTTACTAAGAGGAAGCAAGAAGAACAAAGTATAAACAGAATTATATAATGTTTTAAAGTAACAGAAGAACGAAGTTTTTAATACCTAGCTAGAATCCTGAACAACAACGTATAGTAAAGTTTTGACCGCTAAAAACCAAAATAAGGTAAAAACACATCTGAGCCAGTTCCTGTGACATCTGTTAGAGTTATAGCAGTAAAATTAAAGATATCAAAATCTGGTCTGATTAGGATATGGACCAGGGATTTAAGATTTTGTAAAATTATCAGGGGGAGCACGCTAAAACAGGTTGCTGAAAAGTTCACGAAAATATATAGAAACTTCTCATTATTAATGTCGAAATCAGTGTTCTGTTGATACAAGTTTAATTCCTGGCAAGTGATATTTTCGGGCTTCTACTTAGTTAAAGAAAGTAGATAGGTACTATAGGTCCGGTGAAGGTCGTAGTAGGTAGAAGTCGTATCACGCCCTAAAAATGTTCTATGCACAAGCACTGAAAATGGCGATAATCTTCCGCGATTGGTCATTTAGGGGTTTCCAAAGTAAATAAAAAACAAACACTTTAGTCCCTAGAGATTAATAAGGATGTTTCATCCCGATGTGCAGAAACTAAAGTAACATTTTAAAGCATGAGAAGTGAAAAATATGTTTTTCTTAAAATTCGTGAATGATTGTGTCAAAAAACTACATGTGGAGGGTCTAGAGGATTTTCTCATGCATTACTCATGAATCATCGTTAATTAATGAACGATCGACCATTGTAACGGATAATTACCCATATGGGTTATTCCTTGATTCGTCATCGCTACTAGAAAACAATAATTTTCCGTTTTATTAGTGTTTTGATAAAACAAAGCGTTGCAAGTTTAAACTTGCAAGTCATTCTGCGCCCCCCTTTTTTATTGAGTCATTAAGTACACTAAGTACTTGAAGTAAAAAAACCCAAGATTATAAAAAACTAATCTATATATAAAATTCTCGTGTCACAGTGTTTGTAAAACTCCTCCGAAACGGCCTGACCGATTCTTATGAAAGGATTTTGTATGATATGAACCCTGTCCCCACCCTCCAACAGCCACGGGATGCATGTCCATATATTCATTAGGACCCAAAAAAAGATAACATACCTATTTTAGTAGCAAGATCAATGGGAATTTTTTCCGACTGCGAATCGTCAAGGTCGTATTATCGCGGTCTTAATGGAATGCCACTGGACAAAGGTAAAGTAGCATAAATAATTTGTTTTTTCTAAACACTGGAGTAGGTGTGTAATACTTATAGTACTATAATTACCTACTTATAAAATATAATAAGTAGGTATCTCAATTGATTTCTAACACTAATCTAAGAACTTAAATCCTTGAAACACGTCCCGAAACACCAGTCCATAATATATCCATACTATGTAGATAAAGTAGGTAGTTATTTATTGTTAAAATTATTTAGTATTAAATAACAACATTGATAAGTATATTGATATTGAACATAGGTAAATACTATGTAAGTAGATGATTTGGCCTTAACTTCTAACTGGAAACATTTTTTTTGAATAGGTAAAGGTGGCCTTTAACGAAATAAAAAATAGAAATTAAAATCTCTTCAATAATTAAGTAATAACAAAAATAACTATATTATATGCGCCAGTGTTATTCAGTATCTACGTTATTAAAGGAAACGTATGCGAATTTGACTATTATTACTATGAAGGTCTGTTGACAATGTTAAAAAACCGTTATACTGCCTTTAATCATTAGCTCTGCCCTCATAAGCCAATAGGCGTTATTGCAAATTCAGTAGTCAAAGCAGCTTCAATTCTCTCTCATTAGTAATAAGGTTGCATTGGCTACAGGGGTTCTGTCTTACCTTATGTTATGCAAGGCAGAGCTAGTCTATGTTCACTAATTTGATTAGATACAACTGCACCCGTTCTCTAGACTAGGTAGTTTTGGGTTCACTACATATTTTCTTTTATTAAAGACGTGTGTAAATAAATTAATTTGATTTGTATTTAAAGGTAAAGTAGGGTAAATTAAATCAAAGCTCGAGCGACGACAACCACTATCAATGACCGAGACCGGCTAAGCGCCGATGGCTGCGGTTTTTCCTTGTTTCGACGTAGGTAACTTTTTATAACGGGTCCAGAAAACCAGTATAAATGCCGCTGATCTTCGCAGTGGTTGTGTCTCGAAGATATTAAACATGTAAGTAATGCAATTAAATGTTTATAAATAAATTATTATCTATATATAATTTTTTGGTCGGTTTTATGTATACTGGTCGCGTTATATCTTATTGTAAGGATAGGAATATGATTATTAAAACTAAAAACCCAATAAACGGTTGGCTTTTTATGTTTTAGTTTTTTAACGCAATGGTCTTTGGTGTTAAGGTTCTAATTGGATTTGGTCATTGCGAATTATGTTGTTATTATTAAATTGATAGAGTTAGTTACAAAAAGTGAGAATGCAATTTTTTTTAAACAATAACCCGGTCCCGGTAAGTACTTATGCTAGCCATTAGAAATCTGCATCAATAATAAGAATAATAATGAAACTACGAAATATTGTAGAATTGCCTATTAAATAATAATAGATATTAAATAAGTAAGTACTAGTTTAATACTGTTGTATATGTATGTAAATTTTAGAGAACTCATGTACCTATGTGGGTATAAAAAGTAAATAATTAACCTTATACATTATAAATATTCTAATTTATGATTCTTTTATACATCTGTTACTTATAAGACGAGTGCAGTAGGTACCTTTTTATTATGTTGCCGTAGGTACTGAAGCATGACAATCCGTTTTGTTTATTTATATACCTAAATAGGAACTGAACCATGTTTTTGTGAAAGAGTCTAATCAAAAACGTGCCTGTGCAACCGTCGTTATGTCACGTTCGTTATGTTTAAAGCATTAACAGTGGTGGTCTTGGTCTTCTATGTAGGTACAGTCAACCAATTTGATTTCTAGGCCACTTTGGACTATGTTAAAGTGACGTTGTCAACCAAAACGTAAGAGACTCCCTATGATTTGGTTTACAACGTCACGTTGACAAAGTCCATTGTGGCCTAGGAATCAAATTGGTTGACTGTATGTTGTCTCATACCCACAGTACAAGCCTACAGCTTAGCTTGGGAATAGATCAATTTGTGCGAGATTGTCCCTAAATATTTGTATATTTAACAATATCATCTTGACCGTCATAAGATACCTAACTACATATTACTGAACATGTAGAGGAAAACATAAATGAACATTGTAATTAATAATTTTATTATGAGGAACCATCTTATCTAGGCAAAACATTTGGTATCTTCTGCACGTATTAATGAACTGGCTGAATTATCTTCATTCGTTAACTTATAACAACTTTTTCATTTGGTTTTTGTAGTTATTTACCGAGAAAAAAATATTGAATATTATTATTATCAGTGTTTGCTACGCCCACTTTAGACTATGTTCTTAGGGCCACAAGCACAGCAAATTTAACACTGGGTTACCAACACTAACTCGAGTTAGTAAACGTCAGATTCAAACGAAAACTGACACTTTAACTCGAGGTAGGGCCACTTGCACAGAAAATTTTACACAGGGGGCACTAACTAGAGTTAAAATGACAGTGGTTGTATGAATCTGACGTTTACTAGCTCGAGTTAGTGTCATAACTCATAACCCAGTGTTACACTTTCTGTGCAAGTGGCCTTTAGTGTCTTAGTAACCCTTAATTGGGCAGTGGCTATATATTTCCCACATTACAACAAAAAAACATTAGTGTAATTTTTTTTGTGCAAATGGCCCAATAGTGGTCAGAATGGCTGCGATTGCAAGAGCGTTACGTAGGACTAGCTGTGACGTAGTAAAGACCATGCGGCGTTAAAGCTCTTTAGCCACTAGCAGTAGTTTGTTTATTTATTACGTTAGTACCTAAATAATGAACACCTTTTAAAAAAGTTCTTGTGTAAGTAAGTAAGTAAATTTAATAAAGTTCTCATCTCTGATTAAAATTATGCCTTGCTTGCGAGTAAGTTCAGTGTTTAAATAAAAAAACCGACTTTTACAGGGATCAGAAACAATGCTTAATTTACCTAGTTCTACCTATTGAAAGTAGGTATACCTATATTTAAAGGTAAAAGATTAAGGTTAGGTTTGGTTAGTTTATTAGAAAATATCAACATTTAGCATTCCAATATATATTTTTTTTTATTACTGATTAAAGTTCGTTTACTTGCAGAAATATGGCGACCTTCCACTCCGTAGTCATAACAATGGCGGTAGTTGCTCTTGCGCAGGGTCAACGACCTTCATTCGCCGGCACGAGGCCGATTGGCTTCCCTGAGGTTACCACAACAGCTGACCCACTAGGGAATCGGTAAGCGTAATTGTTTTGTGTGCATGAATCACGTGTAAGTACATTTTTAGGGGTCACAATTAGGCGGTAAGGTGCGCGGTGTAAGAGGAACGCATTGTTACCTGCAACACTGTTGTTCTGGCTAATCCTTTACAGTCTGGTTTGAACTTATCCTAATCGTCCTGCCATCTTCTTTTTGGTCTGCCTCTACTCTGGTTCCCGTTACTTGGGATCCAGCCAGTCGTGATCTTCCTCCATCGGTCCATTCCATTTTAATATGGCGGTCTTCCTTTCCCACATCGGCAATCGGAGCGCCAGTCGGTGTTTCTAATAGGATCGGATCATCTTAAATACTACGCTCCATGGCTCTCTGGTAAACCTTTAGTTTAGCCTTCTGAATTAGGTACATCTTATCATTTAGGTAATAATTTAACAATCAATTATTAGTAGCTGGTATAATCAGATAAGATGCTCGTAAATAGATGAGCTCGACCCATTATTGTTATAGGCGAACCTAGAGTAGGTACCTACATTCGATAATTTGATTGCAACTATGGCCGTCTTCTACATTGGTCTTTACACCCATTGTTATCATAATTGTTTTTTAACTCGGACGCCGTTACTGTCAACAGCTATTATAACATTATCAATTAGGTAAGTGAAAGACGAAGAAACCCCATATTCCTATCACGAAATCGCTTCGGCCGCATGCATACGTGTGTGGGTGAGCATCTAACACATGTACCGCCTAAAGATTATCTAGGTATCAAAAATATCTACACAGCTCTATATCACTGGCAATAAGGTCCATGTTAACAAACTGTTTGACGCGATGATATTGCTCTTGACTACAAACGAATGACATTCGCAATGAAATATGAAATAAGTAAACAAAGTGAGTGCGTCAGCTTTGTTCTACATTGTCATGGTCACGGTAGTTTTACCTCTACACTCGGAATATTGTATCCCAGCGGTTGACGCACTTACGGCTAACGTCGTAGCTTCAAATTCGAATTGACAGTGGGGCCACAGAACAGGCTCTACACTAGAATACACCAATTTACCTGATTTGTTATGGTAATTATCGTACAAAATGACGCAGGTTATTTAGGGACCGCCCCGCCAGCTTCTTCATTTCTTTTTCCTTAAACATTTTGCATTCAATAAAAATTCTTTTGGGCTTACGTCATTGAAGATAAATATATGCATGTACCTGCATCTGTTTGTGAAATTCCTTAGGGTTAGAGACAGAAGTAAGCCAGTTTCACCATCTGGGGAAAACCTACTGTGCAATGTATAGGTACTGTGACTTACTTTGGAAAATAAATACGAGTATCATTCATTCATTCATTTATTAAGAACGTACGCTTGACAATATTAATACTATCGGTGCAAAAGCGTATTGGTGTGTACATCGTTATTCTAGATCTAGTCAGCTAGTGACAGGTTACTTTTCTATCTGCATATTTTTCGGAGACTGAAATTAGTAGAGTATAAAATTTATACGATTCCGCGTCGAGACTTGGTCCTTGGGGTCCTGCCTGGAGCTCTAAGCTTATTCAAGAAAATGTCAAAGAAACTAATTGACGTCACTAGAGACCGAAGAGCTGGCAGTTTCCTCGTTCAACGAATTAGTTTAGCCATTCAACGAGGAAATGCTACCAACATCTTTGCTACAATGTCATTGTTAGATTTAATGTTTTATTTTAATTTCAGTTATGGGTATTATATATTCATTTTATGTCATTTGACAAAAACACCAATATAAGTCAGTATTTTAACTTAACTCATAAATGTTCTTTATTTTAGGTTTGGCGAAACCGGTGGAACAACAGAGAGACTGCCAGTAGAAGCCAAAGGAGACCGAGGTTTGATTGAGAGAATCAGCAAGTTGCCCGTAGACCAGCAACCATTCTGGTATCTCAATTGGCAGGCTTTGGAAGCGCAAAGAAAAAACCCTCAAACCTACCCGCAAAGACCTAGTCAGTTCGGGGAACCATTAAATATAAATGCAGCCAATTCTGGAATTCAAATTCCCAACCGCGGAAACTTCAATTCTAATTCTGGAACACCTAATTCTAATTCCGGGACTCAAAACTCTGGAGTTCCTAATTCTAATTCCGAAACTCAAAACTCTGGAGTTCCTAGTTCTAATTCCGGAACTCAAAACTCTGGAGTTCCTAATTCAAATGATCAGCTTGGGAATAGGAATGGGGGGACAGGTCCTCATTTAAGTGGGAATACTAAACCAATGGGTAATTACAGGACTAAATAGTAACTAGAATTGTATGAAGAGTAATATTTTGTATTTGTAATGACATTCTAAGACTTTTGTATGTAGTGAAATAAAATTATAATTAAATGTAATAAACCACATATATTGACTTTTTAAATAAATAAAACTTAATAACTAATACTTAAACATAATTTATGAAATTGTATAAATAGAAAAATGCGATGCTTACAACTACACATAGACGGACTCAAGAGATGCTCTTTTCTTGAGTTCACGTTAGTATCTTAACTATAAATCTACAACTATTTACAATATTAATGATAATTTCAAAGAATTGTTTAACTAAACGTAAGTATTTTGATATTATGCAGAGCTCTGGGGGCCTAAAGATACCAATATACAAGATGCTTAATGCTTGCTATCGATTTCTGAATACCGACAAACTTATGTAGTTGGCATGACAGTGGCCTACGCGATAGAGCGTGAAACGTCAATCCCATACATTGTGTCAGCTCTCGAAAATCGCTAACGTTGCCGTGTTGGCGTCTTGTCCAGGCCCCCGTTAGTGAAAAAATATAAAAATACTAATACTGCAAACAGTTGTAGAACTAAGTCTTTCTAAACAGAGATGTTTACATGCACAGCCGTAAGTGATTGATAATTATATATATTTCTCAGAATCAGAAATGAAGCTAAATCTAATTTTACCACATTACTTTATGTAACAATTATGAAGAACAAGGACGCTAGCGCAACTAGCATACGTGATGATAGTGTACCTATCCTTATCTATCTGGTCTAACCCGAAGAAAACACACTAAGCGATAAGCGAGAAGAGAAAGGGCTGCTACTAGATCTACGCAAGTATCGATATATCAAGCCTACATTAGGAAAACCATGATGGGATTTATTGACGTGAGCTATTTCCGATTGCAATTCGACGAATCTCAAATTCATGCATGTTTATTATATTCCATTTCGGCTTGATGGGCTAGGGAGTCTAGTTAAAATGAATTCTGCAAGCGCTAAGAACGACATAAATCAAAATATGTATTAGAATTGACGTAAGCTTTCGAGCGTTTGCTGACGTCAATTAACTACATAGTTAAATATTTCTACAGTCGTTACATTACCTTTACAAAAAAAATCGTTGAATTGAACTTCTTTAAGATTTCGCCTGGTTTTCATGTCGTTTATTTCAGAAATTTCTCTGGGTAACTAATATGGTCTATTTACTGGTAAGTTGACGATTCGATTTTAAGATTTGATTGAGTAAAAACTATCTATCTATACATGGAATCTAGTGCATTTAAATATAACTGAAATACGTCTGACCTTTAAAAGGAAGAGTTTGTTTCAACTTGTAGTCGTTTTTTAAGTACAAAGCAATGAGACTGAATACGCGTATTGGTCAAATAGAAAAAACCAAATTGTGTGTGCGTTTCGTAATAGCTGCATTTTGTTTACTAAATTTAAATGCACCAATGAACTTGTCGTATTCCGCCGTTGTACATTATAGTAAAACTAGCGACCCGCCCTCGCTTCGCTTCGGTTTATGTGAGTTTTCTGTAACACCCGTACATAAAACAGAGTTTATTATACATGAAAACCTTCCTCGTGAATCACTCTATCTTTTAAAAAAAACCGCATCAAAATCCGTTGCGTAGTTTTAAAGATCTAAGCATACATAGGGACAGACAGCGGGAAGCGACTTTGTTTTATAATATGTAGTGAAAAACAGTAGTATAAGTAGAGAGAGCATGTGCCCTTCCGTAGCTAAAGAAGCTTCAACATTTGTCAGCCTACAATAAGGTTTTCTCTAGAGAGGACAGTTCACATAACTAAGTATTACTAACACCAAAACCTTTATTCAGACATTTGCATTATTAGGAACTTGTCTTATTTCTAAGGCCATTAAGCTCTTTAAATAAATAGCAAGATTTTATAGCCAAAGTCATGTTGGATTTAATTAGTTTAATAAAACGAAGTGTTACGAAGTACCTTTAGGTAGAACTAGGAGAGAACAATTGCAGATAATGTTTACGAATTTCTATGGGCAAATTTCGTAACTTGGAAATATTTCCAATTCGACTGTCACCAAAAACTGTCTTATATTCAATAACTATTCAAACTAACAAGCATACATTTAATTAAGTATAAAGCTCGAAGCCCGTATTATTTAATACGTCATTTTATCTTTTTTTTGTGATGAGTAGTCAATTTCTAGCCTGTCATAATCACGTCCACTATTAGATGATATGTAGAGTGTCAATGAATCCATTTTTTTTTGGAGGATCTGTGAGCGAGACCTAATTAAATTACTAAACGATAATTCAGCCTCATTTCCATTGTTATTTTAAGAGCGAAGCCCAATTTAGTTCGATTTACAAATCGTTCAATACTTTCGTGGTTCCCAATCTTATTTTAAACCTAAGTGCATTTTTAAAGGCCACTAGATAAAATAATCAGTCGTAAATAAGTCTCAAAAAATATCGATAGAACTATCGATGTTCAAGCAACACTTAGTTTAAAAATATTGTAATACCAAACATTTGGTATCGTTACTCTTAAAGTAAACACTACGAAAACGTAATGGGCACTCGTATTAATAAGTTCATGAGCTAAAACTCTTACTCGTAAGTACAAAAATATAATCAAATTATAATCATTCATTTGATCGAAAATGCAGACATTCTAACATCTATTATCTAATCATGCTGTTAATATAACATTGACATTGGAGTACATTTCATCTTAATTTTATTACCTTAGGCATAAATACAGAAGATCTGTCACAAATACAGACAGTGTACCCGATAAAAGATATTATTGGATCGTCTCACGTTCATATAAATATAAACATGATTACACGACTTAGTACCTATTACAATTTTCACATGAATTCTGTTCGTACGAACGCGTGACCATATATATTTGACTATCAGTATAGTCGAATATATCTGCAACGCGATCAAAGTACGTCGCATTGTCCGCGAATGACTGCTACTTACAACGACGCAATCACAAACCTGTTCGTTAAATTAATTAAATACTAAAGTTTGTTCAGTAAACAACCAAAATCTCAGAGATTGGTAAACTAATAAACTAAAGTACTTTACAACTTCTCGATGAGATAACCATTGCAAAATTTATCTGGTAGCAAAATTATACATAAATAATACAACACAATTCTAAACCTTCATACTCATACTTATCGAATTTATCGTCAGTAACTTACAGCACTAGGCTTAACCATGAGGTCAGTCAGACCGACATAACTCAGATTAATTACATGCATTTTGCCATCTCGATAACTATTTTTACTTAACCCTCATATAGCATTAAGTAAGCACTGAAATAGTATCAAGCATTATTCGACCATTTTGCACTCACGATAAACAATTCTAAACGAAAAATAACAAATCATTGGCTTTGATGTACTTTAAAAATATAAATTAGATTTTGTGATTACCGCGCGATTATGGTCATCGTGCATACAGCCAAGATGGTCGAGGCTATCGGCACAGATTGGGTAACACTTGCAGCTTTGGTGACAGCCGGCAACCGTACACTCTTGTAGTTGCAAGATTTTTCACCTGTTTCGTTACTGATCAGTTCCGTGTAGTTTGGGTACTTCTGGATTTGAATAGGCTGAAACAAGAGGTACATTTAAAACAAGAAAAAAACACAAGTCCTGCGCCTCTATCCTACATTAAATTTCACCTATTGCATTTGTATTTGTGTTCGACTCGGCCGACATGACTGTCAAGTAATGACTATATAGGAGTCATAACATAACTTACACCTATTGTTATCGTATTGTCCACGTCATTAATGGTCATATTTACTTGACAGTAATAGCGGCCGATTTATTAATAGTACGATAACATGTCAAAAGCAACATGGTTTTACCAAGTATAATAGACCCCAGGCCCCTATACCACAAAACTTTACAAGCCTACAATTTAACAAATTTGTCAACTTTTTGTATGGAGATCCGTACAAATTTGTCAAATTGTACGCTTGTAAAGTTTTGTGAGATAGGGGCCAGGTCTCAGGTATGTATGTGCATGCTTGCACTCATGTGTGTTTGACATTTCGCTTATCCAACAGAATAATGACGCGAATGCAAAAACACGATTTTGAGATTAATGTCATAAATGATCTCTACCGTGGATGAAAAAGACAGAACTGCAATCCTTACGATTACCGCTGGATGGAAATTCTTCTCATTATTCTTTTGGATGACCGATTCGTTAACATACCTATTTGTTAGTATAGTGTTAGTTAACTTTTATATTGCAAATTATCATCATCGTCAAAACTAGCAATCTTTATAATGGAGTTAAGATGATAGATATATCTACTAAACTCAACTAAACTCCATTACAACTAAGTAACTACAAGTCTTTATTAAGGTTGCATAAACTTTTTATAGTGTGTTTAGGTCAAATGTTTTGCCAAGTTTGACCCTCTTCCGTCATAAAATTCAACAAAGGGGCTATAGAACTTTTTAGTTCGATTGTATCCTTAAGTATAAAGGTATGAATATGAATGTATGCCACACTAAAAAGAAAAAGAAACACAAAAGGTATGTACAAAGGCGAACTTACGGATAACTAAACGTAGAACAATTAAAGTTAAAGAAGATAAAAATGAAAATAGCAAATAAATACGTAGAAATATATACAATACTTACATACATACAATACTTCCATAGAAAAGAATAAACTATTAAACTAACTTTATTTTTAAACAGCTAAAGGCCGTAAATACGAAACAGTGGCGCGTGCAGTGGAGCGCTCAAGCGAGCTTAGCGTACATTGTTGTGTGCAGCGTGCACTAGATTTTGTTAAATACGTTGAGTGTACCAGCGTGCACGCTTAATACAGCCCCTTCCACCTCTTCCACTGATCACGCAGGTTAACTGCACTTTGTAAACGCTGCCACACAAACACTAGGCCTAGTAAAGACGCATAACGCTAGGTTAGCAATTTTCGAAAATCTACAAAATGTATAGAAGTGACGGATGCTTATGATAGATTGTTCGATCGCTTATGTCAACTCCATACATTCTAAGTCGATAGAAAACAGAAACGTTAGCAACACTACGCCCTCAGGGGCCGTAGCCAAGATGCCTTACGATAACTAGCGTTTCTATTCGTTTCAAGTATTCAAAACAACGCCCCCCTGTACCCGCCCCGCCGATTTGAATTTGAGGCCTAGTTTTTCCCTGTCTATTAGTTTGTTTGTTTGCTAGTTGGCTTGTCATCGCCTAATATCTGGACTTTTTATTAAAAACTTAAGTTTAGAATTTAGGGTCGCTTTTTTATGCTAATAAAATTCTTATCCATCTTATCCTTTCATAACCGTGTTGCATCCATTGTCCAAGATAAAATACATACCGCTCCCCATTTGTCGTCTCTCTTCTTGCAGAAAGTCATATGGCTCCCATAAAACAGCGTCTTCTCGACTTGTTCCGTAAGCAACGCTACCGACCACGGCATCTCGTTTATGTGGGCCATGAACGTCTTGTTCCGGAACTCTGGAGGATCTTGGATTATTAGCTCCTCTGTGGACAAAAAAGGTTTCATTAGGTATTCAGTTAAACGAACGAATCTACAGATCAATACTCTTCCTTGACGACTGATTATTCAATTCGAAATTCGACAGATAACGCTCAGCCTGAACCGATGAACCTAGCGACAGTCGCGACTTGAATAAAGAGTATAGATACATACATAATCGTACTTCAAATTAAGAGGAAATATTCATTTAGTCGCAATAGGCTTATTAACCCTAATTAATTAATTAATTAGGTGTACATCTGAAGCAAAGCTGTGGTGGAAGCGAAACGTCGACAATGACTCAGCGGGACTGAGAAAGACTGGAAGCGTTCAAAATGTGGTGATGGAGACGAATGGAAAGAATTAATTGCATTGACAACAAGACGAATGAGGAAGTACTTAGCAAAGTGAAGGAAAAGAGAAGTCTAGTGCAGACAGTAGAAAATAGACGATGGAAGATGTTTGGTCATATATATCTTTATTGCCGTTATCTGACATCTTTTCGATTTGTAACCAAAGATCGGTTCACTATTTGTCAATCATCAAACATACTTAAAGAAATACAGAGAACCCCTTTTTTAAATAGAAATGTTGCAGTTTTATATGTAGCGGAGCGAAGTATAATTAGGTGATTGAAAGAAACTTTTCAACACTTAAAGACACGTTGCGGTTTTGCGGTTGCGGGGTTTGAATACACAATGTAACAAACAAAACCGCACGCAAAAACTGAACAATTGGGTGGCTTTTCTCACGGAACAGGCGTGATTCCGCCAACGAGCTATATATAACTCTGTCTAAGAAAGAAAAGGACGATAAAACAAATAATCATCGAGTTAATGCAAAAAAATGTGATGGCAGTGAAACGACCAGCTATGACAGCACCGCCAGCGTTAGATATCGCAACTAAGCGATATTTTGAAGGCATCTCAAGGAAATGTGTCAAATTTTCCATTCCTTTTTCGAATTTTAACCATTAGTTAGTTTAACTACTGATCAAACAACACGGCCTAAGTCAGTTAACATACGCTCATTGAATGCAAAACAGACACATTCCAAAATAATTTGCTCTTGCATTAAAAATCTTATACGAATAGATTCTAATTTTAAAATGCAACACTGACTCATTTTGGAATGTGTCCGTTTTGTATTGAATGAACGATATATATAACTTCCAACTTAGTCCCAATGGACTTCAGGCATAACAACCGCCTGGAGAGAACTTCCCTATTAACGTCTCTTCCTACATCGATGACCCCAACGTTATCATCATCCGACAGTAGCTCAACGATTTAAAACAGTATCTTGACTCATAGTCCTAGTCATAGAAATTCAGCAACCACTGGCCGACTGAACTATTGATAACTTACTCATTAATGCAACTCCTTGGTCATCTCCCTGCATTGCTCTCTCGTCAACATTGTGTGGATGAACATCATACTCCAGTTGTGGTGCGTAGGACTCTACGGGTCTGTGAACAAATTGACTATTAAAACCGGGAATGAGCATGACGGTCCCTTGAAGCTGTAAGACAATCAAACTTCTAAGTTAGCAAAAAGTTAGCAAAAAAAAATGTATATCTCGACACTCCCAAGCGTATCAAAATTTATATGGAATTTGCCGTTGATCTCGAACTATCGCAAAAGTCCTCATTTTGAATTTAGTTAGCCGTATCATGTGGGGTATCGTATCGTGGCACAAGCTAAAACAGATTTTTAATAAGTTTTATGATGTATAGTTTTCGATTTATGACGAAGAATGAAAAAATATACTATTAGTACGGAACCTTCGGTGGGCGAGTTGAACTCGCACTTGTCCGGTTTTTGGAATCTCATCACACTAAAGCTCACCACTTTTTATATATCGTATTTTTAAATCTCATTGGGGACTGGTGTTCTTACGCCTATGATAATATACGTCATGTGACTTACTCCTACAACTACTTATCAGTGAAATTTAATAACGATAACTAAGTTGACAAAATCCATATGAATACTTACTCTGAAGATAAGAACCGGTTTTCCACTTCTAACATACTCTGCCCGACAAACGCTTTGACGCCGAAACTTTCGAAGAATTCTTGGACTGGTGTCATGGAGTAACAGCCCGCGAGCTCCGTGCGCGGATAGTACAGGATGAACGATAGACACATTTCCTGGAAGGTAAATTAAAGTTTAAAATGGATACATAAGTATACGAAAAACCATCTCGTTCGGTTTCCCAAAGAAGAATGGAAAAAATTAAGGGAACTTTTGCATGCCTTTTAGAACGAAAGTTTTTTCATTAAAGTTGTGTCTTGATTCAACGTATCTTGACGGAACTTTGTAAACTTTAATTTAACTGTTATATGGAAAATACCACGAGTGTAATATGGAATTTACGGCAAATAGCATTTTCTGTCAACGTGTACCATATTTTAAAAGTTTTAAGCCTAAAGTTCTAACCATATTGGATAACAAGGTATTTTGTGAAGTTGTAGCATTTACCTGTGAAGCTGAGTAGCCGCCCAGGATAGGCTTATCTCTTGCCGAACTGTCATACGTGCATTCAGTGATTAAAGTGTCACCTTTGAAGAATCTTCTACCACCAGGAACAATACGAGATTGTTGGTAACGGACGTCATAGGAATTTTCCTGAAACAAAGTTTATTGATAACAGCGCTATCTAGTTTGCATACCGAGTATTAAGAACTAGCACATAACTTAGGTGGTCATCTATGAAATTAAAACTAACGCCATCTACTGAAACACCTACTAACTACGTTACCAAGCCATTGACTCACGACATGATCGTCAGCAGCGCCATCTAAACACGAAAGTATAAAGCGCGTTCCTAGCTTAGTGACACAGTCATGTGCTAGCTTAGTTTACAGTAACCGCAAGACAAACAAGTAAAATTGTTGGTAGTTTTAACGGTAGATGGCTCTGAAATTAAATATTATTCAAGTATCTTACCTCTGAGATTCTTGGTAATTCGTTGTTGCCTCGAATGTGCTTTAGGGAAATCTTTCTCGCTGTGCCGTGTGCGTGTAAAAGTACTGATACTATATTGATTCCTTGTTCAGGCATTGTCTGGAAATAAAAATCAACGTTTAGTTAATAAAGTTTATAGTTTAAGTAATAATAATAAACATCAACAGACAAACCTAACCACCATATTTTTCTAAAATTATTTTATTGTAAAGTATTTTACTTGTTTTTTCTGGACAAATGAATTAATAATTGAAAGGAAAAACGAGTTGCTATTCAGTAAGTATTTCAATAATTAAGCAGTAGGTCCTAAAATAGTAGCTGTACTTCATCTACATTAATATCGTTAATTCTTTTGAATCTCTAAAATGCACTGTAAAAAAAAAACTGTTTCCTCTAAATATGCTAATAAGTACTTACCTACTTTCGATGGTTCACTATGGGCCGTAAGTTCAGGGGCGCTCAGTCAGCAATGGAAAGGGTAATGCTTGGCGTTTCTTTGCGTGATAGAATTAGAAATGAGGAGATCCGCAGAAGAACAAAGGTCACCGACAAAACCAGCGCATTAGTAGACCGAAGTGCAATGCGCAGGGCACAAAGCTCGAAGAACCGACGGCCGTTGGGATGAAAGGATCTTGGAAGGAGGTGGTAGGAAGTTGGTTGATGTAGGCCGATTAGATTGTTCTCGCTGGGACTCAAGAGGGAGGCCTATATTCATCAGTAGACGACTACAGGCTGTAATAATAAAACACTTACGTTATTAGTACACTCCGGGCTGCAAATCCCCACGGTCCGGAACTGCCTCTGCAGGGGCGGTATGATGTGCAGCGACGACACGCCGATGCCGGACCCGAGCAGCGCGGCGTCGTGCGCCCGCACAGCTGGCGTGTAGTGGACGCGGATACCAGAGTTGTCTAGCACTGGACATAGAGGGCATTGGTGAGTTAGGAATAAAAAATAGTACCTTAATTTATTTGTTTATTTACTTGTTTAAACTTCTTTGCAAAAATAAAGTATAAATGGCGGATTACATTACGAGTATGATACCTACAAGTGTGCTTAGTTGGCCATTAGTCATCATGATCATTCAGTTAAGGTTGGATTAAAGCACGAGCCGAGCCGCAGGCGAGGGCAATAGAGCCGAGAAATAACCAATCTTTACGCATTTCGCGTAGTAAAATTTGATAGTCTTTTGTTTGTTTAATTACATTTTAACGTGTCATACAAGATTTAGTAGCTACATCGGCTTTCTGTCTGATATTTCAAGATAAAGGGTACATTAATGAACCCACCTTGGTGAAGAGCCGAGTTGTCGTAATGAACCTCGAGCATGTAGTAAGACACGCCCGACCTCTCGCCCAGAGGGATGCCAACATTTTCGGGGAGGAATTCACCTGGAAATAACAAAATTATTAGTGTGTCATGTCGTCCCCCAAGCTCAGTAATATCACAGATAATATGAAACAATTCATTGACGTAATCAGGGAGGAAATGCTGCCAGCATATTTGGCACTGCGTGCGCCCTACTTAGTTTTATTTAATATTTAAAATTAAGTTTTTATTTTTAGGGTGATGGCCACTTTTGGCCACTTTAACAGGCTAACAGATACTAATAACGTACTGGATTACTGGTAATTAGGTAACTTAAGCGAAATAAATGATATTTTATTATATTAGATAGGGATTACCGAATAAAATACTGCACTTGGCAGTCCTAACCAGAACTATGTTGATTTGCGACGCCGCGCCGCGCCATAGTACAATCACAACTTACATTGCTGATCCACTGTATAACTCTATCGCAGAAACACAATTATTAATTTTGACGTTATTTCTTACTCGTGAGTTGCGTTGTAATTTCGACAGGGTTCTATGGTCGCTCACAAATAGAGTTGATGGTCATGTTTTGTACCGTACCTGTACCCTGCGCACTACATTCTTTAATTGAGATCCAAATGTACCGATTGATATTACGGAATAAGGGTTAGTTTTGATTAATATACCTAGTTATTGCTATTTAAGACTTGGAAAGGTATTATTTTCTTCCTAAATCAGCACTTCCGCGACAATTAATTACAAGGTCGGGGACTATCTACTTACGTGTTGTAAAAGGAAAACTTAAAAAAATATATATTCCTAATTCGTTTTTTACGAGAAAATAAACCGATCGGAAACCATTTAATTTGCAATGACTTGTAAATGTCAGTTAAGTAGTCTATCTAGGAATAGAAAACCTTTCAATGACAATTTCAACTTCAAAAGTAAGTTTTTTAAAAAATGTTTCCGTAAATCCGTATTTATCAGGGAAGCCAATCAGTTCCGGCCGCCATACCATACCTGATTGGTTAAACCGGAAACCGCACGGATAGTTTTTTTTTCCTTTTTATTTAACACGGGATAGTGGTCTGTTGTTTAAGCAATCATTTGTTAGTTCAACCGATACGTCGTATTGCCACCAATAAATAATTATATGATGTAAAAATAATTCGGGAGTTTGCGGTTGGACTGATTCCACTATTGAATATATGAAGTTTCAGCTAAAACCTGCCAAGTTCAGGACAGTGAAAGGGACATGTCTATACGGAAAACGTCCAAAATAATGTGTTCCATTTCCGCCTTAGGCGTCTAAATTAGAAATTGCCTAAACAACTGTCAAAGAGGATTATGTTTTTCGGGTGTACGTTATTGTGTATGTATGTGGATACTTTTATATTTCTCTCTTTTTGATCTATCAGCTCAACGCCTGGTCAGATGGGAAACTGCAGGGTATCATTGGATTGATATGAAATGGCGTGCAATAATAGTCCTTATTTTAACCTAAGACTCAAAATGCTGACGCTGCAGAGGTACTGACAGCCTATCTAAAACACAGGGTTTTAGGGTGCTTATCTTAACTCTGTGTTGAAGATGTCATGCAAGACGTAGTACATAAGTACTAAATTTCAGGATCCAACTCATCAGCGCTGATGGTGTAGGGGTATGTTTTTAATATATTTTCTAGAGAGGCAGTCAGGGTTTAAAAGCTCCGACTAAGGGCTCTCTCATCTGATCTGCATGTGAAGATTTTTAAATCTTCGGTTCATCATGTATGTAGTTATTTACAGTGTAATCTAACCTTTAGAACCCATAGCCCAAGCAGCAACCGGTGTGACACAAATCGCCCACTCTGAAGGCCTGTTGGGCCCATATAAAGCATCAGGCGATGAAGCCCATTCATTCCACGAACGCTTATCCGGATCATCAGCACACTCATAAAGAACCATATGATGAACTGGCGAAGGGCTATTCTTGTCTATCGTAGCTACACCGTCTCTGATTGGTCGGCTGTCAATCAAGGGTTGGTAGCCAACGATGTGATGTTTAGTGGGTAGGTCGGGGGCCTTGAAGATTCTGCACCAGAACAGAGTGGCCTTTGCGTGTGGAATGGTTTGCTGAAAAACGATTTAAAGTCAACTTAAGTTGTTTGATAAATTTTGGCTATACGATACAGTATCGTCGAAATTCAGAAACATGAACCGAAGATAAGAAACATGAGCAGACCAACGGATTATTGGTGGGTTTAATACTCTATCTAAATATATCAATACTCTACTAAATTAAGGAGAAAATTAAATTTAAAAGATGATTGGGCACTTGCACCAGTTCCAAATAAACTAAGTACCTAATTAGGTATAAGTTGATTTAGATAGGGCGGTTAAAGGTGTTCGTAATTCTAATAAAAGGTAATCGTAGAAATGACTTTCTCTCGACTCGATTGCAGTTTTAACATTACAACCGTGAATGAACCCTCTTATCACCTTGGCCACCTATACAATAAAGCTACTTACATTTATCAACCGAACATCCCAGTGCCTCAAGGGTATGGTGTCTGGTTTGGCCATGGGTAACAGCAGCCGAAGCGGTCTGGAGCCACTCTTCACGTGCTTCGGCAGTTCTCCGTCGGAGCCATCAGGACCAAGTGCCCAGAGAACTTGAGTTGTGTCTTCCTGTTAAACATTAAGATGATTATAATCAGACGCTGTAAACATTCTAAACTATAAGAGGAAGCGGCTTTCAAACTATTATTCATACGATATACAATTGCTACTTAACGCATTCACTGCCACACAATAAAAGCGTATTCCTGACTGTCAGCTTAGTGCCTTGAAAGAGATTTTACAGTATTCGAGCTTCTTATAAAACAAAAGAGAAGAACAAATACTTAAACGAATCAAAGCACAATACGCAAGAACGATCATCTCGAGATATTTAAATATAAGTTCACCGAATCACCGAACTAGATTAGGAAGCGGAATCATTAGCGCCCTCTTCAAATACCCCCTCTATACAAAGTTATGGATATATTCAATCATGCCTTGAATGCAAATCAGGCTGCCATCGTTATCCTAAAGATTCACTTTGTCGGAGGTGCTTCGTATAATTACTTTATCAATTTAGGACAGTGACTGTTTAATTTGAGGATAAAATAGGTTTTTGTCTGTGTGATGTAAGATTGTCAATTCATGCACCAATTCTAGAGCCAGTAACAAGATGAATGTGTACCTTCTACATACGCATGCCGCATGTTATGATGGCACTTCATTTAGCGTTGCGTATTCGCGTATTTGGAATATTTGACAGATAATGGCAAAATGGAAATGTGTCGACGGTATACTTGTCAAAATATTGGCATTATGTAGGTATTAGTGTATTTGAAAAATTAAGTTTACTTATAGCAAATACGCGTTACCGCGATGTCCAGTAAGATCACCTGGTAGGATCCCCCACTTACAAAATTAATAGGTAGGGGATCCTACCAGGTGATCTTACTGACCATCTCGCGCGCGTTACCGGTCACTGTCGGTTTTTTTCGCATAAGCAGAGAAGCCGGCTGTATTCATAAATCATATCATTTTTTAAATTATTTTAATGACAAACCTATTTGACATTTGTTATTGGGATCCATGAATAGCTGGTTCTATTGATTATTTGTACCGACTAAAACATTAGTCAAACTGATGCCGATAGGTAGTTAGGTACACATTCACATGGTGAAATACATTCAATCTCCCAAGGAACGCATCTTTAAAATTTTCCTAAACTACATAGGTACAATGCTTTACTCACACCAATAGCAAAATCCTGAATGTCACAAGTGTCCAGAAGTCTCCTGAACTCCACCGTAGTGTGGGTCGCATTCTGGTAGCCAGATACGAGCTCGTAGTTTTGGACGTCGTCGGCCACTGCTAGGTCCTCAAACTGGTTTCCATGGCAATCCTGAGGAAAAAAGTTCATGGTTAGTTTGACTCAGTTTAGGAAAAAAATTGTACACATTGTGTAAATAATGTCATGTCCGTATATAGCAAGAATAGGTTTAATTGACAAAGTGATTTAACGAACATCTTTAGTTTATGTGTTTATGTATCTAGGCTCGTATGGAATCAAACGCCTATGCACAACAATCAACATCTTGTTAGAAGCGACTATATATTTTTTCAGAGAAGATTTATACGAGTATATGTGTACATGTGTATCGTATATCGTCTACGTAACTAAGCCATAAGAAATAGAATAACATCGCTACTTTCCATTCTCGTATGCAGCGCTTTCAAGCAAATGATAATTTACTTGCAAAGGAAGACCAGGGTCGTAAATACTCGTTAAGGACCAAGAGTAACAAAATGAAGAGAAAGATACGGGAGCCTTTCTAAAATAGTTATTTTATCCCAACTAATTTTGTATACGCGAGTGTTTGTTTGTCATGAAACGATTCTCTAGAGTCCGACCAGCCAGTAGTGACATAAAAAAAAGGCTTGAAATTAAAAATATCACAAGCTGGTAACACGAAATGCATAGCGACTGGATAGGTAATCACAATGTGACAGCTTGTTTCATAGGTAAAATTGTTGCCATTTGAAGAATTTGAGAAAAATGCTTGTGTCACCACTCGCTGGTTGGACTCGATCTGTGAATTTACTGATGAGACTTTGGTATCACTTTTTAAATACATGTACTTACATGTCTTTTCTTTTTACTGATATTGGCATTAGATTTCAAGAACACGAATTCTAAAGGACAACAGTAACTACCCCATAACGTGTTGTATCTTTACCCTGGAGAACTCAACTTAAGATTTGTGTCTTAAGAAGCAATATTAAATCCCCAACAAAGTTAAAACGGATACTTTATTATTTATAAAATACTCAACCGCTACCCGCTTAATGGGGAAACGGGATAAAAGAAAAACAGAATTTCTCTCCCCAAGTTTATTTGTATTTGAAAACTCGATAAAAAGATACGGAAAACGTCGATTAAGCATCCGCAATTGATCGGGAACCAAACAAAAGTTTTCTCTAGATCATTTCAACGGAAACATTTAGGCCCGAGGGCGATAAAACCAAACCATCTCACCGGTAAAGAAATTACCTTTATCCTTTGTGTTTGGGATCGTACCTAAAGTTATTCCATTATTAAACGGCAGATGATTTAAAATAGGATAGCAGATGTCTTGAGGTGTGCAATAAAGATAAAATTGTTTTTTCCCTGGCAGATGTGAGGACACGTGCCGAGCCGTATGTCGGGAGCACCTGGCGGTTATATTACGAGGTACCAAATGTCAGCTGGTATGTAGAAGAATTTTATCTTTCCTGTCGGCTATCGACCCTTACAATTAGGAATAACTTAACCGCGTCGTCGCAAACTACATTTAAAGTTTATTGTATAATTTTAATCTTTTTTGCCTTATTATTTGTGACTAGCTTTTCAATCATTTCAATTTTAGGGTGCAGTTATTACTATTTTTTAATGTCTATTTTCAGATGGTTGTACCATTTGTTATTTTCTGTTATTTTGTTTCTATCCTCTTGCATTTTCCTTGATAATTCTACTCCAAGGTTAACTGGAAGAGACCCATGCGGGATAAGTTCGCCTATGTACATTATCTATAGTGATGCAAAAAAAAATTGTAATTGTTTATATGTCCAATAAAGAGTTTTCAAACATACATAAAATTAACCTTTTGCCTATCATGGATATACTATTTCTTCGCAAACGCTCATATTTTTTATTCTAAAATACAGGAGTGTCAAACGAAGATAGTACACTCATAGCCTCGTAAGGCCCAGTGTACATCACAATGTACAAAGTAAAGTAACACTTGTAACTCAGACCCAGTCAAATTGGGCTTTACCCACAAGTAAACGCCCAATGTACATTGCAATGTACAGTAACTTTTTCAAAGCATTCCATTAAGGTTTTACCGCCATTGGCCATTTTGATTAAACGATCTGAATGACAGATGCCAGAAGTGACGTTTGACACTTGAGGACAAAAAAAAAGTAGAAAAAAAAAAAATCCTAGACAAGTTCTTCACAAAAAAAACTGAAAAATAATTCTTGGGCCGCAAGTACATGTAGAGATATTGTACATTAGAATGAACATTGGGCGTTTAGATCTAATAGCATAAATTTTAGCTTGGGCCTTACGAGGATAACAATGAAAACTAGTTACTTTCTATGAAATTCTTTACAAAGTGACCCGCTTTCATTGCTCTTGACTATAGTATTTCTGTACATGTGTTTGAACAACATTCTCCCTTAGACGGACCAAAATAGATTGCGTTATAATAATCCTCCGGTAACCTTTGCCGAAGTCAAACACGTATAAAAATATCACAATTAAAAAGGGGCTTGATGAGGGGAAACATCCTTGCTACGACACTAAAAAGAAAGTTTCAAGGTTTCAACCAAACAAAAAGAGGGCAAGAGAATACACTCCAATTGATTTTAGGTACTATTACAGTAACAATGTTGATCATCTTAATCCATTTTGTCAAAAAATGTACCTTTTATCATTTTAATTGACTTCAAACAAACAATTTACCGATTACAAAGGTAGTTAAACAGGTAATGGAAACAACACACTTAAGTGGGGATATGACATAAAAAATCACCATTACACCGTGGGAACGAGCGACGTAAATCTTTAAATCTCGTACCATGCAGAAACCTGTTTGATGTATTTCATACTGCACATTATTATTTGCTACTCGGAGACTTCATAAAACGGTAAGAAGTCATCAGAGATTTTAGGTCTATTTCCGATATTGCCAAAGCAATATTGTGTTTCGTAGTAGTTGTACGTGTTTTTTTTTAAATTATATTTGTAAGTAGATATACACCTAACCCACTATTTATTTTAGATCCCCCAACTGATGGATCACCCAACAACTAGTCACTGAGAACGGCATAGATCTTGAACCATACGTTACTTTAAGATGACTTAAAAAAAGGTTCTTTAGCGGTGTTACACAAAATAACATTGTAGAAATCGTACATCCAAAAATAAATCTATAAATAACCTCACCGCATCATTTTACCCCAACTTATACTACTTCAAACCCTCCATTAATCCTAGGCCAACATTCCTCACAAACGCCAGATAAATGGGATCAGCATTGCGTAACAACGATTCTATTGTGCAATTTCATACCAAGTTCAAGCGGAAGCATTAAAATTCTTTCTACGTTCACACAAAAGAATAAGTTTCGAGAATCAGCCTGATGGTTTGCGCATGAGAATCGAGGGACACAATGGGAAACGCCATGTTAACGTCTGCGTCTACGTCAGATGGTCGTGATTCCCTGGTGCTAAGAATTGCCACTTACAAGACTTTTCCTTTCTTGTAGGTAGTGCGTAAGCACTGCTTTTTTTCAAATATTTACTTGTCCGAATCTCTACTTATTCGAAAGCTATCTTATGGAGGTATTTTATGTTACATGCGTATTTAATTGATATACGGAGGTAAGGTTTGGTTTGATTCATAAGCTTTATTAGAAAATAAAGTGTTCTATCAAAACATGGCATTAAGAATTATGAACTTTCGAAATTTCGATCTATTCTGACTCTTCGGAATTATGTATTGTAGGTGTTCGTTTTTTTAGCTTAATGGATAATCTACTCGTACTTACATGAGATTTTCACCACGCATAGACATAACTAATTTCAGCGTTTTACCGCCAGTCTTCTAGAGAAAGAACATTGCTATAACTTATATTAATAAGCAAAACTGCGCTTAGGTTCCATCTGGACTGCGCTGCGCTAAAGTTGCAAAATGCAATTTCTCATCAAACTTTTAGCCATACGAAATGGGCGGTGAACTTGCCCATGCGAATTCACGTTCATGTAGGTACATATATCTTGAGTTCTAGCCTCAGGTTTAACAAAAAAAAAACAGTCGGGATTCATAGTTTTATCTATGTACCGTAAAACTACACAATAGTCCAATTTTACTTTTCATATTATTCTAAAAATATGATATATTTAGCTGTAGCTAGAGTTTAGAGCAGTCAATTTTAGGCCAAACAGTACATATACCTAGCAAAAATAGCAGTTAGGTATCATATTTTAGAATAATGTAAGGAGGAATATTGGACTATTGTTGCAGGCTAGGACCATAGTTGAGTAGTTTTGGGGTACCTATGTAATTTTTTTTAGGTACCTAAGTCAGTCGTGGGATTCGTGGGCGTGTTTAGCATTATAACAACATAAGTCGATTCCAATTTTGCTATCTACAGTTGCCAATCAAACCAAAAACCCGAATTGCTATTCGAATACGAGTCACTCTAATCTCGTCAGAAAAAACACACAATGCCAAGACTAACGTGGATTTCCATTCATCTAAAATATAATATCATGTCGTTGATATCCTAAACGATAAGTCTAAGAAGGACGAATGTACCAGACAAATAAAAACACATAATCATGAACAGAATCGTTCGCAAAAGCCCACGAAATAATAATTTCGCATACCGCTCCTCTTACGCAATTGAACCTTTAGCTTTGGGCAACCTAACCGCGATAGTCGTTGGAATTTAGTCTCTAAAACTTATTCAATAAGGCTCTCCACATTTTGCAAATCCGGCTACCTGCGTCAGTATTTTGGCAACCGACATGCTCCGCGTTAGCAAAATACTCGCATTGCCCTAATCAGGTATTCGTAATCTTTGCGGGAATCCGCGGTGTTTTCATATGCTTACAAATCGCTTTTTGAACACAAAAAAGACGCAACTCGAAAACAAATCTCACGCGACTTTATGCTTTACACATAAATTATTTAAATATAAAAAAACAGCAGCTAATATTGGATTGTGTCGCTTTGGAATTCAACCAACAAATGTGAATTGTACAATTGAAGAATTTATATAGACTTCGATTTTGGGAATCTAACATTTCGTGATCCTTAATACTGTTCTATGGTTTGACGTTTACTTTGACGTTCTTGTGACGGGCGTCTCAGCCAAGATGAGTTTATTAATACGGACCTTAGGTATGAAATCTGGGAAACGCGTCCAAGGCCTCTATTCTACAGGGTAAAACCATATTGCCTTTGACATGTTATCGTATTGTCAACGTTGCAATAGCTCTTGACAATACCATAACATGCCCAAAACAATATTGTTTTACCCAGTACAATAGAGGCCCAGTCAACATTAGCATTTAAATACCTGATTCTTGCCACCAAATTTAATTCGAGATTCACAGCTTCAACTGAACATTCAGTGTGTACCTACTTCACATAATTAAATTAATAACGCACACAAAGTTTGTTAACGAAGTCACTTCACCTTTGTGGTTGGACAACACTCCACGTTTGAGGCATTAAATTATTGTTTGCCTCTTCATCGGAACTGCCAATTATCGGCATTTCATTTATATTTCAAACCTGCCTCTACCTTCCTAGGTATTATTAAAATAACTTTTTACGGGATGAATGGCGGAAAAGAGGGGAGGCCTTTGCCCAGCAGTGAGACACCCAAATAGGCTAATAAAAAATAAAAAAATAAAAAAATACCTCTACAATTCCCTCTATCTTGACATCGTCTTCGGCTTTCTGACACTATAACATTTAGAATCACAATGTTAAAAAATAGACAATAATTTAACGTTAAATTATTTCTTCAGTGCTAGTTTTTAGCGTTGCTTTTTGAATGGAACTATTATTGCTTTGACTTTGAATACCTTGATATTATCAATGTGTGCCTATCTATAACCCGAAAATTTAAATCTAATAGCTCTTTCTGAGGAACAAGCGAAAAAATGCAGTTTTATTTTGAAGTGACATTGTAAAGCAACATCGTTTTATTCTGAATAGCTCTTTTTATGGGTTTAAACAGCGAAGATAAACGCAGAATCTTTTAATTGAAATCCAAATTCCGATCACTAGTTAATCGGAGTTCAAAATCAGGTCTCACTTTTTAACTTCACGTATACTTAGCTTAATTGCTTCTATCTCGCGTTTGCATACGTGTTCTTAATCACGAACAAACAGATGACTATCGCGGCATGGGCCCCTTATTTTAAAAATCGAAGTTTGAATTAACGTCAGCTCCTTCCCTTTCTCTCGATTTAGTAACGAATGGCAAATTAAAGGAACGTAATATCTGAAATGTCAAATTCAGCGGTTTGAAAAGAAGTTACCACCCAGACGTACGAGTATTTAATTAATGTAGTGTGCGTAAATTTTCTTCAGAAGCATTATTGTGTTGTTTTACCACTACATCCAATTAGTGGATATGGTGTCAAGTGATTTACTTAAACAAACAATTAACTTTAAGTCCAACCAAAATTGCCAAGACAATCCAAAACGTGTGAAACATCAGTTTGTGTAGGAATTTCTTTAATAAGAAAATCTTTAGCAAACGACAGTGATTCGTATCTATACGAGAAAAGAAACTCGAGATCAACTCACGCTTGACCGTTTCTCTTTAATTCCAGACGCGTTCCAATACGTATATACATAACTTGTGCAGGTGTCTGTCCGCACCTTGTCGCATGCTCAATGCACCTTGATGAGTACAGTTCCATTGGATTCTGTTTTATGTTATTGAATCTTAGTTTAATTAGCTTCTGGGCTACATTGCATTTAGCTACCTAAATAAATACATATATGACTTCAAAGAGAATAAGAAATATTGTTGTACATTAAAATTGTATTTTAAGCTCAATTTTCAACCGAATTTCCATAGCATTAACACCTAATATTCCATAACTGCCAAACTTAATATATTTAACGTACCGCCGTAATAGCATTTCGGAATTCAAATTGGTTTAAAAGCAGGAAGTGGAGCTAATCTATGATCGATCCTCGGGATCGAATTAACGTCTATAGGCACCTCAGGCGCTGCCCTATAATACTCATTCAAATTGAAGCCCATGGCTATCAAGGCACACTTCAAATTAATATAAGTAAAGAATTCTCACTCGTGTTCTAATTAAGGTTTATTATTTATTTGAAAATCACTACATTGAAGAACCAACTTTCTATAAAATCTAGCAGTGTAATTTAACTCGAGTAAAAGAAAAACTCGACCATAATGTAACTTGATCAATAGACGTCGCCATTAAGGCCAGTTGTATCACGCTTACATCATTTTCACAAATATTTAAAATATTCTTAGAATGCTTCCATCCTTATGGATAGAACACCAGTCGCCTTGTCACTTGGTGACAGAAAGGAGATGGCAGAATTAATGAACTCGCTTCCGGTCTCCGATTCGTGCCGAATGCCAATCAGGACAAAGGTACAATTAAGATGTCTTAAAATAAATGAAATTGAAATTTCATCTCGAAGGAAGCTTAAACTCTAAGGGCACGCTTATCAGTTTATAGTTCTGGAACCACTGGAAAAAAGGGATTCCTCTAAATATCCTGGTCACGCTCACGACACCATCTTATTACAAATATTTTATTACTTTATTAAACATTTTTATTCTTCAAAATATTATTCTGTATGTTTTTTACTAAACTACCTATATCGGTTTGCATTTATAGTTGTAAATTTGTAAGGGTTGTCTTGCGTGCGAAAGAATAGAAACACGCGACCGTGTAAGTCATAGGAAGGCAAGCATTGAATGAGTGGCCACATTCGACCTACCTAAACGCTGCTTTGTTAGTAAAAGCGCCTTCTGTACTAATACTATATATTAACAATTCTGTAGGTACCTAGTGTAACATACACAATAAGGTGGGTTCAATTTCATTAACCCTCTCACGTCCGATTCGGTCGATCTGCTTAAAATTCCTTCGACACAACCGCATTTTAAACAGAGTCTGTGTAACATATAACTATTACATTACCAACACGTTAATACGCGTTTTGAATTAAAAATCTCGTCCTTTTACCTCAAAATAAGCTCTAATAACTAACGAACTCTATTTGGATTGTATAGTACTTAATTTAGAGTCTTAGTTTACTTTGTCAATTCTTGGCATTCAACTTTATTTTTAGGCCTATTTCGAGAATGCGGTAAATCTGTAACGTGAACGATTAGCGGCATTCGAAACAATTCGTGATAAATTGGATGGAGTTTGTTATGTTTTTGCATAAATCGTTTTAAGGGAAGCTGATGAAGCGCTTACAGTGATTGGTTACGTTTATTGTGATACGTATTTCATAGGCCGGTTTATTCGTTGACTTTGTTTTTGTTTTTAGCCTACAATTTATTACTTAGTAACTATGCAACTATTTTTTTACGGCAAGTATTGTGGCCGACTTCAGTTAAGCTAGGATAGGGTTGATGTATTTTATTTTTAATTATTTAATGAAACATGGTTCCCGATGGACAACAAAGTACTGTTTAAGTCAAATCTTTGTAATTTCCTAGAATTTATTGATGTTAATACCAACTAAGGTTGCCAGTCGTCCCGATTTCCGCGGGGCGTCCCGATTTTCAGGTGTCTATGGACACGTCCCGATTAAGGTACCCTTCATCGTTACGCCAATAAATGTCCCGATTTCCAACACATCGTCAAAACGTCCCCTTGTTTCACCGACACTGATACCTTCACTCCATCGAATTTCACTCCATCGAAAGCTGTTTTCTGCTGAAGATCTAATGTTTTCAGGTCATCTTAAATATTAGACTTGTGACCATCGCAAAATCTAAATTCTTGCGCCTAGAAAACATGGTATATCGATAAAAAATTAAATTCTACGAAGTGATACGTTCTATGAAATAAGTGTTGACTACACAAGGGTATAAACACCTAAAAAGGTAATATATAAGATACTTTTTTAAAACAACTGAAAGCCAAAAACGGTTCGCCACAGTTCTTGGCAACACTAGCACTAACCTAAAGAAATGAGGCAAACCAGCTAAGTTTTTACTGGGATCTCTGTCGTTTTTAATTGTCAAAGCATATGCAATTTATCCTTATTTAACGTAGCAAAAGTTCACTTTCTCACAACTCGAAACAAGCCATATCTGCCTCCCATTTCTAGGAATTCAGTTCCACATGCAATGTATTCATAACATTACCAGAAACGGGAAGTTATTTCATAGACGCAGAGCTTTATTAAATGTTTCACGGAAATACGATATTCCTACATTTCTGTACTTTGACGATTTACTAATAACATTATTATTACCATTAAATTTTTTTTGCGTATCTTAAACATAGGATCTTACTCTTAGTAAGGAGCTGTCCTTTATGTTAAATCAAAGAGCCATTAATAACAGGCTTCGCAGTTCGTTGGCTCCGGATTTGCATCGACAAGTAGCTCTATTAGGTATTGTAAAATGGCCAGCTAATCACGAGAATTGATTTCTACATATTGTGTAGTCCCAGTCATAAGTAGTCTAGGTATTTTGTGTTGTCATGTTTATCCTTATTTCGTTAATATTTTATATAATTCGAACGTTTTAGTTCTCGCTTACGTCTAACATTGAATGTAATTTCTACAAGGTTATAATTTTGTGGTAAAACTTGTTTTTTTTTAAACTACAGCTAAGCCGAAAAGGGTTGAAGTATCTTTATCCCCCTCGTGTTATATTTCCAATAAAACAAACGTATCGTAAAACGAAACCGTAAAAGACTTTCTTATTACACAATCACAGCTAAAGCTCTAAATAGGGTCAATACAGTATGAAAATCACTAGCTGGGCATTGAAGTGGGCGTCTTGCGGTATCCTATAAATTTCGTGTATGACACCCAATACTGCCAATACTGAACGATTTACTAGAACATTAAAATCGGTAAAAACCATCAATTTTACACGTTTTACGTTAAAACACTCTATATTTATTGTATGGTTACCAAAAATTATAATCGACAGTCAAAGGAATTAAATTAAAAGGTAAACAATCTTTATTTACTTTTTGCCGCGGTTTTTGCTTGGGAACGCCGAGTGGTCTGACTTCTGGCCATTTGGCCACAGATTGTGTTTCGTCGGTTTCAGGGCAGCCTACCAGCAGCGGCCACAGCATCAACTTTGGCAAATCAGGATCACACTGTTTTGGTTCTCCGAATCCCTGATGCCTTGCTTTCAATTTTTTATATATGTAAGTCAGTTCATAAGAGACACGTATCTAAATTAATATGAACCTCTTTGCCCAGATAGCCGTAAGTACGATTTCAGTACACGAACGAATAACTAAAACGAAGAAGAGTCGAAGAACGAAGAAGGGTCGAAGAGTTCTCGACTGGAGTTCGCGTACCGGTAGACGCAGCGTGGACTTCCAATAACCGTCTAGTGGCTGGTTGCGGGAAACCGATGGATGCAAGCGGGGCCCAGGACAGATCCTTGTGGCAAAACTTTGGAGGAGGCTTATGCCCATGAGTGGATGTCTTCTGTCTGGCTAAAATGGTGATGATGATGATGTCATCATCATCGACGTGATGACCATGATGATGACGATGAAGACGACGATGACGATGACGATTATGATGATGATGATGATGATGATGATGATGATGATGATGATGATGATGATGATGATGATGATAAGGATGATGAATTACTTGGCGTTGATAGGAATAGTGTTCTAAATGCGTAGTAAAGAAATATCGCCGGTCTATTATCCATCCGTTCCGGGATTCCCAAAACAAAATATTTTCTCCATTTTCATACATAGGTACCTACACCAATAGTATTAATAAGTCCCATAGGATTCTAACTTATTCTACGTGACTGTACGCGTACGTGTGAAGGGGGCTTTACGCAGTCCTTCCTATAAGAATAGATACAGCGTCACAAAACTGTTGTTGCATAAGCAATTTTATCCATTGTTACAGATAGTTGAAATTGCTATGGCTCGTAAGTTTACATCCGTCCTTTTAACAGAAGAGAGCAGTATGCTGAGTAAGTACAGTCGCTCGGGAAATTGATTTCACAATCGTTGGGGAATTCTCAATCCCAAAACCGTTGGATTCACGTTTTTGCTGAATAATAATGCGTGTGGAAGCGAATTGATTTATTTCAGAGAGTTGTGTTGTTTTTTTGTCTGATGAGTAGGTACTCTTGAGAGTCTTGAGAGTGCAAAAATCAAAATTAAAATTTCATTTGCTGAACGCAGCCTAGGATGTTACACAGTTGATGACGTTATTATAGACCATTAATCATCGCATGATCTGCCGTTCGTTAGGCGAGCAACCCTCTTTCCATGTGTATAAATAATACGTTCATTTAAAACACGAACGTACTAACTTCACTTGAATAAATAATAGTTAACGCTTTCAACATAAATGAAACCCAAAAATAAACCTTAGAGAATAAATTCAAACCCCCATTCTAGCCGACTGTACCTACACAAGGACCATCATAGCTTTCGACTCTATTCTTAAGTTGTTAAGGTTGAAAATTGTATGAAAGTTATTTGGTCGCAATAAGTAACAGACACTTTAAGCAGGGATTTAACACCGGAGTGGTTAACCATACGTTACTTTGACATTTTAGGGGTGAAATTTGTATGGCATCCGAATGAGACCCTATTTACCCTTAAAATGTATGTAAAACAGCGACCGGGTCACCACACAGGCAATAAAACATCAAGGTAAGCTCGTGTCAAAGGATGAATTATTAACTTGAAGCAACTACTTATAAATACGATGATACACCCTTTCGATGATAGGCCCTCGTACAGGGATGTTATTCTCTCAAAAACAACGGACGGGCCGACGAACGAGCGAAATCGCAGCGGCGAGTTTAGATAGTCCCGTCAGTCGTCAGTCGAGTGAACAAAACACATTTTAGTGCGAGCATTTTCAATTAAGCAGCCTTATACGTTCGATCCATCGGCAGAAACCATGCTGCTAAAATATGTTTTGTTCGCACTGACGGGACTACTTAAACTCGCCGCTTGGACATTCACTCGTCCGTCCGTCCGACCGTCGTTGTTCAGAGAATCACTACCCTGGGTGTTTCCCGATAAACTTTAGATTCGCTAGATGCCAAAAACTAGAATTCCATCTTAGTCTGAGAACGGGCATTGTATTTTTCATCTCAAGCGTGTTAGGTATTTGTAAACGTGACCCGAGCCCACTTAACAAGCTGAAGACATTCCTCAAAAAGTTAAGTTATTTTTGCAGCTTTTGTTTTAGTCTTTGTCATAAATATAAACGTTTTTGTTGCAAATTGGTATCTTTTGACTGCCTTAAGTAAGTAAGTAAGTAATTTATTTTGTGAAACATACCTACATAATAGTTCTTAGTTTGGGTTAACCGACCTCTATGATCTGCCTTGCGACGTACAAAAAGAGAAAACAATTAAAATGATTAAATTACTAAATCTGCCCTCCTAAGCCAATGGGCATTATCTTAAATTCAATCACCAAAGCAAAAACAATTCTATGCCGTTAGTAATAAGGTTGATATTACTATAGGAGGTTTATCTTAGTTCCTCTGTGCTTTTTCTCAGGACGGCAGAAATGGTTACATTATAGCATAACACTAATTAAATTGAGTTTAGTTAAAATCTGTAAAATCCATCAAGCCAGTTATGCATTTTAACCTACTGCGAAAGAAATTGAGCCTCAGTGCATCACGCTGACGTAGCTGAACAAAAAAAACAGTAATATAACTATAACTTTTGCGACCGACTGTACATCAATACAATGAACCTTCTTGAGGTGAGAACAGGCCGTATCCTTCTTATCGGTACATACCTATCCGGCCGATTAAAACTTTACAACGGCATTGTACTTACGGATTGTATTCCCTTTTATATTCAAACAAACAATAAAAACAATAAAAAGCTGCAAGAAAGTAGAAAGTTCCAGGGCGTTGGTTAAAAAAAAACTCACCCATGCTCTTGGACACACGCACAACACTTAGTTTATACGCACTAAAAGGTCATGTTTGAAGACACCGATTGCAAAGTTGAAACGATTCTAGATAAACCAAATCCAGACTAAAGTGAACTATATTTTGTGTGCAATAGAGACTGACATATTATTATTCCATTCATAACTTAAATTTAGGTCTTGCGTATTGCATCACTCGAACAAGATTAAATAGCATCGCGTCAGTAAATATGCACATTTATGTACATACCTTACGTCTCAAAACTGCAGGTTTACCATGTATGAGTATGATACACCGCCAAATCTCTATTCAACCCAGTGCATCTCTATCCTTCCAAACAACATTAACAGAGACGCACTGAGAGATAATGTATCATACATGTGTTAGATTATTGGTAGATCCATACGACATGACTAAGATCTAGCATAAATTTAGCTTAGAATAGTGCATTCCGTATGCAAATATTTCTCAACTTGCGCTTGCGCGTTCCTCTCTAACCTTCCAAGTTTTAATCTTTAGAGCTTCAAGTTGAATTGCTTCTAAAGCTGTTTTGAACTCGCGGGTCTTGTAAGGAATTGATTATGGATTAATTCTTCAGTAGAAATTTAAATTGCATTTTCATACATACATACATACATAAACTCACGCCTTTATTCCCAGAGTGGGGTAGGCAGAGCTACAGAATTACCAACAACTCTAAAAACTTGTTGATAATTCTGTAACCACATTTTGCACACTTAGGCTAAGATGTTTACCAGTGTATTAGTGACAGGTTGCATTTTCAATAGATAACTACTGATAATATGGATAATGATCTGTTTGTAAAGGTCAGGTATTCTCAAAGTGTGCTCCGTGGAGCCCGAGTGGCTCTAAGGCCCCTTGACTAGAGACGATCTCCTGATGAAGAGTTTCGATTTCACTATTTTCATTAAATAACTAATAAAAAAAAGGTTTTTCTTATTTAAGGACTCTGTAAAAGGTTTCATTAACAAAAAAGTTTAAGAACCACTGTTCAAAACTAGAATGTATACCTACAGATACATTCTAGTCTAGTCTAGATAGAGCTAGATGAACTGATTGGTGAATTATAAGTCTGACAGTTGATAGACGACGGTGGATTCCAACATTCAATCGATATGTCGTTGCTTAAATACTAAAGGGCCACAAATCAAAATGTGTCTGTGTTGCATTTAAATTCGGAATATTATACTTTAAGTTTTAAATCATACTATATCTGTTTTTGTTTTGTGGCGCAGCGATGTTATCTATCTACTGTTAAATACTTAGAAACAGTAGGTAATCAATATTAATCATCTACTCATATTTGGTTTCTGTTTCTTCAAATTAAATATAAATTGGAAATCAGTCAGTTTCATTACAATTGTCATCATCAACGTTTAACGGTCGGATTTGGTCCTTTTACATGATCCCACCTATGATGATGATGACGACGAACAATGTGACATAATGCTTGTTTAAAAAAAACTCTACAACACTAGTACCTACGCTAGTCACTATGGTCACAAGTTGTATAAAATTTGTAAAACAGAAAGCAAGACATCGCGCGGCGTCGACCGTTCCGGTTCGATTCCCAGCCGTTGACATGCCCACCGAAAACCGCAGGCCATTGTCTTTTTGTATCTTTAGAAAAAACCATTCTTCCAAGTAAAACCTTAACCCCTTCAACATAAGAATGATGTTCAGGCAACGCAACAGTAAAGTTATTCTGGCAAAAAAGCTGTAAATAAGCAGACCTTGTTTCGCCTCAATTTTTTTTCTGATAGAGACATTTTGTGGAACTTTAAAGATATCCGATTACTTAACGTTATCAAATTCGCGAAGGCGCGGAATAATTAATCTCTAGATTTCGGGGAAAAATGCGGCTAGCCAAGCCTCGTAACAGGATAACAAGGAATATTTTTTATTCAAGTTCACCATCCAGCCAATATGTTTCGACACTAACCAAAAAAACTAGTTAGTGATTTTGATTATCAGATTAGCATTCGACGTGTTTTGGTATCTAATATTGTTTTGGTATCTAATATTGTTTTGGTATCTAATATTGTTTTGAATTCCAAAACCCTCGGAAAAGTGGCAACTTTAATTCAATAAAGTGCTAATAATAGGTACCTGACTGCCATATCTACTTTAAGAGAGAGAAAATGTCCATAGGCTTGACTGAAAATATCCAACCATCGAGGAAACCTATCAAAATTTCAATTACTTTTTGCCAGATCAGCTCTCGTGATCATATTTTTTTTTAGTTCATTGATCAATGTAATTCTTTACAACTTCACTTGATCCTCGGCTCCCTGATCACATCACTGTCTAATGAATTTGACATCAAAATCACAGCGTGTTCAAAATACCGAAAAATAAACTCCCAAAATTCCCATAAACGACCACCGTTCGTGGGAACAACGCGACAGGTGCAACTAAGGTCGTTCGCATTAGGGACACAGTATTTACAGTTTGCAGTTCACTGTTTAATAAACGTTGAATAATATTCTAAGTAGACTTTTATTGGCTCACAGCTAGTTTGCAGCTAATCAGCCGCTGGTGTGCAGTGAAATGTCAGCTGGTTTAGCTAGTCAGCTGTTTACTCGCCGCTAAGCGTCCCCGATTTACGTCTTAGGCTGCGTTTCCACCAGACCTGTGCGAGGCAGCGAAGTGGTGTTGCGAGGAAAAATCCACCAATAGGATAGTTAGATTAGTTAGGCTAGTAAAACAAAAGAATTCTATTGGTGGATTTTTCCTCGCAACACCGCTTCGTTGCCTCGCACAGCTCTGGTGGAAACGCAGCCTAAACCTCAACATTCAGCCAAGGCTTAGATTTTACCTGGTAAAAGCTTATTGCTTTTGACGTGTTTCCGTACTGTCAACGTTTCGATTACCTTATTTAGTTGGCATTAATGGTGGCCGAGTTAAAATAAAGTTGAATAGAAGCCCATCAGACTGCACTCCAAATGGAACATCCACGTGTATTCATTACTTATTTTTATTATTTTATATTATTATATATGTGTTATTGTATATTTTTTGCACTGTATTGTTAAATAAACTCACCAAGACGTGCGCATGATTGTTCCTGTCATCGACCCACGCGACGACCAAGTCAGCACCTCTCATATTCCTCGCCAAATTGAATCCGATACCAACATAACCCCGCGTTCTCGCCTCAACCCTGAAGGTAATACTCGAATCTGAGTTCACCCACCGTAGTACCACATCGCCATTTTCATCTAGACGTTCAGAATGAGCCCACATTAAACTAGATTCGTTGTACATTCTCGAGTTGTACGCATCTCGCCGATGTCTTGGCTTGTATTCGTTCACTATTCTGCTAGTTTTGGCGGTTTTCGCTTGGACTTCTAACAAGCGTAATGCTTCCGAGTTTTGCCTGGGGTTCGGTGGTAGCTCGTTAGGTTGTAAGTGGCTTTTATGGGTTGGAAGTTTCGCATTGCATATCAAGATGGTGGATAACGTTATGATTATTTGGAAACGCATTTTTAGGCTTGTTCGCTCATTCCTCGATCGATCTGAAACAAAAATGAAAATAAAATAAAGCATTGTCACGTTTTGTTAATAGTATATAATTTTGTTTGTAACGTCATTTGCCCTCAATGGGTGTTAATAGGATAGTATAAATAAAGGGTTTATAAACAATAAAATCCCAAGACTAATACAAGATATACTTAGTTCTAGTTTAGCTACCGAACCTGCGACCTAATCAGTGAAATAGTAACCACTGAACCGGTCGTTATTAATTTTAAGTCAAGGTCCGTGGGAAAAAATCTCATGAGCGCGTTATCCCGTCTTACAAACTAAAATAAAATCAACCTGTACATGATGATACATTCACTGCCACCAACTAGCGATTGTATGCAATTTGAATACAGAAGTCGTGTCGCTGGCACCGAATGTAATGCTATAGTGCTGTACTAAGAACTCCTCTTGGAGTCAGTCTTGTTGACAAATCAAGGAGACGGGCGTTGAAAGTGAAAAAAGTGGCCCCAAAAACCTGATGATACGCAAACAAGTACTATAATAAAAATTATAACACGGATGTAATCATTAAACGGGTATTATTTCCGGAGTAGGGCCCCTACTAGGGGTTTTTACTCTTAATTAAATTGGATTAGAGATGAGTTGCTATTCATTACAATTATCTTTTATAATATGGTAGCGTTTAAAATTTCAAATACATATCTACACGACTGTATTGTCTTGTCAGATTATTTAAATCGCGTGTACATATTATGTATGTATGTAAACTTCTTATTGCAGAAAAATATAAATATTACAAAATTAATATTTAACTAATGTACAAAGTTGAACTTGTTATTATTATTCCGTAATATACCTACTCGTATGCTTGGCTGATTAATCATTAACAAAACTTAACAAACAAAAACAAGATTGTAAATGAATTTTACCAATAAAATAGTAGGGCACAGAAATCTAAAAAAAAATACGATATAGCAATATCTTTGGAGTCATTATTTACTTGTTACGTGTAAATGAGTGAAAATTTGGTATGGTTTGGTTTGGTGTGGATGGTATGGACATGTGATACTTTTTATCCCGGAAAATTTATTAATTCCCGAGGGAATAGGGATGAACGACTTCGCACGCAACGTCTAATCATTTATAATAAACGGCCACACGCTTTTGACATGGTTCTCTATTGGATGGCATAAAATTATTTGTCATATTATTGTTACGCATAATTGCTTTTAGCCGAATTAGCAATGGGCATACTCATCTTCACGCATAATTTTTTACGCATAAAATTAAAAAGCATAAATACAAAAAGCATATTCGTCATTAAGACTAACGTCAAATAGCATAAATACGAAAAGTCATAATAATAAGTTAGCATAATTACAAAGCGCATAACAGTATTTGTCCTAAAAAATAGTCATGGGCAAATGGCAAGTTTTGTGTTAATAATTATACTTATTTAGGAAGTAAGGCGAGGTCGACGGAGGTCCGCTTCGCGGACCTCCTATTTTTGCGTTGCTTGGGCGCTTCGCGCCTGGATATCATACTAACCTAACCTAACCTAATGTACCTAACGTGATCTAACGTAACCTCATACCTAGAACACAAAATCATGCCGAAGCATGGCATAACAGATTTGCACATTTTGTGGGAAAACATCATCCCCATTTTTATTATTTAGCAAGAAAGATTACCCAAGAAATAACACACCAAATTACAGCAATTGAACAAAGACAAGTTGGGATAGAACCACCAACAAAAAAGAAAAAATACATCAATAAACAGCAACGTATAGACAATTATTATCAGTAAGAAAAATGAATACACAACAAAAATAGCATTTCTACAAGCCATAGCCAGCAATCTAAAACTCAAATGAACAAGCACCACTAGAAATAAATATATATAATACATGTATGTAGGTAAATGATTTCAAGTAAACTTATAATAAATGCAAGGTAACAATGAAACTGTGTTTTATTCATTTAGGGAAGTAAAATTATGGTTAATGACATATATGACAAACAATTAATAGCCCAAACAATAATATGCCTAATGTGTATTAGTCTAATAGAAATTAGTCCAACTGAAATTATTAATTAAAAATTATAAAGCTTAATATGCCAAAAAAGTAGTATGCCAAAGTATTGGTATGCGACAGTACTATTATGCCAATACAAATTATGCCAAATGAATTATGCGAAACAATAATAGTCTAAAAAAAATTATGCGATTGAAGCGGATCCCTTTTGACATTACGCCCTTGGGCATAGGTACATACAACAAATAGCTAAGTTGAGGTCACAAGTTTGCAGAAAATATAAAACAAATAGTAGTGGTTCCGTGAACAGCCATTAACAATATTAACATAAGCGTCACAATCGGCGCCTTTCGACCGAGTCATTGGTCCCATAAAACTATGACAAATACAACTGCTGTATTAGGCGCACATTACACAAGCCATTGTTTTACAGCACATTGATGTGTTGTCAACGAGACAGATTTAACGCTACAATTTAGACGATGTACATGTTACAATCCAGAGAACTGAATTAGGTGTTTTAATCGTTGACGTTTAAGTTTGGATGTTATTTTAAGTAAAGGATTTATTATAATGTCACCAAAGTTAAATTACCTGTGAATGTTGTTTTGAATTTTAAGATACATTTTATTAATGGATTGCCACCCAAGCTTTAGAAGTAATTTGTTAGCAAGAATGGGACGAAGTCAACTGACATTTACTTGGGTTGTAGTTATTATGTTTTTATAGGTATTGTTGTATTAGTTAGAATTCCGTTTTATTATGCTTTCTTTATTGTCTAAGTATTTTTTGTAGAAATAACTACGAATTGCTCCACCAAAGCGTGAAATATGCACACAAAATTTCACACACACCTTCGCTCGGGCATTCTGTTTTATCACCTATAGGGTTGACATGACAGTGATACAAACTAATTAGTAATTACTATACAATAACCACGTTATTAAACTATGCCCGTATGTTAAAAATATGATAACTAGGCTTGCAATTGTATTCTTTACAAAATTATAAGTTAACGAAAACGAATAATTTGTTGTATGATAATAGTGTACTTTGAAGTCTTGGTTTACGATTTCATGAAGAGAAATCCCCGTACAAGCTATTGTTTAGACATTTAAGAAGTAAAAAGTAGCTTATTTGATTTGACCTATTTAGTCAACATCCCAATTTATTTAACCTAAACGACGAATATAAATAAAGTCATCATGCCCTGAGGGTAACTTTGCAAAAACAGAACAAAGTCGTAAAATCAACGTAAGCCCTTATTCCAACAACAACGCTCTTTATTTCTCCCCTATTTCCCAAGGAAGGTAAAAAGGGAGTAATGTACGGAATAAAGTTAAGAGGAATTGAAATTGAAATACGGTGGGTCCTTTTACTTTTAAGTGTTCGCAAGACTGACAATATTGCGCATCAGTTATTTTAACTTCAATATTTATTGTGATTTAATGGACGTTATCCTATTTTGGCTTTGTTAGCTGGTTTTATGTAACAACTATCGACAGGCCTTCGTTTCGCTTCGGTTTACGTGAGTATGATATAGAGCCAAATCCAAAATCCTCGATAAATGGGCTATCTAACACTGAAATAATTTTTAAAATCGGACCAGTAGTTCCTGAGATTAGCGCGTTCAAGCAAACAAACAAACAAAAACTCTTTAGCTTTATAATAATAGTACTTACAGATTGATGAATTAAGAATGTGACAGTCATAATCTTATTTTACAAATTATCCTTTTCGGCTATACTCTGACCCTGTAGGGTCTTTTGTGCAATCACCCTCTTACACGCTCAGCTGTTCGAATGTGCGGTTTCCTCACAATGTTTTTTCTTCACCGTAAGAGCATCGGATGATGAATTTAAATTAGAAAAAATGTTTGGCACATTGCAGGGATTCGAACTTGGTACCTTATGATCACGAGTCAACACCCGAAGCCATTAGGCCACGGAGGTTATTCGAGGATGGGAATGTGGTAGTAATCAAAAATTTCTGAATTAACAATACCTACATTTACGCACAATATTTTACCTATTTAAAAAAAATTTACTAATATCTAACTGAAGCCTTGTTCGAGCTACTTTGTTTGAACGCAACGCAATTATATATTAATATAAAAGCATATTAACTACGAAAACAAATTAACTTTTTCCTCATATAACATAACATTAATTCTTTCAGTGCCAACGACACGCTTATGTCTTCAAATTACATTGATTCGGTAGCCATTGGCAGCGAATACGTTAATGCAAAAAATAAGGTTCTCATTTGGAGCAAAGCCCACGCCCATCTGTTACCCGGCACCTTGGAACCGACTTGAAATTGTATCTCGGAAATAAATCATATTAACGTAATGTGTAATATACGACTTCTTGAATAATAAAGGCGGATCAAATTGTGAATACGCACGGAATCAACAGACATAAAAAATAAGAGTAAAGTACTTTTAAAAATACGAGTATAATAAGCACGGATATATTATTTTTTATTTACGTACATACACAAACAAGTAAATACAAAAGTGTATAGCAGAACGATGTAAAGGTGAATGGTATTAAACGGCTTGTACTCTCTCACTCGCTCTTAATAAAAGCGTATGAGAGCGAGTGAGAGAAAAACACAAACCCGAAGCAGCTTCAAACAGTAAATGCTATCGCACTCTAAATATATTTTAATAACATAGTTGTCAACTGACCCGAAAAGTTATAGTATAACCCTACGAGTAGATATTAAAAGTCTCGAATGCCTTTTAGTCTAGTCAGGTCCAGTTATGTGTACCCGCCTTTGTAATTGAGAACGTGACTCTTGTGTTTCGTCTGAAACGTCTTAATTTAAGGCGGGGTTACGAACGAGGAATTCCTCGTGGATCGCTTCGAGGACGGTCGAGGAAATAAAGAAATCTGTTTAGTACAGTTAATCAAATTCTAAGTAAGTATTTTAAAAAAATGTTCTTACTGATTCAAATACTACACTCACGGATAAATAAACTGCATTGACATACGATGCTTCAAAGTCCAACCAATTGAAAACAGGATTTTATGAAAAGGTGTTCTGCTAAAAAAATATATGCCTAAGTAACTCACAAATTTTATTTTTTACTGAGAAATAATATTTCATACTAGCTTCTGCCCGCGACTTCACCCGGGTAGATTTCGATTATCGTTATTCCCTCGGGAACTTTTAAATTTTCCGGGATAAAAAGTAGCATATGAATGTGGTTATCCAGTGTATAAGCTATCTTCATTCCAAATTTCATCAAAATCCGTTCAGCCGTTGCAGCTTGAAGGAGTAACTAACAACACAAACTTTCGCATTCATAATATTAGTTAGGATTAGTAGGATTATCAGTGTGCACTTAGGACTAATGGTCGGAAAGAAGTCATTTTGTAAAATTTATAAAGTTTAGTTAGTAGTACCTATTAGTATTTATAAAGTTGCATTATTCAAAGTAATAAAAATATTATTGTTATTTCTTTTTGCATTTGACACCGGGAACTTTATATTAGGAATTGTATACATCAAAACTAACTTAACATAGCCTCGTCTCCACGTTAAATATTTTTAATAGTATGAAAATTTACAGTTGCATACTTATTCAAAATTATGAGTTTCAATCATTATGTCAACAATACTATTATGATGGAAAAAAAAGGGGAAGCATCGAGCTCCCGTAAAAAAATCGTGTTTTTGTTTATTGCGCTCAATATGCACCTTTAAAATAGGTACTAAAATTAATAATAACAAGCAGTTGCAAAAAGACATAAAATATTCACGTAAAAGGCGCAAATTGCAACGAAGCGCTGAGCGCTAGGTCCAATCTGATTGAATGACATACCGGTAATTACTGCTAAAAAAATACGCCATCAGTTCAACGTATCGTTCACAATCGCCATTTTGTAAAAAAAAATTAACGTTAAAAAGAGAATTTTAAAAATCAAGGGTTGAAAACCTCGAATTCATCCTTAAGATACGGCAGCCGGGACCTTAGGTATCCTTACTAATCCTTATTCTTATACTTACTAAATACGACAATACTTATATAGAGAAATGCATTCGGATATACATAGAAAACATCCATGACTGAGGAACAAATATTCATGCTCATCACACATCACACAAATATCTGCCCTTTCCGGGATTTGAACTCCTAGCTTTGTAGGCAGGTCCATTACCAACTTAGTCCAATCGTTCTTGACCGGGGATATACAATATATACCCATACTTTAAACCTGGGAAATGTAACAGTCCCTGATGGAATAGCAATAAACGACTTCGCGGAAAAAACCCAGTAAATAAAAAACGAAATAACTACATTAAACTACATTTACATCTCAGCTTTTAAACCCGTTATACGTAGATAGTCTACAGCAAACGTCAGGTGTCAGTTTTTCAACAGGTTCAATGTCGACTTAGGCTAGAGCGGAAGCGCAAACTGCCACAAAAACAACTGCAGCAGAACAAGATCCAAGATCATTATCCACTTACAGAGAGGAAGTTGGAAACCGCTCTCTACGTTAAACGGAGCAATATTTTGTTGGTTTTGCTATAATTGTATCGACTAGATACCGCAACGTTGTACGTGTGTTTCCTAGCTTGGTATTCCTTTAGGCCAGTTGTGGTTTGTGGTGACGGTAAAAATAATATTTTAGGTGAATTAGTTGATGGACGTGGTTTTTGAATGTATTGATAGCCAACACAATGATGATGATTCAGAACAAAATTGATTTTACACTGTCCAACGAAATTGACTGTGTAAGATGAACATTAGTTTAGATAGATATATAGGTACACACATATCTGGGCACGTAAGCAAAAGTATGACCAAATCGAATAAAGCTATTAAAGAAAGCCAACTATCCTTTGTCATGATACTCATGGTCATGAACCAAATTGTAAAAGTGTGTCAAAAATTAAAACCCGTGAAAAACAACAAAGGTACTTACTATAAAAAATATAAGACTGTTTTGACATAAGTAGAACTAATGATTTAAATACTTCAACAGTGCTGATAAGTAATGAAAAATTGTGCAACGCAAAAAAAGAATACATTATAATAATAGACTAGGTATCTAAAAAAACTAAAACGCCTTCAACCATTACAAATTCAGGATGTAGCGGAATTGATTGTGAAGTAGGATTTAAATGGAATCCGATTTAAAATGGAGCCGAGAGCTGCAACCGCAATTAAAGTTTTATTCAAATCTTAAATCCCTTTCACAGCTAATTTAAAAGATCCCATCTCAGAGTTTGGACAGTATCTTATACTTTAAAACTAGTAAGTTTTAACAATGACTACCAAATGAGAATAGACGTTTTAGTTTATATAGGTAGTATCTAACGTACCTAGCCTACTTTTAGACTTTAAATTTAATATACCTACAACTAAACGAATAAACTTCTACACTATACTCATTTAGCTTACATTTTGTCAAAAATAAATAATTCAAACTTTTTTGTGATTTGTTAACAAGAACCCAAAAAACCACTAAAACGCCTTAATCTAATTTCCACGCTAAATAACAAACTCTCAATTTGTAAATGCCAATTAACATTCCATTTAAACTAATCACGTCCAAAAATGTAACAGCACCGCTAACTTGCTTTTAGTTTTTTTTACCAACACGTGAATTTATGCGCCGGATATTGATAATGGACATCGCTATAACGCGTTTTAATTTAGTATACTTTAACGGCTTCTTTGAGGTTCTTTTAGCTATTTCATAGACTAATGACTATTAAGCTAAGAACATACCTTTACGTACGTCTTGTACTCGAGATTCTAGAGAACGAACAGTGGCGCTCTTGTTGGTTATCGAGAAATATGGAGCTTCCTCCAACACACATCCACATATGTCTAAGGCCCGTATTAATAAACTCATCTTGGCTGAGATGCGCGTCATTAGATACGTCAAAGTAAACGTCAAGCCATAGAAAGCTGTAATTTTTGACGCATCTCGAGACGAGTATTAAAGCTGAGGTAAGTTTATTAATACGGCTCTTCTAGGGCAGTATTCTATGGTTTGACGTTTACTTTGACGTATCTTGTGACGCGCATCTCAACCAAGATGATTTTATTAATACGGGCCTAAGTCGCAAGACCTTGGCAATTTAGCAATAAAGATACGTAGAATTCAAAATACTAATGTACAGTGACAGATATGTCACAACCAGTTTAATCGTTAGTAGTTAAAAATAATGTAAAGGCAGCGACATCTTTTTTGTATAAAAGCAAACCTAGAGGGCACTATATAAGTGTAACACAGTAACAATCCACTAGATGGCATTGTACTTGAAATTACCAAGGGATTTATACAAATGTTGCTGTTCTCCGTGAACAATGGATTTATTTCATTTACATATTGCAATTAAAAAAAAATATATAATCAAAAATCGAAGAAAAAAATATTTTTATGTGTGAAAATCTTTGCGTAAGTATGCTGTAAATATTATATACTGTCAATGATAATCTATACGCCTATACACAGTTTTTTCCAAACGTTCCAGATCTGTCACACCATGCATCGACGGCGTGTCCAAACGTTCCATATATGTCACTGCATGCAGTAATTTTATGGATTTTTCATAGTACATGAAATATTTTACTGTCACATAATGTGAAAAATGTGAAAATACTAAGAGAAATTTGTTCATACAAATACAACAATTATTTCTAAAAGTTTAGAGTGTAATGAAGTATAAATTAAGAAATTGTTCCATAATAATACGATAATGTAACCCAAACCTTATATCATGGTGTGCCATAAAACGGTTTATTTACATATCCTGCGAGAAATACTAATAAAAATGGTTTAAATAATGGAAACTAATACTATTTCTCTAAGTTAAGAGTCTACAGAAGTTTAAATTAAAAATCGAATTCATAATTAAATATCAGTGTAACCGACACCTAATTGCATGGTGTACCACATATGGAACGGATTAAAAAAAGTTAATTTCTCCTGAAATTTTACTTATATATTTTTTTCATTATTTTTTCTCTTAACTAAGCCATAAATAAAACCACATATATTTTTTTCACACAAATAAAAAAACTCATGCATTGTAGGGTTAGCAATAAAGATACGTAGAATTCAAAATACTAATGTCTTAAGATGATAGTTTTCAACCAGTAAGTGTTGTTAGTAATGACACTAATGGCGTGGCCGGTACAGACTTATACGTGGTCCTTCAAAAGTGTGTAAGTGTAAGGTTCAATTACCCTTAAGAAAGAAAAGATTGGCAAATAACCCTTAAGTTATAGCTCTACGAATTGTAGACTTTATTCGCAAGTATCAGTGGGTAGGGTACATTGCTTATAGAACTGATGGACGTTGTGACAAAAGGGCTCTGTAGTGGCAACCACATACCAAAAGGGACAATGTTAGTAGGTCTCCCGTAGGTTGGACCGACGACCTAGTACAGCGGAAAAGAGCTAATAGTTACGAATTTGACCATGAACTCTAAAGCACTGAGGTGACAGATGTTTTTAGTATCGTACTTATCATTCAATGTTGTTTTCTTCAATGCGATGACATGTTCAGATTAAGTGACGTGTCTTCAAATATAGCGGTCATATTAAAGTGTTGCTGATGGGCATGTTATATAAATAAACACCGCATCCGGGAATGCATCAACGGTCCGACACGCCGGTCTAGCAAACATGATGCTGAAAGCTCAGGACCGGAGAGAACGGTGACCAAATGAAGAGACTTACACTTAGCAGTAGGTGATCATAAGCTAAAGAAGTCAATATTAACTAAGACCGCACTGGATTTTTTGTTAATCCTAACAGTCTGAGAGTAAGAATCTGATGTTACTAATCTGATGGTACAGACACGACCAATTCCATTTGTTGCAATAAAAAACTCAACAGGTGCTCCGTTAATGGTGCAGCCAATCATCGAGCCAAGGTTCTACTAGACCTCAAACAACAATAGTCTGTTGTTTTAAGTCGTCACTCTATCCATTGTTTCAAGATGACGGCCATTTTTTCTGCAATCCTATTTTCACGGCTAAGTTGATGAAACGTGCGATTTACATTCGCCTAATTAGATGCGCACGAGTTGGCTCGATCAGATAGGTTTTTGCCAGGTCCTCAGTTCAATGCCTCGTTGGTAATGATAAATATCTATGTTTTTCAAATCATTTGAATTATGCAAGCCAATTTTGCAGGTATTACTGGTTTTATGGCTTGTTAGATGATTAGGGAAATTATCTGGGAAAAAATATTGTTTGGTCCGATGGCAAGGAGAGAGGATGCTCCACACCCGGGATTGATTTACTGTCAATGACGGTAAATCCCGGGATTCTAACGATTATTGTTAAGGTTAGACCAAAAGAGTAATTTTTGCCACTTTGACATGGAACACATAACGGAGTGGCAGTCTTTTCGTTAGTTGCCATACTTGCCATCGCAGTCTTGGTTGTTCGAATAGGCCTCAAATAGAAATCTCAGTTTAAGCAGAGAACACAATGCTACTTCTCATCAACACCAAGAAAAACGTACCTATAGCTAGCTAAAGCTATAAAGCGTTTCACTTACCGATGATAGCATATATTCAGTTATTCACATTGTTGGATTGATTGAGCGTGTTCCTCTCTCTTCCGCGTTCCGCAGGCCATAGGAGGACCGGCCCTGTGACGGTCGAACTTTGACAGTAAATAAATAAATAACGCCGCGCCTCATGTCAAGTGATCCTTTGCGACTTTACCGGATCTCCAGTCCATCACATCTTGCTACGTAGTCAAATAATACATAACCAAAACCAGAAAGCCAGGGGTTTTATCTACGGCTAGCTGTTGCGACTCCGTCCGCAAAATAAAACAAAGCCTATGTTCATCAGGGGTAATGAACCTATAGGATTCTAATAATGAAAGATTTTTTCAAATCGGTCCATTACTTTCAAATATCCATTTTGTTGACTTTTACAAAGGTAGGATAGGGTATGTATTTTGAATCCGTCGCAATTTCTATGCAAGCTTATGCGGGAGATTAATAGCGGATGTGTCGGCTCAACGAGCAAAGCGTGTTAGCGACGGCGTGGTCAGAATAATTATCAATTGTTTTACAGTTATCGTTATCGAGTTGTTATGTACAGTTGGAGTCGATCATAGAATAACAACCACTGTACTCGTAAGAGTGAGTACTTATTCGGTATCCTGAGAACAATAGACATGGTGTCTATAAATTAATGAATGTACCCTACGTCCTTAGCAGAGATGCCTCAAAATAAGCGCCAAAGACCAAACCCGTAGCAACTTAAAGCTATCGTATGTATACCGACAGAGGGATCAAGTAATGATTGCTTTGGAACTAAGCTAACGAGGGAGATACACGAGGATAAAACCCCAGCTAGTTAATTTTTGTTAGCTCTCAATAGTATTATTTCATATAAAGATAACAAACGACTTTGTTTGTCAAAACATACTATGTTTTTGTAAGGAAAAGGCATCACGTTACGAGATATTGAATATGAGACAATTGTTATGGGAATAAACAGTACAAACTAAAGTCAATAGAATAGAGTTCCGTAGGGTTGAGGGCTTTGGGTTTTGTGAGAAAATACAACTTTGACGATTATTTTGACGATCTTACTGTTTCTTCTACCTTGACATAAAATATCATATCATGCAATGTATACTGTAAACTTACTTTATGAAATAATTGTAACTCATTCATTTACTAGATATAATTCAAATCAAAATAGAAGCACATGACACTTGTTAAAGTGTTGTATGAGATAAAATGTAGACACATTTCATTTGTACACAGATACGCAAACGCAAGGATTCAGCGTAGCAAATGAATGAGAAATTTCATTATACACAACTTAAAGGAATATTTAACACATGGCGAACTTAACATCAGTAAAGGCTATTAAAATTGAAGAATATTCAAACTTTCAAAAGGACTTACATCTTCACACTTCGAATTAAAAACAGCTCAAAGTACTACCGCAAAAGGTGCAAATAACACTTAGCATTAACCTGATAATACGTCCCATTGAACTCACAAATTTTACCCAACTCCATAAAGAAAGGAACTCCGAAAACTCGTTTCGGCGGAAACGCGAGTAGGCTGCAGCTATTTTTTACCATAACCGGGCCATTAAACCAAAATATACGAAAAAGATGACATCGTACTGCTTATTGAAGTGGCAGGATACAGTATGAAATATATTTGTGGGAAGAAAGGACATTCTTGGAAAGATAACGCATACTTTTAAAGTGGAGATCGTTTGCAGTTTGTGAGTAGGCATGTCAATATTAAACATGAATAAAAAATAGAAGAACGCTTTACTTTATTAGTTTATTTTTCTGTATCTTTCGTCACCTCCCATTTTTATTCATACAAAAAAAAACATGAAACAGGGGGATGACTTATCGATTGAGCTACTGAACTACGTATTGACACAGAATAAGTAATAGTACAAGTAATTGGTAACGGCGCGGCGGTAGACTTAGTACCAACTTAAGTGCTTCGCTTGGTCTACAAAAATTAATTCAGATCAAATTTTGCAAAGCAACCGTGACCCTAACATAAAATGCATAGCGAATAAACGTTTTCTGTAAAAACATTTGTAATATCCGTTTAACATACGGACGATCAAAAAGTTCTCACGGTGTTTTAAGTTGTTAGACGAGACTAAATTTTAATTCTTTGCGCAGAATTGTTTTACGACCAGCAATTGTTTGTAACGGGTAAAAAACGGCGCCATATTCACACATTTAGTACTGGGTTGAGCTTCCAGATTTCTTTAAAAACATGACTTAATTAATCTGAAAATAGGGAATATGCATGGATTTTTCAAATCGCATTTCTCAACAAAATATGAAAATACCGTAAAAGAGATGACCAACAGTGTAATTAAAATTAAAATCGGCCAAGAAATATGGATGATACAAGCATTTTAAACGGCTAATTAGACAGCAGAGATCCCATATGCAAGAATTCATTAATATTCCCCATTCTAAAATGGAATCATTTTGAAATGCTATTTAGCTTATTGTATTAAATTTCCTTGAAGTGTATGTAAAAGAAAATAAAAAAATACAACCAGGCATTTAAATACTACGTCGTACCGTTATTCCAGTTTTTTAAATCTGTCTGACTTTATATTGTTTCATACTACTTTACGAGCGCATACACCAACACATTCCCACGATATTATGTCTAGAAGAATAATATGATCCTTTATGTCACAGAAAGTAATAGCATAGACAAAATAGCGTGCCTCGCACGTAATATAATAACACAAATGACTCAGCTGTGACAAACTTGTACACATTAATTAAGGGGTTTTTATAACCTGCTAGTTTTTGTCTTGGCCACCCGAGGATTCATATACCTCCAGTTTCCCAGTAAATGAGTTTTTCTTTCTTTGTTCTAAAACAATTTGCAAAGCCATAAAGCACACCTCGTAGGTACCAATTCTTTTTCGGGTTAAAGATTGAAATGTTAATTTGGGACCCATTTCAAGAAAAATACGCTTGAAGTTGTCAATGTCATTAGAGATGTCAAGTCATTTGTAACTTTTAGGAATCTCATCCTTATCGTTGTAGAATGTCGGATTGACTTTGGACATAAGATGAGTACCTACCAAATTAAATCTCGTGACTGCACAGTTCAGTAGAGGTTCTGATTTAATTTTCAGTTTCGGCAATCATTTCGCTGATGGATTTTGTATTAATCACAAAGAAAAAAACACTACGTAAGAGTCACACGTTCAAACGGACAAAGTTGTGGGCAAAAGTTAATCAACAATAGGTAAAACGCAAACATTATTTAATAATACACGTCTAATCACGTTACTCACACATACTAATTAATAGAAAATTAGAGACAACAGTGGGAAAATCTACGAACAATAGATTAATCCCAGACTTATTGATTTCTTTGCTGCTCTCACAATATCCTCCAGAGGAAAACGGCATTTGTTCACTTCGATACCCGATTTATATAAAACCATCTACAGTTATACATAAGGTCGAATATGCAATACGATTGCCATGAGGGATGCGTTATTTTCATTAAACTCTGACGAAACGTAAACTGTCTCGTTCTGAAGATTCTCGAAAACGATATAAGTTTTATTGGTATAACTATATTCTTTGCGGGTGGTAGGACCTTGTGCAGGGTCCGTCCGGATCGCTACCACCATCTTATCCATTAATCTACCGCCAAACAGTAGTGTTCGCACTGTTGTGTTCCGGTTTGGGGATAAGACAGCCGGTGAAATCACTAGCATAGAGGCATTCCATCTTAGTCCTCAGGGTTGGCAAAGCATTTGCAGTCTTAGGATTGCATTGCAGTCCTGTGAATGCGAATGTCTATGGGTCACAGTTTCCACTTACCATCAGGTGGCCTGTGTGCTCGTTTGTCTACTCTATGCCATAAAAAAAAAAAAAAAAAAAACTTACATTGTTTTTGAATTTCAGAGAGAAAACGAAATCAAAAGCTGTATCTGTTGTGTTCACCAATATCGTTTTCAATCTAGTTTTGTGTAAAAATAAAACCTTGTAAAACCATTAGACTCAAATGTTGAGGACATGAAGCAATGCAGTACCAATTGATTAAGACGTCTTCTAGTTTGGAAATTATGTAAGTACCCACAGGTTTTACTTGCTTATGACTTTATTACAAATAAGAAAGAATACCTATATAAGTAAGATTTATATTTATTTTTATATAAAAGCTGTGAAACGAGTTTATCGGCCAAACCAAAACGAAAACGAATATTAATAACGTGATCACAGTTTCGATTCAGTACGTTTTGATTAAACACGGACGAATTGACTGAATCATACCTAACTTAACTCAACGGGATTGAAACAAGTTAAAATAATTACTTTGACAAATTAATATTGCAATTGCATTCAATACAACAATATCGGTGAAACCTGAAACATTCAACGCCGATGACACATCTGGGGCCTGTTTTATAATGCTACAAATTACAATTTACAGTTTGCAAGTTTCCATTTGACACAACCTCGACCAATGACGACCAGCCATTTGAGCAGTGTTGCCAGTTTAGACCTGTAAAATTGTTACTTGTAGCTTTATAAAACGTCCCCCTGGCGCCTTCAAATAACATGCAATTGTTAGTTGACAGTAACGAACACATTTGGTGCCAAAAACTCTCCATCGAGTCCATTTCCAAACAGTGTCGTCAATTTCGTTTCATGACTCATCAATAATTAAGCGACCAATGAAAAGGACATTCTTAACGCTAAAAACCGATAAGTTAAAGTATGTACCAAGTCTAAAAGGTGTTCCGTACAAAAAGTGATTTAACATGGGCATACAAGTTTTACAATATGATACATAACCCAAGAATAACCAAATACTAAGTTTGACACTACTTTAGCGCTCAAGGCTCGGCCATCTGTTGACTTCGCAAACTTCGGAACAATGCAACAATGCAATTCGCAATATGAATAATCTTGACTGCACCATGAAATCGTCGTTGGAAACTTAAAGGTTAAAAGTAACTAAGTATTTAATATTACAAACAAATGCATCGTACCTAGTTATTTGAGACACTCAAGATGATTGTTTAGGTAGTTAGTGTACCTAAAGTACAATTAGCTTTTATAACCTCCTTTGGGTTAGTTTTCCCTTACACTCGCTCTCACGCGCTCTTTTGCAAGTCTTGCCGATAATACCCGAACCCGATAAACATTTTAAGAGGCACTCCACGGTACAGAATATTTAATTATTTTGCTCGATTGAAATTTGACTAAGTCACGAAATGAAAAACATGTTGCTTTTATAATCACTTGATCTTTCAAATGCTTGATGACCATTCTCTGCTACCATTTCTTCGGCTCTCAGAAAGTGTTGTCCTTTTTTTTTACGCCTGAGGAACTCTAAAATCAGAAGCGAGTCTGATTGCACCGAAGGCACGAGCACCGTGGAGAGCAACGCCCCTGCACCTGACATCGCGAGCTGACATTCCAGCATCCGTTTCTTGCGAATTTGAAGATCCACGACGGCGATTCATTCAACAATTTGTTGAACGATTCGCCTTCAAGAGGTTTAACACACGCTAGAGCGCCATAAAAACAGCTTTCAAAAATCGCTGTAACTGAGAAGGTTGGAGACAATTTTGAGGCGAAACCCTATTTTAACTTGGTCGAGGAAGAAATAAAAAATCAGATTGGATTAACACATAGGTTACTTTTAATCCCAGAAAATTTGAAAGTACTAGCGGGCAGAAGCTACATAGTTTGATGATAATTTTAAAACGTGAGAAGATATTTTTTCTCAGTTTAAGCTCTATGACTAACATCTAAACATCTAAATGCCGTAGGAAATATCCTTTAGCATTTAGGTGTTTAGTGTTTATGAATACATCGCAATTATTTACAACCGAGCTCCCGAAAGAGGTGGGCGCACACGCCACAATTTCATTTACTAAGGCTAATAGACACTTTGCGTGCACTGCAGCATTTTACAGCCTGATTTTGCTTGATTACAGTCGTTACAGACTATTTTGTGGAAATTTTGAATTCTTAAACATTCATTGTTTACCAAAACTGGACCGGAATAAATCTGTTTTCAAAGTTTCTTATTTATCGTTTGAAAGTTGGAGATGCTTTTAAGAACTCGCCAACTACTTAACTAGATTAGAAAACTTCTCTAGAAATTGAAAGGTTTATTGTTAATCCGTATCTGGCGGAAAACTAACTTCGACAGCTTAGACAAATTTTAAGCTACAAATATAAACAGGAGTGGATTTCTGATCTGGATAAGCGCATGTTGAACCAGATTGTACGAATTAAAACGGTCAACACTTAGAAACTGACACAAATCCATTAAGCCATATCCACACAAAAACATTTGCACTAGTGCGTCCAAGAAGACTGTTACGAAAGGCGCCGTGGACCGTGAACATTCCACCAGTCACCGAGCATGAGCCAACTAGAACGGACAAAAACAACAATATACTTTTATCTGAGGCTTCTCGAGATAACAGGAACGGCGGAGCAAAAAGTCATTCAGGTTTACATCAATGGCGCTTTTTCTGACACAGATCCATGCCCAAAATGTTACACCGCATTGTAAAGATTGAAACCGCAATCAATTCACTTGACATGTATTGTCTAAAATACTCGAATATCTTTCAAACACGAAAGACTAGGTAACTTTTCAATAAACTTTCTAGGAATCTGCATGCAACTAGCAAGACACATGCATTTGTAAGTTTTAAATTCAAAAGCAAATCACATTAACTGCCACTTTTAGGCAAACTACTATAGGTTTAATGTTTTAAACGATGTTTTATTGCCAGATTCGCAGCGCTTAGAATTTTAGACAAGATATACCTAGTTCAAACTCTTTTCTTTTCATGTCAGCTGCATCGCATGCTTCCAATCCCCGATTCTTCACGGAACCGTTAATGACCGAGCGGTTCCGTAGCAAAACGGCTACAATGATTCCACAATTAACACAATTCGGAGCACACCGCTTCCTCGACGGCCTTGTTTCCGATTCGTTTTGCACCGTGAATCGTTTCACATGATAAGACAATAAAAATTAAGGTTTAACGGGCAGGTGCGACTGGATACTGCCCAGATTAAACAATTAATGATCTTAAGGAAAAACTTCGAATAGAAGAAGAAATAAACAAGCATTAAAAATATTTCGTAATATGTAGAGTATTTGATTTTTATTTTTAACATTTTAAGCATAAAGACTTCATTAGATAAAAAAGGAATACAAATAATAAAGTACATTTATACCTTACAAAAATTCTTACAGCTCCCTCAGGGAATTCGGTTAGATAGGAGCCAAATTGTGATTGTACGGAATATTCTTATTTGCCTAATCTAAAATTCAGAGCCAGTCTTCCATTTTAGTAAAGCTTTTTACCTCGAGTAAAATAAAATGTTTTTTGAAAATTAAGCTTCAACCTAACCTATACTTAAAATTTTGACTTTTACATTCCCCTTGATATCTGGAAATACCCGATATAAAAGATAAAAAAATCATTTGGATACGTACGGCAATCATATTCTTGCGTATCTTATTTCTATCAATGCTCTCAATTGTGGGGAAATCGTGAACAGATTTTATTACCAGATAGTAGTCACGGTTATTTTTCTCAATCGATCTACGCTTTTATTAGAATCATGCGTGAGATAAATGTATCGACTATCGACATGCTGTATTGCCCTGCTTAGAAAAAAGGTCACAACTCGTATGAATCTTCAGCTACCTGTCAACTTTATTCATAGCCACTAACGGTTGAATGTGGCATGACTTTTATGTAGCAAATGAGACTTCAGCTTAGCACGTCCCACTTCCTTTCTTTTTGCCCGCATAATGCAAATGTCTTCGATCTTTCATTCTTTCATCCCACGTCCGAAGTTGTTTCGTATTTAATATTTTCTGTGCACCGTGCTTTGGTATTTCAAATATAAAAAAAACTAACCCATGATTGAATGCACTGTCTATAGCAGAAACCTGAATTCTATACACGTGCTTCCTAGGAATTATTCACATTCTGGATACAGTTTCTTGTCTATAATTTTTAGGTAGTTGTGTAATGCTTCTGGAAAAGGTATCTACTGTTTTTACAAATGCAGCCGTCTTTATGTGTCTAAAAGTACGAAACGTAAGAAATTAATGAAATAAACTTTAAGCTAAGTATAAGATCCGGTATATCAAGGTTTACATTCGTGTTTTAATCTAAGACCAGTTGAGCAGAATTTGTAACCGTTGCAACATATTGTAAGGGAAATGATCCATTCATTCTTACTTTCATACCAAGTTAATCGTCTTCAAACAACTTTAGACCTCAAACCCTGAACTCCAAAGAACCATTTGTCCTTTTTCACTTGGCGCTTTAGTCGTTTTCATTATTTCAAAAGGTACGGGAACGGACGTTGAAAAAAAGGGGCACGACGGGAACACACCTGACAGTAGTGTTGCCAGTTTTTGAAAGGAGCGGGTGAATGGCGGCCGAGCACAATGACTTGTTTGAATTTTGAATTTGGAAGAGTTTTTTAACGAACGTTGATTGTTGTCCTGGTTGTTATTCAATGCGCATGCCATTTTTAAAGCGTTAATTTTAGCTAAAGATGTATTTGATAAAGAATAATGCGTTTTAATTAGGCAACCAATTTAAATCACAGGCCACTATGGAACTATGTCAAAATGACGTAATGATTCAAATCGTAACAGACTCTTTAAGAATTGAATTATGACTTCACTCTGACTTAATTGTATAGTGCCATATGAATCAAATTGCTTGAATGTACGTCATGAAACTTAAGAGGCCTGCAACTATCTTATTAACCTCTAACTAGGTTAAGTAGTTTGACCGCTCTAATTTAGTTAGCGTTCTAACTTCAAACAACGAAAATTACCACGTAGGGCGCCATTATAAATGGTCCTACACATACACACGTACGCAACGTATTTCGACATTCTTGATGATGAAAACTTTGGGATTCTAGAGATAGTTTCAATGTCCGAAATATATCTATGAAGCTTTAGGCAAATAAAGATGAGACTGCATCTTTGGAACTTGGTTTGACCAACAAACCAAATAAATCTACACGTAAATCAACACCTCTAAGCCAAAGGCTTCATTTGTTTCATTATTATTATAAAATATTTATTAAACAAGCGTCAACGTAATAGAAGAGCCATTGACATTGTATCCCAACATCGTTACATCATTCAGTTCAGTGACAGATCAGTCAACTCCTGCACACCATTCATTCGCCCACACCGGCCATTCCATTCCTTTTTGAACTTATTGCTTATACTTTAAATTCGAACCGTATCTCTTGTATTAAATTAAAGAATTCCGGACAGATCCGAGGAAGTCGCAATAATAATTTAGAAAAATGTTATTATAGTCAGATAAGACAAGTTGTTTTTAGTCTCGTAAAAATTTCAAATGCATGATGGTTATCTTGGTTCTAGTTAGGACAAATAAAAAAAAAAACAAGCCTAGAACATCCAGCTTCAAATGCAGAGTCACTTCCGATAAGTAAGCTAAGTAATTTTGTAAAACTACCTATTGAAATATATTAAACTTGATACAAAAGTCTAATCTTATCAAAAGTAAATATTAGAACTTTCCCTCACATCAATCTCCACCTTGGCTATCTAAAAAACCGCAATGATTTTCAAATTGTTTTCATTACCCATTACTTCGTTATCCTAAAAGTCTTGCCAACTCAAACTTACTATAATCTTGTTATGCAATTTGGTGTATTTTCATAATGGTTTTTCCGTGTTTACATTCAGCACCAACGTCCTTAAATTGCAAACAAAATTGACTCGATTTAATGTTCTTGGCACCAAATGTCGTAAAACAACATTGGTCGATTGTACAATTAGCAAATAGCAACATAAGAAGCGAAAATGTTGCCGGGCAAAATATCAATACACGGCTGTATTCTTAAGAGGGTGAGTTAACGTGTATATTATTGACCTTCTTGTCCTCTCTTCTGCTACTGATTGTATAGGCCGTATTCTACGTCCGTTAGCGGTATTATATTATTTGCATAAAGCTTACCTCGGGAGTGAAGCGAATCCGTAATCAGTTTTCGGTTTAACAGAGGGCATGGTATATTTTCATTAATGTTTAAGGGACTTTGTTCTAAATCCCTAGACAATTTGAGGTTCTAAGTTGAAATATTTCCATTGTAATTGCTTTTCTTCGTTCAGTCAGTTCGTTCAATGATGTTTGTCCAATAATCCTGTCTAATATTCTAAGGGCTGATTTATCCACTACCAGATAACATTTAATTAGGTATCTAAAATTTGAGCTCCATCAAAAATTACTGATAACTTTAACTGCCAGATATTTCTGACTGGGACACTGGGAGTTACAAAAATCTAATAATATAGATTTGCTTGTCAAATACAATATCTGACAACGTAACGTTGATGAATCCATCAAGAAATTCAATTACTTTACAAGCAATAAATTTAAAAATGAAATATTCCTTTACGTTTCTTACCAATTTATTTTCGCAATACCTTTGCCTCGTGGGAATGCCTGGTGTTTGTGATATTCACAAATGAATTGAGAATAATTTAGAAGGTACATGACTTGAATTAAGCAAATACACTTAGCTTGAGTGCTACATCGAATTTAAATTGTTTGATTATACATGGACGACATGATAACATTCAAACAACATTGAAAATACAGCTGTCGTTGTTTCTAAATTCTATAAATGCATTCCTTTAGACCATGTTAGGTTTTCGTTGTTCTTTAAAAATAGTTTGATACGTTGCCTAAAGTGCAGCAAAAAACTTACAAACGGTTCTAAACCAGTCATTTCGTCTTGGCAGTTGGGACCATCATCAAGACCATCATTAAATGAAATCTCAGCAATCATTCATCATCATCTGTGATTTGAGGAGCGCTTAACCTGCCTTAGCTGCCGTGGGTAGTAATTGAGAGAAGAGGTCTTACGTGGTATGCAAACTAAAGGTTCCGTATGCTTCTTTAGAGGAATCAGAAGAAAATTTTTAAAACAAAATTTCTGAGAGATGTCAGTGGGTGTTCAAACCAAACTATACAGTTGATTAATTTTGCGAAAGTAAAATTAAAAGCATCAGTTTTACCAGTTTTTAAAATAAGGAACTCTAAAATCTTTCCTGTCTTATTTTTGTTTCGACTGCTACTAATAATGGACGAACAAAGTTGCAGGCAGGCAGACGAAATCGAGTCGATAATGATTGATTTATGTTTTTACGATACTAATTTTGATTTCTTATTTTGAAACAAAATTAATGGTGAGCCGAATTCATGTCGATCAATTGCTTCGGAGTTTGAACTAAATGATGCTTATCGCAAGCGTTTAAAAAGCTGATCGACAAGCACCGTTGCCTATTCATTATCTTTAGAAGCACAAACAGTTCCGCTACTAAAATTAAAATGTGCACTAACATGTCAGCAAAAACTCGAGCAAAATTTATGCCTTAATAATGTTTCGTCTATCTAATCAAAATACCATGACGTCTTCTTTGAAGATTCGCAAGTTTAATTCGTCGAAAATTGTTTTAACGTCATGTAACAAGACAATGAGAATAATGAGCATCCATCAATCAACATAACCAATGACTTCATTCAATACAAAGACGAAACTATTACGTACTTACTTATTATCTACATCTTCACATTATATTTTACCTGGCGTAAAAACGCTTAAAAGAAGCAAATTATCGACAATTGCTCAAATGTGTTTCTTTATTAATGTTTCCTTTTTATTTTACTCTGTGTGTAATTTTAGGCACGCGAATGAAGCCCTTGGGCAAAAAACCAAAGGGTAAACGGTAGCCATTCTATATATAAAACATGCCTTTTTTGCAGCATGTTATATGTAAAGGATATCCGTTCGGACCTAAGGGGCCATTATGCGAGTAATCCATACTTTTTGCTGGCATATCCTTATGGACATTAATATTATGATGTTGTTTGCGGATATTTGCTACATAATTAAAGATCAAAACGTGCTCTTGCTTTAATGAACAACTTAAAAATAAAAAGAGGTAATGATATGATGAATTGGTAAACATTATTTTGATCGAAAATTTAATGTTAGGTAGGAACTCAGTCACAAATTTTATGACTGATTTATTATGGTTTTTGCCCACAGATTTGTGATTTCTAAAGTTATTATAACATTCATGCAAGGATATCTAGGATACATTGTTGAATAATGATTACTATGCCAAATTGAACAAATTGTAATTCGGTATCAGGGTCATACACAGATTTAGGTTCGCGTCTTTCCTGTGGACATACCCGAAGTTAACGTGTTTAAGGCCTAATTTTCTGGCTGAACCCACATCCGCATGAACGGCGTCACGTCTACTTTAGTCCTATCGAATAAAAACATTACTTATATGCACACAAACCCTTAACTACTGACCACAGGAGAGACAACTTTTGTTTTTTCGAATGTGTATGACCCATCAGCGCTTCCACTAAATATTGCATTGGCTTAAAGGTGTAAATTGCGGTGGAGGAACGCGTCATTCTAACGAAGATGAATGTTACCAAGATAGGTACTAATTAGTAAGTGATGACTGTATGTAGACACAAAACATTGTTTTGATTTAATATTAAATAACATTAAATAACAGAAATGTCACGAATAAAATTGCTAGTCAAACAACTTCTATTTGATATTGGAAATTTTCCTAAAACTGTCTGAACTTTCGACATTTATTTTAGACGTCCTCGATTGTGGAGCGAACAGAGTAAAAAAATCAAATATTTTAGAGTCAAGATGTTAGTTGAGAATAAACAGATGAGTCAGAAACATTAGCAATGGCCAAGACGGTAATGTTTCATTACTTGTTAATTTATGACTGGGAACAAAATGGCGATTGTACTGTCGGCGTTGCACATGTATTAAAACAAAAAACAGAAAAGCCTATTCAAATTAATTTCTATTGTTGAGGAGGTAAACCCAAACACATGAGTTTAAATTCATTTAAAAAAATGCGGCAATTAGTTTCAAATTAAAACAGGGGAAAATTTAAAGGTAAAATACTTCGTTTCAATGAATAATAATCGTAAAATTTCAAGTTTTGCCTAATTACTTTCTTTTGTATATAATACTGTACAAAACAAAGTCCGTTGTTCTTGAGTAAAGCAATTGTACTTCAATTTGCTCTTGAATATTCTAATAGCATTTTCCCTGTTGCCCTGTCAGGCTGTCTCATGAATTTTTACAAGAATGTCTATTAACGGAAGCTGCGAGCTGTGGAGTTATTCTTTTACGCATCTAAAACGACCATCTTCGACATTCTAGATAACCTAACTCGATCCATACACGCGGTTGGATCACCTGGAGACCCATGTTTCCACCCTAAGTCGTGACTAGGATATGTGAAGGTCTTAGAAACGGATAGATTACGCGTTAAAAGATAAATCGCTACGATTATTTTATTTTATTTGATACGTAGATACAAGAAGCTTGAACCCCGAAGCACGAAAAGCATATAGCGGGCAGAGGCTAGTGCGCTTATAGTTATCCCAGTTTTGCTAGCAGATCAAACGTGCACGCGATTCATGTGTAAGAGAATAACACCCCTAAAAGCACTTTCTCGAAAGAGGTGATGATGTCGACTTTAATGAGAAAACATAATTAAACAAGCTACCCTATTAACACAAGTCTCACGACACTGAGAGAATTCACACTACACAAAGTCTGTATGATTATTTTAAACTTTTTACATGACCTATGGGCAGGGAGAAGCTTGACAGCCAATATAATGATGGACTGGCTCTCAAAGAAGTAAATGATATTAATATCAAGACGATTGACAACGATTCCGATAATTATCGTAATAGGCAAAAAATAAAACACAATGAAATTTGTTTAGTTATGTTTAGTCCCAACCCAAGGGAATATGAAAGGAGAAAGACCGAATAAAAAAGTTGAGCGGACCCAAATCGTGGATAAGCAACGTCAGAATATTTATTTCATTCAATTTAGTTGCTTACATAATGTGGGTCGTGTTATGCGGAAACGTTTGCAGTTTTCCCCAACATACTCAACGAAGTTTTACATTTTAATGTAGTATCTAAGTTAGTACAATCTTCGTGAACCTGGTCGAGGTTGTTCGAAAAATGTACTTGTGTAAGAGTTTTGAACAAACCTTACATCATACAACAACAAATTTGAGTGCCTTATTAGAAGTAACCTTTGACGAAAGTATTGAGTACGTACACGTTTTTATAATCAACAGTTTTGAAAGAAAATAATACTGATTTCCAAGTAGAAACAAATAAAATTCAAGATGCACTGAAAAAAGCTAAAAATAAAGCGCATCCTACAGAAGCAATAGAAATGTAACATAAATGCATCCTGCAAAATCAAGACTTTTACGACAAGTGCATTGTTGAATCACTTGAAAGTTGTGGTCCTTGAGTGTTGGTTTAAATCCAATACAACAACGATTCAGAGTAAAATTGACGCACACAGGCCATGGCGCTTGTGTGAGATCGACGTCAGTTACGACAGTCATATATTTGAACATAGTCACACACACTAATGCGAACGCAAGTATTACGTGATTTAGCAAGTAAACGAGCACATTTATACAACCAATAAAACCGCCCGCGCATAGTAACCTGCCCTTGACCAGATGATTACACAGTTCAGAGTCGACGGAAATAGTTTGGTGTGCAGTTTATGGTAACTTTATTTAATTTTGTACTTAAAAAGCTTGAAATTCTGCGGTTTTATGTGGAACATGATCGTTTCAAAATTATGTAATATATTGGTAGTTTTCAAAACAAGAACACACCCTGCGGATTGTGTTGACTATGGTTCAAACACAAAAAATCATGATTTCTATCTTTTTTGTTATTTGGAGAATTAATTACAAGAAACTGAAGTTAGACTACTCAATTTTTAAGTTAAGTCCTGAAATTTACCAGTTTTACATCCACTAGACACGCTATGCTTCAGTAACTATAGTGTATAAATCATTGCCCGTACTGTCGCTGAAATGTGCACGCAGTTTTGTGAGTCACTTTTCGTAACTTTAGTCAACCGGCTTCCTTCCACTTATTCACCCATAGTTTTAATATTATGCTGTTGTTGGTTATGGTCATGTCATACCTTCTACTATATGCTCCGTGTGTTATCTCGCATATTCTACAAAACAGGTACACGGCATAACTCCGAAGATTCATAATTCCGAATCGATCAAAATTCCGAATTTTCATAAATCCAAAAGCAACGTTTTGATAGAATTTGATATCGCTTATAATATAAATCAAACCTAACCTAACTTACGTGTACCAATTGAACTATGCATTTAATCTAAAGTAGCTCCAGTATTATTAGTATTAGTTTATAGTATTGTTCAGGCGTGCACGAACTTTTTCCATTATTTTGGGAGCGAAGTTTGCTCAGGAAATTATTATTATAAATTAAATGAAATTAATTAAATGTTAAATGTTTGTAGTATTGTTAATGAATTGATGGGTTAATACCTAAATAAAGAATCATTTTATTTTATTTTATTTTTTATTTTATAACATTATATGTTACAAAATAAAATTCGGAATAAAATATTTCGAAGAATAGGTGTTCTCCTACAAAATTTGTTCATTATGGTATGCGAAACCTCTTAACTTCCGAGAGGGTCATCTTTAGATGTGAGACGGGTTACCCTATTTTAACTAAGGAGGACAGAGTGACCTTAATTATAGAGTTCTCTACTACGGCCCCGTACCCGTTCCTAAGAATTTCTCCGAAGTCTTGCCTGACCTATCCCTCGGAAACCCGCGTAAAACTCCACGAATCTTTAAAGCTTGTTATAATTAGCACCTCAAACAGTCCCACGCCTTATTCCAAACATGCCCCCGTCTGGGAAACGCTGTGTTTGTACTGCCGTGTTTGACGTACATATGCAGCCTATGCTCTGTAAAAGTTGAAAAATCCTTACGCTTGGTTCAATTACTGTCTAATTAAAATAGACGCCTATTAAACACCTTTGTGTGAGTATTAGGTAGGTACATGATTTATAGTTACCCGTAATAACGTAATGCAATCAAAATCAAACCTATCGGTTTTAGTAAAAACCGAACATTACTTAACGTTATTCACTTTCGCCCTATAGTAATTTATAAATTATTATTTACTTTTTTAACTTTCTTGCACAATACAAAAAGTTAGTACAAATCGCGGACTTAATTTCACGAATCACGAATTTGGCGGTATTATAAGGAAATATTATCATAACCGGTTTGCTTGATTATTATTTACTACTTATTTGTATGACTTTCCGTTAAACGATTGTTCTGAACTTCTGATGGTGTGCACACTGACAAATGTTTTTTAAACCCTATTAATTTTGACATAAGATTGCCAATTGCTTAACTTATTTTTAATTGTGTCCCACCCTTTGCGCCGGCGCAGCTGACATCGGCCCCTATTCTGACAACAATAGAGATGATCTCAACCAGGAAGTACATATATCTCGAAGGGCAATGAAGATTACTCTTAAAAAACGTCCCGTTTCTGATTTGTCTGGTTTTTACACTTATTACAAACTGACACCATGACCTTGGTTGACATGTGTCGAAGTAAGTATCAACGACCGAGACGAGACACACTTTGTAGGTAGGTATACTGTGTTCATTCATACTTGTCTAATATACCTACCTAATAAATAATTTTCTAACCTCAAAATTTACCTTTTTGCGACTAAAACAGCTCTTATAACGTAAATAAAGTAAACCTGAGTAAATATTTTGGTCATCGCTTGGCCACTAATTGTCTGTAATTGCTTTATTTCATTAAAAATAGGTGCTTTAGCACACGGGGTCAACTCCACGCGCTTGTGTAGTGTCAAGTCCCAAAGTCTTTTAAAAAACGCAATGGCGACCGTTCCTCTACTAGCTCGTCCGTGATTTATTTAAGAGAACAAAACAGCACAATGTGACTTTATTTTTATTCTTGTAGAGATAATGTCTATTATTGCAAAAAATGGGGTCCTAAGGGGGTTTTCATTGTTAGCATAACGTGTTTTTTTCACTTAAACGGTTAGTTGACATTCATTTGAACTTTAAGCGGTTGTGAGTAAAAATAAATACTTGGTCCTTTGATGTGGGCAACTCGTACCTACAGTACCTATTCAAGGTACGAGTACAAAGTCTTCGTGTATGTGGACCGGAAGACATTTCTTTTAGCACAAAGCCCGACCTCGACCCTTGAGTCATTGTTTGCGGTTCCCATTGCACTTACCTCAGTATTACAGGTAAGGTAATATGTGAACTAAAATTCAATGAAGTGGGTACCTACCTACCTATTAAACCGAATGAAGTTTACACATCTGGACTTTGTTACTATGTAAGCAACTTTAATTTGAATTAGAACAATTAAAGAGTTATTTACGTCTCCCATAGGTATGAGTTAAAGTCGTTTAAAACGCTTTGTTCTCGGGTTTTTAGTTGGAACCAATTCTATTTTTCGGAATCATAAGTAGGTACAGTCAGCTGCAAAGAAATCTAACCCCCTTTGCTAGGAAACTTGTATGCAGGGGCGGTTACTTTTCTCTGCAGCTGACCGTACCTAACACTACCTACTCGAACTATCTGCCTAGGTTTAAGCTAGGTAGGTTTACCTAGGTACTTACTTATTTTGGACAAGCTGCTTTGAACTATTTTAAAGAGGAATCCGCACCTTGTCCGTAACTGGTTCTGTTACCCTAGGTAAAATAATTTTAATTCGAATAATCATGAACCGATACCACAGCCGGTACTGAGAAATTACGAACAAATATCTTTATGTAGGTACTAGGTAGGTACCTACCTTAGTCATGCTTTTGAGTCACCCATTTTTACATTACTAACTAATGAGTCTATTTTATTAGTGTACTCTTAAAGCCTGACTGGTGCCATAATTAAAAAAAAAAACCTACCTACCTAGTAATTTTTAGCGACTCTTGTTGAGTGTAGAGTGATGTAGGTACAAATAGGCAAGGCAACGTAGCGAGAAGTAGGGTGACCGTAGGGTGATTCAAATGAACACAGTCCTAATCTGTTAACTATGAATTTAAGTTAGCTAGGTAGGTACCTACCCTAAATTTATTACAGTATGTGACTTTAATGTTGATCAAAGTCATATTAAGTCATGTGCTCTCGGCCTCAAAATTCAGCCGTTTTTAATCACTCCTACGGCTCCTACCTCATATTAAAATATAATAGTTTGTATAGATGATAGGTACCTATAACGGCAGAGCGGATTTGGATGATATTTGGCACACAGATATTTACTTAGTCCTTATGCTGGATTGTCATACTTACCGGCTCATATGTACAATATGTGTCACCGAGTTCGAGGCTCAAATTTTTTTTGGAGAGAGATCTGATGATAAGGAACATTTTCACAAAGTTTCAAGTTGCGGAAACGCATAGTTACCGAGAAAAAAAATGATAAAGTTTAGTCTAAATTAATACAAGTATGCAATCGGAATGACATTTGTCGGCAATAGAATCGATGCGTTCCATTATTCACAGTGAACCTCACTTTTGTTAAAAAGTGAGGTTTTTATTTCAAGGTGTATTCTGCTGATTCATCTGTTCTATACTCAAACTTGTTGCTTTTGAATCTACTAACCTCATCAAAAATTAATAATTCGCGTTTTTGGTAGGTAATTATGCGACAGTTGTAATTATTATTTGTAAAACACGTGAAATGAAACGCCATTTTACTTTGACTTTTTCACTTCGTCTGTCAGGCGTCAGTCCAGTCATTGTTTGTACTCGCAGTTGAGAGCGTTTTCGTACTCCTGTTGATAACTCAGTGACTACAATGGTGTTCCCGAAGCCCCAGGCCTCGTCTTCCACCGCTCCGCCGTCCGAAGAGTTGAGTGTAGTGCAAGTGTTGGACTCTGATGAGCCGCTTGGTACGAAATTCGGCGTCCCCGTATGTGCAAGTTTTGGACTCTAGTGAGCCGCTTGTGCCTACTGTTTCTGTGTCTCCGTTTGTGCAAGTGTTGGACTCAAGTGAGCTGCTTGTACACGGAGTCCCGTCTTCGTCGAGCGTCCATGACGCTTGCGTAGCGCCCGAGGCTACAGTCTCCCCAACCTACACCGAGTCGGTGGCATTTACGATGCCACCATCCCCTGTGCCTGGCTGTTCTACTGCTACGCAGGATGATGCTGATGTAAGTACTTATTTAATTTTCATCGATATTGTTTATGAAGTTAGGTTAAATAAGGTTAGGTTTGAAAAAGTTAGGTTTGAAAGAGTTAGGTTTAAAATAGTTAGGTTTGAAAAAGTTAGGTTCGAAAAGGTTAGGTTCGAAATGGTTAGGTTCGAAAAGGTTAGGTTAGGTTTTCTTGATTTTCCTTAAATCCACATCATTATGGGGCTCGAAAGCAACAGGTTTGTGCTTAATTAGCTGTAGTTAATTTCTGAAATACAAAATTTCGTAAATACTAGTTTAAAACACTAAAACCCAACAATGAAAATGTTGATGTGTTGGGAATCCCTATAAATAATATAATAATTAGAAATTGCAGGTATTAGCTTGTTCTGGCTGTCTATTATGTGTATTTGTATATCATGGGTAATATCTTAATTTGATAAGTTGTTATAGTCATATTAAAGTAACAGAACAGAATCTGTCAACCCGAATCTTTGTGGTACTTGTCTGCCCTACCCCTAGAGTGTATATAAAAGCTCGGAGGCACGAAGGTAGAGCAGCCCCCGCCTGCTGTAACACATCAGGTATGTATGTGAGCCGAAGCTGTGTAGGTGAGCATTAAGTGCCTGATGGGTTACGCAAGGGCGGAGGGGCTGGTCTTACCGAAGGGCCGGAGCAGTTACAAACCACTTCCTGTCCCAGAGGCACTGTCTGTCCCGGAGTCACTTTCTGTTCCAGAGTCACTTTCTCTCCCGGAGTCCGACGCCCGCGCCCCCCCCCCCTCCCCCTACCCGCACCTCACCCCCTTTCATCCCTTTTCCCCCTTTCCCTCCTCTATTCCCAATCAGGTGAAAAAGTAATTATTTCCTTCTTATTTCAGTTAGCAGCCATCACAGACTTTTCGTGGTCACCACGAAGACGGATTGGAGACGAATTAGATTTAACCATTTAGACCCGTTTGAAGAATTAATTAAATGTATAAAATATGTCTAAAATGTAAATACAACACAAACATAATAGGTTTATTTAGGTTAATATATATATATATATGTAACTAACCTAACCTAACTTATTATGTTTTGGTTGTATATTAGGTATATGTATATAATAAAGTGTTAAAAAGTATATTCTGTTGTTTCATTTCTCTCTTTCTTTAGTGTATGTATACACAATATCTATTTTTAAATCAATAAAATGAGTATTTTTGTTTCATTAATATAATACCTTTAAATTTCCATTATTCGCGATTGGAAGATTAGCCTGTAATAGGCTATCGGCTTATAAATAATGAAAAAATAAATTAGGGCCAAAAAATTTTTTTATTTCGAAATACCGTTTTTTTTACTATATTTTAACTTTTCAATAACCTTGACAAGCAATTTTTTACGACCTTGACTTTTTTTTTTTGACATTTTACGTCCTTGACCCATTTTTTTTTGACATTTTATGACCTTGACCAGAACTTTTTGACCTTGACCACCAATTTATGACCTTGACCCTCACTTTTTGACATTTTTATGACCTTGACTACCCTTTTCCGCGTTCATTTTTCCCCACCCTAATACTCCCACATCCCACCGGGTCCCGAATGTTTGTAATGGCGTAGCTTTTTTTGTATGCTTTTCCGCATTTTCTCGTTTTCAAAATTACATTATAGACACTATTCTACATCCAAAAAAAAATACTAGGTACTTATAATCAATGACATATATTGTACAGTCCTTCCTCGCTTCCCGCTGTCTGTCCCTATGTATGCTTAGATCTTTAAAACTACGCAACGGAATTTGATGCAGTTTTTTTTAATAGATAGAGTGATTCAAGAGGAAGGTTTTTATGTAAAATAAATTCTGTTTTATGTACGGATGTTACAGAAAACTCATATAAACCGAAGCGAAGCGAGGGCGGGTCGCTAGTTGTTCTATAATTCTAATTATATTATGATGATTACGATTGTTTAAGTGTTGACCAAATACTAACATGTCAGAAACAGAAAAAACGTTATATTTAAAAAAAACTGGGGTTCACTTTTTTAGGTGAAGGTACTTTTTCAAGAAGGTACCTATGTTCATTTCATTCCCATCACCTTCATTTATCTTTCCAAAGGTGTTCGAATTCTAACTAGTAAGCAGGCACACATAGTGATGGGCAGCTTGTAAGTTTCAAAAGTGAAACTTTCATTTAAATTTCTGAAATATTCTAGAAGTTTCAAAAGTGAAACTTTCACCTAGAATTTCAAGCAATATACTGAAAATTACCACAGTGAAATCGTTTTATTTCTGAAAATTACTATAGTTTCGACATGTTACCCAACTTTTCATGAAATTTAAAACGAAATTTACTTGTGTTAGAATAATTTCCATCTAATTATGTAACTTTCAGAAGCTGTAATTTTCACAGTTAAGAAAAGTTGTGCAATGTTTCAGAAATCGCCCATCACTAGGCACACATAGGTTATAGTTATAGGTAGGTATGTAAGTAGTAAACCAATAAAATTGTCACCTTAACAGTCCTTCATGGTTTTATAGACAGACCCATGATAGTCTAAACGACCTTCACACAAATGCAATCCGGATCTCAAGAGTTCTGTTTGTATTTGTATACGCATTATCGTTTGATCTGAAGTCTCGTAACAATAAAGTTGAATTAACGTGTGAGATAAAAGATACTAAATACATTTACAACAAGAGAGACAGGTAGGTATGACAATAATATGAAAGAAATGCGTTTCTGCGAGGGTGCAATGCAAGTTTTCAGGTCTACACTCAAAAGCATTTGGGCAATGTTTGACGTTATAAATGTGCTAGGTAAATTGTTGAACCGATCTATATCAAATTTGGGATTGAGATAGCTTGAACCTCGTGGATGGATAGGTACCTATATACCTATTACTTTTTACCGGGCAACGGGCACATTATTCTATAAGGTATTTAATACATGCAATACCTACCTCCAGTCAAACTTGTATCAAATCAAGGTGATTGAAAGTCTTCTAAACACATAATTCACTATCAAGAGCAAATGGTTTTTTAAGCCATTCATTTAAGCCTAATTTTGATCTATTTTCATTCGGTACCGAAGCTTAATGAAAAATCGAAGTGTCTAGACATTGTTATTTTAATTAGCTGACTGAACTTTTTTAGCTATTTAATCCAAAAATGGCGTTAAATTTGCCTAGTGTAGTGACCTTAAAATGACACTTATTTGATTAGCAAAAAGCAAAAATTCAATAGGTACATATTTAACTTAAAACACTAACTAAACAAGGACACGAGGCAAGATACTAGTGCATTCCTTATAGCAATAGTAAATAGTAGGTAGGTAGGTACCTATATTGTATAAATACAAACGATTGTAAGATGGCCAATGAAGATCAGAAATAAATAAACATCCTACCTAATTGTTTACTGCCCTCCATTTCTACGCACCCAGTCACCTCAGATAGGTATGCAAGTGCATACTTACGTATTTTTTGGTAGGTATATAAGTAACTTAGGTATTTCAAAGGTTTATTTAATTGTTGAATAAAATGTTTGTTCCATTGGACCTCGTGTTGGTTTGGAATAAAAAGACAGGACTGTGCCAAAATAATTCCGAAGCGTGGTAACACTCAAAGAGGAAGTGTCTGTTTAGCTTATCTGCGAAGCCTCACTGACATTTGTATGGAAAACCCTTTAAATTATACGAATACAAGGCGGATGGAATAAAACATTCTGTGCTTAGAACTACATAAGAAGAAGTTAGTGGGTAAGTAATGGATGCATCATCGAACTTATAGTAAGTAAAAACAATGATTCAAAAACTAATCTTGTTGCTGATATGATTTGGCACTCGAGCCTTCTAGGCTGCCCTCATTAGTAAAAAGGGCGTATGTCTCAGAATCGCGAATGTATTAGTGACCTTATTTCGTAAGTCAGGGGAATCAATTTGCTTCGACTACGAAATTACGCATGCGTCCTTTTTATTTAGAAGGGCAGTAGGATGGAAACTAGGTAGGTATAAAAATATCTACTTATGAGTATGTTGACGCACGTGTGCAAATGCACCCTCAAAGTGATTCAACTTAAGTAGGTAGTACTAATAAACGTCATCAGGTTCAATAATCATCACTGTCATCACTGTCATCATGGCACGTCAGCTCTGATGCCCATAGATCTTCACAAGGGTCTTCACAAGGGTTTCCACAATTCGCATTTACTTAATACCCAAGTTAATTTATTTCGTGGGCGTGTGAAAGGTACCTGTACCTATAGCCAAAAATATTACTTATTGATAGAACAAAACAATAAAAAATAAATAGTCTCATAGTTAGATACGGTAAAACCACGAGTCATTTCTATTTATGGGGTCTATGGGCTAACTTCTAAATAATCAGTTGTGTACATAAACCAACACACCACATTAGAAAACAATTTCACTAATTACCTATCTACTCACCCGACTAAGTATGCTAATTTTATTGAATGATTTCTTTAATGAACTAATCACTTAAGATTTACTTTCTATTTTCAAACGACCTATCGCGTTCCCAGGCAAACAATGAAACACTTAATTATAGCACATCTATTTAGGTTGCTAAATAACTAAAATTTTATCAGTCGCCGGCCGGTCAAAGCATGCAAAACGTAAAAAACAAACACTTACTTGCTTTTGAAACAAACAAGGCACTTTTTTGAGCACGGTATATAAACTTTTGATACAAAACTTCGGTTTATAACTTTTACAGTTTTTATTCACTTTGTTTATTTACGTTCGTTTGGGATGACAGTTCGAGTTGACGCATGCGCACAACACGGCACGCGGTAGGCCGACGTTCGACTGACTGCTTCGAACTGAATGGAAATGAACGAAACGGTTGGGCTCAGTGTTGCTCGCTCTAGAAATAAAAGTCGCCAAATTTAATAGATATGCAGTATTCTAAAATTATAAATTTCTGAATTGTTTTCTATTAAATAGTACAATCCGTCGGTGTAAAGGTAAAACTCACTAAGTCCTTAGTAATTTATATGTACTTATTGAGTTTTATCTTTATAGTTATACCGAACCGACGATGGATGTGTTTTAAAAATATCCAAAAAGGTGTACCTACTTATAATGTGTGTAAATAGGTAGGTATATGCTATTTTTTAATCAATCACTGATTATCTTTCTTTCATTTCATTAATTTGAATTACCTATTTGGATATAGGCAAATTAATATTGCTACGAATTTAGGAAGTAGGTATGTACCTACATACAAAGTCGACATGTTTATCTTGGATATGATAATTCGTACGGAGAGGTGTTGTGTGGAAGCTAGGTTTTATAAGTCTGCCCAATGCGAGTAGGTACGTAGCACTTAAGTATAATAAATAATAACACTTAATTAGAGACGTAATTACAATGTGAATAACTTAATTCGTAAAACAATTAAGTAACAGTTAAAATTACAAGTTGAGTTTTACGAAAATGCCCAATTTGGCAACTTTGGCCGTTGAGCAACAAAAAAGAACAAACCAATCGAACTGTGAATGTAGAAGTGATGAGTGTGGGTCTGTGTGCGTAAGCGTACGCGCATCTGTTCGGGTCGGGAAGGGTATGTTACAAAAAAACATCAATGGAGTCGAGAATTCTCATTTTTTTACAGTAATTTAGAGTTTTTAGGGTACCGTAAGATTTGGCATGATTATCACAAAGTTATTATGCGTGTGTGTAACATTTGATTCATCGGGCTGAAAATGTTTGTTAAGTAGGTAGGTACCTTCCTACCTATATGAGTGAGTGTTTCAATAATTTCCAGGGGAATGAAGCGCTTCAAATGGTTATAATTAAATATTTATTTGCTTAGGAAAATAGGAACACACAAACCGGTTTTTGAAAATAGATTTTAAAAGTTTCACTCGAAAGTAAAAGTGAAATACCTAGGATATCGTTATAAATACCTACTTAGAATGATTACTTAAGTATTTTTAATTGTTGGAATCTAGTTGGGAGCATCCTAATAGAATTCCGGCATTAAAAAAATCTTACTACTTAAGTAGTATAGGTTATATATTTGATAAAACTAAATGCCTACTTACCTACCTAGAAGTTGGTTGTGATACTTGTGATGTCTTTTTGCACGCGATTAATTTTCTACCCCGCGGATGTAGTTTCAAGCACTCACTTTTCAAAAACACGTAAGGTTAGGTATCAAAAATTAAATTAAAATTAAAAAAGGAATTAGGTAATCTAAATCAATATATTTTTAGTAATTAAGTAAATTAAGTTCACAAATTAAACATGATGCAAATATAATAAATTACTTTTCATCTCAATTGGCAGGGCTCCACATGTAAATCGTTCGTTGGGTAGGACTTAAACCAATAACACAGTTTCGTTAGAGCTCCTGTTATTAATTGGAAAAATAGTAGTAAAAATGATATTGTGCCATAAGAGCTATATATAAAAATAACCGGAGAAAAAAAGTGAACACAGTAGTGCAATTTGTTTCGTGAAAAGTTTTTCATTTTTGATAATATCTCAGTGTTAAGTTTAAAAAATATGAGTCATCACGCATGAGACTAGTGCATTTCGGCGGACAGCGGCCGAGCGCGGTCGATGACCGCGATTTCGGACATCTTCGCGCACTGAGACTGCATGACGCGAGTTGCGCCTACCCTCTAAATACCGGCGAGTACTTTTTAAACGTAAACAAATCGAACATAACACAAATGATATGGCTTTATTCTGCGACAAATGTAATGCAAACATAACTAATAGAGAATTTTTGATTTGTGTTGCTTGTAAATTGCACTATCACCTTGACTGCTGCCATGTATCCTTGAAAAGATTTCTCCTAATGAAATCAGAAACCAAATCGACTTGGAAATGTAAACATTGTCTGTCAAAACCTAATATTTCCGACGACAATGTAACATTGCGCAAAACATATCGCGCTTTGATCCCGACAAATAATTCTTTTGAAGTCTTGTCTGGTTCATCGCTTGATGAGGAAGACACTGAGCAATCATCACCATTATCTGGCCATGACCTTAACAGAAGTTGTCCCGAAAAAGTAGGTGCATATGCCAGAAATGAAGAGTTAGAGAGAACTGTATCTGAATTGACGGAAAAATTGAAAATAGCCGAAAATGAAATCGACAACTTACTCGCAGAGAATTTTACACTAAAAGATAAAATTAAAAGCTACGACAGCAAAGTAAATCATCTTAGAACCTTAACTAAATCTGTTAATTCAAATAAAAAAAGATCAAGTAAGAAAAAGGTCACAAACAGAAAAAACACAAACCGGCTGACCTTAAATCAAAGCTTCATTGAATTAAATACACAATTTAAAAATCACAACGACACTCCTGCAAATATTCCCCGTGATCATAGTATATGTATGTCACCCATCAAACAACCATTACTTGTTAGTACACCCGAGCGATCTACGGTTTCAAAATATAAACAGACAGAGCCTTACCTGCATATCTTCGGAGATCAACATGTACTGGGATTGTCAACACGACTACTTCACTCAAGATCCGGCAAAAAAGGCGATCACTTTAAAGTTTCAGCGATGGTCAAGCCTCACGCGCCTAGCTCGGAGATCCTAAAGGGTCTTTATTCCATGTCAGAAACTATAACTAAAAATGACATCATCATTTTATCGGTTGGAAATAATGAAGAAAACCCATATTTATTATTATCTAACTTATGTACCTAATGCCTTAAATAATTTCAAAGAAAATAATATATATATTTTACATGTCCATAACAATCGAAATCAATATAGTTCATTAATATACCATGAATTGCAAATGTTTGAAAAAAAATATGCGAACTGCAAAATTATTAATTTATATAGAATCACAAAGTCGAACAAATTTTCTTTATCGTAATTTCTCGGTTGGGTAAGTTTTAAGTTGAACGAGGAGATTGATTTGTTGATAAATACGCGTAAATATATAAACAATGTCTCATTGAATGTAAATAATTCAGGTGCAGGACATGGATTAAATAATTTTTTTCGTCCCTGACGGTGGCATTGTCATACCTAATCAGGAGCCTTTGACATTTACCTCTTGTAATTTAAATAATTTAAATACTTTAACAATTCTTAACCAAAACATAGGGGGGCTGTGCGCAAAATTGGACTTTTTAGAAATTGCTTTACAGGAATTGAGTGATAATGGTAAAGAGATTGATGTGATTTGCCTCAGCGAAACGTTCGTCCGGGAGGGCTGCGAAGGTAATGTCACCCTACAAAACTATAAGCTAGCTTCTGCCTACGGACGCGATAAGAGCAGAGGAGGAACGTGCATTTTGGTCAAAAATGTATACGAGACAAAAACATTGCCTTATGTCGTGCAACTGGCATCTAAGTTTTATTTTGAATGTTGTGGTGTTGAGGTCATTGGCGTGGGAATTATTGTTATTAATATATATAGAATTCCAGAACAAACCAAGACTCATATAGGTGTTTTTCTTAATAAGCTTGACAATCTATTAGATTATTTAACATCAAGATATAAAAATAAAAAACTCATAATTTGTGGTGATTGGAATATTGACTTACTAAAGCAATACCCGGCTGCTACAAACCTATCGAGTATTCTTCAAAATTATAACTTTGTCGCACATATATTGGTCCCAACGAGGCTAAATGCCTGCATTGACCAAATTGCAAGCAATGTTAAATCGGTAGTAACGGATATACACTACCTAGGACTTTCTGATCACGAGACTGCCCAATCAATAACCCTGCCAGTGAAAAAGTTAAACGCTTACACAACCTGGTTTGAGTACAAGCGGGATTATAGTCCTGATAATGTACAAAAGTTCTGTGAATGTCTATCAGCTCTTTCGTTTTCCGAAATCACACTTTCAATGAATGTATCTGACGCATTCACTTCCTTTTACGATCTAGTTCGTCTATTGTATGACTTGTGTTTCCCTTTAATAAAGGTCAAGATTAACAATAACTCTAAAAAAAACAATTGGCTCACTACAGGTCTGAAAAATTCGTGTAAAATGAAACGGGCTCATTACCTAAAATATAGATATAACAAGCATAATAAATACCTAAATAAAAGTATATTTAAAATTTACAACAATATTTTAAAGAAATGCTTATATAATGCTAAAAAGATTAAAAACTGTAAATACATACAAAATAGCAAAAATAAATGTAAAGCTACTTGGAATACTATATCCTCAACTATAATGAATAATTTACACGATGGCGATATAAATAAAATTAAATATAATGATGTAATTTTGTGTAATCCTATTGAAATATGCAATACCTTTAATAATTATTTTATAGATATGACATGTAAACAAAACTTGACTTCGGATAATTCATCTTATAAATCTAATTTGTGTGATTGGAATCCCCATTCAATGTTCTTAGCACCTGTTGGCGAAAATGAAATCTACAACATTATAATGTCCCTAAAAAATAGTAAGTCTGGTGGTTACGATAACATCACCACAAGGATTATGAAGCTGTGCGCCCGCCAAATATCCTTACCCCTGGCTCACATAATTAATTTATCTTTTTCTGAGGGAATCTTCCCATGGCAATTAAAATATTGTATAGTTAAACCATTGTTCAAAAAAGGAGATAAACTTAATACAGATAATTATAGACCCATTACATTAGTCCCAATTCTCTCAAAAATATTAGAAAAAGCGGTATGTAATAGGATAAATGATTTTTTAAATAAATATAATGTACTTTGTTCAGAACAATATGGTTTTCGCAAAGGTTGTTCAACCACACTTGCATGTTTTGACCTTGTACGTTTCATAACAGAGAATATAAATAAAGGAACCCCGGTAGTATCAGTATTTTTGGATATGTCAAAGGCTTTTGATTATGTTAACCATGAGAAACTTCTACATAAACTTAACGTATATGGGATCAGAGGGAAAGTGCTCGAATGGATAGGTAGTTATTTGGCTGACAGAAAACAATCTGTAGAAATTAAAACTATTTCAGGTGGATCAAGTAAAGTAATATTAAAGCAGATTTATAGATCACAATTTAGAGCTATTAATACTGGAGTTCCACAAGGTAGCATATTGGGACCTTTACTTTTCCTCCTTTACATCAATGATTTGCCTAAAGCCATTACACAGAAAAGCATATTGTTTGCTGATGATACGACACTAGTGGTAAAACGCGATAAGATTGACACTTTCGAATTAAATATTAATAAGGGATTATTTGACATTATTAATTGGATGAAAATAAATGATTTACATATTAATATTAATAAGACTAAATGTATTCAATTTGTTTCATATAATTCAAATTCTTTACCTATAAGTATTAAGTATGAAAATGAGAAAGTGGACGAAGTAGACGCAATGAAATTTCTTGGCATATTTATAGATAAACACCTTAATTGGAAAGCGCAAATTGATAGCGTATGTAATAAGTTAAATCGTTTTGTGTTTGCCCTGAAAAGATTGAGAGAGACTGTCTCCAAAGAAGCTGCTCTAACGGCATACCACGGTTATGTTTCCTCTGTGCTCAGCTATGGCTTAATATTGTGGGGAAACTCGGTAGCTATTGAAAGAGTATTCAAAATTCAAAAGAAATGTGTTAGAGTAATTTGTAATGCTAGGTGGGACGACAGTTGTGTCCCACTATTTAGGAAACTAAATATTTTACCACTGCCATGTTTGTACATTAGGGACGTATGTGTTTTTGTCAACTCCCACCCAGCGTACTTTAAGAAACGCAGTGAAGTGATACCGAGGAAGACAAGAGCACATATCATGTCTCTTTTGTATAAACCCCCATGTCGCAAAGATATCTATAAAAGAAACATTTTTAATATGAGCATAGAAATTTTTAATAATTTACCAGAGAATTTAAGAATTTTGTCGGGAAATAGATTTAAATTTCGGTTAACAACATGGTTGATGGAGAAATGTTTCTACAGTGTCAAGGATTATGTAAATTTTAAGGAAATATGAAATATATTAAATTTCGATATTGACCATAATAAAATGTATTTATAAATTAGTACCTAATGTAAATTATAAAATAGAATTTGTAAATTATGAAATAGAATTTGTATATACCTACGACTAACATTTGTACGCATGCTTGCATGCTGAATACAAGTGCAAAAATAATTATAACACCTTATAATACTGTATTCTGACAAATAAATTATTTTGATTTGATAAAACTAAAATAAATTACCAAATAATACGGAACCCGTGCACAGCAAACCGAATCACGCTTGGCCGCCCGTCTACCACCATCCCTTTAGAGCTAGACAAAATCGATAGACCCGTAAAGCCAAGGAAACGGCTTTAATTAAACCTACCTCCTAAAACCGGCAAGATATTCACAATCACAAGAGCAGTCATTACAAGTATTGCACATTCCTTTACCTCTTCAAAACCACTCACCCAAACCTCAACCTTGTTTTCTTAGCAATGCAGTTGAAATTACACCGGCATAAAAGTATAATATGGGTACTTTATAGGTGTGGGGTTGGTCTTTTATTTTCAAACAGGATATCCTGCCAGGCGTCCCGTCGCTCGTTTCCGAGCGTACGCTTCGTTAGGAGTGCTGTACCCTTACCATGAGTTACCAATAGCGTAGGTAATAGCTAGCGAGTCGAATGCTCTGTCCCTCGCAGACCTCGCAGTATTCTTATAGAGTGCGAGGGACAGAGCATTCGACTCGCTAGCGAGTACGGTAATGGTAGCTCATGGTAAGGGTGGTGCTATAAAAAACCTAGCACGTGTAGACGAACGAATGGGGCTGACAGGCGTTCCGTGCCAGACTTGGTGATTTCTATTAGAAATAGAGCTATTGTTGAGCGCTACGCACTGTATCTGCTTTCTACCTAGTACAGTAGAACACAACCGATATGGCGTGTCGTGAATCTTCGTTCGCGCAGAGACGAACAATGATTCCGATGATTTCCGAAAGCACGATTAAAACCCACGATCAAACTTGTACGTAACAGTTAGGTATACGGTGCAAATTAAATTGATACATCTCACTCACGCACGTTTGACAACTGACTGAATGACACGCGGGCGCGCGATAAAATGGCGTCACTAATAACCAATAATAGCACAGAATACAACCACGCTTAGCTGATTGGTTCCCGCGCTTCGAAAAAGTGTCATCTGCGCAGGTACATCGGTAAGCCATATCGGTTGTTTTACTGTAGGTACTAGGTACTGCATCTATATTCAATGTGCTTTTTGTTACGGGTGCGTATCGTCATTCTTTCAATTGCAACTGTTGCAAGACAGACACAATAGACGTAAGATAAGGTTGGGGCGCAGACGCGACGCTTCTAGGTATACATTTATATTTAAAAAATCGTCGCGTCCATCAGTACCCCTTCCATGAGTTACAATTACCGTACTCGCTAACGAGTCGAATGCTCTGTCCTGCGTAAATTTGGTAGGTATGGAACATAGAGGTAAGAAAGCATAGAGGAAGTATAAACGGCTTATAGAATAGTACTCTTCGCACCTGTTAAAAATGCCCTTCGTTAAAAAGAGTTGTCTTTTTAGGTGTGTCAGTGTGTGAACTAACTATGCATTAGTGTCCATAAGTTTGCATTCAGTGATGTGCGGTTTATCAATAATATTAACTACAAGTTGTGTTGTAGACAGAAGAAAACAGTGGTACCTACGCTTGACATTTGGCATTTGGATCTATATTTTCCTACATCTATGGTATGAAAGTTTAAGGTTACTAAAGGAGCGCCACGGGTCGCGGGCCGCGTACGCGCGTGTTGTGTCTGGCTTGCAGTTTACGCGTGGACGGTCAAGCGTGACAAGCTTTACTTGACCTGTGATTGCGTAAGGACAACATGTCTGCGTGTGCTTCAACGCTGGTTCATTCGTGAAGCCCGCGCCTACATCAAAGGCGTAGACAGGTACCGGCGCATAATCCTTACACCATACCCCGGAACCAATTTATCGCACACACGTCACGTTACGTCACGGTGGTTGTGTAATAAGTCCCAAAGACTCAGTCGGACTTCCAGGACGAAAGGGACGCAGCTATTTGATAGAACGCGAGAACGTTATATCCTACGTCTCTCATTCTGCATTCTTCTCGCCAGTCAGTTCGACTGTTAAGTCTGTGACGCCATTAATGTACATAAATTATTAAAGTCCGACAAGCTTGTGCACGATCGTCTCGCGGGGTGACAAACGTTGGGGGAGGCGAGGTTACTGTTAGTACAGTCGAAGACATAAATTGATGAACAGATCCAAATTTTCAAAACACCTGCACAATGTAAAGTTCCATATGTCGCTGAACAAATTGTTGATCAAATCTATGTGAACATTGCAGAATGTCAAATGTGAGTAAACAATATTTTATCAAAAGTTGCTGGATTTTATAAATCTACATAATTAGATTATCATTGATGGCAACGAAAGTCCATTAACACATACTTACAAAATACCTGCCCACTATTTATTTAGTATTTTTAAAATAGGTAAAATAATATTAAGTATAAATATCAAACTGTTGAAATAACGTCCAGTTAATTTCGGACTTCTTCGTGGAATTTTAGCGTACAGTGACTTTTGGATTATTTCATCGAGTTTAAGTGTCCAGCGAGTTTTGGCGTTAATTAAGTTATGGTAGTGTTTAGGGACTTTTGAACTGTCATGACGAACAAGGAGTTTTGAACATACCTCTGTATATTAACACATGGAGAGTTCTCGTGTACAGTTCATTTCGTAGCTTTATTTTGTTTAGCGACTTATGTCTTTGACTGTACGTGGCATTTGCTACACAGCCCGCTCTTACTATAGCTGAAAATTTACAATTCGTCTATTTTACGGTTAAATGGACCTGTGCAACTTCAAAGTGGAATTATTGATTTAATTTTGTATGCAGACAAGTCTTCGATTTTCAAAATGAAGACGATTCCGATTGCGAGTGCGTTAGGCAATAGCCCCTCGGGTCCATTCGATGTCGATCAACTGGAAGGACACCAACATTTTAGTTCACTCAGGTTTTTTTTCCGTCAACGTACTCGGAAATGGATTTTCATTTCGTCCATTTACGGCATGATGCGCGGCCCACACACGAGTTTTTCGCACTCGCAATCTAATATGAATGTACTATTGAAGATGACATTTTCGATCAAATTTGGCAGGACGCCGCGCTGTCATGATGGACTAACCGTCAAAGGCATTTTAACACTTAGATGCGTTTGTCCCCAGTCCCCACCAACGTTTGTCACCCTGCGCTGGTCGCGCAAGAGTTTATCGGACTATTTAGAGTTACGAACGTCACTTGTTTGTAAGTATTTACGCACATACGCTACTGCGTCATAGGATTGAAGATCTACCTATAAGCTCTTTCTATAGCTATTAGCCTCAACCTGAACCCTTAACATCGAAAACAAAAAAACATCAATCTTTCAAAAGTGACGTTTCAACGCAAAAATCTCCCTGCGAGCCCTTACCTCGAGAGCACAAACAAAGCATTTCTACACCCACTCAAGAAGGGTCCACAAAAAAGGTATCCCTAGGGAGACACTTGAGTCGCAATTATTAGCTCCATAATGGGATTTTACTGGTGTTTACGTTGCTACCAGTATTTTTTTAGGGCTTGAGTGTTTGTGCAGGTAATGGGGAAAGGATTTGGTAGTATTTGAATTTGTTCTTTGCAGGTGATTCAGGCTGGGATCATTCCAGCCTGAATGGAATGTTGAGTATGTTTTCATTGTGTTTGTATCCATGATGAGATAAGTGATTTGGCATAGGTATTATTAAGTTTTCCCCGAATGCCTAACAACGAACACTATAGTGAAATTGACAGTCCAGTAGGCCAAGCCAAGATACATTCTGCAAACGTTACCATTATCACTATCGAAAATGTATAGGATTGATGTTAGCTATAGTTTTTCACTAAAAGTTGTAACTTATTAATCTTATTATAAACTTAATCCTTCTATACATGGCGATGAAAATTTCTATCGTAATTCATAACATAATACCAACTTTCTGTTTTTTTTTATGCATACATTTTTATGCGTATTGAAAATCTAATAGGGTTTGAATTCACGACTTTATAATTTTTATGTTATTAAGGGTTAACGTTCCATACCAAATTATTATAATCGAACAGTCATCATCTCAAGAGAAATAGAAAGAACAGCAATGAATTTGGCCTAAATGTAACTATCTCGTTAGCGTTTAGATATTCGCTAACACACGTTCAACTAAGTAGGTAAACGAACTTGCCAAGGTCGCTCAAAATGTAATTGTACGTGTTTTGTGAACTAGATAGGTATTCGTGTTAATTTTAGTTTTTTTTTATTAGGCGGGTGAACAAAATATTACGCTTTAGGTGATATCATAATAATGGCTTTATTTTTTGTTCTATGTTAAAATAATGTAGAAGCAGCTCCCTATTCATGTAAGTAATGTGCCTACATACGATTACCTTAAATTTTTATAACAATAATGCAATAGATAGGGACAAGTTATTTATCAAGCAGAGTTTTTAGTGGAAAATATGAAATTACAAATCTAAATGTGTGCATAAGCTACGAATATTATGACATTTAATTACAGTTGAATAATCCTTTCCAATCGTTTTTTGACGGATATGTTCGTTTTTTTTCTCAATTTGCTTCAGTACCCTTGAATAAGCCAACTGAGAAAGCAAGATAATGACGAACTTAAACGACAAAAAAGGATTATTCAGTAGGTACAATATGACATGTATGTTTTTTTATGTGAAAAGGAGCCTGACGAGCAAGCAAGCTACCTGGGTAGTTATTCTCTCAACAACGACGGTCGGACGGACGAGTGAATGTCCAAGCGGCAAGTTTAAGTAGTCGTCAATGCGAACAAAACGTATTTTAGCCCGTGCATTTTCAATTTAGCAGCATGGTTTCTGCCGATGAATCGAAAGTATAAGGCTACTTAATTGAAAATGCACGCACTAAAGACTGTATCGTTAAGTATAAATAAATACAACTTTACGTAGTCGTCTTTCTTTCCTAAAGTATTTTTTAGATTTAAATGTACATGTGTTTAATTAGTGCTTTTATTAGGTACACATTTCATCCTGCGGGCTCGACTTGAGGCATATGGTTTAGTCAAAATTTACCGAATCCATCTGAGTGATGTTAACGAAAGTGGACAAATAGCAAAATAAATTTTACTGTTTGCGAGCTAGACAACGTAACCAAAAAAAATTATCATACTACGCAAACCATAATTACACATGATTCCCAAAGTAAAACATCTGAGCATTCTCTTTAATTTATTTTTAATAAAAAAAAGGCATGGATGGCGATGGGCGGTGGCCATTTTGAGAATATGGCATATTACTCATTACAACTCCGACTTTGACATCTATTATAACTATTAAGAAGCGTTTCTATCGACGTGTTTTACCGATGGTTAGACGCCACGATTGTCCATTATGCTTGGGTCTGGCTGAGACCTTTGGTTAGTCTCCCTCCTCCCGCTCGCACCAGATATTGATGGGAAACCAAAACATTACGTAAAAAGTCGCTTTTGTGTGAAAGTAAAAATCTATCATATTTATTCTGCAGATGCTCATTCGGGTAAACATGAAGGGGACACTTAGTTCACATGTTTTGGCTGCATACCAACCTATTGCATTTTAAAATTATACTATAGGAGTTGCTGAAATACTTCAAATTGAGCTCAATAGGCTTGTCCGAAATATATTTTGGGGACGATTTTGAAAGCATCATAAAGTCTCCAAGACACAAAAGTTAACCATATTATATCAGATGAAATGGTTAAAAAACACCTGCAGGTCATATCCTCACAACATTGTAATTTAAAATAATACGGATGTCAAAAGTTAGACTAGGTTTTGTATGTATTTATACTAAACGATACAGTCTTTAAAATGTATTTTGTTCGCTCTGACGGGACTACCTAAACTCGCCGCTGCGATTTCTCTCGTTCGTCCGCCCGTCCGTTGTTTTTGAGAGAATAACACCCCTGATGGAGAGTGATTATCGCGACCCTTAAACACCCCCCCAACACCAGTAAAACCGCAATGTGCAATGCTCTGAATAATTCTTCCAAAAAAAATCCTTAAACTGACTTAGCTTTAACTCTATGTACCGTAACCTCGGGCTACTTTGATCCTAGGGGGTAACATTGCCCACCCCTAAAACTATCTTAAAAAAATAATTATTCTATTAAATGTTATATCAGGCCTAAGCTACTTGTGTAATTCTAAAATTCTTGAACTAATTTAAGATGATTACAACTACAATAGTTATAGTTTTAGGGGTGGGCAATGTTACCCCCTAGGGTCAAAGTAACCCGAGGTAACGGTACCTACTTACCTAACTATAAGTACTACGAGTAATTGCGCAATTCTATATTCTAACCATTGAATTGCAAATGAAGTACCTACCTATTCTCAAAATACTAATCAGAAAATACTAACAGGTCATTCTACTTACAAATTTGTACATAAAGTGACCCGTTTCATTGCTCTCGAGTGTATTGAGAAATACTTCGTACGACCTTAAGAATGTAGGCGGGCACCTGGAATTCGTCGGCCCACACGATCGCTACATGCCTATAGTCCATAGGCACATTACAAAGGATTTTTACCTGGCCAGCCATCTTGGAATTGGCTCATTCAGAAAATTCCCCAAGATTCCACGGAAAGACGACATTTGCAAGGATGTTGACGTAACAGGTCAGGTCAGGGTTAGTTTTAATGTGTTTATTATTATTTATTATAGACACTATAACAACAAAACAATAAGATAAAGGTAAACTTAAAGGACAAATAGACCATACAAAAAACCTGGTACGGAACTGGAATATTGGATAACCCACGTTTTACGGTTTTCGTTAAGTTTGAAACTACAAAGAAAGGACAAAATAATAAGTCCAGTTTTGATATATTTTAATAATATCTTGGTATTATGAACAACGCGATTAGTTTGGGATTCGAATAGCTGTCAATTCATTTGCACTTCGACGTAAGTATATGGTAAAACTATCCCTTTCTAAATGCGGCTAGATAATACCCTATACAATAAGTATTTAGTAAACATTCATCATTAAGTATATAATTGTTATATTTTATATAGGTACCTACTATTGACGTCCCTACTCTCGATTATTATTGAGGATCTGTAGACAATTCCCTTTGGAGTTTCATTTGCTTCGTGTGTATCTGCCGTGTAAGCACGAGTTGATAGATAAATATAAGAGTCCATATTAAAACTCAAAAAATATGCCGAATGCACGTCAACTTCGTTATAAATCTTGTTTAGCAGGCCTTTGAGGGGCGCGTTTATCGCTATCGATAAATGTGGATAAAGCATCCGTCAGAAAAATACAATCGTTTTTTAAGAAATAGATCTTATAGTATCGGTTAAGTTCGCTTGTACTATATACTTGGATCCATATTTTGTTTTGTGAGTTTACAATACATAGACATTATCAAAATATACATATATTTCTACACAATAGAAGTATACACAGACATGACAGTGATGAAGATGCAAGTGTGTAACACAATGGAAGCTGTCGAGTGTAATAGAGGACCTCATGCGGGCTGTTCTAGGATGTTTTTTATGAGGTGAGGAGGGATTTTGAGTAGGTAAGTGGAATCGCTACTAAGAGAGTTATGGAACTAAACAACATTGGCAAGGAGAAACACACCAAAATTCGTCATTACAGGAAAGACAAACCTCTTTGTATATGTAAGATTAGCTGCGGATAGATTCTGATCGATAAAGGATAGGTTCGCGTTTCAACAACTGTACGATGTTTGTCTTCTTTGCTGAAATAATCCTCTCCATCGTATTAAAGGCAAGAATTTCCTTCGAAAGGTAATCTTTTATCTTATCTTATTGGCGGGGTCCTTACGGATACACTTCGACCATATGGGATCTTTTGTGTAAATGTAACCTCACTACCCCCTGGACTTCCGTGATTACTCCAAAGCCGTGAGTAGAGATTTCATTATCAAAACTAGCTCACCCAAATGCACGGATCTTCGTTACCCCATCACTATCATTTGAAGAAATTGACGAAAGAGATATACAGATCGAAAGTGAGTGGACGGGTCGGAAGGGGCCACCCTTGGCGTACTTTTTCGAGTCAAATCGGAGAAATACTGGAAGAGGGCCGAATCTTAAGTACCCGAAACCGACGTGCGTGCATGACTCCATGTATATGTGGAAGAAGCGAAATAAATTTGTCAGGAGCAAGTGGGACGAAGTGGTCTCTGTCTACCCCTGTGGGAAACAGGCGTGATTTAATGAATGAATGAATGAATGCATCAGTAAAATCATTTCGTTTTATATACTTAATATATATTAAGGTATTACAACTTACTAGCAAGCCCAAAGCCAAGTTACTCTGGTACATCAGAGATTTGTTGAATGAACTTGCCTTTGTTACATTACACAATAACAACGGTCCTGCGTAAGTTAAACTTTCATTCAATTTTGCAAACTACATTTTACGCTAATCGGATTTGACAATAGCACTCGAAAACAGGAACATCACACCTCGCTTATCTTTACGAACAAACAAAAGCTGTCCTGATTGTTCTATCTACACCTTTGTTCAACCTTTTTTCAAGGGACGATACCCTTCTTCAACAAAACTGCTTATTTATGACGTGCTCCAAGTTGCATTGTTTCGCTGCACTTGAGTTTCACTGTGATAGTCTCGCTCCGAACCCTGTTTTACAAGCATCACAGTGTAATGTAAAAGCTTTGTGGTTCTGTTAATTACCACATTTCACTCGTTTAGATGTTATTGAGAAATAAGTTTTGCTAAGCTTCAGTAAAGTTGTTACTTTTGTACGTATCTAAGGTTTGTGAACGCTTTGAATCATTTCCGGAAGACACATAATATACCTTCACGCCTGATATCCGTTAGTGGGGTAGGCAGAACTACAAAATTACCTACAAGTTTAAAAACTTGTTGATAATTCAGTAACCACCTTTTGCACAAATAGGCTAAGATGTTTACCAGCGTATTAAGGAAGACAGGCTTTGTAATAAAGTTGATGCAAATGCATTGTGTTTTTCTTGGGCCTTGGTCTCACCTAATACTAAACTACCTTTGTACAAAATTTCATGAAGATCGGATCACTTATCGTCAAACAATTATACAACCATATTTGAATGCCACGATTGCCACGCCGTCCCAGTTGACCAAGACCTCACTTCATTCGATGGCCGATTTTTTGCGTATTCGGGGTTAAAATTGATTGAAAACAATACCGGCATTGTTTATAGGCAGAGTTGAATGCTCTTAATGTAGGGACAAGGAATGACCATCTAGTAAAGGACTGAGAGGTAAAGGAAGGAGATCTGCTAGATGCGGCGGTGCAGTGCTGCAGTGGCAAGACATGGGGCATGTCGGAAACGACAAAAGATGCAGAAATCAAAGGATTTTTAATAGGTTTGACGTTAGCCGTCACGGATTTTCCTGCCTGAGTCATCTCATAAATTTTGATAGATTTTGACAGTTACAGCTTTTGTTGAATACAACTTGGTTATGCCAGATTAAGCAGACTATGGTGAACTTTGCTATAAATTTGCCCAGCCAATGGACGTCGTTTTGTTGGATGGATCGTCATAAGTACTTGCCTTACGTAATCATTTAAGTGTAAAGTAGTGTGTTAATAAAAAATATCGCGTTTAAATCAAATTAATTTACTAAGAGCTAAGACAATATCATCAACTTTCTGAGTTAGCGACGCCGTTGGATATTGATCCTGTTTAAATCTATTGTTTGTTCGAAAACAAAAGTAGGTATCAAATTTACCGAGTAAACGGGAAACAACCAATTCAATTTTGTTCATCTTTGAATTGAATTTGAACAGCGTGGTTCGTTTTAAAGTTTTAATTACGTTAGGGTAAGTAAGTACTTACTTACCTATTTTTTTATTGATAAATTACAAAATATATGACTATTAAACATAATATGTTACGAACGCACTAAGTATTATTAAACAATAACATTTGTACTAAGTAGGTACTGGCAAGGCAACAAAGTCACAGTGACATTTAGTTTGATGTTAAGGTGTTTGATGGAATAAATTAATTAGACCTTGATAGACAAACTATGAAATTAATAAAATTCTGTTCGGTTTTATACCGAATCTTTCTTCTGTCTCTCTATCCCAATACTCTTCTTTAGGCTGATAGTAAAATCTGTCCAAGCTTTTCTGTTCTGGGCCAGGTTCACCTAGCTCCATCCATTCAACCGACAGTTGTTTCGTCTCACATAAAATGGACCTACCTACTATTTTAAGCATTATCACAAATTATTTACCAATTAATGTCATAAGAATCCTTAATGCATTTTAGCATTTGGTTTAACTAGGTAACATAGAAAAAAGTACGTTAGTCAGTATAAAAATAAAGAAGCGCCTGAAAGAAAACAATGGCAAAATAATTAAATGGTTGACTGCGTCATCGTTACTCGCAGGCGTTAAATAAAAACTTACAAATTCTCTGTTTGCTTAGTGGGTTTCATTCAATTTCAAACCGTGCTTTAAGAGGTGATAAATCTTCAACTAAACGAACTTGACGGCGCGCTGGCCTAGTGGGCAGTGACCCTGCCTACGAAGCTAGTGGTCCTGGGTTCGAATCCCGGTAAGGGCAGATATTTGTGTGATGAGCGCGAATATTTGTTCCTGAGTCATGGATATTTTCTATGTATTTAAGTATGTATTTCTCTATATAAGTATTTATATCGTTGTCTAGTACCCATAGTACAAGCCTAGAGCTTAGTTTGGGACTAGGTCAATTGGTGTGAGATTGTCCCCTGATAAAAAAAAAATAACTGTACAAACGATTTTCATGAAACCTAGCTATGAAAATGAACCACCTCGATTACACTAGCTTTTTACCAACTTCAAAAAAAGACGAGGTTCGATGTTTCACTTTATGCTTTTTTTGTCTATGTTCACCGATTTCTCTTTCAATTGTTGAGGACCGACTTTTTTTTTATTAATGATTTTATAGAATATACTTCCGAGGTGGTCCCATTGTCACCAAATCTGAATCTGATGAAGGGATGCACTCTGAAACTATCATTTGATAAAGTGGAACTGATGGTGAAGACCACAGGTGGCCACCGGAACTCCTCAACGGTAACTATTTCAAGGGCGGCGATAAGATATCTCGATTAAGATAGTTGAGCGACTGTAACGAAGAAGATTAATTGTGTAAAACATAGCTACATTCACCGATATAAAACCAAACTGAAACTGGAGGTCATTTAGGCACTAACAGAGGTAATTCAGTGCTAAAGTGTCGGGACCTTAACAATAGTTCCAGTTATGGAGGTTTCTCACTTTTCTAGGTCCCACTTAACCAAGTTTTACTCTACTTAGAACACGGTTCTGTTTGTGAGGGGTTAAAAAGTATATCCGTCTTGCTCGTCCGCGCAGTTCTTGTAATTTATAGGCACCTCATCGCTATTCCTTACGGGAGGTTCAATTTTCCTGGTTAAGAAGTAATCTAAGTAATTAGTGATTTTGTTGGATGTTTAAGTACAAACAATATAAATACTTACACATTCCCATTTAAGTAATTAATACTTTAGGTAAGTAAGAACAGTAAGAGCAAAGAATATTTTATTTTGGCTTAATAATTCAATTGGACTTGAACATTTACTTCAAATTATGCCTAATTTGTTCGAAATAACTTATACTACGTATTCGAAATAGTGTAAGTTAGTTGGTAATGTTAATCCCTCCCGTTTACCTCGAAATTGCCTTTGATACTCGCTTCAGAACTTCACATTTGATGTTACCCGGCTACTAAATACTATTTAATATATAATATATTATCAGTTATGTTATATAATAATGAGGTCACGAAACATATCTTATAACCAGTTGGTCCTATTGTTTAGCTACATAAAAACGAGCCAATTTAAATCTTCGTAGTTTTTTCTTTATTTATTTATGTTATGGAAGTAAACACAATCTTTACACAGTAGGTATAAAATGAAGTCGCTTCCGCTGTTTGTTCGCTTAGATCTTTTAAACTACTCAACGGATTTTAATGCAGTTTTCAGCACTATATACAGTAATCCAAAAAGATTGTTAATGTTTAAATAAATCTGGTTTATGTACGGGTGTTACAGAAAACTCACATAAACTGAAGCGAAAAGAAGGCGTCGCTAGTTGGTCTTGCTATTCTTAACAAGTCAGCCAGTAGACCAATAGCAGAAAAAAAGGGTCAGAGAAAATTATCATGGCTAATGAGTTAGTTTAACTTTACCCGCTAACTTGCCGCCTTGCCGCATTTTCGCATTGTTGTGTTCTTCCGTGGAAGTAAGACCGACAGTGAAATTACTCGTAACAGAGTCGCTTAGAAACCTTTGATAATCCATTATACTACGTGGACAAATACATAGGAACTTAAATTAAAAAAATGTTATTGTACCTATTGACATTAATTGATACTTGTATAAGTACCTTGGATAAGTGACTTTTAAACGGTGATGTTTAATTTTATTGTTCTTTTAATTATTTGACTGATATTTTTGTTTCCCTTCATTTTAGGTATGTATGTATTTATGTTGACGATATAATTTCGGATTTTATGACATGCAATGCGATTTGTTGTAATATTATATCATTAATGCATAACATAAATTAAACTAAACTTTTTCCATTATTTCTGGGGGTCGGTTGGTAATGTACTTACAACAATCTTGATAATGTCAATTTCCATGCGTATATACAGAGCTCAATTACTTACATTGCCTTGTCTGAGTACCTAAGTAAAAAAAACGGATTACTACTTATTTCATTCCTGTACATGACTGTGTGTATATTTTTATTCGTTTTTTTTTTAGTTTTTCTATAGTTCAGAAGGCAAACGATCACACAGGCTACCTAATGATAAGTGGAATCGGTGACCCATCTTTTTCATTCTAATATTAATACTGCAAAACGCTAAGACTGCAAATTCGTTGACAAACCGTCGAACTACGTCAGAATGCTGCCTCTGTAAAAAGATAAAATGGTGATTGCTACCCAGCAGACCTCGCACAAAGTCCTACCAGCCTACCACTAAGCGAAGTCCATTTACAAAAAAGCAACGGATTCACGTGTTTTTTTACAAAAAAACTTTATGGATTTCGTAAGTAATACAGCCTATTTTTCAAACTTACTTATCTTAATTGTGCAAAATGTGGTTACTGATCATTAACAAGTTTTTAAAGGTTAAATGAAGGTACCTTATACACTTTTAACCACGGATATATAAAAGTTCCCGAGGGAATAACGATAATTGAAATATATTGACGAAATAGCGGACAGAATCAAGTTTTAAATATAAAACTGTAAAAGTGCAGAAGACAGGAAACTTTAAATTCGCTTAAGCTGCAATTTATCGCCTTCTTACGGACCCTCTCCGACCAAACAAAGCAGAAAATAAACAAGCAACAAACACTAACACACTGATAATACTACTGAATTAATAACTTAGTCCTAAAACAAGATAAAAACCCGCGTACAGACAACACTTTTCAGCAAAATTCCACACTCATCCCCGTATATTAAATTCCGTTTCCCTAACTGTCTAGGTGACGTAAAGGGACAATTCCTCAAATTGGTATCACTTCGCACATCCCGTCCTGACGAGTGTGCTCCTTTGGTTAGGCTCGGTCCGTGTTTTGAATATAAACTAGACTAGGCAGAAATCAATACGGCAACGGCAAACGACGTTAGGTTTTGTTGGATACAATGGAAATCTTGTCGGTTTTTCGGGTAGAAGGGCTTTAAATGTATAGTTAGATATAAAGAGTCAGATGAAAGTTGAACCATGTCTTCACTAGTAATAATTTGACGACGCGCTGGCCTAGTGGGTAGTGACCCTGCCTACGAAGCTAGCGGTCCTGGGTTCGAATCCCGGTAAGGGCAGATGTTTGTGTGATGAGCGCGAATATTTGTTCCTGAGTCATGGATTTTCTAATGTATTTAAGTATATATTTCTCTACATAAGTATTTATATCGTTGTCTAGTACCCATAGTACAAGCCTAGAGCTTAGTTTGGGACTAGGTCAATTGGTGTGAGATTGTCCCCTTAATAAGACTCTATCTAAAATTTAATTTTTGGGACTATATTTTTTTCCGCTTAGCTCAGCGTGTACATATTAAGTACAGCAAAGATCCCATCTCCACCTTCCGGCTCCATCATTAGATCAGCTCGATGGTGCCATAATATTGCAATGTCATCGGGTTTACAAACGTGTTCCAAATTTTAGCCAAACAAAACAAAGGACAAAGTTACATAAATTGACCTGTTCCCAAACTATACTCTAGGTTTGTACTTTCGTATTTGTATACTTAATGCTTATACGATAAACATAGACTTACCTACGAATGTAGAGAAATAAATACTAATCAAACAATATTTGCTCTTACAACCTGGGACTGTGAAGTAAAAGCTAGGATCACTTCCAACGACATATAATGTTCATACAAGTATGTTAATCGCGTCGTCAGATTAAAGTACGATATCGCTTCGAGATGGTGGACTAGCTGTCGTACCGTCGGCATTATAAGTTGTTGCACACTAGTACCTTTTCGCCTTGAAGCCTTTGTAAGATTCAAACGAGACGTTACTGTGACAAAGGCAATAAAGTGTGCAGCTACTAAGGCTACCGTAGGTGCTACATCAGCAAAATCGCTTAAGCAAACTTGTGAAAAATTATGACGCAATCCAATCTCACGCAAGAACCATAACCATTTTACTAATTTCAATTATTGATCTGAGGTCTTTGCCACAAACACAGACTGCAAATACTGCAACCCTCAAATAATTTACTCGTGACTATATTCCCCGTTCAGAGCTTGCCATTTTAGGAAAGTGTGTCAAACGAATTCAACGAAACGTATGATATCTCGGAAATCTAACATGGTTGATATTGTAACGCTTTGGTTGGCTCAATCGTGTGTGGAACCTGGGTAGTGATTCTCTGAACAACGACGGTTGGATGGACGGACGAGTACTACTTAAACTCGCCGCTTGGACATTCACTCGTTCGTTCGTCCGACCGTCCGTTGTTTTTGAGAGAATAACACCCCAGGAAATCTATTATGTTGTCATTTTGCTGACCCAAATGACTGTAAGCACTACAGTGAGTTAACTGTACTTATCTGGTTTTACAGTAATTACTGGCCTATGTTTAACGTGTAGTTTACGTAATGAATTTCTCGTGTTTAGTAAGTACCGTAAAACGGGGTGAGTAGGGACACAACCTAAAATAAGTCGTAACTTGTACAAATAGGAACAAGTATTAAATGGACAATAACGTTACGTCTATTTTAAATAATTTCAGTCTTATAATTAGTGACATTTGCTTCATTTTAGGTTGTGTACATACTCACCCTTTAAACCCTTCTCACCCCATTTTACGGTAATCAGCTACTTTTTTTAAAACTTAGATGTGGTAGCTATTGTATTGAATTGCAAATTTAGGAAAAGTAATAACGATGTAACGAACTACTTTGTGGTCAGAGATTAAACCGATTGAAAACTTGTTAAATTTCAAGAAAATAGGAACTTCATCATGACATTGAGTAGGAAATAGACCAATAATTGTAGACGTGGTCTTGTGGGTAAGCGTGACGACTCGTGATCAAATCGATACCAAGTTCAAACGGCAGCGGTGGCCATTACCAATGAGTTTTTCGAGTTTAACTAAAATACCCGATGGTCTTACTGCAAAGGAAAAATGCACATTCGAACAGCTGAGTGTGTAAGACGGTAAATGTACAGAACACCGTAAAAGGTAACAATATAAGGTACCATAAGTGAGATACCATAAGACCAATAATTGTGGCAAATTTTAAGAGCAAGGGAAACACTAGAGTTTATTTCACGGCCTCAAATCCCTTGTTTCGATCCTATTTGAAGATGCGCACTAATAACTCATCCCTGACGCATTCTTTGACCCATTTATCCCTTCAGAAATCAACATGTTTTGTCATTTTATTGAAAAACATTCGCCGAGTATTTAAGTAAGTAAGTAAAACATTTATTCACAACAATTACACACAACAAAAAATGAAATAACAATAAAAATTAAGACAATGAGATGACGTGCAAATGTTGCGAAACGGTCCCAACTCAGCATGTGCTGGGTGTGAAGCCAACGCTGGTCTTCCGTTGGGGCCGGTCGCTGAAAACACGGAAGGTGACACATTACATTATAAATATTAAATTAATACAAACAAATGCAATGGCTAGCATAGAGGTATTCCATCTTAGTCCTCAGGGTTGGCAACGCATTTGCAGTCTTAGGATTGCATTGCAGTCTTTTGAATGCGAATGTCTATGGGTCACAGTTTCCACTTACCATCAGGTGGCCTGAGTGCTCGTTTGTCTTCTTTATGCCAAAAAAAAAAAACAAAACGAAACGAAACAAAAGCAAAATAGAAACAAAAATGATAATCAAAACTAACGAGTGTGTCAGTGGTTTATTAGAACACGCAGCGCTTATATATTTTGACAGAATCTCTGGAAGAGATCGTCATTTTATTAATCGGTTAAGTGAGTTTTTGGCACTTGTATTAGGTGTTTTATATCAATAAAATGTTTTTGTATTTCATTGTATTCTTGATATGAGTAAACAAGCGTTATTAAAAACAATTTCTTCTCAGTATCACTTTTAGTACACGATGTTAAGTAAAGGTATTTTTATTACAACAGATTAATGTGTTTAAGGTTAACTTCACCTTGACTAAAAACGAAATTAATAATGTCATATGATAGGAAGAGGATAATTGGAAGGCAAGCCTGTTGCAGGTGCGATGTAGAAAGTTACTCCATGTCACAATGTTACATAATATATACTTGTAGACAAGGGTATCATAAAGCCCTAGGGAGGATTAATCTTTAGGAGGAGTAACGCTTAACGTTCTAACGTTAAGCTCAAGAGCAATGAAAAAGGATCGCTGCACCTATAAATTTACACATACTGTGACCAGTTTTCCTTGTTTTTGTTTGAGTAAACATATATTGAGTGGAAATGTTTTTAGTTGTCCACTACACAACACAGAACTACAGAACTGTACTCCGGCCTCTGCCTATGCCTTATATGAGTTGGAAGAGTACGAAAGATATATTTCCTACCCTTTGCACTCATAGTAAGGTCAACTACTGGACTCTGGCTGACCACTGGTGACTTTAAGAAACGTTTTTATTTAAAATATTTTTATATTTCTTGCACCTATCTGTACCTATGTGTAGTGGACACCTAAAAACATTTCCACTCAATATATGTTTACTCAAACAAAAACAAGGAAAACTGGTCACAGTAAGTGTAAATTTATAGGTGCAGCGATCGTTTTTCATTGATCTTGAGCTTAACGTTGTCACTTTCTTTCATTTTTATATTCACTATCTATGACGGTTAAAAAGATGCAGCTGTTTAAAGTTCAGACGGATGGATGTCAGACGGACAGATAGCGAAGGCATATTAATAGGGTCCCTTCGGACACGAAACCATAAAAATGTTTGGTTAAAAAGTGTTTACTTGAGTTGAATTGCTAAAGAAATGAGATGACAGTAATTTACATAGGTACCTATCGTGTACCTAAATAAGTAAAATGTTCACTTTCTGTTTAAGTATTATTAAACAAGAAAGTAAATATTTTTGTTATGGAACAAAAATTTAATCAAGAATATTATTTTAATTAAATACTTAGGCTTTTAGTCTTTTAAACACCCTCTGTTTTTGTAGGCAAGAAATAAACCAAATATTATTATCTTATTTTTTATTTTATGACGGTCACTGTTAATAAGGAACGTTGTTAGTGTAATATTAATAATTAACCAACTTATTCGTTTTAGGGATATTTTTTATTAAACTTTTTACACTTTTGCAATCTTTTGTAAAGCCTGTTGATTACCAAAATACTTAAAGTAGTTCTCTCTCTCTTTATCTTGCCTATAAACACACAATACCACTACATATGCAATTCCACGCTCTCGCTAATTCATCTATACTTTCAAATAAGAGCTGTCAAAACGTTGATCATACGATAATAGATCAAAGACGATAAGGTTTTTAGCGCCTAGAATACCGAACCAGTTTGCATTCAGTTTTTTTTATACAAGTACGGTAGCCAACTATACGTACGATAAACACAACGAACTAGAAATAATAATTCAATTTAAATTGTAACTTTAAATTAATTAACAGTCCAAACACATCGTTGGTACAAGCACACAGTTTGCAGTTAGATTTTCAACACGAACGGTAGCTAACTACGTACGATAAAGTTAGTCAATATCCTCTTAGGATTGTGTTTCCCGGAACTTAACATCTACACTAGGCGGACTGGAACTCAATACAACATTGGCTAATTGAACGAGATCGAATGATATGTAGCTGAGATGTTAGTTATAAGACAATACTCGTATGTATATATATGTAGAGTATATTACAGTAGGTAGTATGAAACTCATTACTTTGAAATACAAGTAGTTTATTGCAAAAAAGTTGGTATTTATTGATTTGACACAATCTGCTAGTATCTAGCAATATGAAAATAATTCATGTTATGAAATACCTATTAATGAGTAGGTAAACTTACCATCTCTGATATAATATGTTTGTTATTTAATAAATTTGTCTATCCTTGAACATTGTCCTTACTTATTGTCTCTCTCTCTCTCTCTCTCGCTCTCTCTCTCTCTCTATCTCTGGTAGTTCCCTCATGACTGAAGATCGTGGTCCTCAGCGGAAAATCTAAAGTTAGGGTGTACATAATATAAATAAATAACTAAACATCAGGGGATAATCTCACACCAATTGACCTAAGCTCTAGGCTTGTATTATGGGTACTAGACAACGATATAAATACTTATATAGAGAAATATATACTTAAATATATAGAAAACATCCATGACTCATTTCATGACTTCCTTACAATTGCAACGAACTTAGACGAAGATGAGTCCTTCAATTGATCGGTCCACCGGGTAGGACATTTACTGTATCAATGCAAATATGTCTTCTGATTGTTCATATCTTGATTGCACATCAAGAGTTTATGGTGAATTCACCTAATTGCTTCCTAAATACTTACAGCGAAGTGCGAAGTGAAATAGAAAAGTATAGGCTGATTACACAGCTCTTCAACATGCTGGAGTTATCCACGTTCTTAAATCTCCCCCATAAATTTCCTCAAAGATCGGTCTCATGCCGCCTGTATCCAGCGGAATCTTGCACCTTTTGTTAGGTGTAACTATATTATATTATAAGCGTTGTCAAGGTCCATCGTCATTGTGTGTTCCAGTAAGTAATCGCCAACATCTTTGTAGGATTTCTATGGTTTTGCCTATCCATCGCTTCTACGAGCATGTGCCTTGCCTATTGAAACTATTGCAAGCAATCGCCATTAAGCAATACGATGTTAAGTTGAGTAAACCAATTGGATAATATGCTCCTGTTGGATAACAGCCTGCAGAAACGTCACATCACTAACTTCTGTCTTTTCCGTGACATTACACTACTGTTTGTAGTTTCGTCTCATTTGTCACCTAGATTAATTTCGTATTTGTACCCTACGCACGAGCCTACAAATCACCGCGTGACAGATCATTTATTTCAGAGGTATTTTTCGCGACATTTATTACTTTCCCCTCACTATCTAGTTACTAGATATGACTCATTTCAACCGAGAACATCACAATCGTTTCCACAAATTATCACGTTATATTGACATTTGGTTCATTGAACGGTCGGTCTGTTTGTCTGTTTTATCTGTGATATCCTTTTGTAATTCCGTTTAACAATACCGTCATCATAAATTCATTAATTTGTTCTTGATATAATAAAAACATACCCATTTAATAAAACAGCTCAACTGTCTTAAAACGGTCTAAACTCAACATTGCCCAAGAATGTTGAAATATGTTTACGGATGATTTTTTAGAATATCCCTTTCTTGGTTTGTCTTAGCTTTCCAAAAAAGATGGTTAAGAAAATGTGGCATTTAATCCGATACCTTTACATTAAAGATTTTAATGTACTTACATAAAAGTAAGCGCAACTGATATTGCTATTGCGTGATACTTATGCGGGCTGATTCCTCTGGGTCGGTCCAGCGAAACAGTCATGACCCGTTACCTAAGTTAGAATACGTTATTTCGTGGAAGAACTATAATCTCATGAGAATCACAATGACCAACAGATAGACCGATAGGAAAACAAACGGGAGAAACTTTATTTCCCGTCGCTTTATTACATGATACATGGATATTTTCATATTTGCTCCGTTAGCAGTTTAAATTGAAACAGCATATGTCAAAAATATGTTGAGTACATTGCCCAAGAATGTTGAAATATGTTTACAAATGATTTTTTTTTTGATTGTCACTAATACATTGTTAAACATCTTAGCCTAAGTGTGCAAAATGTGATTACAGAATTATCAACAAGTTTTTAGAGTTGTTGGTAATTCTGTAGCTCTGCCTACCCCACTCTGGGAATAAAGGCGTGAGTTTATGTATGTGTATGTATGGATGATTTTTTAGAATATCCCTTTCTTGGTTTGTCCAAGCGCTCCAAAAAAGATGGTTAAGAAAATGTGGCATTTAACCCGATACCTATACATTAAATATTTTAATGCGCTTACATAAAAGTAGGTGCAACTTATATTGCTATTACGTGATACTTATGCGGGCTGATTCCTCTGGATCGGTCCAGCGAAATAGTCATGACCCGCTATCTAAGATAGAATACGGTATTTCGTGGAAGAACTATAATCCCATGAGAACCACAATGAGAACCTTAATTTTCCGTCGCTTAATTACACAACTAGCTTCTGCCCGCGACTACGTCCGCGTACATTTCGACTATAGTTATTACCTCGGGAACTTTAAAAAAATTCGGGATGAAAAGTAGCCTGTGTGTTAATCCAGGGTATAAGACATCTCTAATCCAAATTTCATCCAAATCCGTCCAACCGTTGCAGCGTGAAGAAGTAACAAACACACACACACACATACCATACACACACTCATACACACACACACAAACTTGCGCATTTATAATATTAGTAGGATACATGGATATTTTCATTTTTTCTCCGTCAGCAGTTTAAATTGAAACAGCGTCTGTCAAAAATATAACTACTTGTAGTTATTATAAAACTTGGGTCGCATTTGTTTTAAACACGTTCACTGCCACCAATTTGCGATATTGTATGCAACTTGAAGATGCTAGGCGTGTCACCGGCGCTGAATGTGTTAAGGGTAGAAAAAGGGTTGATCTCACATTCCTGCCACTTGTGATCTTTGATATAGGTATTTTATTAAAACGAGAGTAGCATTTTCTTATTGATGGTCTAAGGGATTCCATAAATATTTACAAGAGAATGTTTACAACGACGATCCACTTTTATTCTTAATGTTTTGTGACATTTATTCGTCTATTTAGCTGAGGTTTATTCTGTTAAACTACTCTCCTTTTGATTCATAAACGAATTATTAATTAGCAAGCTCAAGCTACAAAGTAAAGGTGGAACTAAAATTTTTTTATGTGGCAACTACCAAATTATGCAGCAAATTTTATGTAAGAATTAAATCATGTGTCCAAATTCCCTTCTTATGGCCTCAGTTTTCTCCTAACACTTTTGGCCTATAGCTACATCCAATAAGCCAAAAAATAGTTCCTAATTCTACGCTAGAACAATTTTGATATTTATTATAAATAACTAACTTTTGCACGTGCTTGTGATATACAAGATCGTCAGCAAGAGGTGAAATTAACCCATGAAAAAGTCGTGGCTCCACAAGATAGGAGAAGGTCAGGGATTGCTAAAGCCTCCAAACTCTTCCGCCTTGCAAAAAAGACAGAGACTGATTTAAAGATCTAATAAGCAACCTTCATTAGTTGGAGATGCACTCGAGGAAGAAAACTCTCAAGATACATTCTGAATTTATAAAACTTTAATTCTTGAAGCAAACCAATGTACTTATACTAAGGAAAGTAATGTTCCGAACACATTTTTGCAGTTGCCTGTATTAATGGGCGACGGTATTTAACAGGTTCGAACTTTTGGTGCCAATGACGTCATAATGACAAAATTTTGCACACAGGGAGCTCTCATTTAGTAGGTATTAACTGGGGCATATAAACAAATTATATGACATAAAAAAAACCGGGCAAGAGCATGTCGGACCATGCTGGGTGTAGGGTTCCGATACTGTTACTATAAACACAAAAAAATATCTCGAAAACAACAAATAAAAAAAAATAAAAAAATAAAAAGTTTATTTGGTGCTGACTTGGATGTTTTTTTGTAAGTCATCATCATCATCATCATCATCATCACTAGTAGGTATAAGACTTTAGTTGCCTGTACCTATCTCAAGAACCAATCAAGTTTACATAGTCTTAGCAACTCTAGCGAAAATGACACTTTTGTAAGTTCACTATGTCCCAGACGGTTCCCCAAATTAAAAAAAACATAGTGATTTTTTAAGCGCTATCCAATGATGACTCACTCGATGTTATAATGTAAAATAAACCATTGCTTGACCTGTATGGGAAGTTCCCGAAAAAAATAATTGTGTTCAAGATTTTATTTCGCAACTTGCCCGATATTTTAACCATCAAATAGCTACTCGTATTATTGACAATGCATTTACGTTTAGTAAGGGCAATAAACCAATTTCACCTCTGAGTAACGTAATCTAACCAGTAGGTAATTTACGAAAGTAGGTCAACAGTCATCCACCTTAAGATAATGTGAATGATTCTGCTGCGACACTTATGTTGCCCCTTATCGAGTAGAATACGATATCAAATCTATTTCCAGAATGGTTAAGACTATCTACATTGTAAACGAGTCCTTGCAACTTTATATAGTTTAGACATATTAAAATGTATGGTTCATTACAATAAACTATTCAAAAATTCTCGCAATCCATAACCAAAGGGCGTAGTGCAGCGGGCCTAATATGGTTGTGTTTATCGTGTGACAAAATGTGGATAAAGCATCCGTCACTTTCGTACTTATATACGTTTCAAAAAGTGACGGGTGTTTTATCCACATTTTGTCATGCGATCAACGCAGCCATATAAGGCCCGCAGGAAAACAATCGAAATGCAAAAGGTAATTGAATAGACAACAACGACAAACATAATGGCGACGCCTTTTAGAGCGGATATCTCTTCCGATTTTAATAAGACTTAGCTTAAAACCATCCCGATTAAAATAGCTTTATTTAAAAAATCGCCGTATCCGATTGAGAGCTAAGATACCACAAACAGACACAGATACATACACAAATATACACGGATACACACGTAAAACTTATAGGAAGACGTAATTTGAGAATTTTCAGAACTGATTTGATTCCATTTCTTAATCCAGAAATATCGAAAACTCAAGTAACCCTTGTTTTTGCTAAACTCAGTCCAATCACTTGTAGATTAAATTTTCGTAATTAACAGTCACTGTTTTGGACAATACGTTTCAAAGTTTCCGACATGCCTTACCTCGGTAAACACGTGAAGTTGAAACCACGAGCTAATTAATATAATATTCAAAAGTTCCTAAGTAATTCTAAAGTTACTCTCAAAGTTAACATGGGAAAAAGCCCCAGAATTTGCGGGTCCTTGTTTACGGTAAGATATTTTGGGATTATGGTTAGGTAAGGGTCAAAATATAACGTCACTGTGCATTTTTACGGTCGGCCTTATAAGTAGTTGCACAATTTAGCCCTTTGTCACTTTAATGTCATGTTTGAACAGCTGCACAAAGCTGTCATAAGTGATAAAGTGACAAAGCTCTCAAGTATGACCGTAACACGAAAATATACGGCTCTAAGTTTTAAAATAAGTAATTTTATATGAGATTTGTTTGAGTTTTTCTTTCACTCGAATTTCTCAGTAACCGTAACTCAATTAAAGCTTAATGAAATATAAAGTTTTGTTCGTCAATAGATATTGTAACATTGATGAAGGTTATACAATAAAGGGCAGTTCAAACCTCGCCTAAACTCAGTTAGGCTTGATAGTACAAATGAATTCTTGATTTTCACACAACGTCAACATCCCAAGAGCCCGTTTGGCCCGAATTCCGGACTGCCACCGTTTAACCTACATAGCTGTGAATTGTGACACATGCAAACAATCTAGTTACGTAATTCCAATTAGGTAACAAACATAACCTTTCAAAGTGCACGAAAGCGTTCAGAACAAGCGCATACCTGGTTCAGGAGACCCCTTTGACGTCCCAAATTGAGCGTAACAAAAATCCGTGGTCCACGATTACGCAATTAATTTGCTATTTTTGTTTTCGTACGAAAGAGACCGAGGCAGATATCGCCCGGACCGTTGCCATGGTTACCGGGAGCGCCGGCGCGCCTCATCCCCCACGGCAGACGCAAGTGACCCCGCAGCCGTCGCGGTCGCCGCGTCCCTCGTATCGCCCTCGTAATTTTTTTTGACGCGACGAGAACCGTCATGGTGCAAAACAACCTCTGACATAACCTCAATACGTCAAGTGTGCTTGCAAGTGTTGTGTGTGTGCAATGCGGGTGACGTGTCTGTGACAGAGAAGTCCTTTTAAAGCGCCAACATGCCTTTCGACTCGAGAACAGGTAAGCTTTTCAGCTTCAAAAGAGTTCTTTTCAATCCTACATGTGACGCTTTTGAGCGCGCTTGTCTATTCTTCAGCAGAAAATTGATGAGGCATTATTTGAATCTTTATGAAGTCTGCGCTATGGTCGTTACTTCAACGCTCGTAAAACTTGACCTCCCTTTTGTTAAATGAAAATCTTCGTCACGAAGTTATTGTCGACCTTATGCCGATGGAGTTAGGTGTGTTGTTTTACTTATTTATAGCCTACGCAAGAATCTGTATTACTTTGCAGCTGATCCTGTAACTTGAATTGTTTGTAACAGCCATATAACAGTAGTTGATAGAGCTAGAACTTGGATAAGAACTTTCTACTGCTACTTTATAACTATATCCATGAATTATATATCTTTAATTTGTTATTATCGGTGGTTACTCAAGCAATCGAAAATTTTGAAGGGGACCAAGAAAACTTGTTAGGGGGTTATCTTGTTATATAACTCAATATCAGCCGTGTTATTTTGCTGTGATCCTCACAGCCAATATGTCGTAAGTACATGGACATGTTTCTTATACATTTGATGTTAAGGTTCTTATGCGTTCGATAAATCTACTGAAACCTGTCAAATTTAGGTCAGTTATCGTTACTTTTGGAAACCATTTTGAAACGATACACACATACAAACATACATAAACTCACGCCCTTATTCCCAGAGTGGGGTAGGCAGAGCTACAGAATTACCAACAACTCCAATAATTTGTTAACAATTCTGTAACCACATTTTGCACTTTTAGGCTAAGATGTTTACCAGTGTATTAGTGACAGGTTGCAAGCCCATCGCCTAACAGTACTATACGCCTTTATTCCCTTAGCCGTCTCTTACGACATCCACGGGAAGATATGGAGTGGCACTATTCTAACCCGGCAACCACACGGGACCATTTTGAAACGATATATTTCACATACCTTCCTTCATTCCTTTGGTGTTAATATTAGTTAAAAAAGGTGACAAAAACGGATGATTTTGCAGATGCATAAACTTTTAACGACTTTTAGATTAAAGTTTTTGCTTGGTAGGTAGCATTATGCAGTTGAGTTTTGGATGTTTGTACATATGCATTATACATGGTGTCCTGTATTTAGCGATTTTTGAAATTGTTGCGATTTTATATGGTATTGATTTTTTTCGCGTCTTATTTTAATGTGTTTAGGTACTAATTTAAATCGTGATTTGGATTTCCTTTCTTAATGGATTATTGTTGGTGATTAGAGGGCCACAGTTTTTGACAAGTTAATAGGTTTCTTGTTCGTCAATATGCAAGTTAAAATTAACTTTATTAAAAAAATAGGAATTGCGGTCAAAAATAACAGGATTTTTGTTGTTTATTAGCTATGGTTAAAAATGAGTTAAATAATTATTCATTATACCTAATTCAACCAATCAAGGTTTCTTCAAGCAGGTCGATAGGCGCGTTGAGGAGCAGTGTTCGCATTGTTGTGTTCCGGTGTGTGGATATGACAACCGGTGAAACTACAAGCATAGAGGCATTCTATCCTAGTCCTCAGAGTTGGCAACGCATCTACGGTCTTAGGATTGCAGTCTAAGGATTGTAGTTTTGAAAATGCAAATGCCTATGGGTCACAGATCCTACTTACCATCAGATGGCCTGTGAGTTCGTTTACTTTCTCCGCGCCATTTTAGCGAGCTACTTAAAAGTTTAAAGTACCTATGACACGGCAGATCATTGTGGAGAAGTCGAAGAGAGTCGTTAGAAACGACCGTTTTTTTTTACTTGACATTTGCTTTGTTTGTGTCTTTAAACAAGTATGTCACTCACGACAAGATTATTATCCAATACAGTCCAAAGACTGACGTTACTAACAATAGACTAACAATAGACTAATATTACAAAGATAGCCATTGAGGTTTTACATTGTTATTTTAAATGAAGGACTTGCTTTCTTCACAGAGCGTATAAACTAGTCTTGGAGGACTTTAAATAAACCACGATTTAGCCCATATATTTCTTACAAAACTGACCTCATTACATAATGTTGACAATATTAAAGCAAAAAAGACAGTGGGGATATGATGTACGGTCGGCGAAAAATGTGGTCTACCACCATACGGTTGTAGTTTATTTGCACGGCATGATACAACAAGTTAGAGTTTCCCGGCAATAATATTATGACAGTAACAAGTGTCAACCTTAGCGATAATCAGATCTCAAAGAATTTTTTGTCAAAACTGGTAGATCACTTTCTAGGCCGACCGTAACTGCACTCGGAGACACATATTTACCCTTAACAGGAATGAGGCACTCTATGAAATTTATTCGCATTTTAATTAATAGCAAATTTAGATACCATTTCTTGAATAACCGCGTTGTTAAAGTGTGGAAGAGCTTGCCCGAGATAGTGATTAGTTCGCTCTCAATAAACTCTTTTAAAAGTATACAATAACACACGTGGACGCATCAGATTTGAGATGTGCATATTAAATAAATAAATAATAAGCATTTCGTTCTGAAAGCTTTGAGTAAAGCCATTAGAGCTATAAAAATTCTCGCCAAGAACGAAGCAGAATTTAATATCTAACGTAAGAGCTTCCTACTAGATTTTCCACGGTAAAAGCAAGAGCAGAATTTAATATCTAACGACAGAGTTTCCTACTAGACTTTCCACGGATTTAGTGGAAAGGGAAAACAAGATTAGGTACTAGTTACTTGCATAAATACGAATCGATATCGATACCGGTGTTTAAACTTTCTGGGCATGATTAACTTTTGGAACGTTGGTTGAACTAAAGAAGTTAGGTTGTTATTCGTATTACTACAGCGCGATAGTAATAAAAGCCAATACTAGTTTAAACTGACCCTGAGATTGAAGTATTTTTTTGAGAGGGTTCTTGTTAAGTCTTTGTCTATCTTGTTCAATAATATAATGTGAATGAAACACGTTTATCTGTATTTATTTTAAAGATTTTAATTTTGTGTGTTATCACTTTTCTTTTTATTATTATTTAAGTTGGTTTATGAAACGGATAATTGTTTTTATATATTGTGAATCGTTCAACTCGATTTATGTAATCGAGCACTTTATTTCATAAATATGTTAATTTGTTATTCGCTTTAGGTTTTATCTTCAATCACTAGGTTATCATTATCATCAGGTTAATGCCCCAGTTCATATACTAATTTAATGTTTTTACATAATTTTATTACTTGTTTTCGTTAAGTTCTCTTAAAATTTTATTTTAATTTCTAAAAATGTTCTTACGCTAATCATGGGAGAGCGATGTCTCCTGACAAAGGTTAAACTTAAAAGGAGACCTCAACCTTGGATTTCATTTTGTCTGTAGCTATGTAAGAAAGAAAAATAATAAAAGTTTTTTTTTTTATCATTAACTCATATTCTATTGTCTAAATATTCTCTTTACTCTCTCTCTCTCTCTCTGTCTCTCTCTCTCTCTCTCTCTCTCTCTCTCTCTCTTTCTCTCAGATATACAAAATAGGTACGTAAGCGCAGCTTACGAGTTGCTTGCAACTCTAATGGTGTAAGTATAATTGTGCATGTACAGAAACAACTTGCCGCTGTTTGTATTTTGGCCGTGCAAAGCAAACCGGGCTAACTGATTTAAAAGCATAGGTATATCCAGTACGCATATTCTTCTAAAGTGCGAAGAAGAACTCTTCAACAAACTTTAAAAGAAAAGAAGTAACATTTTCATCTGTCACATTATCAATGTATCAATCCAATATCACACCCACCAAAGCCCAAACTTTTCCTTATCACGTGAATTATTTTCGGCTCATAATTTAAAGGCAAGTTGCGCCCCATTGCCCTGATTTCCTTCGTGTCTCCACAATTCATTTCCTGTTCCCCGACAAAATAATTGGACGGCATTTTTCGTGCGGATACCACATCGTTTGTGATGGATCATTTTGCATGCGCATGCGATTTGATAAACGTGAGTAATGAGTTCTAAAGCCCGTGTTAGGAAGGATGTGGTTAATCGCGTTATGTTTTGGTGTTTATTCTATTTCTGATTTCATTTTGTGTTCTTGTGTGGTTGGATGGCAAACGTTGAATTACCATACATAGAGGGAAGTCATTTTCAGTCTTATAATTACAGTCTTGAGATTGCATACCTAAGGTTACAAATGTCTATGGATGGACCTTGGAGTTAACATAGGTACCAGCATAGCGGCATAGCAGTGTGTTTGTTCGATTTTTCCTAGCCATAAAAAATATACAATTGCCAAACTAGTGCTATATATTATGTACCTTCACCTCTGCAATGTTCTGATTCTGTTATAAAAACAGTTTTCTCCATTATTCATTTTGTATTTGCCGTTTAAAGATGGTTCTTCATAGGATGCACGAATTATTGAAATGAGGATAACCGCTTTGTATCATCCACTTTATCTTAATCGACATCGTTATCATAATTATTACTGTTACGGCCGCTGTGGCTCTTATTTTCTTCACAGTAAAGAAGTCTGTATCGTAAAGCAGTAATATTGTTCCGATAACGAGAACCCAGTGGAGTATAAATAGGCTCTGATCCATTTTCATCAAAGAAACTGTTTAATTACGCTCTAGGGCATGAATCAATACGAAACTTGGCAGTGGATTTTGCCAGAGAAGCGGATAAATATGAAGATACACTGGCGGGCACAGGCAACGGGCTACTTTGCAAAGAATTTCAGAACACCATGCCTCCTTTATTTTGCTCGAAAGTATATTTGGCAAAGCGTTGAACTCCATGACTACTTGTTCGTATATTTTACTGTTGACTATTCAACAGTGGCTTATCAGTGTTTTCGGGATTACACCACTCTTTTTTAGACTGTTTTTTATCCTTTATTGTATTAAGAAAAACAATACTTTTATAGTTGTAGATTGAATGTTCATCGCGTAAAATGATAGCGGTACAAAACATTTACATGTGGTCATAATGTGTTTTTGCAATTTTTAGCGTTAAATATTTAATGTAATTAAAGGTATTTATTGTGGAAGAGTCTAAGAACCGTTTTGAGAATGAGAATAACTATAAATTGTTTATTAATTTGTTCAACAAAAGTTAGAATTAGTTTTGACGTAAATAAAACGTAAATCCACCATGTGGGTTGGATTTATGGCAAAAATACCACTGAAATAACTTTACAGCCTAATAAATAAGTGTGGGACTTCTGTGCGTTCAATTCTGTTTTCTCATTCTTCTCTGTTATTGATTGCTTTGGTCTAGCTTTAGACGGATTGAATCCTCTTAAACATTGGATATATTACTTTTTCGATTAAAGAGAAAGGCATAAGTGCGAACCAGTACAAATAAAATCATAATTTTTGCAAATTGGGGCGATTTTTTAAAATAACTTTAAATCTTTTTACGTGTTTTTAATTATGAGAATATTCCTGTTGTAATTAAAATATGTGTTTTTGACATTATGTGTGAATTTATATTGTGATTTTGTGCAATAAACAATTAACTTACATTCTTATTCTATTTCTTGTTATCGCTTACATTTAAAATAGTATTTACCATGTTAATGCATTAAAATTATACTCAATAAACTAGGATTAAGTCTTAAGACTTGAGTTCAATATTGACTATTAATTTGAAATGTCCTTCTCAAGTTAACCCAAGGTAAACCTGATTCAAACAAACATCGAAGCTAAGTTACCCAAGCACTCCAGCTGAAACCAAAATCCATGCATAATTGTATTAACAGGGTCTACTGGCTTCAAGTCCGCCAGTACTTGTTACACAAACATTTACCAAGTAGCAAGTAATAAGTGACAAGTATTTGCTTTCCGGTTAAAGCAAAGTTTGCGGCAGTTACCTACTAAGGGAAATTGTCAGCAGGATAAAAAAGTTCGGACCTTTCGCCTTTGGAAGTGGGAACGCGGGGCTTCAATTGTCTGTAATAATATTTGGAGTGAGTCTTAACGAATTTGGGGAACATCATTGATTATGTAAGAGGTTGGTTTATGTAGAAAGAATAAGTAGGCTACGTCATGTCATGACTTTCTTATTTTGACAAAACGTGGGACGCTAATAGTACGGAATTTGGAAACGATATTACTTTTACAATGTTATTTAAGGCCATTTCAAGACTTAAGCTGCTTTTCCACCAGCAAGCTGAGGCTGCGCGAGAATTTTGATTTGTATTAAAAAACCATTTCCGCCGACTATGCACGACTATATCATCTAATGCTCTAACTTATATAATTATCTACTAAAAGAACAAATTGAAATGTTGTTCTCGAATTTGCTCCATCGTTAAAACTGGTAGAGCAAACTGGAGAAAATATTCAATTTGTTCTCTTTAATATACTTATCAGTAGAGCATAAATAAATAAATAAATAAATATAAGGGGACAATCTCACACCAATTGACCTAGTCCCAAACTAAGCTCTAGGCTTGTACTATGGGTACTAGACAACGATATAAATACTTATATAGAGAAATATATACTTAAATACATAGAAAACATCCATGACTCAGGAGCAAAATAAATATTCGCGCTCATCACACAAATATCTGCCCTTACCGGGATTTGAACCCAGGACCGCTAGCTTCGTAGGCAGGGTCACTACCCACTAGGCCAGCGCGTCGTCAATTTCAATTCTCGTCTTGCCGGTGGAAAAGCACCTTTACTGATGCACATTCCTCTTAACTGCAGCTGATATTTGGACAAACTGACTCGTATTTTTCTCTTTGATATTGGTTAAACTACTAATTTTTCGGATTTTTGGGTTCTAATACGTTGAAAAGATGCATTACATTCAATTTAGGCACAGAATGCATGCAACAGACAGGTCGTTTCATGCATCGGGGTTTCAATTTTGCGAAATTTATTTGAACTGAAGCCTGCGAGTGATATTGGGAATATAGAAAAGTTACGACAGGTTACCGAGGCTAGCTTTCGACGTATCAATTGATAAAATCTTTTTCAGAACAACTTATCTTCGTTGAAGTGAAGATTTAACGTCAACCTAAAGCACTCGTAACTGTAGTTCAAAATGGAATAAGCCTTTTGAAAAGGCAATTTCTTCACTTTTCCTTTGACTGATTGGTATTTAATGTAGGAGAACTTTAGGTCCTTACTCGGCTGTTAGGATTTTGCAATGGGTTAAGTACAGTGCTACAATAGCAACAATTTATATTTATTTAGTAATTTTGCGGGTGGACCTTGTGCAGGGTCCGTCCGGATCGCTACCACCAGATATCTTATCCAACCTACCGCCAAACAGCAGTGTTTGCATTGTTGTGTTCCGGTTTGAGGTTAAGACAGCCGGTGAAATGACTAGCATAGAGGCATTCCATCTTAGTCCTCAGGGTTGGCAACGCATTTGCAGTCTTAGGATTACATTGTAGTCTTGTGAATGCGAATGTCTATGGGTCACAGTTTCCACTTACCATCAAGTGGCCTGTGTGCTCGTTTATCATCTTTATGCCATAAAAAAAAACATTTCTACGCCTTGATCAAGGGAAATATGTCAACTAGATATGGCACTTTGTGTTTCTTATCACTTTTTAGAAAATGTGATTCCTCAAATCGAACTATATTTCCATTTTCTACTGAATATCGGTTTTTCGTTTTGATTTATTTTTTAACTAGATCCGATCTATAAAAATTACCCGCTCCAAATTTCAAGTTGATGTTAGGGCATTGACACTTTCGTATTTAATAATAAGTAAGTACCTAAGGATACAGATTTAAGTGCCTACTTTGAAACCAGACAGTTCTTTATTTAAGTAAAGATTAAGAATTGCATGCGATATAAAGGTAGTAAGTTCTTCTTTGAAAGATACCTTTGTAAATGATACAGGCGGATACTCTTTGCAAAGCTTTTAAGTCTAGGTTTAAGGAAAGAAAACCAACAAAGCATCCAACAAGCCAACGGTGAAGACGATTTCTTGCCTGAAAAAGTTTGGACTGAGAAAAGAAAACAGAAAGTGCTCGAAGATATAAAAATGAACTAAGACAATTAAAAGGTTTTAATACTGGTGGTGGCTTTCGTTTATATAAATGTTTTCTATTAATTGCTTTTCCCTTAATTCAATTGAAATTTAATTCTAAAATAATTGCTACATTTCATAAAAGAAACTGTGACACAATTTCCGTTTTAACAAGAACTGAGTTTCTCTTCGTTCTCAGATGTATTGTTGTATTGTTACATCCTTTTCTTTTCTTGACTTGTCTTCGGAACCTTAATTATTTAGAAAATGTCGAACACTATGCGCAATCAAAACGGGTCATAGTGTAGTAATTTGAATAGTCTATCTTTTTAGAGTTCCGTTCTCAAACGGTTTCAACGGGACCCTAATGCCGTCCTACAAAAGAAGGCGGCTAACTGCATAGTAATAGTATAAGCATTTTAAATCGAATGTGGTACCAATAGATTATAGAATGGTTCGACTACAACATTGAAGTAAGCCGCCTTGTGTGTAGCCTTCGTAGGACGGCAGCCTATTACTACGCTGTCTGTCCGTCTGTTTATCCATCTATGACAGGGCTGTATCACACGCTTGTCCTTTTTAGGGTTCCGTGTCCGAAGGGAGCCCAACGGGACCCTATTACCTAATATTCCTGCGCTGTCCGTCCGTCTTCCGTCCGTCCTAACTTTAAACATCTTTGCATCTTTTGAACCATAATACCTACATAGATGGCGGGTGGATTATTTTTTCGGAATATGTATTTTTACGGCAGGTTAACGACCAGAGAAGAAAGGTTTTTTTTTCATGGCCACCCCCCCATAGCAAAAACGTTTTTTGATCAATATATTTTTATTTTTTTTCTACCGTAAGAAAGGTGAAAAATACAAGCGTCAACTTGGTATGATATTATATTACAAACCTTGAAAAAAACCCAACCAATACTAAAAAATGGTAAAGTGTAAGTGGGGCTTGCGGTTATTTGATTCGGAATCAAATTCAAATTGGAATATGCAATACCTACTGTACGTACGTCGTAATTGACCGGTTTTTGTATAATAACGCCTTCCCTTTACATAATAATCGAAGTTTACTCCATACTCAACTAATTCCACTGCCTGATTTTATTCGTACGCGCATAAGTGTATACGGACTGAAACCTAAGGGTACTTCAATTTAACAGCGGGCCCAAAATTATTGCGAACTTTGCATTGTTACGTTACAGTTTTCTGGGTTTCGTGCCCAAAGGGTGGCCTGGTTTTTATTATTACATTCATTAACCGTTCTTCTGTTTAGCAAAGAAATATATAAATGTTATGTTCTCTACCATGCGAATATTTAAATGAGCATTTCTAATAAAGTTTGTAAATTTCATTTACGACTCCGATTTGCGAAAAAAATTGCAGGTAGGTAGGGTAAATGATACTGAGCCTAAATAACATAGTCTCCCAAAATGTCCCAATTAATTTGTATGGAAGCTTCCTTTTTTGTTACCAAAATTCTTCCGTTCGTGATAAAAAAAAGGAAGTTTCCATACAAATTAATTGGGACATTTTGGGAGACTATGTTATTTAGGCTCAGTATCATTTACCCTACCTAACTGCAATTTTTTTCGCAAATCAGAGTCATAAATGAAATGTACAAATATTTTTTAGAAATGCTCAAATCATAGTTCACGTTTCCGAATCGCTTTTACTATTCGAAAACATGCACACTATACATTTTGTTGTAGATTAACGGACTGAATCGTGTAAGATAAATATGACGTATACGTTTCTCGGTTCTCTTAGTACCATATCTATATCTATATCTCATATATTATTGTACGTTATTACTTGCACTGTAGTATTTGTCCTCTGTTTTAGCCTGTTTCTCCAACATTATGACAAATATTCCCTAAAGTGGTCGGTCTTACGATCCCGCCCACCCGAAATTTACGGCCCACTCTATAAGGTCTACCACATAACTCCAGTTTCTTTTGAAATTCCGCTATATTTGAAATTCGTTTAAGTGTGTAAGAGAAATGTAAGTTATGTTTGTACTTAAGATAGAATGAGTAGGTATAAACAATGAATTGTAATTGATGGTCTATTTATTCTGTTCTTAAACCATTGCTGGAAATTATAAGAGTCAAAAAAGATTCATAAACACCAAAACAAATTATTTTTATTGTACTTTAAGTGAAATGATATTATACATTTTCATTCATACATTCATTTTAAACCTTATTCTCACTAACTTTCTCATTTTAATTTCTCAAGCAATTCTCTTCTCACGTAAAGTACCTAATCGTTTGTTTAAATCCGGAAGTTTCGCTATAAAACAAAAGAGCCAGGACGACGGCTGATGAAACAAAATCATCAATCTAACGTTAACAACCGACAACTCTCATCTACATAAAGCACGATTCATCAACTCGAGAGCTAAAAATGTGCCAGATGCACGTCTACATCACAACCCAGGGTTCTGTATCACGAAGAAATTTCTATTATTTTGGTTATTTAAATAATCTTCTTTTGACGTTGAAGAGGTTAAAATACGAATAGAATAACCGTAAGTAACATTCGTAGAATAAAAAAGAAAAACACTTGTCAATTTTGTTTTTGGCACCATGTTCAGGGTGGATTATTATTTTGAATGTCGAATTCGAATCGTAATCTCTTCTCTTCTCGTCTTTATCTTTATAGAGATGTTAGAGAAGACACCTAGAAAATTAGCATAGCGTCTAGAATAAAACTCAAAAGGCAAAAGACGTACAGGGTCTGTATTCTACTGAGTAACACAATATTGCTTTTAACGTGTTGTAATATTGAATAATTGGTTCTGGGATTATATTCTACGCGGTAAAACAATACTTGATTTGACGTGTTATCGTTTTTAACTCGGCCGCCATTACTACAACGTTGACTATGTGATAACATGTCAAAGGCAATATGATTTTACTCAGTAGAATAAGGCCATGAATGAACGTTTTTGCCACTTAGCCACGCAACTCTCAGAGCAAGTCATCATGATAACCGGTTATCAACATCAGTGTCACGTCACTTTACTCTTGCTTTAGCAGTGATGCCTACCCCTAGGGTGCCGTTTTGGTGGAGTTTAATAGAGGATTTACGCAATCATTTTTCCCGTTTATTGGAGTAACGAAACGCGAAAGTAACGCAACATGACGTTGGGAATGTTCATATCCCTAAAATAATTTGTTACAAAGCCAGGTTTCTGCTGTTTATTATTTGTGTCGTAAAAAAAGCTGGAAATTTCGCGCGTATTAGAGACCGTTTATTACGATCAATCCAGTTCCTGGTTTGTATGTTGCAATTGGCGATGTTATATGTACCTAAACTCTTTATTGCACAAAAATATAAATATTACAACATTGTTATTAAAGTAATGTACAAAGGTGAATTTTTCCCAAATAATGATTTATTGTTCTGAATCTAACAAGCAGTGATTGGAATTCTTCGAATAGGTTAGTTTTACTTTGTGTCACTAAACTTAAAGTTCCAACTTTTCAGTCTTAACTATGTAGAACCAGTATTCCCTTTTTTTCCTTCCTTGTTATTATCTATGAGTTTATAATTATGTAAAAGAAGAAACTGACTGGCTGATCTATTAACGAACAGCCGAAGCCGCTGAACCTAGAGACTTGAAATTTGTAAGGAATATTTCTTGGATATCCAAGCGGTGCACTAGGAAGGAATTTTCGGAAATTCATCCCCGTAGATAGGGGGAGTAGCGGGAAGTCCATATTATAACTATTACTGCGTTTTGTGTAAAACATGTTAGTTTGTCTCCTGCAATAACATTTTGATCCAAGTACACACTACTTAATGTGAATAGACTGCATTACTCGTAATATAATTAATATACTTTAAACACAAAGATATAATTATCAAAAATTCCATCAACTGGCCTCACAAGCAAAGTAAATTAAAAAGTAATTAGCTTAAATGCCCGATTCGTTGTGCGTTTCAACTCATTTTGTAAGAGATTCAAAAAGTTTTCACGAACTTCATTACGTGAATCGAAATTAATTTTGTTACTGCAGCCGGCAAATGCCTAATTAAAGAATTAAATGAAAAGGCGTTCAATTTCATTAATCTCAATTTTAATAACTTTTTTCGTACACAAAGTAACAAATTAGAATGCACTACGGATTTTATTATACGGTAGGAAAGTAACGCGCGCAGGACATTATTATGGGTGCAAATACCTTTGCATGTGTAAAAGCCAATAAAGGCTTGGAGTGAACTTCCTGAGGAGATTTTTCTACTGCGCTACAATATAGATTTTTAAGCAGAGCGTCGTAAATTCTTTTGAAACCGGCGACACACAAGTGGCGTGCCCCTGGTATTGCAAATATTTAATCGTATAGACGGCGGTAACCACAAGTGCCGCTTACATGTTTGCATGCCTTTGACAATTAAGACTGCACTAAGCAAACGTCGAGCGTCCAGTGGCGCACTCATTACTATTATTGTATTTTCTAATTAACTAAAGAATTTCCTTGCAATCAGACGATACGATTTTGTAGCGCAAGTAAAAACACAATTTATGGGATACGTAACAAACTTTAATAACAATTACCCTTTGAGTAGTCAGCTTAACGGGACATTGTGGATAAGTTGTGTTTTCATTTGTAGTACAATAACCTCCCGACCAATTTCAAGAAAATACTTTAGTTTATTAGAAGACACAATGATAATAATGAGGGCGCCACTGTACATCCGGCGTACGCTCGGCGCAGTCTTAAAAAAATAAGCAAGCATCGTAATACATCTCTAGTGTGTGTTTGTTCGTCAGCTTGTGCGAATTATAATAATAATAATCTTTTACCGTTCGTTATAAGTATAAAGATATTTAATAAACATGAAACATACTTACCTACATCATTTTATGACTAAATAAATTTGTTACTACAAAAGAAAATAAAAACAGAAAAACCACATGGTTGGTACCATTTTTGCAAAGGTGTTTTTTTCTGTTTTTAGAAGATTTAGGATTTAGAAGACAAACCACTATGTTAATATTAATACAAAACGCGGGGGATATCCATAATATTAACTTGTTTCCTTTCTAATTAATTACCTTCAAGCTTAAGACCGCAAATGCGAAGATGAATTAGGTACCTCCATGCTAGTAATTTCATCAGTTGTCTTATCCTCAAACCGGAACAACAATTACAACAGTTCTGCTTGGCGGTAGACCAAAGGACAAGATCGTGGTAGCGATGCACAAGGGCCTACCACTACTAAAATAACTAGGTAATATTTTTATAAATATCAGAAACAGATTTAAAATTATATTAAACATTTTTAACGCAAAAAGACCTTTGAGGTATAAAGTTAACGACCCTCCATTTTACAAGTTAAACAAAATTCGCGTTCACGCCGATGAATGCTGTAGTGCTTTTTCTCTCTTGCTTTTCCTCGCTCAAAACTTACATGGCGACAGTTCTTGCGTACTGGAGTGAAGCCAATTAACTAACTAAACTTGAAATAGAGGAATAAAGTTTCTAGACTTCCAGGTCACTGTTTAACTCGGTCGCAGTAACTGAACAAATTAGGGTTACGGCACCAATAATGGACACTTAATTCTTAATTTAAATGAATATACCAGAATCAAGTGTCCATTATTGATCCTTATTTGTCACTGGATCCATTACCCTAGTTGGACTTAATTTGTAGTGCTTTGTAATTGGCTATATTATACAAAGGTACAAAATATAGCAGGTAGCAGATTATAGAGGCTGACTGTCGTCAAGGTACAAAGTCATAACGGACGACTTTAAGGCGACATTTACATGTAAGGGACACTCGTATTCCTATTCAGCTTTATTCGAGAGATGTTTAGTTTAATTAAGACATTCAGGTAGTATTACAGTGTTTACAATCAACGTTGTCACGCCGACATAAATTTTACGGAGGTATTCACGCAACCGTAAAACGTCAATATGAGTGGTGGGACGTAGTGGTCTTATCTGTATTTCATACGAGTATGTTATTAAGTACATATTAGTAGGTAGCGAGTATATTACGAGTATAAAAATCATACCTGATTCTTTCTTCACATTTTCGATCAAAAAAAATATTTTGAGTCCCAAAATAACCAACTACTTAGGCCGTCTAGTTGAAGTTTCGTAAATACAAGTTAGAATACCGTCTTTAATCAGAATTTTGAATTTACTGGCGTTTATTTCTTGTAACTGTCTAACTTTGCTCTTCATCCACTTTACATTTTACATCACGTGCGATTTTTACTTTATTTCTTAGTATTTCTTGAGACGAGGGAAATATAAAGCGAATTCAAGGAAAATATCGTTTCCAGCGTAAATAAATTGTAAATTATACAACTCAAGATGACGCCCCGTCGCCATTTTGTTTCGAGACAAAGTAAAATGAAATAAATAATTCAATGCTTAGCCTTTTGCTCCATGGATTCTTTTATGTTGGTTGCCGTCATCTCGGAGGACATTGAAGTGCAAATACGAATAAATTTCGGATTCAGTAAAAACGAAACTTAAATAGATGATAAAAAAAGTTTGAATTTATCCACTCCTTTTATTAACTCCTTTTATTGGAAATGATGATTTTGATCATGCTAACTCCACACATACTTTTCAGAGCTTTAATTTCAACAGCTTTAATCCTGATTTCATTCTTCTTCTGCCACAGCCATGATTCTCTACCATACATCGATGTAGGTGTCAATACTCCCTGTAAATAGCGGAATAATTAATATCGCCATAAATTAGATTTTGTACAATACACGGTTGTTATTATAAATAAATCAGGTTGATAATTACAGAAAGTTAAAGGACAAACACACACAACAAACCTACTTACCCTATTGTCTTAGAAACCTCGCTTCGCTCGAGGTGCGAAGCGTATTATCAAAGTTTGCATCATTACCCTACTACAATGGCGGAGGTAATGTTTTCGCCATTTCCCTGTGGTTCAGTTTGGCATAACATTGTTAGTTTAAACCCTGAAGTTATACCTGTGTGGTGGATGTGGTTGAACTCGTTACGGACCTATTGCGCAGGTTACTGATACAAAGTTTCTTCCATGTTTATAATACTGGGGTAATTCTACTTCGGGTAAACCTAATTACTTTTGACATGTTATCGACTACCGTATTGTCTTTAACTCGGCCACTATTGCTGTCATAAAATAAGAGCTATAATAACGTTGACAATACGAGAAGAATAGAGCACTTAGCTTAGCTTTATCTTTGTAAAAGCATGTCGGAACATGCTCAGAGTAGGGTTCCGAAGCCGTTACTTAGTAATTCTTTATTATTATTTTACCGGCTTCTGCAAGTATAGTAGGGCAAATTTCCATGAAAAATTACCTGGCACTGTTTTGAACACAATGTAACCTAACATCTTCGCTACGCTCGTCGTCGTGCGTAATCATCCGGGCATGCGAATAGTCTAATACTTATACATTTGACCAAGAATATTTGGAAAACTTTTTTCGACTATGAAGTATTTGCTTAAGTAAAACATTCGGCAAAGTTCAGAGTGAAAGTTGCTCAAGTAATGTTCTGCGAAGTGATAAATTGACCAAAGTAAAATATGTTAAATAAATATATACCAAAGATGAGTTGCAAAACAATACAGTTGCTAAAATTGGTTTGGAAAGTGACATTTGACCAAAAATATTTTGTCTGAAGAGCAGACTGCTATTTAGGTAAAAACAAGAATAATACGTACTATAAATCGGAACTGAGGATTTACGAATTACGAGTACATCAACCTACAATGAGGTGAGGCCAAAGCATCACGCTAAGTTAAACTTTAACGAGCCTGTTCGCCCCAGCCGTTGATCGTTTTGTCCTGTGACGCCTGCCAATACAACGCGTTCGCTTATATTGCTAAGTAAATTGCAGAGTTCTCTGTAACCATCAGACGAAATGTTAAAGAAAGTAACGATAATACTGCGCTGACAATCGATTCTATTTTAAACCCCTGACAAAAAAGGGGTGTTATGAGTTTAACGTGTGTATCTATCTGTGCATCTTAGCTATCAAAATCAAAGGAATTCGCTTTGAATTAAATTGTCTGTAATATACATTTAAAATTTGCATTTGATTTGATGGTAGGGAATAAAGAAGATGATATAGAAAACTGCACAGCCCTCAGATTAACAATTTATACGAATGCGGAGAAAACGTGATATCTCAGATTATGTCAGTAGGCCAAACCAGACTCGGTTCCCTTGAGGGAGGTTCACCCCCAGAGTTGTGTGACATGAGACGCCTGCTAATTTATAGCCAACTAACTCAAAAGGGTCCGAACTACGCTTGACGTTTAAGCTGTTTTAGGCACTGCTACTATACAAATAACATGGCAACAATAATCAAAACAGCGTAAATGCCAGAAGGCTTTAGGTCCTTTTTGATTTGGACGTCTACACGTGCTCGCGTCGAATGCACGATGTTTTTTTAACTGCGCAATTATTTACAGTTTCTTGCTGTTTTAATTACATTTGTAAAGCTTTTAAATTGTTTGATTTACGCTAGAAAGTAGCTTTGTAGAGCTCGTTTGACAACATATTGTGTATTTTTATAACCGTTACAAAGAAAGGAACAACCAAGGAGCTCTCTGTTGGTAATCCAAGGAATATTCTACTTGGTAATTCCATATTACCTTTGATATGTTAACGTATTGTCAACGTTACGATAGCTCTCACATACTTGACAGTAATGGCGGCCAGGGTGAAATATAGTTTTACCAACTAGAATAGTTAGAGGCCTTGATTGAGTACAGCGGGACACAGTCATTTAGAAGCTGGGAGCGAGCGATATCAGTATTCATTAAAATTGAATTATCTTCCTTATTTTCCAATATTTTCGGTAATAATACTATACTATTATATAAAGTCATTGCAGAACAAAAATATTTGATAATAAGTTAAATACCAAAGTCGAAGAATACTCATATTTTGTCAAAAAATAATGCCGATATTCGACCCCTGTTTTGAACTGAAAGGCAAATAGTCTACTTAAAAAAGTTGCAATAAGTTAACGACATAAAACAAAAAAGGTTCATTTATTCAACTGCTTAATTTAATAGGTACCTATGTCTAGCAAAACTTGATCTGCCGCGTCATGAGTTTTTACTTTATCTGTCAGGCGAATTTAATGGTCCAATTCGGACATCGTTTCATGTTATTGAGTACCAACAATGCACTTAATTACGAATTATACCTAGTTGCTTTGATCAACCTCTTTCGTAATGCACATTACAGCCTTTTTTTTCTATCCTGTTTTTATGTTTGTATACATTGTTTTAAAACTCGGTATAATAATAATAATAATAATAATAATGTCAGGGGACTATGTCACACCAATTGACCTAGTCCCAAACTAAGCTCTAGGCTTGTACTATGGGTACTAGACAACGATATAAATACTTATATAGAGAAATATATACTTAAATACATAGAAAACATCCATGACTCAGGAACAAATATTTACGCTCATCACACAAACATCTGCCCTTACCGGGATTCGAACCCAGGACCTCTAGCTTCGTAGGCAGGGTCACTACCAACTAGGCTATCGCGTCGTATACTTACCTACCGACCATCGAAATGGTTGATTTATTATTTATTTCTTTATTTAGTTAATGCACCGTGCCTACTGTTGGGAGGTCCATTCGTGCCATGATAATAATGGTGATGCTCACGAAATATTTTAGTAGGTACCTACACGAGTAATTTATCAAAAAACATTATTGATTTGCGGTTTTACAAACTGTTGAATGGTTTCTGGAATTAATTTGTGGTTAATTAAATGGCACGTTTATTAATTATCACAGAGTACGTTTTACACCCGTATGTAAAATATTTATCAATTAGGGAGGGAGGCCGTTTTTGTTGATCTTTCGTCCTTCCCGAATAATTGCCTCAATATTTTTCTACACTGTAAAAAATTCGTTAAAAAGGCATTCAGGGTACACCGAAAAAATCTTTTCGTTTTCACTGATACACGCTTTTCGGGGTCGTTAAAAATACAGGAGTAACGCAAAAACGGTACAAAAACATGTTTTACGGTTTTTGTTTGTTAATGACGGCGCCGAATGATGTTTCTCTTGTGCCGCTGATGTTGATTTTTATTAATATATTAAAGGGACATTGTTACATTGGAACGGAGTTAACAAGAGATTGGGTGACCACTGTGACCAGGAAGGGTATAGGCGAAAACACACGACCACGGTACGGCGTCGCATCGTTGCACGTCGTGGAAAAAACGATGCTCATCGCTGAAATTGACAACACGATGCGCCGTCACACCTTGGCCATGCGTTTTCGCCCTATAGCATACTTGTCAACTTGTTTGTCATACAGTGTGTGTTTCTTGTTCGCAAAGGGCGAGATATTGATTGAAAACAACTAGACACTTCAAATTTTGATAGGGCCAGTTAAACGTGAAGAACCTTAAGGCCTAGGCCCGACTTTGCGTGGTGACGACAGCGGCGGCGTTGAGCAGCAAATGGCAATAAACAAATGCACGGAGATATAGGAAGTATGCCACGGGTCGTCGCAGCGGCAATGAGGCGGTTATGCATTTGTTTCCGCCGCCTTCTACTCACCGCCGCCGCCACGGACGCTGCCACGCAAAGTCATGGCCTAGCCATAACGCCCTGGATGAAACTATGGGTACATAGATTGGATGGTAATAGTAACAAAATCTGGTTTCTTAAAAAATAAAATAAAATTAAGTGTGCAAATATGAGCAAAAAAAATACAACACCCAATATTGAAATCAATCAATAGCTTTAGGTAGTTCAAGTTCGTAAATTTATGCTTACACGTTCTTTTCGAAGTCTTCGATAGAGTACTTCGATGGTACTCGTGGATAAGACATGCACGCAAGTTCTCTCGCAGAGCATTATAAACTTTGACAGCCATTTTACGCAATAGAATAGGGGTTCAGCGTTCGTCACTTGCTATAATATAAGGATACAAGAAACATCATTCTTGAGGAATCTAGCTTATGGATATTTCTTACGGTCGTTTACGCATATTAAATATTTTTAATTGGGATTTTTCACTCATTTGAAGAAAGTGAACGCCTGGAAATATTGTAATAATGTTTTATTACGGTAGGCACCCTCCATGGCAGAAAGATAAGAGCGGACTCTTACTTGAAAATGAAGCTTTTCGATTCCTATTCAGTCAATGTTGAATGTTTCCTAAAAAGTTATAAAAGTTATGTAGAATGTAGATAGTTTTTCAGCTGATGGAGAATCTATACATGTGAAATTAGTTTTGACATGAATGAAGGATAAAAGTTATGCATCCTGTCAGTGGTCATCAAACGCAACTTTTAGCAGCATCGAAAAAACATAACAAGCTTCTTAGGATCCAACATGCTACCTTGAGGAACGCCTGTACATTGTGCCTATTTCAAACGGATCAGAAGTGTCACTATTAAAAACAAATTTGCCTCCCATACCTACGTAAAATGAGAAAACAAAGTTCAAGAGTTTAAATGGGCACCCGATGGACTACAAAGCTGTCTACCTGCTCACAGAGTCTAAAGCCTTATTTAGATCTACAATAGTTATGAACAGGGGTGTTCTTTTACTGACTACCCTTCTTCTGCATCTTTCAGAGTGTAGGTAAAGATCTGTACCTAAAGATTATATCATTGTTATCATGGTTAAAAGCTGGGTGTAAAATGCGCACTCCAAATTGGAATAAACGCGATCGGTTAATTTCTGGACTCGGCTGTAGATTATCTGATCAAATATGAATTTAAGTTTCGTGGCAAATAAACAATATTTAATTTTAATTTTATTTTATTATAGTAGAAGACCTCTTGCCGTATATTACATGGAGTCCGACCAAGAGACCCTTGGTTTGCCCAGGCTGTCTGGTAAAATCCTGGAAGATGTTGATTTTGCTGACAGTTAATGTTTACTATGTAATGTATTTTTTAAATTCAGTTTGTTACTACACTACACTACAAAATTGTAATTTTAAAACGTCTCATGAAAAAACGGTAAATAAAATTCAGATATTCAAAGTTTGGATTATCCGCGTTGCAATCATAATATGCAAAATATAAAACCGTTGCTACCATTTTCAGTGAGTTTTGTTAAACGTATAATAATTCATCTCGCATTCCCTCTTTCTATCCCCTTTTTGTATTGCTAAATACGTGAAAAATATTCAGACATTCAAGGGCCATCCCAGAACAATTTGCTTACATATTTTTTAGCCAACCATCTTCAGCCAGGGGCGCTTTAAGAGTCATAAATATACGGCAATTCTAGCCCTTCGGGGTCGTATTTTTCATAGAGGGTTAATAAAAATGGCATGCATAGTGCCGACGGGGGACACGCGAACTCAGCAGTTCAATACTTGTTTTCATTCGATGGTAGTTTATATTTTTTCACATAATAGTAGCTTGGGTATGGCCAGGAGAAGGATTTAATTGTAACACTGTAATGAAACAAGGTGTTAACGCTTAAGTGTCTGTTACCAAAATACGTAATGAATCTCTGCCGTTTCGCGAGCCCGTCGCCGTGGAATTAATATTAAGAGTTTTTTTCCGCAGATTCTTACGTTCAAAAGTCATGTTGTTGATTTTTCGGTCGGTTGCGATTGTAGTCAAGTATGGCATAAACATAGATACAGACATAGGGAAAAAATATAGTTCCCGAGGGAAAAGCTAATCTTTAAAAGAGATCCTGACACTGTCGCTAGCATTTTTTTTAATCATCACGAAACAAAGCCAATAAAGGTACAGATTGAGCTCAGTTTAACTAGACATCTTCAAAGGACAATGAATCGAGTATATTCCATTAAAACACAAAGCAGAACGTTTGCGCCTACTTCGTAAATCAAGCACTATCGCGTAATTGCAATAGTGTTGTCATTAAGCGATACGTCTCAGTTAATAAGTACCGGTAGTGTAATTGGTACAGCATAATTTTAATTCCTATGTCTTTTGTTTCAGGTACCTATAGTTCAATAAACTTAAACATGAAGAATCCGCCAAATATAAAACGTGTTAAGGTAATAAAAGCGGTAAGGTGGTCTTTACACTGTTAAGAATTATACCTTGCCATAAAGTTCTAAGAAAGCAATATAACTTGTTTTATCTCATAGAACTAAATTTAAGTATCTATAATACAGTGGTTTTAGGGTTCTGTACCTTAAAAGGAAACCTACCTACCCTTACCGCTATACAAGAAGAAGTGGATTATTAATAGAAGAAAAGTTTCTAGGCTTTTTTTTTTTATGGCATCGAGTAGACAAACGAGCCCACAGGCCACCTGATGGTAAGTGGAAACTGTGACCCATAGACATTCGCAATCACAAGACTGCAATGCAATCCTAAGACTGCAAATGCGTTGCCAACCCTGAGACTAAGATGGAATGCCTCTATGCTAGTCATTTCACCGGCTGTCTTATCCCCAAACCGGAACACAGCAATGCGAACACTGCTGTTTGGCGGTAGGTTAATGGATAAGATGGTGGTAGCGATCCGGACGGACCCTGCACAAGGTCCTACCACCCGCAAAGCTTTAAAGCAAAGCTTTAAAGTAACGATAGGAATATACATTTCTAACTTTTCATTGGGAGAAATTTTGGGCCTCCAGCTGCACTACGCATGTACTTTAAGGCGATGGTTTATTATTGGGTCTACTATTTTAGGTCGTTTCGTTTCATTTATTACTTATTACAGTGCTACTCCACCTTACAGTTCCCGTAAGTATATTTTTCTTTGCATTAAGGGAATATAAAGACTGATTTCTGTAAATATAGACCTGTTATGCAATATGTTGTTGATAAGTTTAAATATACATATTTTATTTACATATAACGGATCATAGAATCTCTTCCTTCTTTAAAGTTGGTTAGAAAAACAGTAATTTTAGCCGTTGTGTTGAATTTAAAATTTAACTTTTTTAAACTTAGGCCATTATGTACAATTCGCATGTGTTCTGTTGAATACTATTGAAAACAAAGCTTTTTGTCAGATGTAACACTCTCTTACAAGACTCGTGCACTATCAAGATGCGCATTCTGTACATCTTTAAAAATATTATAAATTAAAGTACTAATATAGTACAAAAACCTTATAGAATGTTGCTTGGCAGTTTGGTTGTATTACTTTTTATAAAGTTGGTTTTGTTGGGTATACAAACACGCTATACAATTAGAATTGATACGTTGTTTTTAAAATTAAAGTCGAACTTTACACTAGTTGTGACTTGAGGAGACAATACCAATTTTTTAATTACGGTTATTTAAAAAGATTAATTTAAAAACAAATCGGATATTTGTGACCATAAACAAGCTTTTAAAATGGCCATTACTAAGTACCGGTATGAAATAAAACCGGTACACGATACGTCCCACGCCCGGGAATCCAATCTAGCCTGTTTATGGGATATTGTGTGTCGACGCCTCAATGCCATTAGATGCTCGCTTCACGACCCATTTGTTGGTTTACTCCGCTGTGGACCGAGTTTTTGTCCCCAGGCGGTTTAGCTAATATGTAGAGCTTTATAAATGCATTAGGTTTATTTACGTCTGTTCCCAACGTTCACAACGTGGACGGGTAAGGTTATTTCAGGTTAAATTAGTTGACAGTTGCCACGTATAGAATGTGTCTAGTTTTAACTCGAAGTTGAATATTTTGGGAATGGACATTAGACGTATTGTAAAAATATAAAAGCTATGAATAAGGTAATTGAAACCACTAATACATAATAAAGTTCTAGGTACCGTTAAACGGGGTGAGTAAGGACACAACTTAAAATAAGTCAAAACTTGTTACAAATAAGAACAAGTATTAAATGGACAAACGTTACGTCTATTGGAAATAATTTCAGTCTTATAATTAGTAACATATGCATCATTTTAGATGTCACTACTCACCCCTTAATCCCTACTCACCTCGTTTTACTGTATAGGTACATAAAATAGATGGTATAACATAACAATAACATGTTCAGTGCCAACGACCCGATAGGTCAGGTCAGTTCCGCTGTTCGTAGCAGATTTTTACAACGTAGCGGGAAAATGCTGCTACGGGCTACAGCGTAGCACTTGTAGCATTGCTGGCATACTGTATTCACCAGCAGCATTTCTTCAAAAGTAGTTTGACTACGACTAGTAGGTCGCCCCCTTGTATTTTTTCATAACCTGTGCTATGACACTATGAGAGTGGAAAATCCGATTTTATCCTCAAACTTCTTATACCTTAGCAAAGTCGGGTAATAAAAGTTACCTGTTGTTATTTCCTTTTTCTTAAATCACAAGTGCCAGTTCTTGTTGATAATGTGCTTGTATTTCGTTAAAACTTTTGTCTCTTGTAGTTTCTTAAATAAGGGAAGCGACACTGGGGAAGGTATCGTAAATAAAGTTTATAAAATGGTAACCATTTAAATGGAATCTGCATACAAATCTTTTTCCAGTTTTAATTTTACTACTACTTTCATGAATAGTAAAAGATTTGTTGCTAAGTTAGATGGCCCAGTTTCTCGAATTGGAAAAGCATTCCCATGGGGAGGAAATGTTCTGGGTTCAGTTCCAGCTGCGGTTTTCTTTTTCTTGTTGATTTAATGTTTTCTTTGAATACGATATTAAAAGTGCCGTAAAACAAAAAGTCATGACACAGTATCATTTTCGTTTTTTTTTAATGGAAATTTCTGTAAGTTGTCGAATATGGAATCAACCAGCCATGGGTCCCGCTAGATTGACCGCCACCATTTCTGCTAATATTCGCATTATATAAATCACGACCTTCGTGTAAATGTTACGTAGGTATTTTAATAATATTGTCACGCAAGTCTCAGGGAAACCACAACGTATTTTCGTAAAAGCATGTGAGATATATTTTATTTTTATTTGGTAACATAATTAGTTGTATTCGGATAAAAAAAAATACTGTTGCTACTAAACGAACAAATACTTCTTTTTGATGTAATTTTATGACAAATGAGACTAATATATTGTTGGCACTCTATGCAATTATTAGCACCATGAACTTTTGTTTAATTTTAATATAACACAAAGTCACTAGGCTAAAAAAACTAGTATTATTGATGCAAAAAATTTTGATGTTCCAATTAGTTTACCCTACAAATATTTTCACCCAACTGGCAAAACAGAAAGCACTTTTGGTGCAAAGCAAAATAAAATCTAAGACCTATAATTTCATACAAAGTTGATTTCATGATACCTAGCTACAACTTATACGCATATAGTAACGCTCGCACTAATCTTTATAAGCAAACTTTTAACTATAAAGTACAAAATGGTGTACGGAAATTGTGTTCTTCTCTTGAAAGCGTAGTCTATCTTGAGTGCTACGAGGTGCACGTACCTCGAGACCGAGTCTCGAGAGCTCCGCACTATTCACTCCAGAGGCCCCCTGAGATACGAGTCGAGCTCCCTATTGGTTGTATAACTATTCGTAACGGTGAGCGGAGTAAAAATACTTTTTTATGTTGACTTTGAGTGTATAGAACAGAACAAGCTTTACTTTCGTATTCGTAAACGCGCAAATCGCTAAAGTGTTTTTCAAATATGATTTGTTGTTTGTATGTTATCTGTCGTTGTTACATTTAAATTTAACAGAAAGAGAATACCTTAACTAAAATGAATAAGGGGGTTAGTATTTATTTAAAGAGGAGAATAAAAATCTTTGATGAGTGGTCAATATTTTGTCGTTTAGTATGTAAAGTAATTAATTAATATTTTATGAAAATCGTCTGGGATTAAAAACAGTTTATTTAATCTTAATAGACCGACGAGACGAGATAATTCACTTTGTTTCGATAGGATTCAACAGCAACCAACGATTAAAAAAAATGGATATTATTATTTGTTGGTGAAATTTCATCTAGTTTCATCCCTATTTGGTTGTGCACTTTATCCAGGGACATAATTTATAAGCTAGATAGATGGTATAATGGCGGCTGAATAATCTTTGTCAATTTAAGTTTCCAAAGATGTAAACACATTAGTACTGTTTGACACATAACCTCAAATATTCTTATAAAAAATAACGTATGATTGATAGTTATTCAATCTTGAACTTAATGTGAAAGTAAAGATCGAGTGTATAAATCATTGTTAAGACCTCACTAAATCTTTAAAAGTATGTGATTATCGAGTAATAATGGTAAATTGTTTCGTTTGGTTGTGTTTACATCTTTGCCAATTTCAATTGGCACAGACTATAGACAGAGACAAACATTTTCATCGGGCTGACCTTCATCAGGTATTCACGAGTGAGGACAGATTCCACTGACTTTGTTAGTCCCCTGGAGCCCATAGTATTAAGACGGCTCTCACTTTTGTTCCGTCACGGTTGTTTAAGGACACGCTAAAATGAGTTGCAATATTATTATTTATGTAGCAATTCGTCCGGTTTTGATCCCTGAAAATTTCCAATGATTTTGTTTAAACTGTTTCGTAGCGTTTTGGGAAGTTCTTAAAACGTTCATTTTAGCTATCGTATAAATAGCAGTTTTCACTTTTTTGGCATTCATTTTGAAATTATAGGCAATTACATTTTAATAGAGCTATAGCATTTTTTAAATTAAAATATTTAAGATCACTGGAGTTGGAAAAATAGCCACTTGCACCAAAACTTTAACTCTTTAACTTTAACTCGAGAGTTAAAATGACAGTTTTCGTATGAATCTAACGTTTATTTACTAGAGTTGTCGTACCCCAGTGATGAATTTTTGGTGCAAGTGGCCCTTAGAGTTATAAGAACAATTTGGTTTAGTAAACTCTTAGAGTAAAGCACAATTAATAGGGATGATATTTTGATTGGCAACACAATTCGTCAATCCGCCTCTGACACCTCAATTTCTATTCGCTTTGTCCCTTTTTTTAAACCATGCATGTCCACAAACAAATAACCAACAACAACCGTCTTACTTTTATTTTGTATGATAGAACGAAATTGTTCGTGTAACTGCACCTATTAGGCAGAATCATACAGTCGAGGAATTTAATTGTTTACCAGTTTGACACGTCAATTGGCTGGGTTATACATTTTTCACGTGTCATTAATCGTGTCACGCCGGGAAATGTAAAAGACGGCTAATTCATGTGGTACATTAAATTGCAAAACAATGAATTTCCTTGACTTTGAGAACCAATTAAATTGTGTTATAATCAGTGTTGGGCCGTAATTAACGTTACGTAGTTACATTACTTACTGTTCTTGACTGAGGTAGGTACCCGTCTCAAGATACGTCAAAGTAAACGTCTCTTAGATTAGAACACGGTCATTTCTGACGTGCCTTGCGACCGGCATCTGAGCCTGAGCCAGAATTAATTTCTAAATGTTGTCAAGGATATGATCAAAACCCTGAGGAAAACGAAAGTTAACCATATGATAGTAAATAATTTAATCTGATCGAGTAATTAAATACAAATAATCTTATAAATAGACACATATTAAGCAAAACACAAAACACAACACAACGTAAAATTATACAAAAAAACAACAAACCAAATACATAATAAGTAATGTAATAAACAAACAGGCAAAATAATAAACTTCTCACATCAACGCCTCTAAGGAAGATGATCAGTTTAATGGTAGGTATTATAGTAATTTTATCAAATTTCCACTAAATCCGCTCAATAAAAATCACTTGATTTTTCTAGGGAAATTACCATGAAATTACCGAGTTGTGTTCGCTATTTTGGAATGTTTACTTTATGCTATTTTTGTATTTAAGTAAATATATAATATTCTAGTGTAACATTCCGTTTGTGAATTCCTAAAAAAATAATGGAAACAATAATTGTCATTTGAATACCTGTGGTGCAGTGAATTGATCCTAAGGGTTTTGATCATATCTGTGAGACATTTCAAAATTAATCTTAGCTCTGATACGTCAGAAATAACAGTGGTCTAATCTGACGTTTACTTTGACGTATCTTGAGACGGGTATCAAGATCAGCTAATGAAAATGGCCTTAGTTCCAGGAATCAATAGTTACCGTTAATAGTCGATTGACGTGTACAGCTTCCGTAAAGGTTGTTTGATGTATTGTAAACTGAAACTAGTTACTTAATTAAGTGAAGCCAGAAACAATTTGCATGCATGCGCTAACATTTTGCCAACGTACTTGATTCATCTACGAAATTAACTTAACCCAACCGATCTTGATACTTTTGCTCGGGCATGAAATATGTTAATGTAAACACCGTTATCTAACGTAGCAAATTGGTGGCAGACGCCTTTAATTAGTGATGTGAAAAAATGTATGTAATGTATTTATGAATGTATGTTTTATTTTATGTTATACTATCGTAATCACAAAGTGCGATTTGATAATGCACGTGACACTCCTTTTCAACGAATTTAATACTAAGTGTCAAGGGAAATAACTAAGTATTATCATATTAAATCGTTATTATCAGTCTCGTGTGGTTGCCAGGTTAGAATAGTGCCTGTCCATGTCTTCCCGTGGAAGTCGTAAGGGCGACTAAGGCAATAAAGGCTTGTAGTATTCTTAGGCGATGGGCTTGCAACATGTCACAAATATACACTGATTGTTTACCTGTCTTAGCCTGTTTGTGGATAATTCTGTAGCTCTGACTACCCCATTCTGAGATTACAGGCGTGAAGGTACTTATGTATGGGTATATAATTGTTATTATCAGTTAAGTCCCTTATCCATACCTGATTTTATTTACATCATAAAGCAAAGTTTTAAATGATAAAAACCGGCTCTTTTTACTTCCAAATGACAACAATAGAGCGCCCCTAAGTTGAACATACTCTTAGTTATATTTATGTGTAGTTCGTATACTGACGGGCAAAAGTAACGGGTCATATTATAATGAATTTTAGTGACAACATGACCCAGTTACTGTGCTCGTGAGTTTATACCCTTTTGTCTGCTTACCTAAAATGTTTTGTCGGTTCTTTTGTCTTTCTGACTCCATGTTGGACAAAGGGCGATGGAGTGGAAACTGTACCAAAACATTGTTTTGTTAAGGCATTACGTTTGTGCTTACAGTGAGTACAGGGCGGGAGAGTAAATATGAATGAAATATGTACTCTGGTAATTTACAGCCTGTTTGTGGAGGAGCGTAGTTGCGCGTGTTTACATCGTAAGAACCAATATCTGTTTTATATTGTAACCAGCGACCCGCCCTCGCTTCGCTTCGGTTTATGTGAGTATGATATAAAAATAGCCTTTCTCGATAAATGGGCTATCTAACACTGAAATATTTTTTCAAATCGGACCAGTACCTGAGATTAGCGCGTTCAAGCTAACAAACTTTTCAGCTTGGTAAAGATAGTATAGATTATATAGATTACAACCTTGAGTGGGGAATATATATGGATCATCAAAAGTGGAATTAAAATTAAAATCATCAAGGAAATACGGATGATACAAGTGTTTTAAGCTGCTAGATAGACAGCGATTAGACGGAGATATCCGATACGCCGTGTGACGTCATGTAACACGTCGGCCATACAAACTCTACGTTAAATTTTGTACTGCTAGAAAGAGATAGGAACAAATCTATGTTGGCTATTTTTATAGCTCAAAGAAATGGCTTTTCTCTACTATTTCCTACATAAATCAGCTTTTTTAGAAGCTTTGATTACAGGGTGTTCAAATGTTGACAACACATCAACTCAAGTTTCACTGTGTAGAATCACAGCCCATTTTTTTTATTGCTATTTGAATTCTTATTTCTACCGAGATCCAAATAAATAAGAGATGTAAATAAATAAGTGACCTTAGCACAAAACTCATCACGAACGTAAGAAACTGTGGATTCTAACACAATTACTGGGTAATTCGAATCAGGCAGAGTTGACAACAGTGTTCCCGTCACTAATTTGTCGTACGAGCCAATTTGATTACTTCACAAAAGCGAAGCGTTGGTAAATGGAACGTGTCCCGACGTGTTGGTACATGTTGAGTTTCGACGGAAAATTAACGGCAGAACAATTATGTCGTATGTAATTGACATTTCCGCGGGTTGTGTAGTGTTATTAATCTACAATGTTTAATGTAAATCAGCTGGTTTAATAAAAATTTTGGGAGTAATTAAAAAACCGGCCATGTGCTATTCGGACTCGCGCACGAAGGGTTCCGTACCATTATCCTCGGTATGCCCAAGCATTTTTTTAATACTTCCCGTTTCTGCCCGATGTCCTCTATAAAGGACAATTTTTCAAATAAAATTTGATTTCCCGGGCAGAACCTTCCAAATCGAATGTGTCCTTTTTTTAAGAACCCTGTATGTTTTGATGTCCACTTAAGTATTTATTATATTTTGTTTTCAGTATTTGTTGTTATAGCGGCAACGGAAATACATCCACACCTGTGGAAATTTCAACTGTCTAGCTATCACGGTTCATGAAAAACAGCCTGGTGACAGACAGACAGACAGTGGAGTCTTAGTAATAGGGTGCTGTTTTTACCCTTTGGGTACGCAACCCTAAAAATAACGAAAAACAAAGATAACATTATAATTTGTTCGTCACTGACCCCTCGTTGGTAAAGTGCGGAAAATAGCGTTCGGTGAATTGAAATTCGACGAAATAATACAATCAATGAAGTGAAACTCGATACAATGAAATGAAACCTTACTTCGAACAAAACTATATAATTCTTTCGAATTTCGATGTTTTTCATCTCCCATCGAGTATGTACAGTCACGAGATTATATTTGTTACCCACCTTAGGTCCAAAGTTAATCTGAAATTCTACAACAATAGGTTGAATTTCCTATAAGTTACAAATGACTTGACATCTCTAATGACATTAACGACTTCAAGCATATTTTTCTTGAAATGGGTCCCATTTTAACGCTCGTGACCGTAGTTGTATGGTTTTAAATTCGACGGCGGTTTTTTTTCACCCTGTTTTTTTTTTATGAGCTGTAAGTTGTAATCAAGAAGGAACTCTTTCACAGGAAAAACGCACCGGAAAAACTAACACGCCGGCACTAATTAAATTCAGCGAAGCTTGTAACTAGGTCACACGTGGAGATGTTGACCGTGTAAACCTTAACGCAATTGGTTAAGGTTTCGAATTCAATTCATCGCTTCGTTTTAATTGTCTTACGAGACACGATGTATTTGTTACTCTACGCCGTAGCAAATCGTAGGGCTTACGTAGCGCTGTACTCGTAGCAATAAATGAACGACAGAGACAGCTTTCGTAGTATTAGTGGCTTATGCTAGAGTCTTAGTTTGCACGGAATAATAATAGTACGGTCACGGACTTTGATTGATGAACCACTATAGAACCATGTCGCATAAAGCCAACGATTAATTCCTATGTAATGTCTATCTCGTCACTTGACGCTGTAATTATGACAAGGTTCTATGGTGGGTCACGTTTGAAGTCCTTGATGGTACATACAGAAGACGCTCTCTGTTACAAAACAGCGCTTATAGCACTAGGCACTTAAGAAGTTAATCCTGACGCTTGCACATGCAACAAATAAGTTTAGCATAGTTTTACTGCTGCCAACATTATTAATATTCAGAAACTTCATGGTTGTGCAATGTGTTAGCATTGACTTCTTATCTACCTATTAGCTCAAACGTGCCCTATCTTATCATATGGTATAGATGTTTACTTTTGTATTTGATCCGGCCCGTTTTTGATCTTTTGTGTCCTCTTACACACTCAGCTGTTCAAATATGTATGCAGTTTTCCTCACGATGTTTTTCCTTCACCGTTAAAGCACCGGGCAATGTACTTACATGTATACATTAAATTACGCTTGTTTCCCAGAGGGGTAGGCAGAGACCACTTCTTTCTACTTGCTACGATCTAGACTTTCTTTCGCGAATGTACTTTAGTTATAAAAAACTCATAGGTACATGGTTACCGCAGGGATTAACTCGGTACCTTACGATCACGAGTCGACTCTAAGGTTCCCTTTCTATCGCCTAATTCATATTCAATTGCACACAACCTAGACCAGAGATGTAAGCCGATTTTAGCCGATGTATAGACGCGGTATGAAAATCTTTCTTGCTTTTGGACCTTATAAACGTTGAAATAGAGTTGAAAAGTGAAGAAACTTTCCATACCGCGACTATACTTGTTGCTTAGCACCTTACGTGTGGAGTGCGCCAGGCCGCCCGGGCCTAACTGGGTTAAATCATGCTTTTGACGTGTAATCGTATTGTTTTTAACCCAACCGTCTTTACTGTCTAGACAATAAGAGCTATTGAAACGTCTACGATACGATAACATGTCAAAAGTAATATTGTTTCATCGAGTAGTGTTATTGTTTTTTACTAACCTAACCTAATATTTGTTTTTCAACATAAGAAAGAAACTAATTTTATGGTTTTTAAATGACAAGAACGTCTTTTTTATGAAATTGTAGTTTCTGATAAATATATACTATGTAGTAATAAAAAGGAGAGGGGAGAGTATTTTTTTTGTGCGTTTCAATAAAAACACCCAAATCCCTTAATAAAAAATCTACGTATAAAAATAAGCTAAGTGAAATTAATCACTAATTAGGACAGTTTTTTTTAACTTCTCTCCAAAGACTCATTAGACACTACAATTAAGTCTTAACTAATAAAAAGCTTTAATAACGTTTCATTACGTAAACTTGAATTTATGATAACTTTTCCTAAGTGGGTAGTTAATTCGGAAGCTGCCGCTCTCATGCATATTCATTTCCATGATGTATTATTAAGACGAAAAGTCGCTAACTTGAGCAGTAAGTTGCACTTGTGTCTGAGACTGTACTGATTTGGTGGAAGTGTAAATTTCATGTTACTTCGGTAAGTTACAATCGAAGTACACTGGAGAGAAAAATAACGTATAATTTCGACGTCTTACCATTTCATTTAATTTCACTGTTATTTATTTTCGTTTATTTCTTCCAATTCTGTTTTTTGATTACTTCATTAAATCTATGAACCTGTACAAAATTTCATGAAAGTGTCCCAGCAATGTGCAAGTTGCAGAACATTACTGGAAGTTTCACAATCTTCATGAGAATGTAGAAAAACATTCTTATTTTGAAACTCAATTTAAGAAGTTAATCGACGGTACAGTTCAGTGGTAGTACCAATTTTTTATTTTGATGGCTATTGTTTTTTTATAAATTAGATAATTGTGTACGGTCATACATTTTCTTTTAGAATCATAATTATTAGCCGATTTGCACAATCTGTTTCTTTTAATTCGCCACCGTTTTGGCAGCGAACGTTATGTCGCTACCTTTATTATATCTACACGTTATTAGTAACATTGCCTGAATTCAGATAGATATAATTCATGTAGATGCAACAAACAAATAATATTTAAGTACAAGAAGTCATGTATAACATAAATAGGCATGGAAGGATATTTTGACCATCGAGATTATGATATGGCTTCACTTCGCTCTACGTTAAGAGTTTGGTATATTACCGTTACCCTTCCATGATCGACTATGCCTCCGGTCTAGACACTAGTGTTTGTGTCCTGGTGCTCAATGTAATTCAATCTTAAGGTACAACAAGTAACACTTCATCGTAAGCTAGGGTTAACCTTCGTAACACAGTCTAGCACGTAATTCTATTACATTATTGGCACCAACCGGACACGGGAGCTTTGCTCCCGCGAGGACCTCCACCATCCCCATAGTCCTGGCCACGTTTTCCTCAACTCATAATCGATCATGCAATGGCTTGCCTGTATGCTTCGAATACACACTCTGAAGAGCCCCGTATGGGCTCCCCGTCCAATACCGTTGCTACTCAATGTACAATGTACGGTAGGATTGGACAGTAAATCGTAGGATAACCTGTAACGACTAGTTACTATGTAGGTCTCCACATCTCTCCATACCAATTGCATATATAGAATATAATATGGTGTTAAACACTCACCAGGATTACATCGCCCTTATCGTGCCCAGATGTTCCTCCCCTTTTACTTCGCCTTTCTCCTACCTCAACCGTCCCGCCATTTTTTATGTCACGGTTCTTTCTCGGCAACCATAATGTCCTCTTTCTACAAGAGTGCCAACACGCAAAATATATCAAACCATAAATAACAATGTTGCCGCATAGCAATACATAAATTGATATTAAAATATGTTGACACTCACCAAAGGTTTTAGAAGACTCGCCTCTGCGCGACACTCCCAACAGCGAACGAAGTATTAATGGAGCAAAGCAAACAACTGACGTGTCCACTCCAGGATCTTCTTCCTGGCGCGAATCGCTGCGTCTCTTCTACCTCTCATTACGATGTCATTCCCTTCATGCTGTGCAGTTTCTGGTGCGGAGGTTACCTCATTTGTTCTAGACACAACATCATCATCCAGTTCATGGTCAACACTGGAACCCGGTATAGCCACTTCAGATTGGCTACTCACAGTTTCGACTGTACCACTTTCCATTAAGTCGGTAAGATCATTTTCCGATACATGGGAAATCGGTTCATGTGGTGATGAGAAATCTTCATCCACATTAGTGTTCGTACTTGGTTGGAGGCAGTCAGCTTCTAATGGATACAAGTGTCCAATAGACCGTGTGAATATAGCGTCATCTACTTTAATATTTGCAACTCGGTGCTCACCGTCAGCTCCTTTTATTAGATCAGTGATTTTTCCAACCTTCCAATTCTCGCGATTCTTTGAGTTTGCTTTGATTTGCACGATATCACCTATCTTCGGTAGACGATCAGACCTTACTCTCGGTTGTTTAGGTGCATGGCTGTATCTTTCTCTAAGACTCGCAAGATATTGTCCTATGAACATGGCTTTAAACTCTTCGATAATTTTGAGTCCCCGCTTCCAGCTCTCTATCAAGTCAACCTTTGTGGTAGTAAATTTGTCAGATGATTCCCCTGTTAAAGGTTTTATTGTCAAACACTTTCCCAGACTTAGGAAATCTGAGGGCCTTAGAATATGTTCTACCTCAGTACCTACTTTTGTTAACGGTCTTGAGTTAAGCACTGTCTCAACTTCTTTAATTACAGTTTGTAATTTACTATCGCTGATGAGATGTTTTTCTAATGTTCTCTTGAGGCAGTGTTTTACCAACGCTACCAGTCGTTCATAAAAGCCCCCATGCCAAGGCGCTAATTGAGGAATAAATTTCCATTGAACCTTTCTTTCGGTACAATATGGTTTATCCATTACTTCAGAAACAAGCTTAAAATTTGTAGCATTATCTGAATAAACCTTTCTTGGTATACCTCTATTTACAGCCTTTCTATAAGAAGACATTCCTCAGCGGATAAGTCGTTAACAACCTCGAGGTGGATGGCTCGAACCGTTAGACAAGTGAATAAGGATATCCAACGTTTTTCCTTTCCAACTCCTGTTGTTACATACAGTGGGCCTAAACAGTCAACACCAGTAAAGCTGAAAGGTTCATAGTAATTTACTCTCTCAAGTGGCAGGGCTGGTGTACTTGGAAGTTTAAAGGGACCGCCTCCATGTTTAATGCATTGTGGACATCTTCGTAATACCTTTTGCACCTGAGCTCTTCCTTTCGGTATCCAATACCGCTCCCTTATTGTACTCAATGTGTGCGAAACGCCAACATGATAGTTGTTTTCATGAGTTTGTTTTATAATTTTATTCGTGAAATCACAATCTTTGGGTAGCAGTATTGGATATTTCATGTCATAACTCCAGTTGGTGTTGGTCATACGACCACGGCATCTCAGGATTCCATCGACGTCTACAAAAAGATCCAAGTTCCTTGCCAGGTGGGTTCTCTTTCCATGGTGTTCTTCCGAGAAATGTTTTTCCTGCAATTTTTTTATCTCACTCACCATTCCCAGCATACAACGGTCATGTTCATTCTGGATTGGTGAATCACACTCATCAATCTCCATCGGGTTATTGCCAGATTCCAGATCTTCCAAAGTTACTGCAGGCACAGAAGATTCATCCTCACAAGACACAGTTGGCTCGCCAGGGCTTTCATAGGACAAAGAAGGATCACCTGGACTATCATCCAGGGCCTCCCCAACTGAAAGGAAAGTTTTATATGACTCGTAGTACCGAGTTTTAGGCCAACAGCGTTCTTCCATTGCAAGGAACTCGGGACCCTTGAACCAAAGCTCCCTTTTTTCATTAAATAGGTCAGGTCGTGTAGCAATGTCAGCTGGATTTGATTTTGTATTTATATAACACATTTCTGTGTTAGCATGTTTTTTTTTAACTTCGTTTACTCTGTTTGCTACAAATGGTGGGAGCAATTTATTTGATCTCATCCAGCATAGGACTACGATGCTGTCCGTCCACAAGTATTCCTTTTCTATTGCCATATCAATGTTGTTTCTCAGATATTTCAAAAGCCGACTTCCAATTAAAAATCCGAGTAATTCAAGTTTAGGTATCTTTACGTTTTCTTTGTCTTCAATCCGTGAAACGCGGGATTTTGCCATAAGAAAAGCCACCGAACTTTCTTTTTCAGTTACTGCTTTCAAGTAGACGACAGCTGCAAATGCATTTTTCGACGCATCAGTGAAACAATGCAAGTAGTATTTCGCCTTTTCCTTTGATTGTATACCTAGGTATCTGGGTATTTCAATGTCAGTTATAATTTTAAGTCTCTCAAGGCTTTCTTCCACTGATTTAATTAACTCTTTAGGTAACTCTGCATCCCACTTCACTTTAGTTTCACAGATGTTCTGGAAAATAATTTTCATTGGTAGTATGAGTGGGCAAACAAATCCACATGGGTCATATATACGTGCCAAAGCGCGGAGAACCTTCCTCTTAGTATTGATTTTTATATCCATATTCAGATGATCTTCTGGGATCTTTAATTTCAATATGTCCTTGTCGACTTCCCAAGTTAGTCCAAGTACCTTAGCATTTTTAGTGTGGGCAGACTTAAGAGACTGTGGAATTACCTCCATTAATTCTTTATTATTTGAGATCCAGTCCCTTATGTTCATGGACAACTGATTGAATATCGTCCTCGTCTGGTCGTAAACTTGTTTAGCTTCGTGCACCGAGTCTGCTCCAGTTACCAGATTGTCTACATAGCACTTGTTAGCTATGGCCTTTAATAAACTTTCATTAGACTGGCTCATATGATATCTGACTGTAGCTGTGAGTAAAAAAGGGCTCGATATCACGCCGAATGGTACCCTGCAGAATCGTAAGCACATCAGATTATCTCCTTCTGGTTCTTTGTTGATATCCTTCACCCACAAGAATCTTGTCACATCACGATCTTTTATTTGAAGGGCGACTTGCAAAAACGCCTTTTCCACGTCAGCTATGATACCGATTCTTTTAGTACGAGAGTTCAGAAGTAGGGCTGTTAGGTCTTCTAACATCGAGGGGCCACTATATAAGCATTCATTTAAGCTCTTCTGACCTGTTATTTTAGCAGAAGCATCGTAAACAATTCTGCCCCTTTTTCCCTTTTGTTTGACCATATGATGTGGCAGATAATGCACTGGATGGCTTTCATTTGAAGGGGAGGATTCGCTCTGACTGACCATCTCGACCACACCGAGTCTTATCTGTTCTAACAGGATACTGTTGTATTCTTCTAAGGTTGTCTTATCTGCACGCCTTAATATACTCTTTAATCGGCCTAGAGATAACCCATAGTTTGAGGGTAGCTCTGGTGGATGTTGAATCCAGGGCCATCTAACATGATATCGGCCTTCTATGTACTGGACTGTTTCATTGAACTGACGGACTGCTGTGAAGCCTTAGACGAGTCGGTTATCCCTATACTTTCCATCGACCACAGGAATTTTATGTCAATATTCCGTAATGGTAAGTCTGGCTCCGTAAAATATGGACAACACGGACCATGGCACTGACAGTATGTAACCACAGATAACACTTCAGTCACTTCATTTGCAGCAGTACTTCCAGAGTAGACCCAACCAAAATCGGTGTCATGCAAGTATAAATTTGGAGCAATCTTAATTTTGCTTTCTCTTAGAAAGGAGCTATAAAAATCATTACCTATAAGCAGATCAATACCATCTCCAGTGGTATTATCATCTGCCAGAATATCAACCTCGTTTTGGTTACAGGGAACTACAGGGACTCTATCAGTTATTCGTGGAACTATGTTTACCTGTAGTTGCTTCTGAATACCGCGTTTTGTGTGTACATCAATGATTGTAGAGGGACTAGTCATCTTATAAGGTTGTGAAGCTCCAAATGTGTAAATCAGTAGTATATCTTCTTTCTGTTTTGGCAGTCCCAGTAAATGAGCAGTATTTTCAGAAATATAGCTTCGTTGACTACCACTATCCAGCAGCAATCTGCTGTTTTTTGACATCTTATTGTTTGGGTTTAGGATGACTGCCACTGCGGTCTGCAAAAAGGTATAACCATTAGCCTCTTTGTCACAGGTCATCTTAATGGATGTATCTATGGAATACTCCCTACCTGGTGGCTTCGGACAAAAGACTTGAAGGTGATCACCCTTACAGCGGTAACATGTTATTTTTCGCTTACATGAGGTAGTTTCATGTTCTTTGCTAAGGCAATGATGGCACCTTCCCTTAACAGTCTCTTTACGGGCTTCTACACTTTTCACCTTCCTACAGTCGGAGCTTAGATGGTTCTTTAGTTTGCAAAATAGACATGGCCTTCTAGTCCTTTTCTTTGGGGGTCCATTATCACCCCCTTTTATAAATTTCCTTTTTCGAAAGTTAGGAACAGGTTCACTAACCACATGTAAGGCTTCAGTAGTGCCCGCAGATGGCATTGTTACCTTAGTAGAGGGTATTATATCTGAGGTCCTTTCCATTGCTGATACTATCTTGTGCAAGTTGCTCCTTATCACTGTCATTCCTTGCATGTCACCTCCAATCAATAGATGTTCATGAACTACTTTTCCCGGGAACTTTCCTAGTATCACAGCTCTGAGGTGGTTACCATCTACCGGTTCTCCGAGTTTTTCTAGGACCCTTAAATTTTTCTCTATGGTATCAAGTACATTGCGACAACTCTTACTACTGTATTCAGCTTTGACAATACCAAATAAGGCTGAATAATGAGCATCAATAAGATTGTCTTTTCCACCATATCTTCTCTCCAATGTCTCAACTGCTACTGTATAGTTTGCATTAGTGCCAGTTAGCCCTGATATAGATTCTAGTGCTGCTCCTTGAAGGCAGCCAATCAGATATGCCAGCTTGTCAGTATCTGCTATGTTCTGTTTATGTATGCTAGCATTGAAACGGTCCCAAAATTCGCAAAATTTTAATTTATCTCCATCAAAAGAAGGCAGATTTAGTTTTGGTAACTTTGCCATAGTAGTCACTTTAGTCTGTGTTTCATTAAGTTTTAATGACACTACCATCTCATTAAATATCTCTTCTGCTTTCATTTGATCCTCATTTATATCATCTATATTAATATCTTGAGACACTGATAAGAAATGGTACAATTCCTTTTCAAACGCCTCCATAGCTGTTTTTAGCTTTAAGTGTTGAACCATAAAATCTTCCTGAGGGACTCCTCCATTGCGACACCTAATAAGAACGGCATTGCTTCCTTCAGCAACTTCATTTAACCTTTGGCGTCGTAGTAAAAGACGATTGTAAGAAGCTGTCATTTTGGTTATATATGCCCGTCGAGGCTGAAATTTAATTATTGAATGCGCTATAATAATCCGACAGACACGAATCTATAGTATAAAATCGGTTTATCACTTTCTTATAGATAGTACTCACCGATATAGTTCATAGTGTGCATGCGATTGAGCGTACCCAACGACCTCTTAAGTTCGTCTCGGTCTAGTCGTTGATCGAGACGATTCTACCAATGATGTAAACTGAAACGAATACATATACGAGATCCTTAGATAACTATATAATACTTCCTCAAAGATGTGAGAATGAAATCGGAACCGCTTACAAGTAGGTATCACGTGCGTGTAACTGAAATAATAGAAACTTACTTATAATATTCGGCTTCAGAGGCTCCTCCTTTCATTTATTTTATGTATCCCGCATAATACAAGTATAATTTGGAAGTTTCACGCACCTTTTCACAATATTTCACTGAAATAAACTTTCCAAACCGCCATTTCCAAACTAATCCAAACATATCATTTCAACAAGTTTGTAAAGTAAGAAAAACAAACCATAGACAAGTAGTGCACAAAGGCGTTTTGGTGGCAAACTTGACAGCTTCGGCAACCATTCACAGCACACTTAGCTAAAGGGCACCCATTCACCACCCGACCGCATTATTCAATCCATTATTCACTTGAGTTATCTTTCATAAATATCAGGTAAATCTCAAAATATTTGAAATTAACGAAATGCTATACGCTTACAGTAGTTACAGTTCATAATGTATTATTTACCCCAAATATTTGCACATAATCGAGTGAAAGTATCGAATAAAACGAGCGTAGTCATCATGTAGACAATAAACTGTTGAAATTGTATTTTACAAAGACAAATATACACGGCTAAAGTAAATGGGTTGGGTTCGCAATGGAGACTTCCAGCAACAAAAAGACGTGATTATAAACAAGCTCGACAATCGATTCGCGTGTAGCGATACGATAATATAAGCGATTTGTAGCAGCGTCAAAAAAACAAACAAAAAACAAACAGGCTTATGCATTGAATTTAACAATAAAAAATATAAGTCTTTTATTCCGCTAATACTTTATTTATATCAATTTTTTTTTATAAAACAGTAACATACACATCGTTTTAAGTACCATCGTATTAGGCTTAGCCAAATCGCAAATCGTAAATCACGTATGCTTAGTTTCATCATACATAAAGGCACAATGGGAAAATTGGGAAAAGCCAGAACTAATCCGGCTTCCTCTTTTACCCGGCACCTCCACCAATTTTGTCGCTACCTTTATTATATCTACACGTTATTAGTAACATTGCCTGAATTCAGATAGATATAATTCATGTAGATGCAACAAACAAATAATATTTAAGTACAAGAAGTCATGTATAACATAAATAGGCATGGAAGGATATTTTGACCATCGAGATTATGATATGGCTTCACTTCGCTCTACGTTAAGAGTTTGGTATATTACCGTTACCCTTCCATGATCGACTATGCCTCCGGTCTAGACACTAGTGTTTGTGTCCTGGTGCTCAATGTAATTCAATCTTAAGGTACAACAAGTAACACTTCATCGTAAGCTAGGGTTAACCTTCGTAACACAGTCTAGCACGTAATTCTATTACATTATTGGCACCAACCGGACACGGGAGCTTTGCTCCCGCGAGGACCTCCACCATCCCCATAGTCCTGGCCACGTTTTCCTCAACTCATAATCGATCATGCAATGGCTTGCCTGTATGCTTCGAATACACACTCTGAAGAGCCCCGTATGGGCTCCCCGTCCAATACCGTTGCTACTCAATGTACAATGTACGGTAGGATTGGACAGTAAATCGTAGGATAACCTGTAACGACTAGTTACTATGTAGGTCTCCACATCTCTCCATACCAATTGCATATATAGAATATAATATGGTGTTAAACACTCACCAGGATTACATCGCCCTTATCGTGCCCAGATGTTCCTCCCCTTTTACTTCGCCTTTCTCCTACCTCAACCGTCCCGCCATTTTTTATGTCACGGTTCTTTCTCGGCAACCATAATGTCCTCTTTCTACAAGAGTGCCAACACGCAAAATATATCAAACCATAAATAACAATGTTGCCGCATAGCAATACATAAATTGATATTAAAATATGTTGTCACTCACCAAAGGTTTTAGAAGACTCGCCTCTGCGCGACACGTTAGGTTAGTTTTAATTTGTGATCGGTTGGTTAAAATTTGATATTTTTATGATTTGAGCAAACTAGAAGACTATAAAGTTTAAAGTTATTTTTGTAAAATAATCACATAGTACTTGTTTCTTATTTAATTGAACTAATGAAACAATAACATATAACATAATCATGTTATAAACTTTTATTATAAAGGTAATAAAGCAACACAATGAAATCTTTATGTTACCAATTACAATAGGTACTATTCAAATGTTTACATAAATAATAATAAAAAATTATCAACGAAGTTTGCCGGTAATATTATCACTAGAAATTACAAACTGTCCCGTTATTAATGCTCGTCAGTGTAATTGTTATGTGACCTATATGGCAATAACACATATAATCCAAGTTCATAACTGTAACAATGTCCAATTCCACATCTTGACAGCTCGCAATTTACAGCGCTTTGTTACGGCGTGACGGCGGCCATTGTTTGTGTGAATTGATGTGGTAAGTACAGTCACCAAAAATAACGTATTATTCAGCATTAGGATCAAAAATATCGGTCTCTATTAGTAGGCATAACGAGCGTTAGATATTTATGAGCAGAAGCTGACTGTACTTCATCATGTCAGCCGAAAGACGTCCACTGCTGGCCATAGGCCTCCCCCAAGGCTCTCCACTCAGACTGTTCTTGTGCTTTTCCGATCCTGTTCCGTGACTGTACCTACATCGTTTTAATTATAATGCCAGTATGTTTGAATAACGAATTAATTTTGTCATGAAAAAATTGACGGTACTTTTTTTGTGTTTTTGAATTATGATCATTCATAATTAGGGTAGGTAAGATGTTATTTACGGTATGTTGTAATTTGTAAACTAGGTGTAAACTACCTGAGATTTGGCCTAGAATAAACCCCTCCATTTATATACTTGATCTATTAATGCGAAAACCAACACTTGATACATTTCATAACATATTTATAAACAAAAGTATAATTGTCAATTTTATGCTTCACAAGTAGATAAAACATGTGATGAACAAACACTGAGTTTACGAACCAGCAAAGGATTTTTGTTTATGAATGTTATATTTTAAAAGGGAATCCTATCAACTAATGATATAAACAAAGCTGTACCAAAGCAACATAACAAAGGTAATACTCAACATCAGACAAATTAAAGTGATTTAATACGGATGAAACATTACAGTACCGTTCTAAAAAAACAAAGTAAAAAGCGATGTCCATAACTATTAATCTTTGCAAACAAAGGGGCAACAACAGAATTGACGATAATACGATTAACTGGGAGGTAATCCGACCCGAGAGCTCCCCTAGGATACAATGTACCTTTATTTGTTTCGATGAAGGAAGCATTTTTTATTGAGGCGGTTTATCATACGAAATTAGATGCATATTCATTTAACCTTATGGTTTCGCCGAGTATAAAAGAGGGCCAGCACATTCGAACAGATAATATGGTAACAAAATCAAACATCCTTTTCTCAAACATGCTCGGAAATGTATGCGATTATATCACGAAATGAAGACATGAAGTTTCTTGTTTATGGCTCCCTGCCTTAGGCCTGGCGTTAGACCAAGAAGTCATGTACATGAAAAATCTAAAAAAATCATTTTCCGCTGCTCTAACTTTTTGAATTTGCTTACTAACATTAAACTGTCAAAGGAAAAGTTACATACTGCCAACCACTACTAGGCTCTGTAACCATACTTGCGACATTTAAAAAAGAACTAAACTAAGATTACCTGTTAGGTTCTTAATTTGAATATTTCCTCACATTGCTTGAGAAAAGCACTATACAATATACAATCTTCGGCCGGAACATGGATTGCAGGACTCGTTTTATACGGTCGTTATCGTCTACAACTAGGCCGTTCACCCTAAACTCGTCCAGCAATCCCTTACTTATCGGTCTCTGTAGTAATGTACTAATTAGACCAACTGTATCCAAGAGTCTATCTGCATGAACTTATTTAGTGCACATTTCGTTCTTTTTAAAGTTAAATAGGCAACTAATCTTTTAATACGAACTTACAGGTAATTAATGGCAAATTACAATTAGTCCAATTTCCGCATTTACATAATTTGCAGCACCAATGCCTCCGGTACTTGATTACCTATTACCTATTACGTGAACCAAAACATAATGCGGGAAGCGCATTGGAACATAACACGTTTATTGCTAACCGATTGGTTCAGTGTTCCGTATTGGCAGGTTCAGCGCTGGTGACACGCCTAGTGTGATCGAATTCTAAGTAAAGGCGAGTTCCTGGTAGTGAACGGATGATTCCACATGATGGCTAGTTGCTCGCAGTGAGGTGTGAATGTAACTAATTACTAAATGGCTGACTTCCTAGGACGTTCAGCTGGTTTATGTATTGTACCAGATCGTATTTGACATCAACTTTGTACTGCAAGAGGTCTTAACATTTCCATACTAAATGCGATAACGTTTCTCTCCCCTTAAACCTAGTCCAATTTTAAGTCGTACTAAGACAGACATCGTACAGACATCGTACAGACTTAATTTTTCATAATAACTACAACATATTCAAAAATTGAGAAAATCCGGCTGGTTTTAGGGGGTGAGAAACGCTATGACCCGGAGCTAAATTGGCATGACAAATTGAGTAAATTGGATTTGAGGCATTTTTGACAGCTACGCAATTTGAGCGTCGGTTTCGTCAATCCTTTAAAAAAGTATTTTGGATTCGGTTTAACTATCATAAGCGCATAATATGAGAGCGAGTGAAAATGCGCATTCAAACCATAATTTTAAATCGTTTAGCTTTTAGTACATTTCACCAAATTATTTGCCGTTATTTGGCATTTTATGCAATTTTGACTTGCCAGGGTCACCGGCATTAAACGTGTTAAAAAGGTGTCTTACGTCACGTGACGTGACGATTATTCACGCCCCGCCGGCGGGGTGGTCGACGACACGGAAATTATGACGTCATTAATTCATCTTGTGTCGCGAGTTTCAGAAAAAACAACGGTTGGACTTGTGTATTATTTGGATACGACTGCATTAAGTAAGCAATTAGGGTATGTCATGTCGCTGAACATGTTTTGACGAGTCGCTGTAAGCCCAGCAGTACTCGTATTTATTCTTTTGGAATACATAAAGGGAAACATTCCAACGTCACTTAAACGTTAACTAATGGACTTCTGCATTCTTCCGATTCTCACCTACGGAGCTCAGATTCCGAAAAATGTACTCTTAAGGTTAGTCAGAGACCAATGGGGCGTACTATTTTAATTAATAGACCGCATCAGGAATTCAATACTACGCTTCAAATATCAAATAGCTGAGGTAGCCCAAGCAGCCTCTACGCTTAAATTGAAATGGGTGGAATCTGTCACATGCCAAATGAAATATGAGCTAAAGTGTGCATCGAATGGGTCCTACACAATATAATCCGGCGTCGCGACAGATCAAGGCGACGTTTGCAAGATGAGATAGACGCCTTCCACAAAGACTGGTGGGAGACTGGCCAAGATAGGGATTTGTGGAAGGAAGCGAGGGAGTCCTTTGCCCAGCAGTGGGACATTACAGACTGTGAAATAATAATGAAATCGTAGTTTTTTTAATCATATAAAAATGCTCGACTCCGCAGCGCATTTACGTCATGGCATAACCATTTGGCTAAGGAAGACGTGCGTTTCGTGCTCTCACTCGCTCTCATACGCTCTTATTAAGAACGAGTGAGAGAGAAGTAGAAACCCGAAGCACCTTCTAAGTGCTCACAGACTTTATTCTACTCGGTCAAACCATATTGTTTTTGACATGTTATCGTATTGTCAACGTTAACATTGCTCTTATTTACATGACAGACGGCTGAGTTAATAACAATACTATAACATGAAAAAAGTAATATTGTTTTACGTAGTAGAATAAAGAGCCAGTCAAATTACACATTTATTAGGCAAGACACTCACAAAGTAACACTTTTTCAGCAAACTTTACCGTCACCTAACTCACCTGTTGATCCATCAATGCGTATAAACTACTTGTTAGTGCGTGTCTTTACGTTGGTCGCTTACTATGACATAATAAAGGCAAAGTCATAGGTACCTAATGCCACTTAACGCTTAGCGTTTAGGTCAACTTATGATTTTCAATATATAAGTGTCAGATTGAATGAGTAACGAAGCATGTTTTAGTAATAAATAATACGCTGGAAATTAGAGATTAATCATTGATTTGGCGAGATTAACTATCAAAGACGGTACGATCCAATCAGATTATAATGGGTTTCTGCGTATTGACATTTCACACGCAATTAATTAACACACTTTGAGGCTTCCATTCTAGGGTATAATTCAAAGGTTATACAACCTTACTAATGTTATAAAAGAGAAAGTTTGGATCTTTGGATGTTTATTACTCAATCACGCTTAAATTTTTATCTTTTTCTTCTACGCGGACGGAGTCGCGGGCAAAAGCTTGTTTAATATTTATAGTTCGGTAGGTTTTTTTTTCTTAGCCTTGGTTGTTTCCTTTGTATTCCTCCATATAGTTAAGTATGTTTACTAATTTCTAATTGACTAGTACGTATAACAAGGGCGGCCTTATAAGTGGATGCATACTTAAGTCCTTCGTCACTTTAACGTCATGTTTAAACTGCTGCACTAATACATCAAAGTGAAGCGGCAGGTACTAAAGCAGCTACTTACAAGGCCGACTATACAAACCTATTTGGAACTAATTCAATTTGTGTTAGATTGTTCCCTGGTTTCCTATATTTTCGTAAGTTTTAGGATACTTTAAGTTCCAGATAACCAGCAAAAACCGATTAAATTTATCCGAAGGTTATAAATAACCCGATAAAATAACGTATTCACAAGTTATTACCATAACTTCAAGAACAAACGATTCTTCCAATAAGCAGTTTGGCCTAAATTTCCCAAGTTAAAGTTAACGAGCCCTACCTAACGGTTCCCATCTCCTTAAATTAAAAAAGTTATCACGTTACTTGGTTGAAGGATACCAGGGTTAATGGAACTTATAAAGGCTAAGATTAAAAAGATGTAAAGGATAAATTAAACACATTATAATCACGTTATCAACTGAAGACTGATCTCTATTCTATCTAACGACTTATTCTAATGTATGTACACTTATTATATTACATTATATCGATGAAATCATTCAAATACATGAGGTTTATGCGTGTATGTAAAACACTTTAATGTACAAACAGGACAATAACAATCAATAGAATAGGCAGATACCTACACATAATGTATGTAGAGCCGAAGGTGAACTTATGCTATTAAGGGATCTCTTTCACCTTTGAGCCATTGCGTTTTATTTTTAGCCTGTTGTAGTATCCCACCGCAGGGCAAAGGCCTCCTTCTTTTTTATCATTCTTCTTTACTGTTTGATTCCCTACCAACATACAATACATACATACATACATTAAATCACGCCTGTTTCCCAGAGGGGTAGGCAGAGACCACTTCTTCACTTCGTATGGCCTTATTATCAATACGTAAAGCGTAAACCTTATTCAGGGAAAGTTTGCTTTGTGATTTGCTGCTAAAATATAATGTTACACAGTAAAATTGCGGGTGGTAGGACCTTGTGCAGGGTCCGTCCGGATCGCTACCACCATCTTATCCATTAACCTACCGCCAAATAGCAGTGTTCGCATTGTTGTGTTCCGGTTTGGGGATAAGACAGCCGGTGAAATGACTAGCATAGAGGCATTCCATCTTAGCCTCAGGGTTGGCAACGCATTTGCAGTCTTAGGATTGCATTGCAGTCTCGTGATTGCGAATGTCTATGGGTCACAGTTTCCACTTACCATCAGGTGGCCTGTGTGCTCGTTTGTCTACTCAATGCCATAAAAAAAAAAAAAAAAAAAAAAAATTGGGGGCTTGGCCGAAGCGCATGGAGCTTACCCCATGTGCTTCTGTTTAGTCCACCAAAGTAAGTACTCTTTAGCCAAACAATTGCCCACACGTGTGATTTCTATTGACTTATTTATTTAATAAGTTCAAGGTGATTATCTAAAACTCATCGTTGTCGAAATACACTTTGTTCAAATAAGGAGTGAAAGCCATTAATTAAAGAAAAAGGAACTCCCGACTAATTGCGACCGCTACTATCAGAGATGATTACTTTTAAATGGCCCAACAGATTCTTAATTTCTATTTAAAAAGTTACCATCCATACATGTGGAAGGAAAACCAGTGTTGAGGCTAGTACCTAAACCTGACACCATGCTGAGTGGTAACCATTTCGGTGTTAATTTTACATTTAGTACTCTTAGTTTGTATTTGTTGTTTGGAAAAGGGCCGAATCTTAAGTAGTATTTCTCTCTCTCTTTCTCTTGCCTATAAACACACAATACCGTTACATATGCAATTCCACGCTTTCGCTAATTCATCTATAGCCGAAACCGACGTGCATGCATGAGTTGATGTTTGAATGTGGATGAAGCGAAAGAGATTTGTCAGGATCGTAGCAAGTGGAAAGAAGTGGTCTCTGCCTACCCCTCAGGGAATATGTATGTATGTAGTTTATATTTACTCTTCTTTCTTTCAAATGTCTTTGCTGTGTTTTACATTCATTTTATTTTAGCACCGAATCAACCGTTTTATTCTTGCATTTAGCTCAGACACACACGTTAAGCTTATAACACCCACTCTTTTTGTGTCGAGGGTTAATAAAAAAGGTCAAAGCATATTTTAAGCGTACATAAGCTATTGTACGTTTATGAATAAGGTTAGTCTTTTGATTTGCGTGCTATCAAGAAAAACAATGGTATGAATAGGTATCGTTTGAAAACAAGCAAGATCTAAAAATATTGCTGATTTGATTTGAATGGTTGAAATATGGTCAGTCCTTTGTCATTATGACATTTGTAATTGCCACACAGGAACCAATAATTAAAAAAAAAACATTGGTTGTACTCGTAGGTATGCTTAAAATATTGTTTTTTCTTCCGAAGTATTTTATTGTGATATTTAAATTTCATAGATACTCGTAGTGATAAATAATACTTTAACTAAAGCGTTTTTGAAGAAGGGAGTAATTATTTTACACCAATACCAACGAATAATTACAATGTTAAATTGATTTTGTATATTATTACACGATTGAAAAAGTACTTTTTTGACATTTCAAATTCAGAACAGTGCAACAGCACTTGAAAAACCTTGAGCTTCGGGTAAATTCGGTAAGAGAAAAACAAACCCGAACGCCTTTTCGAGCTGATTTAATCCGTCAATCAACATCCCTGTTGCGATCATAATCATCTAGAGATGTGCATCACGCTGCTCTATGTCACAAGCCTAAAGCCACGTTAAGGACTAACGAGCCGTAAGCTTAACCTGGTTACCATGGCAACCGCAACTAATTACCTATCGATCCAGTGATGGATGAGTCAGGAAAGTGTCTTTTGATGGCCGTACTTCACACTTGATATTGCCGGTGACTTAGGTACCATGTTGAATTCTTTTATCGCAATATAGTCGACGCCAAAGATATTCGAGCAAAGTACCTAGTATAAATGTTTTGTATACGGATATAATGCCTTTAAATAATAGAGTCGTGTTCAGATAGTTTGGGCTTCTGATATGCTATGTATGCGTTGGCAATAGTTAACCGTATATAGAATAATCGAAAAGGTTTCGTAAAAAAAAATGCCTTTGTCGATCCGGAAAAATGTATTTTACAAACGGTAAAACATTTTTTTGGAATAGGTTACGGGAGGTTATGTATTTTTTTTCTTATTTCTAATGTGTTGATTTTAGTGCGCGATATAAAAGTTGGCAAAATTTCAGTTTTGTAGCTGTAATAATTTAAAAAAATATTAGTATGTTATACAGACAGACGGACATGCCGCAACTATAAGGGTAGTATTTGACTGCAGAGCTATAAAAAAATATAACAGCAATGAAGAATGTAAATAAATAAAATGTTCCCTGATCATACATATTCGTAATACAATTAGACAACCTGGTTTCGCTACACGGCTTTGGCATTTTTCAAGGAACAAATGACGCGTGGCGTGGCATGCGAATTGCCACGTGAACACGCTAAATGCCCTCAGTCGTGTGGAACCGCATTTACCCATACCATTTAATCATTTACCATTAACTCAGTAATGGAGCCAATATGTATTATTGCTTTAATGAGTATGTGTTCCTGATTTCTGGATGTTTTCTATGAATTTAAATATGAATCGGTCTATTAAATAAGTATGTTTTCACACCACATGCTCGAAATTGCCCAATTATAATTCATGCAATCCTCACCTAAAGCAAATTATTATAGTCATCGGCTAACCAGCGGGTTATAATGAGATTTAGTACAACATTATGACCTGGCGGGTTATAAAATGGTACTGAATCTCATTTTAACCCGCTGGTTATAATAATAAGATTTGAATTCTTATGAAAAAATACATTTTAAAATACATTTCTAAGTTTTTTTAAATAATGTACTTTAAGTTTTAATAAAACGTTGTTTCTAGTAAGTAGCCTTGCTTTTTATTGTCTTTCAAAAGGTGAAAAAAGTAGAGTATTCTCCTATAGGATAAAGCGGTTTTCGTGCAGCTTGAATCCCTCGCAGCCCTCAAGACTCCGTTTTAATTCCCTCGCTTCGCTCAGGAATTAACTCGTAACACCCTCGCTACGCTCGGGAGTAAAATCAAAAGTCCCTCATTTGTTCAATCAATATCGCGCCCGTGGCGTTAAGCAGGCGTTATCGCCTCGGTGTATAATCTACTATTATCGTTGCATAGTACAAGCCTTAGTTTGGGACTAGGTCGATTTGTGTGGCTTGATAAGGAAGAGGCCTACCCTACCGTGGGTAAATGCAGGCTGATTGGGTAAATGGATATTGAATTGAGGTAGGCGAGGCGCACGATGCATTTGCCTGTGTCAGAGGAGGATGCACAGATCGTCATAGAATTTATATCGACGTAGTAAATTCGGGCCAGGCTAAGACCACTGCGCACTTAAAGCGCAAAGCCACAAGTGTTAGCCGCTCATATTTTAAGAGTATATCCGGATATGTTTTGTCATGATAAACTATCATTGTAATTTGTGTAAATGCAATATTACTATTAATTATTATTTCCTAAATTATTTTAATGTTAATTATCTTTAATTAGCTCAAAATGTTTAAGTATTAATAATAAGTAGCGTTATTTGATTAAAAGTAACCTGCGATTGTGCTGCCATCTGCGTAACTGTTAAATACGGAGATATTGAGTTTTAAAAGGCAGTCGATCCCGAAATATTGTGCTAAGAAGTCAACTGATTAAACATAGTGCATATTTGCAAGCTAAAAGGTTGTTTCTTTAAAACGTCCAACCCGTAGGGTCTAATAACTTCAGAAGTGGGATATTGTTGAAGAATCTTATTAACCACGTGGTTATAACTGTGCCCATTCGTCCACCGAAACTACTGGAAAACGTAAGTAAAAGTTCCATTTATTGGCTAAATCTCTTAATCTATTTTTAGAATGATGTAGTTTTGTTTAAATTAAATTAAAATGTCCACGCGTACATTAAAGTTCCTGGTCGTATTTGATATTTTGGTAAAATATGCACATTGCGTTTACTTTTGTGCGAACAAAATGATACGCGGTGGCTGGCGGTTTACCAGTAGAAAGGAAAATGAATATACTTAGAAAAGACGTGTTTTTTTTTTTAAGTTATTTAACAATGCGTTTAAAATTTCGGAAAAGAAAATGAAAAGTATTAACCGACTGGACCTTGCCAGGGCTACTCTCTGGAGGTCCGAACCGACTTGACCTTGCCAGGGCTACTCTCTGGAGGTCTAAACTGACTTGACCTCGCCAGGGCTACTCTCTGGAGGTCTGAACCGACTTGACCTTGCCAGGGCTACCCTCTGGAGGTCTGAACCGACTTGACCTTGCCAGGGCTACTCTCTGGAGGTCCGAACCGACTTGACCTTGCCAGGGCTACTCTCTGGAGGTCTAAACTGACTTGACCTCGCCAGGGCTACTCTCTGGAGGTCTGAACCGACTTGACCTTGCCAGGGCTACCCTCTGGAGGTCTGAACCGACTTGACCTCGCCAGGGCTACTCTCTGGAGGTCCGAACCGACTTGACCTTGCCAGGGCTACTCTCTGGAGGTCTAAACTGACTTGACCTCGCCAGGGCTACTCTCTGGAGGTCTGAACCGACTTGACCTTGCCAGGGCTACCCTCTGGAGGTCTGAACCGACTTGACCTTGCCAGGGCTACTCTCTGGAGGTCTGAACCGACTTGACCTTGCCAGGGCTACTCTCTGGAGGTCTGAACCGACTTGACCTTGCCAGGGCTACTCTCTGGAGGTCTGAACCGATTTGACCTTGCCAGGGCTACTCTCTGGAGGTCTAAAATGACTTGACCTTGCCAGGGCTACTCTCTGGAGGTCTAAAATGACTTGACCTTGCCAGGGCTACTCTCTGGAGGTCTAAAATGACTTGACCTTGCCAGGGCTACTCTCTGGAGGTCTAAAATGACTTGACCTTGCCAGGGCTACTCCCTGGAGGTCTAAACTGACCTAAAACTGACAATTTATAAGATTAACATTCCCTCTATTTACGTAAATTCTTTATCAAATTCGTGATAGTATGATTTCGCTTTAGTCACGCTTATGGAAGTTTCAGATGCCAAACTCTGATGAAGAATATGTAAGACGGCGGACAATGACTCCGTCGCCGATGCTTGTTGACGAGTCTCAGGTGCGACTTGCAAGGGACCGCACACGACGCCCGGCTAACGAACGAGAGTCAAGGCGTCAGCTGATGTCTCCTCTGGAAAAACGAGATGTACGCCATATCGGTCATTCACCGGAACGTGCTTCAGCCCGGCGAAGTAGATCGCCATCTCGGCGGAGTTCCGGAAAGTACCGGTACCCCAGAAGGAGAGATTACTCACCACGACGAAGCACCGGACGTGCTATGTCACGTCAGAGCAGGACACACGATCGCGAGCCATGCAGTCGGCGACGTCGTGCCCGCCGATCAAGGAATGACAGGTCAGACAGTACACATCATATTAGCAGCCCATCCTCAGACAGTTATGTAAGGTCACCTAAGCGAAGGCGATTAGTTTCTTCTGTTGACAATACCATTCTAAAGAAATTTTTAAATGCATTAACAGATAAGCAAAGTAGCAAAGATAGGTTTCCTGCGTTAAACGTGGTCCCTGATTTCGACCCAATGTCTAAGGAACAGACGATAGACACCTGGCTACACAAGGTAGAAGAATGTGCTCAAATATACGAATGGAGCGACAAGCAAACGACTCATTACGCTCTACCTAAGCTTTGTGGTGTAGCCAAAACCTGGTACCAGGGTCTACCGTCTGTCCTCCATACATGGTCCGAATGGAAAATTAAACTTGCAGAATCCTTCCCCACCCGTGAAAATTATTCGGAACTACTCACGGAAATGCTTAGTAAAAAAGTACAGTTCGGAGAGTCTTTAGAAATATATTATTACGATAAAATTAATTTACTGAATAGGTGCGGTATATTTGGAAAGAATGCGGTAGATTGTATGATTTCTGGTATAGAGGATCGTGGTATTCGTTTAAGTGCGCAATCCGGTCAATTTTCCGAGCCGGAGCATGTTTTAAAATTTTTCAAAACTGTTAAAATTGGACAGAACAAACAAGATAATTTTAAAAATAAAGATAGGAGACCTATGAATAAAAATACAATAGACATGTCAAAGAGAGAACACTCTGGCAAGGTTACCTGCTTTAATTGCAAAGAAGTTGGACATCCTTTCTTTCATTGTCCAAAGCCAACCATAAAATGCTCAAACTGTCACTGGCGAGGCCACTTGGCGGAAAATTGCCCTAAACCGAAGCAAAATACAGTAACTGCAAAGACCCCAGCCATTATGGAAGTTTCAACATTACCAGATAAATCTGATAAATATAAAATACCAATAATGATTAATAAACAAACTGTTATGTCTCACATAGATCTAGGCAGTGACTGTACTTTGATTCGGCAAGCGGACGCCATTAATCTGAAATTAGAATGGCACGATACCCAAACTCCAGTTTTAAAAGGATTAGGCAATGTTCCATATACACCACTTGGGCGTGCGTATGTTACTATAGAAGTGCAGGGTGTCATTGAGCGTAATGTAGAAGTTTTGGTTGTGAATGATCATATGATCAGTTATCCAGTTCTCCTAGGTCATACATATACGGAACGCCCTACTATAAAGATAATAAAAACTGCTAGTGATTTAATCGTACAGCGTTGCGACCCCATTGAATTGCCCAAATATAGTCTCACATCTGTGACGGAGACTATACTTGAGCCAGTAGGAATCTCTCTTATAGAAGTAGTTGCCGAAAAAGAATTTACTGGTAGAGTTTACGTTAATGGTTCAGTGAGGGGCCGTCCCGGTCATGAGTATTATTTACTACCGGGCGAATATAACCTTTTGAATGGGAGAGGAAAGCTTATTGTTCAAAACATGTGCAATATAGGTTTAACACTCTATAAGAACACCCTTATAACTCGTGCTCAAGGTGTGGCTGACCCCAAGACTCCAACCGTCGATATACTAGAAATTGAAATTCTAAGAGATTCTGATTTGGTCTGCGGTTCTGTGCTTCCAGAACAGAAACAACGATTACTGCAATTATTGGATAAATACAAGAGTTGTTTCTCTTCCGGAATGCATGACCTAGGTTTTACATCTGCAGCAGAAATGACAATTCAGTTAAAAGATAATGAGCCCATCGTTTACAGACCTTATCGCCTTTCAGCACCAGATAGGGCGCTAGTACGTGAAATGGTACAAGAAATGCTCGATAGTAATGTAGTTAGAGAATCCTCCTCTCCGTATGCAAGCCCTATAGTCTTAGTTCAGAAGAATACGGGCGAAAAGAGGCTCTGTGTCGACTATAGGGCCTTGAACAATAAAACTATTAAAGAACATTTTCCTTTACCTCGCATAGAGGATCAGCTTGATTTACTGGCCGGAAATAGTGTTTTTATTGCATTAGATTTAGCTTCGGGGTATTACCAGATACCGATAACAGAGGAGTCTCGTAGCAAAACAGCATTTGTCACACCCGATGGCCAATTCGAGTACAACCGTATGCCTTTTGGTCTGGTGAATGCACCATCGGTCTTTCAAAGGACAATGAATAAGATACTTAATGAAGCTAGAATAAAATACGCGCTGGTTTATATGGACGATGTTTTGATTCCCGCCCGAAACTTCGACGAGAGCCTAGTTAGGTTAGAAGAAGTGCTTGAATTGTTACAAAGAGGGGGTCTTACGTTAAAATTAAGTAAATGTAAATTTTGTTTTGATAAAATTGATTACTTAGGATTTGAAATAAGCTCTGAAGGTATAAGACCCGGTTCAAAAAAAACTGAAGCAGTTTCCAAATTCCCTGTACCTCAAAATCAACATGATGTGCGCAGATTCATTGGTCTTGCTAGTTTTTTTAGGAGGTTTGTCAAGGGGTTTGCTCTTATTGCTAAGCCGTTGACCAGCCTTCTAAAGAAAGACTCCCAGTGGCGATGGACAGACGTAGAACAAAAATCATTCGAAACCCTTAAATGTAATCTCACGCAACGACCAGTTCTCGCCTTGTATAATCAAGGGGCAGAAACACAGTTGCATACAGATGCAAGTAAAATGGGCGTAGCAGGAATTCTGGTACAGAGAAATGAAGCTGGCATATTTCAACCCGTCGCGTTTTATAGCCGCCAAACCACCAAAGAAGAGCAAAGACTTCATTCCTTTGAACTAGAAACTCTAGCAGTCGTTGCATCGCTCAACAAATTTAGAGTTTACTTGTTAGGGATACATTTTAAAATCCTCACGGATTGCAGTGCACTTCGCACAACATTGACGAAGCGTGACCTAGTCCCCAGAATCGCACGGTGGTGGATACAATTCCAAGAATTTTATTGTACGATTGACTACCGTCCCGGAAACGCTATGTCCCATGTCGACGCGCTGAGTCGGCATGCTATTCAGGACACTAGCGGCAGTGATCGGGCCTTAGAAATACTCGCCGTCGATTCTGAGGACTGGATTGCGACCGTTCAGGATAATGATGAGGAAATAAAGAACATTAAGCATATCCTGTCCGACTCTGAATCAGAAAAAGTAGCAGACATAGTCAAAAATTATAAAATCAAAAATGGGAGGGTTTTTCGTATAATCGATTCTAATGTCCTGAGGTGGGTTGTCCCCAAAAGTTCTCGTTGGCAAATCTTGAAAAATAACCACGACCAAGTAGGGCATTTTGGTTTCGATAAAACCCTAGAACGCATCCGCGCAACCTATTGGTTCCCTAAAATGCGGAGGTTTGTTAAGAAATATGTCTGCGCATGCTTAGAATGCGCGCATCATAAGTTGCCGAGTGGCGCTCAAACTGGACCACTGCACCCTATACCGAAAGTCGACGTTCCTTTCCATACGATCCATGCGGATCATTTAGGACCTTTCAATAGAAGTAAGCGTGGAAATACTTACATACTGGTAATTGTTGATGCTTTTACAAAATTCATTAATTTGTCAGCTGTGCGAAACACAAAATCAACTACCAGTATAAGAGTTTTCAAGGAACATTTTAGCTACTTCGGTACACCCACTAGGCTTATTACAGACCAAGGAACTAGTTTCACCGGAAGTAAATTTAAAGAATTCGTGCGTGACGTCGGTATCAAACATATTTATAATGCTGTGGCCACCCCACGTGCCAATGGGCAAGTCGAAAGATTTAATCGCACGATCCTAGCTGCTCTAGGCGCAATGACGCATGAGAAACCCAAAGGCACGTGGGATGACTTCCTAGGTGACGTTCAGTTAGGAATAAACACCACAGTGCACGCAACAACTAAGAAAACTCCAACTGAGCTCTTGTTCGGACGTAGGGTGACGAACCCTAGCGAAGGCATTTTTAATGAAATAATAGATGATTTGGGGTATGGTACTATAAATTGTGAGTTAGGAGAAGTGCGGCAGGAAGCGACACGCTTAATGGAGGAACAACAAATTAAGGACAAAGATAGATATGATAGTCGTGTTCGCGTAAACAAAAGCTTTAAGACTGGGGACCTAGTAAGGGTTTTAAGAGCCATCCCGGGGTTAGAAGGACAGTCAAGGAAATTAGAGCCTAAAATTCGAGGTCCTTATCGAATCAAAACCGTGTTACCGAATGATAGGTATGTAATTGAGGACACTCCGTTATCCCGTAAGGGAAAACGCTATGAAGGGATTTTTAGTGTCGACAAAATATTCCCTTGGCTTAGTTTTAATAATGCCAACGACGACAGTAATAATAGTAGTGGTAGCGAAGATGACAAGTCTGAGGATGATGCTAAGTGATTGGTACTAGTCTTAAGCTCAAAGTTAATGAAGTAATGACTATAATAACCGATGTTTCAACTCAGTCAGTGGTTGGTTAAAGTCATGAATCAACCACTGGGCAATGTTAAGGCTGGCATTGAGATTGCCGCTGAGTTTGGTAAACACGAATGATTTTATGGGACTGTACAAGGTGTCATGTTGTGCAGTCTTAATAAGAAATGAATTTGTGGGACTGTGCATAGCGTCATGTTGCGCAGTCTAAATAAGAATTAAATGACATGACATGTCGTTACTTATGTTTAGATTAAAAAGATTTTTTGTAGTTTTATGCAGATGTTAAAAAGATTATTAAAATTTAGCGATTACTTTAATAAGATTGAATTGTGTATATATTATATAAATATTTTAAATGTATCTCGTAGACAAGTACTTGAAATGTTTTTAAATTTAATGTATTCTAATTATTAAAACTTAGTACTTTATGATATTTTCATGGCATCTGCCGAGAGGACTCGCCAATAGAGGATGGCCGAGTTGTTAGCCGCTCATATTTTAAGAGTATATCCGGATATGTTTTGTCATGATAAACTATCATTGTAATTTGTGTAAATGCAATATTACTATTAATTATTATTTCCTAAATTATTTTAATGTTAATTATCTTTAATTAGCTCAAAATGTTTAAGTATTCATAATAAGTAGCGTTATTTGATTAAAAGTAACCTGCGATTGTGCTGCCATCTGCGTAACTGTTAAATACGGAGATATTGAGTTTTAAAAGGCAGTCGATCCCGAAATATTGTGCTAAGAAGTCAACTGATTAAACATAGTGCATATTTGCAAGCTAAAAGGTTGTTTCTTTAAAACGTCCAACCCGTAGGGTCTAATACAAGTAAATACATTTGCTTTCATCTTTCGGTGTGCTGCCGTGATTCTTAAAAAGGCAGTCATCTGACAATTTACCAAATTTGAGTTATGTACATGGTCGTGATCAGGAAAAAAAGACGCATCAGCCTATTTAACCCGTTTTTCTCTATCACATTTAGTTTTCGAGATATTTTTTCCATGAAAGGCAGTCAAGTGGTTGAATACCATTACCAAATTCATTAAAACGCAGTCATCTCACATTCATTCATAAAAAAGCAGCTTAAGTACCTTGACTGCAAAATAATTTGGAAAATTTTAGGCAAAAACTTATTTAAAAGACAGTTTTGTACCAAACTGTCTGTTCATAATTATTTTTATATAAATTAGCTGTACAATAATTCATTAAAAAGCCGCATTTGCAGAAAAAATCTTTAAAAGGCAGTCATGTGACTTTGGCTGCCTTCTTAATAATTATTTACTAGATAATAGTTACTTCTATACTTCGAACAACGGAGATTACGTTCCTTAAAAAATTATTAGTAAAAAAAAATCGTGTTCATCGGATACTAAAACGCAGTCTTCTCGCAATAATTCATTTAAAGGCAGTCATGTTTGGTCGCGCCAATACAATTTTTAAGTGGATTTAAAGTCTGAGACGTCACAAATCAGTGCGCCGCCAAGTGACCTTTTTTATGAAAATGACTATAATGGCCAAGAAATTTCAATGTGCTTTTTGAAAGACAATTTTCTCAAAAATCCAACTGTCACGGTTTTGTCACCTCGTGAAAAACCGAAAGGCATTTCGGAAGAAAGAAAAGATAATATTATTTCTAAGCTTGGCCCCATAATTGGCCACGACATAAATTATTGTTTTGGAAGAATTTACCCATATCAGTAGATGCTGATATTTAAAAACCTTTTAAGTATTTTTTATAATTTGGATTTTTCTTCGTATAGACGTATTGGACTTTATTTGCGTTATTTGAATTTTTTGTAACGATTATGATTGTAAGACTACAGTGATATTTATACACAATTATATGTAATGTTAACCTCTTACTTACTAATCTATATTTACATAAAAACTAATAGTTCATAATAATCATAATATACTACTAGCTGTACGGAAACTGATGATCGCAAGTTTCAGTGCCTTTTAATTTTAAATACATACATACATACATACATACCTTCACGCCTGTCTCCCAATGGGGTAGGCAGAGATTATGGAACGCCAGGTGCACCGGTCTAAACACACAATTTTCGCTTCCTCTACATTCATCAATCTCTTCATGCACGTACGTCGGTTTCGGGTGATTTTGATTTGGCCTTTATTCAGCACATCACGAATCTGATCACTGTAGGTCCGTCTAGGACGTCCCCTACCGAAATCTCCGCTCATTCTCGCTCGCCATATCTCTTTCGTAACTCTTTTTTCATCCATCCTTTCTAAATGACCAAAGCATCTTAGCATACCCTTTTCGATTTTAGTCACTACAACATCTTCTTTCAATCCAGATCGTTCTCGGATATCGCTATTTTTTACTCTATCTATCATTCTAACTCCACACACATACCTACTGTTCTTCTTCTGCCATACCCAAGATTCACTACCATACATCAATGTTTGTGTCAATACTCCCTGAACCATGGCCAGGCAAGCTTTGCTCGATATGACCTTGTTTGCCAAGATTGAGAGTAACGAACAATTAATCTTATTTCCCGCTTTTACTCTTCTTTCAATATCCGCGTCACATTTCCCACCTCTCGTAAACAAACAACCTAATTACACAAATTCATTCACTTGATCCACTTTTTCATCTCCAATCATTATTTCACATTCTGTATCAGTTTCATCCCTCTCCACAACCATCACTTTCGTCTTTTTAACATTCACTTTCAAATCTTTTCTTTTAAACGCCTCAGTCATCAGAGTTACCATTTGTTGTCAGTGGTCCGCCGATGATGCAAGGAGAACTTGATCATCAGCATACAACAAAGTTTTAAAAACTGACTCATTCATCCTTATTCCACAATGATACTCTTTCAGATCTGACAAACAACTGTTCATGAATAGGTTGAACGGCCAAGGAGGCGCTACGCAGCCCTGTCGAACACCACGTTCGATGCTAAACCAGTCCGTATACCTACGTCCCATTTATCCTGACACAGGCACTCGAGTCATCATTATAATGATTTGAGAGCCCGTATCAGAATACTGTCCACCCCATACACGGAAAATATTTTTTTTTTTTTTTTTTATATAATTATATTATTTAAAATAATTATTATTCACTATTATTATTCATTTTTATATTATTTTAATTTTGTTAAGGATAAACGAAGTTTCTAGATTTTAAGTACCTACCTATCACGTAATCTCAATCTGATTCTTAGCTTAAATTAAATGCAATGTTAATTTTAAAAATAATACATTTACAAATAGGTAAGTACATACCTACATTTTGATTTATTGTTTGAACTTTTTGTTGATATTTCCATTTTATTGCAGCTACACGGTTTTATTTTAAAAAGGCATTGTACCTACATCGTACTACTTTTTAGTGACTCAGTTTACTTGATTAGAAATATTATACAGTTCTAGGTAAATTTTGGGTGTGGCTCTATAGACTTATAAGTATTAAAGTTTACTTTAAGTTTGAGATACAATCTCTGCCTATTGAATTTAATAATAGTTTGATATTACTCGTATTGTATCCGTTTTTTATTTCATTTGAATTCACTTGACTGTTGTTATCCAAGTTTTAGAAAAAATAACACTTCAAAGAAAATTACTTAAAAAGCAGTGAATTGCATTTGAGCATTTTAGGCTGCCTTTTAATGAATTACTCAATAGATATAATTTAGCCAATGTTCGCTTAAAAAAAGTAGTTTGGTGTAATAATGTACTTAAAGGCAGTTACTGGACTTTCACATCTTTCTTAATAATTACTCTAGAAAGATTTTTGGTTTCGAAACTTTTTTAAAAGGCAGCCTTACTAAAAAACTGCTTTATAAAAAATTATCAGCAAGTAATTGAGAGGCCGGATGATTTTCAAAAATAGATTGTTATTAATAATTCACTAAAAGGCAGCCTGGGGACTTTGGCTGCCTTTAAGTGGATTATTATAAATAGTAAAAATAAACACTTAATTCATTTCACAATTAATAATTAATTTTATATAAATAAATAATAAAAAAAATAAAAAATAAAAATGTAAATATAAGGAACTGATACCCGTTTACCAAGAAAAACCACCATTACGTCACATTTTATTACACAACCTGATTAAAGAGAAAAAGTCAAAATGAAGGCTGCTTTCGCGTTTTTCTCAAAAGTAAGTGCGGTCAGAAGACTGCCTTTTTAAAAATGACGGCAGTGTGAACGACTAGGTTGTGTGCAAATAAATACTAAATATACTATACACGGTGGGGCCTGTAACTAGAGCAAAAATTAAAAACGTACATTCTTCTCCTCAAACTACGCAACGTTTGTTTGACGACTTTGAAAAAAAACTTGCGGTTTGAATTTTATTACATTTTAAAGTTAATTCGAACACGCAATGTACTATGAAATTGATTATGTCTGTAGAGTGACTAGACTGAAAGGCGATGTCAATTAGACGGAGTTTTAAGTACATTGAAAATACTATTTACTTTGTTTGAAAAAAGAACAATCTAAAAACTTTATGTTTTTAAAAAGTTGCTAAACAAAAGTTGTCTAGTTTGAGGAGTAGAATCTACGTTTTAATTTTTTGCTTTAGTTACAGGCCAATTCGACCTTATCTTCTTATCTTATCTTATCACACAAATAAGCCCTTTCGGATAAACTTCAACCCCTAGGATCGTTTATGCAATTACCCTCTTACACACTTCGCTGTTCACATGTGACGGTTTTTTCGCGATGTATTTTTCCTTCACCGTAAGAGCATCGGATTATTTACCTACTTTAAGTGAGAAAAACTCGTCGTGACTGTAACTTTGTACCTTATGATCACCAGTCGACCACCTAAGCCACTAGGCTACTGACACTCTTCCTTCACATTGAAACTAAACGCTGTCCCAAAAAAATACCGAGCACGGGCAGGGTTGTTATTGTCTGAACAACGACGGTCGGACGGACGGACGAGTGAATGTCTAAGCGGCGATTTTAAGTAGTTAATTGAAAATGCACGCGCTAAAATGTGTTTTGTTCGCTCTGACGGGACTACCTAAACTCGCCGCTGCGATTTCGCTGGTTCGTCCGCCCGTCCGTGGTTTTTGAGAGAATAACACCCTTGAGCCCCTAACAAGAACTAGTCATTTTAAAATTACATTTAAAAATTCGCTGCAAAGTTCTCGAAACAACGATTGAAAATGTCTAACCTTTAACTTACCTTGGTAATAAATTTAACTCAAAGTAATACGTGAACAAGAGAATGCTTTCGTGCTCATATTGTATTAATGCTGCCCGACCGCAAACTAGGTACTTACAATGTTATTTGCTAACTGAAGATAAAACTTGGCATTAAACAAATGAAATAAATTGTTATTAATTGCGTTATTTGCGAACTAATGGGTACTTTAGACAATAGCGGCAATGTAAAGGTAGCCTAGGTTAGGTGATGTGGAGACCGAACTAAAGGTACTACCACCTACGAAAAGTGTAAACTGGGAGCTTCATGTGGCTGTGTTTATCGCGTGACACAATGTGGATCGGTCCTTTCTGACACGTATATAAACACAACCATACTTGGCCCGCAGGTTTTAACACGGGTTACGTAGGTACTCAAAGGGAGTCGTGCGTCCGTCTATCTAGCTGTATGTCGTACCTATTATGGATATGTCTAGAATTGTAATCCTGTCATTCTTATTAATATAAAAGTGTTTGTTTATTTGTTTATTTCATCTTAACGGTTCAACAACTTATTCGGCTTACGTACATCCCCTCCCCATCATCATCATCATCCCCGTGTGGTAGCCGGATTAGAATAGTGCCACTCCGTATCTTTCCGTGGATGTCGTAAAAGCCGACTAAGGTAATAAAGGCGTGTAGTACTGTTAGGCGATGGGCTTGCGACCTGTCACTAATACACTGGTAAACATCTTCGCCTAAGTGTGTAAAATGTGGTTACAGAATTATCAAAAAGTTTTTATAGTTGTTAGAAATTCTGTAGCTCTGCCTACCCCACTCTGGGAATAAAGGCGTGAGTTTATGTATGTGTATGTATTTGTACATTTTGGTACAAAATAGGATTATAACTCGGAAACTGACGTACTTATGTATTTACGATACTTTTTATTCCATAAAATTGTTCAGTTCTAGGGGGAATAGCGATAAAAGGCATAAGTGAGAAATCACAAAAAATATTGTAGTGACTGACAGACGGATAAAGAAGGCTTAGAAATAGGGTACCGGCACTCTGTGGGTATAGTGCAGTCATTGAAGCATTATTGGTCCGAATTTTTTTACTGTGAACCGAATTGCATACAATTTTGGAATTAGGTTCATCTTACCCTTAACTTCAAAAGTGAAAATGATTTGAACTCCGCAACCACCCTGGGGGTGGTTGCCACCACTTCTCGGGGGTGTTTGTTTTTTTCTTCAAAATAACCTCGGATATCGATAGAAGGCCTAATTTTAAGCAAAAAATTATCTATAAAGTTTTTCGAAAAATCCAATACTTTTCAAGTTATTGGCAATTGAAAATTCGCAATTTTTTCACGTTTTTCATCGGTTTTTTGCAAATATCTCCAAAAATATACGTTTTAACGAAAATTTTATATGAAACAAAATTGTAGCAGGTAAAAAAATTAACAATTTGAGTTTTTATAAAGTATTCTAAGTGCAATATTAAGCTAGATATTAAAGATCAAAGCCGTTTTTATATTGTCTGAAATTTAATCGATGTGGTCAATGCCATCTAGCGGCGAGCAGATGCATTTTATGCATTCTAATAAAAAAGGGTTTTGTAGTGCTTGAAATAAGCTTTAAAATGAGCATTATTAAAAGTCTTTTGCACGTAAAATAAGTGAGCTGTATTGCAAATAAGAGGAGCATCTAATGTTTATCCTTAAAAATCAATGGGTTTCATAAGTGCCATTTCCACAAAAATTTAAATTAATCGTATTCCGCCTAGAATTAACTTTATTATGAAGAGTTTGATAGATTGTATTAGTTTGGCTGCTTCAGGACACATATTTTTCAAAAAAGTCACGATTAAAAAAAATCAAAAAATTTCAAATTCTTAAAACACCCACCTTTTTTTCATAATATCTCAAAAATGACGACAGATACGTATAAAAGTGTAGGAATAAAAAATTTAGGTATTTTTTTGACAAACAATTTGGTTGTTTTGTTTTTTCTGTTAAACAAAAAATGACGGAGATATGATTGTTTAAAGAGCGCGTGGCAGCGCAATCACAGCCTCTCTTAAGCCCTTTAACCCTTCACCGTTTTAGAAAAAGGTTTTTTACTATGTATTGCAATAAAGAATGTTGTAGCTCTCTTAATTACCTTTACAATGGTTTTTTATAAATTGTGATAGCATGAAAATTGAAGGAGTTATGGTCCAAAAACTTATGTTACTAACTTATATACGTAAAATGGTAGCCGTAATCATATATATTTACTGTTTTAATTTAGAGGTAGTTTTAAGGGTAGAAAAGCTTAAGAATATGATAATAATTTTCGAGAGTGTGGAATAATATTTAAATCCTTTTCATTTTATCAAAAAAAAAAAAAAAAAATTTTTTATCAAGGGGTACTTTTTCAAGGGTTGAAAGGGGGTTAAAAATTTGATAATTATTATAGAGAATATAAAATATTACTTACTCTATACTTACATCTTTTTATGTCATACCAAAGTATTTTTTTGTGATTTTTTCAATTTAGGGGTTGTTTGCAAGGGTTGTAAGATTTTCAAGGGGTTGAAAATGATTTTAATATGAGGTAATTGTGTTAGAAAACACTTTACAATTTCACCACTTACTATGAGACATGTTTTCTAGCGATAAAATGGCTCAATGTAATTTTTTCCATTAAGGGGTTGTTTACACCCCTTAAAAATAATAGGCGGAGTTCAGATCATTTTCACTTTTGAAGTTAAGGGTAAAATGAGCCTAATTCCAAAATTTCATGCAAATCGTTTCACAGTAAAAAAATTCGGAGGTAAGACCGTATTTTTCGCTTCAATGACTGCACTAGTATGGAAACCTAAAAATGAATATGATGCCCATACACAAGCCTAAACTAGGTGTTTACCATCTAACTGAAATTTAAGTAATGTTAAATATTCAAATAACCTATTACAAGGGTGAATATTCCGGCGTTCCAACCGCCATCATTATTCTCTTCAACACTTTGAAGAAAATAATGATAGCTACCAGCAACTTTTGATGTCTAAATCAGCGGACCCGAGGGTAGTATCCATTCCATTTAAAATAACAAGGAAGTTATTAAGTTTATGTTGAATAATATGCGAAAATAATAATGACGGCGGTTGAAACGCCAAATATTCACCCACAAACTATCCAATGATCCTACCCTCGTCGCGCTTCAATATACATCTGTCAGAAACTTCTAGTTAAACCCTAGTCCAATTCTAAACGGATTCGGAATACCTTCATTATCGTTGACAGGATTTAATACTTTATTTTCAGAGTGAGTGGCTGTGAGATCCGAGATAATGGACCCAGACCGAAGAAGCTTTACTATTGAATACGTAATTGGCAGTCTAGACTTTTGTTTAAAATAAGTCCGAGTTCTCCGGTTTGATTTAGGAAAGTTCGATGGCCTAGCAGTATTTATAACTACTTTTGTAATCTGGTATGATTAGCTTAGCTCGTGATATCTCTGAAGCATTTGATATTAGTCCTTATATTATATCTTGAGAATGCTTAGAATTAAGTAGGTATATGAAATAATATCTCGAGATATTATCATCATTTGCAATAAATTACTATTTTTACTAACTTAACACGTTACCTGTGCATGCCCCATATATATATACATGCTCAAACGTGCAAACAGATTTTTTTTGTTGGTATGTTAGTTCATACGTGCAATCATATTAGAATGCTTTAGCTCACACGTGCATATTTTTATAACCCTTCAAGTTTGCAAAGGGCTATGCCTCACATATGATACACTCACGTGTCGTTGTACCCACAAAATGCATCATATATGGGGCATGCACAGGGAAGGTGTTAATTGACAAACCCAAAAAAATACTGACCGCTGAGTTTCTTGCGGCGTTTCTTTTAGCAATGGTCACCTCTAGGGAAGCGTCATCTTAGTATGATTTAGTACCCATAGTACAAGCCTAGAGCTGAGTTTAGGGCTAGATCAGTTCATGTGAGATTGTGTCCTGATATTTGTGTACTAGTCTATTGGATAGATAAAAAGCCCAAAGTGGAAAGTCTTACCCGGCTCAACTAATTTTAATCAAACTTAGCTAAAATCCATCCCGGTTAAATTAAATATCTATTTAAAACACGGTCCATCCGTTTAGGAGCTACGATGCCATAGAGATATATTACTACTTACACACACACTTTTGTACCTTGTCGCTTTAACGCCTTTGATTGATTAGTGCAGCAGTTCAAATATGACGTTAAGGTGACAAAGCACTAAAATGTGCAACTACTTATAAGGGCGACCTTACATGGTATTTCTACACATTTATCTTGTTTAACTACATTTACGTATACTCATAAATCTCGTTAAATCACCCGCCAACACACGCATTGGCTTTTTTGTTCTTATCCCGGTAAGAAAGATGTTTTCCTCAGAGGGAGAAATCAAATTAGCCCTTTTTGCAGGAAGGGTACGGAATTTACTTTTGCGTATAAACGATGTCGTCATGAACTATAATTTATCATGTCTTTGCCAAGGACAAACTATCGGGTAAGCCTGTTCTAGGGCTGTCATTTGTTCAGAAATTCGTGATAAAGACGTTTAGTTGTTTTGTTACGTTCCGTGTGAAATATTGAAGTGTTTTAGATTATTATAAATACATATAAAGGGATGATCTCAGACAAATTGACCTAGTCCCAAACTAAACTATAGGCTTGTACTGTGGATACTAGACAACGATTGAAATACTTATATAGAGAAATAAATACTTATAAACATAGAAACAAATACTCGTGCTTATTTTTGCGGGTGGTAGGACCTTGTGCAGGGTCCGTCCGGATCGCTACCACCGTCTTATCCATTAACCTACCGCCAAACAGCAGTGTTCGCATTGTTGTGTTCCGGATTGGGGATAAGACAGCCGGTGAAATGACTAGCATAGAGGCATTCCATCTTAGTCCTCAGGGTTGGCAACGCATTTGCAGTCTTAGGATTGCATTGCAGTCACAGTTTCCACTTACCATCAGGCGGCCTGTGTGCTCGTTTGTCTTCTCTATGCAATATAAAAAATAAAATAAAAAACACAAATATTTGCCTATACTGGGAATTGAACCCGACACCGCTAGCTTCGTAGGCAGGGTCACTACCAACTAGGCTATCGCGTCATTGCTTATAGTGTTTTAGTGGTAGGATCTTGTGCAGGGTCCGTCCAGATCACTACCACCATCTAAACCACTAACCCACCGTCAAGCAGACGTGTTCGCATTGTTCTATGTCTAAGGCAACCCGTGAAATTACTAGCACAGAGACATTCCATTTTACTCCTGCGGTTGGCTACGCATTTGAAGATAAGACTAAAGGGGCTGCAGTCTTGTGAATGTAGTCTTGGGAGTACAATTAATGTCTATGGGTCTCGGATCCCTTTAGTCCTATCTCGTGGGAATCATCTCATCATAAGCGTGGCTAACGTTTAGTAGCTGGCTTCCAAATGGGTGAAATTATTCCTATTCGAAACAAAAACCAAACGGGAATTCTTAAGTCCCACCTCGTAGCTAACGTTTCGATAGCTCTTATTTATTTGACAGTAATGGCGAATTAAAAGCGATACCATAACAGGTCAAAGCCAAGTGGTTTTGCCATGGCGAATAGAGTAGTTTCGCAGATAAGAAAGATAATATTATAGAGACAACCTTGTGGTCTTGCATTTATTGGGCTTAGGGAGGGTTTTTATTGCTTACATTTGTCATGGTTAAGGACAACAGGGCCAAGTAGGTTGCTGCTAACATAACATTTTATTCTGTTGTTTTATTGCTTTATTTTAATAAATCTCTTTAGTGCGTAATTGGTTCCTTTGCAATATTCAACTCTATAAAGGGTTTTTCTTAGATAGCTCTGTCGCCCTCTTTTGCTTGATTTTGCCTGGCTTTAGGTAATTTTTACCTTGGATTTTAGTCGCACTGGGTCGGAGCACGACCAAGGTCAAAATATGCACTAACTTTATAAACTCACTGAGGGTTTTTTGTTCCAGTAAATTGGCCACATTAGGTTTCGTTTTTTCTAAAAGTAATTTTATTAATTTTACATATATCTGCGACATGTAGGTATAACAAGTAAAAAAAAACTCATTCATTCATTAAATTTAAGAGCTAGGCTCTTGTCGGTGAAGTAACTGCCACTTTTCTCTACTCTGCGCTAGCTTTTTCACCTCCTGATACGACACGACATTGGCCTTCTGTCTTATTTGGTTGAAGTAAGTAAGCCTAGGTCTTCCTCTTCCTCTTTTTCCTTCGACTTTACCCTCTAAAATGTTCAAAAAGAAACTATTATGCCGTATCAAGTGTCCTATCATCTTTCCTCTTCTACATTCTATCGTTTTTAAAATATGTCTTTCTTCGTTCACCATCTTCAAAACCTCTTCGTTGGTTTTGAAGATGGTGAAAAAAAAAAAAAAAAAAAAAAAAACTACTTTGTCAAAAATCCAAACATTAGATATTCATTTATTAACTTACCTGAAAACGAAATCAAAGTTTATTACTACATTTTAATGGTTTATTTAAAACTCACAAAGCTGTCTTTGAAACTTATTTCATAAAACAAGTCGTTAAGATTAAAACCATAAATTGGAATCAACGAATTTTACGTAAAAATATTAATTACCCATTTCTGCTTCTTCAGCGCTGAGCATAAAAAAAACACTCTTTAATTAAGGTTTCGTCAAATTCTATAAATTTAAGAGACAAGGAGGTTCATTTATTCTATGGGGAATACCGGAGATGAAGATTTGATTTCTCTAGGCCCGACTACAATATTAGCACAGAAACAATGAAAGATAAGACTTTATTTCTATTCTCTATTCGGCGTATAGTTTAGATCGATTTGCGTACCTATTGTTATATTTTGAATCCTCTTGCATTGCTATGAAAAGCTAATTAAGAAAGACAATACAAAACCATACCTTACCAATAATATCTTATTAAGTATAACGATCGGAAACAATATGCGGTATAGAACAATGTGAAATCGAGACTGGATCGTTCGACAACTTGTAATTGATATGACTAAAGACTTAATTTTGTACTTTAATACACTTATTATTAGCTTCACAGTAATTAACAATAGTATACAATCTTGCAAGTTAATTTTAACTTACTTATAATTGTCGGTTCGATTTAAAATTTTGTAGTTACACTAACACAATTTCGATGCGAAGACGGAACGTGGCCAATGGAACTCATCACTGACTCGTAAATTCATCGAGTTAGAACTCATTTGACTGGTTTTTTGATAGTGAGTTGAGGGGGGGGGGGGGGGTTACAAAATGAGAATAAAACATCCATCACTATCTGGCACTCCTATAAGAGAGTGACGGATGCTTTATCCACAATTTGTCACGCGATATACGTAGCCATATTAGGCCCCTGGCTTTTGATGCCAGCAGAAAAAATCAGCCTGTCACTTGCAAGAAAATGCTGAATTCGATTAAACTTTCGCTTCACATATGTAGCAGTTTGTTTAACAGAAAACCAACTAAGGTAAGGGAATGTTTTCTTAGAGAAGAATAACAGAAAATTTCTGTCGAATAACAACAGTATAAGTTCACTGCACAGGACTTTATGATTCCTAGTGATATTTGAAAGTGAAAGACTGACTTGATTGAAGCGTCCGCGAATTTGAAGCGAATTTTCACCAGCATAAATAGATATATACTCTTTAACCGAACAATTGGCCTCGCGTGTGATATCCATGGAATCATTACTAACCTCATTGGCGAAATACTTACACCTTGTTAAAGGAAGGAGTGAGCCATTAATTAGAAAAAAAACATGTACCGAAAGTAATCAAAGTTAAGAAAGGAGAAGGGATTTGACGGGGACATTGTATTTAGATTAATTTATCATGGAAGAAAGTGTGCTTGTATTGTGGGTACTTGCTTTGCGTTACGTTCCGTCGAATAAACCGATTTATTTAATGACGATAAACCCGTACGTAAATGTATCGATATACTCGACCTCTAAGGATAAACAGTATCATGGCCGCCTTTCCGGAACATAAGCTATACGAGTATAAATAAGTAATTTCATCTGTATCTATTCAGAACTTTTGCTATGTAAGCGTAACAAATAAAGAGCTGACTCTGCCTCACTTTTATATTGATAATACTCCTATTTGATCCTAACCGTTATCTTATTTATTTACTTACTAACACTTACTTTATTAACCAACTACCTAAACACAATTTTACGTCGTATCGTAAACAAATTTCAGTTTTATGCGTTCCGGACTTATCTGTTTTACGGCTCCCTAGATTACCGAGACCTATATTTAATTAAGAGGTACCAGGCAATTTACTAAAATGAAAAGTAAATACTGAAATAGGTACGCTATCGTTTGGTGTTATTTCTTAAGGTAATGTTTAATTTCGTTTTATTAAATTAGGCTTATTTATTTTACAACAGCTGTTACTAATTAAAATGAATTATTACGCGGGCAAGTATTATTATAAAATATATAAATACGCCCTCTCTTAGTGTTGCCGCCACGGTTGATTTTGCCCTCATAATCTAATAAGCATTATCTCAAATTCAATAGGCAAAGTAGATTCAGGCTTCTCTCGATTATAATAAGAATGAATTTGATACAGGAGCTTTGTCTCAGATACCGCCATTCGTCTTAGCAAAGCAGACTTGTGGTGCCACAAAACACTGTCACGGAGCAGCGGTTTTGTAGTTCCTACAAACAATTAGGTATTAGACGTTTTTGTATGAAAATAACCGGTTAAAACCGGTTATTACCGGTTATTTGCATTCCCTAAAAGTAAATAAAAAATCAAAGATCGCCGTCGCGGTAAGCTTGTGGGGTCTACGTAGCTTGGGTTTCTGGAATCGATGCCTGGTAAGGACAGGTCATAAGCGCATGTTTTTTCTAATTTGAGGTATTTTTTTATGGATGGCCAACGAAACTACTCCAAATTCTCCCTTTGGTCGCCCAGACGCAAGTAGGGTTTCCATCCGTACCTAGTCCAATTTACAGTGGTCGGCGAATTTAGCGGTTTCTCTCCCTGCGTCTGTATTCCTGGACTCTGGGACTGTATGGCGTTGTTGGTTTGAAAAAGTGAGTGCGCAAGAGTGAATAGGCTTTTTTCTCGGTAAGTTTGTACCACCCTCGACCTCCTCGTCACTTAACATTAAGTGACTAAGGTTAAACGCAAATCCATATTGGATAAAAAAAAATAGGAAGAGCAGAAAATTTCTAATTCTGTATGACGCGCAGAAACTAAAATGTTACAAACATTGTTTAAAAACTCAGAAAGAACAATTATTCTTGCTATATATATAATAAATCTATGTATTATGCAACAAGTATCTTGCTGTTGCATCACCGTCCAATATCCCAGCAAGCAAGTTATTATGCAAACACTAACTAACAGAGCTTGAATTACAGGAATACCGCGGTTATTTAGGCATTCAAATATCGGGTTGACCTAGATTGCCTGCATTTGTTTTAGTGTCTATATATAGAAATAGAGGATCGCGTCAAATTGCCTGTGGGCGAGAAATTGCCGAATCGGTATTAGGTAATACTGTGAAATAGTTTTCGTGCCATCTCGCTATCACTGCTATTTTTATAGAGCAAGTAAATATTGACGTGGTTTTCTAAATAAACAAGAGGTCGGGTCAGGGTAATTTTCGGTGTGTTTGATGTTAATAATTCTAATAGGTATCTCAAAAATATTAAAATTTTAAGAATATATCTAATAATAAATAACTACCTCTAGTCACTTTCACTATTGTATGTTTGGGTATTTTGATTTTTTAAACATTTCGCAATCATTCAAAGGTTAACTAAAAGAGATCTATTAAAGTATTAAGTAAACCTTTGTACAAAGCTATTGTGTTACTGTCTGTTTTCTTATTTGTTATTTACCTGTTTGTATAGGTAGTTTCAACTCAGTTGAGGCCACGCACACATAACACTGTCATGTAATGACAACGAGATTTTGAAATTAGTGTTCTTATCTCGTTGTCATTACATGACAGTAATATGTGTGCCTGGCCTCAACTGAGTTGAAACTACCTATACGTTAAAGTATTTTACTTATATATATTATATAATATTATGATTATCTAAATAATTTGAGTGAATTATTTCTTGCAGCCTCAATAATTAATTTCTCGCCTATTTCTAATTATGAGACCTTGTGTGGAATACTAAAAACTACAAATATTTCAATATCATCTATCTTAGAGAAAAAGATTCTGGTAAGATCGACGAGCAGACAGACGGACAACCAATTCATCTTGTAGGGTTTCCGTTTTTCACTATTTGGTACAGACCACTAAAAAAGATTTAGTACTTATTAAAAAACTCATTGTATAACTAGTGTATGTAACGTTCTTATAAAAAAAACAAAAACAAAATGCAATCCTCACAAAGCATGTACAAAGGCAGTGTTGAGGAGGCGAAATCGAAACAACACAAATATATGCAAACTGTATCTTGTATACCAACCAGATGAGTTACCGCCCTTTTAACATATACATACAAGCGGAGTTTGCTTTGGGTGATTTAAATGTAAATATCTAACATAGTAACCAGGGTCGGACGCCTTGCTACACAAGCGTAGAATTATATGTTCTACAGAACTTTGAAATAACGTATATACATGGCCGTACCATGTTAGTATTAGTTGATCTACTAAGGCTGGGTTTTATAAAGAGTCGTTAGATCACGGTCAGAAATGTCAAATGTTACTAAAATTTGATCTGACATATTTACTAACGGGCTTTTATAAAACCGGGCATTAAAGAGCTCAATAACTCAAATAACTAACAAACGTAATGAATAAATTCCAAATTGAAAATGTTTATGGGTATTGTAAATTGGCCACATGAGGGCTCGTTTACATTTCGGTAATATAGGCCCGTATTAATAAACTCATCTTGGCTGAGATGCCCGTCACAAGATACGTCAAAGAAAACGTCAAACCATAGAACACTTTCATTTTTGACGCATCTCGAGACGAGCATTAGAGTTGAGATTAGTTTATTAATATGGGTCATAGAGTGGATCACCAGCGTTTCGGATATTGAAGAAGCGCCGCAAGAAACTCCAACAAAGGGTTGTTTTCAGTCATAAAATACTATAATACTTAAAAGTAAGTTCCATCACAACGTAATAGAGTGATTAATAATAATTAGTACAAATAAAAGCATTACAAACGTAAGGTCAATAACATTTAATTTGAACTAATGACTAGGAGAACATCAAGACGAGGTCCCTACTTCAAAAGCCATAGAATAGCTAGACTGTGGCTCTAGTAACATCGAATACACGTCGAATTAGCTCGTAAGAAGAAAAGGTAATCGTCATGTACTATATACTAGACTTATACCGTTTTTCATCTCAACCTCGGGAGACTTGTATCAGTTTACACTAGGGCCACAGGAATAATCAAACGATATCGTATTTTCAACCTCCGACGTCATCGTTGTTTCTAAACGATTTTTGTACATATAGAAAGTTTATTATAACTAGTCGTTGTTCTTAGTTAGGTTTAAATTGTTTTGCCATTTAAGGGCCGTATTAATTAACTGTAGGGTCATTATGACCTATCTGTGCCATTCATTTTACGCTGAGAGAAAAGGACAGAGATATGTAAATGCCATAGCTCCGTCCTTTACGCTCACCGTAAAATGAACTGCATAGCTCTCATAATAACCCCTTTAATCTCAATTGTAATAGACAGTTTCCTATGGCTTGACGTTTACTTTGACGTATCTTATGACGGGCTCTCACCCAGGACGACTTTTTCAATCAGGCCATGCCAGGGGTTTTCCAAGTGGTTGCTTTTGCATGTCAGATAAACTTGTATTATCTTGCTTTCTCAGTTAGCTGAACTAGAGTACGAAAACTAAACGAGAAAGCGAAACATTATACGAATTTATCCGACAAAATACGAAGTCATTCGATTTTAAACCATGTATCATCAAAATATTAGACAAACGACAAATGTATTAATAAAGTTAATTAAAAATTGTATGCGTAAACATTCCATGCCAATACATACAAATACGTGGCTCAATTCGTACTGAAATCAGGAAACGGGCATCGAATGCGATAACGCCTTTCGAAAGTCAGTTGGGCCCATTAGAGTTCGTACGCGACGAAACTTTTAAATGGCGAATGTTTGTGGCTTTTTAAACGTTCGGACGTGTGTGTTGTTACCGTAAATGGACGTGAAACGGAAATTAAAACGTCCTTGCAGATATTACCATTTGTATAGAGGTTTGCTTAAATCGGAAGTATTTTTTAGTATTTTTCTACAGAGATGGTCTTCTGGAACTTATGATGATTTGGTCGTTTTGACAACAAAGTCGTTATCATACCCACACGTCGGATACAATGATAGTGCGAGTGTGATAGCGATAGATAGGAGATGATACTATGTACAATATACAATTTCTGCGTCAAACTTAAATTCAGTTTTTGGTGCTATTCAAAATGTAAGATGTCGCTAGAATCATAAGAATTAACAAAAAAAAATGGAGTATGATCAAGGAGAAACAGTGTATGAAAATTTCAAATAAAACTTAATTATACGGTGTGTTACCAGCACCCAGGCTTTTTTTAAAGTAGGTTAAAATAATTGTAACGTAACTATGACGTTAATTTAATTAATAAACGATTTTTTAGGCTTTGTTAACTTTGTAACAAAATTTGAATTGGCCGCAATTTAAAGCACAGCAATTTGACAAGTGTCAATGATAGTCGACGGATACTTTGATTATTATGATTTGCCCCCGTACCACAACATGCCTTGTACTAAGCAACAACGACACTGATAACAATGAACACGCAGTACATGCACTACATTAAAAATGGGCAGCATCTATTAAAAATAATTGTGAAGTTATTTTAATTATTTTTAATTGATAATACTTGCAAACAATTGCTAAAGCAATATATTATCGGCAGTTTTAATAAATGCCCGCATGCCGGTAACACACTGTTATCTCCAAAACCATATGCTTTATAATAATAGTAAGCACAGTCAAAATGTTCCAAATGATACCCTTTACCAACTCTGAAAGTCCCAACACTACGAACAGTCGTTGCATCGTTATTTCAAATAAATTACTGTATTTTAATGACCTTTAATTGTTCATCAGCGATGTAAACCAGCTGTTTATTTACAGTTTTACACAATTCCCTTTGAGAGCAAGTTCTCCCGGACCAAAACGTCGCATCTCCAAATCAACAGCTAAAGTAAACAAAACTTACTCTCTTTTGTAATAAAGCTGGAGATACCTAAAAGCTCAACAGTAGATGTGACCTTATAGTTTAAGAGAACAGAGTTCATTAGTTAGCTGTGAACGTGCGTTGGAACAACGGTGAAGTTGCATGTTTGAATAACAATGCAATGATTTGAGTTGTGGAGGACAATTTAAATTTGTGGCCATACTTTTTAATGAAGTTTTTTTTAATGAAGAAAGGCGTTGTTTAAACGTTGCCACTCTTATTTTTCATCTTTATCCAATTTTTTGTTTTGATACAAAATCATCAATGTACAAAAAAAGTTACATGTTAACATATTATTGGCCAATTGAGGATTTAAAAACTAAAAAGACCCAATGAAAGATAAAGATAATAGATGAAAATAAACAGAAGTTAAAATGACGTGACGTGACTGACAAAAACAAATTACAATCGGTCTGCAGGTAATTTGTAGTAACGCTTCTTAAGACTGCGCCGAGCGTACGCCGGATGTACAGTGGCGCACTTACTATTATTGTGTTTTCTAATAAACTAAAGTATTTTCTTGAAATTGGTCGGTAGGTTTTTGTAGTACAAATAAAAACATAACTTATAGGGTATATTATATAATTTCATAACAATTCACCTTCGAGTTATCAACTTAACGGAAAAAAGTGGCTACCTTCTCCCGTTAAGCTGTCTTAATTTAAGCCTAGAACTGCAGTATAACAGGTTTAATATTGTTTACTATTATGGAATTTCAAAGCGACAAAGTCCCATCACTCCATTTTTAGGGTTCCGTACCTCAAAAGAAAAAACAGAACCCTTATAGAATCACTTTGTAGTCCGTCAGTCCGTCTGTCCGTCTGTCTGCCAAGACCCTTTATCTCGGGAACGCGTGTAGGTTTTAAGTTGAAATTAAAACCATATACTCAAGTCAAATTGTGAAAAAAAACCAAACTTCTAAGTTAACGGTAAAAAAAGACAAGGCCGTTTATGCCGCAAACGACGTATATATATATATATATATATTTCGACACTCGGTTTGAAATAAAATGTATTAGGGTATTTATGGATGGAGTTTTTTGTATGTGGAGTATCCTATGAAAGGTTTACTTTGGCACAAGGTTAAAACTATTTATTATGAAATTTGAGGATTCCATACAAATTTCATAAAAAAAAAACTGAAATTTGTACGGAATCCTCGGTGGGCAAGTTCGACTCGCACTTGCCCAGTTTTTTCATGCATGATTGATAGGCAAATTAAACTTCATAAATCATGCTGTGATTACAAAAACTACTAGCAAAGCAACCGTATTTGTCGTTAACGAATTCAGCTGACTGACTTCTCACCCAATTGCATAGGGTGACCTGATAAAATATGATTGAGCTATATAAGAGATATGCTGCGCGGCGTAGCACGCTCTACGGTTTAACCGCTTCTACGCGCTTTAATGGGAATGCTTACGACATAGCCATAACAATATTTTTGGTTATAGGTAGTTTTGTACACCAAAAAGTAGGTATTTATTATCTTCTTCTATTTAATTTCTTGGCATTTCCTATGAAATTCTTGAGGACTGTGTGATTTGTTGCCGATGTATAGTGTAAATATAAAGAAATTGACAGTGGAATTGATAGAAAACGAAAAGAGTACACTTAGAGTAGAGTTGAAAAAAGAAGTGATCAAATAAAAAAAAGACGTTACGTAGGGACGTTAGACCTATGTTTGTAAGTAGATGTTTTTCTGCACGTGTAAATATAATTTTATCACGTTTTTTTTGTATCTTTAATCAATCATTTGCACGAAGAGGTATTATCATATTTTTACTTTTTTCTAGCAGCGGTTGTGCCAGAACTGAACAGATTTTCATTTTTCATTACTCATAAAAGGAAATTGTCTGTTTCACATTTTTCAAAAGCACATAAACAAGTTTAATAAAATGGAAGCGTATTAAAACCCGATTGCATTTTTTGATTTAATCATCTTTTGTAATAATCACGTACAATGTTAAAAAAAAAACCCCCTCAAAAATAATTCAATGACACTGCCACCACTTCGACGAATTAAACGACGCCTCAAATGTAAAAATCCATCAAGACGTTTAGGCTGCAGAGCAGAGAGTGCCACAGGAATAGACATACATACTCTTACATTAAAAAAACCTAATTCACCTTCTGTCGCAAGTCGGGTCACTTATTTTTTTTTAATATTCCCCCTTTGTATGAAAAAATATCTACAAACTGATTTAAAGTAAAAACAACTGTCACTCACATCGAATGACAGCTCAAAAGCATCGCAAATTTCAACCTTATAGTATGTACCCATTCGCAGGTTTATTTTTTAGGCTGTCAACCGTCAACGTAACGGATTTTTCCGTCGTAGCCGTTTTACTCGTGGTGCAGATATATGCATATGCAAATGCATATCACACTACTTTTATGTATTTATGCTAAAGTTTGTGAGTGCGCGAGTCGAAATTTGTATTTTTTTCCACCAATGGTTTTACGTTACACGAACGACATTCGCGCCAAATATATGTAAACATAGACCTTATTACTAGTGGGGTATAGATATTTTTGACGCCTTGGGATTGTATAATATTTACTGTACATGCATTGCCAAGTCGAATCCTTTATGCTTCTCTAGTAAATAGATAAAAGGATAATGCAAAAAAAAAAACAACCGTCCCACAGCAGAAACATATTATTAGTTACAGTAGTAGTAGTAGTAGTATTATTAGTAAAGTATATCTCTTCGTTTGTTTGTTTGGTGCATCTTTAACCAAGCGATGTTTTATTTTGCACAGAGATCTAGCCAAGAGACAAAAAAACCGGGCAAGAGCATGTCGGACCATGCTCAGTGTAGGGTTCCGAAGCCGTAACGACAAGCACAAAAAACTATCTCAAAAATCAACATGTATGAACCAATTTTCTATTTAGTTATTTGGCGCTGTCTTAGATGATTTTTAGTAGGTATAAACCCGTTAGTCGCCTGTAGGTATCTCAGGAACTAATTAAGTCTACTTATTGTTAGTAATGATTCTTTTTCTTATAAATTCGTATATAATATCTCAAACAAGAGCCAAGCTTTTAAGTGTGAGATCAGTATACCTATGTAGGTAGTTAGGTATCTAAACTGCTTCAAACCGACTTTAAATTACAATAAAAGTTTAATATTTTATAAAGTAATTAATAGAAATTAAAAAAAACAAGGGCCAATAAATAGAATTTTAAGTTTTCCAAACGATACTCGACTCAAATCAATAATCTAATCGATTATTTGTAAACTTTCAGATCGCAAATCGCAAACTTGTAGGTAGCATTCCGGGGCACGTCCGAACAGCATCTAGGCGCTCGCGCTTATGAGCGCGGCTGTCGCTCGATTTGTTACTTGGACAGACTCCCCCCGCGCGTCCTGCACGCCCCGTTAACAAATTTTTCTATCAAAGTTATCATAGGCGATTTTGATAGGTATAAACACTTTAGTCGCCTGTAACTCAGGATCTAATCTTGTCTACTTAGCCGTGATAGTTTTCCTTTAAAATTCGTTATATGCGCTTTCGTTGAAGATATTTTTCAAATTTTTAGTATTTGTAGTTTTGGCTGTAGGGGGGGGGGGACACTTGACTCTAACAAAAAATAGCGCTTTAAAGCTTAATATTTCATAAACAGATCCCTTAATCGAAAAATTGTTTTCATAAACCTGCAATATTTTTGAAAGACCTATCCAACGACACCCCACACTATGGGGTAGGCAAGAAAAAAAAAGGCATCCCCACGTTACGTGTAGGGGAGGTGCATTAAAAAAAAAATATTTTTCAAAATTTTATTTTACCACTTTGTTGACGTGACTAATATGTATATTCATGCCAAATTACAGCTTTCTAGTACTATGAGTCTCTGAGCTAGACTGGGGACGGACGGACGGACGGACGGACATGGCGAAACTATAAGGGTTCCTAGTTTGACTACGGAACCCTAAAAAAGTCATTTGTGACCCCGAAATTTAAGTTCCTGAAGAAAAGCGATAAAAGGCTTCTCCACGGGCAGACTCGATGGAAAAAGCTAGCAATATAAATGGAAAAATGTTTATTTGTCCCGTCCTCACGGTTTAATGCCTCAACCATTTGACGTGGGTGAACGGATTATCCCTTTAAGGGCTTTTAAAGGACTAAAAAAAAACTTCGTTTTTCTATCGTACCCCAAAGTTGAATTAAGATCACTTCACATTATCAAACAAAGTCTCCCGCTGGGTCTGTCTATATGTTCACAATTATCTCAAACTACTGACTGACTACTACTGAACGTATCATGCGGCTGTCACATTTTTTTTTGTCACAGAAGGTTTATTGTAATAAATTCTGGTTGAATAAATTGAATTCCGAAACAAAGGCGGGTTACTAGTTAAAGATAATTTTAAATCTTTCTGTTTTTTTAAATAAATTGAATAGGTCCGGTTTTTCCAAAGCTGGAAACAGAGTAGTTTTTATTCCGTAAAATAGAATAATTAGGTTGGAAGCGAAAGTTTAACAGAAAGTTTGCATAACATTCGTCAAATGTGTAGAATAGTTTAAAACTCTCAGAACCGAGCCGAACTCGAACTTGACCGTTAGGCTCGTATAATATGAATATGACTGGCTGGCTTTCATCGCTTCTCTTTATAGAGGCTGTATATCACACGAATGAGTTCTCTGTGCCGGGTGCTTTAATGTCCTTCTTTAGTATACTCGTAGATAAGGGATGTTCAGGGATTTACGAGTGTAGGTTTTATCTTTAAATTGTAAGCATGTAACAAAGTCGCTTTCTTAGGCTTAAAGCTACTCAAAATGTTATAATTTAGAAGATATATATAAATATTTAGGTGTGTACGAATGGGTTGTAACTAACAGTAAAATTATACAATAGTTGACCTGAGGGGCTATTGCCTAACGCACTCGCAATCGCAGTCGCCTTCAAAGTGGAACAATTGTTTTTATTTTGTATGCAGACAAGCCTTCGATTTTCAAAATGAAAACGATCGTGATTACGTTAGACAATACGTTAGACAAATAGGCCCGGTGATATCATAATAATTTAAGTAGTTAAAAATATACAAAACACGACTGTATTTTTGATATGGTCGTCTATATAATGTTAACTCTTGTTTTAAATGTTTATTTTTGCCATTTTGTAATTTTTATCAAAAATAGTTTTAAGTGACAAGTATGCGATGTTTAAAAAAGTCTCTGACACTTCGTTTGCCAAAATTGGGCCATCCGTTCAAACTTTAATAGTAAACATTATGCTGCTTTCGCACGCAGCCAGAAAAGTGCGACAAAACAGTGGACAGCGCAGAACTGCTCCTGCTTGAACGAACACGTCGAGACTGAACTACTACTGGGGCCCTCCAAGATTAAAACGCTAGGTACTTACGTTTTTCTTTTCTATCACAACAAATGTACGAGATGTGTGTTGCGATAAGCCACGTGGTCAACCGTCATCCCATTAATTTTAAGGGAGAGAAAAAAAAAATTAGTGTTTCCACGTGGATGTTCACACAGTAGCTGTTCTGTGCTGTCCACTGTTCTACCTGTCTGAAACTAGCATTACTCTTCTTTTTGGGCAGTCAAGTAGATAGGATAACTTTTGGACTGTTTTTCAGCGTTCAAAGAAGCTATTATCATCCATTATAGAAAGCTTATTACGTACAAACCAGTATCACCAACCTAAACCCACCATTTCTTACAATGCGGTAAAAAAACATCAACTTTAAAGTGCAAAAGCGTAATTACCCATACGAACCCTCATCCATCCAATCTCGCGTTACAACTCCGCAACAGATTCCACGCCGCAATAAAAGTATAAAACTAAGCGAGAACGCTACGATTTGTCCTTACAAATTGAAAGGGATTAACAGTGTGACTTTGTAGTAACTTTCATGCCCTTTTGAAAGTCGGATGTAACTTTGTATTTTATTTCATTGGTCCTATTACTTGAGACTGTTATTAGTTGTGAATGCTAGATAATAAGTTTTGAGATTTCCTCGACTTTAGTACGGAATGAGATTTTTAAGCTCTATGTTGTGATAATATGTTATTGGTTTCAATCAAAACTGAACATGCTTTTTAAGTCTTTTCGAGTGAGGAAGGGTTTTGTCAGAAAGTATTTTTTAGACCACATTTACCTGATTATATTTACGATAGATAAGTAAGAAAAAAAATTACGTCTATAAATTGTATCGGTCTTTTGCAGCCGTTACATATACGAGAATTTCTACCCGACTGCGCCAAACCAAACCCTAGTACAGTCACCAGCAATAATATTATGATCCAACATTGCAAAAATATCTGACACGGTCCTAGGCCTCCACCCTCCAGTAATAAGGACGTTTTAGATATACATGAGTTCATATAATTATTATTGCTGGTGACTGTACCTAGCGGGTATTCTAATGATCTTACTTAGGTATCCTGAATTTTTCGACCAAAAGCATCATAATTATAACGATGGTAAAAATGGTAATTAGCGTATAGGTCAATTTTACTGTAAAATTTAACTGTTCTTTACGCCAATTATCATTTGTACAATTTTACAGTACAATTTAGTTGTCCTTTACGCCAATTTTAGCTATCGATAAGATGTTAACAACGTACTACAGTACGTCCCCAGTAGGGTTTTAGATGCTACTTTTTATCTGGAGTAAGTATTGTATTTCGCGTGCATTCTCGGACTCTTTTACGACAGTGTCCGCTTCCTAAAGGTGCTAATGACTTAAGCATTTACTCGAGCATTCTAGCGAGTGCGCTCAAGTCTATCAGCTCCATAAGGAAAGTCCGTTTCCTAAGCAAACACCTACAATGTAACATAATGAGTAATACAAACCTTAGAAACTCCTGACATAGTAACTTAAGTTGTTTTATACAAATAGGCGACTATTATTACATATCATTATTATTTTTATATAGTCGTGATTGTGACGGTACAAATGACACAATTAAACAAAAAATACCGTTTCAGGTTTTAAAGTAAAATAGATAGTTAAGTCACTTGCGGGTTGCAATACAAGAAAAAATGGTAAAGCAATCATACAAAATTGACGCAAACATGACGCGATATCTGGAACAACATGTATTAGTTAGTACCTACATGGTTATAGATACTTCGGAAGTCGCTAGGTGCAACATGGACGAACTTCTTTTTTCCCGAAAACATGTGTAATTATTATTATTACTTACTCAATTTCGAATTGTATCAGTGCCAGACCAACTCACACTTTTTCTTCAGGGTTTGCACCTAATTATAATCGTACCAAATTTGACGCTTGTATATTTTACCGGTTTTACGCAGGTTATCCTATCGTGTTTAATACGGGGACTACGAGGGGGACGACAAAAAAATATGTTAGTAAAAAATCCGCAGTAATAACAAAAATTCTGAAGAGAAAAAACAGCTTGCAGCTACAGCTCTTTAAAGTTAGGACGGACAGACAAAAGGACATCGTAGGCACACCTATTAATAGGGTCCCGTTTGGCTCAATTTGGGTACGGAACCCTACAAATGAACCATATCAAATCGATCAGTACCTATCGGGCAAACTATTACCTCGCCAAATATTTCGGAATGGTTTTGCGTCACCCTGTATAACTCATGTTGGACTGTAAATTTATAGTCTATTTTTATCAGGCGAACTTAACCTCAATTCAGTCCCTATGTGAAAGAATCGCACTACACTTTTATTCTTTCTCGTTTACGACTAAAGTTATCGCGTCCGTTTCTGAACATTTTGTTTTTGTTTACGGTTTATCCGTGACAACCCTGGGCCGGACAAGTTGCGACAAGTTGCGATTGCTTCTATCTGAATCTTCGTAACTGGTTTTTCTAAGTATCCGCGTATTAGTTTTGGCAACTTGAGGGTTATGGGACTTATCCTTTTATCTGTTGGCTATTTATTGTTTTTATTTGGAATAGATTCGTCTAACTGGATCGTTGTGTCATTGTAGGTGTTTGTTACATCTTTTTACAATGTGGACCAGAATAATTATGTATAAAAAACCATTCAAGTGCAAGTCAGACTCATACCCCGACGGTATTTAAGATTATATGCGAACGCAAAAGAAATAATCAGTTTAGTACTGAACCAATTTACAAAAAAGAAACACATAAAAACTACATCATTTTTGACTCACTGTATACCGACCACACTTTTACAGTAACCGGCTATAGTTACAATGTTATACAGAAAAATTCAATGTTCCTGTACATTTTTTATTTAATTTCATTTCCTTCGTGCTTCTCAAACTAATTGAAACACAGCGTTGCGGTGAGCCCCAAGGTTTACTCTCCACGTGCACTGACTTTAGAACTCTGTCTCGATTGGATAGATATCGGCAAATAAAGCCTATGCGACGACTACGTCTGAGTGGTACAAATGCTTGGCTAAATTTAAATGATATTGAGAGAATAGTCAAAGGGTTATTAATATTGTTGTATTTTGTTTAGAAAAGACGTAAGGAAAAGGGACCATAGCTCATTTGTAAATCAAATGACAATGAAACGACTACAACATTTTAAAAGTTAGTTGACTTTCCATGGATCTCATGACTAGACTTTGATGAATTTGAACGGTACTTTTTTAAATAAACAATTGGCGAAGAAATCAAGTAACATCCACACAAAACCAAAACCAGTCCGTTAAAAAAAGTTACTAATTACCTAACTTTCCTACAATTATGTCATACTAGCTTGGTAATACTCTATTTATTTAATCAGCAAAATTTATTTGTTTAAATGACTTGTGTGTATTTTTCTCCTGATTGTTTCAACTAAATAAATAAATAAACAACAGTTAGCTCTGTATTTCCTGGTCATATAAAAAAAAAGTATATATATATATATTTTTTTTTTTTATGGCATCGAGTAGACAAACGAGCACACAGGCCACCTGATGGTAAGTGGAAACTGTGACCCATAGACATTCGCAATCACAAGACTGCAATGCAATCCTAAGACTGCAAATGCGTTGCCAACCCTGAGGCTAAGATGGAATGCCTCTATGCTAGTCATTTCACCGGCTGTCTTATCCCCAAACCGGAACACAACAATGCGAACACTGCTGTTTGGCGGTAGGTTAATGGATAAGATGGTGGTAGCGATCCGGACGGACCCTGCACAAGGTCCTACCACCCGCATAGGTATAAATAGGTATTAATATTTAGATTCAAGCGTTGACACGTCCAGGACCGCTAAGTAACGGGTATTTTATATTATTTAGTTTACTAAGCAGTCCCCCGACGTGTCGACGCTTAAATCAAAATATTAATACATACATACATAAACTCACGCCTTTATTCCCAGAGTGGGGTAGGCAGAGCTACAGAATTTCCAACAACTATAAAACTTTTTGATAATTCTGCACACTTAGGCGAAGATGTTTACCAGTGTATTAGTGACAGGTTGCAAGCCCATCGCCTAACAGTACTACACGCCTTTATTACCTTAGTCGGCTTTTACGACATCCACGGAAAGATACGGAGTGGCACTATTCTAATCCGGCTATCACACGGGGAATATTAATACCTACTTATAAATAAACTTAAAGGGCCAATACTTATTATTTTTTACTTTATAGTTTTCTTTACAGACGGTTTTGAGTCGGGGGTATTTTAAATTTTGAATTTTATTTTTTATTTCACCGTTTTTAAACTTTTCCACATTAACAATAATATGACTATAGCTAGCGACGTCTTTTTAAAAACATGAAAAGAATAATAGGGGGTTAATAACTATTAAATAAAAAGAGGGGTGTTAGTTTATAACGTGTATCTGTATGTCTATGTATCTGAGTGTCTGTTTGTGGCATCGTAGCTCCCAAACGGACAATCCGATTTAGATGCGTTTTTTTTTATTTGAAAGCAGGCGTTTTAGCGGTGGCTTTTAGCAAGGTTTCATAAAAATTGGTTAAGCCGTTTAAGAGATAGCATCTCTTAAAGTATGTGGCGCCGATAAATCGGGGGCTTTGAACCCCTTAAAACCTGTATATCTCAAAAACGGCTACACTGATTTTGATTATACATATCTAAGAACCACCGCCAAAAAACCTGCTTTCAAATAAAAAAAACACATCCAAATCGGCTCATCCAATTAAGAGCTACGGTGCCACAGACACATACACACACACACACACACACACACACACACACACACACACACACACACACACACACACACACACACACACACACACACACACACACACACACACACACACACACACACAGAGAGAGAGACAGAGACTTACACGTCAAACTTATAAAACCCCTCTTTTTTGCGTAGGGGTTAAAAAACAAAATGATGTATAGTATTATATTCTTATGGTCCTTGTACAATATTCTCACTTAACTCTGCAAACAAAGCTAAAATGCATAAAACACTCCATTCCGCTTTAACAACTTGACCTTCGCTCTAACAGTCACCGGATTTGTAACAGTAGTACCATTTAATACATTTTGAACAATCCAAGGCGTATCCAGGCACTCACCCCTTTGTAAGTATTCCAACGAGGCAAGCTGACAAAGTGTCGTACATTCTTTATAAAAAGTAAGAACATGGGGGTTATTATGACGGGGCTATGCCGTTTATTTTACGGTGAGCGTAAAGGACGGAGCTATAGCAGTTACATAACTCTGTCCTTTTCTCTCAGCGTAAAATGAATTGCACAGATACGTCATAATAACCCCACATATTACGATTCCTTTGGATATTGTTAGGCTGTATTATTAATGTTTTAAATTTGTCAGGTTTTAGACATTAAATGACGAGACAAGTAAAAACTTGACAGACCTACTGAGGCCACTGATTATATTATTGTATTGCCATCGCAATAGAATATCATGCAACATTTCAAGAAAATCTAACATTGTCTTTGGATTTGTCTTTATTTATTAACTAGCTGTTGCCCGCGACTCCATCCCCGCAGAAAAATAAAACATAGCCTATGTTCATGAGGGATAATGTAGAATTGTAATGGTGAAATATGTTTTCAAATCTGTTCAGTAGTTTCGGAGTCTATTCAATTCAAACAAACAAACAAACAATCAAACAATCAAATCTTTCCTCTTTATAATATTAATAATAATGTAGATTAATAAATAACCCTCAAACAACTGCTTACTGTTTATGTAGGTAGTGGTTACTGTGACCGGCCGTTTGTTACCTCTGCATTTGCATAATTTCCCGGGGAGATTACTCACACATTTCATCCCGTAATTTGTGTTTGATGATAAATAAACGAAAGTCACGTGCCTGCCCGTGTCGGCGTTTTGCTGTTTTGCTCATGTTAGGGCTTTTATTCGTTCTCTGAAGTTCTTTTAATCAAATACGTGGTCGTTATTTTTAACTTTTAACTTTATTTTTAACAAGCTTTCGTCCGCGACTTCGTCCGCGTAGATTTCTATTATCTTTATTCCGGGAACTTTGAAATTTTGGTGAATTTATTTGAGTAACTAACAAACTATCACACAAACTTTTGTGTTTATTCTCGTTGGATAATGATTATACGATGTTATTTCAACAGCACGTTGAGTAAGCGTTGATGTTAGTTTTAGATGTTGGAGAGATCAACTGTAACAAGTTACTTGTTTGAGATTGTTGCCCTATCTATAGCAAAACAAAGATGTTTAAGTTTGAAATACTGCTTAGCTCATTAGCTTAAACATTACCTTAGCAGATTACTTTTCTGCTTAAAAATAACATCGGTAGCTTGAGAGCAATCGATAAGCGCTTAATCATAAAGTTCATACTCTATTGAATCACCTTTAGATTAAAATTTAGTCTTAAATAAACTTTGAAAAGAAGCACCCTACAAAGTTCCCTTAATTAAGCGAGGGACTTAATCTAAACAGAGATAGATCTCACTCCACGACTAAGCTAGACTGAAGCAAGTTAATGAATCAACTTTTTTCCCTTAGGAGTTGCGACGTTTTGTAATCATAGTTCTTTTGAACTTGGATTAAGTTAGGCAAATAATGTAACTAAAACGTTTAACTTTGTCTTATTTCATAGTTGATGCGATTTAATTCATTTCAAAGTGCGCGAGTATTTTTTTTCATCCTTTATGTTGAACTTGACCTTGAAATTAATTTTGAATATCTTGATACAAATAATTGGGATTGACCAAAAAAAATAACTCACGGGTTTCACTTTCTAATTCGAAAGAATAGGAAATTTTAAGACACCAATTTCATTAATTTTGTATTTCACTTCACCCAATAGCTTTGTTTTAATATCTTTATTTATTTAGCAGACATTTTATGGATGACATGATTATTTTAAATTTGGAATGGCATTTTCTAATAAATTACAACAATTAAATGATATCGAATGAAAAAAAGGGATTGTAATAGTGTATTAAAACATACTACTTATTTCAAGCTGTTTTCGCCTAACCCGTCAGATACACCTAGGAGGGCTTCAAGCCGAATACGAAAGTCAAACAAAGGTTAAATATACTTTTGCCGAAATAATGCAGAACGGCTTAAAATCCCTATTCCTCGAAATGGTTTTCGAATTGGAGTAATTGAAAAAATATGAACAATCCCAATTGTCGTTATCAAAGTGTTAGAACTTTTCATAACATTTTAGTGCGCTATTTCTCTAAAGTTATTATAGGTATATTGCGTTACCAAACCATCGTCGTTCGTTGTCACTTATGTCACTCTTCGGCTTTGAATTTCCTATTACTAAACGACACGTCTCGCTCTAATCTTAACGGAAATTGCTTTACATTAACATAGTAACGAGCATACTTGTGATTTTGTGTTATTTTTTTTTAGTGAGGATCGAGATTTTCCTACTTATAACATAACCTACAAGTTGTTTATTATGGTTATTAAATTTGCGCAAGATTTTTATAGTAAATCAATGTTTAACCTAACAGTAATTAACATTAACAATTTATTAATCGTGACAATTGAATTAAAATATGTGTTCTAAATTATTTTAGACAGAAATCCCTAAATTAGTATGTAAGAGCGTAAATGTATGATAATTTAATGTCCCACCTTGACAGACTCATACGGAATTTACGCTGGTAAATATCACTGTATATTTCAATTACTGACCCTGATACCCTTGATCTTTCCAGGTAAATGGCCGTATATCCCATATTCTGGGGCCGACGATGAGACGAGGGACTAAACCCAATCCGGATAGAATTACAGGCTCCGCTGGAACAAACACGTAAGCCGACGTATTATAGGAGCATTAGGATGTGTTAGTGTTGTGGAGGCTTCCCATTGACTGTGAAAGTAAAGTGAACGTGTACGAGGGATATAATAAACTTCTAATGAGGTGGCACTAATACTTTTTTAATCTGTGTTAGCTGGGTTGAAATGGAAAATATAGTTCTTATTTTAGGCACAATGTGGCGAGGTTTTTCATATGTCTGGTAGACCCTTGGTTTAGATATTTTTGGGTATCTAATAAATTATTTAAAATAGTCAGTTTAAGTCTGAGGAAATGATTCAGTCCCAAATGAAGACATACGGCCGCACTAAAAGTCGGTTAATGACGATTATATCGTCATTTAACGATGATTTTTCATATGCAAGTTTGAAAAAGGAACGAGTCTTAATTTTTTGAAGTTTTTTTCACTCCTGACGTTGCCTCTACATATTTAAGACTACAAGCTTCCTACGTTAAATTACTGTCTATTTTTTTCAATGCTTTCCTTAGTTAAGTCATCGTATTTGTTATAATAATCGTATCATATACTCGACTCTATTTACAACTCAAGAGGGTTTAATATGCTTCGGTTAGTACAGGGGCACATATGGCTTTTTTTACTTAAAAGGGCAGTTTAGCTGGCCAGTTGACCCAATTTTGGCGTGCGTTTATAAAGCCAATGTATTTTGAATTCTGTTGCAAACGTGTTTGGGTTCGGATTTTTTGTTTAATTCAGCGTGTTGTGGGATATGAAGCACGATTTTCAGGGTGGTTGAGTAGCTATTGAGGTGAATGCTTTACGAATGACAAATCAGCGTTCGAAGCGCATATGAATGACTCAAGTTTATTGCGTCAGCCTCGCGTTTGCATTCGTGTGTGTGATGATTTACGAACAGATAATGAGAATAACAGCTGACTCTACATTCTACACAAGCACGGAGACGTGTGTGTGTCAGTGTTGTTCTGAATCACTTTTGTGCTCAGCTGGCTTCGCCACTACATTTAGACACTACACTATATCATTTAAGTGTTTTTTTATTTACTAAGGGCGTATTCATAAATTGGTTTGATAACAGTGATCTTGACGTATCTTGTGACGGTCGTCTAAACAAATATTAGATTATTAATGCGGTCCTAAGATATCTCTATTACGGATCTTGATCTGTGAACTACTAAATGCTAGGACTTGTGGAGTTTAAGCATTAGCGGTGTATTGAAATTCACTATCTTACTAATACCTAAATATGAAGTCATCCATGTAAGCAAATCTACATTGAGGTGATTTCTAAGATGTATTTTGGTTAAATATTCTATAAAGCGGTAGTGGTATAGTTGAGAAGTGTAGTAAAAACTACGCGAGTAGTTGTTTTCGAAAATCCTTACTGGCCTAGAATTCCCGAATTATTGTTCCTCGATAACGTTTCAACGGGTTCCGTTCAATTAGTATAAAAATGCTTAGCATACTTTCAGAAAACTACGTTCGAAAAGCATATAAAAATGTAGCATAGAAACAAATTGCATTGTTTTATCAGATGTTAAAATCACTTATGTATTTTATTGTAACTTTTTTTTTTATTGCTATGCATTTTAAGTCAATTTCTTCATTATTATGTTAGGTAAGGTTAGAACTGTGATGAAATTTGTAGTAAAACAAAGACGTTAAAACTACTCTGAATCCTAGACTGTGTCAAAAAATTATGCATTTTGTTGTTATGCATTATTACTGTTATATCATTGGTTTGCTACACGGATTAAAATTATACAAATCTTTATGAAAGTTGGTACATTCGTTTTTATGCAAATCAAATCATTACACACTGCCCTTTAGAAATCAGATGTCGTGCTTATTAAAAGTCTCCATTCACACATTTTTCCGCGAAAATTTGTCAACTCCATTCATCCATAAAAAAATTCAAAGCCTCAAAAACCTTAATTAACGGACACGTACACAGAAAAAGAAAAAGGCAAAGCCCAACTTTTATGAAGTAACCCGTCCGATACACCGACAAAGTTCTAAATGCGATCCTGCAAAACGAAAACTAAGTTTTACTTGACCGGCGTGACCAATGGACCTGAAGCGCTGAATTGGACGCAAACCGAGAGGTTATTCTTGGTCGGGTTCAAAGGAAAATTGAATAACCTTACGTGAAAAAATATATCGATGTTAGTGTCAAGATTTAAGTAAAGACCATGATTAATTTTCCATTTTGAAATGTTCTTTTATGGTAAATAATATTTTTTTCCATGTTAGCCTGTAATAAAGATGGCCTTTTAGATGAAAATATCCACTTTAAATTATTATAGATTCGTAGCGGAATATTACCATATTGACTCTGGCATATGACTGGCGTATGTGCATGAAGATATTGATGAATGTAGAGAAAGCGAAAGTTGTACGTTTAGACCGGTGCACCTGGCGTTCCATAGTCTCTGCCTACCCTATTGGGAGACCGGCGTGAAGTTATGAATGTACGTATGTATGTTAATTTATCATTTTTATCAACGCTTCATACATGTTCAAGGTAAAATATTGATGGACCATAATGTATTAATGGTGTAACTTCGAAATACCAATTCTTCCTAAAAGGATCGAGAAACAAGTTTCCGAAGACGTTTGTATATTTTTTGTAACAACTCCCTAATGCCATAAAATAAGCCGAGATAATTAAGAGAATGAATAGCTTCATCCACGTTATTAGTCCTCTTATGTTACCCTTAAATTACGTTATGTATATAAAACCACATAAACCACTTCGCCTGAATTGCTTTTTCCCACAATTCTGCTCGTTATTCATAGACTGAAAGGAATTATTACGACTTATTAATGAGTTCTTTTCATTATCATAAATATGTATTGCTTTTCTCGCTACGTTGTACCGTGATTCAAGTTTAGCTTATTTTCAGTTACAAAGATGACGACTAGTTGGTTTGTTTTTGCTCTGTAATCCCTTTGAATGGCGTTTGTTTTGAATAGGACTTAATCATTGATCGGAATTAGGTGAGCCTAAGAACATATTCTTCGCACGAGGACATAATGTAGAGTGTTTACAACCGGGAACAAAACATTTCTTGAATATCGTGTATAAGTTATTTATCCTGGCATTAATCGTAATAAAGATGAAAATAAATTTATTGACACAAAAAAGATACGGTTTACAAATTTACATCTCTACCGTACATATGTAAATGTTTTTACTTACAGTAAGGTAGGTAGGTAAAATGTATTCCCACCTGTGTTTTTAAAATGTGATTAACAATTTGAATTTGAATTTGACCTTACTGCATAGAAAATAAAGTTCTTCACAAAATTAATATTTTCTTTTGCGTTTTCCAACCATTTTACCTTAGTGCGCGAGTCCGACTTCCACTAGACCGGTATTTTCAGGTCAGTTTTTACTCATCCATCCATCTCTTCTTAAGATGCACTTACATGGGCAACGTTTTGAGCAATAATTGCCGGTCTACAGTACGGACGCCTCATTCTATTACACCAAATTAGAGAAAGACAACTATTGTTGCCGGCTATAAATTGCCGTTAAAAGTTGCCAGTGTTAGGACACTCTTAGAGCCTTATTAAAAAACTAATCTGAACTCTAATGCTCGTCACGAGATGCATCAAAAATGACAGCTAGTGTTCTATAGTTTGACGTTTACTGTGAGGTGTCTTGTGACGGGCATCTCAGCCAAGATGAGTTTATTAATACGGCCCTTATTAGTCTTCACTTCCGCAATTATTTTGAATTTAAAATATCACGATATAAAATTAAGGTCAATTCCAACATCTTTGCTACTCAGACGGTGAACTATTTCCCCTCTTTGCCGTTACGGAGCCAAGGAAAATTCTTGAGAAATGTATTTTATCTCTAAGAGGCTTTGACATCAGTCTGCCACCGTGCACTGGTGGCTTCCTCGCACAGCGCAATTACGATTGTGATACACTTAGGAAACCAACGGCATGGATCGATGCCGCCGGTTTCTTGGGGTTATTCCCATCTATTACCACCGGAGGTTTTTTGTTGACACTTTGAATTTTATTCCGCTGTCAGCCAGCAAAAGTGTGCGGATGGTAACAGATGGGAATAACCCGTTTCCTGTTGCCTTTCTATGGCTGCATTTCTACCCGACTTTCGCTGTAGGAGGTTAATATTTTGACCTGTATGTATGTTAATGTGTGTATGATGGCCCGATTTCAACCAGCGATGGTTGTAGATCGGTGTCGTTGGATTTGCCTTTAGAACCGCGAACGGCGCTGGGTACTTTCATTAAAAAAAAAAAAAAAAAACATTACAAAATACCGGGTATCAATAGATGACGATATAAAAATTATATATTTTTTATTCTATCATGTTAACCGTCTGACAATCGACAAGTGAAGCATACTTGACGTATCAGCAACTTAAAAATAGACAAGGAGAGAGCCAACTTTAAATTGTATAAATTTACTCGTCGATTGTGAAACAGGTCATAGGGCATATGTTTTATTTTATTCAATTTAATCCTGCAACTGGGCTTTTGATGAAGAGTACATTTTAATGAAACAAAAACCTCTAAAATCATTTGTGATACACTTTTTTACTCTAGCTTCAATATGAAATTAAGGTTTACTTTTTGTCAACATTTATTACAAAACCAATACCTAGAATAAATAAGAATGACCGAATGGGTTAATGCACGTTCACTTATCATTAAAACTCCTCTACCATATTTTTAAACAATCCCCTAAGGTGTAATTGTGTCAAATCTCTGAACAAGTTTTCGTAGATGCTCTAGAGTAAATTGGTTCTGTGTTTACAATAAAGTTGTCTGGAAATAAAGAATTGAATTCTTCGAAAATAAACAAATACTTACTTAAAATATACGGAAGCTGGTGAATTTTGGTATTAGGTTTTTTACCCTATTATGTATTTAATTTTGGAACTCTATTTTACTTTGACTGTTTAAACATATCGTTATCATCTTGTTGCAGTTAGTACGAGTATAGTATTAACATACAGGTGTATAGGTTTAAAGGCGCCCGCATTGTAGCAATATGATAACGCTAGGTATGAATTGGAATATCGATATTGCGAGATAATTTGTCGTACGTAAATGTAATTTAACGTGATTAGAGATATTATTATATTTTATGGTTCCTCTCTTCGTTTATCCTAAAGCCATTTCCGCTTAAATTTTATAACTTTCTAGTGTTGTTATAATACAACATTAAAATACCTATAGTACAGTCGCGGAATGAAAAGGTTGACCACCTTAAGATCTGGTTTTGCTTGCTCATTATAAGTTATCAATTATCATATCAGTATCTGCTTATCGACCAAGTGTGACACATTCCGTCATAATTAATGTAATTTCACTACAAGGCCCACAGATACATGGTTACCGTGGTCAAGTATAAACAACAGCCACTATTGGTTCAAACTTAACTTAAGTCTTTATTAGTCATTACGTAAGTGTTGCTATGATCACGTATTAACAACAGCCACTATTGGTTAACTGAACTTAGTCTTTATTGGTCGTTACAAAAAGGTTGCTATGGTCACGTATAAACATCACCCACTATAAATTGGTTCAATATTATTTCTCTCGTCTGTTACACAGTTTAAAAAGGTAACATGTGCTTGCAATCTTTTGTTCCGTGACTGTACAATGCCTATGTACTTATATTAAATTGTCAGTTTTCTAACTTGAAAGAACAAAAAGTTTGTATGAAACAAAGTTGAACGCTGATATCTCGATTGTCAGTCAAAGTGACGTCTGACAGAAATAAACGAGAACTAGGCCAGTCCCGATATTTCAGAGAAAACATTGTATTGTGAACATAATATTTTTACTCGCGACTGTGTTTGTGTAGTCTTTTCACTGCTCTCAAGTAGACAATTTTCAGGATGAAAAGTTGTCTTTACCACTTTCCAACAGTTTGACTTGCTCTGTGCCAAGAATCAGTTAATTCACAGCTCTTTTTAACCTCTGAGAGAAAAAAGAGGGTTGTTATAATTTCCACGTGGGTATCTGTGTATCTGTGTGTGTACCATAGAGGTAGGAAAGCATAGAGGGAGTATAAAAACGGCTAATAGAACAGTACTCTTCGCACCTGTTACAAATGCCCTTCGTTAAAAAGACTCGTCTATATATGATAGCTTTCGATTGAATTTTAAAAGTGTACTACTTTTTAGGTGTGTCAGTGTGTGACTCTGCATTAGTGTGCGTAAGTTTGCACTCAGTGACGTGCGGTTTATCAATAATATTGGCTACAAGTTGTATTGTACACAGGTGGTACATACGCTTGACATTTGGCTACACGGGATCAATGATGTGTACCAACGGTACCAATAGACTGGACGTTGGAACCGATTAGAATTCGTAGAAAGCTAAATCGGGACGGTTTTTAGATAGGGTTAATAGAAATCCCGCCGTTTAAGAGACGACAGGGGGTTAATTATGACAAGGCTATGCAGTTTATTTTACGACAAGCATAAAGGACGGAGCTATAGCAGCTATATAGCTCTGTCCTTTTCTCTCACCATAAACGGAACTACATAGCGAAGTCATAATAACTCTCCTGTTCTAAAAGAAGAGGTCACCATTGAATACTTATCACGTCAAAGAATGACAAACACTTTTACGTTTACAATGTTTAGAGTCCGACGTGACATGGAAAAAAGTAGCAAGTTGCTAAAGTTTAATACGATGTTGACTGTACAAGAGGGAGCGAAATGTCAATAAGGCGGTTTGCAGAAAACATTTGGGATTCTTTGCAAAAGATCTACGGTATCTTTAAATATTTGCGGTTTCTGTATTGGTTTTTTTAGTGATAAAAAGATCTGAAAAATCTAATAAATGCCTTGTTTGAGCCGTCTTTTTGTTCTGTATAATATTTTTGTTTTATTGTATAGATTGTGTGCTTAAAGGCTTTGCTGGGTTAGCATTAATTAAATGTATGTTATCAATGTTCAGATCTAGCCATAGCCTTTCGAATCGAAGCGCTTGGAAAAGACAGGCACAAGCAAACGAGGAAATGATACCACTTTATTTCTACTTTACTTTATTCGATAGTTGTTAAGGCTATCTCAAAATAATAAAGAAGTTACAGTATAGTGGTACAACCTCTAACAAATCCAACCGCCGTATTAGACCAACTTCTCATACAGTTATAATGTAATTTTCAAGTTAATAACCCTCCTTCTGACGCAGTCGGGTAAACACTACATTGACAGTACTAATTTAAATTAAAGTGAAAGTAACTTTGTCTTTCTGTTGGTTACGATTTCACGGCTAAGCTGCTGAAGCGATTTAAAAGTTGGTATGTTTTAGCTTGAACTCCGAGAAAGGACATACTTACACCCGTATTTATAGTCAAGAAAAGTAATTACTTGAGTAAAAGTAATGACTTAGCAACGATTTTTATATGACTTTTGACACTACTAATACTCAAGTAATTACTTTTTTTCACTATAAATACGGGTGTTAGTGTAGGTAGTTTTTAATTGCGATGAGTGTATATACTTCTATGCAGATGGAGTCGCAGGCGTCAGCTAGATCAGGCTATAGATATCAAATTAATGATACGTACGTATATTTCCTCGCAAACCTTACACAAAAAAACAAATAATGAATAAAATCGTCAAAATACAAACGACTGTAATTTCCTCCGTTTCGTTTCTTTTTATCTTCGAATTCAGTGTAGGCATCTTCTCAAAAGGCAATTTTCATAAACTCAAGAGACGCTACAAAAACAACCCAAAGGAATTCATTATTTCTCGCTCAAGGTGCATTGGATGTTTTGTTTCAAGTACTTTGTCTGAGTTTCGAGTGTTTTATAATACTACACGACGCTTGTGATTTTGTCCGCAAGGGATTTCATTATCATTGTAATATTTCGAAGAGTGAAATGTAAATTTTGTAAAAAAAAGATTGTTTTTATTAGGCAAATATTCACCGACAAATCTTTCTAGGCTATTTATAATGCTAAGTTTCGATATCGCTGCTTAAATGCAAAAGCGCCGCAAAACAAAATCAGATATAGTTTGATTTAAAACTTAAAGTAGCATAACTGTGTTATAGCATCCCAAATTTAAATGCAACACAAACACATTTTGATTAGTGGCCCTTTTGTATTTAAGCAACGATATGTAGATATTTTTTTTGGTAGTGGGTTTGCTCTTAATTTACTCTTGCCCTTGGAGGGCGAAGATTTTGTCGACGATGAAACCAGCTCAACCAGAAGATGCCTATTCACCCTAGTTTTGAGTAGGTTCAAATCGTCCTCGGAAGTCCAGACGCCTGAAATGCATTTCACTCTTTTGTATTACGCATTATGAAGGATGACGCAAACCGTTTCAACCCGGTATGGGTGGTATTACCTCATGGAGCTCTTGAGTACACTCCGCGAAGTGCAGTATGTAGAGTACCGATAAGTCGGCAACTTTCCGGTGGTGGCTAGGCTGTGGAACTTAACCTTTTGGGGGTAGTCATGGTTGAACATTGCATTCCATCAAGTCAAGTGAGGCTTGTTAGTATTAAAAATTCAAATACGTATGCGACGACGAGCGTAGCGGAGAGGAACGTTAGGTAGAATCGCGACTTAAAGATTGTTACTTTATAAAAAAATAAATCATATTTATCAAGTATAACCACACAACGACATATTTGAAAAACGGTACCTTAAAAATGCCCAAATCCATATAACATTATAACATTCAGTTGTTATACGTTAGGTCGAGGAATGTTACGATTTTCCTGTGTAAATTTGTCACCTGGTAATTTGGGAAATAAAATTATGCGATAAGTTTTCTGTGATGTTCGCTGGTGCAGTAGAGAAACATTTCAAATACTGTAGCCGACACAAACTTTAACTTTTACGCTAAGTGAAATACAAAAGCCATCCTTCACAGACCATTGACAGCTGAAAAACACCATTTATTTAAATGTCCGCAATATATTCGTTGTAGTTCACATTTACGCTGTCAATTGTGACGCTGACGTATACCTGGGATGCGGATATTATCCATCAATAGCGTTGAAAAGGTTAAAAAGGAATATTTGCAAAAGTGTTCAATTTGTTGGTTAAATAAACATCAGCAGACGAAAAGTAAAGGAATGAAATGATTATACTCTGTCATTATTCAATTCAACCTTTCTATGAAGACATAGTTGTTGAAAAGAAGCACCGCAAAACACTCAATACTTAGACAGTTTTTTAATGTAACTATTACAGTGCAAGATACAAATAGTGCGAGGTTAAAAAGTATTTCGGTTTTGGGTCAAGTCGGTTAGACACTAGCATTTTGAGTCTGTGAATGACAAACAACAACAACAAAGGACAGAGAAATACGCACAAAAAAAATGTAGTCACGTATGAGAGAGAGGTTCGAACCCGAAAGTCTGTTTCAAAGCTATCGCTTTATATTTACGTACTCGTCATCATCATATTTATCAGCCGAAAGACGACCACTGCTGGACATAGGCCTTCTCCATCGCTTTGTAAAGTACAATTGCAACAATAATATTCAACCTGTAGGTACGCATGATATTCTATTTAAATTAAACGTCAAAGTAATATAAAACATCATGTTTTCCCATTATAACATTTAACGGTCTCGTCTCATCTATTAAGCAAATGCCAAGAGAGCGTGTCGCCGTCATCTTGTGTCATTATCCAGCTTACGATAGCCCGGGAGATCGCTCCAAATTTGACTAGGGGGGATTTAGACAACCATTAAAGGGATCCTGGACTCATCCTTACAAATGAATGCTGTTAAGTTTATGAGCTTCATCGCGTATTCGATAAATGATGTTAAACTTTCAGGGGGGCTGTTATGACGTAGCTATGCAGTTCATTATACGTTAAGCGTAAAGAACAGAGCTATAGCAGTTATATAGCTCTGGCCTTTTTCTCTCAGCGTAATCAGGACTGCAGTGTTTTAATCAAAGTTGTGTACAGGACACGGAATCTTGACAAGCGTTAGTAGATCCAGATTTTTAGGATGTAAAAGATATGACTGCTCATGTGCTTGTAAGATCTATTGCAAGTCAAACATTAATTAATAAAATTACATGCTTAGACTTAAAACGCAAAAATAAGACTGAGAACGTGTTTTTTAACGCATCTATCTTAAAAGACTGTATTTCGAAGAAGAATGAAATAAAGAAAGAAAACAAAGCTACGAAAATGCACAAAAAGAATTGATTTACATTTTTACCGTTGCCAAATTCGTTTCGGTTCGGTGATTATAGCCACTTTTATCACGGTGGATAAATCATCCGTCGCTCTCACATTACGTACTGGGGGTCCAGACAAGACGCACACGCCGTTGTCGTTTTTCTGTTCTATCGTCTTGAAATGTATGGGATCACAAATTGATCACGTGGTTTATCGAAGAGAATAGAAAAGTACCTAGCCAACATTACACTTTTCGTTTTTCGTAAATATTTTGAAACGAACAGAAAAACGCTCAGAGCTGTCACAATGACAAAATCCGTACAAACGGCTAGTCAAGTGGCACTTTTGACGTGCATTCTGTTCTGTATTCTACAGTAAAATGTAGAAAACTATTCTCTCGCCAAAGACTTGCAGAAAAGCGCTCGGCGCTCAAGAGAATAATCAAAATGGCGATTTTTGAATCAGCTGTGCGTGAGTTGTTATTATTCAAGCGGTGATAAATCAAGTTTTTGAATTGTTATTTTCCAAATGATGTATTCTTTGTGACTTTTGTGAGCTGCAAACAATGAAAAGTGTCTAATTAAAGTATCCGAATCGTCGTGGTCGTCCGAATCAAGACCATATTAGAAGTGCCGAAGCTTTCTTGTGAGAAAGATTTCCTACACATGAATTACCTACTCTGCTACAATAATGTAACAGTAAAACAACTTTGGACTCAGGTACCCTGGCTGCAAGAGTACCTACAAAGGGTAGTTCAATTCGAAGTAAAGGTAAGGATGATGTGAATTACGGTAAGCACCTGAATAGGACTCACAAGAATAACAACCTAAATAAACATGTAGCTACTTATTTAATAAATGGTTATTTTTGCAGGTTCCGTGTATTTGACATGGTGTGTGGCCAGGGATATGACCAACGGAAAATGGTTATCATGCAGCACCTAGGTAACTAGTAATGCAAGCACTCAAACAACTAAGACATGGATGTTGTGCCCGCAAACAAAGTCGATTGTTAATTTGCTAAGCATCAGTGAGAGGTAGGTACCTAGGTATATCTTCTTTCAACACTGAATACTTTCTCTGTAAGCGCACTGTTTCCCTTGATATGGTGATGAATGTTATGGTGACGTCATGAAATGAAAATTTATTATGACATACCTACTTAATTAAGGTTAGGGCCTCCTAGAAACCATTTATTATAAATGCATACTTATAAGTATTATGAGGTCCCACATTCCCATTAATTAGTCTCTTATATGATGTGCTTTATATCTTGGTAGGTATAACCCATAGAATTTTAAACTTATGATAAACCTGATCATTGTGCTATTCCATTTACACAAGTTTGAATCTGCTGTTCTAGTTGCACTTTCTAAACTAGGTTCAAGCTACTGCAGGTCATTGATTTTAAAAATGTTACTTAGGTAGGTACTCTTTTATTTTTCCACTAGGTATATCCAAATTTTGGACTCTCTTGTTTGTTATAGAGTAATTTAGTCAGATTGTTGTTTAGAAAATACTGTATACCTACCTAAATAAGTTTATTCAAAGCCATGTCCGTCTAATATAAAAATAAATAAAGCCTCAAGATTAGTTTAGTCGTTCTGGCGTGAATGAGTAACTAACATCCAAATTTTCACATTTATATAATATAAGTGAGACGTAAGATACTATCTACTACAAACCAAGTTCATAAAAGTTCCATCCACCTTTGCTTGGAAAAGTTACCTTCTGAGTTTGCTTGTTTTTTTTACATTACAGGCAATCCAGATTACTCAGGGGCCATGGATAGTGACTATAATGAGGGCGCCGCATCAAGCAGGGAGAATGACAATGATTTGCATGGGGAGTGTTTCAACATTGTTGGAATCAATTATGATATACTTACCTGAAAAAGTGCTCTTAGTTATTATTTTGAATAACATTTTGTTAAAATCTAATTAAAGCTTTAACTCATGAAGCTGTCATGAAAACCAATAACATTTGCATGGCAACAAATGTAATACTTAAGTGAGTTAATGGTGTTTCTTGCGAAATAAAAGACTTAAATTATTGAATATGGATTTAATTTCTTCCTTTTTATTTCTTATGTGCAATAACTAGAATGAACAATGTCTGGGTAAGTAACATAGGTACATATCTATTTACAAGAGCTGCCATAAATGGAAACACATGTGATTGCTGATTGTATAAGTCCTGTCTTCTTAAATGCAGTTTAAACATCAATCCCAATAAGTACCTATTTGAACTAAACACACATGTATCTAGGTTTATACACATGTACCTAGGTTTATTTCACCCATTCAATCCATTTGTGGCAGCTTTAGAGAATCGACCAAATGAACAAATGGAGTCAATACATTAAATAGTTCCATGATTTGTTTTTATATTCAATTTGGCAGTGATTTTGTTACCAAACTATTACAAAGACTTAAAGTATACAGAACTATAATTATACATAACTATAGGCCGTCTAAAATTCCAAACAAGGATGTTAATAGGAGTGCCTACATATAACTGTCCTTGTTTCCAGATTACTTAACTTGAAAATCAATTCATTACAAATATTTGCCCTAACGAGGATCGAATCCGGGGCTGCTAGCTTTGTAGGCAGAGGATCAACTAGGCTAACCGTGTTATCAGCGTCGCTTTCTGGTGATTTCATTGTTGTATCTACTTATATCACATAACGGACCGAACCGGTGCTCAAAATATGATGACGCACCGTAAATTTAGCGACGTATCTTATGCGTCACATCAACACCGGTGCTCAAAATACGCATGTTGGATGCGTCAGATTTTGGTTCAGAGAAATTTGCCCAGGATGTAGCTCTTTACGCGTGCTGACACGCAGACTTGCTCAGGCTTGGAGTCCAGCTTAAGGTGAGGCCAGCAAGGGTGCCCCGCTACCTGCACTAGCTTTGGCAAGTTGGATCTGGATATGAACTCTGTAAAAAGTCAAATATAAGTTGAATTATACAAATTTCCTGAAGATTAACTTTTGTCACAAAAAAAGTATTCTTCAACTTTCGTGCTATGATTATGTCGATACTAGCTTCTGCCCGCGACTTCGTCCGCGTAGATATCGATTTACGTCATTCCCTCGGGAACTTTTAATTTTCTGGGATGAAATGTAGCCTATGTGTGAAGTGTGGACAATGGGGTGTCGACAACTGTGAATAGCCCTGTGTTAATCCAGGGTATAAGTTATTTCCATTCCAAATTAAATCCAAATCCGTCCAGCCATTGCAGCGTGAAGGAGTAACAAACACACACAAACTTTCGCATTCATAATATTAGTAGGATAAGTACCTAATGATTATACCAGGTGGCCCGTGAGTTGATAACAAAAACATATTTTCAATACCAACTATGTGCTTTTGCACTGTAGCTCTTTTTAAAAGTATAATAATAAATACATTATTACTAGAATGATTAAAAACTTAAGTGCTAAAATTATAAGTTTCATACTAAAAAATATTATTTAATAAATATTAAGGGATAATCTCACACAAATTGTCCTTTTGTCCTTTTTTATAGCAGGGAGAAATAGACAATCTCACAGGCCACCTTATGATCTGAGACCCATAAACATTTGAATTCTCAAGGCTATGACTTCAAGACTGCAATCCCAGGCTTGTACTATGGGTACTAGACAATTATAAACTAACTTGTAAAGAGAAATACATACTAATATACATAAAAAATATCAAACATACTCACCTACACACACTAAACTCCATTTAGCACAATGGTGGTCATGTTGCCACTTCATTTTCACTATCAACATATTCATAGCATAACTGCATTACTTATGCGATGACTGATGGCATGTGTTCCAAATTTTACAGGAATGTTAAAATTCAAATGAATAATGTTCAAACTTCAAACATACAATTTTCAATATCTTGCCACACTGTAGCTACTCAGTCTTGTATACAAATATTTTTGGTTGTTGTTAGTAGTTTTTGCATCTGAAAGATAAAAAGCTTATTATTCACTGTTCATAACAATGGCTTATAATTAAAGAGCTTGCTAGTTTTATACAAATCTTGATACAAAATGAAAGTAGGTAAGTGGAAAAGGGGTTCTTTTTGGCTACAAGTTTTTTTTTTTATTAATGCCATATTAATGTATTATGAAATTTCTAGTAACATTCTTACACAAATAGAATTACTTACTCTTTACTATGGATAGGTACTTTTATAGAAAACCTAGCAACTAGCCCGCGTCTTTGTCTTTACTAAGTTTACAATTGTTTATGAAAACGTAATTCCTGAGTGTAGCCTAAGTGCAAAATAAAAATTACAAACCTTCATAAATAAATTAAAAGATTTTAATTTATGCAAACCAACATCCAAACAGATTATGTACAGATGTAGTAGGTAATCATACGCCAAAATGTCTTGCTGGATCTTGCTATTTTAGTCAACTTTTAGTACCCACCAGTAAGCTAATTAACAAACAAGACCATGTTATCCTAGAACGATTGTTTACTACATCTGTAGCAATATTACAAACTAGGTATTTAGAGATTAGAGATAGAGAGTTTAAGCACGTACCTAAAAACATCTAAACCTACGTAGTATGTAGGTTATAGTAATCCTTCTGTAGACACAGTTTTACTTAGCTTGTGATATAACAACAGTAAGTAATTCGTCGCAGTGATTTTCGCCCTGACTAGGCCCTTTTTTGCCCTTATTAGTATCAAAGACCCGCCCGTTACTTTGCTTACTGTCTAAAACATGTTAAACATCAAAACTATAGACGCAAGACGATACTTTAACTAAAAGAAATATAAAAATAATTATTTACAAGCCGAAATTAAACATCATTATAACCTGCAAATAAACTTTTGACAGTTGATGTAAACTTGACACAGCGACACTTGACGTTTCAATTTGCGCGAAGCATAGACAATTTAAGGCTAAATCATCATTATAGCGCACATTGAGAACATCGTAGAATCGACAGCGCGTTTTTCTGTTCTAACTCCTTTTGTCTAACATATTTTGGACGCTAACGCCTAGGCGTTCAATTTTACAGAAAGGAAAACGCCTGGAAGCGTTGGCATCTTGTCTGGACCCCCTGGTCAGAGAGTAGCAGATGTTTTATGTACATCGATAAACACGACCATAATAGACCCGTAGGAATTTGAAAACGTTAAACTCAAAAATATATGCAGTGGTTTTATACTCCTAACTTGGATTAGCACATCAAAATGCAATTACTGCACGGCTGCAGCGTGCGTGTAATGCAGGCATTAGTGGAATGACGTGTAATGGCGTCATTACTGGTACGTGCTAACTTACACGTGCACTCTGTGAAGTTGGTCGTACTAGTGGCATTTATAATATTGGTAATCTACTTAATCTGGTCGTGTATCCAGGTGATATAACTTTACAGTTGGCCTAAGTAAATTGCATTTTACGAATTTAAAAACATCTCATTTAAGATTAATTTATAAAAAAAATGCTAGCATTTTCCATTTTTAGTTCCGAAATAAAAAATCGACGTTTTTGTTAGCTTTCTATGGCAACACTTGGTTTCTTTGTCTACTGGTTTGTTACTAAAATTGTAATTTTCTAGTGTATAATTTTAAAATAAGATCCTTTGCTCATGTTTGTCGGCTAATACTTTCCATAAAGAAAACGTATGTAGCCTAGGACCACACATTAACGGCTGTGGTATTTGCTCGCCTTTTTTTCGGTTTTTTTCAGTCAGTACCAAGTAAATCGGAGAAATACTCGAAAAAGGCCGAATCTTAAGTACCCGAAACTGACGTGTGTGCAAGACTCGATGTATGAATGTGGAAGAAGCGAAAGAAATTTGTCAAGATCGTAGCAAGTGGAAAGAAGTCTCTGCCTACCCCTCTGGGACACAGGCGTGATTTTATGTATGTATGTATGTATTTCCAAGTCTTTTGTTGTTCATCCATCTGGGTTTATCGTTTGAAGCACCAAGCGGTTTCAGACCTTGATCCATACTAAAGCGCCATTTAGGTTGGGTCGAATTTCAGTTATGACAACTGTTTTGCTTGTCCGACATTTCACAAGTCAGTAAATATATTAGTTTTCTGAACTTTCTTTGATTTTTATGTGCAGGTTCAGTAGGTGTATCTTTTTTAATGTTTTGATACGGTAATGTATTCTTTTTAACTTATGAATTTTCAGAGAAACAAAACTTCAGGTATGTTTTCAGGATATCTAAAATTTTCATTGCGTACGATTAGGTTATTGTAACTACAAAAAAAACTGATTCGGTGAGAAATGCTTTTTGATACAATACAAATTTTACGTAATTATAAAGTACCTAATAGGAATAGGTATACGTTTTGTATTAAATACCATTTTTAAAATCAACAACTACATTCCAACCATTAATTTGTATAAGTAGTGTTCTTTTTTTGAAAACGGACCGATATCACAAAAACCGGTCTTAGTACCCTCTTTATTTCCGAACCCTTCCTGACGCTCGAGCAACTTTACTTGTCCACCCGTGATACGTATAAAATACTTTGAATAAACTCTATCTTTCCGCAAATAACTATTTTCCAGGCAAGTAAACATTGAAATGAATTGAAATGGACTTGAGTTTTCTTAGTTTTGTTTTTGCAAACTTTTCATATCATTCGAAATGCAAACGGATTCTTGAAATATTATCTTTTTCATAGTACAGGAGGTTTTTTAAAAGGTTTCCAAATGATAAAACTAGTAAAAACACGCAAGAACGCATATGGTACTGTTTGTAACGTCCCTTCGCAAAACCTTTATTTTGACTGGAGGCTGACCATCTTATTTTGATATCTATATTACAAGTACCTTAATATAATAAAGAGAGAGTACCAATTATGTGACTTAAATGTGGTGATCTCCGGAATTTATACGAAACTTAATTTTAAAAACTAAGTAGGTAGATTCGCTTTTGTGCATCTCTGTTACATTTTTGTCTATTTTATAATTGCTATCTCTTTTGTGTGTATAATAAAGCGTTTACATACATACATTATTAAACCGGCTTGAATTGGAACGGAACCCTGGAAGGTAAATTTTGAATTATTTACGTTAATTTAAAATTTAGTTTTCTTCTAAATAAAATTTAGTTCAATTCTAGTTAGACCTGTTACGGGTTTGCGTTGGTGATTAAATATTAACTAAGGTGCATTTAGGTAATGTTATATTGCATAAAGGAAGATTTCCGTAAGAGATATGATTCAATAAGGACATTCTGAGAACTGACTTTTTGCAAAAGGGTTCTAACTGATGTGTAAAAGGGTTCTTTCGTTGAATCATTTTAAGATATTATTTTTCCGTTTAACGTTTTTTCCGCCTCTCATTAATTATATCATTTTCGTAAAACTTAATTCCAAAGAATAAAGAAAAGACGCTATATTTGATATTAAAACTGAAACTCTTAAAGCTGAAATAAACATTCGGAAAAACGTAACACAAAAGAAAGTAAATGAATCATATTTTTCACACGATTTAGTCCGTTTTCGTATTTTTTGTGTGAATTTCGCGTTAAATCGAGACAATATTGGGGACGTGTCATTCGGAAGCCGACGGCGGGCGCCTGACTTGTCATGGTAGGTGTAAATGTCCTAATAGGAATAGTGAAATGTTAAATGACAATTACCTACATATTTCACAGTATTTATCGTATTTACACATGTTTTGATTATTATTTGTATGGCTTTTCAGTACCCAATAGTACTTATTCATTGCGTTGTTAAAAACACTACTTATTAGCTTTAATATAGGTTAAAACAATTGTTCTTATTTATTTATCTTTAGGCACCATTATCAAATCTTGTGTTAACATCAGTTATGTGTGGTTTTTTTTATAAGACTTAAATAACTTACAAGTGACTTTAAAAAGAACCGAACTCGCGCAACGAGAGTTCTGTACCGCCTGAGTAACATTTGGCCGGTTCTGCACTACAATCAAACCAAAGGAACTATGAACTCCCGTACAGAATGCAGGAAATTAACCAAAAAAAATGGGTATAAAAATCTCTTGATTGATTATGGAGACCGCTCTAATTGTTTGTTTACATGTCCGCCTTACAACACAATAAGTATATGTATAAACTTTTTTGTGATACTTAAGTATGATTTTGTAACTGTCTTATTCAATAAATTTTATTATTATTTATTATTATTATTATTACTATAACACGATAAAATCCGCCGGGAAGCAAAAATTGTCGCAAAAAAAGGAAGATCTTTAGTTATTTAAAATTGTAGATAAAACTAAAAAGATGTATAACCACTAGGCGTGCCGCATATAAAGTGTAGTGTTAGAACTAAAACTAATTACTCCATAAATATTCAAGTGCTCTAGATTTTCCGTTAACTTTAATACAAGTAGAAATTTGCATCAGTCGTATATTCCCTTATGTACTCGAATTATTCAAGATAAAGATTATTTTTAGGTTAAACATGGCTTAATTCTAATCTAAAAAGTAAACAAAGTTGTACACAAATGAATAAACATAAAAAAAAAACAAATGTACCTATATTCTTTCCGTATAACGATGACGCGCCCCTCCACTTGATTCCGCCGCATTCAAGCAATTAAGTACTTGAGCGCGTCTACGTAAATTGAAAACACTTTACATATTTTAAATGACACAATATTCAAGAAAATTATTCATGCAATAAAAGCAAAAGTCAAGGAGATTACTTATAAGAAGGTTGCGCTGCAGTTTAATATTAACTTTTTAAGAGAAGCTTGTAATATTTTACCTAACAACCTACGAGTACCTATGTATACATTTTTGTATTTTCGCTTACGTTTTTAAAACATAAATATGTAGGCTGAGATTTTTTTAGAAACTTTACTATTATACTCACCAACTGCCAAAATTTCATTTATACGTATAGTAAAAATAATAATATGTAAACAGTTGAGAATTAATTGTTTTACATAAGTAATTTCGTGATGTGATTATAGCTATCTGTAAAATTAAAAACACATAACTTCGGTTGTTTTTAAAATAAGCGATAACTATTATTTCAACGTTACGAGAGAAGGATTTCAATGAAACTTTATCTTCATCCAAAAAAAAACCCATCCATTTGCCCTAAGGTTTAGAAAGAAGAGACATTACTTTTCTCATTCCCAATGAAAACCTAACAATGATCCTTTTTCCTGCCTTCCAGTTCATCGATCTTCCGTGCTGAACGTTTTTCTTTCGTTTTTGTTCGTCGTTACTGAATATTCCTGAATAGCTGAATCACTCTCGGAATACATTAGCAAAAGTGTGCAAATAGGTGACAATTGCTACTAATATGCATACACACACAGAGATATTAGTAAGTGTGAAGCATGAAGATCAAATCAAGGGATTCAGGAAAACATGGCCAACATTTTCGTTACTTATTTACGTATAGCAAGGAGATATCATTTTCGTAAAATACCTTTTGATTTTTCAAAATAAATATAGCTACCGGGTTATACAAGTTGTATAATGACCAAATATCGATTTTCGAAATCTGTCAAAATGTATGGACCATTCACATCAACACGAGTATAGCAGGGCTGCTCAACTTTTTTAACAGTCTCGCCAACCGGACGATTCCTATAATAATACTGTCAAGAAATCATTTTCATGTCGACGGATGGAGTCGCGGATAGAGGCTAGTAACAAAATAATTCAGTTGTGTTTTCATACTAAATCTTGGACCAAATTTCTTGACTCATAGGTGATATTTACAACTAGTTTTCAATTTTTCGATGAATTTTACAACCGGCGGCAGGCCGGTGACACTCCGCGCTATCGCCTACAAAATGTGCTGCCCCTTGCAAGGGGCGAATCAGTTGAGTGTCACGCGAGCGCTCGTCTCGACGCGCGCCGCCGTGCGCAGTTTCGCAGTTTTGAACTTATTCGGACCAAAAACCAGTTATCTACTTGCCTTAAACAGCGTTCAGTGTAAGTAAGTAGATCTCCCAGTAATAGTAACTGCCTGCTAAAGCAAGGTCAGCATGTGCTGGTTATTAGGTAAACACAACACAGAAACAAAAACAAATAGTACTTGAGTTTATAACAAACAAAAAGTTTTAAGGTCTATATTGATTTGTTTATTATATTTATTTATTTATTTATTCAATTAGACACACCAATAGTTGTACAAACAAATACAAATACAAAAGGTATGTATAAAGAAAATAGTTAAATAGTTAGTACCAATTACAGGTGTGCAACAGTATTAGCACAGTCGGGATTCAATAAAACAAAAAAATTCGCATTTACAGCAAAATGCCAAAAAATAAATAATTAAATTAACTTGTATTTTGAAGGTTAATACTAGTAAACTACGTCTTATTACATAGATGGAAAGGGAGATCGGAGCAAACAACAAACAAGTCGCGGACAACTTTTGCTAGCCCTCCAGGCATGAACCAATTTTTTTCGTCATTTAAGTAAGAACTACATAAAAAAACTACAAATTATCATAAATTCAATTTGTTTTCTTACAACAGCCACGGAAAGTAAGAGTACAAGTATGTGCCAGCCCTGGGAGGTGGGCGGAGTCAGTAAAGCTCATGACGGGCGAAATAATACAGACTCTCGCGGCGCAGATTTAAGGTGCATTTTGCCTCGTTAGGGGCGCCCCCACTATCGATCGCAAAAATGTAACCAAGGTCACTTCCGTGCGTGCACTTGTATTATTATCGTTCCCGCGTTCTGAATAGGTTTAAATTCGCATGTTTGCTGTCACAGAGAGTCGCTTCTGTACTTGTACTATTATTTATTCTGTGCCGGCGGGCCTATTGTCTAACGTACTCGCAATCACGATACTTTTCATTTTGAAAATCGAAGGCTTGTCTGCATACAAAATAAAAACAATTGTTCCACTTTGAAGCCAACTGCGATTGCGAGTGCGTTAGACAACAGCCCCTCTTGACCCTTAAGGTTATCTCGTCAGAGAATTTTAATGTTGTCGCAGATTTCGTCGATTAAGCAGCTCGTCTAAAACGGTAAGTATCTAACTGCCTGCCTACAGGTGTGATAGTGTAAATTATTCAGTGAGTATTTCGTTAACGAGTCAAAAAATCAGTAAATTATGGCCGTTACAACCCAGAATAGGACATAGTGCGTAAGTAAGCTCTTTTAAGCATGCTAGAGATTCGAACGGACACTGCAAAAGACGTACTACCCGCAAATTACTATTTTTTCCTAGAAAGTCAGGCAAGTTCCGGAGTTTTACATTGCAGCATAGCATTATCTGATGAAAATAAAGTCCACTAACAAGTTCTTTGCAATAAAAAAGGGATTTTTACGCTCTAGCTTGCCTTTGAAGGCTTAAATTTTCTTGGAGATGAAAAGTTTGCGTTGACCATTTTATTATAGATTGGTAATGGAAAGGATTTATTTTTTATTGCCTAAGATGGCTTCTTTAATGGAGAAGTAAAATTGCTTTAGGGCGAGCTTAATGGGTTTTTTTTCATTTTAGTTTGAAAAGAATAACGAATATAGGTACGGAGTTTCTTGTAGAAATGAGAATATTTTTATCCCTTGACTGAAAAATGTTGATTAGTTAATGATTTGTTGAATTCATGATCTCATATAAACCATGGGCATTAGTTTTATAGCATTGAATTAAATGAGCACACAGACCAATGGGATGGTAAAGTCAGGTGGGGTAAGATCGTCAACGCATACTTACGCCTTTATTCCCAGAGTGCAACGGGGTAAGTGTGACAAACCATATATTTTTTAGGAGATATTGTTGGTTTGACGGACTGGCCCCGTAAACGCACTTGCCCCAAATGGGGTAAAAGCATAAACGGGGTAAGTGCGACAAACCATATATTTATTAGAAGAAATTGTTGGTTTGACGTACTGGCCCCGTAGACGCACTTGCCCCACCAGGGGTAAAAGCATCAACGGGGTAAGTGCGAAAAACCATAATATATTTTTAGGAGATAATTATTGTTGATTTGACGGACTTGCCCCGTAGATGCACTTGCTCCACCTTACCTTAAGTGGGATCTGTGACCCACGGATATTTGTAACCCTGAGGACTATCGATAAAAAGCCTCATTATATGGGTATAGCGTAGAGGCATATCAGTATTTAGTAAAATCAGATTTTACAAGTAAATTTTTATACAGGTGAATAGTTTTCTTTTATACCTATAGTTATTCAAACAATAAATCCTCCACCTTCTAGTTACAAATTATTTTCGTTTGTTTTCCCAATTCCATTAGGTTTCATGTTTGATTAGGGTTCTGATGGCCCCTAATGTTAGTTTAGGTATTCATTTGAATTATTGCTCGACCGAAAGTCCTTGAGACTTGCTGATACATCCAACGCTAGTTTCTCTACGCGTACTTTTATTTTTCTTGAGTTCCATTTTATGAGACGAACGTGCTAGGTATGTTGATGTGTCTGTTCAGATATTTATATTTGAAGCTAACCGTGGACAAAAATATCAGTGCTAGTAGATGTCTATTTAGCTAATGTGACGACAGTGATAAGTGAATTTATTTAGATATTCGTTGCACAGCTCTGACGCAGCTCTGCTTTTAAATACTTTACGTGTGAAAAAAACAAAATATGAACCGCTTCCAAAAAAAAAAAAATTGATGGTTAATTTTTTTTTCGGAGCCATTTTGTAGTAGGTCTGATGGCGATTGCCGATTCGCGGTCCACTCAAGAATACGATAACTCCAGCGATTATCGGTTCAGCGGCACAAATGACCGGTCCACTGCCACTTCAAGCTGCTAATTCGATGGGTTACGTCGATACCCTCATTCCGGATCCGATCCTTCAGATAAACTCCCAACATAGCTCTCTCCGTAGATGAAAATTTACCCTATTGTATGTATACCTACGTAAAAAATAATCGGCCGTCTTCGAGTAATCGAGGAACATAAATAAAAAAACAACGATTCCGACGAACTGCGAACCTATTTTTGGTAAGTCGGTTAAAAACAAAATACCATTTCACGACCTGTAAGCGAACTACGAAGGCAAATAAATCCATTGTGATTTATTCTCATGTTGAACTAGACCCACAGTAAATAAATAATGTGTATTCAATATTGTTGGTATTAGAAAATGGGTCGAGTTAAGCCTGTGAACGTAATTTGGTCCCTCTTCGGGTATTTAAGGACTACACCTCAGTTGATACGAGACACCTTGCAGCAGCCCGTGACGTGATAGGCTATTAAACTGAAACAAAAGAGGACAGATTTCAAACAGTATGATGACATTCTGTAGTACAAATAAATACATGATTATCGTCTTCCTTCCCTTGCAAATTATAACCTCTATTAGTTTAGCATAGTGGTAAACTAATAGGGAATGCCTTAAGTCATCCTATTATTTAGTTCGTTTTTTGTAGTAACGTTGTTTATTTTATAGTAGACTTCAAGGAAGTACTAACTCTGCATTTATTTTCACACATAAATAGTACTCTAAATTTAATAAATCTTATCCATCTTGTGCTTTTGTCAACGTATTGCATCCATCGTCCGCCCATTACTTATCACAATGCAAGTTTCGAGTGATTCATATATTTAATATAGTGAAATACAAAATTCGTATAACGTGCTTGCCAACAAAAATAGTTATCAAGAATATTATATCACGACAATTATGTCAGAATGGGACCCACATATTTCAAATACCTTACTAGTAGCGTATTTCCGTTTATACCTAAATGACGCATTAATTACAACTTTTGCTAAGACGTTAATTTTAAAGGCCACACATAATCATTTAATGATGATTAAGTCGTTCCTTAGTGATGATTTTTCATACACAAAGATCGGAAAGTAAATCATTTAATTTCTCTGAGTACCGCGGTAAAAGGACGTGACTCACTGTTTTTAAGAAATACACTGTATTTCAACCAATTTCAAGGAGGACCCTTTTCCCATCCACTTCATTTTACTTGGAACCACGTGAATTTTGGTTCAGTTGCAAAATTACGTGCCCGGTGTTTTAAAGACCTAGTTAAGTAACATATGTGTGATTGAACCTAAGTTTTTAATTACCTACGTTCTTAAGAAGCATAATAAAAAGAAGACCCTTATACTTGCAATGTTACGCAGTGTAAGGAAAACACCACAGGAAATTACTAGCATCGAGGCATTCCAGTTTTGTCCTCAAGGTTGGCAACGCTGCTGTCTTAGAATTGTGGTCTTGAGATTGTAATCAGATGTATAATGTCAGATGGCCTGTTTGATTCTTTGCCCTTACCATCAAAAACTACTGGAAGAGATTCCATAGTGGGATAATTTGGCCTCTGCTTATTTACTGTATCGATGTAAAATAATGTTTTGTATGGGTTGTGGGCGAAAAGAGTCAGCAAATATACAAACACAGTACCTACTGTGAATCCCTAATCAAAACTAGAATTACTTAAAACATGCATTTTGAAGACTTAAAACTGGATGAGGGTCGAACAAGTAGCTAATGGTTTAAAGATATGTGATTTTTAAAAAACTTCGCCGCTGAATTCGTCAACATAATATATGTACTCGTACAAATACCAGTACAAAAAGAGTAATAAATTATATTGCAAATTGAGCAGTCGCATGTAGTAGCTTAACTTTTAATTTGGCCTGCAGATAAAGATTTCAATATTATGCTCAATTGAATTTCCTTTAAAAACTCTTTGCTTCCTTACGTTTATATTTATAACTAGCTAAAGTAGGTAATAAAGTATAATTTGCACAGTCGTATTATTACACCTACTCAATTTTATATTAAAACTACAAAAAAACTTTTATCTTTATTAATGCCAAATTTTAAATGTCTTCATTACGCATTCACGTTAACTTTGACTCATATTATTATCTAATATCTAAAGATACTCCCTCATAAATTACCGTCGCAATATACTCCTAGCAAGCCGTTAATAATCCTCTCAAATTTCTCTTCAACACCTTGAATAATTAGGAATTAATTACCCTGTGCCCGACTAATCACCGTAATGGAGGACGCTCCCGATCGGGGATAGTATTAATATAAGATATATAATATTGTTAATGAAGAGGGCCTCTTTTTAGTATTGGTTTAAGATGCTGAGAGGCCAAGGCTGTAGATTATAAAGAGCTGCTTAAAACGCGAAGCTGTCAAAAAAAAAAACATACACGTTTTGCTCTGGTTGATAACGATCTGCACCCCCTAAATCATGTTGAAGTTGTTATGAAAATGTAGGTCTGTACATTTCTGTTTTTTGTTTTTTTTATTTGTTTTATTCTGAAATATTTTCTTCGAATGGAAAACGTAAAAACATAGTCTTTCATTATATCTACTTACAACATAATAAAAAATCGTAATTCGTTTCTGGGGAGAGAAAGGTTATCGTATATTTTGTATGGAAATGTTTAGCCTCACTTATAATCCTCATAAGATGCCCCTATACTTACTAGTTACTTTACAACCTATTTTCTCAGAACATGTTAAAAAAACTCATAAGGTTACTATACATTTCTTTTTGAGGTTACTATATTTATAAATAAATAATGCTGTTGCCTGCAATTTCGTCCAATAGAGTTGACTATCCTTTTTTCTTAAAAAAACTATTCAAAGATTAAATATCGAAATACTTAACTTCATCTTATTTTGTATTAAATACTCACATAATTTGATTAACATTACACTTCATTACGTCGGTTCGTTACTCGCAAAATTGAATTTTTACTGTACCTTCCTCTTCATCTGAGTTCTACGAGTACAACAATTCTTTTACTTTCCAAGGCTGTCCGACTGTGGAACTCTCCCTGTGGAGTTGCAGCGGGTTATATCTTTGCCTATGTTTAAGAAACTTCTTCATGACCTTTTTTTGTCACAGTCATAATTGTATTATCTCAGTTCATTTGCGCCGTGTTGCTGCCTTTTAATTTTTTATTATGTGTAAGTATGTATTGATATTTTATATTTATTTATGTATCTGTTAATTTAAACGAGCCATTTATGTATTTTATTTATTAGTATTTGCACTTATATAAAGGCGTGTAGTACTGTTAGGCGATGGGCTTGCAACCTGTCACTAATACACTTGTAAACATCTTCGCCAAAGTGTGCAAAATGTGGTTACAGAATTATCAAAAAGTTTTTATAGTTGTTGGAAATTCTGTAGCTCTGCCTACCCCACTCTGGGAATAAAGGCGTGAGTTTATGTATGTATGTATGTATGTATTTGCACTTACTTATCGATTTATTTGTTTAGTAAGAGTATATTTATTACATTTTCCAGATTTTTTTGTACTCACATCTAATAACTAACATACTTTCTTGTTATTGGTCTTTCTATATCCCCACTAAGATTGTTTGCTGCCGTCCTATCAAAGAAGGCGGGTAACTGCGATGTACTAGTCAAAGCATTCTATACTCTATTGGTAACCTTTTAACATTATATTACCATACAACATGACATTATGCAGTTAGCCGCTTTCTTTAGTAAGACAGCAGTTTGGGTGAGATCGCCAATGAGCGATAAGCCCGCCTGTTGTTTACCTGCGTTATTTTTAAATGTACTGTTTCTTCGTATTTTTTAGTTTGGTGTACAATAAACTATTTTGTATTGTATTATTATGCAGCTCGCGCGGTGAGTTATCGTCCCACGTATCAGAAGGTCACGGGCGTATATTTCTAGACGATATTTCTAAAGGTCATCTCGTTATGGATATAGAATGTTTGCCATTTCGTTGTTTACGGACGCTGGTCTCGGGTTCGTTATATAAGTTGTTAACAGTGGATACATACGATCTCATTACGCTGTTGTCGGTCTTGTTTTACAGGATAACCTTTGCCTTTATTGTTAGAAATGTGATTGATACGGCAATACGAAGGCGTCATTGTTAGCTGAGAAATATTAGGTTGTGGGTTTTCATTTTTAGTTTCATTATTACTAAGCCTTCGCTATCTGTCCGCCCGTCGGTCTGTCACCGAAGTTATAGGTAGACATTTTTTTTTTGAGAGTGCGTGTAATATTAAATTTAAAAAAAGCTAGTAGTTTTTTTGCTCCATCTTTAGATTATACGGTGGTACGAAACCTTTCGTGTGACTCCGACTAACACTTGGCCAATTTTTAGTTTACTAGCTTAATTGTTGTTTGATTCGATTGATTACATTAGGTAATTAACTGAAAAAGTCGACTTTAAAATAAAATGCATGCATGACTCGATGTATGAATGTGGAAGAAGAGAAGAGATTTGTCAGGATCGTAGGAGGAAAGAAGTGGTCTCGCCTACTCCCTTTAGGAAACGGCCTGATTTAATGTAAGTATGTATGTAAAAAAAATTAACATTATCACTTTACGAAATTATGTTGGAATTGAGGAACAAATAACAAATAAAATGAGTCTTGAGAACACATTTTAAGGCAAATGGTATATAAACTCGGACGTACTTTAAACAGCTATTCCACTACAAAGTTCTGCTACTAAAATCGGGATCAAGTTATATTACCTTTGTATGCTCCCCTTCGTACGATACAAAGTTATGATATAGGTTTCTAGGTGTAGGTTTTACTACTTTTACTAAACGGAAAGCTTTTCTTAAATTATCTTGTCGATTTAATAACTTTAAAAGATCTTGTACGAACGATAAGTCCAATTTAAAACTTTGATAGTTAAATTAAGTACCTACTTAATTTAATGTAAAAAGTTAAACCACGCTTATACTTAAAAATAAGTTTTTCTCTTAGTTGAAATTTGAAACACGAAACGAAATTATTATTAAAAAGTGAACATTTTTTAATTATTTTAATCACAAAAATTACATTATTGTTGAATCTTACCCTTTAACCTATCTCCAATCTGCAGTGTTCACATTGTTGTGTTTTTCATCAGGAAAATCATGTCCTCAAGGTTGGCAACGCATATATATACAGTCTCGAGATCTTCATTAATCTTCGTAAGATTAAAACAATCTATTAGCCTCAGAGTCCACTGAAGTGGAACTTTACTGAATAAAGACAATGTTCACAACAGAAAAACAATGCTGTTATTACTGTTTTATCAAACGCAACAAATAAGTTTAGCATTGTTTTTCTGCTGTAAACATTGTTAATATTCAGAAACTTTATGATGGTGCATTGTCTCAGGATTGACTTCCTATCAGCCGGGCAATATTATATCATCAGGTGGCAGGTGTGCTCGTTTCCCTTCCTTCCATACGCCACACTATACTATATACATAGCATACACAACTTTATCTACATGCATATCACAAGTTTTCTACAATATGTCAGAAACCTGTATCTGTCATTACCCTGTATCTTAATTAAACTGTATCTCAATGTTCACATTAAAGTACCTATAGGTCACCAATACTTTAAACTGAACATCAAGATGCAACTAAAGCGATAACCGATACTTTAATGAAATGTAACACTTTAATGTTAACATTAAAGCACAACCACAGATAGGTGCAGGTTACTTAATAAAGGGCATTTGCTTGTCGTTTTTGAAATGAAATTATGATATGGACGTAGATAAAGTAACATGTTAGGTAGGTACTACACTTTTAAGATAAGAAAAACGTTCGTCAAAGATACCTACTAAACGTAACATATAAATATTTATGCCGCACTCACCTACGAAAACTCTCTAAGATAGACGGGCTACTAACGGCCTGCCGCCTACCAATTTCGCAGAACAAACAAAGTCGGGGGAGGTAAACTGACAAATTACTTACTCGCCTTCCTTCCTACCCGCAAGAAAAACAGTCGTCAGGCGTTAAAAGGCCATCGATTTTTTTGTACAAGTTGTGGAATTCGGCACGATTCAGATAGGCTGTAAATCAGTGGTTTCCCACCTTTTTCTGAGCTGGGACTTGTGTTTTTATTATTGGGACATCAAAATACGGTCCTACCAGTGTGTTTGAGGTTTAACTAAATAATTTCTAATTTGCTTGCTTTTCTTCTTTGGTTTAGCCTACTGCTGGGCGGTATTCTACATTGACTTAACACGTCGTTCATTCAATACAAAACGGACACAATCCGAAATGAGTCAGTGTTGCATTTTAAATTTGGAAGCAGTTGGAATACGATTTTTAATGAAAAAGCAAATTATTTTGGAATGTGTCCGTTTTGTATTCAATGAGCGACCTGTTGTTATCGTATTGTGAGTATAATTATAAAGGTACCTAATCTCTTAATTGCACATTAAACCCAGTACAAATAAGTACGTACACAAACTTAAGATTAACGTGTGCAATGGCAAACCTAATTCCTTTAAGGTATCTCTTCTAGTTAACTTGACTATGATTAAGGAAACCGTACGAGGATAGCCAAATTTTTAAGATGTGTACAAAAAGTAAATGAACCAATAATTCTATATACAGGGTGTCTCATTCAAATCGGTCAGTATGGGAAAGTCTGAAACTATAAGACATACGAAGATTTGTTCTTAGGAACCATGTCACCGATTTTGATAAAAAGAAAAACTGCATTCATACATTTGAAAAAAAAACTGTACGCAGCTAGGGAATCGAACCTGGTTGTTTTGAAAAAATAAACTTACACTGTTTCTATTCAGATATCGATTGTGTAGGTCTTAAGCATTAAATGTTTCTAAGAAACATGATGTCTAAAATCCAGAAAATGCATTGTTTTCACATAATTTTAATTTATTTTAATAGATGTTTGAAGTGTCCACCGTTACAATATTTAACAAGTTCAGGCATGTAAAATTGTTTTTACCTAAACGTGTTGAATATTGTATTGAAAAAAAACGTGGTCACTTCGAACACCTACTATGATAAATTAAAGTATGTGAAAATAATGCATTTTATTAATTTTAAACATCATGTTTCTTAAAAACATTTACTGCTTAAGACCTACACAATCGATATCTGAATAGAAATAGTGTAAGTTTATTTTTTCAAAACAACCATGTTCGATTCCCTAGCTGGGTACAGTTTTTTTTTCAAATGTATGAATGCAGTTTTTCTTTTTATCAAAATCGGTGACATGGTTCCTAAGAACAAATCTTCGTATGTCTTATATTTTCAGACTTTCCCATACTGACCGATTTGAATGAGACACCCTGTATACCAACGTTGTATCGTCAACTTTATGATAGATGTTATCTAATAGATCGTAACAGTGGCTGAGTTACAATATTGCGATAGAAATACTTGTTGAGACAAAGTAAAATAAAGTAATCCCTAACCCCGCTCCGTTTGGAGGCAGAACAGTGGACAGTAGAGTAGTACTGCACAAAACATCACTGTACCGTTTCGGCGTGTGCGTTCACACAGTAGCAGTAATCTGCTGTCCATCGCGCTGCCTTCATGAGAAACCGGCATATCAGACTACAGACAGCCTCCAAGAATCTAAACTAACGTGCGCAAGGCGCGCTCGACGTGACCGCATGCGCCTTCTATTGGTTAATATTGGCACAGCTCCGCTCCGCTCATCTCCGCCTCAGTGGAGCCGCACCCTAATCGTCATTGGCTTAAAATTTGGAAGAAATGTTCCTTGGGTATGTAGAACAATAGAGAGTGCAGCTAAAAACTAATTCTAAGCGTCACTAATTCGTGGGCTTCCTCCAGCAATACATTATTATATTCATGGGCGTTTTCTACTTTAGAAAACCAACATAAAAACTATTTTACTGAAATTCCAGTCAAAATAAATCAAGATTTCAGCATCGCTCGACACTCATCCTCATCTATACCCCTTCGCTCGGGTTGCGGTTGCGACCCTTTAGCTATTTGTAGAAACATTTTGGCAACGCGTCCCCGATACCGATTGGGTCAATATGAGCTTACATCGGTTCACGCATTATCCTGAGGGATCGGTGACGGAGTAACGTGTCTATAATTATCTCCATCGATATAAAGTGGTTTGGGTTGATGTAGGTAAGTTTCGGTTTGTTGGGTCAAATGACGTGACCTTTATGATTATGACGCATGTTTGCCTTTTGGGAAAACTTAACTTGGGTATATTTGTCAAATATGTAAACGTTCTGATAGTTTAATTTTACATTGTAAATTGACAGGCGAGCTTCATAAAAAATAAAAAAAGACATCAGACAAGGTCATCGATTTTCAATCTATTTTAGCCATTTTGAATCACCAATTATTTTACAAATTTACATTATAACCCCAACCCAAATTTTTCTCATGTTGGAATCCTTGCAGAGGGATTACGGAGCCCTAGGGCTCCGCGGAGCACACTTCGAGATTAGCTAGACTAGGTGATAGATAACAACTATAGCAAGATTTTACGTTACCAAAACTTATTCATTTAACGTGATATCTCGTACAGGGATCTATTATTCGGTAAAACCTTACTATTTTGCAGATGTTATCGTATCGTTAACGTTATGATAGCCTCATTTACGTTACAGTACTTGGTCGGGTTGAAAACAATACATGTCAAAAGAGCTACATGATGTATGTGTGTGTGAGTGACTGCGTACGCCACCCTACTGTCATGGCTATACAATAAACAGTGTATTACTCGTTACTGGCGGGCTGTATTTATGTTATACTTATAAACAACAATTTTTGATTTCTGAGTTTGATAATGCATTTTTCATCTTTTTTTTACTTATTTACTTAAATGTGCTTTTGGTTTGTATTTCTCTCTCACTCACCCTTGATAAGAGTGTGTGTCAGCCATTGACAAACAAGTACAAACAATAAACACCTTTTAAGATCTACCGCACCGTACGAGTATGTTCTTTAGTTCTTAATATCCGTTGCACGAGAGCAAATGTAAGATGACACAAAATCTCGAAAAAAAATGGGTTTAATTGATTCACATTTTTTTACGGAATCATTGTTATAATAAGATCGAGACACAATGACAATTTAGGTATCCCTTATCAAGATATAAAAAGTTTAAGGTACCTAGTACAATAACTGTCTATATCAATGTGCAAAATGTGGTTACCGAATAAAATTATGAACTGAGGATGAAGGAAAGTCTGGGAATGAAGGCATGACAGTCATTTGACATCTTTGAGATAATACTTCGTGTACCCCATGTGTGTTTAGTCATAATAAAAACATAACATAACATAATAACTCCAATGATTCCGGGATGCGTGCGTTGTCCGCACCTAACCAACCGACCTGCTACGGTATATTATTTTCACTTTATATCATTACCTTTGATGTGAAGCACTAGACGGTAGAATGCGTTACGGAAACGGATGCAAACCACTCGCATTTAAAACAATATGACAACACCGACGTTGCCTAAATTATAACACACCTAATAATCACCGGTGCTTTATTCTTGGCTGTAAAATCCAATTCGTAGTTGACCTTTAATGGTATATAAAAGATTTCAAAACAATGACAATACGATATGAAGTCAAAAACGATATGGTTTTTATCGAGTTGAATGAGACCCAGGTGCTTGTTGAAACCATATAGCTTTTGACATATTGTTATCAAATTGTCAACATTAAGATAGGTATTATTTACTTGACATAATGGCGTTCGAGTTAAAAACAATGTGATATCATGAATAAAGCAATAAGGTTTTACCGACTAGAATAGAGACCCAATACTTATTTTAAAATAAAAGTTTTATCCAATGTTTATATTACTTTTTCATTTTGCTCTATTAAGGTAAACAAACAGCTTAAATTGTAATTTGCAAACACAACTTAGTATTTCATAAGACAGCAAAGTTTTCACCAATGTATGTTACACTTTAAGGAATTAACTTCACAAAGCTCTTCACAAATGTTACAACATGCACTTAAAACAGTAACACTACAGACAAAATGAGACCCTGAATTAGACTACTTTGTCAAGAATATTTTCTACACTTTAAGCAATCTACGTTTTAAGCATTTAATATTTGGGAGATTAATTCCATTTCTTTTTAGCCTATGTTACTTCTATTATTGCGATCGTATTGTTGACGTTATTGACAAGTAAAGCTTAGTGAATGAGAGCGGTCATAACCGCGGCAATATGATAACGATTAATAAGCTGGATAGTCTAAAATACAACGTTGAGTGAAATGAGCCTCTATCCCATTCCTTGTAAAACTGTATCGCAATCGATATAACCATATATCTTGGAGTGAAGTTAAGAAGAGCTACGTTAATGAACACAATTACAATAAAGATATGTTTTTATAGCATAGGGACAGCAAACGAGCACACAAGCCACGTGATAGTAAGATGAATTGCATTCTCAAAATTAAAATCATGAGACTGCAAATGAGTTGCTAACCCGAGAACTGAGATGGAATGCATCTATGCAAATAATTTACACTTGGTGTCTTTTCTTTATCTCATGGTTTAAAAACATTAGATTTGAGGGCAGGTTTTTTTTTTCGAAGATAGGATGATGATATTAAAAAGGAGGCAGGAATCTTGGACGAGGAAAGCAAAAGATAGATCGTTGTGGAGAACACTTGGGGAGGTTATAATAGTAAGTAAATAAGAATAATAAATTATAATGTCGAGCAACGAGGCTCATAATTAAAAATACCTTATAGACATACATAACAATTAGAGACGGGCCGACTAGTCGACGACTAGTCGGGAATGCCGACTATTCGGCATCATTTCTAGTCGGTGATTAGTCGGCGACTAGTCGGCAAAAAATGACGAATATTCGGCCGTTTATTGCCTATAGGAAATATAAATTAAACTATTTTTTAATCTATGAAATTTAATATTCTTATGAATAATATCGTCAAAAAAAATCCACACACGTGATTTTATTTTCGACATAGTGATAAAAAGCAGTAGGTAGTTCGTTTTAATACTATAATTAGAGATTTGATCGTTTTTTTTGGTCGAGCAACACGCCGGTACAGAAAAAACGTAATCAAAACTGGTCAAATCATGAACGCATGGTAGGGGTAGGCGAAACAAACGTTTCCGCGTTCACCCGAACATAGGAAAAACCTACGATCGGCATTGCCGACTAGTCGTCCGATTAATCGGCAAATTGAAAACCGATTAGTCGGCCGACTGGCTAGTCGGCAAAATCCCTAGTCGGCCCATCTCTAATAACAATATAAAACTTAAAACTAACTCCGAGGTGACTTAACAGCGTGGCCGTATTTGGCAAAATTTGAAAAAAATTACGTTATGCTGGCAACCAAGACAATCAAAAAACTGGTGTCAAATGTGAAGGTATTAATTTACAATTTACAGATGTAAACCAATTTCTAAGTAATAATAAGATCAAAATGTACATTAAGAAATTGTTAATAAAGTCTATTGTTAATATTATCATACTGTTTTTAACATGACCACCGTGATGAGGCTGGTACAGGGGTTAAAAAGAGTTTTATTGTTGTTGAACGTGCGCCGCTGAATGGTTCGTTACGTAAGAACATTTTTGCGTCGCGTTTTATTGTAGCTTTCACAATATGAATAAAAAAATACACGTTCGACTTATGATACGTGGCTTTTGGGTGTACCCCATTACGTGGAATCTAATACAAATTTACGGGAATTTGTCATACGACTTGTTTTACATTACGTAACTAAGGAAGTTTTTTTTTCGTGTATTAAATTCACGGTGTACATAATAAGTGAATGAAACAGCGCAATATATTTCTATTACTAAACCGTTAAATTGATATAATTTACTTAAGGTGAAGATTCAAAAGTAACAGTTGGCTAACTAAAATATTAATTACTTATATTTTCATTGTTGCCAGGTGAGTATTAAATTCCGCAGCCACCTATTAAACCTTTAAAACTGAAGATATCAAGTTTAAGTCGGCTTTTATCTGAATGCGGAGTACCAAAGTGTTTCTACCAAAATATTCAATAAGTGTCGCTGTTTTATTAAATTCACGCTTCGCTACATTCTTATTTCTCTGCAACCACGGTTCAGTGAACTCTTAAAACCGCTGCATTTCTATCTCAAAAGCTTCGACATTTTTACTGCAAGATGATTTGATTTAGTCTGTCTTCGGGTATGCCAAGAAATCGATGCACGATCCTTTGAGGTTTCTGTAGCTTCATTGCTAACTCTTAGAAATTGAGGACATCCTTGTAAAATCGTCTGTCGGTCAGTCTATGTACAGTCACAACCCGCGAATGTTACGCCACTTCTTAATTTAGCCGTGTACTACACTCGGGTAATATGTCAAGTCTGCTGTCAACCCAAAATGCATTAAGTACATAGTTAAATTAGGAAGAGTGGTAAACGGTTTAACATTCTTGGGTTGTGACTGTACCTATATGACGTCAAAACCATTTTACTGATAGGTGTGGTTGTAAATCATGTACAGAATACATCACATATTGGTTAATTTGGTGAGATTTGAGCTCTGACAGAAACTTGAAAATGATATGTCATTATTCAGCTATTTTATTTAGACCAAGTTGCATTCTACAATTTTGGAACAATTTGGATTGACATTAAATGTTACACCCGTTATTTATAGTCAAGAAAAGTCAAAAATCATATAAAAATCGTTACTTTAGTCATTACTTGTACTCAAGTAATTACTTTTCTTGACTATAAATACGGGTGTTAGACTTTCGCCCATTTCAAAACCAACCAACCTAAACAGGTGTTCAAATAAAAAATAACAAACGCGTTTTTTTAGTGTTGAGCAAAAAATACTGACCACTACTTCGCATTTTATCACCAGAAACGCTGATATGAATAAATATTTATTTAAGTCATGGTTGCACTCGAGCTCCTAGCACTCCGGTTTTGTTAAAATTAAACTTAAAATTCTGCGCCAAGAGTAAATTCATAAATTGTGTATTTTATTAAACCAACATTATTAAACAAATAATTCCTGAATTGCGCTCAGCAAACAGACGTTGTATATTAAAAAAAAAACTCTCATCGCAGCCAGCTGCAATCTGTGACAGTGCCAAAAATCAGAAGCTATGCAGCCATTTTGCAGCGGTACCTATTTTAATATAAGACTCAGAGTTTACAGTTAATAACTTTCGTAGGCACCTTGGGTAGGTTTTCTGTATGTATGTATGTATGTATGTATGTATGTATGTATGTATGTATGTATGTATGTATGTATGTATGTATGTATGTATGTATGTATGTATGTATGTATGTATGTATGTAAACACTTTATTGTATAAACAAGAGATAACAATAATAAAATAGACAAAAATATAATAGGGATGTACAAAGGCGAACTTATCCCTTTAAGGGATCTCTTCTAGTTAACCTTTGAGCGATTGAGAAATAATTTACTAAGAGACTCTTGAGTAAACAACTAATTGCAGTTTCTGTGACGTGTTAAAAAAGATCCGGTTATTCTAATGAATATATAAATTAATATGAAACTAGAAAGTGTATGCACATCTTATGCTTCTGTCAGGTGCAGCAGAGTGTCTGGTCTCCCTTGATGCGACACTTCATCCGATTTAATTTTTATTACAAGTCTAATGAGAATATAAAATTTTTACGACCGGTAATTCTTTTGTCGAAAAAATATGATTGTATTTAACTAACAAAAGGGTTTCAAATGGTTTGAAATGGTTGTAAATATACACAACCAGTGCAGCTGACTTTGCTAGCGAATTTGGCACATACTGCGTAGTATCTCAATTTAAATCAGCTCCAGCGTTTTGCAATATATTACGCGTTATTGAGACTAAAACAGACCGTTAAATACCAAAACCAACAAGTAAAATGCCTTTTTTTACAGACAAGTGTTTTGAACGTTTTATACTGTTAGACGTAAAATTTTGAATTACTAGTTATGACATGGAGGTGTTCAAAAGAGCACATGCAACAATGAACCGACAACTCTTTCTCAGTGGCCTCTATTCATCGGCGGTGCTGATAACTTACCATCATTAAACCCACATCGCTCACCAGATCTCTAAAAAAAAGTGACTATACTCGTACGTCAGTTTTAAGTTAAAATTCGGTTTCTTTTGCTCATCTTTATTCTAGAATTCTTTTAGAAAAATGACCAGCAAAATTCTATGGTTTTATTCTTGACCTTTGATATTTTTAAACTTCTTTAGAAAATAGTATATTCTTGATTAATACGCTAACATCCAAGACTATCAATTAAGACGGTTTCAAGGCTTTCAACAAACTTGGGTGAAAACTTGAACCCAACTCCGGATTAATTGCATCACTTCAAAGAAAATTGCGGAATTCTCTGAAAGAACATCACTTACATGAGTATAAGCGCTCGCAAATAATTCCGACAAAGAGGCACTCAACTTATTTCCAAGAAATAAATTACATGGAAGAAAAGTAAATTGAACATCAGAAGTTCGTGCGATATGAGGGGAGTAGCGTTTGATTCATTCTTGCATGAAAACTGCAGTTTCTATTCCACATATTTCTGCGTCTATATAATCTATAAGTAACAAGAAGTAGCAATCACTCGCTTACTCTAACTCTCACTCGTAAATCTTGATAATTATAATAGGTTATATATTTAGAAAGCAGGTATTAGTGTACGTGTTTGCAAAATTGAAGCTTCTTGCTAGGTAACCATTTCCACCAATTCGATAGTCTATTAATAATTGACTCCTAATTTTTGCTCGCAACTTCGTCCTTATCGTTATTGTTTAACTTTATTTCTACATTCATGATCTACGAGTATTGCTGTATATCTGTGTGCCTGCATGAATCATCGTACCATCAAGGACTTTAAATGTTTGTCCACCATAGAACCATGTCATAATGACAGTGTCAAATGACGAAATAGAAATTACATAGGAATAAATCGTTGGTTTTATGCGACAAGGTTCCATAGTGGTTCATTTAAAGTCCGTGGCTTCCCTCGGCTAAACCGATATGTACTATTTTGCTATAAATTGTTAATAAGGATGGTTCTTAACTAGGTTTCATAAAAAACAGTTGGGGCGTTTTTAAGAGTAATTAGCTCTGAAGGAAGTGAGTGCTGCCTGCGGTAGAAAATCACGTAACATGATGGTAGAAATAATAATAAGATCATATCACCCGCGAAACGTAGGTATGTTTGATCTTGAGGTAGTCCTGTTGTTGTTCTAAACATGTTTCAATGCAACACAAATGCATTATATTACATTAAAAATGGAGTTAATTTCATTTATAATTTTAATTTATCACTACAAGGTAGAAGAGGTAACGTGCATACCTGCATTTGCACGCAGAAGCTATTTATTGAACAGCCCATTAAAATCTAGAGGCACGTAATTTTTAAACAGTAGACACGCGGTCTTATCAATAAATAGCGACCTCTTTCATATTTAAAAAAACAACATGCTGTAAAGTAGGTATTAAGAGAATAGGCGCGTACAAGGAAATATTTCTTGAATCAAATTACAAACCTGACTAAAAGGAGAACAAAGCTCAAACTTCCCGCACATCGAACTTTAACTGATGTAAATGAGTCTGTAACTCAAATTATCATACTGAAATAGGGAACTTTATTTCATACTTTATTCATAGTGTAGTAATTAAATGCAGTGTTAATTTATTTTCGGTAGCGAAACTCGGGATTTTGTTTGTTTTCCGAGGACACCGTTCGATACGTGGCGTAAAGTTACGCCTGCGTGAACGTAATTTACTTCGCCGTCATTTATAGTTATTTTGGTGTAAATTTGCGCCTGGGTGAGTGGTTTTACGTTACGCTGCGCACGGGTTAGGGTCGTTTTTGTGTAAGTAACCTGAAATCTATAATTATAACGTTTTAAATACTAACATGTTGTGAAGAGTTATATAGTTTTTAAATTTTTGAACGGTTTATACATTAATGTGCGTGAAACTTTGATAATAATTATAATGGTTGCTTGAAAAGTCAAAATACTACATAGAATGTATAAAATAGACAGGATTAGAAACAAATGTGGCAGAGGAATTGTGAAAGTGGCACCAAATATGGTTAAATAAATAGTAATTAAGTCTACACACACAAAACACATAGGTAGGGAAGACAGTCATGAAGTGCAATTCAAGCTATGTAACAAGAATAATTTTATTTATGAATATACTTAGAAGTTACATTTACAGAAAGAAGAAACTTAAAAAAATTATATGCTGTGAGAATCACTTGATGAAAAGGTAGTAATTATTGAAATGGCGGCTGGACCGTTGGACGAACTGCACCGACTACAGGTCAATGGAAATATTTATCCCGCTGAAGTAATATTTGGATAAGCTTTATTGTATTTTTCCCTGTTGTCAGCTGCTTATCGAGATGAACCTAACGACTTAGGAGATATACCTAAAGCAAACCGGGATGGCCACCATGCAACCCCAACCTTTTTTCGGCTGTGACAAGTTTAAAAAACATGAAGTTAGAACATAAAGAAAACAGCAAAATAGAACTTTAGTTATGCCTAAATTTAATAATTATTTTGGCCAAAGATGTAGAAAGTACTTGGTCCCTAAATTTATGAATGAGTTATCGACAGAAATAAAGGATTGTACAACAAAAGGTTAATTTAAGAATAAAATTAAAAAACACCTACTACAAACAATACGCCTAAAACATAATTAAGTACTGTGTGAAATTTAGTCTGTTTCGTCTATTACCTAAAATTAACCTGTCTTATTTAAGCTTATTAGTTTTTGTAAGTACCTACCTACTAATTATAAATGTCTATCACCTGTTTAGAGCCAAGTTAATTGGAGTATTTATTGCTGCCGACAAACTTTGAATAAGTTTGGCAGATGTAAGACTATCTGTAAAGTGGTTCTTAAAAACAAATAAATGTATTTTTCATTTCATTTCATTTTCATTTCATTTCATTTCATTTCAACCTTAACTGTTCACCATAATTATAACATAGTCACATGATTTCGGGAACTGGGTCAGAATCGAGTTGCAAGATTTATCCTTAACATTTTGACTAAAAAACAAACAAAATACGTTATGTGGTATACGTTATAGGTGTTATGGATTATGTTTAATCCCTTAACCCATATACCAGTATGTTTCTATAAACTAAATGTATAGACCTATACGCACGTTGTTTGATCACCAAATAGATCCGATGACATAGCTGACACGGTCCGACAGATACCGGAATATTGATTTATGCAAAATAATGTGTGCTTCACCAATTTCACTGGAACGTCCACTACCGTATTAATTACATCGCTTTCACAATTAATTCACGTAGGTACAGAAAATATACTCGCGTGCATGTCTCTTCAGTGACTGGCTAACTGACTATCTAACAGATATCACACAGCCTGTACCTTTCCTACCTAGGGACTTGAAATTGGGAAAGAATATTCCTTGGGTACTACCTCAAAAGTGCACTACGAGTATTTTTTTTCGAAAATCGACCAACACGTACTTTAAACTATATGTAGAAAATAAACAGACTTAATTTATGGACACAATCCTGCAGTCAAACTGTTCCAACAGTTTTGCAGGGCCTGTTATATTATTGTACCATGTTGTTAGTTTTAATAAACAAATAAATAAATAATAATAATAACGGGTATAAATAGAGGCAAAAGCGTAACCTCATTCTACGCGTATTAAAGTCGCGAGGATTCTCTAGTTCTATATGATCATTCAGGGTAATTTGTGCATGCAAGCCATCCATGCATACTTTTGCGAATACACTTCGTGATCGGGTCACCACCTTCCCAAATACATGGTTGAAGAAGGCAATGGCCGAGATACGCGTTGTAGTCGTGAACGAGTGCTGTCTGCGGAGTCCGGTCTGTTGACGCTTGCTATGGCCTAAATACATACATAATAATACAAAACCTCACGCCTTCATTCCCAGAGTGGGGTAGCTAGTGCCAATCTGTTGGCATGGTATATCTGTTGACGCTTAAACCGACTATTTATATGTTTTTTTGTACCTTCAAAGTTTTAATACTTCTCATGGTTTCTTTTTGTAAAATATAAGATTGAGCCGAAATAACAAAACACGAGTCTATTATTTTTGCATGTTCTCTAACATATAGTCAATCCAGTAATTAACTAGCAATTTGCTTTAACAAAACTATCTGCAGAACTTAAAGACCAAAACGGCCACGTTTTGGTACTTTGGCGGACAATTTCTCCGAATAGGTTGAGTTAGGCAGCTAAAAAAATACGTATCTCTAACATATAGGTATAAAAATAAATCAAATCGGAGCCGGACAGTTGTAAGAAAAAGCCCTAGACTTATCAATTATCATGATTTATATAAACACAGTAAACTTAAAACTTCCTTAGACGCTGGAATATGGAACCGGGACAATGCAATTATTTTCCACTTGCATAGGGATTGCACTCGTCAGCTAGAAAGATTGCCGCGGCAAATATTAAAATGTGCATTCGCAGTTTATCCTGCAGCAAGCGTAGAATTTTTGCATAAAGCACTTTCTTTGAACCCTGTAAAAATCATTTTTCTGTCATTTTCCGCTTACGTTATATTTTTTCCTTGTTTTGGATGGATTTAGTTATTGGCAGGTCCGATTAATACAGGAGATAGCTTTGAATTTTGTAAGCTTTTTCACGGGGAATCCAGGTTATTTGTCATTGATAAACATTTATGTACTTAGTTAGTTTGTGAATTTACAGGTGATATCGTTACCCATGGGATGTAATAAGTATTAATATAACTGATGATTCCTTATAAAAGAAAGAAAAACTATTACTCATTTTCTTAGGATGACACGTTGATTGATTGAGATGTATTGCTTATATAGGTACTTATACATATATTGTACAAGAAAAATGGAGCACACCGGTGTATTTGTTCTTTGTGACTATTTACTTATATTCATCATCCTTATCATCTTTATTCTGTTATTTATTATTTGGGTAATCTTCATTTATAATAGAAGAAACTGACTGACGGTCAGCTTAAGCGCTCGGTCTGTCTATATACAGACTCAAAATTTCGCACATAGGTTTCTTTTGAGGTTCACTGAGAAGGGATTTTTCGAAATTAATTACCTAAGGGGGTAAATAGCGTGAAACAAAGTCCACGCGTACGAAGTCACGGTAGCCCTCTAGCATACTTTATATTATACCCTTCAACGTAAAAGCATTCTTATCAGATCTGTATAGACATCGTGAGTATACAATGTCGACAATGGCTTGTACTTGAGTCGACTCTACTAAGACAAAGGGCCTCTTTTGAACAAGGTAAAACAATATCGTTTTTGATGTGTTATCGTATCGTCAACTTTACGATAGCTCTTGGCAGTACCTAATGGCGGTTGAGTTGAAAATAATACGATCATTACACGTCAAAAGTAATATTGTTTTACCGTGTAGAATGGAGCCCCAGTAGATCAAGCACGATAATTTCAATGATACGTTACGTTTTCGAATCGCCTTTACTATTCGAAAAAATACTCTTGCTTCACCTCGTAGTACTCCCAGATATCCCTCCAGATATACAAGTCAACGTCAGTGGCATCGTGTTATAAATTTTTATCACTAATTTCAGACACGGAGCGCTGATTCCAATTACCTTACACCATTTTGCGCGAATCTCCGTCAAGTGGCTGGGTCCCCACGGGTTGCCATCGCGATTTGGCGCATGTTAGAAGAATATAACTAGTATTAAAAGTAACATATGTTTATTATAATCTTATATCGTTGGATTCAGCGCGTTTTAGTTTTAGTCACGTGCTGTCACTTTGTTTGGTAAATGATAAAGTGAAAGGTGATTGTGCACTTAAATTTCAATTTATAACAAAAGCTACGAAAGAAGTAACACACTTAGGGCCACTTGCACGCAGAATTTAACCCTGGGTTAAGGCACCAACTCGAGTTAGTAGACGTCAGATTCATACGAAAACTGTCATTTTAACTCGAGTTAGTGTCTTAACCCAGGGTTAAACGGGTGTAGCAGGATAAGCCTTCAAAAATTGCCCCCAAAGCTTTGAGTTCAAAACTACTATCAGTTGATGCCCCGTCAAATGAAAATAATTCATACCAATTTTTAACCCTCTACTGCCACCTGGAACCCCACGACATTCATTTAACCCTCAAACGTTTTTATTTATTTTCTCAAAAAGTATAAAAAGGAGAATTGTCAAATTTTGCACAAATGTTGATGTGATCAATATAAACTATCAAAAAAAAAATGAGCCCTCTACTTACTTATTTTCCTAGAAAAAAACCTAAATTAAAAATTAAAACATCCTGTATAACAATTCAGGCTCGTTGTACTATCACCATTTTTTTACTAAATATTAACCAACTACCTATCTACATAATATGTAAGTTTCATGTAATTAACAAAGGTGGAACAGTGTGAAAATATAGGTATTGTTCAGTACGTACCATGTATGTAACACGCTTACGGAGACGACATTAGTAAAAGATATCGGCCCGCCAACCGGGAAGCCATCCGTAATCGATCTTTTTTAATTTCCTAATGTCGAATGTTTAAGGAAGATGAATGAAACTCATTAATACATATTTGAACAAGTGTTTCTGTTTATTTATTTTTAGTAATATAAATTCGACTTTATGACAACAAACTAATTATTAACTCGTTTTTTGAAAATATTTGCAATCAATTTTCTTTTCTTTAAGTTTAAATCACTGTTTGCATTTGCAGACATTTTTTTCTTTTAAAACAGCAGCCAAGCTTCACGCCGAGGAGCGAATTATGAAAAAATATTCAAAAATCGAACACGGGCGGCATCACAGCCGAGGGCCAATTTTTTTTTAATTTGTTTCGCTTTTAGGACTTAAGAACTTACGTAAAATGCTGAGTAACCTAAGTAAAGACTGTCCACGATAAAATCGGGTCATGCATGCTCTCGTGTATCTTTGCGATGAATGCATATTTTCAAGCAGTTTTTTTTTTAATAACTTGTATAATTATAATACTATATAGTGAAATAAAATCGTATCATAATGTATGGGTATGTGTGAGTTTTCGCCGAATATATTATATCATACCTTTCATCTCCTGTACAGCGTTTTTTGACAATCTTCACTCGCTTCCTGCTTCTACGCCACAACTGTATTTATATTGTTACAAGCAGTTTTTCGCACAATAGAACGTCGTCTTACGGAAAAAAAAACTTTTTGAAACTCATTTCTATTTGTAGTAGTCAGGAAGACTTTTTACTCCAAGCACTGAAAGTTGTTTTTGTATTGGAGGCATTTATTTCGCCAAAGTTAAAAAACAACAGAACTATCTTAACCTGAATACAACTAGGAAAGTTTTAACTATTGTGGTAAGATAATTTAATGAGGTATAATTTGGCTTCTATAATTAAAAATAATAAAATGTTTTAAAACGGAGAATTTGGTAAAGACTGTCAGAAGATCGTGTACAAAAAAATAAAGGTACTGTGGATTATATAAGGGTCTAAGACACAGATGCTCTAATATTTTATTATGATTGTATTTTTTTTATGTACTTTCATAACCACTGACTATTACAAAAAAAGTGCTACTTGAAAATTAGCATTCATTAGAAATACAGGGTGTTAACGGGGTCGTGATACAAGTGATCACCTCTGTGTTCTGCCAGCGAATATGAGCAACTTTCCCTATGGAACCAGCTTGGAAATCGGGAAAAAAAATCAGCTGTTTCATAGAACAAGAACAGGGGTAGGTACTCGACCAAAATGTATGAAGCAGCTGATTTTTTTTTCCCGATTTCCAAGCTGGTTCCATAGGGAAAGTTGCTCATATTCGCGGGCAGAACACAGAGGTGATCACTTGTATCACGACCCTGTTAACACCCTGTATACACCAGATCATGCATGGCCCGATTATATCGTGGACAGTCTTTAGTACCTTTTTGCTAAACAGTAAAGTAAAATAAACAGAAACATTTGTTCAAATATGTATTAATGAGTTTCATTAATCGTAGCAAATTAAAAAAGATCGATTACGGATGGCTTCCCGGTTGGCGGGCCGATATCTTTTACTAATGTCGTCTCCGTAAGCGTGTTACATACATGGTACGTACTGAACAATACCTATATTTTCACACTGTTCCACCTTTGTTAATTACATGAAACTTACATATTATGTAGATAGGTAGTTGGTTAATATTTAGTAAAAAAATGGTGATAGTACAACGAGCCTGAATTGTTATACAGGATGTTTTAATTTTTAATTTAGGTTTTTTTCTAGGAAAATAAGTAAGTAGAGGGCTCATTTTTTTTTTGATAGTTTATATTGATCACATCAACATTTGTGCAAAATTTGACAATTCTCCTTTTTATACTTTTTGAGAAAATAAATAAAAACGTTTGAGGGTTAAATGAATGTCGTGGGGTTCCAGGTGGCAGTAGAGGGTTGAAAATTGGTATGAATTATTTTCATTTGACGGGGCATCAACTGATAGTAGTTTTGAACTCAAAGCTTTGGGGGCAATTTTTGAAGGCTTATCCTGCTACACCCTTTTCGTGCAAGTGGCTCTTAAAGATAGGCACTGTAACCCCGAGTCACAGTAGTAACGTCACCACTGACCTAATTCAGTCTAAAAGTAATCTTAGTATTTAAGTTCTCTATTAAATCGAGCGCCAAAGTGTCAGCACCATGGTTTCTTTATCCGCAGCTCAATACTGATCATTTCGCAGAGTGCTTTGAATTCGAAAGGACGCGGATTTTCCACGACTCTTGGTGCGCTTTTCCAATATTTCTGAATATGCTGACGTGGCGTTTTCAACAGCTTTGCGCTATAACTTTATTTTCAATGACGTTATGGCGATGCTATTGACATTGGGCTTTTAAAGAGTGTAGGTATTTTTGTTAGTGACCACTTAAATAAATAGGTATAACAACCCATAGTGAATTCGCGATAACCATCCATGGGGCCCTGCTACCTGACGGTAATTTGCGCCAAATGGCCGCACCATTGGACAGCAAATAGCAATTTTGGCGGTTGCCACTCGAAGGGTTATCCTTGAAGTTATGGGTTGATAAAGTTGATGAGATAAACTACTTTTTACAAGTTTTTATTTAACTGGTCTTTTAGTATGGATCTAATCTTGTAAGTTTATTTTTAACGTTTATCCGTTATCCTCATGGACACATTTTTAATACATTATGTAAACCCGAAGACATAGTAGGTAGCAACAGGTCTTTAGTTTTGTCAAGCGGATAAGCTGGTCCCAAAGTTATTTTTGTCAGAATCTTATTTATTCCCTGAAACGAGTATGGAGAACCATTGACTGAGCGTTTAGAAATAAATAAAAGGGAGTCGTGGAAGAAAAATAAAATGGTTGATATTTTTGCATTCATCGAACTCGCCTATGTTAGTTTTGCTCTCGATTTTCTAACTGGCTACATTTTGTTTGAATTGCTTTCAAACTGCTGAGAGAAAGTGTACTTTTTCTTGAACAAAGTATGCACGGACTACAAACCACAATGTTACTTTCTTTTTTTGCTACATATGTTTTATAATAACAGTAATTATAAGAATTCAAAGTTTCAAGTAAAGGTCAAGTAACACTAGTACCAAAAGAACGCGCCAACGAAAACCTTTGTTAATTTGCAGAATACCACATCTACATGACCCTTGAGTCATGGAATATTCACCATTTGAAGTAAGCCGCGGCAAATAACACGATGCGTGAGCTCGGAATTCGGTATGAGGCCTATGATCGTTTCATTAAGCTAGTGGATTTTTATCGGTGAGAGCTTGACCAGGGTTTCTATTCTACTAGGAAAAACCATATAGCCTTTGAGATATCGTATTGTTCTTAACTCAATCGCCATTAACTATCAAGTAAATAGGAGCTGTCGTAACATTGACGATACCACAACATGTCAAAAGTAATAGAGAGAGAGAGTTCAATAGAGTACTAGAGTTTTTTTTTTGCAATGTTTTGAATGCTTATTTCTGGGATTAAGGTTTTAAGGTTCTACCTATTAAGTAGGTATATAAAAACAGTTGATAAATAATAAATAATTTAAACGTGGATATTATAATAAAAAGGGTTTAACTCTAGGTACGGATACCTAGAAATAAATTTTACCTTTGTAGATTTTTGGAGGGTTTCTTTTTGGGATTGGCAAAAACCGTTTTGAAGTAGATTTTAATGCGCTTTAACACTTACTTCATCGCGTTTTTTTTTCATCACTATTGAACTTATGCCTTCTTGTAGGATCATTATGCAACGGTCGGTCGAAAACAAAACATATTTACCTACTAAAATAAAACAAATTAATATTCGCTACACACGCAGTCTGCAAGCGTTCGTTGATTAGACCCACTATGCCGCATACTGCCGTAACGTTCTTTTACAATCAACCCGCAGCCGCAAACTTAGCTTAAATAATATCTAGCTACATTAAATGTAAACTAATTTTAAATTCATTATTGGCTTTCTAAGGGTAGGGGTGTATTTTGTAAATAAAAATGATGAGAAAACTCTGTTTCTTTCTATATTTGACTCGAATAAAACTTTACAATAATTATAATGCTTCGCACCGTGGTCGAGGGGCGTCTGCTGAAATTACACAAAACAAAACAGTCGGTGTTACATCGAACCATTAGTTTAAAATTTAAAAAATTAAAAGAAAAGGTAAAGTGCAATAAGGTGTATTCTCATAACACGACCTTATTTCACTACATTACTATACACCATAGTAAACATCTCAGCCTGTTGTGCAAAATGTGGTTAAAATAGAAATAACAACAAGTTGTTAGAGTTATTGGTAATTCTGTAACCCTGCCTACCCCACTTTGGGATGAAGGCGTGATGGTATGTATGTGTATGTATGTATTGGTACTATTAAGTAGTGGTAAAAGAAATAAGTTTACTTGAAATCAATAAAGATAGAGCGCAAAATGACAAAGTATGTACATAATGTAATATTATAAGCTTGCCAAGTACCCATCCTTATTCCTGTCTGGCTTCTGGTAATAAGCATTACATTCTTCAAGGATCGTGAAAAAGAAAGAACTATAATTTTAGAAGAAACTTTGTAAAAGTTGTCCCATGGTACGTTACGTATAGAAGACGTTGCAACATGCTTTAAAATGTACATAATTTAATATTTTTGCTTTGTTTCAGGTATACACTGCTGTGCAGTATGGTAATGAACTTAATAAAGTTTTAGTAGAAGAACAGTTTGTAACATAGTAAAATTTTGGTAAGTTTATTAAAAATATACGGATTACATCGGGTAATAGGTACCTACTAATTACTCAAATATACTAACTAGTCCATTGTTTGGATTTGCTCTAATTACTAGTACAGCGCGATTTAATATTTAATAATTATAACTTTAGCGCTGTTTTAATATAACAAAAGGACAATTATGATTGACGTTGGGTTTATGTTACTAATGATAAAATCAATTTAATCATTTAGGATTTTCTTTTCGTTATGTTATTTTTAACTGATTAACGGAGTTATCCATCATTAGGTATCAGATATAGTCAATCAGAAAAAACGTTGCAACTTTTTTTAAGTGCCATCACTTACGTGTTATTTAAACCTAAGATTCTAAAGCAAGCGTTAAACTTTACAATTTTATTCCTACTTAAAATCTTGCAGTTTCGTGCACAAGGTTTTATATCTTCGAGTCCGTGTTTTAATCTTTTAATAACAAAACGTTACATAAATTACGAAAATTTTACACGTTTACATACAGTCTGACATTTTAAACATAACTTCAATTAGAATGGTTCAGCAAAGGTTAACTCTGAACTCGGCTAAATGCCAGCGTTTCACCTACACACAAATCATTCGACGCCACGCCGCCTATTTTCAATACAAAGCTGACCCGTTCTTGAGTTCTTGGCCACTAATGTGTTTACTCCATAGCGTTAATGCACACATTCCACCCATTTGATTAAGAACATAAGCTAACTAATCTAATGAATGCGGTAGGTGTGCTCATAACCTAAAGGCTAGCAGCTTAGCAGTGAAGTGCATCATACCTATAATAATTATAGACACAGCTATAGTTTTGTCGTATTTTCTGAAAATTACATTCATACATAATTACTATTTTATGGATAGTATCGTTTAAATTTATTAAGATTTACTTATCTAGTCGTTTCTGTCCCACTGCTAGGCAAAAGCCATAATAATTACTCCCTTTTTAACACATTTTCGACTGAGACAGCAGCATTAGGTGGCAGCTATTGTTGCCGGTTATAATATAAATTGCCGCTAAAAGTTGCTGTAAGCGCACATTCAGAGAATTTCCGGCAATTCTCTGCTCAATCGCCGTAAAAACACCCCAACACCGTATTCCTATAGTGAACTGATCACTCATTAATCGTCTTTCTTCAATGGACCGCAAGCTCACAAAGGCACACTATCGATTCCTTTTCTTACAAAATCTTACCTAGCCCGCATGTCTCAGACCAAATTGTACAAGACTTCTTTATCACTCATTATCTCCCTTTCTAACTTTACTACAGTGATAGAGGCACACTAAGCGACAAGCGGGAAAATGGAGGAAGACGTTAAGGTGCCGGTTGACCTACATTCTTTCACGATTGGGGTTCCGTAGGAAATTCAAGCGGTTATAGCGAGAGCAGAATCGTTTAATCAAGTAGTCATAAAATATAATAGGTTAACGTATGTAATGTACATATTGAACGTTGCCTTCCATGTGTAAGTCATAATTTCATAAAATACTGGTAATTGTCATCTGGCACCGAATAGGTATCTGAAACAAGATGAAATGGATGCGTACTCGGCATCCATTTCATTTAGGAAAATTTGATGAAACAGATACAAATATTATATTGTACATAGTTGTAAGATTTTTTACGGGGCTGACATACCTAGGTTATGATCCAGTCCCTCGTAAAGTTCAAAATGTAATTATTATTTGTACACCAAGCACTTGCAAAATACTAGTTCATATTGATCTCTATAAACCCTTCTCAGAGAACCATCAACGCCGCGTTATCTTCCATTATTACTTATCACCCTCGATTTGACTCGTCCCTAAGATTTCTACTTTCTACAATCTTCATCGATGTCTGGCAATTTGGGCCTTTGATTCTTGAATCAAGGCACAATTGCCAATCGAATCCAAAAAAAGAATCTTTATTCGTGCACAGGATTCTTCTTCTTATTGACTAATCTGTTATGTTTCTTCCTTGTAGCGCATTGTAACGAAAATTTGTATTTAAAAGTAGTTTTTATCTTACCTCGAAAGTCAAGTCTACTTTTACCGACGAAAATTAAACAGCATTATTTTGCCAGATTTGACCTCAACTTGGTAGACTCAGGCTGAAAATTTCCTCTCTTACTCTATAAAGACCAACAATTTTCCATTACAAAGTTCTTAATTTTCTCTGTCTCGCTAATTTCGTTACAACACGTGTACATTTCTGAAGCGTAAAAGTACTTTGCAGAACTTCTGCGAACGCAACATATGGCCCTTTGACATAATGGATCGAGTTTAAAAGCAAGTTTATACCTTTAACGATGCTTTAATATTTAAGCTTCGAATTTAATAATGAACCTTAGTTCATAATATTATTTACAGCTTTAAAGTATGTTGAAAAATGTATTTTGTAACTAAACCCTGCGTTATTGATACAACAAACTAGTCGTTAAAAATAATGCTTTACCTGCTTTTTTTTATAGTAGTTAGTCTCTTTTAACATTCAGGAACCTAAATGAAACAAATAAAAGTAGGAAATCTAACCGACAACGATAGTTACAAAATTAATTAAAATATTACAATTTATCTGACATAAAACTGTGTGAACTCTTTGAACTGTCCGAAAACATTTTGTTTTTTAACATCAAAATATGGGTACCTATTGAATTTGAACAATATGGCCGGCATATGTTTGCACAATAAAATCCAATAGAATGGTGGCTGTTAGAATGAGATAGTTACGAAAATGGCTTTGGACAAAATCTAGGTTCATCCCTGAACCGGATTTAGGGGACATCCTGTACGAACCTGGTACGAGATTAAAATAAAGTGTTTTTAGCATCAGGATTTTAAAAATCCATTTTGTTTCGCTGTTCCTGTCCGCTGTTGTTATGTATGGGAAAGTGGAATCAATTTAAAAGTCTTTAGCGCTGTCTAACTTGTTTAAAGTTATTTAAGATAGACATTACGAGTTTTTTGCGGCACTTCTCGGCAGCATCTTTTTACAATAGGCATACACACCACCTATTACCTACCAAAAAAAAGAATTAAATACCAAAAAAAAAACATGATTTCTGTAGATAAAGTCAAACCTATTTAAACCACTGTTATATTCCATATACCATAAACAGCATCCCCTCTTTAAATTTATCATTATTGTAAAATATAATTGAAATCTCGTTATCATTGTAAGGGACCCTTATTTTCTGGTTACACAATTGACTAGACACTTCGGGAAAGTTCTGTTTTGCATTATCCTGATGAAGCCCGAGTTGGAGTTTACTTTGTCATTTCGGTGGATGAAAAATGTAACAACTTTTCGACGAGACAAAATGAATATGGCAAGAGTGCTGTTCTTTTTAACACCTGATCATTTTGTATTATTGAATAATACTGTTGTAGGTACTTATCTCTAAATAAATAATACTAAAAGTGACATAAATTGAAGACTTACTGAACCGGATAACATACGTACCTACTTACATAAACTCACGCCTTCATTCCCAGAGTGGGGGAGGCAGAGCTACAGAAGTTGCTGATAGTTTTGTAACCACATTTTGCACAAACAGACTAGGATATTCACCAGTGTATTAGTGACAGGTTGCAAACCCATCGCCTAACGCCACTACAAGCCTTTATTCCCTTAGTCACCTTTTACGAAATCCACGGGAAGACAAGGTGTGGTACTATTGTATCTCGGCAGCCACACGGGTAATAACTATGTCACGCAGCCCCAACATCCTGACACTAAGTTAGTTCTTAGTGCATCTCTTTCTTATAAAACAAGTGAATAGAACTGCACCTATGTTTATACATGAATTATTATTGCGTCAGTCGCGTGGGTCATTATTCGAGCGTTTCAACCGCCTCACTTTTGTAGACTTATTTTTGAAGATTAGCATGTAGATTTTAATGGCGTTTTTGGATATTTGTTAGTGGTCCGATAAAATAAGATACCTAACTAGAAAATAAATCGAAATCTGCAACCACTTTTACAAAAATGTGACCACGAAAGTGATACGGGACAAACGCCTAAATAATGACTCATGTAAGTCGCTGCCGCTACTTACCATCGATTTTACCAACCAGGGGGTTATTATGGCATAGTTATGCAATTCTGTTTACGCTGAGAGAAAAGGACAGAGCTATATAACTACCATAGCTCTGTCCCTTACACTCATCGTTAAATGAACTGCATGTCTATGTTATAATAACCCCCCTGGAATAAGACTTAATCTGGCGCTTAATCTAGGTATAAGACCGTATTCTCGTTTGCTCGAATCCGCGCTTAGTCGTGCAATTCTGTCGCCTTTTGTAAAACACTCTTAAAGTCAAAAACATTGTCACATTAATCACCACAATTAGTTTCTTATTTATTATTATGTATACCAATTAAACCTTGATTATATCCTCAAATTCACGACTCAAAATACCTTCATTAAAATAATTGAAGGGTCGTAAAACAATTTCAAATTAGACTGAATTAGTTCGTGGTCTATTATCTGGAGTTTAACAACTAAAATCCAACCGCAAAATAAAGTTGTGGATAACCCTACCGAAGATCCTCATTTAATTAGTCCTTTCATTTGGAATTACCTCTTGATAATACTTTTTGGCTTTACACCAAACTATAACTACAAACTATATTTGGCTTTATATTGGGAAATTTTGAATTGGTAGAACTTACTCTTAGGTAATTATTTACTCTGAAATAATATGTGTTATTATTGGTCGACAGACTGCTTTATTTATTGGGTAACAATTCTGTGACCCTAGGCATAATCATGCGTTGCGAGATCGTTATGGTTTTTTTTTTTTTTTTTTTTTTTTTTGCCCCGCGGCGACTTTAACAGCTACTACCGCCGGGCTATGGCGTTTCCACGAATTAGTGATTTCGCCAGTGTCAAGTGTATATAAGTATAAATCAATATAGCAATAAAGTACAGTCCAATCTTCTCTGGGAAGATTGGGGGCGACGTTGTTCGGTAGTTTGTAGGACAGAGGTCAAGATAGTTTTAACCTATGTACCACTTCGAGTCCACTTGTAACGAGAAGAAAGATGCCAGATACGCGAAATAAGTCCAAGTTTTCAATCACTGTGCAACACAATGGCATAAAAAGTACAAATCACTATCAGAAAAGAACTTTGAACACCTAAATACACAAAAAAATAAAACTAAAACAAATTACACATCCGCCATCTTTTAACGTTGCAAATGGCCTCATCGTTATCGTTGTAGAAAAGGTATAAGATTGACGTTAGCTCCCAGATGGTCGTTTCAAGCGCTTGTGTCAATTCCATATCTGACGATGCGCTGGCCTAGTCGGTAGTGTCACTGCCTACGAGGCTAGCGGTCCTGGGTCAAATCCCGGTAAGGGCAGGTATTTGTGTGATGGGCGCGATATTTGTTTCTGAGTCATGAATGTTTTCTACGTATTTACATATATATTTCTCTATTTAAGTATTTATGTCGTTGTCTAGTACTCATAGTACAAGCCTAGCAAGCCTAGAGCTTAATTTGGGACTAGATGAATTGCTGTGACATTGTATTTTTTTTAAAAAGTGCCTCTGTGACCCTTGGCTATTGAAGCAAGAGTAGTTTTAAAATAAGAAAATCCACGAGCTGTCAACACGAAGTGATTGTGTGTATCTATTGTATTATAGTTAAATACCAATACAAAATGTCAAATCACAAGTTGTCATTGTGGAATGAAATAAACGTGTTGAGAAAAAAAAACTTTTCGGATTTGCCCAAAAGTCAATTATTTTGTAGAGAATGATATTAGGCATTAAGTTTATGTTTGTATTTTTGTGCAATAAAGACTTTAAAAAAAATCACCACGGCTTACATTCAAGTAACGTGCCATGTGATTTTACCCTCCATTGCCACTCAATCATCGGGCAGCAGCTCTGGTTTAAACTATTATCAAATAAAAAATCCCATGACACAATTCAAAAGTCAACTGAGGACGTCACAAAATGAAATTTTCCTTTTCGACCCTCATCATTAAAAGTTACGACGCAGCCGCCGTGTCTATGGTAGAAACCAAATACTGCACAGAAAGTTCACTATAGATTCATAAACGATCACGCACTAGTTTTTTCATTGAATGCATTCTTTTGTAAAAGGTTTATCATCATTTTTATCTTGTGCTCAGTAAGCACAAATTGTGTATTCTTGCTTACTAAACTAGTACCACCCATGGTGAAAAACGATAGCCTGAAAGAAAAACATGTATATTTTTTTGCTAATACATGATTTTTCCATTATTTATTAAAAACTATATGCATATTGAGAGATGTATTTAGGTGTATACGTAAAAATAACACATTTTAAAAGGACAATAATGTAACAAAAATCAAAAGTCTCAAAACATCATCAGTCATTTCGTGGCTACTTTCTTCTTGTATTTGTTAATCTGTTCTTTGTTATGCGTGTCACGAATAAATGACTTTCTTTCTTTTTTTCTTTCAAAATTAAAGGTTAACAAATAATTTTCAACAGGTTGTTGATGTCTTTAAATGGCTTTAATAATTACGCATCAAAAATCAAGTCTTAACTGTTGTACGAGTGTCCCATCTTCTTATTTTTTCTCTTTAATGCCGTACGACTGTAGTGAAATTTTACGTTTCATATTATACGGAGGAAAAGTTGATAAATTTATTTCTGAAATTCGGTTTCAACTTAATACGAAGTAATTTCTGCGATAACAATCTCTGCCTTCAAATTGCTAGGTTTTCCTCATCTTTATTTAAGTATTTACTCATTTCAATGGTCCTTTGTATCATGGAAAAATCAATTATCATCCGATATGAGTCTCATTAACGGGAGACAAAGAAATAGTATTATGATCAAAATGGTATTGACATGACATGCCTCTTAAAACATTTTGCCATCATAACACAACCATTTACTTCTTCTGGTCAGTTCAAATTATGATATTGTAGGCATGTGCCTACTTATGTAAAAAATTTGGAGTTCCTTTGGACTTTTCTTAGACACTGTCTGATTTTTAATTATGTTCAATATCTATAACCCCCCCCTGTAAGGAAATGATATAGTATGCCACAAAATTGAGAGAGTAGGTAGTATATGCGTCCGGATTGCTACCACATTAAAGTTATTTGAACACCTGAGGGCCTATTATGGTCGTAGTTATCAACGTGGATAAGCGTTGATAAAAAATCTGTCACTTTCTGACGAGAGTGAGTGAGTTTCTGAAGTGCGAGAGTGACGGATGCTTTATCCACCGCGGTAAACATATAAGAACATTATTGTAAGTTAAAACTTATTTAGATTTTAAATAGCAAAAAACTCAGTTAAAACATAAATGAAACCGCAGGCAAAATATAATAACAGTTCATTGAAATCAAGCTCTGCAACTGACACGTTATTAAAAATCAAAAATCAAAACTGGAAAGTTTTTAACTACAATGTTAACGTTATTGTTGTGAAATTAAACAGTCCGAACTTTTGGCCCTAGTTTATAAAAGAGTTTTGAGTTGCTTGAATAAGGTAAGAGGGGAAACAGTTTAACAAAATTACTGTCATATTGGACGGTCCAAATAAATACCTCTAAATAACATTGATGAAGTTGTAAAATGCTAGGCTATGTAACCCTCCCTAACGATTTTACCTCTACCTATTTAAAACCTAGAGCCTAAATATAATTAACCTAAACTTTCTACCTTTAAATATACAGAGTAAGCATGAATAATGATTGTTGAATTGGCCATATGATCATCTAGTGTCCAAGAACCTACATTGTGAAACCGTTTAGTTAGTAACCTAAGAACTTTTCATGCATATAAGAATGGTATAGTTATTTAAATAAAACCTATCTCTTTAGCCTACAAGATTTAGTGAGAATTGTAGTGAAGTAATAAAAGTGAATGAATATTGGTCTTATAAGTAATAAAAGTTCAGTCAAAGTCTTTGGGTCTTTTTAGTGATTGTTAGGATGAAAACTGGAAAGTATGCATAAGGCATTTTATTTTGCGCCTACGGTCAGAGCCCGCGACTCCCCGCTCATGACTGTGAGACTCGACTCCTGACGGGACATCTCTCCAGCGCTGCTAAATCTTTTCTTTCCAGGTGGGACTTTGATTTTACAGTCTTTGTCAGCTGTTAATAATAATTTAGTCATGTCATCAGTTTTCAATGGACAAGAGGGAATATTCGCGAAAGCTCCTTACTCCATTGCAGGAGTGAAATATAATATACTAGGAGCTGTATTATTAATGTGTCAAAGTCATACTGTTAAGATGTAGATAGGTTAGTAGTCAATTAAGACCAAGGTTATGTAGTTTGATATTGTATCAATTTACTGCAGTTTCTATGAAGAGCCTAGTTATAATTATAACAATAATAATTCCTTAAGATGATTGTGACTCTTTCTAGTCATGATGAAAGCTGGATCTGATGAATGCTGGATCTGATGATTTCAATCATAATTTGTAGATATTTGTTGTAGTATGTTCCCGTAGGAATTGGATAGTGATTCCAACTGCTAACAGACTATAAGGCTGGTATACCCTTGAGTAATACCAAGCAGGGGACGTATCCCATAGTGTTAAACAGGGAAATCACTCGTCGTATAATATTCAATGTAGGTTGAGAGAAATCAGTCAATCTCATAATATTCAATGTTGAAGTATAATTGGCTATCTGCCATTGACTAGAAATAATCACATATCATTAGCTAAGGATCTTTGTCCTAGCAATATATTGAGGCGTTGCGAGCTTACTATCAGGTAGCTAAGTTTGATGATATTATAACTGGTCAGTTGCAATATTTGCAGTAGATATTTATTATTATTCATAGGAAAAACCAGATCACTCAGGCTCAATTATTCATTTCAAATGTTGGTATGTGGTATAGTAAAGGTTTCCAGTCTTGATACTATTTGATATATTAAAGTACATTCACAAGAAGGAGTGTCGTCGGCCAACAAGATGCACTTCTTTATGCATAGGTTCCCTTGGGAAAAGCATGATAATTCTGCTGCACAGGGACTAGCCGCAGCCCGTAGGCAGTACGGCCGAGTCGTAACTCAGTTTGAACAGAGAATACCAGCCGACGAAGTGTTGGTAGGAAGACAGTCCAATTCATAAATATGACTTTGAACTTTACTTATGAACGCAGTTACTCTGCTTCAGACTAGAAATATTTACTTTCTGATAAGCTTACATGAGCATTATTGGCTAGGAATAAAGTTAAATAGAGTCATATATTAATGATATTATAACTGATCAGTTGCAATACTTGCAGTAGATATTTATTATTATTCATAGGAGAAACCAAATCACTCAGGCTCAATTATTCATTACAAATGTTGGTATATGGTATAGTAAAGCTTTCCAGTCTTGATACTATTTGATATACTAAAGTACATTCACAAGAAGGAGTGTCGTCGGCCAACATGATGCACTTCTTTATGCATAGGTTCCCTTGGGAAAAGCATGATAATTCTGCTGCACAGGGACTAGCCGCAGCCCGTAGGCAGTACGGCCGAGTCGTAACTCAGTTTGAACAGAGAATACCAGCCGACGAAGTGTTGGTAGGAAGACAGTCCAATTCATAAATATGACTTTGAACATTACTTATGAACGCAGTTACTCTGCTTCAGACTAGAAATATTTACTTTCTGATAAGCTTACATGAGCATTATTGGTTAGGAATAAAGTTAAATAGAGTCAAAATAAGTTGATATCTCCTTAGAACAAAGTTAGGTTTGTTTGAGTAAGTAGTTTATTTCCCAGGTCTAACTTCAATAGTTTTAGTCATAGCGATAGCGGAGTTGGCAAAGTTGAACAAACCCTATAACCATAATAAAATATGCCTAGCTATCCACATTACGTGTTTATAACCCCTGCCTCGATAGCTGCCTTCGTCAACTTGTTGCGCCACCCAAACACTACGTAATCAAATCATAGCAACAAAAGGAACACAAGAACACTATCACAATTATTAAACCATTCCCCTAGCCCGTGCCATGCTAGCTGCCTTCGCTAACTCCTAATGCCACCCATCCATTTCCTAAAGCATCACACAAAACACATAGCACCAATTATAGAATAAGCACAAACACTAAAAAGGACAGACAAAATGAACGACACGAATACCATCACTCCAACTATTCACTCACCACCTCGACGGACGACTGGCCCCCAAAAGCCTAGCATCCCCTTCTCGGCCCTTTTATCTATTTTCTTTGTCATGCACACTACGAGATATTCCAGATATTCGAGACTAATGTTAAATCATTCGTATTTCGAGCTGTTAGCTTTTACTTGTCCCGCCATTTCTCTCCCCTGTTCCTTGCGCCAGTCCCCCCGGCATCCCTCCGCGTCGATCGCGAACCATCCCGCCAATTCTGGCTTCATCCACCTAGCCGCATTGTTTAAGCTAACGTAATGAGTAACAAATAAGACTCACTTTCATTTGAATTTGTCTCTTTCTTTTTTTTTAATCTAGTTTGGTTTAACTTCTGCTAACTATGTCTAGTTAGCAGAAGAGTCCTTGTTACATTTTATAATTCTTCCTCATTTAATTTATTTAATAAACACAAATAATTAAGTTTGTTTATTATCTGAATATTAATAAAACATTATTATCTGAATATATTAATATTGATATTTATTAAAAACTTCAACAATTTTATTTTGTGTTGTAATTGGACATAAAACAACGCCATCTGTACGAATCGGAAGGAACCCGCTTTCCTCACTAGATGCCCGGGAATAAATCTGTCAACTCTAAGACTAGCTGTTAAATAGTTTTCGATTTCCTCCAGAGAGTTCTCTGTTCTCAATTTGTATAAAACAATAATAGCGTTCCTGATTATATTTGAAGTAAGGTTGTATTTCGAGATTCAAAGTTTTTGACATTATGTTTGATTGTAATTAATTAGTTAATTGCAGATATGATGTTATTTAATAACGAATTAGAATATTAATACTAAACTTTAATGTATAACGATTTTTACTCTCGTTAGAGCCTAAACTGAAATGAATTATATTTGCGAATTGAACGGGCATTTCTGGACCGTTACAATCAACCCCCAAAATTTACACAGGTGGCAAAATTGTTTAACCGGAGGAAATTTTCAAATCTCAAACTAAATTCGTAAATATAATATACTCTACCAATTTGTTAACACTATCTCTCAAATGTAAAAGCCATTACAATAATGGTGAGGTGTGTATTGAAACCAAAAGAATAGAATTTGATTACAGAATGTATCTCTCAACCTGTCGATATGCCAACAATGAACTATCATCACTCTTCGCAAGGAACACAAGGTCTCAGCAAGAGGAACCTGGGTTGTGAATCCAAGTCTACTCTAGTAGTAAAGTTTTGCCGCTTCACAACAATTCGGCGACCACATTGCTCGGTCTGTGAATTTGACTTACATTGCCCAAGCCATAAGTGACCTAACAAAACCCCCCCTCTAGAAACCGAATGCCTTTGATAGCTAAAATGCTAACAATCCGAAAGTTATTATATCCAAATTAAGAGTCCCACCCCGTTTATCAAACTATATATCATTTGGAGAATGTATAGTTGCCGAAAAAATATGACCAAGCCACTGCGGGCTGCCTGTATAGTATGGGTTTTCTATGAAAGCAGACTTAGAAACTGCAATTTGATCTAACCTAACACCTATTCCACAGATAACCCATTGTTAGTGTAGCGCCTTGAGATTTAGTATTAATAAATCGAATTCCATTTCTAAAGAAACTATTGAATCATTAGGGCCCATACTTTTTCCTTTTTTTTTTTGTTGCGGAAATAACGTTCGTCTACCTAATTCCTTCCTCATTCTCACTTTCATACGTCCCCAACAAATCATCGGGATCAATTAGAATGGAAACTTTAAAACTACTTAACTATTTATTAACTTTAATGTATACATTACCCTTGGTCAATCAATTAATTCACTTTTAAGTAACTACGCATTAAATCTACAACCCCCCTTTCTTACAACGACATGATTATTCTACAACCTTACTTTGGATGTTATATCATATATCTAAACAAAAGTTTATTTTTATTTATTAACAACTTTTGTCTACTTACTCTAGAATAACGCGTATGATCCTACACAATAGTAATCACTAATTGTTTTTATTTTGAATAATATTTAACTGAATGGATATTATTATTATTATTATAAGTAGGTTTTTTTTTAAGTTTTTTTTTTTTTGTAGTTTATAATAAGTAGGTTCAATTGTATTTTAATACGTAAATATCTATGATTATTATTTGCACTCATTACATCACTACTCAACCGTAGAATCCCAAACTCGAGACGATTTTCTGAACAATGATTTCCTACGCTAATCAATTTGCAATATTTACATTAGTACACCGCACCTCCAAATATTTTCCCTCTACCACTTTGTTTTGTTTTGAATAATACCCCAGTTTTACAATCCATACAACCTGAAACGAGACTTAGACAATAGGCACCTATGGAACAAAGTTTTACTTCTATTTGTATACTAAAACATAATAAGTGATGCGCTTAAATTTATCAAAACAATATAACTTTAAATTAATTAGATATTCAATGTCCTATTCTGTCTTCTTGTAAATTAATAATTGCGAATTTAAAATATAATTATTTGTTGACAATTGTCAAACTTGACATACCTAACCATATTATAACTACCTTCACCTTTATCTCTAAGCTTCATGCCTGCGCAAGAACAAGTCTAAACTCATGTTTCCTGTTAGTAAATTTATATTGAAAATAAAATACATAGCTAACGACTACTATCTATGGCTAGTAACCTGACGTCTAACAAATTATCTACTTAACTTACTTAATAACTATATTAATGCTGTGTTAATCCTACTTACTTTAAGTTTACTCAATGTTTTTATCAATCATTTATCCTAAATTCCGACAGCTAAAACCACCTATTCTATAGATAGATGTTTCACCTCTAAACCGATTTCGATAAAATCCAATATATAGACAGTCTAAACTCAGAACTAACATACATTTAACGTATAAGTACTTTTTTTTTTTTCTCGCAAGTAACGGTACTTAAACGACTTCCACACATACAGAGTCGTAGACAACAACTAGTGTTATAACATAAATAAACCTTGTTTTTCCCATCCAACATCCAGAGTACCTTATGAATAACGATAACGTCTGTAAATCCTTTAATCGACAGATATCGTCATCTTGAAATTATTTGGGTAAACTATTTATCAAATATGTTCTTATCAGGTAATATTAGCGCCCCCTAACGGAGATTTAAATAAGTACAAAATCGCCATCTAGCAATGATTTGTGTAACCTATGGCTAACCAAAAATACAAAATGTTTCGGCCAATATTAGCGCCCTCTAACGGAGATTCTACTACTTCCTCCCTATAAAGTTCAATAAATATTTTAACCTAAACCAAACATACATTATAGCAAAATAATCTTACGATTATTTTCCTACTTGAGATGTATCTAACTAATCCGATTTTTAATCCATCAAACTTTACATAGATATTAAACGTAGGTACAGCATTAGTATAATGTCAGTGTGAAATAACTCTCGTGACCTAATTAAACGCATACGCACACACATACGAATTGACAAAATTACATAAGTACATACATTACGATCACTTATTCTGTTTTAATAGCAACTTTTTTAATACAACTTTTTAAACGTTACAAACTTACAAATGTCATGTATTGCGAAATATGTCCCTATTTATTTTTAATTTAAACTAACCTAACTGTTCGCAACCTTTTACATACACACGTACAACTTGACAAGTTTACATAAGTACATACAATACGTCATGTATTGTAAAAAGAAAACCCTTTTTTTTCAACAATATCACCCTAGAATCGCTACCTTTTCCATACAACATACATAGAACGTTACATACGTTACAAACATAGTGTATTTCCCTATTTATTTATTTTAAACTATCCTAATTATTTGCAACCTTTTACATACACACTATACCTACATACAAGTCATATATTGCAAAACATGTAAAATAAAATAATTATGTATATTTCAGTTCAATGAGACGACTCAAAATTAAATCGGCAATATGACTCAATTTCTTCACAACAGTTTTTTATGTATAGTGATTTTCTATCACTAACTTTCAGTTTACCCCTTTTTTTTGTTTTCATCAAAATTATTGTCATTGAAAATCTACTTCAAGAAAATAATAATTCTAATCATTTAATTAACTTCACATTTACACCTATATTTTATTAGTGGACTTTCTTTTCAAAAATGTTTGGGTTTCTGAACGGATTGAGACAGACGGACGCCATTGCACTTGACAGCTAGGTATCTATTGTTTATTTTTATCATCTATGGTTATTGTTCGTCAAAATAAAACTGAAGAGGTGAAGACCTAAGTTAAACAAATTAGTTGTTATTAAACTAGTAGTTACTTAGTTACTAATATATATTAGACTATGTTTAACTCCTGATCAGCTGATCATATAGTGTAATAATTGTACAAACTGAGGTGGACAATAATGGAATGTGTGCCCGCGTCCAACGACGACTTGGTCTATCTTACTAAAAAGGAGTACTATTCGTAAAACGTAAGTATATGAACGACGTCTTTTACTATTATAAACTATTTTATGTATTTGTTAGTTAAAACTTATAATATTAACGCTAATGCATATTATTTATCTTGTCCTTTTCTAAAACTTGATTACCCAATAAAGATACCTAACCTACCTAGTTTACCTGGTAGTAAGTAAAGTTAGTTGTGATTTTTACCTAATGTTGTTTTAAGTAACTAATTAAATATCTTTTTTTGTTTCAGCCTGCTTCGTGAAATATCCTCCGCTGATATTGTTAGAGAAAAATGTATCTTGCTGACTTGACAATGTTAATGAAGGTTTATGTTTCTACAAGTTATAACTAAACTATAAAGGATTGCGCTACAAGCAAAAACCTGGTGAACCAATGCACAACCTATGGGATTTGGTTTCCTCCTTCTGGTTAAACTACTAAGTTATGTGATGCGATAAGAGTTTTATTGCTTTTGAATGTTAAGACATTTTTATACTATTTTTGCACATTTTCCTTTGTTATGCACTATTCTTGGATTATACAATTCCTATTTATGTGTTTCTTGATTATTTATCTCCTAACATACCTAAACTAGCATGGTTTGTTTACTATATGCATCGTTAGGCAAATTTTAACTTGAAATAATCTGTTTATAGCATGATTTTCTATTATGTAAGTGCCTGGTGTTAAAAAGCTTTGTTTAATATACATACTACATAGTTTAATGGGGAATGACCTATCAACCCCCAGACTTTGCTATATGTGAGAAGTTCCTAAATATTGACAGTGGTACTAGATACTATAATAATTAGTATTCAATCCTTGTTACTAGATACTATAATAATTGGTATTCAATCCTTGTTATTTAAGACCTATTTTTAAATATATTAAATAATATGACTTTATTTAACTGAAAAGTCATCATTCTTTTCTGGTAACCAATTTTAACAACCCCCAAATTAGAAAACTTGTAAATCTTATAAATTGGTATCTTAGCAGGTTAAATAAGATGTTGCATCCTAAATACCTTACCTAAACTTTTTACTTAATTCATACTGAAGGCAAAACATACATCGGCCCAGCTCAGTTCTAAGTTAAAACTATCCAACCCCCCGTCTCTTAGATTAATGACATAGTCACTAAGTACTATGATATTGAATAATAAATCCAACTGAGAATTGTCAAATATCATATCATACATTCTTTTATGAGCCACTGATTTAAAAGTTAACTACTGTTTCTTGTTCATAAATGCACCTATCAAGTCGCTTAAAAACCAGACTTATATATCTCCCTTTTTAGCTATTTTCCAGTCTAGCCTGAGATACACTCTTAATATATTTGCAATGAAAAGAAGAATCATATATGTCATATCTGAATTATTTAAAATAGTAAGTTAAAAATATAGTTAACAGAGTTGAAATCGAAAAATATATTTTTAAATATTTTTGACTGTCATATAATTATGACTGCTAGAAAGAGTAATAGAACATATTATGCTCGTACTGCTATGTAACTAACTAAAGGGTCTGGCCGATCTACCATGTAAAATTGCCCCTGGCTGAAAATGTAGGTTTCTTACGTGTGTTTATTAACCTTATTACAAGATATAATTTTACGATGTTTTAACCCTAAAATGCTCTTGGTTTTGAAGAAAAATGGAAAAGTAAAAAATACGTTTTTATTTTTTTGTAGCCAAAGTAATGATTCGATTTCTTTGTAATTTGGATATATTATGTACCTATTAATAAACTATTGTCAAAAAAAAAATCATTGTTCAAAATCATTTATGAAGGGTTTAAAATTGACTTTTTTTTTTTTCAAGATTTTTTTTTAATACTTACGAGATAGGGACAACCTCTTATTTTAGTTATTTTATGCGGAATCTTATATTTCGTAACATATATTTTTTGCAAAAAAATCGATTTGGGGCAACAGGGTAAAAATATCTTACTAATGTATATACTTACGTAAAAATCCTCCATTCATTAATATCAACAATGGGCGGGAATTTAACTATCTTTTATTTTTTCCCACCAGTGTTATAGGGACAGCCACAGCTTCTTTTTTAGTTCCTTGGTATTATAATAATCTGATAGCATAGCATAGCATAGCATAGCTATCGCATTCACGTTTACTACGCTCACTGTTTGATGACATTTTAATGATATCATTCCAAGATAATATATAATACCTTTCAAGAATCCATTTACACTTAATCGATAACAGTATCTTATGAAAACTTACGTACAAACAATTATGATGAAGTACATTAGGTACAGTAAATCTGGGTAATTTTCAATACTCAGGTATCATTGAGCGAAACTTAAAATAGATTTCCCAAAATGGTTTGCGTCAGTTTATTTATATACAATGAAGTTAATTGTGATCTATATTTTTATGTAACTTTTTTATTTACAAACATTTAATCGTTTAATATAACTTTAAGGGACAGTTAATGTTTCCTGAGCATTCTAAGTTAGGTACCAGGATCGACTGAAGTAGTTAAGTGACATAGGTACCTACTAATTACCTACTTCAAATATCATTGTTAATATAAAATAATTTGCCAGCACAATAAATGCAGTATAAAGAATTTAACATAACTGTATCACTTCCGTCATAGTCTGAATCAGGGATTGAAAACCGGTTTATTTTCCGTACCGGTTAGAGCCGCACTTTGAGAGCCTAACCCATAATAAAGGTTACGCTCGCAAGAACCGCTCTAACCGGTATCTCTATGTCGGAGCGTAAACAGGGAACGAAATCAATTTACCGGTTAGAGAGCGGTTCCTCCGTGTGGGGTGTGAATGACCGCTCGTTTAAGGAGACAGGATTGGTTTGCTATGGTATTAGATAGATAGCGCAGCCACCAGCAGCGCCTCGACGCGCGACAGCGGTCATTCATCCCGTATCGAAACACCGGTTAGGGAGCGCTTCGAAATAACGTTCCCAAATCATTTCGTTCGAACGTAACCTAAATTATTAACCGGTTTAACCTAAATAAATACCGGTTTATTTGTAACCGGTTACAATCCCTGGTCTGAATATCTTCCACACTGCGAGCATCTTTCAAGCATTACAATTCCTTCATCCAGTAGACACACGTATAAAGAGGGTAGTGCCTCGCGGTACAGTGGAACTAGAATTCTGGTTGGCAGGTTAATTTGTTCAAAGATTTCAGATTTGATCGTTTCCACCTAGGTATAAAATAAAATTAAAGTAAGTAACTAAACTTCCTGCATCTTTACGAGTACTAACTGAAAGAGTATAAAGCATGACTAAAAATACTTACGTTTTCCGTTAGGGATAGCAGATGCTCATTTTCGATATAGTTTTGTATGCATTGCTCTAGACGGGCTTCTATTGCATTATATGCTTTTAAATACAAACTTTGGACACGTTTCCTAAACACCTTGCGTATCGCATTACGTTTTTCCATAACGCATAAGATAGGTGAAAAACGATTATGGTTTCCCGCCATTATTTACTTTTAATTTGTAAGCGGCATAGACAAATGTACAATACAACCATCGCATAAGGTACAGCCCGTAAATTAAAAAAGGCGCGGTGATGTTCGAACGCGTATACATTCCAAATTCAAATTCAAATTCAATTCGAAATGAGCTCAGATTGAAATTGAAATTGTAGATGTTTTATTGAAGTAGTTTTTAAACCGTTTTGTATTTAGAAACAAATTATAAGAAATATTGTATTTGCGTAGTGAAATTAATATTTAAGTAGTAAAGAGAAAAAAGTTTTATACTGACTGCTTTTACCACATTCTGAATTAATCATGAAGGATTTTTACGTATATACATTAGTAAGATATTTTTACCCTGTTGCCCCAAATAGATTTTTTTGCAAAAAATATATGTTACGCAATATAAGATTCCGCATAAAATAACTAAAATAAGAGGTTGTCCCTATCTCGTAAGTATTAAAAAAAAAAACTTAAAAAAAATAAAGTCAATTTTAAACCCTTCATAAATGATTTTGAACAATGACTTTTTTTTTGACAATAGTTTATTATTAGGTACATAATATATCCAAATTACAAAGAAATCAAATCATTAGTTTGGCTACAAAAAAATAAAAACATATTTTTTACTTTTCCATTTTTCTTCAAAACCAAGAGCATTTTAGGGTTAAAACTTGGTAAAATTATATCTTGTAATAAGGTTAATAAACACACGTAAGAAACCTACATTTTCAGCCAGGGGCAATTTTACATGGTAGATCGGCCAGACCCTTTATTTTGTCAAGTTCAAACTTACAGCTAAGGAAAACATAATAAATGTAATAATTAAGTTCTACCCTAACAATTCCTAAATAAACTTGTAAGTATATCTATAATTATATTATAATTTGTTTCTGAGTCATGGATGTCTTCTATATATTTAAGTATATATTTATCTATATAAGTATTTATATCGTCGTCTAGTACCAATAGTACAAGCCTAGAGCTTAGCTTGGGACTAGGTCAATTGGTGTGACATAGTCCCCTGATATTATAATTATTATTATTAATCATGAACTCTTAAAATTTTAACTACCTTTTATTGGTTAAGTTATTATTAACTATTGAAATAATTTGCTAAGATTTTAAACACCTTTTTTTTTCTTCATTTATTTACCTGCAGTGAAACTTAATAGAAAAATACAATTATACATTTCTTATACTTAGCTAAAATATTTTTAATTCAATCGTAATTAATAAATAAATAAATTAAAGATGACTTTTAGATATTAGTGAAGTACTCATTTTCAATCATAGTACCTATTATAGGAAATTATTTCATATTTTAACCATAGCAACAATTTTTCTTTTATTTTTTTACAGTTGAGTCTTTGCTTTGGTGTATACATCTGTCCTGTCTGTCACAAATAACAATGCCCTATACCTATCTGTCTAAATTAGCTTTGTCTGATTGTTCAATTGTTTTAACTTATTTTTAAAGTTAGTGAAGTGTTTCATCTAAATTGTAACAAAGTCGTTCTTATAGAACAAATACGACGTAGCTACAAATAAGAAGTGTCGTGTTAACCTGGACTAAAACTTTTTACGTTTATCGTGACGGTGGCAGATGAAGTGGATGAGAATACCAAGACATGATGATGATGATGATGATAATGATGATGGACATATTAACAAGTGTTACACCAAACCTAACTATAGTGAAGTGTTTATAGCGTCTGAGAATCTAAGAAACTTTAATGCAACCTAACCTTTTGTATTGTTTTTGTGAATTATAAGTGACGTTTTTAAATTTGAGTTTAACTTATTTAACAACTAACCAATATCATTAACTATACCATATCTTATACCACTATCCATTCTCACGGCACCAAATTGTACCTACCTAACCTATTCTTACTCTTCAAAGTAATTACTAATAATTTTTAATTGGGCAAAGTGTAATAACAAAGTTCTTTATCCTGGTCGCGGCATACTAAATTGTAACCCTCCCTAACGATTTTACCTCTACCTATTTAAAACCTAGAGCCTAAATATAATTAACCTAAACTTTCTACCTTTAAATATACAGAGTAAGCATGAATAATGATTGTTGAATTGGCCATATGATCATCTAGTGTCCAAGAACCTACATTGTGAAACCGTTTAGTTAGTAACCTAAGAACTTTTCATGCATATAAGAATGGTATAGTTATTTAAATAAAACCTATCTCTTTAGCCTACAAGATTTAGTGAGAATTGTAGTGAAGTAATAAAAGTGAATGAATATTGGTCTTATAAGTAATAAAAGTTCAGTCAAAGTCTTTGGGTCTTTTTAGTGATTGTTAGGATGAAAACTGGAAAGTATGCATAAGGCATTTTATTTTGCGCCTACGGTCAGAGCCCGCGACTCCCCGCTCATGACTGTGAGACTCGACTCCTGACGGGACATCTCTCCAGCGCTGCTAAATCTTTTCTTTCCAGGTGGGACTTTGATTTTACAGTCTTTGTCAGCTGTTAATAATAATTTAGTCATGTCATCAGTTTTCAATGGACAAGAGGGAATATTCGCGAAAGCTCCTTACTCCATTGCAGGAGTGAAATATAATATACTAGGAGCTGTATTATTAATGTGTCAAAGTCATACTGTTAAGATGTAGATAGGTTAGTAGTCAATTAAGACCAAGGTTATGTAGTTTGATATTGTATCAATTTACTGCAGTTTCTATGAAGAGCCTAGTTATAATTATAACAATAATAATTCCTTAAGATGATTGTGACTCTTTCTAGTCATGATGAAAGCTGGATCTGATGAATGCTGGATCTGATGATTTCAATCATAATTTGTAGATATTTGTTGTAGTATGTTCCCGTAGGAATTGGATAGTGATTCCAACTGCTAACAGACTATAAGGCTGGTATACCCTTGAGTAATACCAAGCAGGGGACGTATCCCATAGTGTTAAACAGGGAAATCACTCGTCGTATAATATTCAATGTAGGTTGAGAGAAATCAGTCAATCTCATAATTAGAGTTAGGACTTTTGGTGGCATTTGTGGTTATAGAATCCATGGAGTCGCTATTTTCTATTAATTACAATACATACCACTTTGATTTTGACCTTCAGTATTTTACTTCCAAAGTCATTAAGCCATTAAATTAATAGATAAATGCCAAATCAATTTAAATGAATTTTGGTATGGAGGTTATATCTGTAGCGAAAGCGTTACAAACAAGCAAATATTAGTAGGTATGGAATAACCGAACTAAAATTGTATTTAGTTCATTTTGAAATATGACCACACTGAGGGTCAAAATCAAAGTGTCATATTTTAAAATAATTAGGAAATAGCGACTCCATGGATTCTATAACCAAAAATGCCACCAAAATCCTAACCCTACTCATAATATTCAATGTTGAAGTATAATTGGCTATCTGCCATTGACTAGAAATAATCACATATCATTAGCTAAGGATCTTTGTCCTAGCAATATATTGAGGCGTTGCGAGCTTACTATCAGGTAGCTAAGTTTGATGATATTATAACTGGTCAGTTGCAATATTTGCAGTAGATATTTATTATTATTCATAGGAAAAACCAGATCACTCAGGCTCAATTATTCATTTCAAATGTTGGTATGTGGTATAGTAAAGGTTTCCAGTCTTGATACTATTTGATATATTAAAGTACATTCACAAGAAGGAGTGTCGTCGGCCAACAAGATGCACTTCTTTATGCATAGGTTCCCTTGGGAAAAGCATGATAATTCTGCTGCACAGGGACTAGCCGCAGCCCGTAGGCAGTACGGCCGAGTCGTAACTCAGTTTGAACAGAGAATACCAGCCGACGAAGTGTTGGTAGGAAGACAGTCCAATTCATAAATATGACTTTGAACTTTATTTATGAACGCAGTTACTCTGCTTCAGACTAGAAATATTTACTTTCTGATAAGCTTACATGAGCATTATTGGCTAGGAATAAAGTTAAATAGAGTCATATATTAATGATATTATAACTGATCAGTTGCAATACTTGCAGTAGATATTTATTATTATTCATAGGAGAAACCAAATCACTCAGGCTCAATTATTCATTACAAATGTTGGTATATGGTATAGTAAAGCTTTCCAGTCTTGATACTATTTGATATACTAAAGTACATTCACAAGAAGGAGTGTCGTCGGCCAACATGATGCACTTCTTTATGCATAGGTTCCCTTGGGAAAAGCATGATAATTCTGCTGCACAGGGACTAGCCGCAGCCCGTAGGCAGTACGGCCGAGTCGTAACTCAGTTTGAACAGAGAATACCAGCCGACGAAGTGTTGGTAGGAAGACAGTCCAATTCATAAATATGACTTTGAACATTACTTATGAACGCAGTTACTCTGCTTCAGACTAGAAATATTTACTTTCTGATAAGCTTACATGAGCATTATTGGTTAGGAATAAAGTTAAATAGAGTCAAAATAAGTTGATATCTCCTTAGAACAAAGTTAGGTTTGTTTGAGTAAGTAGTTTATTTCCCAGGTCTAACTTCAATAGTTTTAGTCATAGCGATAGCGGAGTTGGCAAAGTTGAACAAACCCTATAACCATAATAAAATATGCCCAGCTATCCACATTACGTGTTTATAACCCCTGCCTCGATAGCTGCCTTCGTCAACTTGTTGCGCCACCCAAACACTACGTAATCAAATCATAGCAACAAAAGGAACACAAGAACACTATCACAATTATTAAACCATTCCCCTAGCCCGTGCCATGCTAGCTGCCTTCGCTAACTCCTAATGCCACCCATCCATTTCCTAAAGCATCACACAAAACACATAGCACCAATTACAGAATAAGCACAAACACTAAAAAGGACAGACAAAATGAACGACACGAATACCATCACTCCAACTATTCACTCACCACCTCGACGGACGACTGGCCCCCAAAAGCCTAGCATCCCCTTCTCGGCCCTTTTATCTATTTTCTTTGTCATGCACACTACGAGATATTCCAGATATTCGAGACTAATGTTAAATCATTCGTATTTCGAGCTGTTAGCTTTTACTTGTCCCGCCATTTCTCTCCCCTGTTCCTTGCGCCAGTCCCCCCGGCATCCCTCCGCGTCGATCGCGAACCATCCCGCCAATTCTGGCTTCATCCACCTAGCCGCATTGTTTAAGCTAACGTAATGAGTAACAAATAAGACTCACTTTCATTTGAATTTGTCTCTTTCTTTTTTTTTAATCTAGTTTGGTTTAACTTCTGCTAACTATGTCTAGTTAGCAGAAGAGTCCTTGTTACATTTTATAATTCTTCCTCATTTAATTTATTTAATAAACACAAATAATTAAGTTTGTTTATTATCTGAATATTAATAAAACATTATTATCTGAATATATTAATATTGATATTTATTAAAAACTTCAACAATTTTATTTTGTGTTGTAATTGGACATAAAACAACGCCATCTGTACGAATCGGAAGGAACCCGCTTTCCTCACTAGATGCCCGGGAATAAATCTGTCAACTCTAAGGCCCGTATTTATAGACTCATCTCAATCCGTGAACTGAGACCTTCTCAATTGAGATGGTCTCGATACGTAATCCTGGAGCTAGGATCGTTGCTAATTAATAAACTCATTTTGAGAAGCTCTTACATGAGATGATCTTACCCAATCTTACCACAGATTGTGAGGGTAAGTACGTCTGATGACATTTTTGAACGAAACGACCAAACGTTTTGAGTATGCATGGTTTTTTAAAATATATGATTTTGCGTTTAGACATGACAGGTAAGATACGTGAACCATCATAAATTCATTTTTTCAAGGTAAAGTCAAGAAGCAAGTCGTTATTTTAAAAGCATTTTTTAAACTAGTTTTCGGTTTATGTATATCATATAAGGTGATCCGATGTGTGATAATATTACATAAGTTTAAAATCTCTGTGATATTGAAAAAACGAAACGCACATAGCGCGAACTTCTTTGCTTTGGTTCTTTACTTTACTTCATATTTACAGTAACTAGTGAGTAGTTTTAACAAGTTACAAGTTTTTCTCACCAGATTTGTTTTTAATTTAAAGTAAACTTAAGTGTCTTTCAGTACCAAATAAAGGTGAAAAAGTGCAGCTTCTCGAATCCAACCTAGCTGTGTAGGTATCTATTTAAACAATCAACGTGTCCTGAATGCCGACTGGCCCACCCATACAGCAAGCATCAGGAACTGGAGCATGGAAGACTTCCTTCTGCACAATAAAGATGAAAAATGAGAGGGAAATCAGACGAAACCAAATGTTTAATTGGCACCGTTTCTAATAGGTGTCTAATTTACCTACAGTAAAATTAACCTTGAGTAATTAGATACCTTAGGATATCTACCAACGTCGGAATCTATTATAAAATCAGAGTCCTCAGACTGCCTCAGTGTGTCGTCCGTTATAAAGGTATTATGATCATCATTAAGACTTAATGGACATATTCTTATTTGAATGTTGTTTATAAATAGTTTTGACATAAGCATACAATTTATAAGCAATATTATAGTTAGTTATATACACGTTATTGTCGAGCTTTATGTGAATGTAAATTAAAAGATCAAACTAAGATTATTATGAAACTATTTAAGTGTGTAAAACAGGTAGGAATAGGTACATTACTTATACTTGTTTTTGTTATTTTCAGATGATTTAAACTGTAAGCTGCCAACCCCTGCCCCTGGAAAACTGGTGTTTAATTTGTTTAGGATCCCTTTATTACACCTTGTGGGTCCCATGATACGTCCTGGGTCGCAGCAGACCAAGGTGAAGTTGGCGAGATGAGCCTGATACCGTCAACCAAGACTGGTGGGAGACTGCCCAAGATAGGGCTAAGTCAAAGGAAGGGATGGAGGCCTTTGTCCAGCAGTGGGACATTATAGGCTGTTAAATACAAATACTTAATTCCTTTATTATTGAATAATTATTTTTCAATTAAAATTCAGATTCAGTTTACCTGTTTTATTTTTTCATGTTTTATAATATAACAGTGGTTAGCACAAGTTGTTTTCTCAGTTGTCACTCATTGCTTTGGTTTGTTTATAAAGAAGGTAGAGGGGTTACCAAGCGACAATCAAGCTGCAGGCGACTTGTGCTAACTGTTCAGCAAACTATGTAAACTATGTCTGTCATCGCACATATACACATATATGGGGTGACATAAAACTTAAATGCCACCCAATTGCACAAACATTTGTTGGTAATGGCACCGTTCACAACAATAATTCGTCTATGTTAGCACTGGAAGGAATCCCTGTAATATTTTTGTATTTACATACAAATACTTTATCCCATTAGGGCACTTGTCACTTTCCAATTACCAGTGCACTTAGGTGACATTTAATTTAATTAATGTTTGTGCCAGTCTCTTCTTTAAAGTTAGGTAGCGGAAGTTATTACATCACAGTTGGGACTATCTAGATCATAGTTATCCAATTTTAAATATATGAAAACCTAAATTTATAACGTCCTACTCTTTTAGTCTAACGAGGATAGAGATTTATGTTTATAAATTTAAGTTAACATATTTTAAATCAGAATCAAGTTTGATGTTATTAGTTAAGGTACCAACGCAGATACTTAAAATCTGAGAACACTGATCAAAGTTAGCCACATTATTCATTAATAATATTAACATTCATATAATCACTACATATTATAAAACAAAGTCGCTTTCCGCTGTCTGTCCCTATGTATGCTTAGATCTTCAAAACTACGCAACGGATTTTGATGCGGTTTTATTTAATAGATAGAGTGATTCAAGAGGAAGGTTTTCATGTATAATAAACTTTGTTTTATGTACGGGTGTTACCGAAAACTCACATTAACCGAAGCGAAGCGAGGGCGGGTCGCTAGTATAATATAAACGCCAAAACATACCAACAACCAATACCATTACCACAGATCCTTGTTGACTTGGTGTTTATAAAAGTAGTTTATATATATGTGAGAGCTAAATATCGTTATTTCATTGTACTAAAACATTCAGCGCTGGGTTTCTGAATTCCAAGGAGTGTGGAGAAAAGTTACAAAGTTCAGAAAGTTTGTTGTTACGTTATCTTATGCCTCTGAATCTTAGGCTCCAAATACTTTCATAGTCATAGTCATAGTCATATCATCGTCTTTCATTTTGCGAAGAGAGTTAAATAGTGTAGAAGTACCTACATATAATTATGCATCAACTTTCAAACATAAAGGTCACCAATAAATAAAACTACTATTAGCATGTATTGTTTACTTCATAAAAAAGTCTCTAAGTTTTACATATTTTCAGTTTTCAAAATCAACTCGTTACCTAATATTATTTGTAATTATCTGATTCACAGGTTATACCATACAAATACTCTTTATTGAACACCAAAAACACCGAAACAGAACAGTACATTTAAATTATAGACATACAACAGGCAATTGTTAAATAGCGGTCCCACTTATTATCTCACCAATAGCCATCCTGTTTTATAGCTGCAACAGGTAAAAATAACAGGATTAACCACATTTTACTTGAACTAAAAATATAATTTTTTTACAACTCCTATTTCTAATGATTTTTTAATATTCCCAAGTTATAAACTGTGTTATCCTTTTTTATGATTATCATCATGTTCTCCAGCAAAAATAGACCATGATGTTTGTTCACTTGACAATCAAAATCACACAATGTTTAAATGAAATACCTATTGCACTTCTGAAGTACAAAACTTATTGCAGCGGTTTGAGAAAACTAGGCAAAAAATTACATGTCTAAATTTTTTCATATCATGGAACTAATCAACACACTAAACTTCACTTATATGAGTTACCCCTTTTATGTAGAACAAGACAAGACATACTGCGCTGGATCATCATAATGCAAATAATCTAACCTATAGCCTATTAGATGGTAAGTTGCGGTATGTAACTACATAGTATGAATACACATTAGCATGAAAAAAGTAATAAAAACTATTATCTTTACATTGAAGTAGCCCTAATGAAAATGGGGTAAGTATCCTTTTGCATGACTTTTATCTGAAGTTACTTTATTCAAAGACAATGATTGTTTTATAAGAAAGGATAATTTATATTGAATACATTAAAAACTGAATCTTGAAATGAGTAGGTAACATTGTGAATAATTTTATTATACCTGATGGACATAAATCTGTTTGGCAATTGACATAGTTGAATTGTAATAGTCGTCAACTGCGTCGGGCCGGCTGTTGAGATTCGTGAACACTGACTTCTCAAAATATCCAAATTTCACCGTTTTTAGCGTCTTGATTTTTTCCGGCGAACCTTGACATGTTATCCAAGTTTCACATTATTGAACTGACGACAACCTACAAAACGACATAAAGTTATAAACACTTTCTAATCACTTCAAAATGATTGAAACAGGTTCACGATTCGTTTTCACAAGTAGGTACCTAGGTATAGTTTTTACACCTTATTTATGTCAGGACGCGACATTGTACATATCTCACTGTTATTACTAGTTGATTGTGTGTAAGTTTTTAAACAATTCACTCAGTTTTCATTTAAGTATCAAACAATAATAAAACTTTGCCGCCTCGGCCTTGTCTTGTCTGTCACGAATGTCACGATGATTGTCAATGTCAATGTAACAAAATCACTCCCCTCCTCTTTACTTTAGCAACCCGTTTCACGAAATGTTTCGTTACTTTACTTTCATTTCAATAATTAACAAAATACTTAATTAGCGTTATTGGTTTTATAAACAGCAGTAAAGTAAAATATTACAAGAATTGTGGCTATGATGCAAAATTGTTGAATTTAGGTATTAGCGTTAGATGGGTAGGTTAGTTTAGTACTTACCCTAAATATTAGTAGATTACATAACTAGAAATGCATTTGACTGTTTTTATGACATGATTGTTCTTTATTTATACATTATGAATATAAAATAACTAGGTAATTAATGTAAATTGTAGGTACTTACCTATGAGAAATGAGCCCGTGTGGAGGTAAATCTTTCGCGCCTCAGGGTGGCCCTAAGTATTGTTATACAAAGACATCGGGCTATTATGTTGTCGTCGGCTTGGTCGGTATCTCTCTCGTAATCTCTATACGTAATATAAAATATCCAGCACCCACAATCATTTCACTTAAACACAAGACAAAACACACAACTTTTGAAGGCAATTGTACCTAAGTATTTAGCGGCAAACTCAAACATAATATTTAGGTATTATTGTTATTGAAAACGTTTTAGGTATAAATATTTGCCTCTGAGAATGTAAAAATAACACTTTATTGTATTTACACCGATTTATCTGATAAAGAGCACCCATATGTTCGACTATGTTGCAGTGCGGCCGCCATTTTTTCCTAGTTGAGATGGTCTCAAGTCACCAACAGACCATAATCAGGATCAGGATTAGTTCCTCATACAAAATGACCGTCTCATCTGATCCGAGGATTACGATTCACGTATCGAGATACGTTTATAAATTAAACCTCAGTCTTGTGACGCATCTTGTGACGGGCATCTCAGCTGAGTCGAGTTTATAAATACGGGCCTAAGACTAGCTGTTAAATAGTTTTCGATTTCCTCCAGAGAGTTCTCTGTTCTCAATTTGTATAAAACAATAATAGCGTTCCTGATTATATTTGAAGTAAGGTTGTATTTCGAGATTCAAAGTTTTTGACATTATGTTTGATTGTAATTAATTAGTTAATTGCAGATATGATGTTATTTAATAACGAATTAGAATATTAATACTAAACTTTAATGTATAACGATTTTTACTCTCGTTAGAGCCTAAACTGAAATGAATTATATTTGCGAATTGAACGGGCATTTCTGGACCGTTACAGCTAGCTATCCAGAGCTAATGCACCGGTGTCATAGGGACCATGCCGCGGACGGAAGTGCGAGAGGAGGTGTTCTTTTTATAATGGTTGTCACTAATTCATATTTATACCTTTTAATAATTAAGTAACGTTATTATTATTTTTAATAAAATACATTTGGTTTAATTTTTTTATTGTACGGTCACGAGCGTTAATTTGGGAGCAATTTCAAGAAAAATATTCTTGACGTCGTCAATGTCATTAGAACATGTCAAGTCATTTGTAACTTTTAGGAAATTCACCTTATTCTTGTAGAATGTCAGGTTGACTTTGGACCTAAGGTGGGTACCAAATTAAATCTCGTGACTGTAATTGTATTAGGTACTTACTTATATTAAAACAGTTTTCAAATAATAACTTATTGTTGAATAATATTGAACAATAACAAGGAAAGACATTATTTCGCGAAATACGATGAGACAACCCAGCCTTTTGTAGAAATCTAGACTGCTTGTTCGAATTAAAACATTCGAAACTTTCTAGATAAAGAGCCCGTCTTGGTCTTTTTCTGTTTCTTTCTTTTCAGACGTCAGTTAACGACAGTATTACTTTCGCTGCGAACTGTAATTTAGTGATAGAATGAGAGCAATTAAAAAGACGCAATCGAATAGCAATTTATATTGTTTCTCTCTCGTTGGAGAACTTTATTATGAAAGGTTTTTAGAATACGTTAACCCTTTTTATACGAGTATATACCATGTGATAATAACGGCTAAATGCAGATTGCATTAAATTTTACCCGCTGGATCTGTTTTACTTATTAAGGTATATATTTATTTGTATTTGTATCGTTGTCTAGGCCCATAGTAGCAGGCTTGTAGCCTGGAGCTTAGTTTAGGACTAGGTTAAATGAATGGTGTGAAGTTGTCCCCTGAAATTAAAATATTTTTATATGACGACACGTTTCTAGTTGGTTGTGACCCTGCCTATGAAACTAGCGATCTGGGTTCGTGTCCCGGTTTAGGCAAATATTTGTGTGACGAGCACGATTATTTAGTCCGAATTTTGGATGTTTTCTATGTCTACTTATGTATTTATGTGTTTATCATTGCCTAGTACCCATAGTACAAGCCTAGAGCTTACTTTGAGATTAGCTCAACCTGTGTGAGATTGTTCCCTGATATTCATTTATTTATTATATTTTATAATTTATGTTACAATTATTTAAACAAAAATCTTCATAAATTTTGACGTTTCTACCTTTGACTACCTTAATTTTACCCTACATTAAAAGATAAAAAATTAAACTCATTCAAGTAATCCCATGGAATTGTGCGCAATTGTTCGCGGGATAAAAAGAAGCCCGCCCAAGATACTCTTTGTATTCTCCTTTACACATTTACCTGAAAAAAATTCAAAACATACGTCCGCATTTATGATTTCGCAAGAACTTATTTAAAAAAAAGTACGTACTAATAATAAATGTTTATGAGGGTTTTTTCTGTTTAGCATAATTTTAATTGGCCGAAACACATTTGACATAACATTTAACATAACATACTTTCTTGCAACGATTCGGATCAACGTTTGGCAAAAAGATTATTCCCTAACGATTATTATGCGTAGAGAAAGTATACGAAGCCGTAAGACATCAGATTTGAAATTTGCAAATTGTTGAACATTATTTGTTTATTTAAACTTTATTGGACAATAAAAGAAAAGTACAAATGGCTGACTTATGTCATTCTCTACCAGTCAACCAACTGGCCAAACAGAAATAAGACGAAAGTTGGTGCTTACTTTAAGAAATCAGCTAAACAAAAACTATAGTTCTATAAAGCTGCGCGCACACCGGAGCTTAACGGTGCGTATATTACGGTGTCGTTGCGTAAACAAAAGACCGTTTTTGACGCACCGTAATTAATATACGCACCGTTAAGCAGCGGTGTGGTCGCACCATTATTCTTTAATATAGAATATGGGTGTAAGTACTTTAACAATGTAATAATTAATAACATGTATAATAAAATACAATAATATTAATTTACACACATAAATCCAATAATATAACATAAATAAATTCATACTTACAATAAACATATAAGAACATTATGCAGATAATTAATCCTGTAAAAAAAATTTTTAACATTAACAAATATTTGGAAATGTAGGTATTCAAGAAATTACTGAGTACTAATTAATACTTAATCTCTCTATACAAAAATATTGAGAACAATCTTAGAAGTTACCATGAATTTAACATATGCAACTTAACAAATCGAGAAGTTTCTTAGTTTAAGCTCATAATTCCTTATGCTTAAACTGAGTATGCAATGAGTAATGTACAAAAAAAACTTACCGTTTTAGGGACATGCTGTATTTATACTCTGTGGAAAACGGAGGCTCAGTTAAGTCGTTCGCTTAATAAGGACAATAATTCTTGATCCGGCGTTAACTGGCTGGTCATTTATAACTGGTGGTTATCCGGGTGTGACCTCAAATGGGCGCGAGGACCCGGAACGGCATGGCGTGGCCACGGGGTGACGTTTCTATGACATTTTGTTGGCTTAGTATGGTAACGTTACTATAATTAGCTCGGTTTGATTACACATAAACAGTTGAGGATGAGAAATTTTCACAGAAAGCCAATTGTATCAGTTTGAGATAATCTCGCTTTTGTGATTTTGGTAAGTTTTAGCGTAGCTCACTATGTTATTAATAAGAATGATGCAATGAGGATTATTTCAACAGAGATCAAGGCAACGAAATGTTTTTTTTTTTGCCAATATTAAGGTTTATATGTAAATGTAAATGTAGTCTACTAAAATACGCAATAAGGAACCTTACTAACTATTCTATGGGGAAACCTGAAATAAATAATTTTGAATTTGAATTTGAATGTGACTTGTATGAGATACACAGAGTGTATGAGACCAAATCTTAAACTTGCTTCTCCCCACGATTTGGTCTGCGTAGAATTCGATTATCGTTATTGCTTTGCGAATCACTGAAGTGAAAAGTAGCTTATGTGTTATAATCCAAGGTATTTATATTATAAGCTACCTCCACTCAAAATTTCATACAAATCAGTCCAGCCGTTGCAGTGTGAAAGAATAACAAATGAACACACAAACTTTCCCATTTAATTTACTAATGGAATTTTTACGACAAACAACTCCCGTAAAACAACTTTTAAAACCATTAAACAGTTTAATAAATTCCAGAATCGGTTTTTCTGAGGTCACCGTTTATTTGGTTTTTCCTAAGCTTCGTCCGTTACTTAAAACATCGTCTTAACTTTAATCCTGGACTTAAGAGAAAGGTTGAAACCGGATTATCCTTTTTTCAATGAGAATGATACTGGTTTTTGTGCTGCGTCTGTTTTAATTAAAGATTGGCTAAATAAACAGTATTTATTTATGATCCTTATTAAAAAGTTATGTTTATTTTTTAATAATGGCTTTTTCTCTTATTCATAAGCACACTATAGCGAAAAGTGCTTAAAATATGCATTATCCTTATCTGTCATTGTGACATTTCCATTTGACAGAAAGTGACGTCTTCTTTAACTAAAATAGGTTTATATAGTGCGTTTATGAACAGGGTTAAAAGTCCTACAACAGAGAGAAGACGAGCCATTTTATTTTGACTTTCAATAATAAATTAACAATAATAACATCAGATGATTCTTTAATCTCTTTCAATGAATCAACTTAACTGATTCCCCTTTAATACATATTTTTAATACTACTCTCATTTATTTGGTAGGAAATACAGGGTGTAAAAATTACTCCAAACGTCATATGAATAATAATAGTCACATAGTAATGATTTAAAATAAAATATAACCTTCGACGAGGTCCTGAAAGAGCTTCAAATATAATAACTTTTCATTGGCTTAACTAATTTTTATTAAACTTAACTAAGAACCCTCGTCGGAAGACAAACTCGCAAATTATATTAATAACTAGAAGAAATTAAATAAATAGATTTAAAAACTGACATAATGAAGAAATCTACTTTCAGAGCTGATTCTACTAATATTATAAATGCTAAAGTTTGTGTGTGCGTGTTCACGTTGCAATAGCTGGAGGGATCTAAGTGAAATTTAGAATGGTGATAGCTTATATATCCTGGATTAACATATAGGCTAGTTTATTCTTATCGGAAATCTTAAAAATCCCGCAGGAATATCAATAGTCGAAATCTACGCAGACGAAGTCGCGGGCAGAAGCTAGTACTACATTATCGAAACAAATGCATTTCATCAAAACAAATTATGAACAACCTCAGTTCAACTAGCTTACTATTTTATACAACTGACCAACTGTTTTCAATTTGTTCTTCTGTTTGGGAACTACGATGGTTCAGATATACAAACAAGCAGTCGTTGAACTTATAAATCCCCTCTTTTTGTGTCAGGGGTTAAACCGAATAAAAACGTTTCACATGTTTTATTATACAATATTTTACTATAATTTACATACTCGTACAAGATATAAACACAAAATATTCTCTTTTATAGCTGAAAATTATTGGGTAAAATGTTTTAAGTAAATGAGGTACCCTTTCAGAATAATTAAAAAATATATTTTCTGATCCTACGTGTTATCCGATCGGAGTTAACATTACTTTAAAATGAAACCGATGGACCGATCCCTCATGAGATTAATTAAAGATCGGTCCTAATTAACTCTTTTTCGAGTTCACATTTTGCTCATATTTTTATTAATAACTTAAAGAAAAAAATTGACAATAAACGGTGTTACCTATATTTACGTTTGTTCAAAAATTATGAGTATAACACTAGAATCCGCGCCAATGGCCAATTTCCATTCATCCGGGTCACTCTTGCGCTTCAGTGGCGCCCCCCACCCCCGCTCGCATTTCGCTCGCGGCTCGACGCCGATACGCATTAAGTTTTTACGCGCTCTTACTTTCTTTAACTTATCACAGTTGTTTACTTTTATTATTAAGTTCTGAGTCTTTATTGTTATTAAAGTGATTTTATATGCTTATAATATTGATTTATTTATTGACCGTCAACATCCACTACATGAGTCAATTAAAAAATTATTAATAAATATCTGAAATCATAAACGATCAAGTAATTAACGTACCTATAACCAAATCATCCTTAATCAAGTTTTCATTGTGCGTTTTGTGACCTCCGTGTGCTATAAAGCAAAAAGCAAGACCAAAAAATTATAACTTCGCATAACACTACATTTTATACATATATTTTATCGGTTAGGTGTCAATTAAAATTAAATTAACGTATTTTTCTTAAGCTTTTTCAAATATTTCTTGTTCCTAATTCAAACTTATTTCGAATCTCAAATTTTCTAGAATAAACTACATACCTACATACGTTCACGCCTTCATTCCCAGAGTGGGGATTGACAAGTTAGTCTGAGAAAATGCGATTTCTTGCCGAGCCTTAGAAAAATCTAAGTGCCAGGTACCCAGAAGAGAGTAGCACAAAGCTACTAAGATGAGCGTGACTGAGGTTCCATTGTGATATGAAAAACTTGTAACCGTTTAATAGGCCGCGGGTGGGCCTTGGGACAAAAATGCGCTGTTTTGATAAAAATAAATTATTCTTTGGGTTTCGTAGTTAATCAGGAATCTTTACTTTTTAGCCATGTCCGCTATCTCCGTTTATTTGTCTATGTGTTACCTACTGTTCCGTTTACTCGAAAACGGTCGAAGTCACGAAGTTTAAATGTAAAGGCTGATCGATCAATGCACAATCTAAACCACTGGAACTTGAAATTTAAAAAACTTAGAAAGGATTTTTCGAATATTGAACCCCGACGAGAAGAAATAGGGGGTATAGTTGGAAACTAATTCTTTGTGAACAAAGTCAAGGACATCCTCTAGTGATTACATATAAAATGTTATACATAAAAAAAACAAATGTTTTTTTTATTACAACATCGAGCGAGGTATCGTTGGATAGCTTTTAAAAATCATGAATAATATAAATATCAATTTAAAATCTAAAAATACGATTGAGCTACTCCGTACAAGCTGTGACCCCTTTAAGGATATTTAATAAAGTTAAAAGGAAATACTATCAAGACTTAGTTTATTTTAATGGTAGATACTCGAATTATATATAGGTGACAAAAGTACATAGTTATCTCATATCTCCAAATAACTTACCATATTATATTTTTAAATGGCGACTACCACATGAACTCCCTTATAAATGTGGAATAAGCTTGAAATAGTTTATGCCATGCATTGTCACTTTCTGACAGATGCAAATGTCACAATTACAGATAAGGACACAGCATGGCATAAACTATTCCAAGCGTATTCCACGTTCATATAAGTAAGGGGGTTAAGCTACATCGGTTGAATAAAAATTGTAAATCAATATACTTACTCCAATAGCGCCCTCGTTTTTCCAAACTCCCTTGCCAAGTTATACGACGCTTTGTTCTCTAAACAACTTTCACATAATGTTTCGTTTGCAAGCCAAAACAAGCAAGAGAAAATACCTTTCCAATATCTAGCCTGGATAAAGGAGTCGACACAATAAAGTAGGGTAACCGCACCATTTGCTGCGGCGATAGCGGGAATTTTATAGTTTATACGATGTTGTATGGTCACCCTAGTATAAAGCTAGATTACAAAGTAAAAGTTTGCTATTAAAGAGTTAAGAAATTATTTAGAAGTTGTGAAAAAAATTGGCATTATAATCGAATTTTAAATAAAATTGCTGCTTATCGGACTGTTGTCTCTTTAAAATATTATTGTTTTGTGTTAAACTATTAAAATCTTTGTTTTCTATTTTCACATTATTTTGTTTGCAAACTAAAACAAGCATGAGAAAATAACTTTCCAATATCTAGCCTGGATAAAGGAGTCGACACAATAAAGTAGGGTAACCGCATCATTTGCTGCGGCGATAGCGGGGATTTTATAGTTTATACCACGTTGTATGGTCACCCTAGTGTAAGGCTAGATTACGAAGTAAACGTTAGTCATTAAAGAGTTCAGAAATTATATAGATGTTGTGAAAAAAATTGGCATTATGGTAGAATTTTTAATAAAACTTCTGCTTATCGGACTGTTGCCTCTTTAAAATATTATTGTTTTGTGTCAAACTATAAAAATCTTTGTTCTCCATTTGCACATTATTTTGTTTGCAAACTAAAACAAGCATGAGAAAATACATTTCCAATATGTAGCCTGGATAAAGGAGTCGACGCAATAAAGTAGAGTAACCATGCTATTTACTAAGGCGATAGCGGGGATTTTACAGTTTGTATGGTCACTCTAGTGAAGTTTAGAAAATACAAGGGCCTTGTCTAAGTGAAATTTTCAACATAATGTTATTTTTATATTTGTTGCTAAAACTGATGCTTAGTGCCATTTAAGAATGCACTTGTTTCATTTATCACCACGTAATCCAATTTTTATGCTAAGTTTTAATCTGATGTGTAATTTTATCCCCTTTTATATTTCATAGGTAAATATCGAATTGTAATGAGCAAAACAAATTACATTTTATTAAATTTAGTCTGAGAAAAAAATCACGTGAACGTTATATTAATACTATACTGTTTGACACATAACCTCAAATATTCACCAATAGTGTTTTTACTAAAAATGACGTGTAATGAATAGTTATTTCATGTTAAACTTAATATGAAAATATTTATCTAGTGTATAAATCATTGCAGAGATCTCACTTGACCTTTAAAAGTACGTGATTATCGAGTTATCATGGTGAATTGGCTAGGTAGGTTACTGGTAATTATAACAAGGATACTCTCCTAAAACTGAGTATTAAAGTAAAATGTTACAACAGTTGGTCAGGTGTAAAAAAGCAAGGTCTTGAATGGTCAAGACAACCAGTATTCAGAACGAACGAGCCCGATTGTCACCAGTTTTTAAAACGTTGAACACATGAAATTCCCATATTTTTCCTCAAACCAAGAACAAATCACGTCGAATTTCTAAAAGGAAAACCCACATAACGAGGTAATTCCCACATAGGATTGGAAAGATCCAATTGCGGAATAGAATTACTTTTAAAATGGAATCCTGGATGATATGTGGGGCAGTTATCGGATACTGATCTGATCACAGATGGTAAATTTCTCTGAAAGTAATCAATTGCTGTCTATTTTTTACTAAGATTATTTATTCTACAGTTGAGAAGTATTTAACTTCTTTTATTTTGTTACAAGACTCGGGCTCACCCTATATAAATATAAAAGTCTGTCAGTAGTTAACGATGTTTGTACCTCAGTCACGCATAAAGGGTGTAGAAGATTCGCATGGCACACAGATAGTCCATATTCAGAACTGTAACACAGATTCCTAAAAGTTTTATAGCTTCCTAAGGAAAAGCAATAAATAAGTTCTACGTGGATTTAAATAAAACTTCCATCTTTTATACTGCAGTGCACAATGGCATGAAAAGGAAACTTAAGGAACGCTATGTAATTTAAGCTTTTAATAACTCTCAGTAATGTTTTGTTTTGTAAACAACCTTCCTGGAGATCTTGTGTCCCGTTCATCTCATCATCGTTAAATATAAAAAAAACAATGGATCATCTCGAAAAAATTAACCTAGTCTTATTTTGTGTTTTTATTTTGGGTATATGTGAGGTACTCGGCATCGATATAAGTTTGTACTAATGTATATACTTACAAAAATTAGTATTCTGTTAAAATTTCCAATAAGATTCATTTTATTACTAAGCCGCTTTCATACATTTGAAACATTTTTCATACTCTCTTAGGTGATCTAAGAAACATTCATAAAGGGAATCGTGCCCATTTAATAATTAAAAAATACGTCCTCTAGCCCTTTGTTTGTGCAACTAGACGGAATGTTACATGAAATATATTTTAATATATTTTCATCACACTTGCTCGTAAATAGTGTCCTAACATGCTAGAAAAATCGACCGTAAATCCAAAATAATACCCGCGGGCCTTTTTTTTACCATTACGTTACTTAAGTGCGTAATAGCTTTTTTTTTAAATATTATACGTGGACTCAAACTATCACAATACGTCAGGACCCCAATTCTTGTGCCATTCGATATGAAGTTTCATTCGAGATGAAATGTCAGTTGAATACTATTTCCTAACAATCTCGCATAATAAACTATTGATCTCATATGTCACTAGAATCGGACTCCGAACACGTTTGACATTATCTGTGGTAAGCCACAGACAATGATGTAGTCTGGCGCTAATAAGTTAAAAATATGATCTTTTGTCTGATTTTATTTCATTTCCTCGCAATTGTGATGAAAAACATTGTATGTTACACGGGTGGTAAAGGAAATACAAAGCTCGAGTCATTAAAGCCCTCAGCCTACGGCTTCGGGCTTCTAACAGACTCTCGTTTGTAATTCTTTCTTTACCACCCTTAATACACAATGTACTATTAACTATCCATCAAAATAAACAACGCACAGTCCATTGTAATATTCATTTTTTTTACTGCAATATAAATAGCTTATCTAACATTACTTAAACCTTTCATGTCGTAATATTTCAAAAGATTTTATCTCTGGGCTCGTTTAAGTTATTGAAAAGATGTACAAACAAAATTCACTTAGCCCAATGAAAAATGGGCCATTTTTAAAATTGGAGAACAATAGAGAAGGAGAACAGAAGGCGTGTTTTACGGTTTGTAGTCTAAGAAAAGCAGGATATTTAACAGAGCCTAGACCTTTATTATATTTCTTTTACTGAGGTTCTGAAATATATTACTCTATTAATGACGGTAGATTTGGCAATGAATCTGTCCTAAAATCGGTTACATGACTGTAACTATTGAAAGGTATTTTTAATTATAATTAAAAATGTCAGTCTCCCACACCCATTTTAAGTTAACTTTACAGTTACGTACCAAATTCACCAAACAATGTTAAATGGCACAATTTTGACAGCTATTAACATTCTAATCGCCTGTTAATTGGTTGGTTAAATCCGACATTTAATCTTTGTTTTATTTTATTTTTAATTTATGAACACTAATCATAATTAAAATGAATAAAAAAGCTACACCCCAAATACACGATCCCTCCTAAGTTCCTGAAATATTGAAAACACAGTGAGTAGGGTGACCACACCGGCTATAGTTTTTTATCTATTGTGATTGCAATCCTTTGTCCTGAGGCGCCGTTGATCATTTTGTCCCGGCGGAACCATTTCCACCGACTCGGGTGTCCATAAATCCAGGGACAAGAGTCTCGAGTCTCAACTCAATCTCAATAACTTTCAAGGGGCGTCCCTAATCTGTCAAAGTTTAGAAATATCTTCGCATGAGATATTGGTCTTTTGGATTTTGTTACTGTCGTGTTCAGACAAAAATATTTTGTTAAGTACCCCCGTTTATTATGTGCCTTTAACGGTAAGACATTAGTTAGTAAATTATAAGGACCGCTCAAGAACGTTCACTAAGACATTTCTTGTAGGCTTTAAGACTATGAAAACGTCTAGCACAGTTTAATTTTGTTTTAGCACCATTTCTCCAGTAATATTATATTTTTATATAGTTTATTATAGGAATACCATAACTTTGTTACAAATTACAATTATTAACTTTACTTATGTTGTTTAGTAAAAAGTTCTATACTTTAAAAGTAATAGTAATTAATTATTTAAAACAAGTGTATACCTATAATTTCTAAATATCTTTTATACTAGAAGCAAAATTGCTTAGTCATACATATTATCCTTTGGTCGCGAGTTTACTTTAAGCAAACCAGCACCCTAAGCCACCCATGCAACACGTATTAAAAGATAACGTCATCATAATAAACCACCAAAAAAACAAGTTACTCTATTCTGCCCTAGTAAAAAAAAGAACGCAACAACCATAAAATTTCTATGCCAAATTCAACCTTAATTTACCTATGGAAGGTTAAATTTTGTTACGATACTCCAGTTACAAATGTGTCTTTTTAGCTTTATGTTTACTGGTCCATTAGTATTCTGTACCTTCGCAAACTCATGAGTTTATGGCTCATAAAAGTAATAGAAAGTTTAACTTGAAAAATGCGACGCTACCCGTTTTTTAACAGGTCCGAAACATATACAATATGATAATCTATAGAATGCTTCCCGTTTGCTAAATACCCGTGTTACTTTTGTTGAAGTATTTTTTATGACGAGCTATCAACGCGGGAAAATTTTAAGTAAAGCATTGAAGGATTTAGTGAACTTCTAAATATAGGAGATGCACCACGTTTATTCGTTACCAACATCCAACTATTAGTATCTACACGCGCTCACAAACTTTTCGATTAATAGCAATTGTGGGACTTTTCCGTAACCCCGTTCAATACAACTTGAGAGAAGCACTTCCTTGATACACTTTTAGCTGGAATAGCTGACATCGAAAAAGGGCTAGCATAGCTGTCAGCCACACTCGCCTACAGATTATTATCGGGTGAAAATAGATCACATGTCATGTTCTAGAAAAATGTATACTTTTGGTAATTTATTTTTCATCACGAACAAATCAGATGTCATATCTTGTCTTTCCTAAATGAGTAATCGTTCTGCAAGCAATAAATCTACAAAAAAAATGTTGCAACATAAGAGGGCAAAAATATATCAAAATTACGTTTTACCAGTTCCTGTTCGTGCTAACACAGGCTATATAATACACGTAACCCGACAAGTTACGCAACAAATTGCTGTTTTGAATCCCCCTGTAGCAGCAATATACGCTTAAAATGTTCCAGAATGGCTATAATTTGCTACGCGTGAATTCATAATATCAGGTTCCATTTTCACAAAAATAAAGCAGAAATATTCTTATTAATAAAAAGTATACATATTTCGAATCTTCAGTGGAAAATTATTTAACATAACGTTGAAACTCAGTTGTTGTTCAGAAACATTCACACATTTTGCATCCGTATTTCAGTATTAATTCAGGAGCGAACCGCCCCGAGCGGCCATTGTTTCCGCTCGCTATGACAACGTCCGTCAGTCGCACGGCGGCCGCGGCAATGAGCGCTAGCTCCAACGGTGGCACTTGAATCTAGGACACTCCGTAGCTCACTTGTGGAATTTAAAAAGTGAATTCAAATGGAATGTAAATCAAATTTCGAATGACTTTTAAACTTTGAAATATGGTGTTTTAGTATTTATTAAGTGTTAGCTGCCAGGCAGTTAGACGTAGTTCAATAATTAAGGTTTAAATGTTTATAATAGTGTAATCATTAATAGTAACGGTATTAATAAATAGTGGATAAATTAGTACACCTCAATACTATTTAAGCTACCTAAATACGATAAATTTTGGACAAGTTTCAGTGAGTGCTTATGCTTCAATGTTTCCAAGTAACAGTGTGAACCACTATGACTAAATATTGGTTTTGTAACGATGATGTTCAGAGAAGATAGTTGGTTTAATTAATTACAATTGGTGAAAGTACACAATGTATAATGAAAAACAATTAATTCGTGTTTCACGACAGTAACCGTCGAACTAACAACCCAGGTAAGTCGTTTAGTTATCATTGAACATGTTTGTTACTTTGTTAACTAACATTTAATATAAGCTTGAAAGTTTAAATAATTGACTGGAAACCAAACAGGTTGTTCTTGTTTAATGTACAAAAGTTGTTGATAAATTCGCATCTTATAATTATTATGAAACGTAATAAAAAGTTATATGCAATTTAGAATATTTAGATGTAAAGTAAAAGATAATTTAAAATTGTTTCCTTTAGCAAAAGAAATTATCTTTTCTTTCAATCATGAAGATTTATTTTTAATTACAGTCGATCATAATGTTGACCCATTCTGAATCTTTCGTATACTTAATAAATAACTAACTCCGATGGGTTCCAGTTACTGGATGTTCAATACAAAATGGACACTATATTGTGTCTTCGGCACCAGAGGCGTTAATGGTAGGAAAACAGACCTTTGTGGAAATTCGAGGCGTCTAATTAAAAATAAGCTGCAAGTAAAGATTGCGAATTAAAGGGTGAACCCTAATAAACATCGTTTTGATAAAGTTTTGAAGAAATTTCATTTAAAAAACGTCGTTGTGTTGCAGTATTTTGTAAGTGGACTTATTTTCGAATTATCTCAACTTAATTATAAAGTTCCTTATTTTATTGAGTAATGACAAAAAAATGCAATTAACACAAATTTAAATTCTATATCAAATGCACATGCACATTATACGATAGATTAAGTTTGAGAATTTCACTCATATTTTTCAAAGGGCAGAAAAAAATGTGACTTTGCCAGCTTGCCTTTGTAAGATGTCTCATAAAATTTTAGATATAAAAATAGGTTATATCTATGAAATTACATAGTAGTAGACGGTTTTGCTTGTTAAATTTATAATCTCTGGGAGAAAAACGATATGTACACTAATTCTACGTAGATGAAGATTGTACATAAGGCAATGTTCTAAAAATAATAAAAAACCAAAACAATGAAGCTCACGAGTGTTGCCACTAACTAAAACATAGTCGACATATCCCTATTTGTTATTCGTGACACGTTTATTTATTTAGTGTTCGTGTTTTTGAAATTGCACGTTGCGCCGCATAAACGGCGGTTTTTTTCCCTGTGTTCCCGTTACCGAAATTAAAGTTTTTTTTTTAAACAATGGTGATGTAAATATTATTTTATCTGGCAACAATAATGCGCTTCTAAGTAGTCATTTACATTTGCTTCTAATTGTCGCTGATTTGCACCCAGAATGTAATGCTTGCTTAAAGTTGCTCCCATCACTTTCTTTGCTATAGTAATAGAATAATATTATGACAACAGTCACTAAAGAAGCATTTAATTTAATTGACGTCTCTGATTGTGGCAGTAAAAGACCTTAAACACTTTACAGTCCAGGAAAGTATTGCAAGGGTCTATGGTTCAATTTGACCCTTATTACTTTTTTCATCACACTTGCTCGTAAATAGTGTCCTAACATGCTAGAAAAATCGTCCGTAAATCCAAAATAATACCCGCGGGCCTTTTTTTACCATTACGCTTCTAACGTACGTAATAGCTTTTTTTTTTAATATTACACGTGGACTCAAACTATCACAATACGTTAGGACCCCAATTCTTGTGCCATTCGATATGAAGTTTCATTCGAGATGAAATGTCAGTAGCATACAATTTCCTAAAAATCTCGCATATAAACTATTGATCTCGACTGTCACTAGAATCGGACTCCGAACCCGTTTGACATTAGCTGTGGTAAGTCACAGACAATGATGTAGTCTGCCGAGACATATCCTATAATCTGTGGTCTGCCGCTAATAAGTTAAAAATATGATCTTTTGTTTGATTTTATTTCATTTCCTCGCAATTGTGATGAAAAACATTGTATGTTACACGGGTGGTAAAATAAATACAAATCTCGAGTCATTAAAGCCTAACAGACTCTCGTTTGTAATTCTTTCTTTACCACCCTTAATACACAATGTACTATAATAAAACACTGTTGTAACTTTACCAACCGCATTAATTTAGATACTACTTCGAACTTGGGATATTGTCCTTGGATAGTAGCCAGCACTGTTTTATAAAGTAGATTTAAACTTAAACTACCTTTGCAAAGTTTAGCAAAAATGAGCGCCAAAGAAACAACGTTGATCTAAGGACACACATAATCCCAAAAAAAAGACACAAATCCGTTAATGTTATGTCGATGCACTCTTATTTATTACCGTAGTGAGTCACAGCTAATCAATCATGATTTAATAATGTGCAAGTATACCTACTTTTAATTATTTATTAGCCATATAAGAATCTATCCACTATGCTCTACTGATGTATCTACTAATAGAACAAATCAAACTGTTTTTCTCCAATTTGCTCTACTAGTTTTAACGATAGAGCAAATTGAACTGATTTTCTCCAATTTGCTTTACTAGTTTTAACGATAGAGCAAATTCAACGGTTTCTCTCCAGTTTGCTCTACTAGTTGGAAAGGTAGAGCAAAATGAACTGCATTTCTCCAATTGGATCTACTGGATTTTACGGTAGAGCAAATTGAACGGTTTTCCTCCAATTTGCTCTACTAGTTGGAAAGGTAGAGCAAATTGGAGAAATGCAGTTCATTTTGCTCTACTAGTTGGAAAGGTAGAGCAAATTGGACATTTTCATTGGACTTTTTCCTCCAATTTGCTCTACTAGTTGGAAAGGTAGCGCAAATTGGATATTTCTTCCAGTTTGCTCTACTAGTTGGAAAGGTAGAGCAAATTGGACATTTTCATGGGACCTTTTCCTCCAATTTGCTCTACTAGTTGGGAAGGTAGCGCAAATTGGATATTTCTTACAGTTCGCTCTACTAGTTGGAAAGGTAGAGCAAATTGGACATTTTCATTGGGCCTTTTCCTCCAATTTGCTCTACTAGTTGGAAAGTATAAATTAATAAGGTATAATTCCGATCATATGAAAATCGAAAAATATTATAATGCGTTAAACACTGGGTGTTTTTTTTATTTAAAAATAATATAAGTGAAACTCATTCTTACTTATTCTAGCAAGTGTTTCTGTTTTTTCTTAGTTTCATAGTTTTTTATCATGGAATGTTATTTTTGTTTCTTATTTGTATGTATAAAGTAAACATAAAGTAAAATTAATAAATACATTATAAAACGTTTCTATTTATTTCATATTAGCTATAACTCTCGTTAAATTAAGAAAAATGGTTTCGCTTCATACGATACCGTTTTACCGCCTCAGCCATGTTTTGCCTTTATTGTCTCTAGTACGATCGGCTAAATTGATAATAAGAATTAAGGGATTAAAGGCTTGTAGTATTGTTAGGCCATGGGCTTGCAACCTGTCACTAATATGTGTAATTAAGCACCCACTGCTTATCGCATTTTAATTATTTTCCTATTTCCTACTAGTAGAGCAAATTGGAGGAAAAGGTCCAATGAAGATGTCCAATTTGCTCTACCTTTCCAACTAGTAGAGCAAACTGGAAGAAATATCCAATTTGCTCTATTTCTTCAACTAGTAGAGCAAATTGGAGGAAAAGGCCCAATGAAAATGTCCAATTTGCTCTACCTTTCCAACTAGTAGAGCAAACTGGAAGAAATATCCAATTTGCTCTATTTCTTCAACTAGTAGAGCAAATTGGAGGAAAAGGCCCAATGAAAATGTCCAATTTGCTCTACCTTTCCAACTAGTAGAGCAAACTGGAAGAAATATCCAATTTGCGCTACCTTTCCAACTAGTAGAGCAAATTTGGAGGAAAAGGTCCCATGAAAATGTCCAATTTGCTCTACCTTTCCAACTAGTAGAGCAAACTGGAAGAAATATCCAATTTGCGCTACCTTTCCAACTAGTAGAGCAAATTGGAGGAAAAAGTCCAGTGAAAATGTCCAATTTGCTCTACCTTTCCAACTAGTAGAGCAAAATGAACTGCATTTCTCCAATTTGCTCTACCTTTCCAACTAGTAGAGCAAATTGGAGGAAAACCGTTCAATTTGCTCTACCGTAAAATCCAGTAGATCCAATTGGAGAAATGCAGTTCATTTTGCTCTACCTTTCCAACTAGTAGAGCAAACTGGAGAGAATTCGTTGAATTTGCTCTATCGTTAAAACTAGTAAAGCAAATTGGAGAAAATCAGTTCAATTTGCTCTATCGTTAAAACTAGTAGAGCAAATTGGAGAAAAACAGTTTGATTTGTTCTATTAGTAGATACATCAGTAGAGCATAGTGGATAGATTCGCGAATAAGTATGCAGCATTTAATAGTAGCGAAGGACACCCTTTGATTCGCCTTTAACTTATGGCAGTAAAGTTATGGCTACGTTCAAAATTCCTAATCTAATTTTGAAGATTCCAAGCGCACTCCGAAAAAACATGGTTACACTTCTATAAAATTTTATGCAGAACACCAAAAAAGCTCTCTGCTAATAACCGTATATTTTGATAGCCGTCGTTTGAAAGCTTTTCGGCGAAATTAAGCTTGTGATCCGGTTAGCACAGAAATATCACGATTATTTGTTTGGCTATCGGGATATAGATTGTTGAATTTGTAAATATATTCGAGTGGTTCATAATAACCTTATTGTTAACGTGATCAAAGGAGAAACGTTAGGTGTTGTTTAATAATATGTGGGTGGTAATCAGTTTAAAAATAAAATTGTACGAACGTTAATGGAAATACATATTTGTACATACATATAATTGTGATTTTGTCTTTACTGGAACCAAGAGTTTAACGTCTTCTTGTTTCATCATTTTAGCCTGGCCAGCGAGTTGGTTTATGATTGCACCAGCACACTTTTATTTAGGGAATGCAATTAAACCGGTTTTTAACCGTTTTTTTAATAAAAATTACCGGTTGAAACCGGTTATAAGCGGTTGTTTGCATTCTATACTTTTATTACAACCCAGTTTACATTTAACTTTTGATTTCGTCTTATAAGTTAAGCGGTTGTATTGTGAAGTTTGGGCTACTGATATTTGCTTTTGTTGGGAATCACAAACTCATTAATATCCCTTTAGGCTCGATTCCCATTAATTCCCACGCACTAAAGTTTACCCACATGTGGGCCTAAACACAACAATAGTTAACAAGGTCCACTAAACTCCGCACTCGGGTTAGATCGTAATTTCTCAAACCTTAAATTCCATGATTACAGGGATGCCACAAATTTGGTCTCAATTTCGGTTTTGGTTTCTGTCATCAAAGCGGGAAATTGCACGTTTATTTTTTAGATATTGGATATTATAATTTAGAATGATGTCGTTGCGTGATGGATCGAACTATTTATTATATGCGGTGGGTGTCTGGTTTTTTGATAGGTTGTTTATTAGATCACATCAATCTTCAAGTATCGTCTTTTGATGTAGAATTTTTACCAAGCCCTGGCCAAAATTGTTTGTATGCGATACTTTTGTGTAAAGATACGTTCTACCAGCTAACGGCATTCCTCGTTTATGAAAAAATACGAATGACTAATATATTGTCCGCTACGAGTGCAGATTTGACAGTTATAGCCATAAGAAGTTGAGAGCATTGTATGTAAATGATCACAATACAGAATATACCATGAAAATTTTTACTTGCTTATTTATAAAGCATCTTCTTAGTTAATTTTGTGTACGAGTTACTTGTGATTTCTATGTTATATTGCATGTGTATAAGTAATGGTAATAATGTCTTAGGGTGTCTCCACATCCCATAAATACCTTTGCCCGTACAATAATCGCAAAAAATACTTGGTTCGGCTCAGATCGGTACAACCTGCTGAACTCAGGTAGCCGAGCCTATCTTACGGTCGAGTCATTCAATCACGCATGGTATTGGAGCATACACGCACGCATTTGGAGTTTTAGGATTGCAGTCTTGAGAATTCAAACGACTACGGCTCTCATTGTCCCCCTGCGCCTTATTCTTGCTATAAAAATATGCTATTAATGCTTCCGCCTGTAACATTTTAAAATATCTGACTCCCACACATTCTATTTATTGTTAGTTCCGGTATCAACTCTCAATCCCATCTCTATGCAACCCTTAAAAGTTTTTCAATTATAAAGCTATGTGTCGTACAGTGATAGCACGTGGAAACTCTGAGGATTACTTCACGATGTCTGAAAGGAGTTTACAATCCAATTATAAAACTCTCCACTTCTACCTTTGTATAAAATGACGTATCTACATTATTAATTGTCAAAACAAATTCAACCAATTTAGCCTCGCAATACGGATGTATTTATATTATGAGTGCTGACAGATGCAACCTTTTTATGTAAGTAAGTGGGGCTTAATTATCAAACTCAAAAATGTTAATTTAACTTTTGAACTCCAAGAACAAGTAGGTTAATTAAGACCAAAGAATTAATGGTTAATGATTAATAGAAACGTCAATTACGCTTTTGGGGTCTCCGTCAAGATTGGAAAATTCATTTTAAAATCAATTTCAGCCCATTTAATTAAAATTTAATGTTTTACTTCTCATTTAAAATTAAATGTAATAAATGGAAAATGAAATTTGATTGGGTTAATAAAGATTTTATACGTTAATTATTATATAGTAACTATAGCTATTTTGACTGTCTCAATGGTCTTCAATGCTCCTATTTCAAACCAAACCTCAAACCTCCTTATTGATTCGATTGCTGGTCCATAGACATATGTATGCATTGTTTATAGGTCAATACCAATTATCTGATCCAATATTGGCTTGTAGTCTCGTATGTTGTAAATATGCAATGGTTTCAAGTATCAAATCTACTATTGGCAATGACTTTTTCAATAATAATTGAACAACACTTACAAAATCAAACAAAAACACATATAAACATAAAAAAACTTTATTTTTAGTTTCTGAACGCAACTTTTCCGCGTAGAATTAGTAATTTGGCCATCCCACGGGAACAGTGATTAACTTCGTGATTAAAGGTAGCCTATGTATTTAGGTTATATGCTGTTTCCATCCCAAATTTCATTCAAATCCGTCCCGCCGATTTAGCATGAATATAATACGTTTTTTTTATTATCTAATTAAAACGAACTTAGCACATCTAAATCAATAAACGTGAATCGAAACTTAACGTGTGTCGCAAACCAACATTCGACATCTACACGGAAATTAGTAGCGTAACGTACCCGCGTAAATATTTGATCCGAATCGACTGCCACTAATTAAAGCTATTGCCTACGCTAGTAAGAACCAATAAACCACAAACTTGGAAATGGGAATTAGATGCCGGAATACGTAAGTCTGATTGCTTTCGGTGATGCAATGTAATGACGTTGCATTTGCTTTGAGATAGGTTAAAAATTAATCTCCGTATATATTACTCGTGGGTGATAATAAAAAAAAAAAACTGTAGAATCTAAATTGAGGCAACGGGTATGGTACAAGAATAATCTTATATAACAGATAAATAAACACCCTATATAAAATTTATAAAATTTGGGAGCGTGTGACAAAGTTATTTAATGGAGCTAGTGTCATAGTGTCATTAGTCATTATTTTTATGTGCTCGCCTCATTTTCGCGCATTCAACTTTTAGACCCTTTTTCTCTTATTAACCAGACGACTGTGTAAGTATTTGATCACATCTCAGGATAGCAATCTGTTAAACTATTCTATCGTGATATTGCCATCGGTATTTACGATAATGGCATGGCGTTTACCCAATTCCCCATCGGCTGAAATCACCAAAGCAATTAAACCTCTTCGTGACCTCAATTGATTAAAATGTTAGAATTTCACTTAGCGTGTTGGAATTTCACTTAGCCACAAGACATTGGCGTTGGAGGGCACTTCAAGTGATTAATTAATGAATCTTATAATAAATTAATGGCACTTGAGAAGAGGTTACATCGGTTTGGCCGCAGTGGAATTGCGAGAATTTTGCTATTAATAGTTGCATGGTCAGTTTAGTTTTTTGCACTTTGCGTATTGGCGTAAGTACCATTTTTTATTGATATTACCTGTTATGTTATTAATTCTGATCAAGTCAATATTATGATAGAGTTTTTGAAATACTTGTAAGTTCTAGATTTCTCCATAAATTTACCTCTGTGTTTTCGTCTAAGAAAAATGTACTACGTTTATTTTCTTTATTTTATCGTTACTTCAGAGTTCTTACAACCCTAAAACCGGAAGCGTGTACTCGTAACGCTGGAATTCAACTGGGGAATAGCGTGTTATTTTATATCCACACCCAGCAATGAATACGGGTCAGTGTACATACAAAAATATATGTACCGTGACCCGTTTACATTGCTTCTGAGTGTGTTTAGATGCGCTGAATGCGCAGCCTCACTTTTGGAGTGGGAAATTAGTTTCGTGTGCAGATGCAGAGAGAAATTTACAAATATGAGTGTTGTGGTATTATTTAGCTTCTGAAGTCGACTGGTTGTCGTAAAGTCCTGAGTTTAACACATTATTTACGCATTAGTTGTTCTACCAAGTTCATTATCCGATATTTTTACACTGGAGGAAAAACATTGTGAGAAATCCTACACATTGTGACTACGGAGTGTGTAGGAGGAGTAATTGCACAAAAGGTGCTAAAGGGTCAAAGTGTATTTAAAAGGGCCCAATTATTTAAGATAAGACAAGATAAGGTTATTTTCCTCAAAGTCTAAGCTAAATTTCTCAAAAACAATAAAATAATGCCTAGCAGCTATTAAAAATTAAAGCTCGCAGATATTACAAATCTTGCTAGATGTGATTGAAGCCATGTTATCAACATCGCGTGTTTTTTCGACATTGATTAGACCAAGAAACGAAATTATTCATCCTTATGATTACTACCTAGGTCTAAAGTAGTCAAGTGAATGTGATACGGTTTCCTATAAATTCTTCGGGTGTGTGATGATATGCATAAAAAACTAATTTATTAACTTTCAACTACCATGCAGTAAAAAGTAATGACATAAAAATTATGATGTATAGCAAAAAAGGCATAATTTCTAGAAATGTAAACGGTAGGTTTAAAAGTAGACAATTCTGACGTCTTTGTCTACTTCAAATTTTGTCATAGTTCTACCCTAACCACATCTTTGTCTACTTCAAATTTTGTCAAGGTTAGGGTAGACCTAACCTAGTAAGAAGAAATTTACTTAAAATAGATAACAACAAGAAACATATTCCAATGATAATTAAATGAGTGTCATATTTTTTGATCATATGCCTCATAAAATTATACATTTATTAGGCTTCTGAAACGTACTTTAATGAAATTATGCTAAATCTTTTTATGCTAATTGAACAGAACTCAATTGTTCGTCGACTAGCTCGCTCACTGCGATTGAAAGGAATAACCACCGCTGGACATGAAGCGCATTTTGGCGAGCTCTATGCATCCATAATACAAAGTTGGATAAATCTCAACATTATTTACAATGTATCTTTTTATTACTTGAGCAGCTTCCAAGGAAATAGGTTTTACGTGTGTGGAGATGAGGTCAATGCTTTCGGGCCCGGATTTCGATATAAAATTTTGTAGTTAAATAACTCGCGTGTGAACTCGACGGACCAGTTATCAATTGGGGAGTTTAAGTTTTCCCGTCAGAGCATAAGAATAACATTTAAGGGCGTGAATTCTCATTATGCAGCTTTACCCATCGAGTGAGCTTGCTCATAATATATGACTTCGCTCGCTTGATTCGTTCGACAGAGAGCCGTTCGAGAATCAAACTGGAATGAATGCTGTTTTTCCAATAACAAAAGCACATCCTTAGTTTAATACCTAGGAAGGTTATGCAAAAGGTAGCATATTACATTTCGGGGCCCGTATAATAGGCCATATTAGTAATTGGTATAAGTAAATATAAATGTGACAATTAAAGGGCGTAAATCATTTCGTTATTTTTTACTTTGTGTGTTTTTTTGTTTACAGAACTAGGTACAAAAAGCGAATTAAAATAAAACAACGCAACGTCTCTCTCTGAGTATACTATTTTGAACAAGTTTTCTTACAAATAAGCCGACATTATTTTGGTGAAAGCTTGTTATGTGACAGTAATTGGTACATGTAACATTGGTACATGCATTTATCCTTAAAATACAGTGTGTATTTTATCTACCAATAACCTTTATTTTCTTCTTGTTGATTTCTTGGTAACTAGCTAATGAACAAAGAATTTTTATTTTAATACATATTCTGAATTTGAAACCTTCACAGGGCTGTATAAAAAAATATCTCAGCACATAATCTAAAATTTCCGGTCATACCAATTTCGAGATGATTATTCAATGTTATTTACAGTGCCACTTCGTGTCTTTCCGTGGATGTCTTAAGAGGCGATTAAGGGAATAAAGTCTGGTAGTAGTGTTAGGCAATGGGCTTGCAACCTGTCACTAATTACACTGGTAGACATCTCAGCCTAATTGTACAGAATGTGGTTACATAATTATCATCAAGTTTTTAGAGTTATTGGTGATTATTTAGTTGTGCCTACCCCACTCTGGGAATAAAGGCGTGAGTTTATGTATGGATTTAAAGTTTGCTATGGCTACACTGCTTTAACAGATTAACATTGCTATCGAAGCCATGAACAAAAGTGTCGAAACTGTACTTTTAGCGCGTTTAAACTTTATAATTACGAGTTATACTCTAGCTCGCTAAGCTAGCCCAAAATACCGTATTCCGGATCTCAACTTTAAACGCCAAAAAACCGTTCCGTTTTGCCGCAGTTTCTGAATCCCCAGTGCAATTTTGCTCGAGTCTGCCCGTCGGGGGATTCCACGAAATTACGCTAAAAACCCGAACATGCTGTGATAAAGATAAATTGTGGTGAGTGCAGAAGCACCCGCTCTAGCGCGCTCTACTTGGAACGTTACCGGGTTCTTGTTGATTTTAATAAAGTGCGGTGTGAAGTTTTTGATGTTTTAAATATACAATAACAAGTGGATGCCCGTGACTTCGTACGCGTAGAATTAATTTCCCACTACCACTATTTCTTCCCGTTGGGAGTCGACTTTCGGAAAATCCTCCTTAGTGGCCTTAGTGCTCAGTTACATCGTAAAAGGAACCCCTGTACCAAATTTCAAGTTTCTAGGTACAGTAGTTTCGGCTGTGCGTTGATATATAAGTCAGTGAGTCAGGTTTGCCTTTTATATATATATAGATAGATATCATAATTATTTTCTCGAACTTCGCATTCAATCTATGATCGATGCTGCCAATGAACGATTGGACAGTAGTGCTAACTTTGCCAGGACATTTGACAGGACTAGCTGCTTTTTGCGTTTCGTAGTTATCACATCATGTACTAAAAAATCGATTAATCGTTGTTAGGCATTACGAACGTTCTAAATACAAATAGATATTTTAATCATTGATTATTTCATTCATTTATTTCATTTCATTTGATGACCATGATACGTAGTAAGTCACACCTAGTACGAAAAAGCAACCGGAAAAGTGCGAGTTGGAATCGTACACCGAGGGTAGGTACCGTTTTTATTTTTAATTTTTTTGTTGTTATTTAATCCGCCGTGCACAACATTATTCTGAACCTTTACTTCTAGTAAATATTGTTAGTAATACTAACAGTTAAATCATTATTTCGTTGCAGCAGGACCAAAACAGTTAAAATTTTCCGTTGATCTGATAACTTAAAATAAGTTTTTTTTTTTTTTTTTTTTTTTTTATGGCATCGAGTAGACAAACGAGCACACAGGCCACCTGATGGTAAGTGGAAACTGTGACCCATAGACATTCGCAATCACAAGACAGAAGTGTTTTCATTTTCAACCTTTAATTCGATTGAAATTTAAAGCGGAGGGAACAAGTAAAAAAGCAGTGAAATCACTTCGCGGCAATTCTCTAAACACTTCTCTCGTTCGCGATCATTAATACCTACTGATGCGTAAGTGAAAACGGAGCAGGGGGGTTTTTACGACATAGCTATGCAGTTCTTTTTACGCTGAGAGATAAGGACAGAGCTTTATAATTGCTATAGGTCTGTCCTTTACGCTCACCGTAAAAAAACTGCATAGTTACCTATGTCATAATAACCCAGTACCGACTGTCGTTTATTTGAATCCTTTGCAGCATTTTGTAGATTTGCGTTTCCTGGATGGATGTTCTATAAATATTTTAAATACCGTAAAACATGGTGAGTAGAGACACAATCTAAACTAAATCATTACATTTCATGTTACAAATAAGGACAGTTATTAAATGGACAATAACGTTACGTCTATTGTAAATTAGTATCATACGTATGCTTCATTTTAGGTTGTTCCCTACTCACCCCGTTTTACGGTAACTATTTACTATTTAGTCAGTTTATTGTACATTCTGCTACTGTGACTTATTTGTAAGAATTTAGAGGTTTTATCTCGTAACAACCTAAACTCACTGTTATTACTAGTATTTTTATACCGATACCTGATAGGTTCAGATACGAGTGCATTTCCAAGAGTTCCGATTAAGTAAGTGTAACCGAATATTGTATTTTCACCCAATTTCGTAATACCCATAAAAATTCAATGCTTACAAAATATGTTTAAAAAGTGAAAAAAAAACGAACGAAATACTTAATTCGAACTATTTACATTAAATTCTGCTTTATATTTTATAGAAAAATACTAATCGACGACTACTCATTGTTGCATTTCCTTAATTTCCTCCTCGCTGTTGTGCAATCATATAATATTTATATCCATAGGCGGCGGTGACCACTTTCCATCAGGTGGACGGTCTGTCAGTTTCAGTTTCTGACTGTCAACAGTAATAAAAAAAAAACAACGTGCTTCGTCCCTATTTCAGGGTTTGATTAAACTCTAAGATGTGAAATTTATGATAACGATAATAGTTACTGGAGTAGCCTCCATACAAGATTTCTGCAATAAAATATCTAAATAATTCAGCAGCATTATGGGACTAACATTGGACAGAAAGCACCACCGGAATGCTAACCATAAAAAACTTAAGCTCGAGAACAGTTTATTTCAAGCGCCAACTTATTACAATTCGACACGTTTCAACACTTTATTTTTCATAACAATAAAAGTTAACGTTCCGTTTTTATTGCCTGTGTTTTTACCCAATAACTGCAATATACAAATTCGGAGTATAAAAAGTCAGTGAATGAATAGATTCGATTATTATGAGCTTTATTGGGCTAAGTGCACGTGAGAACTAAGTCATATTACAGTCATACAAACCTAAAAGCGTACTATAGACTAGAGTGGTGGCACTAGTGGCTGCAATATTATTATTAACTCCGAGCAGACTGAAACTTGTTAAGCCTTAAGCCTTAGATATATTTATAGATTGTTATGACGAATGCTGCCTATACTCGGTTTCTGTATTGTTTTGTTCTTTTATCTTTTTTTCCTTATTATCCGATATTGAAGGCAAAAGCCCGACTAACGATCTCCCCGGAACCATCGAGTTTGAATTCATTAATTGCTCTTGATGAGTCGATGACTTTGCAAAAGTAGTCTGTTAAAAATACTTTTCTAAAATATTACCGTGGTTTTTTGCAAGTGTACTTCATTTATTTTTGAAGTGTATTTATTTGACAACGCGCTGGCCTAGTGGGTAGTGACCCTGCCTATGAAGCTAGCGGTCCTGGGTTCGAATCCCGGTAAGGGCAGATATTTGTGTGATGAGTGCGAATATTTGTTCCTGAGTCATGGATGTTTTCTAATGTATTTAAGTATATATTTCTCTATGTAAGTATTTATATCGTTGTCTAGTACCCATAGTACAAGCCTAGAGCTTAGTTTAGGACTAGGTCAATTGGTGTGAGATTGCCCCGTTATATTTATATTTATTATTTATATTTTTTTTGTAAAATAAAGGACACAATATTCCCTCGCTTTTATACAAAAAAATAGTAGCGTTCTTCTGTCAATATGAACAACTCCTGAAGTTCTAACTCGACTAACCTAAACTTACGGCCTGTATTCCAACCACGCACAGTCCCTGAGCTCTGTTCACGAGTTATTGACGTTTCCTTTATCGGAAATACGATGCGAATGAAAAATTGATCTCATTTATTCTATTTGTTTTATGACAGCTTGGGTTTCAAATGGCGGTCGTGAGGCAAAAGAAAAAGTGGCTTATTAGCGTCTTTTAACAAAAACCACGTTTTTTCTATATTTTTACTGCTAAAAGATAGGCAGGCAAACAGAAGATCAACGCCGCGAAATGATTACTGCCTCCTATTGAACAGACTTGCTATTCATACTGACGCACTCAGAGACATAAATTGAATGTAATACTTGTTTAGTGACGTGTTGTCTTATTCTATTGCTATAGCAAAGAATGTGACAGCAGCAACTTTAATCAAGCATTTAATTTAATTGACTTCTCTGAGTGCGGCAGTTAAACGCTCATCCAAAAAAAAAACTAAGCAGAAGTTAGCTCGTTCCATAGTCTTATATGTACGTTCAAGAAAGGATCAGCTGAAATCTATGCTAAAAGCGCAGTGACTTAACGGAGTAGGAAATAACATGGCCAATAACAAGAGGTACTATTAAATTTCTCATCAATATTATATTAAATCGATCATGAAGGCACCAGTCTAAACATTCCTTGGGCTGATTACACACAACTGTTTTAGGACTACAAAGTTGCTCTACATTTTATATTATAAGATGACAACTCAATATTATCATGAAAAAGATATATTATCGGCTCCTAATCTGTTCTTCTCTGTCTTCAACCGTCTTTGAGGTTTTCTATGTATTTATCTGTAGATATAAATGGTCACTCAGAACAAGCCTAGAGTTTTGTTTGGAACTAGGTTAATTTATATTTATGTTTGTTACTAATAATAGCATATGCCGTATAAACGTGTTAGTAATAATAAATATATAAAATAAATAAATAATAATTTACATAATTTTGGTAAGATTTATTTGCAAATAATTTAGATGCCTCTTAATCCTTTTAGTTTATAACTACTTATACACATTATTAGCGGTTTACTTCTTTTTAAGTTATAGTTAACGCAAGAAAAAAGCAATTTGGCCTATCTCTATCTCCAATTTTTCTACCCGAAAACACAATTTCTAGCAGATTGCCAAAAACTGCGTCCATTGAAGCGTTAAAAACGTATTGCTTTTTAAATTGATTACATTTTGTATGCGGCGCTGGTCCGATACCGCAAAGCGACATGTCACTGCCGAGAGGCCCTTGTATAATATAACAAAGTAACAGTAGGATAAGCAATTTAATGGTTCGTAGAAATAAGTTGCACAAATGTGGTACAAATGTTGAAGTGTCTGTGGTTAAAAACATTCATTGGGAGAATTATTAGTGATTTCTTTGATAGGGTTCTCGCAAAATTATTAGACGTTAAAATAATAAAAAACCGTGTTCGTAATTAATATGTCGGCCATGTAATGAACTTTTATGCATATTTACACTATTAATATAGATATGATAAAGTTTTCTTGGAAAGAATAGTCTTCCTCTGGATTGCCTTACTGCCAAAAAAACTTATAAAACTATTACAAACTAACGAAGAGCTTATGGAGGAATATGTCTCTTCTGTAAACTATATTCACTTCTATTATCGACAGCGCTAAGCGAAAACCACTTATGTAGTGGAACCTACCTCTGAGTTGTTGAATATTACTTTTGGTAAAAATCTCAGCTTTTAAGACGGGGAAAGCAAACCAAAGAATTGTCAGGCGTGTTTTGAGAGGGACGAAGTATGACATGACACACTTCTGCATTGCGAAATGCAAAAAAACTTTTTATTTCTAATACCAGTTTGCAATCACTCACATACCTATGCAATTAAAATAAAGTAATCAACAAGTGCGTACACGATTTGTAATTGAATAAGCAAAAAATAACGAATATTAGACAACAATTAAATATAAGACATGATGTGACATTTAGATTTAATTATGAGTAGGAAACGGATGTGCATTAAGACATTATTTCCTTTTTTAAAAGTATAACATTCACGTATTCAATACAAGTTACCAAATCGATTTTAAGCAAGCAGTTTATAAATCGATTTGAAGAGCCGATGTACCTAAAAAATTCTTGAAATCCATAGTAACAATATTTACATGTAAAAGGTTTCTCCAACTTTCTTTAAATTTGATTAGTTTAATTTTTATGGATGCTCTCAGGTTTTTATAGGAAAACGCCTTTCTTTGCTTTGCTACTACTCATGCTTTCTGTAAACATTTGTACTTATGCCTTGGTAAAAGGAAAGTCTGCGTAATGCGTCTCCATTTAAAAACATTTTATTTCCGTTATAAACGAGCAAAAAATGGAATCACTATGGTAAAACATTCTGATGCTTCAAAAACTTCCTCAAACCTACCCTAATCTACTGTTCCCCTATCCGCCATGATGGTTTTGTTCAGAAAATCACAGTGACGCAGATTTATTCCCGTGACGAGGGATCTCTTTTGTTAGTTCGGGTTTCGTAACATAACAGATTCAGAAATGAAAGGTGAAGACATGCCGCTTGTTAGGCAGCTAAGACGTTTAATGGTAAGTCGGTTTGTCTGTTCGTAGCATTGTTCAACAATTAAAATACTAAACATATCAGTTGGCAATATTATATAAGACCGAGACTGCCAGATTTGTCACTACCGACTAGATTTAGAACTTTCCTTGTTAGTCTGAAATCCAATAAATAAATGAATAAATAGCATGGAAAAATCTCACCTTAATTGTTCTAGTCCCAAACCTTGTTTCATGCTTGTCTAAAGGGTTTCTAGCTACGATATATATTTTTCACAAATACTTAATTATGTAATAAAATATCCAATACTCAATAACAAATACTTGCACTAATTATACAAATATTTGCCCTTACTGGAAATCGAACCCGGGACCGCTAGCTTCAAAGGCTCACTACCAACTTGGCTAATAAACACGTCGACAATCGTAGCTATTGGCTGAATTAAAAAACTACTTTGAACGATGTTTGTGAAGATTGATCAAGCTTTTTTTAAATTTCATGAAAATTATGTCCAATACACCCTTATAAATGCACCAAGATAAGAATGGATACGTACGAAGCCTTTCTTTATTATTATTTGTTTAAGGAACCCTAAAAATGAGGACACTTTATGGCGTTTCATTTATGAAGTTCTAAAATGTTGTTTTTCTTTTAATATCTTTATAAAGGAAAAGTTTTATCTTATTTCATCGACGGAGCAATTTCAAAATTAATAAAGTTTGAGAAAGGATTAAATTGGAAAATAACTATATTAAAAATTGGGCCTCAGAGAAGTTGATTTTAATAAATGGAAAGAGGTTTTACTGTTGTTTAATGGTGTAATTTAAATTTGACTAGTTTGGCAATTTACATTAAGGATATATAAAAATGTCGGATTTCATTAAAATAATAGTGTATTTGAAACACGAGGCACAAGCAGCAATCTGTTTTTTACTATCAAGTTTCGAAGAAATGTAACAAACAGACAATACAAACTCATGTATGCATTTACAATTATTAGAAGTGATAAAGCACCGTATTATCTAGTAGCAGTACCAAATTTCCCGCGGCACGTGTTCAAAAATCAAAAATCGTAACAGTAGATTTAAATTATAGGGATTAAACAGGCGGTCTTACCGCTAAATAGCGATTTCTTCCAGACAACCATGGATAGTAAAATAGCTAAGGATTACGGTGCGTTACTTCGACTGACGTTGCTGCTGATTCGTCTGCGTCTGCACGTAATATGTTTCCCCGTGAATACGTGTCTTTATTGTGTTGGTAGTAAGTTTTTTTGTACATTAAATACTATATCCAATTAATTTTTAACTTAATTACTATGTCTCTTTTGTGTACCATTTATTTACTTACCTTGTTGAATACAAAGCTGAAATGAAGCTATTTACTTTCAAACTAGGCCCTGAATACATTATACCTTTGAAAATTATTGTCAATCCCGAATTTGAGACACCGTTTCATTTTTCAACCATACTCTACCAATTGAGTAGAGTTATTGGAATACCAAGGATTTATTATATTTCTTTACTTTGCTTTACTTTAAAAAGGGTTTCTGTGAGTTTTGTATTTCAGAATTATGTGTTTGCTTGAACAATCATAGGTCCCTTTCATGATAGATTTATGACAGACAGGTGTTAAAGGTGTTTCACTGGTTGTGTTATTTCATGAAATTTATTTTAGGTTAACAAAATACATTAAATACTTAAAAGCCGATTTTGTGGAGTGGTTGAAAAGAATGGTAGGCAGTCTAGAAACGAAACGTCTCGCTTTCTAGTGGCACCTTAAGATCAAAACTTCGATTGTATTTTAAAAACATTATTATTGGCCATTTTTATAATCATTACATTTCCCTACTTAACGGAGTAAGTAATCTAAAACTTTGCACAACTTTCGGATAAAAATGCCGAAGAAACTACGGGTAATATTACTCTTAGAAAAGTTTTACCGTTAGTTTCTGGCCAAGTTGCAAATAAAAAAGATTCTGGAACGTGTGTTACTTAGAACATGTTAAAACTGGTTATACTCGTACAGGCTTAAAACTAGTTAAGTGAGGTTAGTGAGAGGTGGTATGCTGTAACCTTTTTAAATTTTGTTGCTGAATGTTGTTAGCAAAGAATAAGTTCTAATTAGGCAGTTTATATTTTTTTAAGTAAAAAAACTATATTGGGTGCTTCCGACCCTGGGGGCTTTAATCGATTCGGGTCGTTTTTACTCCTGAAACTGAACTTCTTTTGTTCTCCAAGTTGTTAAAAATATGTCCAGCGCTGCGTACATTTTATTTTTCTCATACAATGTATCTTTCAATGTACGCAAACCAATTCTCCATTTTCCTTTAGCCCTCGTACCAAGGATATGTCACCCTCCGTACCATGAGATAATGATTATATGGGCGTGATTGAAAACACTGATTTTACAATTAGACTTTAACATTAATTAGTTTATCTAAACATAAGTTTTTTTTTACTGTTGCAGAACAAAAGTAGTTTAGTTTAGCGAGTAGAATCGATCGTTGTATAGTAAAACACACTAACGCTACATTTGGCAAATACTCGTAGGTCTTAAAATATTACGGGTTCGGAAAGAGTTGGTAAATTTCTGATTGGTTATTCTGTCGACTAATGCCCGGTTCCTATATTCAAGAAACGAATCGTTTTCCTTACGTCTCGTTAAAATTTGACACATTTCGTACGTAGCAAATGTCAAATTTTAACGTAAGGAAAACGATTCGTTTCTTGAATATAGGAACCGGGCATTAGAAAAAGCCATAAGGCATTAGGTCTGCCATTTTTTTTATGCAATAAAGATTAAATAAATAAATTGCCATTAGCCATTAGATCCGCCATTTACACGTAATCTTGTGTCTTGCTTTTTTTTTTAAACGATGTTTGTCTTTGCTCTGTTCTTTTTTCTTGTGCTCTTCTAATAAACGTTTCTATTTATGTTTTTCAATTAGATACGAGTATGTTTTTTTTAAAGTTTACTAGCCCTTCAGTTAATGACATTATCTACTAACGCATCATAGTTTTAAGAGGTAATACTTAAGTACCGGGCTCTCCTAAGTCTTTACCTTAAGACCTGTTTAGAGAGGCGGAAAAATAGTAAACGCAAATAATTTCCGCCAGGAAAACGATTTTTTGCTCGGAAATAAGGATTAAAGCTGGGAGAACTTGGAGCTTACCTTAGCTATATTTTAATAAAATTTTAGTTTCAATTTTATGCAAATGCTAAATAAATTTCCTTAGAAAAATTTAATGACTTTTAAAATTGGCCGATGCTCTGTTTATAAAGCGGAACACATGTACTTAGTACATTTTGTCACAAAAACAGTGGCCGTTCATAAAATTCGAGCACAGAATATGTAATGACACGCTTCAAAGTAGCCATTTGTATGATCATTTATGTACTTACTTCCGTCCCGTCACAATCATGCAATATCCTTGGTTCATCGGTTTTTGGACTTGTGTAGATTGAGGAGGTATTGGTAATGAAAAAGACCATTAGGTATTAAGAACCTTTAGGTATAATGATACATTAGGCTTATTACTTTTAGGCGTTCTGATACGTAACCGTTCATTACCAATGGTTACGTATCAGAACGCCTAAAAGTAATAAGCCTAATGTATCATTTTACCTAAAGGTTCATAATACCTAATGGTATTTTTTATTAAAACCGTACATTTTTCAGGATTGTTATAAAACTAATCTAACCTAACCTAACCTAATGAGTTTTATGCAATAGCTTTTTAAAAAATCCTGAAAAGTTTTCGGTTTCTGTAAAAAAGACCATTAGGTATTATAAACCTTTAGGGATTATGATACATTAGGCTTATTAATTTTAGGTGTTCTGATACGTAACCTAATGAACATGATGTATGCCTACATCTATCACTTAATTTATGAAATGATAAGAAAGCTTTATCAAGTATTTCTTCTATAGGAATCTTTGTTGGAAGCTTGAAAGTGTTTGAAGAAAAAACAGTACGATTCAGTGGTTTTTCCTAAAATAATAATGAAATTGCCTATAATACCTAAGCGGTTATTACATAACGATTTTTTAATAAATGGACCGCGAGGGAAATATAATTTGGCTGAAAGGGGATATACTAAAATTATGGCTGAACAAAATTTGTAATGATTTCGGTTTAAGCCAAATGCATTATTGGCTGAATAATTAACATCATTGAAATTAGCAAAAGCGTAACTTATTAAGGGATTACCGACCTGGAATTAATTTCCGAACCACAAGCTGAGCATCGAACGGTAGTAACTCCAAATACACAGAGCGTGATTGGGAACATATAACAGAAGATTACGATGAACTGAGAACCGGGTGTCTTTCACGATCTATAATGTTTTTTGTACTCTAGTTGAGTTCCTTAATATCTAATTCCTAATAAATTGAAGTAACCACTTTGTAGCCATCGAACAGGTAGTAACTTCAAATACTCAGGGTGCACGAGTATCCTTTCGAGTGGCCGTAAAATATTTTACGTGTGAGAGAAACTGAGCATTTTAGGTGCCACATTTCAACGCTGTAATATTGTTAACATAAAATTACCAGTATTTCTCGATGAACAGTTCCCTGACTTACTTTTATAAAAGAGATGAATTGACTGATTTGGACTGCAGTGTTAAGGTTCTTATGTTTTTCGTCATAGTAGCTTAAAGTTGTGGGATGCGTCTTAATAGGATCCCTCAGAATCCCTAACAACACTTGTCCTAACACATCATTTGTCCGAATTTTCATTTGTCCTAAACTGGTTTTCTGCTGTCAGGCTACACAGGCAACTTTTTAGATTTTTCAATTATATCTGCGGTTTGATAAAATTAAGGCTTAAGGATAAATGAAAATTCGTACAGGCGATGCTTTAGGACAAATTACGAGTAGGGATTCCATAGGGAAACCGTCTAGTATAACTATAACATAGACTTTTTAGCTCCTAAACAGATGGAATGTTGCTAACCGGTTTTAATTTGAAAGCTAGTTTAATTGGAGTGGTTTTAGAACGATTAGGCCGTTTCAGGGTTATCCAATTTTTCGCTTGATAGTCATTAAATTGGGTATATTGGGTATTGGGTGTATTGGGTATATTTAAAGTCCATTCATCTTCACGTGATTGGGAACATACAAGTACAAAAAAAGATTCCAATGAATTGAGACCTCCTCTTTTTTATGTCGGTTCAAAACGGAATTCAAATACACACACTGTGCTTTAAGAAGAAGTAACAGTTTTGGCTGTTCAAGTATGGTACGTTTGGCGATGAAGTTTTGTTTTAAAACTATTACTATATAGTGCAGGGAATACGAAGCTCAACGTTTATTAAAGCTATAGAAATAAAGTATTTTAGTCCTCACGCAAAGAGTTTTCGCGCCACATCATTGGGTCAGATAAAAGGTTTAAGAATTTTGTGTAGCCATGGCCAGTCATACAAAACAGTCGGGTTAAAGATACTCTGAGGATACACTGCTACATAAAAGTTGTCAATTATGGAGTAGCCAGTGTTTGTGACTAGTTCCCTATAAAGAAAATAGTGCAACTTTTTAAAATAAATCATGGTATTTATTCTACATTGTTATAGCCCATCTTGCTTTGATATCGTAATTATACATCACACTGTTGACAGTGTTGACTATACACAGGTTTTCAATATTAGGTGAATAAGAGCTATCTGATTACATCAAAGAAATACGAATAAAACCAAAATAAAATAAAGGCCCAGATACCCACACAAATACTCTCTAGTTGTTCTTACTTACTGACATTCGAGAGATTGATATGGGGGATAAATGCTCCGCCAATTACCAATGGCATTTATCTATCGGAAATCTGGATTGGTCTGCCTATTTTGCTGTCAGTATGACGAATTCGATCGTCAGCCGCGAGGGTACTAAAATCGGAAGGCAATAAAGGCAATTTCCTTTGAACAAGTGTATTAAAAGGCCACAAAACTAAAGGTTTCGTGGGAGCTTTTTATGTTGTTAATAAATAATAAGATGTAAGAAAATAGAGAGATTTACTATAGTTGTACATTAAAAAGAACACTTACGGGTGCACAAATGATTTTCAGAAAAATAATTGTGTTAGATGCGAAGGTTGAATTGCTGTTAAGGATGTTGCATCCTAATATTAACATGCATTCTACTTTATTCTACAAATGAGGCTGTAGTCTACTCTGGAAAACCATTTAGCTATTGACATGATAACATTATCATATGGTTTTTAACTCGGCCGCCATTGCCTTGTCTAGGTACTAGTTTTTTTTATGATTTAGAGAAGTCAAACTACCACATAATTCAATTCAAATCCGTGTAGTTGTTACAGAGTGAAGGAGAAAACAAAAAAAGTCACACACACAAACAGTTTGTTCGTTCTTTACTGTTAAACGCCTGAACAAATCAATGTAATTTAAATATAATTTTGTATTTAGTCTGATTTATGGTAGTCCCGCACAATCAGTCCTCGGAAAAATAGCGATAAACGTATTATAAGAACAGTAGGATCAATAAAAAGCACTATCCAACACTTCGTTTTAAGGAAAAGTCAGTAGTTAACTTTATTATCTCGTAAAATGAGCATATGTCATTAAAAACTCCTGTCATTATAAATAACAGGACAGCGACGCCTGTTTCTCTTAACTGACCCGTCGTTTCTACTCACTAACCATTTCGCCCTGTTCGCGACCCAAACGGTCCAAAATAGGTCGTCAAAATGTTGGAAATTACCAGGCAGGGTACGGTTTTGTACGGCAATAAAATTGCAATAATCATAGCTTTAGCAGTGTTATTCTCTTTCGAAATGAAAGCGAGTCCACTCCATTACTCGATAAGCACATCACTGTGACTCATGTCTACCCTCTACAAACCCAAAGTGGTTAATTTAAGACAAAAGTTTGTCTAACCCTTTTTAGTTACATAAAATATACGAATGGTTACGAGCAGCCTCGGTCACAGCATAGATCCACTTACTCAAGAACATAGAATTTCTTCATTTTTGAAGACGAAGGAGATACATTGCGCTTATATGTAAACAAATAAAACCATTGGTTAACAAATTTCAAAGGCACACACGTGACGTTTCAGGAATCATTTAAACGACATGCCTATTATAAATTTATAATTGAAAAAATATTTTTTATTTATCATACAATGTTAGCATGGTTAAACCAATAACAACTGGTATTCAAGTAAATTTTGTCACGATTGGTGTGACGACTTTTACTGCATTCAATGACCACACCCCATCTATAAGATACCTTTACACGACTGATCCTCACACGTGTACAAGTCTTAGAAAGCTAGTTCAATGGGCGAATTTGCCTTTGCTAGTAATAACACCGCAGTCCCGAGCTGTCCGTGGCCTATTTGGGGCACAGCTGCGTTTCGGGTACTGCGTGGGGAGAAGTAACTTAACATACGTGCTGGCGTGTGTACGACGGAATTATTTAAAGGGAATGAGCTGGAGCAAAGACTAGAGATTTTTCCGAGTTGTTACTGCGGATTGGGTTCTTTTTATTTCATTTATTGAGGTAAACAAATAATCACAAAACAGAAGAATACTAAAGTTTTTAACAATAATAGGTTAGTAGATGTGTGATCAACATCGTAGGTAGCTTGATGGATTTAATTCATGACTCCAATGCTTTTACTGCAAAAAAAACTTGCCTTTATATATTTTACGATAAAATGCAAGTTACTGTCCAGGAAAAACATTGAGCCGATGAACAAGTTCAGTTTCCCTTAAGAAACAAATATTATTGTCAGACAATATTAATTAACTGTTAATTATTGAGCTACTTTAGAACCATGTCGCAGAAAGACAATTATTAATTCTGACGTAATTAATTAACAGAGATTAATTCATCCATTCATGCGTGAATGAGATGCGAATACATTATTAACATGCATCAAGTTTAGGTAAATAAAGTCTGCCTATTCCAATCTCTGTTATTTAAGGCAGGTTTCTTTGGTGGCCAAAAGTTGCTGACTATACAAACCACGCGGCCCACTACTCTGCAAAAATATATTGATTTGGACCCGTTACTGTCAAGTAAGAGCTATCGTAACGTTGACAATACGATAACGATAACTATCAAAAGCAATATCATTTTACCGAATTGAATAGATCCCTTGGGGAGTCAATTTAATGTGTGTACTCTGGTAGTCTCCAAACCACGCCAGGCCTAAGTAGGGACAATGAGCCTAACTCTTATAATATGACAGGCGGCCTACGCCTAGAAATGAAACGTTTTAGTATAAGTGGGTAGGTAATGTTATCATCGTTGCGCTCATTGCTTTGTATAATGCTAGGTTAAGTTTTTTAATTGCATATTTAAAAAAACGACTGACTGTTGAGTTTCTTGCGGCGTTTCTTCTCAGCAGTGGACTCTTGCGAAGCGCTACTCGCGGCGTACTTACTGAATAAACCTCTGTTAATCTTCACTACATAGTATAAAACAAAGTCGCTTCCTGCTGTCTGTCTGTCCCTATGTATGCTTAGATCTTTAAAACTACGCAACGGATTTGGTTGCGGTTTTTTTTTTAATAGATAGAGTCATTCAAGAGGAAGGTTTTTATGCATCATAAATTCTGTTTTTGAACTCGCATAAACTGAAGCGAAGCGAAGGCGGGTTGCTAGTTTATTATATTGTATATATACTCGTATACTACAGTTTTTGCTCTCTAGCAGTCTCCCATTATACTGGCGATTTGCGGAGTAATAAATTTTATAGCCTTAATGTTACCAAAACGGTTCAGCTTGGCGGGAATAGGGAAGTGTGCTTTTATTCACGAAAACAGGCAGGAAATAGCGATGCTCGACAGTCAGACGGCTACGTTCTGTTTGACTCTGTTTAGCCTATTTTCGGTGAACGTAAAGGTGCAGTTATAATGCAAATAAATTAAACAAGAACGCTGAAAATGTATTTAATATTACAATGGTTTATCACCAAATTGTCGACACTTATTTCGGCGAATTTCACTTCAAAATCAACATTTTCATGTATTTTCATTACGTCGTGAATTCAGTTCGTGGAATGGTCATTGCAAGTAATTTTAACTGTCTTTTTACTTGTCGGATGATTCATTAAATAGGTAGTTGAATTATGTCATGGAAAACGTTTCGTGATTTATTATTTCAATGTTTTTTTAAAAGGACGAAGTCGACGGAACTCCGCGAAGCTGTAGGGCGTAGTTGTGACGACTTGCGCCTGACACAATTCTAACCTAACCTAACCTATAGATTAGTTGTGACCTAGTAGGTGCTCCGCTCATCAGTTATTCTATAAAATAATAAAAATTTGAATATTATGCTCATAAAATAAAATTACACAAAACAATAATTCGTGAACTAAATTTTACTCCAAACGTTTTCGATGAAATGATATTCGACGAAAAGTTTGTCGACAAAACAAGTGACACCCATCAATAACTTAACACTTAGATCAATACTCAATATCTTTGAAACGAATTTATTAGGCGCGACCGGTATGATCTCTACCAGTTTGACCTCATTCGAGACCTTTTTCACAGACGATCTCACTTCGACAGGTCCCCAGCGTGTTGTCAACTGGGTAAGTGATGATTCTGTTTACAAAAACTGGACCGGTGATAAGATGGATAGATGCTGCAGCGATAAATTTGGTGCAAATTTTGTCGACGTTTAATTGGCCGACCGTTGGCTATCGGTTTTGTGTGTAGGTTTATTTAAATGGGATTTATTACGGTTCCGATTTTACTGTGGACGGATATTGATGTTTTATTTGCATAGATTAAATGTTGATTGGAGAATTAAAACAGTTTTACTATTTTTTCAGGTAAGCTCAACAACATTCAACGTAAAAACGGGGTTTTGTGAGTTGAAATAGGTACGTTATGTTTATTTACTTTTGTGGAATTTGCTATGTTTTGTTTCTATGGCTGTTTATCTCCAAGGCACCAAATAAATAAAAGTGTCCGAGGTTGTTATTAAGGAATGGTTTACCTATTTAATTATTCATTTCTCATCTGAGTGAAGCCACCGGGTGCATCTTTGTTATGTTTTCTTAATATAGAAAAGATGAAAAAGAGAAATAAACTTATTTTATTTGTATTACAATAATTGTTATCATGTAGGTACTTACAATGGCTCTAACCTACAGGTCGATTCACAAGAGTTAGTTATCATTGTGTGAGTGCCGTCCTTTGAACCGATATGTTCGAATTTCAAACCGAAAACCTGTTACTATTTTACACACTAGTATACTTTCATTCACTCATTCAATCCATTCGTGCCAACTCTTGTGAATCGACCATTATTGAACTATACTTTTCCGTGTTTTGTTTTTTTGGTTCAATAAAGATTATTTGTATTGTATTGAAACTTTATCAAAATAAAAGAAAAGAACTTCCTTTTTTGTACTGTATCTACCTACTTACTAATGAAAACGTGTTTGAAGCTTTCCGCCAACAACTACAAAGAGGCTGAATTCGTTAACCGGAACTTTGTAGGTGTTTGTAAGAGTTCGTTCACATCGATGCATGGATGTTTACATACATACATACATACATACCGTCACGCCTTCATCCCAGAGTGGGGTAGGCAGAGCTACAGAATTACCAACAACTTTAACAGCCAGTTGTTAATTCTGTAACCACATTTTGCACAAACAGGCTAAGATGTATATCATGTGTATATTAGTGACAGGTTGCAAGCCCATCGCCTAAAAATACTACAAGCCTTTAATCCCTTAGTCGTCTCTTACGACTTCCACAGGAAGGTATGGAGTGGTACTATTCTATTCTGCCGGCAACCACACGGCCACATGCTGCATGGATGTTTAAGTGTAAAAAATATCAAAATATAACTTTCTTTTACCCGTTGTTCTGATTTATAATTTAAAAACTATTAACAAACGTAAAAAACTAATTAAACCGCACGCGCATCACGCAAACCATAATTATTGTATAACATCATAAAAGCGATAGGTGCCTGCACCTTTTCTACGTCAATGTCTACGATTTGATATTCATAAAGCACATTATATTGCTAATGGCTAGGAAGCCTGGCCGATAATAAATTGCACTGAGAAAATTCACCCATCGGAAAGGCTAGGTTATTAAAGGTTCTCGGAAATGGAAATTAAAAAGTCAGTACTACTAGATGTAAAAAGAATATTAGTTATGAGACAGTTTGAAAGAAGAACTCTATGTCCTCTTTTAATGACATTGACCTAAATGATTGAAAAAAAACCCCGCAAGAGCTCTTGTCGGACCACGCTAACTGGAGGGTTCCCTCGCTGATACTAAAACAAAAACCATCTGAAAAAACCTAAAATATAAGCTTTATTATTTTCAGTACGTATGAACCTTTTAATCACCTGTAACTCGAAAATCAATGAAGTCTACATACCTAGTCGTCATAGTTTATTTTAAATGTATTATAATTATGTGCTTTCATGCAGGTCGTTTTTCAGTTTTGTAGTATCCTTGTAACGCCCAAAGACCTTTAACAAGACCTCTGTCAAACTGTTTTTGAACTTTATATGACAAGAAGTTCTTTACGTACTCGTACGTTCCAATTTCAATTTACATTTTTGCAGCAGGCGTTGCGAGGGTATTTGTAGTTTTGGCTGTAGGGGTTGGGGACACGTAACTCTAGCGAAAATTACACTTTTAGAATGTAATATTTCCGAAATGGTTCGCCGAATTTAAAAATGTGTTACAACATACACATAATGGCGTATGAAGGCCATTACCTAACCAAGTTCCGTACGATGTTGTAAGATATAATTAATAATTTTACACTTTACATTTACGAGATGTACTCTGAAATTAAACCTTATTACTCGTTTAATTATTGGTAGTAAGCGGTGTAAATTTATATTATTAAAAAAAATACCTTTGTGACTTCGATAGTTTTTAGAAAAAGTAAGGATGACATACTGGCAGGCAGACAGATAGACGCTCATACGACGAAACTAAAAAGGTGTCTAGTTTGACTAAAGAACCCTAAAAATTAGCTTTGAAGACTAAAACTGAGATTTGCCGAAGGGTAAACTAGAAGCAATTATTCCTTTAGGTATGTTCACTGAGATCAATCTTTGTCAGTGAACATCATCCCTTTTAATTTAAGTACTTATTTACTATAAAGTGTCATAAGTTTGTTTTAATTTGAAGTCCAAAACGATAACAAACTTTTCCAATTGTAATTGAAATGACCTTTTACTAAACTGTTTACAGAATATACTTCGGTATCATTTGTAGCTTTGGGTGAATAAACCATGTCCTTTAAACGTCTGGAGGTTACGTCATAATGTATTAAAGTAATTCAGAATTTCGTTTATGCATGCTGTTTTATCTTAAATAAATGGTGGCCTTTCGTGTTATTATTTCAGTATTAAAATTTGTATTATTCTGACATTAGCCTCGAGAAATTGGCTCGCGGTATTTGACATGACAGCTCGAAACCGTTTAGCCTCTTTTGACTGACAAGTGAAATATTGGTAGCTTCAAACTCTTCTTTATGTCTTACCCGTGAAAAAGGCGTTTTTACCGTTCTAAGTAATAAATTAGAGGTAACCTATCTAATGAAGTGATCATAAGCCTTTTTTTTCTAGGTACGCCATAGTGAGGTGAAAATAAATAATAAATAACAGAAAACATCACGAATTAGAATGTGTTGTAAAACCTTTAACGATTTTTAGATTCAAATTGCTTTGAAAAAACGTCTTTTATCTCTTAATTTTCCATGTCATGAGATTTGGTACCCACCTTAGGTCCAAAGTCAATGACATTCTACAACAATAAAGTTGAGTTTGCTAAAAGTTATAAGTGACTTGACATCTCTAATGAAATTGACGACTTCGAGCATATTTTTCTTGAAATGGGTCCCAAATTAACGCTAGTGACCGCGTACCTTGCCGTTGTCATTTTATTTAATACGCATTTATTTTGCACGTCTCTGATATTCGGTAAACTATCGTGTGGTAGCCAGCTGTTGTCTATAAATCACGTGCCTTCTGCACCTCTATGTGTCGCAGCAAATTGGTTATTACGAACGTGGCGGGAGAACAGTTAAGGAATTAGTGGAAGTAGCCAATGTATTATATTTCTTGTGCAATAAAATACGATTGTTTTTGATTTAAATCAGAAATTTTAGAAGTTTACTAAGTTTTTCACTGCAAGTACCATTAATTTGTAGTAGATTATGTATTAAGGTTAGTGGCATCTTGCAAGCAGCTGCATTAAATAACGTAATTAGATAATAAATAATAAGATAATGATATTACAAATAAACAACTCTAATAAGATAATGTGATTCATCAAAATCATAATTTTTAACCAATAAAATTTTCTTGCCTACTGCACAGGTATTGATACTAAAATATGTAATAAGTTCAAAGTTAGTGACTAAAGCGAAAATGCAGTTGCCTCAACTCTACTTCAAAATCATATCAGGAGGTTACTATGACATTACAATGCAGTTCTGTTTACGCTGAGAGAAAAGGACAGAGCTATGTAACTTCTATAGCTCTGTCCTTCACGCTCAACGTGAAATGAACTGTTTAGGTAGCTACGTCATAATAACCCCTTGAACATAAAATATAAAATTGACATCGGCTGAATATGCTGTCCAAACGGCCATTTCTAATAACAGAAACTAGGTTTAAAATCGGCTTTCAAGATTTAAACTTGACATTGACAAACATGTTACTACAGCATGTAAAGAAAGTGATACACATTGTCATAACGTTACGATATTATCCAGCGATAACGCACGTGTGTGGCTTTATAATTTGTATTGTATTGGTCCGACAGCGATATTAAGAGACATGAAAGGACCGAAGCTTCCCTCAAGTTTCGCCCAGTTATCAGGATTATGAAGCTCTGTTGTCGACGTTCCGAGAATGTTTGAGCGATAGACAAAATGGTGCAGGTGGGGACTTGATAATGGGTAACCACGTATCTTACATCGCGTACCCAATGAAAATTGCATTTTAGGCTTAGTAGAGAGGTTAATTTTGAAATAGTTTACTGTCAGAGAGAACATTTTAACTAATAAAGAGAGGCTGCTTTTTTTTTAAATTGTTATTGCACTAAAATAAGTTGAAAATGGCGGCCTAATGCCCATGGCATGCTCTGCCAGTCAACCAAATAACCAATTAGACATTTAAATAGTGGATGACAGAAAAAGAAAACAGATATGGTAAAAACTATAGACCTAAACATAATTATCATAAATATTTATGTCACACTTATATAATACCTACTCAAGCAAACAGTGCATAGTTAGCTATAAATAAATATAAAGATTTAATATAGATTTATGAACCAAAGCAGACTCTAAAACATGATTGTAACGAGATAAGCCTATCCTATGTGTTTTCTACGCTACGTCTTGTTCAAGAAAATGCTACTGGAGCGTTCGCTTGAAAGAAAGCTTGTTAGGGGCTAAAATGGAGTGGCAGCGCATTCCAGAGACGACGGGTTGTCTGAAGACAAAAAAAAATCATACCGTATTACGGGGTGAGTAGGAATCAAGGGGTGAGTTATTTATTACAAATAAGAACAATTATTAAATGGATTATATTATAACGTTACGTCTGTTGGAAATAATTTCAGTCTTGTAATCAGTAACATATTATGCTGCATTTTAGGTTATATACTTTTTTAATTTTTTTAGGGCATATATTTTTTGGTTCTGTTCAAAATGTGCAATATGATTATAATAGCTATGTTATCCACTTTAAGAATGACCGGTCACTGCTTGTTCATATCAAATTAGGTTCACATAACGTAAAATACAACTAATCAACTGACTGTAAAAGTATAACATGACTCCGTGAAATGAAAATAAAATCCCTACAAAAAAGTAACATCAGTGCCCCAAGATAACGGGGTCGGAACATGACTAATTCAAAAGTAAAAATACTTTGTACCTGAGTATATTATACAGGGTGACTTCTAAGTGGTGAACAAAATGATCACCTCTGTGTTCTACCCAAGAATATGAACAACTTTCACTATGGGACCAACTCTGAAATCACAAAAAAAAAAACAGCTTCTTCATACATTTTGGTCGAGTACGTATTGAACTTTTCTATGAAACAGTTGATTTTTTTTTCGTGTTTCAGAGTTGGTCCCATAGTGAAAGTTGTTCATATTCGTGAGGAGAACACAGAGGTGAGCATTTTGTTCACCACTTAGAAGTCACCTGTATATACCTGCGCCCAGGATTATTTCAACACTATGTCACATCATCTATTCGCTGTACAAAATGAACTAACGGCTTCGTTATCGGCTCTGAATCTGTTAAGCTTTATTGGTATAGTAATTACGAACTCTATATTAAAATGCACATACAAATGAGCGAGGTAAAGTACTTTATATTGTTGATGGCATTCAAATTTTGATTGATTGTGTTAATCGAGTGTTCTTAAGTAACTGAAGCGTGTAACAAACTCATTAACATGGTTGTTCCTAGCTTTTGCCGCGATTTCGTTCGAGTAGAAAAGGCTATACACAGTATCAACTGAACCGATTTTGAAAATTCTTTTACCAATAGAAAACCACGTTTTTGTGGCTATCATAGGCTTTATAAATCCAAAAGAAAAGTTTATTGCCCATCGAAGTGCGCACGGGAGCAACTAGTTTGTTATAAAGACGGATAGACAGTCTTGAGATTTTAACCGCCTGTTTCTTCCTTATCTGTCAAATTCAAATGTCACAATGACAGATAAGGATAAAGCATGGTTTAGCTACCCCATGTTTATAAGTAAACCGGTAAATGTCTATGGGTCTTACTTAAAATCAGGTAGTCTAATAGCTCAATCTCCAGGCAATAAAAAAGTAATACGAGTATTATGTACCTAATAGACAAATAGGTACGGCAAGAACTACGCAGCCCTATGAATTCGCCATACCAGTTGATCGCAGTTTAAAATTACTATGATTAGTGCTAGAGGTCTTAAAAACTCGCTCGGGTTCGGGTAAAGTTGGGAATAACGAGAGAGAGAGAGAGAGAGAGAGAGAGAGAGAGAGAGAGAGAGAGAGAGAGAGAGAGAGAGAGAGAGAGAGAGAGAGAGCGAGTGAGAGAGATGTACCAGCCCGAAGTACGTTTTAAGAATTATCCCACTATACAGTAAAAGCAGAGTCTAGGTTTGAAGTAATTTGGGTACTTAAATTTAAAAAAGAAAACTTAAGGCTGAACAATGGTTTAGGGTCCTGCGCTAGGATTCTGTGTTACAGGGCCTAATAATAATCAACAGGCACAGATCATTTGTGGATAATACGGATCAATTCCTGAATAATACTAATATAATGTTAACACACACACAAGCTCACGCCTTTATTCCCAGAGTGGGGTGGGCAGAGCTACAGAATTACCAACCACTCCAAAAACCTGTTGACAACTCTGTAACCACATTTTGCACAAACTACTAAGGGAATAAAGGCTGTGTAGTACTGTTAGCCGATGGGCTTGCAACCTGTCACTAATACTGTACACTGGTAAACATCTTAGCCTAATTTATGGGTTATGATTATTGTATGTGCCTATTACCTGTCCCTTATTTTATTGCTGAGCTATGGGTTGATCATCTACAGAGGGTCTGATACGTGGGTTAGTACGCAATAAAATTTTCACTTTCCCAATGTAGAAACCTTATACACAGATAGTAAAATATGACATAATACTTACTCGTAGAAGCTGAAACTTAATACATCTTGTATTTCCTCGTGACTTTGTTTGTATTGGCTTAGTAAGCATTTTCATTAGAAACCACTCACGCTAGGTTTCAGAACAAAAATAAAAACCCATATAAAATCAATATAACTCCCCTCCTTTTTGGTTTTTCTGTCGTGCTACGGGTCAAATTGATTATTATGGCCTAAAGATCAATCGTTCCGATTTTCATGCTTTTAATAACATTTGCAGCCTCTTACTGAATTTCGGGGTGTACCGCTGGCACTAACCTATAAATATACGTATAATGTCCATTGATATAGTTTGTGTCATAGATTTTACGATGTACTCGTATGTATGTAAATCCATATCAACAGGAAACAAAGCCGCTGTTTACCTTACAAAACAGAACGTTACCAAAGTAAAACTTATGCGATCACATATTTGTCTCTACTCCCCTGCTGTTAATATTTTTCCTCAAACATAGGCTTTTTCACAATAGGAAAATATTGCAGCATCCTCGGCTCAATGTCTGATATAAAAAAAGATGTGAATGTTATTTCGTTTCCTCAAACGTTTTTATCGGATTTTCTGCTTCTTTCAAATTATTAGCAGATCGGAAACTATGCGTTAATACCATACACCTAGCCAGTTTTTGTTTCTATATGATTACATTTTTCGAAGTGATCTATATTCCGTTTAAGAGCGCACAATAGTGCTAATGTCAGCTATGTCAAACGATCTAGATCTGTGGGCTTAATATGGCTGCGTCTATATCGCGTGTCAAATGTGGAAAAAGCCTCCGTCACTCTCGTTCTTATTTACGTGTCAGAAGGTGACGGATGCCTTATCCCAACTTTTTCACGCGACAAACGCAGCCATATTAGGGCCACTGGTATGTTTCTTTGAATATATTAAACTTGATTATTGTAATTTTAAAACTAATGCAAGAAACAGGAGTATGCGATGGCTGCATATTACTGGTCTGAATTAACCCCTGGACTTTCAGGAACTCGTTAAGTGAATTTCTATTCAAATGAGTCGGTCCACCTGAGCGCTCGGGCACTAGCGCGGAGCAGACGGCACACTTGATCTCCAATATCAAACAGTTGCATTGAGAACTGAGATCGATGTAGGTAATGCCTACTCGAAGAATGCAATTTGCTAATTGTAGCAGCTTTCTGTTTGATTCGTATTTGTTCTTAAACAAGAAGACATTAACTATTATCAAATTTATTAATAATATATTGAGTTTATTGAAACTGAGGTTAAATGCCTTTCGTCCACTTCCATAACCAAGGTTTCATAACTGGTTATGAATAAGGATTTATTTTCACTGTTTCATAACCAGTTGTTAAACAAGACTTTTATTCCATTTTCATAACCAGAACCTAGGTATCACTATACACCACTCTTATTTCTAATCAATTGGACAGTGTCGACGGAGCTCCGCTCACGCGGAGCTCCTATTTCTGGGTGGTTTGGCCCTCCGGGCCTGCTGCAAAACGAACATAACCTAAACCTACCTAGTTTCTGGTTATGAAAATGAAAAAAAAGTCTTGTTTAATAACTGGTTAAGAAACAGTGAAAAAAAAACCTTATTCATAACCAGTTATGAAATCTTAGTTGTGAAAGTGGACGAAACCTATAAATGAGTTGATAAATATCAAACTCCAATATGTCCTTGAAATTTATCAACTCAAATACACTAGCAGAATCCGGTGGATTCCAAATTAAATCTTGGGACCCGCAGATCCGGTTTACATATCGCACAGAGAAATCTAAATATGGGACATTGACATGGCACATAAAAAAAAATGCTTTATACCTATTTGTGACAGCTGTCCTGAAACGAGCAGGCTTGTATATGTATGTATAGACGACGGCGAGCGTCCAAACGGAGCTGCATTGGTTTCGTGGAAACTGGGTAGGGCACTGGTGTGGGACGCGACGTGTGTTGAATTTAAATTTAAATACGTTTAGTTTTAAATTTTAATTGTAGTATTGAATTTTGTAAATATATAATATGTTTGCGACATAATTTAAATTTAAACTACTTGTCACAAGATGTTACAAAAGACGCCGCTGTTTTGGAAATAAACATAACAACTAAATAACGATATTCTTAATATTCCTTCGTTATTGACACGATGCCAAAATTACAATTTATTTTTGCACAAAAAAGGACCCGTGTAGGGTGATGAAACCAGTAAGTAATGGACAAGGCACCAATGGAGACTTGATTCTGGTTTTACATAAGGTAAGAGTTATTCATTTGTTTTGCAACAATCAATTTAAGACCGGATTAAATTTGAATTAAGAGTGTCCATTACTGGTGCCTGTCAGCTAAAAGTGTCCAACATTGGTGCCGTCATCCTAGATAAAATTATCCCATCAATAAAATGCAGCATTAAATATCCTTTGCCAATAATACAAGCATTTCACTACCAGGGTTAAACAGAATTTAAGACTGCAGTTAACTTTACTATATTGAACGGGAGAGCCAGCATGGAAACCTTTTCCAAGAGCAATAACTTGATACTTATTGCCTTTTTACGCAAACATTATCCGACTGGGCTTCAATATGAAAATGTGTGTGCAGGGCTGATTTTTTGTTTCTTTTATAAAGGAGTAAAGAAGTCGATCTGTTTTATTTTCACTTTACATGCAATTTTGCTTTGGCCGTTTAATTAACTAAATGGTACTCAGTTAATGTAAACTTATTAATATTATGTTCTAAATATTTCTGGCTGTCTGTTAGTTATAAACGAGTAAATTATCATGTTCGCTGCTTTTGGTTAATTTAAATTTATTCTTCATCATATGGCTTGCTTTTTATTCCCAAGCCAATATAGATGCATTCCTGGGTTATGATTAGGTATAAATTTAGTCTGTAGTTCTTTAAAGTTGTTTCAGCTTCAACTATATTTGAAATGTTTCATATTTCGCGCCTTATATTCAAGAAACAGAGGTGGATTATTTTAAACAACTTGTTTTTTATTTGTCGAAATTATTACCGAGAAACTAAGTCGCTTGGAAGCACCTAAGCACCGCTTTGTCCGAGCGTCCAAAAATACACGTATGTCCGCGTTTGTGGTGTTTCAGTTGAAAAAAAACGGTGCATTCCATTGGCCAGGGCTGCCGTATTTATCAGTTTAGAGAACGAGCTACGTTCAAACGAACATCGGCCTAAAAGGTGAAACACCGCGAATGCTAGCTATAAGTATCTATAGGCGTACTTTTTCGTGTCAAATCGGAGAAATACTGGAATTGGGCCGAATCTTAAATACCCGAAACCGACGTGCGTGCATGACTCGATGTATGAATGTGGAAGAAGCGAAATAAATTTGTCAAGATCGTAGCAAATGGAAAGAAGTGGTCTCTGCCTACCCCTCTGGGAAACACGCGCGATTTAATGTATGTATGTATGGAAATATCTTAAAGTTTAAGTAATGGTATGTCAGTACATGTGGATGCAGGTAGCACGTGACCGGTCGTTGTGGTGATCCTTGGGGGAGGCCTATGTCCTGCAGTGGATGTCGTTTGGCTGAAATTATGATGATGATGATATTGTCAGCCAAACCTAAGATCGCCAGTAAAAAAAAACTAGCCAAGTGCGAGTCGGACTAGCGCACGAAGGGTTCCGTGCAAAAACACGTTTGTTGTATGGGAGCCCCCGTTAAATATTTATCTTTTTTTTTTTAAATCAATAAGTATAAGTACAATTAAATATTCTGTGAATATTTCAAGCGTCTACACGTTGGCGCTATTAATATCAAGCAAAAAACGCCAAAAAAAAACTCGTTTTTTGTACGGGAGCTCAACTTGAAAAAAACTGTTTTGAGTATTTATTATTATAGCGGCAAATGATATACAGCCTGGTGACAGACATACAGACGGATAGTGGATTCTTAGTAAATAAGGTACCGTCTCAACAACAAATTGTACATAACGTAATCTGAGTTTACATTTTAAAGTTATTTTATTTGTCCCCGTGGGTATAAACATCCTGAGACGTTTTCTTTCCTCGGTTTTGCCATAGTCGAATGATACGTATCTTACAGGAAATGATAACATGAATACGCATACGAGAAGAAAAAGTAAAAATGACAGACGCTCACGGCTGTTCGATGGTGTGAACATGATGATTGAACGTTTCTTTGAACGAAAAGAATCCGTTACGTAGAAATTATTTTAATACTGTTCTCTGTCGCAGCTATAGTGACTCCTCTGGATCATTTTTTTTCCTTGCGTTTGCGCTAAGAACGTATTCAGGCGAAGTAAGATAAATAAAGGCCGAATGTCACATACAATGTTTATGTTAATACGGCCGTTTGACATAAGATCTACGTTTCAGGGCACTCGCAGAAAAATATCCATCTCGTTTGTCTTTGAGGTGTACGTAATTAAAAGACTAGATTCTTATCGCGGCCGTTGATTTACTAAATTAATAGAAGTTCAGATACACAAGTACCCGTTTTTCGGATCATACATCACACAGGTTAAGTATTTCGTACCTAGCACTATGGACTGACTCTGGAAATGAAACGATTTGAATTTGAATTTGACAATTAGTCCTACGTCTACGTGACTAAAATATACTTAAAAAAAATTAAATTAAATTTTTATCTGTTTATTTCTTTCACAAAAAACAAATATATTTTTAACTTATCTTAACTTGTAATCTACGACTATATATTTCTATTTATTTTTATTTTATTTAAGACTACGTTTATATATTTCTCTATTTATGTATACATATAATTGTCCTTAGGCTAGTAATTTCAAAATATTTATTTATCTACGTTTAGGAAGCTTTTTTGTCTTAGCTAAACCTATTATAATTTATACTCAATTATGAGTGTTTTTTGTAAGACAATTTCTATTTGTGCAATAAAGAGTTTACTTACTTACTTACTAACTTTACTTTGCTGGAACTAGTCCGCTTTAGTTGTACGCGTAGTGTTTGATGCTACGAGTAATGATTGTTTGGAAAAACTTTCGCTGTGAAGCGTCACTTGCTACGGTGCTACGGGCGTAGCGCGTTAAACGTCGTCTTTGAGGATCTGCTACAAGTAGCGTTTTTACTACTCTTTGAACACTACTTTAAAACAACATTTCCTGAACTAAATTATACTGTTTCTTTTTTACTGTCAACATTTTCAAAGTAACAACACAACAATGTCTTAAAAATCGATGTCTCGTCATCCTATTACCAACAGAAAGGCGAATTCCCTTAACCATTTGAATTGCAGATCCGTCCTTTCAGCTATGAAAGCCGAGCGTGTGACACCAGTTTCCAATAAACGCCCCCGGCAGAATATTCCCTAATTTGCATGTGCCCTGTCAGGGTCCATGCTAAGCCTAGTTCGACGAGATTTAATTAAAACTGTCACGTCGTGTGATGTCGTTACAATTTGTAATATCCTGTTTCACAAGTCTGACGGCTATTTTGACAGCATGTATAATTAAATGCGTGATTAGAGGCTCCCGGCGTCCGTGTTCGAGCACAATGGAATTAGTATTACCAACATACATAGTAGACACGGGTTCTTGGAGTCATATCGAATTGATATAATTGATCATTGACAATGCAAAGGGGATTAGTTGAGCTATTGGATACTGTGAGGTATTATGTGTATGTATTATTAGTATATGGACGACGCGTTGGCCTAGTTACCCTGTCTACAAAGCTAGTGGTCCCGGGTTCGATTCCAGGAATGGAAAAATATTAGTGTGATGACGGCGAATATTTGTTTTTATGTCTGGGAGGTTTGTTATGTATTCAGGTCTTTATTTCTCTCTGCTAGAATTTGTATCGTTGTCTAGCACCCATAAGTACAAACCCAGAACTTAGTTTGGGAGTAGGTCAAGTATAATGGAAAATAAAAAAATAAAATTATTAGTAAGAATATTCGGAATAACAACGTTGTACCAATAAACCATTCGACAAAACAACGTTATTCTATACAAACGTTATACTGAACAACTTTTCGACCAAACAATATTAAACTGAACAATTTCAATCAAACAAATTTTCGACATTTAATGAAACGGTGTAAAAAAAATATGCTGCGAAACCAAAATAGACCAAACAATTTTCGACCATCCGATATACACTCGATTACAACATTTGCGACATCTAGCAAATCAGGACCGAGAAAATTGTGTACTGTCTTTGATAAATATTTACTTCTCAAATTGGTTTCATAGAACAGCAGTTTTTTTTTAATTTTTTTTTTCTTCGGTGTTAAAAAGTTTTTATGCAATTGGGATCGTTCACATTTTTACAATTACTCCGTTTCGAAAACCATTTCGAGGAATAGGGTTTTAAAGCCGTTCTGCATTATTAAGTTTTTGAAATATTTATCTATTTTGAATATTTCGACAAAAGTATATTTTAACCTTTGTTTGACTTTCGTTTTCGGATTGAAGCCCTCCTAGGTGTGTCTTACGGGTTAGGCGAAAACAGCTTGAAATTGAAAATTTTAATACACATTAATAATAATTACAATCTTTTTTTTTATTGGATATCATTGAACTGTTGTAATTTATTAGAAAATGCCATCCCAAAAATAATCATGTCATCCATAAAATGTCTGCTAAATAAATTAAGATAGTTAAATAAAACTATTGGGCCAAATACAAAATTAATGAAATTGGTGTCTTAAAATTTCCTATTCTTTCGAATGAGAAAGTAAAAACCTTAATATTTTTTTTTGGTCAATCCCAATTCTTAAACTGATCGAATGGATTAGCAAAAATATTGGCAGCACGGAGCTATAAACTATAATCATTAATTAGTCCTATTTTGCTCCCTGTAATTTTCTTTTAACCGTTTCTTTTCTCTGTTTTCACCTTGAAAGAAAATGTCAGCTAGAAGGGGTTTTAATGAACACACACAGCTTCAGGCCTTTTAGGATTGCTCTTTTCCTGTCCCTCTTAATCGGAGGGGCCATCTTTGGCCGGCGCGAATAAAGATTAATCTTTTATGGACCATTAGATATTAATTCTTGGCAGGCATTAAATGATTTCTAAAGAATGGAATGTGCCTAAACAACTTATTTGAATTATCTTTATAATGTCCTAAAAGCGACGCTAACAATTTTAGCGTCGCTTTTAGGACATATTAGTCTTGCAACCCAGATAAAATCGCAAATTAAATTTTGTCTTTGAATTTTTGTACTTGAAACTTAAACACCCTATAAAATGGATTTTGTAACGTGAAATGGTTAATGTATAAATGAGCGTGTCGTTAATTTGGCCTAATCACCTTTTACACGTTAGCGGTATCGGGTTGAAACAGACCCATATTAGTACCTATGGTTAATTACAGTTAAATGTATTGCCGCCGTGAGGGTGTAGGCGTTGTTGGAGTTTTGACATAATTATCGTCGACGAATTGACCGGTTATGTTTCGATGTAACATTTAGCTCCCGATAATAAATGTCAAAGCATGCGTCATAATCATTGGCGTCGAATATCTCTTGATAATAATGTGAATTATTATGAACCTTTATTTTTACGTAAGATTGCCGTCAATAGGACTTGTGAACGATGTAAACAAATTAGTACTGTTTGACACATAACCTCAAATATTCACCAAGCGTATTTTTATTAAAAAATAACATTTATGAACAGTTATTTCATCTTAAGCTTAGTATAAGTTGCAAAGACCTCGCTTGTTCTTGAAAACTACGGAATATCGAGTAATCATGGTGAATTTGTTCGTTTGATATTGTTTACATCTTTTGCAAGTTCTATTTACGGCAATCTTAGTATAAAACACGCTTAGATCTTTCAAACTACGCAACGGATTTAAATGCCGTTTTCATCAACAAATAAGTGATTCAAGACAAAGTTGTTTATGTATCAAAAAATCTGTATTATGCACGGGTGTTACCGAAAACTTATATAAACCGAAGCGAAGCGAGGGCGGGTAGTTATTCTAATAGTAAAATTATTTTTTACTATAGCATTCTCTAAAATTTGAAGGAACACTACATACACGTTATCTAAAGATCACACACATAAGCAAACTTTAACGATGTCCCAGCAGAAAATATCTCACGTTCAATGTTTGTCAAGAAAAGTTTTGAAAGCGGAAATGATAAAGGGATCTTTCTATGATTTATTCTCAAAACTTCGAAGCACTAAGTAGTTTCCGATAACGTCTTGGCGCTCCAAGCATCATATGCGATGATATTTATTGGTAAGCATTCTGCATCTCTACAGGCTGTGCCAGATGTGTACGCTAAAACGTCAAGACAAAAAGCACTAAAATTTTCGCCAGAAGGGGAATGATTTGGCAGGGTAACAGCATAAAATTATCGTAGTTTGTTTACAAATAATACTTTTATAAATGCCTTAAAAGTAGACAGCCAAGCTCATAGTTTAATATTCTTTGAGTAATATTGGACATTTTATGTTTCTGTGATAAAAACTACAGAGCTCTTCGGTTCATTTACATGTTTTATGCGTTTATTTTGTTCGAAAACCAACTATTTACTTCTTACGTCTTTTAGATAATAGCAGTTAAGTTTTTGATGCAAATATACGAAAGTTTATGTAAAAAACGTTGAAATGGTTTTGCAATGACCACCACCGAAACTATGAGACATAGATTAACATTTACTTGGTACTTTCTATTACTGTAGGTTTGTCTTCTGAAACGCCCTGTATGTAACTACAAATATATATTTTTTAAATCCAAGTAAAGGGTTGATACATTTTGGTTCTGTCGAAAATAGAGAATTTTATATGAAATAAGAGGCGACTAAGGGGGTTGTAGTACTGTTAGGCGATGGACGTGCAACCTATGACTAATAAAAACGTATATAATATATCTTACCCTGATTGTACAAAATGTGGTCACAAAATGATCAAAAAGCTTTAAGAGTTGTTGATAATTCTGTAGCTCTACCTACCGTACTCTGGGAATTAAGACGTGAGTTTATGTATGTACCTATGTTTTATGTACCTATCTATGATACGTTTTCGCATGAATAAGAGTTTAAAGCGTGTATGTCTTAAAGTTAAATAAAGTTAAAGTAGCATAATAAAGTTGGGGTTTCGTGTTTATTTATACAGAGAAAGCTGCGAAAAAGCAAAGTAAGAAAGATCTCCGTGCCAAGAATATTTATAGGGGTCAAGTGCTGACAACCCGATACCAATTGCGTTTGAACTTACACAATAAAGACACCGATTTGATTTACAGTCTTGTTTACTCTCTCCTATTCATCGACATCTCCAATCTTACCTTATTTGTAGTACCTACAATGTAAGCTCGAACATAAACCTTTTGAAATTGAATTGATAATGGTTTTGTATGATGATCAACTTGTACTAGGTTTATCGTTACCTACATCCGAGCTGTAGAATACAATGGAAGGCTTTCCTTAATTAAGGAAAAGACTTTGAGATTATCTTGTATAGATAAAGTTGTTCAAGTGAAATGCCTGAGTCTATACCTCTCAATATTCATGACGTGTTAGCATTGGTTTTTGGCAAAGAAAATTATGTGTATTATTAAACCGCCTTGTTAAAATAACTTTTTCGCATTCAGAAAGATTTTGCCCAATGAACGCCAGCACAACCAGCCGGTGGAATTAATGTGGTATGTAACACAACCAAAGCAAGTTGTCCACTAGCTTTTAACACTCTTGCTTGACCCCTTAAATCACAAGCAACGCGGCGGGTCGAGGAACATAAGCAAGCTGAAATGTACGTGGTCCAGTATAAGATAAATTACTTGAGGAATGCGGGTTTTGTGTGGTGAACCCGACACAATCAGTGGCTTAATACAAGTTACGGTTATTGTGTGACATTAAATATAAATAAATGTAATTCTAATTCAAAGTTAAAGAAGTTTTGTTTACGTGGACGGTGTGTTCGAGAATAACATTCCATCTTAAATAGTGTAGTTAAATGAAACAGGTGGAAAACTTTCATTGACAGGGTGTATCGTATTGTCAAAGTTACGATAAAAATAGCTCTTATTTACTTGACACGGTAACACGTCAAAGGTAATAATAATATGGTCTAACCTAGTAAATAAATAATTTATTTATCAAGAAACAATAACTTTACAAGGACCCTCATAATAATGATTACTATTACGTAGGATTTGTTGTGGGTTTTATTTTATTTTTGTGTATTATGCCAACATCTATACTTAATTCTAAAAAGCTGAAGAGTTTGTTTGTTTGTTTCCTTGAACGCGCTAATCTTAGGAACTACTGGTCCGATTTGAAAAAATCTATAGGCTATATATCATACTCACAAACCGAAGCGAGGCGAGGGCAGGTCGCTAGTATTTAAATAAAGTAGATTAAATTAAATCCGTTTTAATTTCCTGCTATCACACTTACTAACTAACTAAGTATCACACTTATAATGAAAACTTTAAAGAAATTTCATTTAATAATTTATAACATTTTCATCTCGGCTCCTGCAAATGTAAGAATTTCCATCAAATAAACCGCGGTGAGTTCCGCTCAATCACAAGAATGCTGCGGACCCGGAACAGGCGACAAAAGATACGGATTGCAGGGTTATGCTGCTAAATTGGATTACGTGGGCTGACAAGAATGACGAAGTTTTTTATCAATAGTTTCTGGGATTATTGAGGTATTTTATCTGAGAAGGAGGCTTTAGATAACCCACACTATTTATTTGGGTTATAATAACATGATAGGAAGTTATCATCTTCGCGTATAAACAACAACAACACTGGCAACTTAAAGGTAGTTGTCGATCCGTTGAAGTCCTTTTATGGTTTCAATGTTAGTTTCCACTTACCATCAGGTGGCCTATGTGTTCGTTTTTCTACTTTATGCCATAAAAATAAATAAAGGTAATACTAGCAACCCGCCCTTGCTTTATGTTCGTTTTCTGCAATACCCGTTCATTAAAAATAATTAATACTAACTAACCTTCCGTGCGTGGTGTTGGAGTTAGCGGATATACGGGATAAAGGATATTGTTTTATATTATGTAAAGGAGATATAACGCAACCTTCCATGAAACATTATGTAGTTAATGATGAAAATCACAATAATAGTTATTTACGTGACTGGTGCATAATGAGAGGCGATACACGAGTGTTTTAATGCCTAATTGTGCGTACAATCGCATACGTAATTTTATTTACATGCATGTCATAAGTTCTACAATATGTGAAAAACCTGCATCTGTTGCCCTATATCTTAATGTACGTGTATCTTAATAAACATATAATGTGCTTAACTGTGCTTAACTATATCGATAACCGATGCTTTAATGACATTTAATACTTTAATGTAAACATTAAAGTGCAATCACACAGGTTTCTTAATATAGGCCATTTGCTTATCGTTTTTGAACATAATTATAGGGAATTTATGATACGGATGTAGACAGAATTAATAGCATAACACCTACCATTGTTGCATTGCTTCTTTATCTTATACGTAGTATAAAACAAAGTCACCGTCCGCATCTGTCTGTCCACTAATTCTTCCTTTACCACACAACGATATTGATCCTCTGCCGTGTTTTCTAACCTTTAATGTTAGAAAACACCGCAGAGGACAGTTGGCTCAACAGTTTCATCGTTCAACGCAAAAATTGTATAGAATCCGGAAAATTAAAAGTAACGAATGGTTTGATGGTAAAACTCGGCAGCTAGTAATCATTTAAAAACTCTTCATAACACACTTCATTATGATAGTGCATAAAAAAACTACGAAATAAACGCTCTTCGATTTCTACCAACCTACTCTGAGAAATATTTGATCACGGTATTGCAGAAAACAGAATTAAAATACATCATCTTTTGAGTCAAAGGCTTTTATTACCATGTGGTAACAAAATATTTGATCATACCTTTTTGTTAAGTCGTCTTTCATTTTTCAATAGGAGTAGTTTACTCGTAACTCTACTGTCTACAAGGATTTGCGTTGGTGAAATAGTAGCTTTAGCCACTATATATACTGCAGGATTTTAGACATTTAGGTCCAAAGAACACCACACTATCACTGTTAATTTACGTATACGTAGGAGCATTGTTAAGATTGTTTGATGACTAAATTTTCAGTTGTTCAAAACTTGTTTGAGCCAAAACACGTGCTGCAACTTTGGTAAAAACTTTTTTGATTCTTAATTACCGTCATTTTTAACACTTTCCTGGTAAAAACGCCAAAAGAATATTATTCTACAAGATTCACTGGTTATCACTATGAATATAATTTATTCCAATTTGGGGGCCATTTTACTTTGCAATAACAGTGTCTTTTGGCAGAAACTGCATAAAATTTTATCACATGACACAGAAACGGGTGTCCTTTGATAGAATTATGTTATCATGAATCAAAGGATCCTTTTTAATACTTAGAGAAAACTCTTACAAATTGAAAATTTAATAGAAAACTTGCAAGTTAAAGTGAAGTCTTCAAAGTGACTCGACTCTTGAGCGAAAACTAGTTTCTTGCTTGCACTTGAAAGGGTAATTAGCGACAGAAAATGTCCTTTAGACTAGTGCTTGATTCCATACATCTAATATTCATGATGCTTTTAACTATGTAGGACATAAATCTTTTCTCAATATCGCCTATATGGAGATCTTTTATCATCACGTCATCTAATACTTTATGGCTTATCCCGCCTGATTTTGTCAAAAAAACGTCGAGGTACTATTAAGTGTGGTTATCGCGTGACAAAATGTGGATAAAACAGCCGTCGATTTTGAGATGTTTTTTCCTTATTTTGTCACGTAAAAATGCAACCATACTGTTGCCAAAACTTGAGGAATGTCAGCACTGAACTATAAAATTAACTTAATTGAGAGCCGTACTCGAGGGAGGTAATTGGTAAACGCGTATCTATGGGCCCTTAACGATATTTCCACGGCGATCCAATCGTTTAGTCTCATGCTTCATTTACTTTTCTTGGTAAAGCAAGACAAAGACAAACTGATACAATACAAAAATCGATCGGTAACAATACCGATTGTGTAGGCAATGTCAAATAAAGCTGGCGTTTGACCAATTGCCTCGTGGCAGCGTTATTATTAGCCCTTAGGTTGTCATAGTCGCATGAAAAATGGCGTGAAATGAGGATGATTAAAGTAATTCCACACCATTTTTTTAAGTGGCCAGAATTTGGCCACTTTGTCTAGGCCTTTATTTATCTTTTATTGTGTATAAAATGATTTGTTTGTAAGTCGTTTTCAAAAATATTGTACATAATTAAAGGCTTATTTGAAAACAATATTACAATCGCATCCTTTGCGTAACGAAAGTTAGTCATACAAACTATATGGGAAACTTTCGTTACACAAAGGAATCAATTGAGTTTTTTTTAAATTAAAGCCCTTAACTATGTTTTTTTTTTAACTACCCTTGTGTCCATTTCGTCCGTTTGTTTTGTAATGTGAATTTTGCATTGAGATATTCAAGCGTCTGGGAAACAATAAATACCTACTTCTTCTAATCCAAATAAGAAGTCCTGGAAAAAAACCGTATTATAATAAAAATGTACCTACAGGCTGTACCCATTCCTAGTAACTGACCGTTAGAAATCTCTATAACCCCTCGTGTGCATCCAGCTGAAGTTAAATGTGCTCTACTTTGGCCAAACTGCTGCGATCTACTTTACAAAGACGCCGCATTTATTCAGTCTAGATTAACGCGTCAGTTTGTTTATTTTGTCTGTTTGTTGGGTGGACAGGGTGGCTGCAGTTGGAAGACCCGCACTATTTAAAATGAGTTGGTATTTTAAGCTTTACAACTCTTGTTTTACTTTCTCTTGGTAGTTTTCCTGTTTAGCTTTGCTTTTTTGACGTCACTGATATTGTTACAAACTGTTTTTTAATTATTTCGCCTTTGTACATGTTAATCTTTACTTTATGTACGAATTTACTTGTAATTGTTTTTTTTTATTGTGCAATAAAGAGTTTACATACATACATACATACATACATATTTCTGCTAACACTATCTATTTAAAAAAAGTTTAAATCTAGAACGAGAATATTTGCAAACTTTAACCTTACTAAATTTTCCTTAAATAAATACAGCAGAACGGATAAGTCTTGAGAAAAAATTACAAAAAACTCAAATATTTTCGAAAAGTTTTTTCCGTCCCATCCTGTAGATAGCTCGCTAAAGTAAACTCCAGAGTCAAACAATATTCAAAGTAGATTAAAATGTATTTTCTAGTACTACCGCATTGTTTAGTTGGAAAACATGCCCTTTGTAAACAATTGTCCGTAGAAGCAAATCAACTCGCCACTCGCAATCAGGCGGTTGCAGTTGTGCAACAAAATGTATGCAGTTGCGGCGGAAACACAATTAGGTTTCTGCTCTACGCAGAGGAAGAATTATGGTTCATTCTACGTAACATTCGCATTTAGCTTGAGATTGTTTGTCAAGAAATGATAAGGCTATATTTCGAAAGTAAAGATCTCTTCAAATATCATAAAGATTTAAAAAGTTCCCATATGGGATACCTAAACATTGTTTGTCTGAATTTTCGTTTATACTAAAATCATGTCCGCTTAAATTTTAGAATTAATGTTATTATAAATCAACCCTAACCTAACCAAATCGCAGATATAATTGGAAAACTTAAAAAGTTGCCGGACTCATCTGGAAACCAGTTTACGGCAAATGAAAATTCGGACAAACGATTTGTTGGGACAAAAGATAATTCCGAAATGATCAAAATTACGAATTTTCATAATTCCGAACGCAATTTTTGATAGAAGATTAACTTTTTGCTATCGCTTATAATTGAAATCTAACCTAACCTACGTGTATGACAATTCAATTATGCTTACAATCTAAAATACCTAAAGCGTAACATAGCTTTCGGAAAAATCCAAATTCGGAATTTCAAGGTGTTCCCATTTTCACTTTATTTAATGTACCTACTTGCAAACATAGGAGCTCCTTCAAAAAAATGGATCCATTCCTTTATGAACTCTTTGCGAAGAAAGTCGATAAATTTGAGCTTAATCTCTTTGTCATTGCAAATATTCTTATAGATGCCAGATTGAGTGTGACTGCTATATAGGCATTCGAGTACTGGTAATGCACTGGTTTTACAAATGTAATACCAACTTCATTTTAAGTGTAAGTATGATAAATACTGAGCATGAAGTTAACAGTGTACACGGAAGATTTATTCGAGGATCGTGCCTCTAGCGCACTATTATAAATTAACTCGCTATTTTAGCTGTTTTACACATTAATGTGGGTAAGTTTACATGGGTACTGTTAATAAAGGGACGTGGAACAAAGGTAGGTATACCCTTTATTTCTGTACGAGGTTGAGAGGCCCATTTGCTAAGTTCCATGTTTGAGGTTTGTGATTACTTTATCGTTCCCTGTTGCGTATTATAAAATATGACTTTTATCTAAAGGTAAGGAAACACCATTCAATCATAAATTTCAATTTTGTTCTAAATAAAATGAAAATATTATATAGCGACGATCTCACACAAATTGAGCTAGTCCCAAACTAAGCTCTTAGCTTGTACATACTATTATGGGCACTAGACAACGATATAAATTAATACATATACATATAGATAAATATATACTTAAATACATAGGAAATATACATTAAATCACCTGTTTCCCAAAGGGGTAGGCAGAGAACACTTCTTTCCATTTGCTAAAATCTTGACAAATTTCTTTTGCACATTCATACATCGAATTATGCACGCACGTCGGTTTCGGATAGGTACTTAAGATTCGGCCCTTTTCCAGTATTTCTCCGATTTGACTCGAAAAAGTATCACTGTGATTGTTATTAAATAATCAATATTATTTTCTTTTTACAACTAATTCAAAATTCTTACTTTGTGATTCAAATACGCGATTCACCACGTTTTTTCATGAAAAAATACTCATTCAAGTGCCAGTAAAACCGTGACAGTCAGTTATTACAGGCAATAGCGTCGTAAACCGTTATTTTCTCATTTCTCTGAACCGTGCTGTTCCTTTTAGGGTCCATTAAAACGTTATACCGCAAAACGGCATCATCCAATTTATTTTTTAAACAAAAATAACGCTTTTTCTCTATGAAAGAGCTATTCTGGAGCATTTCGTTAGGTTGATAGTGCTTTTAAAGTTAATTATCGTGGCTTTAATCTCGTTGGCTCGTGTAAATGTTCTTTAACACATTCACAGCCAAAGACACGACGTGGAGTTCATTTTGTTAATAAACCGGGAAACCTGGCTTGAATGCGGTAATGCTATGCGTTCGGAAAATGGATTTGAGTTTGTGAGGTACATGTTAAATGAGTTAATTTTCACATTTCACACCTTGAGACCAAGAACAACTTTACGTTAACACTGTTGTAAATTCTTTTTTGTGTTCACTTCACCACAAAATCTCAAGGTGAGATATTGATTTTTATTTATATCCTTTATTATAAAAAACATACAAGGAAATTAAAAAATAAATAAAACTGATAACTAAAACATATCAAAAACCTGCAAATCTCCCGCTCGGGGCAGCGTCCCTAAAATGCTTGCAGCATTACCCCGCTGCACGGCCAGGCTAAGCCGTTGGGCAAAAAAAGACCCGGCCCTGGGATCGCCAGAGACGCCAACCAATTTATCCGAAACTTCGTGGATTAATTTTTTAGTGTCGGACGACCACGGCCCTAAGGTTTCTATTGCAACTGCCGCAAATACGTAATCGTTTGTTAAGAAAGCGTATTTGCGGCACTTTACAGTCTGAGCGTGGTCAGCGGCAGTCCCTGGCTTACGTGCAGAGCCCTGTACGCATGACGGTGCCAACGTATCGGTGCAGGTTACGTCCCACACCAAGGGCTTGCCTAACCGCCAAGGCACTAATGTACATCCGTCAGGTCTCTTTCCGTCCGAGGCGGACATGCCTGAGGGCTCTAGGGTCGCTGGTATGGAAACAGTCCCAAGAGCCCGGCGAATTAGGTCGTTCAATGATGCATGTCTAAAAAGACGGCCAGCACTCTTCTGACAGTAAAGTCAGAAAAATTAATAATATAATATTTTTGAGATAAATTACCCAAAATAAGCTTTAGACCACCATGCAACATAGACAAATGCTCCTGTCTTATTATTAACATAGTAATATGACAATGTTTCGGCAAAATTATAGGAAACTTCTTTGAAAAATCTAGATCAGTGTTAAATGAGTTATCCACTTCAAAAGCAAAGCTTTGTGCAGAGTGGATGTAAAAAGGGGCCTCATTCATTAAACATGGTGGAAAAACTAAAGAAATGTTTATTAACATTATGCTTCAGGTGTAACAAAAATCAAGGCAAGAAGAGAGATATCACGACACAGACTTAGGGCTGATTTTTCAATCTCCAGATAACACTTCTATCAGGTAAATTCTAGCTCTTTCTTTGTCATAAGAAAGATAAGGACGGAGCTACAATTTACTTGACATATTGTGTTATCTGGAGTTGGCCTGAAGCGAAAAAAAACGTAATAAAAGACGTGAAAAAAATAAGAATAAATTCAAGAGGCTATTAAAAAAGGATTATTTAGATCTACTTATATAATATTATAAATGTATGTTTAGTAAACTTAACTGAGTTTTGGACAGCATAATACTGTTATTTAATTTTATTTATATCTTAGAGACTGCCGTTCCCACAGTCAAACTGTTACCTACTCCAGTTTTGTGGCGCAATGCCTAATTGTTAATTTTAATTAAAGTTATATACTTATTTAATAAATAAAATAAAAACATTTGTTCATGATGATGCTTGGGATGAGATCCGCGGGTTGGACACTTGGACCCTTACTTGGTTCTCTTTAGCAAAAAGAGCAAATCTTTTAATCATACTACCCAATTTTACCATCTAACATGCTTCAGCTATAAAATTGTAGATATGTCCTTTTTTACGCAGGTTAAACAAACCGATAAAAAATATTTGCCCTTTTGCATACAAATGACAGACGGACGTCAAAAAAATCGTCGAAATAATTGAAACAAATTGTTGCTTCAGTTCGTTTTCGTAAAATATTGACGGATGACGGAGGAACCTATTATGAGCGGTACGCGACGCTTAGGTACCTACCCATATGAAATAATGTATAATCATTGTATTTTTTTAACAGCAATTGAGCGTCCTTATTTGTACGCATGCGTAAAAATATCGTAAAAAAAGAGATGGCATGGATTGATACTTTTTTGTAAATATTTCTTATGCAAACGAATCAACGAAATTGAAAAATAATTTACTTTCGACTACAAAGAGATGTATCCATCTTTTGGCCTTATTACAATAAGGTGAAAAAAAATTATACATCTCTTCGTAGTCGACCGTATTTTTTATGTCAAGAGAGACAAAGACACGGCGCTATTTTAATGCTAACATTATACTTACTTGTTCCATATTTTACTGTAACCCTAAAGCAATTGTGACATTTGCATCTGACAGAAAGTGACAAAGCATGGCATTAACTATTTCTACCTTATTCCACGTTTATAAGTAAGGGGGTAAGACAAAATAGTCACGGGAAGCAACTTGTTTGTTAGGCAATTAGCAGAATAATCAATCAAGTTTTGAACTAATTATCCACAACTAACTCTATACGTTTACACTATGCCTGCAGCACAGTAACTAGTCTATTCATTTAGGTAATACAGTTTGTCAGCTTGAGGCTGTGCGCGTGGATGTTTCGTGATTGGTCAATCAGTTGGAATCCAAATTATACCACAGATTTTAAAAGAAGTTAGTACACAGGTACGCTTTGTCATTCATATTTCTTAAGAAAAATGCCAGGATTTCTAAAACAGAACAAACTATCACAATATTCACAATAAAGGCGTTTCCACACTATCCTTGCGCAATGAAACGTCCGATAACTGACCTAGCGCAGTTTTGGCTCCGCGCCACGTCTCCTACAGGAGTAGGTATTATGCGACGCCACGTCGGCCAGATGCTGAGGGTTTCTGTTGTTATTTAGTGACGGTACTGACCTGGAGACCACCTGGTCTAAATACCTAGTAGAAGAACTATATGCGATAGGGATAAAAATATATATATTATGACTATTGTCATGATTATCGTCACTCAGGGGCCAGCCACAATGCATTACCTAATTAGCGTTTCTATACATTTAATTTTTAGGGTTCCGCTGTCAAAACTACCGGTGGCGAAACTATAAGGGTTCGCCCTTATAGTTTCAGGTGTAATGCCCTTTCGTACTTATATTCAATCACTTTGTATTCAAGTCGAGATACTTTTTTCGTGTAGGTACAGTAGGCTGCAAAAGTGCATGGACAATTGAGAATTAAAATGCTATGCAGGTGAATGTCGACGCCATCTGTCTGCTTGTGGGGCTTTAGCAGCTATTAGTAAATCTTACTGGTTCAGTCAGATCTCACTAGATGGCGCTGCATTACCTTATAATATGAAAAATATTTTTTTCCACAAGAACCAAGCAGTTGCATAGTTGTCAACTTTATTACAGGGCTTGGAAACGTTATTCAAAATAACGTTTTAAAAACGTTTCGAACCGTTCTTCGTTCAGCATTTTGTTCGGAACGGAAACGAAACGAGAACGTTATCAAAAACCGGTTTAATCCACGGGATGCGGCCGCGCGCGGCGTTCGGCTACAAAGCGGCGACAAGCATGAACTTGTTTAGTAGGTAATCTTAGATCTGCCCTACCGACCCTACCGTATGTTTTGATTGCATTTCCATTTCATCTTTCATCCCGATGCGTGTTCACCAATTGGGCGTTTTCAGAAAAAGATATTGGTTGAAAAAAGTCGTGTCCCATGACTTTCATGGCTGATTATTCGAATTTAAAGAAGACATATCAAATGATTTTTTTTTTTACTTTAAATAACTTATTAACTGCAGAAATACAGTAGAATTATGCAAATCAATCTTTGTTAAATTTAAAATAAAGCCAAAATAAGAAAAAAATAGGTCCTATTTTGACGTGTCCCACCTCCACGCCACATTCGGAGTTAGATAAAAAATACTAAATAAGACTGTTTAAAAGTCAGCAGTTGTGTCCTGGTCAGTTATGAACCGATCTTTAATTTTAAACCGTAAAACAAGTGCGTTTACATAGAAATTTCTTTGAAAAATACAGGTTTTAATCGGTCCCGCGAAATAGCGCATGAGGAATTTCCCGCATACGCGACCGTATTTTATTATGTTCCTGGCAATAAAACACCACAATACATGAAAATTCTGAATTATGGCAGCATTTTAAGTCTATGGTAGTCGTCATTTGGTTTCAAATGACAGCAGTTTGTCCTGGAAATGTGTTTAGAGTGGTCGCGTGGAGTTTGCACCTTAAATAGGTTTCTTCATACGACTCCAATTTTAACAAGGTAAGATAATCCTGTGTTTTTGATTTTTTATAATGTTATATTTAATAATTAATGCTGATTCGGAATCAAAGGCAATATTTAAAGAAAGTTCAATAGTTTATTTGTAATTGTATGTGAATGTTTGAATGGCATGGATACGTCACCTCCAAACCGCCACGGTCGCGTTAAAAGAACTAAAAAGTGGCGTAATAGAATTCTTAAGCTCGTTTCATAAAGAGATTTAAAGATTATTTTAATAAAATGCCAATTATTTTATTTAACCTACACAAATGATTTATTGCAAAGTGTATGTTTGCCTGTCCGTCTGTCTGTGGGTTTGTTTAGGTCAATTCTTGCAATTCAGTTTTGAAGCAGTCTTTTCCGCTACTGGAATGGGCTGAAATTTGGAATACGTATGTAAACCCGATGACGATTCAATATTATGGTTTCATTGAGCTGGTATAAAGATGAAGCCGGAAGGTGCCCACGGGAACTCTGTAATTAAACAATGCAACCCCATCGAGTTTGGGCTCGTTTGTTTTGTCTTGACAAGCACTTTGATCAGAGATGAAATCCGGGGTCTGATGATAAAACAGGAAGGTGCCCACGGGAACTCTGTAATTAAACAATGCAACCCCATCGAGTTTGGGCTCGTTTATTTTGTCTTGACAAGCACTTTGATCAGAGATAGAATCCGGGGTCTGATGATAAAACAGGAAGGTGATTACTTTATTTTAAACGAAATGAGAACCTCCTTTTCTTGGTCGGGTTAAAAATGATGATGATGAGTCAACGATCTCATGAGATTACTTGTTTAAATTCATTAATTTAATTAATTGTTTTAGTATAAAAATATTGCAATATGAACGTAGCCTTATAGTTCCTAAACGCCATTTCGAGCTTCACTATACGTCACTGTCCCGTTATTAATGTGATTGAATTTCTTAAATATTTAATATTACATCAAAGATATTAAGAAGCTATTATTGTTAAACACATTCTATTTAACTAATAATTCGTTAAAAAAGAACATTTTTAAATAATATTACGCATTCGTCGCTCCAAAGACAATAATATATAGTACAAAGTACTGAAAGGTGGCGTTAAGGAAAGGTTTTGTCATAAAACTTCGTAGTATTATAATAATATGATTAATAATTATTTTTTTAGAACACTTTTTAGTTCAAGTTTTATCAATAAAGCTTCACAACATTTTAAACCTTTCTAGTTTTCATTAAAACCCGTTCTAAAATGAGTGGCGTAATAGAACTTCTTACGAGCAGAAACGAAATAAAATTGGATTTTTTTACTGAAATAGTCATTACTTATTTTATTATAAATTTTGTATTTTTATGTTGCTCATTTAATATATTATCGATTTTACTACATTATAAAGTAAACTAAAATATTTTTTTAAGTGGAATTCCTCTAACGTCTCCAACAACTTTTTCTGAAAACGCCCAATTATGTACTCCGCACAGAATAATGGTACTTTCTATGTGTCCAATAATAATCTAAGCTCTAAAGAAACAAGCAAAGAAAACCGCGTCGCGTGGCTGCTAAATACTAACTGACTGGATGATATTTGTAATATTCCTACCGAACCCAGCTAATGGGAAAAAACGGTTAAAAACGTTATATGGATCAAAAAAGATTTCAATTTCGTTCTTGTTCAAAAACGTTTTCTATAACGTTATTTGCGAACGAAACCGAAACAAATCGTTCCTTAGGCATTTAAGACGAAACCGTTTTGAAAAAAATACCGTTTTCCGAGCCCTGCTTTATTATTCTTAGTCCACACTTCCAAACTCGGATTATTGATTAGATTATTAAAAAACACATTCAAAATCCATTTTACCCGAGCGGAATCGAACTATGAACCTCTTGTATCATAGGCAATGCCAAATGCCGTTCGACCATCGAACGTTTTGATAACCTGTCAAAATATATTATCAGTTTATGTTTATAGTCGGCTCTGCTTACTTTCTAAGAAATACGTTAGTATCAGAAGAGGGTAGAATGAAAATTTATAAATACCGGTTTCGTTTTTACATTTAACTTATGCACAATCCTTTGTTCACTGTTCCTCGTACGGTTACTGAGTTTTTAATTGCGTTATTATTTCATCAAAATGAGTTCACGTTGTAATATTGATTCAGTTACAAGATCGCAAATAATTGCCTTGCATAACGAAGGCAAGAATTTATCAGATATAGCCAGAGAGACAGGAGTAAACGTAAGTATTTTTGATGTGTTTTGTTCAAACAAAACTTAATATTCATAGGTTAACTATTCTTTTTTTTGTTATAGCGGAAAACCGTGGTTCTTTGGGTACGCCGATTTGAAGAAGAAGGATCTTTGCTACACCGTCAAAGAACAGGCAGACCACGGCTTATAGACGCGCCGCAGCGTCTAGCCATGGTGGTGGATTACGAGGAGAATGGTTTTATACCGACTAACCACTACGCCAGTTTATTTGACACAAGCGTGGACACCGTCCGTCGAGCTCTTCACAGTGAGGGTCTGCATTATCGTAGACACGCAGTCAAACCAACGCTGACAGATAATCACAAAAGAGCAAGGTTAGAGTTTGCTTTGGAGCTTTTGGATTTAGATTGGTCTAATGTCATCTTTACTGATGAAAAAACGTTTAAATCGAGTCAACATGGACGTCTAAGTCTGTGGCGTCGCAATAATACGCGGTGGAATAGCGGCCACGTAGTGCCCAACATGGAGTCTGGTCGCATCAGCGTGAACATGTGGGGGTGGATGAGTGGAGCTGACCCGGGAGAACTAGTGAGACTACCCAGTTGAGCCAATAGTGCGAACTATGTGGAAGTGCTGGAGGAGACCATGTTGCCCACTGTTCGGAATGTGTATCCTGAAGAGCAGTTGCCAATTATATCTTTCGTGCAAGATAATTGTCCGATACACCGTTCGCGTATTGTGCGGGAGTGGTTTAGCCAGCACGAAAATAACATTCAAGTTATTCCTTGGCCTGCTAGATCGCCGGATTTAAATCCCATTGAAAATTTGTGGGGCGTTATCGTCCAACGATGGGATAAACAGAATGAGCGAACACCAGAAACTTTAGAGGCTCATTGTTTAAAAATATGGGACAGTATTCGCGGGTCAGATCTGTGTAGAAATCTCGTCTCGGCTCAATGCGCTCCCGTTTGCAAGCTGTGATCGAACAAGGTGGGGGCTACACTAGATATTAAGTTTAAGCAAATAATTACACTTATATATATATTTTGTGTGATATATTTAGTGGAGACCGGGTTTTGATTAACGTATCACGTCATCATCATCATCATCCATCACTGCGTAAAACATTAATAATAATAAACGAAATGAATGTTTATTTTGCCGTTTTTAAGTTTCTGAGCTATGTTATGATATTTAATCATATATTTTAACGAAATACTTTATTGCCCCCTTTGTCACACGCCCGAGTTAATTTGTTTTTATTTTAAATTGTCAACTTTATTTCTATGTTAACTTTTTTGGTGTGTGTTTGGTTTAATAAATGTGTTTGGTTTATTTCATGGAGCTAGCAGAACTTTTAATTTATTGATGACTGATCATGATCAAAACTGTAAAAGACAGCTATTACAATGCGTTTAACCTTTAGGCACGCGGTTGTTTTATGCGCAGCGCAGGTGCAGGTGTTTAACGCATTTGCGTTGACGTTCCCTATTTTAATTCAATACATCGAAGCAATTACTACGCTTTGTTTTTGGGTCATACGCACGCAGCTCCAATCGCAGAGTTCAATTCATTAAAAAAAAATGTTTACAGTATAAAACAACCGCGCACTTTACGTTAACCCGGTCCCTATTTTTTTGAATTATATTTGTTATTACTAGTTATTGTGGGAAAGCTTCAATCATCTTTCCGATGTCGGAAATGAATACTTAAGCTAAGACCTCAATAGTTAGATGGAAAATTGTTATAATGTTGTAAATAATTAGTCAAATTGAGATAAACTGATTATACTCAAATATTTTATAAGAAGTAAATGATTTTAAACCACAAAAGTAGTATCATTTTTAAGAATGACGAATTTTTCCTGCTTTAAATAATGCATTTATTATGTTCCATCATTGTAAACGTAAGCAAATAATATTTAAAAAAAAAAACAAAAATATGCTTGCCACTAACGAGATTCGAACTCCCATCCATTGAGCACACCTACGCATGAAGCTTATAAACTGTGCCACCATCTCATATGGTTGACAAGACGAAATATCGATTCTAGTGCTGTGTAGTTAAGAAATTGCAGTAATAAGCAATTGAACTAGATCAGTAAACTGCGCCATCTAGTTTATTTGTTGCGAACTTGAAATCGAGTGCTCATAGGATTATCGACGTTAAGGTGTCCATGCAATTTTGCAGCTGACTGTACCTATATTATACTTGAACTCTTGTTTTTTTATCGAAACCTTAGACATTTATTAAACTTGAATCTAACTTAACTCATATTTTTGTTACAGGTAATCATCAGGCTTTGTTACGATCTGTGCAGTATTGGCAAAAAGTAAGATTATTTTTTAAAAAACACAAGATTTTATAAAAAAATATCGTAAAATAAATAGATAGAATCGTCGAAATGATTCTGTCCATTATACATTTTAAAAGTATCCGAATCCATATTATTATTTAACCATAGTTATTTTTAGACATGTCTTGAGTACACGTTCATTTTGCTATCCTATAGTGTCCGCAAAGTAGAGTAAATAATACTGCCCACGATTGCAGCACTACTTTACTCTCTAAGAAAGTCGCAAAGGATGCTCCGACTAGAGCCTAAGGCTAGATGTCGTGAATTCTATGTAAGAACACGTGGATACGGTATCCCTTTAGATACAGGTTCAATTAAAAAAAAAATTGTTTTCGTCATTACTGATTTTGAGATATTTTTGAGACATAGATAGTGGTGTGAATTTGTATAAAGTATAATCTGAGTTGTAAACGGCTGATCCTGGCTTTCATACACAACTCTTAAATATTGAATGTACCTTTTATCATACTACATTTGGTAAAAAGCTCGTTTTATAAGAGGGGTACCATGTACGACGATGATATTTTCTATTTTTTGTATTGTTAATGAAGGGTACCCAAAAAATAGAAGACTATCCTTAGTACGTAAATTTATAAGTAGTACTTACTGATTTAAAAGTTGGAAACCATGTAATTTCGTACGTGATTTACGGGTACAGGTTTTTAAAAGGAAAAAAAGTGATATTAGGATTTAGATGTATTCATTACTAAGTTGTAAGTACGAGTAATAATGATTTTGAGATTAAAATCACATTTAAAAATACAAGTACCCAGACATGTCCTTTCCGTAGCCGCGAATATATATTAAATACCAAAAATATTGACTTAACCTCTTGTCAATACTTCAAGAGTAAAATTTACACTTAAATACTAAGTAGTATTTATACAATGAATTCCAGATATTCCCAAAAGAGTGCAATTTAACGGAATTTCGTCACAGGTAAACGGGAATCGTAACAAATGAGTGCGAATTAGTTTCGCCAATTAAAATCAATACCTAAATCGGTAATCAACATGCGATTTCAACCCTCAAAGGTTTACAATAAGATCGGCACGTCAAAGGCTACCTTCGCTATCGTTTGATATGCCTATCAGCCTGCGGTTCAATGATAACAATGGAAATATTAAGCCAATTCATGGAAGGACAGTGAGCTTGGTCTATCGATTCAATGGCAGCGCGCCGCAGTAGATCGGATTGTGTTAATCCTATAGTGTTTGATAAATGACGGCATTCGACAAAGATTGATTATTTACGTGTAATCTTATAAAATATGTAGTTTGTGCAACAAACAATTTAATTAAAGGCTTGTTACAACGATCGACCTGTTATATTTGTTTTGCGTCAGTGTATTAGTGGATACCAGCAACTTAGTTTAATGCTTCAATTATCCATAATATATAAATATTAAGGTGACATATTGAAAGAGTTTTCGAGAGATCTGGGGGGTTATTATGACATAGTTATGCAATTCTGTTTACGCTGAGAGAAAAGGACAGAGCTATGTAACTGCGATAGCTCTGTCCCTTACACTCACCGTAAAATGAACTGCATAGTTATGTCATAATAACCCCCTGATCTCTGAAAGAATCGCAAAAGTAAGGAAAAGTACATTAATTGACATTAACGTTCAGAAAAAAATGTACATAAAATATAAATTCGCTTTACTCATTTATTTGAGGTGACCCATTAAATATACAATACAAGTACTGAATAAGGAAGAAAACAAAGAAAAGTACATTAAACCAGGATTACTTATCTGTATTACAATCGAGTATGAAATAGAAAGAAAGAAAGAAGTAAGAAAAACATTTATTCGTGACATACATAACAAGGAACAGATTAATAAGCACAAGAAGAAATTATAGTTTACATAATTTAACTTGTCCATTTACTTTAAGACATCAACGGTAATAAGTCCGCTATTGGAGCGCGAACACAGCCTTTGAAGTAGAAAGTGCCGACTGTGAAGGAAAACTGAAAGAAAAACTGAGAACATCGCCAAGGCGCGCCACTTCACTGGATGCTCGTTTTCTGAGATCCTGATTACTAAAGTTTAGGTATCTACGCCAAATTTTTATTTCAACAAGACGATAAAACAGAAAATTTTGATTTTGTGAAATTATACTGAAAATCACTTTTTTACTGGAATTGTACTACTTAAATTCTTTAGTTTAGGATCGTTTTCTTTCTTAGACAGTAGTGACTAGTTTTTTTATTATGATATTCACAATTTTAATTCAAACAGCGCACATACAGGAATTAAACAGCTAGGTAGGTACACAAAATGCTTCTTAACAGGATATATCGTACAGCATAAAATACATACATACATAAACTCACGCCTTTATTCCCAGAGTGGGGTAGGCAGAGCTACAGAATTTTTAAGAACTATAAAAACTTTTTGATAATTCTGTAACCACTTTTTGCACACTTTTTAGCGAAGATGTTTACCAGTGTATTAGTGAGAGATTGCAAGCCCATCGCCTAACAGTACTACACGCCTTTATTACCTTAGTCGGCTTTTACGACATCCACGGAAAGATACGGAGTGGCACTATTCTAATCCGGCTACCACACGGGGCCAGCATAAAATAATAAGTGATCATTTCTGTACCTTTCAATTGTTTTACAATTTTGTATAACATTTCAAACACGACGTTTAGGTGACAAGGTACGAGTACATAAATGACCAATTATTTTTGACTGTTGACTGTACCAGTTTTTTTTTTACCATCATTATCGAATCTTAGCAATTGGTATTTAGGTATCATAGTCATAGAATAGGGCACAGACGGTTTGCAGAAGCACCTTGACGGTTTGCACGAATACAGTACGATGGCTCTTCGGTACCCCGACGAACTTTTACAATCTATCAAGTAAGTAATGTTAAACTTCGTCGAGCTTTTTTAGGGGATCATGTCATGGACGCTCTTATAACCGACCTTACCCCAACCCTAAACACTTTTTAAACCTCTTACACTAAACACATATTAAAAAACAAAACTCAATATTCAGACTTCTTATTATGCCATTTTATACTTTTTTAAGTAATTCCAAGAAGAATATCTAAAAATCAAGGTTAATTGTTACTTAGAACAGTTAGAACTTTTAACAAGTTAGCTAAGTTATTCTGCTTCTTGAAAGTCTGTCTCAAACTAAGATCGATGTCGTCTGTTATTTGAGTATTTTTTTAAATAAAATTAGGTTGATTTGATTTTGATTATAAGACATTATAATTATATTATAAGGCTCTTGCTGTAAAGTTGGCACCCACATAAGCTATTCTCTATTTGGCCTAGTGATTGACTGGTAAAGAATGCCTAACGATTAACTACTCCCTTTGTAAGTTGCTGGAGGTTAGATTATGAGCTGTATCGCGTGTTATTGGGTTCATATTACAAATGCTGCTTGAATTTGTAATTCACTCACAGTAACAACTTCGTCAAATTCGATTTAGAAACTTACGTCGTTTGTAGTTGCTCAAAGTTGTGAGTTATGAGACCGGAATTATGTCCCAGTTCCTAACTTAGGAGATTTAGGCTAATGCAGATTTTATATCATTTAAAACTAGATTAAGCTGGAGTTTGGTAATACACAGATAATTAGGATACTAACGATGCAAGGATACATAATGTAAAACCGTAATTCAGCCAAATTAAATGGATTTAAGCAAGTTAGATCTGATTCAATTATAATGATGCACTAGTCAGAAAATAATTTCGATTAATTCTTTTTTACACCCGATTTATTTAAAATGGGTAGTTACGTGTTTTTATTCCAAATTTGATAAACACGAATTTCAGAATTCCGATTTTGAAATCTCCGAATCGTCACTATTCCGAACTATAGTTTCATGAAGCATCATAATCACGTTTTTTTTTTAATTCTGAGTAGCGCCTGATAAAATAATGTATACCTAACTGTTTAACATGCTTAATGCTCAAAAACTCTAAGAAATGCCCGACTAAGTAAACACAGCTCCTTTTCCGCGTAGTTGGTGCTTAACGCCTTGATGCAACTCTAACCTAACCTTACTTATCAAGGTGAGATTGACCTAATTTAGTTAAGTGCTCGTCATCGCGCCTAACTTTTGTTTCAAGTAGAATAAATACCTACCTCTTGGTTAGTTTCATAATACCGAATTTCACATTACAGATCTTGTTTGTGAATTTTCGGTAGGTATTCAAATATTCGGAATTATAATTTCCGTGAAAAAGAAAATTCGTTAATATAATATTCGGAATAATGTTTTCGTGATTTTAATACAAGGTAATAAAACATTTTGATAATTCGGCCTTATATTTCTTCGGTATGGTAAAAGATCGAATTTATAAATTTCGGCTTATTTATCAAATTCAAAATTAAATACATCAAGAATATAGGGTGTTCTCATTATAAATGAGAAATAATGGGGCTTCGAATTAACTTTGTTAGTGCTTCTACTACTTATGTTGCAGAAGCACTAACAATTTTCGAGCTAAATTCGCATAGAAACCAAGCGAAATTAAATTCCAAATATGAATTCATTAATTTATCTCAGTGTTAACGCAATCACATACGGAGAAATGCTGGCAAATAACAAAAGGGGCTCACGGCACAACGAGTATGATAGAATTAAGTATTTACGTCGAAACCGTACGATGAATACATTTTGTAATAATTATACCATTGTTGGTAATGGCTTTTCCTAATGACTTAAAACAATAAGCAAATTTTATTAATATGTTGCTTAATTTAATTATACTCACATTTACTTTGAAACAATTCTTGTTCGAAGTATTATTGTATTTTTGAAGCAATTATGTCAATTTTCATTCTATTTTAATAATTACAAGTAGAATCGTGTGTGAACTGTTATTTCCCTAGATTTACATCTTAAATTTTGCAAGAAACATACCTGCTTCTTAACTTCCCTAACAATTTATTATTTAAGTACAACTTCAATATGAAAATGCATGAAATTGTTTCGCGGGGATTTAACTAGTTACAAACATTCATTTACTTAAACCAAATATTTCCAAAATTATTCTCTTATTTAGTGTAATTTTCATCTACCTAACTACGTACTTAAAAATGCTGCATGCGAGATATTATACGAGTAAAAAACACCCAAAAAGCTTGAACTCTTCTATGAACGATTCCACTAACAAAAGTTAAAAGTATTTCAATATCACCGACTAGCATATCGACAATAGACCTCTCACCGGTGGTGTTATTATAAAACTCACGCTAAATTCAACATTGTATTTGCTGACGAACCATTTTAACTAGGCTCCTTTACTTACAACTACTCGACAAAGATCATTAGTCACTACCACCATCTTCATCTTCTAACCTGTGACAAAGCAGCGGTGTTCGTATTGATTCGCAATGTCCACACACAATGTAGTCTGCTCGTGATGGTCGAGTTAATATAATATGTGTTTTCTCAAACACGCAATTAAATGTTGGCATCATGTTAGTTATTTTTGGCTTCAAAGTGTCACGTTGCGGGCGGAACAACTCGAGAGTGTAAAGGAATTTCATACAAAATTGAAGGCCTAGGCCAAGAAGTATTTTTTTTTTGCGGCTGTGTTTATAAACAGGCTGAATAGCTATAGTACATTACTACAGAGGCCGGGAAGTAGGGGGTTGCCAGCCTCATAACTATCCTAGATATCACTCGGCTTGCGTTCCCCTACTTCCTGGCCTCCGTAGTAATGTACTTACGTTTCAAAAATAAATTTAGTAGAACGCACTGCCCGGATTACCTTTGACTCTTCTGTTTTTCAATATAAACTAGAGTGTTACTTCTGAAACCTCGTGGAGTAGACTGCGGTCTGTTTGTCACCAGGCGGCATGCTTGTTTGCTACTAGCATTGATTTATTTAGTCCGGTTAAAAGTCCAAATAAAATAACATTTCGGTCAATTTAACGTTGAGCTCACAGCAAAGAATAACTCCGCACTGGTCCGTCACTTGCGATGACTGATACTGCTACGGGTGTCGACCCGCAAATGGAATTCCAGATGATTGATGACCTGAACAATACAGCACAGACAATTGAACACGATAGCAGTATATTTTTACGTTTAACCCCTTCGGGAATGTGAGTTGACTGTTGAAGAGAGAATGAAGATGTACATTCAATTAATTAAATGGGCAAAAAACCATGCCAGTGGCATACCTAATTTGTCGTCTAATTAATGCCTCAGAGATATTTAAAATTACAAGACGAAATTGTCCAAACAAACATTACTTAAATATAAACTTAAGAGTCATTACACGTTAAATAAATAAATGTTTAATTACTACTAGATATAGCACTCTTTAATTTATTATGCGTCTACCGTGAAAGCCATCAACGTGGGCAGCGACAAACGAGTGCGATACGCTGCAGAATCTAATTAGTCCCAACAGCATCCTTAATAAGTTATTAAGTTTTAGTTAGATATGTCCTCAGTTAATGGGGTAAGCGTTAAGTACTTGGTTCCTACAAAATATGTTATTTGAAGACTTACGAATTTATCTCTTGAGAAGTAAGTTTTTAAGTAGTTTTGTTGAAATAATCTTGTAACACCCGTTTTTTTGCTTAGTTTTTTTTCTTATAGCAACACTACTACTGGTGGGCTTCTGCACCAAAATCAAGGATCGAGTACACATAGTTCTGTCCTCTTCCCTCGCTTTGGTTACGAACGGAGAAAGAGTGAGACGGAGTCAATCAATACCTCAGTCAAGCGTGAGCGTGCGTTACGTTTCACTGCTGCGCTCCTGCGCTTTGATCTATGGACTAAGACTCGGATCATTCGATAATTTACGGCATGTAAAATTATATTGTTTCAGGATTCATAGAATATCTTTAGGACTATCTTGTGGATTGTTTTAGATTAGTTTTGATTTCTAAATTGTTAAAACAGTGAACGAGCGTTGCCGTCTAAGAGTGAAACGAGTTCGCGACCATAATGACGTAGAGGGATGGCCACATCATCTAGGTTCGCTCTATGCTCTTTGATTCAGATTCCGCTTGTGGGAAGGGCAGCATTGTCTTCTTCATATATAATTGAATAACCTTTACAAATGGATAAATAGCGGTGAGTTGCGGTGTTTATTCGATGCTTCTTTTCATCGTGCCCATGTGGGATTTGTTTTTATGTCCATTTAACTTTTGTTTCAGGCAGTTTATACGATGACAATTTCATGCATCGTGGCAGTACTAATATCTGTGTGCCGGTTAAACAAATAGGCGACAAATGCCCATGAACTACATGATATTACGAATATAATAAACCGTAAGTAATACTCGCCTCCCACGCTGTTAAAGGTGTATCTCTTTCTTGATTTGTCGATTCACGTGAACTCTTTTGTTGTAGCATCATGCAGCTTTATGAATCCCAAGCGCTGACTCCTGCCTTGTAAAACAGGGTCATTTCATTAGGCAATATACGTGCCTGATTAAGGTGAGTATCGTGAGAGACCACGCTCCCGTCGGCAAGCACAACCGTCCCAACCAAATTCTAATAAGCTACGTTTTCTTTCAGCCAGTGCCACGTTTTATGGGGGCACCGTGTGTATACCGGCCTCAACTAGCCTCATGATATAAGGCTACATAAAACCCACTTTGTGGTGAGTACTATATTTATCTCCTGGCTAGTGCTGATAGGTTAGTTTTCAAATAAGGCTTCTTTTATTAATACTGCAATTCTTGTTGTAGGGTTTTTATTGCTAGGCGTAGCCTTAACCCTGGATACCGTGAAGGGCGCTTCGTGTTGGACCGCATGGGCGGGACCTCCGTGCCACGTGTTGCAACCCTCTTCGCATATGTCTGGGACATCAAGTCTTCGCTTACCACTTAACTTCACCTTACACACACTTGACCACATGCGTACTTCACCCTAGATAAGTAATGTTTCTATTTCTGTAGTCAGTAACCCGATGGGACTTAATATTACTATGGTGCTACTGTTACTCGAGGCATTATCTGTGTGTATGTGATGATACCAATAAACCAAGGAGAACCACCCTTTTTGTTTTACTTATAACAAGAAACCATCCCTGTTTGTAGTAAGGTTACCCAGGGCGCCTTTTTACTTTTATAAATTCGAGGTGACTTACTCTCAGGCCCATGAAACCCTCTGGCCCTCTCAACGTCTCATGCCTGCCGATTGAGGATGTTTCAGTGGCGCCCAACGTGGGGCCTGAAGGAATGGTTTCTTTGTTTAAGTATTCTTTAAATGTGAATTTAATGCTTTTTCTCATATCTTTTGTCTGTCTTAACAGTGTTAATAGGGTATTAATAGTTATTAAATTCCTTTATACTCTTATATATAAGGAATAACTAGCCTTTTTCATAACTTCTTATGTTCTGACTGTATCAATGAGATGAAAGCACATAATATTTATTGGTGGTGTTCTCCTGTAAAACACTTTAACTTTATTTAACCTTTTACTGTTTTGAGTGTGTAACAGAACAGTGGTTTGTTTGTTTCTTAAAATGTGTGTTGTGTGCATCTTCTATTGCTAATAAGCACGTAGCATACTGCACTATCGCAAGGCTTGATTTGTTCCATTTTACTGTTTATATAATTGACCATGGACCTGAATGTAAAGGTTGAATACCTCACTAAGGAGGAACTGGCACATGAACTGACTGCTTTACACATACCCTTTGACACTAAACATAGCTGTGATAATTTAAGAAAATTATTTCGACAGACTCGTGCTCTTGTAAGACGTGGCAGCCTTAAGCCTGCGTCTGATATGAAGGAAGTTGATTCACAAACAGAGGTCGAGGCCTGCAGAGTGAAGGTGAATGAGTTGCAGTCGGAGGTTATGCAGGGCAGTGAGTTTTCCAAGTCGCAGCAAGACAGGTTAGTGGGTAGATGTAACTACTATTTGGATCGTCTATCGCGTGTGTCGAATTTTAAGTCTGAGGTTAACAAACTTAAAGGGGCTCTTGTCAGTTGTCTGTCAATCTTAAATCCACTGTCAGAGTCTTCGGATTCAGATGATGAGGAATTTCAGGTTCCGTCTGAACCAATTGCTAAAGTGGTGTGTCACTCTGAACCTCGGCATAACTTGTCGAGTCTTAATTTAAAGTATAAAGGGGATACTTGCGTGCGTGCTTTTACAACGCGACTGGAGGAACTTAGGCTCTCCCGAGAGATACCAGAACGTGTTGTTTTTAATGGATTTCCTGATATTGTTGAAGGTCCCGCGTTATTTTGGTATCGTGCAAATAAAGAAAGCTTCAAATCGTACTCGCAACTTCTCGCGGCTTTGAAAGCAGACTTTGACATTCCGGACTTTGACTTTAAGTTGCTTCGCGAGATAAGGTCTCGTACACAAGCGCGAAACGAATCGATAGTGGTTTACCTGTCAATTATGGGTGGTTTGATCTCTCGTTTGAGTTCACCTATATCTGAGGCAGAAAAATTAGATATAATTGTCAGAAATATTCGTCCTGAATATAGTCGCGAGCTTGCGTTAATAGACGTCACGTCAGTGCAGCAGCTTAAAGCGTTATGCATGAAGCTTGAATTAGCCAATTCGCGCGTGGGTGATTTTGTCGAACCGTCTACGTCACGTAGCTCTTTAGCTCCAGACATGCAGTGTCAACCTACTAATAGCCGTTCGATTCGAAAAGAGGACGTAGCCTCCGCAGCTGCTAAGCCTAAAATTTTAAAATCATTTCGTTGCTTCCGCTGTGATGGAACGCACAAAACTAGTCGTTGTCCTAAATCGCGTGACATTGTCTGTTTCAAATGTGGGAAAAAAGATGTTAAAAGTACGAATTGTCCAAACTGTGTAAAGACTGTTCCGGAGTCAAAAAACTAGTAAGGCCAGTCTCACGGGTTCCTTTGGTGCGTAGTTCTAACCCGCCCGTTGAGACTTACTTTGTGCCACCTGTCAATGACCACCGCCGCTACTTAACGGTTCAGGTATTTAACGTTAACGTTTGTGGTTTGCTGGATTGCGGTGCGTCTTGTTCTATCTTAGGTGACAACGCACATTTAAAGTTTTTAAAATTAAATATAATAATGCACGAATTTGATCAACCTCGCCGATTAAGGGTTGCTAACGGAGAGGATTATGTTTGTCGGTACTATATGAACATTCCAATTCAATATAATAATGAGGTGCAGCTTGTGTTGTTTCACATTCAACCAGAAATATTGTTACCGATTCATTTTGGTATCAACTTTTGGAAAGTTTTTAATTTAGCACCGGACATCTTAGCTTGTCTGCCTAGTGACGTGTCATCCGTCGTAAACGGACAACCAAATATTGTCGAGGAGGGACTTCGACATTATGACTCGCTGAGTCCTATACAAAAGCAAGGTATGGACGAAGTCAAGTCACTCTTCGACTCTATTAATACCGATAAGGTAGGCTTGGGTCGTACGTCGTTAATCCAACACGAGATATCCACGGGTGACGCTACCCCTATTAAGCAGAAGTACTATCGTCTGAGTCCGGAAAAGTTAAGGTTGCTTGATGCCGAACTAGATAAAATGCTAAAGAATAATGTGGTTGAGCCTTCCGCATCTCCATGGAATTCTCCTGTGACTATGGTGCCTAAGTCGAATGGTGAGATGCGCTTATGTTTAGATAGCCGTCGCCTTAACGCTGTATCAAAAACTGACGCGTATCCCCTCCCTTACATTAACTACATCATTGATAATTTACGTGATGCCAAGTATTTAACCTCTTTGGATCTCAGTGCTGCTTACCATCAAATACCTCTTCATCCAGACTCGAAGGAAAAGACCGCTTTTACTGTTCCGCGACGCGGACTTTTTCATTATAACGTTATGTGTTTCGGTTTGGTCGGTGCGTCTGCTACCATGCAGCGATTGATGGACAGCCTGTTCTCGGCGGAGTTTGATAATAAGGTCTTTGCTTATGTCGATGACATCGTCATCTGTACGTCTTCTTTTGACGAGCACGTACAAATACTTAAACGTGTCTTTGAAAAGTTGAAGCATGCTAATCTGACGATCAACATGAAGAAATCTCAGTTCTGCCGGAGTGAGTTGAAGTACTTGGGTTATGTCGTCGACCGTTTCGGTTTGAGAACGGACCCATCTAAGGTTGACGTCATTATGAATTTTCCTACTCCTAAGGACCCGAAGGAACTGAAACGATTCTTGGGTATGGCTGGTTGGTACCGACGTTTCATTGAAAACTTTTCTCAGGTAGCTCGTCCACTAACCCGCCTTACAAGTAAGAAGGTTGCTTTCGTATGGTCGAATGAAGCTAATGAGTCTTTTAACACTTTGAAGTCTGCTCTTATATCCGCACCTATCTTAAAGTGTCCTGATTTCAGTAAACCTTTCTATATTCATACGGACGCAAGTTCGTTTGCTATTGGTGGAATTTTGGCACAGCGCGAAGCCGATGTAGACCATCCTATCGCGTACTGCAGCAGAACCCTGAGCGCGCAAGAAGTTAACTATACGGCGACGGAGCGAGAGCTCCTGGCGGTGATTTACGCTCTCGAGCAATACCGTGCTTATGTAGAAGGTTCCAGGTGCTATATAGTTACTGATCATGCTTCGCTTCAGTGGTTCTACAAATTAAAAAATCCGATGGGAAGGCTAAATCGGTGGGCGTGTCGCTTAAGCCAGTTCGATTTTGAAATTATTCATAGAAAGGGGAAGGAACACGTTCTACCAGACACTTTATCTCGAATCAAGGTGGACTCTATATCATTTGACCCTCAGGTAATTCAAGATCCTTGGTATACAAAACTTTTAAAGGATTGTAGCGATAATCCACGTTTATTTCCCAACTTCACGGTAAAGGATGGCAAGTTATTTCGTTTATCTAAAAATAAATACAATTTAACGTCCCAGTTTGAATGGAAGTTGGTCGTGCCTGCGGATCATCGCGATGAAATCTTAACGAAGTATCACGACGACCCGGTCTCTGGACACTTTGGAGTGGCTAAAACTCATAAACGTATTAGTGCTGTATATTTTTGGCCAAACCTCTACCGCGACGTTGAGAAGTACGTCGGTGCCTGCGAGGTTTGCAAATGTTATAAACCTAGCAATGTTGCCAGGGCAGGCCTGATGGGCAATCCACGCGTGGTCACGCGTCCATGGGAAGCCATTTCTTGTGACATTATGGGGCCGTTTCCACCCTCATACGCAAGGAATCAGTACCTCTTTGTATGTTCTGATTACTTTAGTAAGTACGCTCTTTTGTTTCCTTTGCGTAGTGTAACGGCAAAAGCCATAGTTAAATGTTTGGAGAAGGGTGTCTTCCTACTACATGGCGTGTGTAAATTTATATACGTAGATAACGGACCTCAGTTTATTTCGAAGGAGTTCAGGGATTTGCTCTCTAATTATGGTGTCCCTAACATCTTCTATAACCCTCGTTATCATCCTCAGACCAACCAAACGGAGCGTGTCAACCACGACATAGTACGAGCCATTGCATCCTACGTGCGTTCGGATCATCGTAAATGGGATCAGAACATTCCTGAGATACAATGTGCTCTTAATACTGCAGTTCACGAAGGTACAAAGTTCACGCCGTTTTATTTGACTCATGGTAGAGAAATGATAACGGATGGTTCCCTTTACAATATCGAGGAGCCGGTAGATCCCCTGGCGGTTAAGATAAATGTAGAACCGTTTTCTTCTAAACTTCCTAAGCTGAACGATATATATAAATCGGTTCAAGGTCATTTAAAAAAGGCTTATAATCATAATGTAAAGTATTATAATTTACGGAAACGAGCAATTCAATTTGAGGAGGGCCAAATTATTTATAAGCGTTGTTTTCCTCTGTCGAACGCTTCTAAATACTTTAGTGCTAAACTTTCTCCCAAATATGAAAAATGTTTTATTGATAAAAAACATTCACCGTTGGTTTATTCGTTAAAGTCTCTTAACGGTAAACCTTTAGGACGGTTTCACATCAAGGATTTGTTAGATCGCGGAGGTTCTGAACCTCCAGGGGTACAACCCTTAAATTAATAAAGATTTGCTAGGTTAGGATGAGTCCATGGTAGATTCTATGAGCTAGGGGACTCAATTACAATATTAATGCTTAAGTTTGGTGTTAGGCATAGTTGTTAGGTATAGTAAATTTATGTTTATTTGTTAGGTATGTGTTTTTTGTACTATGTACGGAACGCATAGTATGTCTGGACTTGCTGAGATTTTTGGCGTTGGTAGAATATTTGTCCCGACCGTTGGCTCTTTAAGGTATGATTTACTGGTTTGTTTGGTATATATCGTCCAGACTGCAGGTGTTTTATTGAAGGGAAAAGATTTGTCCTGACTGTTGGCTCTTTTAAAGGATTGGATTACTGGAATGAAAGCATATTGAAGTAGAGTGAGGTAGGCTAAGTCTTAATTTTAAGTAAGCAAGGATGCGAATCCATTTAATTTTAGTTGTGCTGTCATGTTTTGTCCGTAGTAGTAGGATAAGGCGTGTAGGTAATGGTAATTTTTCTCTTACCATAATATTTTATTAGTTTTAAGGTTTCTTCCGATTACGCCATAGGCGCAATCTGTTCGAGATAAAACTATTTTTAAAGGTTTTATCTGTTCTTAGTAGAGTTGTTGTGAAAAGGACATTCTGGTGTGGTACAGAGTGCGTCCTCTTTTCCATTGTTCTAATCTCTTTATACTGGTTTCAGTTGAGATTTTCTTTTACAAGTTTAGGTTGAAATTCGTGTGTTATAGTTTCAACACTTGATTTTAAATAGTCTCACTTGAGTGTTTACTTAATTAATAGGGTTTCTGCCACAGTTCTTATAAGTGGTAGTTTAATCAATACAATTAAGCCGTTTAAGAGGTTGGTAGTGTGTCACACCCCTCATTGTAGTTTCAGTTCTTTGTGTAGAGCTGTATAATTCTCGCGGATGTTTCTCTCAGTTGAGGTTGATGTGTACTTAAAGAGACCCTAACTTTAGTACATACTTGATTTGGTTTAGGATCAAGAGCGTTTGTTTGGAAGTAGAGCCAACAAACTCGGATTTAGGTTTAGAGCGTTTGGTTGGAGGCAGAGCCAACAAACACTAGGAAAGTAGTTTATAAGTTTACTTTAGCAAGTAGTTTATGCGTAGTAGGTCTGAGACGGGCAACCACGTTTGCCGTTAGTGGACCCGGATCGGGCCTGTGATTTAACTGGCTTCCCCTTTATGGCGAAGACCATTAGAGATAAGACTTGTTCTTTTATCTTCTTTTCGGTAGAAGAGGGTGTGTTTATGCGTAGTAGGTCTGAGACGGGCAACCACGTTTGCCGTTAGTGGACCCGGATCGGGCCTATGATTTATCTGGCTTCCCCTTTATGGCGAAGACCATTGGAGATAAGACTTGTTCTTTTATCTTCTTTTCGGTAGAAGAGGGTGTGTTTATGCGTAGTAGGTCTGAGACGGGCAACCACGTTTCCCGTTAGTGGACCCGGATCGGGCCTATGATTTATCTGGCTTCCCCTTTATGGCGAAGACCATTGGAGTTAGACTTGTTCGCTTTGGTAGAGCATTTTGTGATTTTATGTTATATTTCAGACGTCTTCCCCTGCTGGCGAAGGCGACCCCTCCCTTGAATATTTTCGTTCTCTTGATGGTGTAGAATAATTTTATTTCAGAAGCTTGCAATTCTGAAATAAAATTATTTCCCCAACTAAGCCGGTACTGTAACACCCGTTTTTTTTGCTTAGTTTTTTTTCTTATAGCAACACTACTACTGGTGGGCTTCTGCACCAAAATCAAGGATCGAGTACACATAGTTCTGTCCTCTTCCCTCGCTTTGGTTACGAACGGAGAAAGAGTGAGACGGAGTCAATCAATACCTCAGTCAAGCGTGAGCGTGCGTTACGTTTCACTGCTGCGCTCCTGCGCTTTGATCTATGGACTAAGACTCGGATCATTCGATAATTTACGGCATGTAAAATTATATTGTTTCAGGATTCATAGAATATCTTTAGGACTATCTTGTGGATTGTTTTAGATTAGTTTTGATGTCTAAATTGTTAAAACAGTGAACGAGCGTTGCCGTCTAAGAGTGAAACGAGTTCGCGACCATAATGACGTAGAGGGATGGCCACATCATCTAGGTTCGCTCTATGCTCTTTGATTCAGATTCCGCTTGTGGGAAGGGCAGCATTGTCTTCTTCATATATAATTTAATAACCTTTACAAATGGATAAATAGCGGTGAGTTGCGGTGTTTATTCGATGCTTCTTTTCATCGTGCCCATGTGGGATTTGTTTTTATGTCCATTTAACTTTTGTTTCAGGCAGTTTATACGATGACAATTTCATGCATCGTGGCAGTACTAATATCTGTGTGCCGGTTAAACAAATAGGCGACAAATGCCCATGAACTACATGATATTACGAATATAATAAACCGTAAGTAATACTCGCCTCCCACGCTGTTAAAGGTGTATCTCTTTCTTGATTTGTCGATTCACGTGAACTCTTTTGTTGTAGCATCATGCAGCTTTATGAATCCCAAGCGCTGACTCCTGCCTTGTAAAACAGGGTCATTTCATTAGGCAATATACGTGCCTGATTAAGGTGAGTATCGTGAGAGACCACGCTCCCGTCGGCAAGCACAACCGTCCCAACCAAATTCTAATAAGCTACGTTTTCTTTCAGCCAGTGCCACGTTTTATGGGGGCACCGTGTGTATACCGGCCTCAACTAGCCTCATGATATAAGGCTACATAAAACCCACTTTGTGGTGAGTACTATATTTATCTCCTGGCTAGGGCTGATAGGTTAGTTTTCAAATAAGGCTTCTTTTATTAATACTGCAATTCTTGTTGTAGGGTTTTTATTGCTAGGCGTAGCCTTAACCCTGGATACCGTGAAGGGCGCTTCGTGTTGGACCGCATGGGCGGGACCTCCGTGCCACGTGTTGCAACCCTCTTCGCATATGTCTGGGACATCAAGTCTTCGCTTGCCACTTAACTTCACCTTACACACACTTGACCACATGCGTACTTCACCCTAGATAAGTAATGTTTATATTTCTGTAGTCAGTAACCCGATGGGACTTAATATTACTATGGTGCTACTGTTACTCGAGGCATTATCTGTGTGTATGTGATGATACCAATAAACCAAGGAGAACCACCCTTTTTGTTTTACTTATAACAAGAAACCATCCCTGTTTGTAGTAAGGTTACCCAGGGCGCCTTTTTACTTTTATAAATTCGAGGTGACTTACTCTCAGGCCCATGAAACCCTCTGGCCCTCTCAACGTCTCATGCCTGCCGATTGAGGATGTTTCAATCTTTGCAAAATTACATTATGTTTCCATTTCTATTGCAATGAAGGAAACAATTTAAATCGTTATATTACTTGTTACTGAATAGCCTACAGATTGCGTTAGGTACAATTATTCAAAACATCTCAATTTTATAGGCATTTCACTATCAAAACCAATAACTTCAATTTTGTTTGAATGTCCTTCAATTAGGTTGGTTTTGAAGGTCAAGGAAAAACATCGTCTGCCATTATATAAAGGTGCATTTCGGATATTCTCTGTTGGTATTTAAAATCGTCATAAAATCCAAGTGAAATATCGGCTTAAAAATTACCTCTCCACCACCAATTGAACACTCAAACGGAACAAATACACAATCTAATGATGAAACACATTTTCGCATTTCGAATATTAGTAAGGTAGTAAATGGATAAAGATAAGAGATTAAGGATTCATAGCAGAGCCCTATGAAAATGCCTCAAAGCTAGTCTTAATAGATATCCTTTGAATAGCTTAGTATCCTTTCAAGAAAAGATGGCCAAGGTATCTTTAAAGACATTTTCATCCATGCATAAAATATTGAAAATACTACTAAAGCAGTTGCACCAAGGCTTATAAACGGGTTTATTTATAGTTCTCTATGGCTGGCACGGGAAGTGATTCCTTAACTTGATGTCTGCCATGGCTTCATCTGCAAGAAATTTATTCCAGAAATAACTCGATTTTCCGATGTAAAATATACTCGTAGTTCGTAATAAGTAGAAGTTTAGAGACAAAATTCTCTATTAAGTAGTTTTATTTTCCAACCTTGACACATTTTTCACATGTTTTTGGTTGAATCTTGGAAACGTTACAATCTTTGAATAGTTGAGTAGGTATTTATACCTACTTAATCCTAGTAAACAGCAATTATTTGAATTTGACGCAGCCATCAAGGTGAGCGCAAACTACCTCCATCTACGTTCTTTGCGCATAAAACCATACTTTTTTATTCATGTGTAGGCGTGGCAGCATAATAATAATAATATGTGGCCTCTAAGCCTGATACAATTGCTCATCGGCCCCAATGTCAACCCTGGGGGAGAACTACGGGGGAATGCCTTGCCTTTTTCATGTTTGTTCAATGGAGTACTAAGTGCTTATATTCAAACTAATTACACGAAGAGTAGTCTATAAAACAAGTCACGCGTTCTAAATCATTTTCAATTTCATTTTCTAAACGTTCTCTCACGTCTCTAAACTCCGAGTTTGTCAACGAAAATCTAAACCCAGCGCGCCGTAATTGGTTAGCATCAGAAGGAACACAAGGTGAATTTTATATGAATTTACTCTGGCAACCTCATTCATTATTTCCTTAGGTTTGAGATGTTTTTGCCCCGGACAAAACCATGCGGAAATGTTTTCCAGGAACGGAATTTAGGACTGGTTTAATTAATGAAATGAGAATTCTGAATTTCTCGGATGGCAGAATGAATTTGAGCCGAATTCCAGTCTGGAAATTGAGTTGATTCAAAATGTGTTAGGTTATTTTGGTCGACTGAATTATTTTTGTAATTATGATCACTTAAAATTAGACAAATATAATAATTTAATCTAATATTTTCGGGGCCGTTGAAAAATTTGAACGAGTATGTGTTGTATTCATACAGGCAAGGTTGTCTAAGTTATAAATATTCTTAACCCTTCGGAAGCCTACTATGGATACTTCGACTCCATACTTACTCAAGGTGTAGATTTGTGGGGACTTGCGGCTGATCGCGACGCAGCATTCAAAATGTAAAAACGCGCGGTAAGAATAATAGCACGAAAATCCTGCGACCACCCTGCCAAGGAACTATTCAGACAGTTGAAAATACTCACGCTACCCGGCGTTTACATTCTAACCGCATGTAGGTACATGCATGCTCACCTAACCAGCTTTACCGCCGCGCAGGTCCCTGGCAGGGGCGCACGCAGGAGGAAACTCCTGGTCGGTCCCCGGCGTAGACTCGCTAAATCGCGAAAGTCACTCGGTGTCATGGGGCCAAAATTGTATAACTCACTTCCATCGGAGATAAGCGCATAACGACAGACTGTTTGAAAGCAAACTTAAAATGCACTTAACTGACCTTGCGTACTATACAGTGTGTTACCGGCATGCGGGCATTAATTAAAACTGCCGATAAATATGCTGCTTTAGCAATTGTTTGCAAGTATTATCAATTAAAAAATAATTAAAATAACTTCACAATTATTATTTTTAGATACTGTCCATTTTTAATGTAGTGCATGTGCTGCGTGTTCATCGTTATCAGTATCGCTGTTGCTTGGTACAAGGCACGTCGTGGTACGGGGGCAAATCATAAATAATCAAAGTATCCGTCGACTGTCATTTGCACTTGTCAATTTGCTATGCTTTACATTGCTGGCAATTAAAATTTTGTTAGAAAGTTAACAAAGCCTGAAAATGTGTTTATTATTTAAATTAATGTCATAGTTACGTTACAGATATACGTTATTTTAACCTACTTTAAAAAAAGCCCGGGTGCTGGTAACACACTGTATATAGCGTTGATGATTTTTTCGATGGTAATCGTTGACCCAAACATACACTTACTGTCTATTATTATGTATTGACATTGTAAATTTATCTAAATTATAAATTAACAAATGTACCTACCTATTTTAAGGATTGATTGTAAAATGATATGTAAAATACTAAATTTTATGAATAAATATCTGACCCCGTGTGGTTGCCGGGTTAGAATAGTGCCACTCCATATCTTCCCGTGGATGTCGTAAGAGACGGCTAAGGGAATAAAGGAGTATAGTATTGTTAGGCGATGGGCTTGCAACCTGTCACTAATACACTGGTAAACATCTTAGCCTAAGTGTGCAAAATGTGGTTACAGAATTATCAACAAGTTTTTAGAGTTGTTGGTAATTCTGTAGCTCTGCCTACCCCACTCTGGGAATAAAGGCGTGAGATTATGTATGTATGTATGTAAATATCTGAATCTGAATCTGAATCTGATGCAGCATCACCGGTGGATCTGTAGGAGAAGTTACGCGGTCATTTTGGAAAATATACCGCTAAGTGGCAGCTTGGTGGCGCTTGGGGCGGAACCGCGGAAAGATGACGCAATTTCTTACCAACTTAGCTCAGCGTGGCAATTCGACCGTTATTGAATGCCATTCTTGTCTATTGACGAATGCATCTTGCAAGTGTGACCATGTCAATAATAGTTTTGCCGGTTCATTTTAGGTGCGAAATAAGACATCGCACAGGGCCCGGGAGCCGGACCGTGCCACTCAAAGGCTTGTTATCTCAGGTTCAGGAGGGGTCTGGGTCCCGGACTTAGCACCCGAAGGGCTATATCGGATTGCGAGAAAGTCACTCGTTTTTGAAATCATTATTATCACAGCAGCCATAAAACGTCTACCACAGGATAAGTGTTGATGAATTAATATAAAATTCTGTATAATTAGCAAAATAAGCGTACGGGAGTAATTCCTCCGTAAAACTTTTGACACTCTTTAATGATATTGTTTAGTTTTTTAAACTAGAAACTAATATAACTAGGAACACTGATCAATTCAACATAATATTCACTGTAATTGTCATACTATTCATAATCATAATTATGATTTATTGCATTTGTGTGTTACAGTGATTACATAAGTCCACTAAAAACCCTCTGCCCTTAGCACAGCCATTTACTCTGTTAATTATTCACTTTATTTATAGTTTAAACAGATTTAAAATTACTACATTATGTCATTAACACTATGTTTAGCAAGAATATTTTCAAAAATAATCCTGTAAAGAATATTGTTTAATAAATTTGTTGGCGTTGTTATACATTATCATTAAAAAACAAACAAGACCAAAACCCCTATCAGATAACTCGAATGTGAGCTTGGACCGATTTTAATTATACAATCGAATGAATTATGAATTAATTGAACCGTTACCGCAAGTTATTGCTCTCCCGCATTAATCGTTCGTGTGATAATGGCCGCAATTGTCGAAGTTCTTGTATGAATTTACGTCATATAGCCAACCGGCTCTCTTAAATATAGCCGACCCCCTCTGGTTAGAAATAAAATTGCAATTACTATAAGGGCTTTACGGTACATGCACTCTTTTGTCTCAGGAAGTTAGCGATTAAAGAATTGAGACGGATTTTTGCTGTTAAAAGTAACGAATCATTGCATAGTTTTGAAAGTGTAGACAATGAATTAGATTATTTAAGATTATTTATAGAAACATTAGCAAACAAGAACTACTTACTTTGCAGGTTTAATAAACTTATTCCGTTATTTTGAAGTAATTATTACACAAAAATAGTAAACAATTTTCTATTTTTCCCTTGTATCCCATTTCTTTATCATCAAACTTGAGGGGATAAAAAAAATATCTTCTATCTAGGTTTACTTGGGCCTCCTTGAACCCCTTGCAGGCTTCCAAGAGTCGACGTTAGTGGTCTTTGGCTGGTGAAACCTTATTGATTGTTCGTAGACAGTTGTTGGTTAATACTGGCAATCAATGAAATAAAGTTTTGGTTTGGTGGCTATGTTTCGCAAACGTAAAGTAGGACAGATTTATAAAAGTACCCACAGGTCACAATTAATAACTCAAACTTTATTACACCTCGAACTTAAAAACGTCATTAAATTATCTATTCGCTGGCCGTCACCAACTTTGCTTCCAAACTCCGCATAAATTTTCCAAAGCTTGTTACCCAATTTACCACCTTTTTTATACTAAAAACCATTCGTCCTTCCAGTTTCCTTTAACACATTTTCGTGAAATCCGCAGGATCGTAAAACGCAAACTATGCCTCTCAAAAATTGGTTTAAGCTGGCCGCGGCCGTCCGTTTTTTTGACAACCGCCGTTATGCCATGTCCCTCACGCGCAATTTACGAACGACAGGTTTGGACGGTTGTCTGATCAATTTTACGCCTTTTTATCAAGTTTGTAACGATTTTTTGAACGTGAAACTGCTTGTGAATTGAATACCTTCTTTATTCTAAAAAAAAATGTCTACTTTCCTGGTCTTAAAGTAGATCTTTTAGTTTACTAAAATGTATTAATTTCTAATTTAATGAAAATTTAAAAATCTATAAAATCTTTAAAAATTATTCATTATATTTATTCATCAGTCCTTCATCTTTTATGTTGTTTGCGTTTAATACCGTCAATTATTTTTTAGAGTAGTTTAGTTCTAATTTTGTGATGTTGTAGGTTATAATTCTTATCTTTTGTAATTCCCACTATCATGACTTCGACCAAATTTGAAGTTAATGACTTAAAAAAAGTTCTTGTGCCAACATCCTTATGTTAGGTTTCAGTTATTTAATGCCTTAATTAATTAGTTTTCTATTCGTGTAAACGATACTTAATTACATTAGTTAAGAATGGCAACACTGACATGCCCTGATTAGCTGAATTTTTGGCGCCAGTATGAGCCGGTTCTCTGATTGGCTTGCGACAGAGTGTCGTGGGCCAATCACAGAGCTGGATTTGGCCGCCAGAACGGTGGTTTTCTTGGCCAGGAGCTGGTGCCCGGTGGGGCATTCTGACTTGGATCGTCGAAGAGATCACTAGCTTAATAAATCCTGACTAATTAATTTTCAAATTCATGTAATTTAATTCTAATAAAAACTATTAAAAGTTATTAGTTTGCTTGAAGAGTTCCTGCCACCAGATCTTTCATACTTCAGAAGTGACAAGAACAATTAAAACGTAAGTACACGCCCAAAATGTTTCGTTACCTTTGTTTGATTTGATCGCAATTCGTTTAAAAGACAAGAATGCTAAAGTAATTTTAAACGATGTGTTTCCCATGTAATTTTTATTCCGCTGAACGTTAATATTTCCAAGCTTTCATTTTACATACAGACACTCTTTTACTGCAGTAATTTTTTTGATTGATCTACCCTCTAGTTGTATTTTTTTTCCGCTCGCATGCTATTTTTAACTTGAAATGGTTTACGAAATGCCGTACGTTTCGTAACCCGTTAGTAGCATAACATTTTAAGAACAATAACTACTGAATCGAAATCTGGTTCGCATCCCGGTCAGCCAGCCGAGCGGTTAAAAACAAATCTAGAGGAAGTTGTGGAGCAATCTACTTACTTTAAACCGGTTGTTAGGACACGTATTAACAGCAATTATAAGTAAGTAAATCTTAATTCGCATTGTTCCTTATTCGTACAACTTTTGTTTTTAGTTTGAAAACAAAAATTATAATCAAAGTCATCTCAATATAAGGTACTCATTTCATTACTCTATTCTATATCGTGATACTTATTACATTTGAACCCTATTGTGCGGGATAACATAGGTACGTAATTGTATGTATGTATTTAGTCGATGGTATAACAGTTGAATGCTGACAATTTAATACTTAACTTTAATAAACAACATTTGTAATAAAATGTACTTGAATTATACAATTGAAATAAATGAGATGAAATGAAATACTAATTAGTCCATCAGAGCCAGCGACCAGTTCATACATACTTACTTTTAAACTATACATGCCTTAGAAGCATGTTTTAGTGAATGAGGTCTTATATACCCTTAATATTTGTGTTCTTTTCATTAACTTGCTACTACGTTATATACCTACGTTAAGACTTCCAAAATTAGGTTCTCAAATTCGGGGACGTGAGATTTCAGGCAATGTCGCAGCCGCCAGGACGACGCAGGCTCGCGACGCCGAGTCGAAGGGGCACCCACTCTGCCACGCGGAGCCGAAGCCGCCAGCGGAGTCGAAGCACCAGCCGGCGCAGGCCGGAACCGGACATCGAGCTGAGACGAGAGCGACTGCGGATGCTGGAAGAGGAAGTTCGGCGGGAACGAGACCACGTGCGCGCCGCCGAGCACCAGCGCAATGCATCACGACCCACCAGCGAGCAGCGGGTGGGCAGCCGGCACCGAAGCAACTCCGAGGCAGCGCGGCAACGGGATGCTGAGCTGCGGGCGGAGCCACACAACGAACGCAGACAACGGCAACAGCGTCGCGAACGGATTGACAGGTCACGTAGCCCTTCCTTATCTAAGAGAGACTTGTTTGACTTGCTTAAGAACTTGAAGGATGGTCTTTCATTACCACCCGTGAACCAAAGCACTCTACAGCCATTGCAGAAAATTGATCATAAAAATATATTGCCGAATTTTGACCCCTCGTCTAAAAATCAAAGAATGGACGTATGGTTGAGAAAAGTAAATGAGTGCGCTTCGGTCTACGGGTGGGATGAGAGAACTACTACTCATTTTGCTATGCAAAAGTTGCAAGGTCTGGCCAAAACGTGGTATGAAAGCTTAAGTACTATACTTTACACCTGGCAAGAATGGCAGGAGAAGTTGCTTGCTGCGTTTCCATGCGAACAAAATTATGGCCAGACCTTGGAAAATATGATTAGGAGAAGGAGTAAATATAATGAATCTATTGAGGTTTATTATTATGAGAAGCTAAGTCTAGTGAACCAATGCGAGATAGTGGGTACCCGAGCAGCCGAATGCATAATACATGGCATTACAGATAGGACTCTTAAATCGGGAGCTTTGGCACTTCGTTGCACCCATCCCGATCGGTTGTTGCAGTACTTGCTTAGTAACAGGGATTACAATCAATCTAATCCGGATCGTTCGTACTCGAGGAATAGGTATTCTGATAATGCGTCCGCTACCTCTGCCTCGGGCCCGAAATCTGGTGCTAGGCCAAATATTTTCACAGGGTGTTACAATTGCAAGGAAAGGGGCCATAGTTTCTTGCACTGTCCTAAGCCGCTGTTGAAATGCACGCGTTGTAATAAAGTTGGGCACACGTCTGAAAAGTGCCATGTTAAAACTAATGACAAAGTAACTGAAACTAGTGCAGTGCAGAAAACTATGAGGATAGATTTTCTTAACGGAGATTCGAACGTACGTAGTGACCCCGGGGCCAAATTTTTGAAAGAAATAAAGGTGAATAATTCTGAACTCAAGGCGTTTGTAGATTTCGGGAGTGACGTTACTCTCATTCAGGAATCTGCAGTGAAGGAACTAGGCTTATCTCACGACAACGTCCCTACTTTCATGAAAGGTTTTGGTAATAATGTAGTTCAGGCAGTAGGGAATGTGAGTCTTAATATGAGCGTCGATGGGGTAGAGGCTAATGTGACATGTAAAGTCGTAGATGACCATTTGCTGGAGGTTCCTGTGCTCATGGGGCAGACTTTCACAGAGCAGTCTCATATATTAGTGTATAAGGACAAGAATAGATTGCAGTTTTTCGATATTGGGAAGGAGTTGCCTGGTCCTGAACTCTCCAGTGAAGATGATGTCCTGCTTAAGTTTTCACCGGTTAGGCCTGTTGTTCTTTATGGTCCAGCTTCCGTTAGGCTGAAGACTCAATCAGCGGTCGACGGTGATATCCTTATCAGAAGCAGTATAGCGGGGAAACCTAACGAGCAGTTCATAGTCAGCGGGGGACTTTCTCGTTTGAACAAAGGGGAAATTGACGTAATACTTCTGCCTTGCTCTGAATCTTGTGGCATCTCTTCCAAACAGGTGCTTTGTCGCGCTGAAATGGTTGATGTGGTAAATCGGATTGTTGACGAGCGGTCTACAAGGTCGGTAGATAGTTTGCAGCTCGATGAAAGTCTGGTTCGCATCGGTGAAGGGGTGTCTGAAGATGTCAAGAAAACATTAATGGAGCTATTGCAGAAGTACAAGCATTCTTTCGCCTCTTCCTTGAAGGACTTAGGTTGTACCAGTGCAACTGAGATGAGCATAGAACTCAATAGCCAGCGTCCAGTTGTTTATCGCCCATACAGGTTGTCACATCACGAACGAGAGAAGGTGCGTACGATGGTCGGTGAGATGTTGGATGCCGGTGTGATAAGAGAATCGGTGTCTGATTACGCTAGCCCTATTCTGCTCGTGCGTAAAAAGGACGGCTCCTCAAGGTTGTGCGTAGACTATCGTATGCTGAATTCAATGACTATTAAGGAGAGGTATCCAATGCCCATCATCGAGGATGAACTCGCGCGGCTATCTGGGCAATCCTGTTTCATAATCCTCGATCTTGCTTCTGGCTATCATCAGGTGCCGATTTCTGAGCAGAGCAAACATCTGACGTCATTTGTTACGCCGGACGGCCAATACGAATTCAATCGTATGCCGTTCGGCTTAGCTAATGCGCCTGCCGTCTTTCAGCGGATGATAAATAGCATACTGGGATCGGCTAGGTTCAATAAGGCAACCGCATACATAGATGATGTTCTCATTTATGGGAAAGACCCATCTCAGTGTCTCGAACGTCTTGAAGAAATTTTACAGATGCTGGAGAAGGCGAACCTTACTCTGAACCTGTCAAAGTGCGAGTTCCTACGTGATAAGGTTGATTATTTAGGCTACGAGGTTAGCGCTAGTGGTATCAGGCCCGGTGAGAGGAAGATTTCCAGCGTCGTCAATTTTCCCCGGCCACAGAACGTGCATAATGTCCGGCAGTTTCTAGGGCTGACCAGCTACTTCCGTAAATTCACACAAAACTTTGCCCAAATAGCGTTTCCACTAAGCAAGCTTCTCAAAAAGAATTCTAGCTGGGAGTGGAGCGATGATCAGGAGCAAGCATTCGAGAAGCTGAAGTCGATTTTGGTTACTAGGCCAGTTCTCGCTATATATGACCCTAACGCGGAGTTGGAGCTGCACACTGATGCGAGTAGATTAGGAATTGGCGGAATTCTTTTACAGCGAACGAAGGGCTCCGAGGATTTCCACCCTGTAGCTTTTTACAGTCGGCAAACCTCCCCAGAAGAAAAGAACTTCCATTCTTACGAGTTAGAAACTCTAGCGATGGTTTGCTCGCTTCGTAAATTCAGAGTTTATTTGTTAGGGAAGGAGTTCAAGGTCATTACGGACTGCAGTGCGTTGCGTTCTACGTTTTCAAAACGAGATTTGATTCCGAGAATAGCGCGCTGGTGGCTGACTTTACAGGAATTTAGCTGTACTATAGAGTACAGGGCTGGGATAAGAATGAGTCATGCTGACGCGCTGTCTCGAAATCCGGTCGAACCACCTGAATGCCTCGACGATCAGTTTCCGACTTTAATGACTATTAGTAGCGAGGGTTGGCTGCACACGCTCCAGTTAGGAGATTCTGAGCTGTGTAGGATTATGAACGTTTTGAAAAGTGATCTGGACGAAAAAGGGTTAAATTACATTAAACAGAATTTCCTTATTAAAGATAATAAATTATTTCGATGTCTGGACGGGGATCAAGAGAAGGTTAGGTGGGTAGTGCCAAAGGGGGCAAGGTGGCAAGTATGTAAATTCAATCACGACGACATTGGACATTTTGGGATTGAGAAAACCTTAGAAAGAGTAAAAGGTAAATATTGGTTTCCCAAAATGTCCAAATTTGTCAAGAAGTACGTGAATGCTTGCATAGAATGTGCGTATGCCAAAAACAATAACAGCACTCGGGAGGGGTTACTACACCCCATCACGAAGGTAGAGATTCCTTTCCACACGCTTCATGTGGACCACCTTGGACCCTTTGTGAAGTCAAGTAGGGGTTTTACTCACTTGCTTGTAATAGTTGACGGCTTCACCAAGTTTTGTTTCCTCAAGCCTGTCAGAAACACTAATACCCAGAACGTAATTAGAGCTCTAGAAGATATCTTCTGTATATTTAGGAACCCCGACCGACTCGTGAGCGACCGCGGTAGTTGTTTTACCTCTCATACTTTTAAGCGGTTTTGCCTAGATAAGGGAATCAAACACGTCTTAAATGCAGTTGCCAGCCCTAGGTCCAATGGACAGGTTGAGCGGTACAACCGTACGATTCTCGATTCTCTTAGGGCGCTGAGCATCAAACATGGCGAAAAGAGCTGGGACAATCATCTAGGGCGCGTGCAATGGGGACTCAACAACACTGTTCAGAAAACCATTGGTAGAACACCGTCAGAGGTGATGTTTGGGACTCGTATGAACAGTGAATTGAACCCCATGCTTAACGATGCCACAGCGAGTACTCGCGAAGCCGATGATATAACGGTAATTCGTGACAGCGTTAAAACTAAAATAGACGAAGAACAGGTTAAACAAAAAGAGAGATATGACGTAGGAAGGAAGCCTTCCCGTACGTATAAAGAAGGGGATCTCGTAAAAATTACAAAAACATGTTTTAATAATAACGGACAGAGCAAAAAGTTGATGGCTTCCTTCATAGGTCCATATCGTGTAAGTAAGGTCTTAGGCAGGGATCGGTATGTTGTAGCACCTATACCAGGGCTTGTTGATACAGAGAACAAGCGGCCAACTACCATCGCCGCCGATCGCATCAAGCCGTGGATTCATGTGACCGCTTTGGAGGTCAATGAAAATGAAGTTAATGAAAGCTCTGATACTGATATTTCCGATTGATAATGTCAGTTAATAATAGAATGAAATTGATGATTGATTTTAATTTAGGTTCTGTATTTTTGATGAACATTTACTTACACGATGTTATTCGTTGTTGCAGAGCAAGTTTGCGAGAATCGATCGGATCGCGGCTTGGTGCAACGAGTGAGAAAGAAAGTCCTTCGGCAGCCATTATGAGCATTAATCGATCGGCTCATACGGGCGTCGATAGGCATCCTGATGAATTGATCGTTCAGGAGGTTAGGGAACCCTGATTAATCGATCGTTCAGGGATAAAGGTATTCTGATTAATCGATCGTTCAGAATACTCGTTTGCATAGTTTGTACGACATAATCGATCGGTCGTGACTTCGTTTCGATTCTGTTTTAGTGACCCAAAAAATTGATCGTTTGGGTTCACTGTAATATTGTTTTGATCTTGTTTTTGGTAACCCAATTAATTGACCGCTTGGGTTCGCTGTATTTAGTTTCCAGTAAATCGATTACTGAAAGTTGTTAATTACTTTTCAAGCTTCACATATTCGACATTGTTAATAAGATTAGCCTGTTTTTTTTTTTTTATCATTTTACTTTTGTAAATTTGATCGTAATTCGTAAGTAATTTCTAGTAGTTGATCAATATTTTTGTAAATTACATTCGTTTTAGCTGCAATTTTAATTACTTTCAATAGCATTCTTAGGTTTGTATAGTCGGTTAACTTTATTTAACGTGCATAGTATTGTAATTATATATTCTCAACCGTAGATTTAACGTAATGTTGTACATAAGCTACTGGCCAAGATAACCGATTGTTAGGTTGCCACCTGGTGTCGTGTGCAGGGACGCACACGATGTCAGGACGGTCGATTGTTAGGTTTCAGTTATTTAATGCCTTAATTAATTAGTTTTCTATTCGTGTAAACGATACTTAATTACATTAGTTAAGAATGGCAACACTGACATGCCCTGATTAGCTGAATTTTTGGCGCCAGTATGAGCCGGTTCTCTGATTGGCTTGCGACAGAGTGTCGTGGGCCAATCACAGAGCTGGATTTGGCCGCCAGAACGGTGGTTTTCTTGGCCAGGAGCTGGTGCCCGGTGGGGCATTCTGACTTGGATCGTCGAAGAGATCACTAGCTTAATAAATCCTGACTAATTAATTTTCAAATTCATGTAATTTAATTCTAATAAAAACTATTAAAAGTTATTAGTTTGCTTGAAGAGTTCCTGCCACCAGATCTTTCATACTTAGAAGCGGACATGGACCGCTATAAGGGCTTAGGGACATTGTTCAAGTAATGAGAATCCCTCTCGCTAGTACCAAGTTTATCATATAAGCCTTTAACCATTGTGATAAGGCACAGTTTACCATAATAAGTGTGATAGGGTAAAGCATTGTTATAAAGAATGTGAGCAATTACCCGTTGTTTTGAGCTTAACGCTGTTTTATTACAGAAATAGTGGTGGAACGGCGAGCGAAAAGACATCGCAGTTTAATTTGATTTTATTATAAAAGCTATGAAGAGATATGATTGAGCACAGTTTAATAATAAATTAGGGCCCAAAGACACAACATTGGTAATCTTGGTAAATTCCGATGAAAGTAAAAATACTCGTAACTGTTTTAATTAAATATAATTTAGTAAATACCTTAAATTTTATTAAAAAAAGTTAAAGCACTTTTATCTATAAGAAACATTATGAGACCCAATATTTGCTACTTCAAACTAAATTAATTAAGTTTCAAAGCAAATAATGTTTCTTCTAAAAATTTATATATGTACACTAACGAGAGCATGCCTACGTAGCAAAGAAACAGGCAAGTCGTTTCTCGGAACAAGAAATTAAATACTAAATAAGTACCAGGTAGTCAGGAAGCGTGCATGTTGGCAAGTACCTACTGCTTGTTTAAAACCTCTGGTGTATAATTATTAGTATAATTTTATTTTTTATGTTATCTGTACCTTGCACATTTTATTATACGATAGTATCTATAGGATCTACCTTATCTCTAACAGTGAAATAAGAACCCTACAAAAGATATTTTGCGAACAATAGCCAAAAATCGTAATATGGCGATCCGAGGGCCGGGTCTTTTTTTGCCCAACGGCTTAGCCTGGCCGTGCAGCGGGGTAATGCTGCAAGCATTTTAGGGACGCTGCCCCGAGCGGGAGATTTGCAGGGTTTTGATATGTTTTAGTTATCAGTTTTATTTATTTTTTAATTTCCTTGTATGTTTTTTATAATAAAGGTTGTAAATCAGGCTAAGTTATGTCAAAATCGTAAATATCTTCAACATAATCACCAGTAAGACTATAGTCTTTCATTAAATTATTTTCACCGTCAGCCATTTTTTTAATTTCCCATTTTGTAGAACAAAATGAAAGTCCAACGGCGAGATTTATTATTACATCAGTAATGGGATCCCGTGCTCATTTCCAGACTGTACGCGCGTATTGTTGAGAGCAATTAAGCAAAGAATGGATGCCATTGAAAACTGGGACTTCCATACTAATTGTTTCGAATGCTCTAGATGATGTCAGAGATCCGTCTTTATCTCTGTTTCCCGTTTTGCATTGCAGTATTCATAAATTGTTGGAGTTTTTGAAGCTTGTGATAATTTTCAAAGTAGACTACAATGTTGTGACCAAATTGTATTTTTATTTGCAACATGTCATTGTCATTAACTTGCAAATTGGGATTGTTCATATTTTTACAATTACTCAAATTCGAAAACCATTTCGAGGAAAAGGGTTTTAAAGCCGTTCTGTATTATTACGTTTTTGAAATATTTATCTATTTTGGATATTTCGACAAAAGTATATTTAACCTTTGTTTGACTTTCGTTTTCGGCTTGAAGCCGTCCTAGGTGTATCTTACGGGTTAAACAAAAACAGTTTGAAATAGTATGTTTTAATACACTATTACAATCACTTTTTTTCATTGGATATCATTTAATGGTTGTAATTTATTAGAAAATGCCATCCCAAATTTGAAATACTCATGTCATCCATAAAATGTCTGCTAAATAAATAAAGATAGTTAAACAAAACTATTGGGCCAAATACTAAATTAATGAAATTGGTGTCTTAAAATTTCCTATTCTTTCGAATTAGAAAGTAAAAACCGTGAGTTATTTTTTTTGGTCAATCCCAATTTTCGTGATTTCAATAATGAAATACAAAACCTTGAAATATCAAAGTTTGTTTGGAATTTTAAAAAGCTCATTTTATATGTTGGAAAAATAATAGGGACAAAAATGCTGGCGGTAAATATAAATTATAAACGATTTTATTATACTTAAACTAATTCCATAAAAAGTAATCGTAAAAATTTACCATGTCTAAAAATGTTTACCAAAACCGTAAAAAATAATAGTTGAACTTGGTAAATTGTGTCATGGACTTAGCTGCGGCGTAAGTTAAGGAGTTTTGAAGTCGTGCCGATGGACGAGGTGCTAATTGGCCCAACTGAGCCCCTCTAACAGAGGACGAAGTTTTAGGAGAGCCGGAGAAATGTCATGCCCTGATTCTAAAAGCAGCTGCTAAAGAAGCGAAGCAACTTTTTAAAGAAGGTTGCGAGAAACTTGGAAATAATATCTGAAGATTGAGATGCGTAGAGTTAAGATTGGTTAGGTATAAAAAAGGATGGTAGAATAAAAAAGAAAATTGTGGGTGATTCCATAGGCGTTTCAACCACCGTCAGTGCCGTTATCTTGCCACAATTGATCGAATTTTACGAGTAAGTATATTATCGCCCATTTCTTAGATACTTAGGACAGAGATGTAATCGAGCGTTATGACGTTATAAACGGTAAGCGTGATAAAGTATTAATAAAACACATACCCCTCTTTATTGCTTCCATTTTCCAGTCAACCTTACTAGGGCTAAACTCCCAATAAATTAAAACAATTTAAGATAAAAATAACAAAACGGCAGAATTAAATTTCTTAATTTAATTCAATTTTATTTATGTGCTAAAATTGTTAATTTTTTTCGCTTACTCACGGTAAAATTTTCTGCTCAAACCGATTCATCTTTTTCCTTGTCTCTCATCCGGAACAGGAAAAATTGGCACAAAGGTGAAAATTCGTAATCATCACATCTTTTAGCTTAATGCCGGTAATGTTAATTTTATAAGAAATTTTTGAACAATGTATACGGACTCTCAACTCAATTATCCTCTTATTTTTTAACGGTTTCAATCATTTTAACTGATAGAAACGATTTATATTTGTAATAGTATTTTTTTTTCTTTCCTTAAAATCTTTCGATGTTTTTAATCTTTTTACAGTTCGGCTGCATTAAGCTAAATTCAAGTAAGTCTATTTTGGCAAATTTTACAGGAGAGCGTAAAAACGTTTTTTTGCTTTAAATTCGATTATCTCCGATATTAATAGGCCGTACGATGTAATTTTTTGAAATCTTATAGATAATAATGTCTGATTTAAGATACTTGTATACTTCTTTTGACGATAGCTCTAAAACTAAAAGGAAATATGAGGTTTTTTTGATGTAGAATTATGCGCCGAATTAATAGGAATCTAACGGCGTAAAAAAAGAAAAATCGAAAAAATTAGACATACTTGAATTTAGCTTAGCGCAGCCGAGTTACTATGTTTGCGAAATTGCGACGTAAAATACTTTGAAGTGGGTTTTACTTTAATCCTGAAACTCGGTGCTGACCAAGCTCTCTGAGCACTGAATTATACAGTCAAAGTTTAAAGTGAAGGCTTTATCTACAAGAGGAATAACTTTATTACAAACTTATAAATAAATACGAATTAGCTCTTGCTGATTGTTTTTTCACCAAGACTTATATTATAAAATAAACTCGTAGTCAGAGATTTGCATTTAGATAAATAATATTGAAAACAAAAACGAAACCAATATTACTATTAGTTCTGCAAGACCTCTCCTCGAGAGACGTAATTTTTTTCGGGTTTTGCGACATTTCGTGTGCATTATAAGTATATTCTTACACTATGATCGATTTTCAAATGCTTTAAAACTAATTGTATTTAATATTAACACAATGTGATACATTCAGCCGCATTTAGAGTCAGTTAACGAGGATTAAGCCGTTTTTTAGTGTTGATTTTTCATACACAAATTTGAAACAGAACGAACTAAACGTCTCTCAGTACAACAGCGGTTAAGCTCTCAAAATAACTTTCAAAAAATCAAGCTGCTAAAACAAATACTGTATCAATATTTTGCATCCAATTACGATATGTTAATTCTGGCAGGTCCTTACCTTGACTTCTTATCGTATCTTAAACTCTGTTATGCCTGCGCCTTGCGAGGCTCATAACGCTGAATCTTCCAATAAAGAACTATACAGTACGAAGCCTTTGTATATTCGTAATATTGCCGTTGTCATAAATATTTATGGACGCACCATGTATAACGTAGATTGAATCCCTCACACAGCGCACACCCTTTATGCTCTTTATTTTAAGACTCTTTGAGTTATCCTTTCAGAAGGATCGGGGTAATTTTGGATATTTGCACTAAACCCAATATTGATATTTTTCGTCTTGCTGTATTTACATTAACATTATCGTCGCACTTATATAAAAGTTTCTTAACTATTTATTTATTGTGTTAAAACATATTTCAATATTGACTTTGCATATTTTTATTTCGATTAAAGATTTGAATTTTAGTAAATACGAGTACGAGTACTTATATCAACAAATGAGAAACGAATTATGGATTAAAGCTCTTTTTCCAGTCATGTTTTTTTAGAGCAAATTACCTCTTAGCGTTACGGAAACTGAGTACGTAATTACTTAGCTAAGGCTGTATAAACAAAGTAATACTTACCCCAAATCATTCTATACTAAAACCAATACCTCTATTTTCACTTTACTGTAAATTTCAAAGAGGATGAAAGTTTGCCTACTAGATGTAAACTCTACGGAAAGGGTAACTTTTGACGTAGTGACGAATCTGACCTACGAGTAATTATCGTAAATTGGCATGTTTGCCAGCTCTATTACTTAACATCTTTGACAGTTAACTAACGCAAACATTAGAGCTATGAATTAATTTGTCAGTTGAAGTGTAAGTGTTTGCTTCTTGTATAGTAGTTTTAAATGTTTTTAGATAGTCTATGGCATTAATTTTATAGATAATTCAAAACTTGTGTTTGCCTTAGATGTCCCACATCCTCATACGCAATATAAGTGTTTATCTTGATGTACTTATTTATGTATTTAAATATGCACACTGAACACGGTGTTTTGATATATCTAGAAAGGTGTCTAATCCGTCATGACACCCTTCATTGTTGTTGAAGAAGGAATTTAGTTTTCGTCAAAATTGATACTAGGTACCATTAGGCTAGATAGCTTTCAGATGAAGTAGGGACTGCTGACCAACATAGCTTTAGAATTAGCACAAACCCTAAATCGAAATGAGATGTCATCAGAATGGCCCCTCGTAAATCTGCATTTCTTCAGAAACTACGCTTTCTTTATGATTTTTCTCCCAAAGTGATTATAAATTAATCTCGAAGTAGAATATATATGATGTCTTCAACTGGAATAATCAATTTAATTAGTATCGGATGAAACAAACTGTGGAGCGCTAGCAAACTTAACTCGCTTAATGTTTCGGTGCATTACTTCGATGAATCTTTCCGTGGGTTTTCCGGAGTAGTTTGTTAGTTTTCTTCTTACTTAGTTACGCTTCTTTTCCAAGTAAGTTTCTGAGGCCTTATAGATGTGGATAAAAGCCTTTTACATTCACTTGGTTTAATATTATTTGGTGGTTTACTCACTGCTTATTAAATTAACGATTATTAGGCAAAATTGGTAAGTTATTTCACCCGTGTGATCGCCAGGATAGAATAGCGCCACTCCATGTCTTGCCGTGGATGTCGTATAAGAGGCGACTTAGGGAATACCGGCTTGTAGTACTGTTAGACGATGGGCTTGCAGCCTGTGACTATACGCTGGTAAATATTTTAGCCTAATTGTTCAAAATGTGGTTACAGAATTATCAAAAAAAATTAAAGTTATAGATAATTCTGTAGCTCTGCTTACCTTTCTCTGGGAATGAAGGCGTGAGTTTATGTATGGTAAGTTTTTGTCGGCCAAAGCTTCACGGATGTGGTGCCTATGTCAAAGTGGCGCAAAGTGTCAAATCGCAAGAGAGTTTTCACTTTTACACTGACTGTAGGCCTACGTAGATGATGTAGTCTTAGGGAAATGATGTTCTTACGTAAGACTAAGCCTTCGATTTTCAAAATGAAAACGATTCTGATTGCGAGTGCGTTAGGTAATAGCCCCTCTGGTCACACTGACCTTATCGATTGGCACGCCCTTTACAACAAAACTTACGTTCCAGCGTGTCAAGTCCGTTATGTACCAACTAAACCTCAGTATTTATACGATATCGTACGCTAGAAAAACCAAGTAACCTACTTTGATTAAGTTTCATACTCTATCTCTACGCTCCTAATACTAATTTTTCTATAAACTTAGCACTTCAAACGAGATATTGTTGCTAAAACTTATTACTCTAACGAAGCGCTTCGCAGTTTGTAGAAGTTCTCCTCTATTTGCACTATTCTGTGAGTAATTGCTAATACTCTCTAGCATTTTGAGTTTCCGCGGAATACCCATTTTCATAATCATTAAAATCGGGTGTGTAGCTAGTATAATTTGATAAATTAGATTTATGTGATTCAAGTAAAAACAGTATTTTCTAGGTCCACTGAAAAAATATAGTAGTATTCAAAATTCCAAAAACTGGAATACCTTCTACTGTTATAATATGAAAAGTGTTTAAACTAGCTAGCCACTCCTGACTCAAAGGATTACCTACCTTTATGACCAGCCAGACAATGCAATTCATTATTTCAAAAGATTAATTTAATACCTAAAAAAATTGCGCTTTAAATTATCTTAATACACAATGGCTTTTTTAGCAACCATTTTATACCTAATGAATGATATAGAGAACGCCCGCGACTTCATACACGTAGAATTACTTTCCCACTACTCCCCCTATTTCTTCCCGTTGGGGGTAGATTTTCGGAAAATCCTTTCTTGTTGCTTACTTACATCATGAAATTATTATAAATTATGAATTAATTTCGCTTCTTCCACATTCATACATCGAGTATATGTATATGTATGTAGATAAATGCTTTTAGCGGTACCATTAACCAAGCGCTGCATTTCAATTGGATAAGTCATTATTTTGCAGCTCTTTTAACAACCACCAGTTTTAAATTACAAAAGTGATAAAGCTTTTAATATCACGTTCATATAAATTAATTCAGCACTGGATACATTTTTAATCACGTACTGTTAATTTTTAAATACTTTGGGCGTTGAGTTTCGTTTTGGAGCCGTACGTGCGTGAGGTTTGTGCGTATTTCTGGGTTCAGTTGAGGCGACAGTTGTAGGTTAGGTTAAATTTATTTTATTATTTATTTATTTATTATGAAAATAAGTTGAAATTACATCACATATAGGAACATATGTCCCACAAAACCGTTTGCACAGTTTGACTTATGGTGTGAAAATTATCGCTAGTGATTTAAGATGTTGAAAATAAACTGACATTTGCGAGTAATGGCGTTTGAGATCACTTTAATATTCTTGTTTTAGTACCTTTTCGTAAAAACAGGATCAAGAGATAAATGTCTTCAATATTACCTGCAAGAAAAAGAGTGAAAATTAAAATGTGTGTAACTTATTTTCAAAAATATTTAAGAAATAACTCAAATAAAAAGCCATTAAATTTATAATAAATTATGTGCCTTTTTATTTAAAGTAAAAGTCAAGTAAATATGACAAAATAGGTAAATGCATTTTCTCCAAACTTTATACATTTTGCATCTTGAACGTTTTCTTTGTCATCATATTTTAGTTAGTACGTTTAAAGACATTTCTACTTAAACTTTGAACTCATTCAAAAAATGTAGGTGCACAATTTTCTTTTCGTTGGTTGCCTACCCGTGTGGTTGCTGGGTTAGAATAGTCAGTGCCACTCCATGTCTTCCCGTGGGTGTCATAAGAGACGACTAAGGGAATAAAGGCTGTGAAGTACTACTTAATTTTTCCAATTTTGGTCTTTATCTGACAATCATTCTCCACTTTTGAAATACTCCGCCTACAAATCAACAACGCAATATCATTTTCGTGTTTTTACACTTTGGAACTAGTATTAATATTGTAAACGCCATTAAGTCCTCGTTATTTCGAGGCAATGAATGAGACGGGTTAACGAATTTTATGCGCGGACATAAATGGATTTTTACGATGTATAATATTGATACCTTCTAAAGTGAAAAAGGCACCCACAAGCGTTCCATAAACAGTATAAAAAAAAATGTGTTTTTAAGTGTTACTCAAGCATAGTCTAAAATGTATAACTCCTATGCCTTGCCCAAAAAACAGTTTTTTTTTAAGAATCGCGAAATAAAAACACGTTATAAAAACACACCCTTTACTAATAATTTACACTCTTGTAAGGCACTTCAAGCACTTATTTCACACTCGACTTAAGGTTGTAAATTGCGCCAGGCTTCTCTCAGAGCGGATATTGCCGGCCTTCCGGTCGATTAGTCCCTAACCTAGGTGCTCGTATGTAACGTCTTGGGTACTAATAGGATATTGATGGGCATCGATCGTAACATTAATTTATGTTTATACTGGCGGTTGGAGCGTTGCATCTACAGGATGAGGGTTAGGTGAGGAGTTATAATGTTCTACATAGGGATAATGACTATAGAGGTAGCTAAAATAAATTTATTTGCACAAACCACGAAGTAAAGGTCTCAATAGACAAAAACAAAAAACTACAATCTAGCAATTGTTACTCGTACATTGCAATCGTTTAATAAAGGGAAACCATAAAGAGTAGAGAATTTCACCCTTATTTGGTCCAATTGGTTGGAATGTGATAATTGCTATTAAGGTTTTAAAACTGTACGGGTTTTTGTGGGGTATATTCTATAAAAACACCATATTTTGTTTTTATGGCATAAAAAAACACGTCGCTTACAACAATTAAGTACCAAGGCATAACGATATTGTTGTTATTTAATACAAAATTTCACGCTAACTACCGTTTTGAGACCGCTTAAAAAGGTAACTGGTTTGACAAGTCAGCTGTCATATCCTATTGTGAAATAATATCTAATATTCACGATAATATCTTTAACCGACTTCTTTTAGACTAAGTTTCACAACCTATGACCCTCAATATAAAATATTGCGAGTCAATTTTGAAGCTAATCAGCCATTATGCCATAGCCATGCAGTTCATTTTGCGGTTAGCGTAAAGGACAGAGCAATAGCAGTTATAGTGCTCTGTCGTTTTCTCTCATCGTACACTGCACTGCATAGCTATATCCTAATAGCCCCCAGTTTCCATTATCGAAATGGAATGACATTTAGCAGACATGCTAATCTGATTTAATCATAACGTCAGACACTGGTGGGAGGGAGGCCACCGGATCTGCGCTGATAATGACAACGCGGTTAGCCTAGTTATGACTATACACCTATGAAGCTAGCGTTCCTAGGTTCGACTCTCGAGATTGTAACCTTGAGAATGGAAATGTCTATAGGTCTCAGGTTCTACTTACCATTAGGTGGTTCGTTTGCTAGTTTTCCTTTTCCATTATATAAAAAAAACACGGAATCGTCTGTGGGAACCACATTCAAATGGTTCTCAACGATCTGGTTGGTGTAAAAAGCTGTGAAATTGAAATAGTCGATATTCGCGTTCGCACTGTTTTATTTTGGTTCAATTGGCAATGCTTCTTTCGTTTCAATTCAATCGGTACAACAGTTTACAGGTTATTTTTTGTCGATCGCAACTGGGATTGAGCCTTCTAGTTTTGGCCGTTGTCTGTTTTACTTTCAGCCTCGGCATCTAGACGTTTCTATTGTGTTATTTTAATATTTTTCTTCGATAACATTAAACTGGGTATCAATTTGTCGAATACTATTTATATTGCTCGTGCAATTTGTACAGCGCGATGCATCGCCTACGCAAAATCTCATTTTTAGTGCTTATTCTCGCGCTCTATGACGACATTACGTGGGTTAAAGAGGGCGCGGGGGAGGGGGGGCATCAAGCAGCCGTACCCGTTGGATCTATCTATGCAACAATATAACTATTATTTTTGTAACTTTCAAGTTTAAAATGTGCCATCAATCAATTTGATTCCAAGCCCACCATGGCACTAAGTCAAAGTGACGTAGACAATCGAATAGTAAGAAGTTTTTGTTTGTTTTTAGAAAATTCATAAAAACACAATAAATACACACTTAAATATGTATAACAACGATTACCATCACTGCAAAACAATCACAACAAAATGGTTTCAAGAAAAAAATATAATGAGACTGAGCGACTATTAGAACAGTGACAATAGAACACACACATTTCTAAGCTTTACACCAAAATCGGAAGATGAGTAACCACTAATTAGGTTAAAAATTAAGTTTTCTAATTTATTATACACATGGACCAGTAAGTTGGTATTGTAATAATAGTGACGCATCAATCATTATAATAAGGAATATTTATGATTCCTTTTCACAGCTTCATTAAAACTGATTCATGTAAGTAACAAAAATTTGAAAAAAAACTTTTTTTGAACAGCTAAAAAAACAAAAATTTGAGAAATGCAATTTAAAAAGTCCATGCTTATTCCCTAATGGTACCTAATAATTGGAATATGCTACATTTGGGCCAGTAAGTTGGTATTGTTACATAGTTAATTAATTACATACGTACTGTCAGCCCAATGGAACCCTGACCCACCATAGAACGGTGTCACAGTGACATTATAAAACAATTTGTTTGACACTTCTTATGACTTGAATCATAACGTCTCTGTGACACAGTTCTATGGTGGGTCAAGGTTCCAATGGTCTGATAGTACATAAAATCATGCCTTCGTTCCCAGAGTGGGGTAGGCAGAGCTAGAGAATTACCAACAACTGTATAAATTTGTTGATCATTCAGTTACCACGGTTTGCGCTATGATTTTTCCCAGTGTATTAGTAAGAAAAAGTAGAAATCCAAAGAAAAAAATATGCAAAACAAGGCGTTTTTGCGCATCTCAAGGGTATCTTGTTACTTTTGTCAAACAACAAGTAGCGCATCTATTCTACACAGTAAAACAATATTGCCTTTGACGTGTCATCGTATTGATTTTAACTCTGCCCCATTCATGACAAGTACATGAGGCTATCGTTACGTTCAGGTTTGCAAGGACTTATTTTAAAATAAATTATTCTAGTTATGGTTTTTGACGTAGAGACCTCGTCGTGTTGTTCTCATAGTTTTTTTTTATCAAGTTTAAGGTTTATAATTGACCTTACATTTGTAAAAAAAAATATTTTTGGTAGTTTTAAGAATTTATTATTTATTACTTTATTACCTAATGTAACTTACTTTACTTAATGTAATTTAGTTTTAAGTACTATGTTTTTATGATTGAAAAAATGACCTTCTGCTGGAGTTTCTTGCGACGCTTCTTCTCCGCAATGATGGTCTTGTCCGAAGCGCTGGTAGACTCACCCTATATTACCGACGTGTAAAAGAGCCCTCATGTGGCCTATTTACTGAACAAATATTTTGAATTTGAATTTGAATTTTGACAATACGATAACATAATGTCAAAGGTAAAGCACCTATAAACATACCTATAAGGTGGAAAAAACGAACACTAGGACGGCAACTACCTTAAATATTGAAAATAGCAATTTGTACGCAAAGGAGACTTACTTTTATATTTAAAAACAAAAAATACTGCACTGTAGGATTTTTGAAAAAAATGCCCTTCCTTAACTGGGAGTCGAACTGGTCGAACTGAAACAACAATAAAATCGTGTTTTATGATGCAGATCGAAAGGGTCATTGATAAACATTATTTATGTCTACATAAATGTAAATACCGTAAAAAGACCTTTCTCTATTATTTTGTCATATTTGACCAGTTTGGTCCCGGTTAAGGAAGACGAATTCAAAAAACACATAAACGAAGGATATAAAAAAAAGTCTTATTTGCGTAGAACTTGCTATTTCCAATATTTAAAGTAGTTGCCGTCCATGTCGCGTTCGTTATTTCCACCCTGTAGTTTTAGAATAGAAGACCAGGTGGAGAAACACGTGTGGTGTTATTTTGTAAAAGAGGTTTGTTTACAATTTACATGTTTACGATATAAAGTAAAAAGGTCGTAAAAAAGGCGTAAAGGAGGCTCGGGACAATCTTGATTTTATATTGGAACATAAAGTGGAACCAGCTCTTGTTTAGGATAACGTTGTTTAGGGCTATAATCAATAAGGAGATATCATAGGTAAGTTTTGCCTGTGATACCGATTCCCTACTAAGAAGACTTACAAAGCTTTTTTTGATGTCAACATTTTATTCCGATGACATTAAACTCAAAACTGAACCTCACACAACATTAATTTGACAAAAGCACACAGCAACATAACAAAAACAATCGAGCATTTTAATCGATAAAGCAAAAAAGTAAAAGGAAAGAACATAAAAACATTTATATACAAGTAACGAATTTAGAGACGTTGCGCTGAAGTATCATTATCAGCTCATTAAAAAATAAGGAGTTAACGAAAACAGAACGGGTCTTCGTTAAGTCCAGTGGAGATGTTGTAACTCTTATTGTAAATAAATTAATGAATAAATTATAATTATAATTTTAAATAAATTACATAGTTATCAGAGAATAATCTAAGACATAAACATAGCCTAAAACTATATAAGCCCTAGGCTTGAACGATGGCTACTAGTTACTAGACAATGATGTCTCATAAAAGCATGTTAAAGTATCTTAAAGTCTAAATTATATAGAAAGTTCGTGAAATTGACTCGTATTGAAAAATAAAATCGATGCTTCATTTTACTTCCCACGATTTTGTCGACAGCTGACGTTAAATAAACGTCATGTTTCATCATCTTGTAATATCCGGGGCTCGCTCCGGTCTCGCCGATGTAAATATGATCATCTAAATCAAAAAGGGCCCTTACAGCGAAAGGCATTTACGCTGTTCTTAACATTGATTTATACAAATATCTCTTTGATTTATACAAACTCAACAATAAACAAAACAGCCTAAATATCAGACAACATAAAGCCCATTTTCAAAATGGTTATGTTTGGACGACTGTCGTTTCTATTATGACCGTTGTTTCTATCTATATTAATAAAAATAATTAATTAATTAACTTGGTTCTACATTACTGTTTTTTAATTAACAAACGAAAATGTATACTTAATTTGGTTGTAACTTACTTTACTGATAACGTTGAGTACCTAACCATTTTTTCTTTCTACCAATCTAAAAATACCTCAAATCCTCCCAGCGAATACCTTTAATAACTTTATACTCAACATTCAGTGATGTGCCAAAAACTCGATATCTTGTGTAAAGGCTAATAATCCCGACTTTGATATTCGATGGTTCATTGGTTGTAGGAAATATTTGGAATTATTCATGTCATCCATCCATTTCAAAGACTATTAATACATCCTTCGACAGGCATAGAGTTTCTACTTTAGAGCTTAGTATAATCTCTATCTATACGTATAACACATGTGGAGATTTATTTTGAACTTTATTGCCATGTGAAACGATTCATTTCGTGACGGAGTGTCAGTACAAGTTAATGCTATATAAAGCTGAATATGGAGAATGTAAAGTAGCATCCAATCGTTTTCGATGAATGGGGGTTTCAGAGAGGACTAATTGGGGGACAGATAAATGGTGTGTGGGTATCACGGTAGGTTTCCATGATATTTTAAGCTTACATAATCCCAAAAATGACAGTGTTTCAGCTAAAGTAGAACCGTATGAAGCAATTTTTTGTAAAATATTTTAGAAAGTTAGTTATCTTCGAAATAATTATAGGTACGGACATTATTTTAGGTTTGCCGTAAGCAATGACGAAAAAGGAAGTTTTAAGGGGTGTGATTCTCGGGCTTCCACTCTTTTAGGGGTGTGATTCTCTCAAAAACGCTGTCGGACGAACGAACGAGTGTGTGTCGCACCGGGGAGTTTAAGTAGTCCCGTCAGAGCGAACAAATTTTAGCGCATGCATGCTCAATCAGGCAGCCTTATACGTTCGATCTCATCGACAAAAGCCATGCTGCCAAATTGGAAATACACGCGCTAAAAAGTGTTTTGTTCACTCTGAAGGGACTACTTATACTTGCCGCTGCGACATTCGCCGTTCGTTTGTCCGACAGCGCTATTGAGAGAATCACACCCCTGAAAGAGTTAAAGCCCTATACATACGAATATCTCGGTCTTTAGATTCATTTGCAAATATGAGGGTCGAAAACAGATTTTTTTATTTCAAGTTTGTTTAAAATCACACTTACAAGTAGCCTTTAAAATCACTCCCGGTTTATAAAAACAACTCCAATTCCGACTCTGATTTGAAATAGAAAATAATTGTTTTCCCTTTACGACTGCTCCAAAAGCAATTTCAGGAGACTAACAAAAGTGTAAAGGGCCCAAAATTCAATTGAGACGATCAGAATATAAATATTTGTTGTGTAAACAATCCACTGGCTCAAATACAGTATCGAAAGCCAATTTCAACCGTCTCGCCGTTTCGTCGATGTTTAGTCGGTAATCATGTTCTGAAGCAGTCGGTTACGACGGCTGCTGTCACTAATTTATTTTTAATTGACAATTTCGTCGCCCGAGTTTTGTTTAACTGAGAGACGTTTTGCCCTGTTGCTTCATCTACAGAGTTTATGTTGTTAAGTGAATTACGTCACAATGAGGCTTGATCTATTTTTAACCCGTCTCTGAGGCAAATCCCAAAAGTATCTAAGGTTATATTGTTGTGTGTTGTTAGTTGTTACGATTATAATATGTTTTTAAAATAATTGTAATTATTAAAATTTGTCTATGAAAATAATGAAAGGCCTTGAATGGGGTCCTCTACAACTTAAGTTTTTACCTAACTTTACCAACTGAGGACAAACTAATCTGTGTAATATGATTTTTTTTTTGTGCATTTATACTTATAATTATGTCTTTTCTGCCCTTTGTTGTCCTCTACGGTAGATTAAGGTTGCATTAATTCATAATGCTCTTAGTGATACAATTAGATTATATTAAATTATTCGGGATTACTACTATTAGAATAAAATGTTTAGTATTGATATGTTTTCATTTAAAAAAATGATAATGTTCATGACTGGAGCCTTGTCCATAATAGGTGCTTTTACCTTATATGCAGTTTGTAAGTTTAATTAAACTGTTCTCTGAAACAGTTGCCTAACGCCGTATTACGTAACACGTTATGCACGAACTAATTTCCGGGAAACTAGACTTAATGTACCTAGGTATTACGCAAGTTATAATGACTTAACATCAATAATAATTCGACTGCAAGTTTTCTTCTTAACTTATTTGGTAAAAAATACAAAAAAAAAACGATTATAATAGTTAATGTAAATAAAAATGTACTTTGCATAGTGCAGGAAAACATGAGACTAATTGTAGGGTAACGGCACCAATGTGGACACTTTTAGCTGACAGGCATTGGTAATTTTATGGATACTTCACTATTAATTCAAATTACATACGCTCCTAAATTTATGCAACCACACGTCATGGGTACTGATTATTACAGTATGTTTAAAAAATATATGCATTTTTTGTCATTCATTTTATTTTTATTTCATTTGATATTTCATTGTAGATCAAAATTTTGCAATTGATGTTAGGCCGAATGAAAATTAGTATACTTGTTATTATGAAAATCATGAAACACCCATTTTTGCATATGCAAGTTATAGCTACTTAACTAAGAATTTATATGCAAGGCTAAGCGCACTATCAAGGATTTACGGTCATTAAGTTTAGTAGAAAAATAAAACTTTAACTACCTTCATGAACTTACGAAACTATGATGTTATAGCAGATAACTTCAACCTTTACGATATTCTTTCTCGTTCTGAGCGAAATAAAATGCTGTTGAAGGACGAGTTCTTATGATATAACATTTTATGGAACGTAACTAACAGCACTTACCTTTAACAAATTGGCCATTAAAATAAAATACGTGGTAACCGTTCAAAGTGCTTTTTATTGTTAAAATAGTTCAATCGTTTGGAAGATTGATATCGATGAAAGTCGAGTCATGCAATATAGCTTTGTTAAATTAATCAACAGTAACAGCTCAAGTTACACGCTCACCGTGCGTTACTGATGAGGTTGAGGAAACTTACTTGTCAAAACATAATGACCGCTGTACACATTGGGCGTGCGTTGGGCCAAGGTAATGGTCAAAAATATGGAATCACGTTTACACATTAGCGTATTGATCATTCTGCATTGGCGCTTTCATAAAAGGACGTAGTTTTGCAAACGGGAACCAACCCACAAAGATTTTGCAAACTGGAACCAACCCACAGTATTCAGTTGTTACAGTTGACATTTTACTGTCAAATCTTTGTGGTTTGGTTCCCGTTTGCAAAACTACGTCCAAAAGATCCTTTGATGTGTGCGTTAGTTATCAGGAAAATCCTGATAACTAACGCTATACTTCAGTAAAAACAAACTCTGAAAAGCTGTGAAATTTGAATTGACAGGCGTATGGTCACATTGCCATATGAAAATCGATATATTTTTACTTTTAAAATTTTCATGAGATTCTGGTAGACCATACCAGTTAGCTGCATTCTTTGGCATTATATGCCCTTTTTATTTATTCTTTGATATCTCTAAAATACCGCAACTGTTTTTTTATAAAACGTAGTTAAAAACTATCCGGATTAAACCAGTTTTATTTTAACCGCCTCCGATTCGGTCCATCCGTTTGAGAGATACGACACAGATACACATATAGATACATACAAAGGTATACAGACACACACGATAAACTTTATTACCCCTTCTTTTTACGTCTAAGCTCTAGGCTTGTACTATGTGTACAAGACAACGATATAAATACGTTTATAGAGAAATTAATACTTATTTACATAAAAAACATGGAAGACTCATAAACAAATACTCGTGCTCATCACATAAATATTTGCCCTAACTGGGAATCGAACCTGGGACCGCTAGCTTCGTAGACAGGGTCCCTACCAACTAGGCCAACGCGTCGTCAATATAGACCACTGGTTCTATTAATCAAAACGTGCTCCAGCTAAAACAGAAATACTGAAATTCAGTCTAATCTTGAAACAGCTGTTATTGACGTGAAACACACTGTACAACCCCTTTGAGGAACTGCAGTGTCGGATGCACCTTTGAAATGCAGTTTGATTTAGCTACGTTCACATAGCAAAGAGGCTTTGGTAGCTTTAACGGGCATATATGCAACTACATAACTGAATTATATTGAAATTTAATTATTTGAGCTAAAGTATAAAGTCGTAGGTACCTGTGCATATAGAAGACACGCTTCATTTAATTAAATTATAGGAAAATCATCTAACCTAATCTAGAAATTACGGTAAAGATTTCTAGAAACCATCGATAAATCATATCCACACAAACAAGAAACCTATCACATTAAGAAATCCCGATAACATTACCAAAATAAACACAATCACAGCTAACGTATTATCAATCAACGTCCCACATATATTCCACCCCAAACCACGACAAGACATGAAAAATACTCTAAGATATCAATAACAAAGTCTATATACATCGCGCCATCAGCTGACCCCTTTGATAAATAGGGTTACCCTATCAGACAGATGGACTGCAGGACAGAGATCGGAAATGGGTCGCCTCTGCAAATAGTTTGTGAGAAATATGTGGAGCTCGATAAAAGAAGGGGATTGATTGCATCTGTGAGTGAAATAAGGTTTTTGTAACGAACGTTTACGTTTACGTTTATGATAATAGCTTGGACGTACAGTTCATAATAATAAGAATGACAATATTAAAATGAAAATCTTGACTGTAGTTACATATTATTTATTCTATAGAACCTTTGGTTTTAATTTTGATAATGAAACGCTATGTGGAGGTTTATTTCAAAAATTGATAGACGTATTTCAAAAAAGATTAAAATTATACAATTATAAACTACTCCTAAAACAATTTAAATCTACATTAATTTAACTATTCAAACTACAGTAATTACAAGTTTTATTTATCTTTTAAAAATAGTACTCCTAGCCGTTGGCGTACGTGCACCGACTTGCTACGCACGTAGACTTAGCTACGACTACGCCTTATTCGAGTAACATTGCATCGAAGATAAGCTACGCGGTCACGCGTAGCCTTCTCTTCAGCTGAGGCTGATGTAGCTTTTGATTCTACGTATAAAATATGGCTATGTGAATACTATAATAAAAAGTACTTATTCTTAATAAGTACTTTTTATTATAGTCAGCGTTTCTTTTGTTGCAAGGATCGTTGAATTAGGATGTTTTACTTTAAAAACAAACGAATTAATTCACTCCGACTAAAGATTTCAAGACTTACGCTATAGAACTTCCTCTTCGCTCAAAACAGATTCCATATTCTACCTCTGTTAATTTGATCGTAATTCAATAACACACAATTACAGATTGGCATGATTTTCGATGTGATCTTGCGAATATTTAGAACAATACAATAAAATTTACATACACTGTGCCCGGGACGCACCCGAAGCATTTTAACCATTGATTCTAGACCCTATTTGGAGTAACTATATAATGTGGTAAGAAATTGATTACATTAATTTATGTTGTACGTTGATGATATTGTTATTTACAACATGAATCTTTCTTAGTAAATCATGCATTAAGTTAAGGTGACAGACCTAAAATTAAATTAACTATGGAATTGTTATACCACATTTGACTACATGTTATACCACATTATATATTCCAAAATAGGGTCTAGAATCGGTGGTTAAAATCCTTCGGGTACGTCCCGGGCACGGTGTTTATATTTCTATTGAACACCATTATACTGACACCAATAACAGTATGAAAAATAAATACAAAAAAATTGTTGCTTAGTGAGTCAACAGGCGGTCTAATCGCTATATAGCGATTTTATTCCTTTTCTATTATTTATCACTTCTTTAATTTCCCTTTAATGACAAACCAAGAGCGAGAAACACCGGTACTTATTGCTCAGGAAACCTCGAACAGATGTCCTATTATTTCTGCAATGAACCAACCAGCACTGTACCTTTATATCACAGAAACAATTTTTCTCTTTATAATGGGAACGTACAAACATTCCTCTATCAACAACACTTGTTCAAACAACAAAATGGCTCACAATTGAATAGAGAATACAAGGTTTGTTGATACACTTAATGGAACTTTAAATGGGAGCCTACCTAAGTTAGTAAGTATACAATCGCAGATCAAATTCTGTTCGTTGCTTAGTACACTCAATTCCAAAATATTAATTTGGTTCAACACCAAACCAGTTCAAAATAGTTCTACTTTTAATGATAAATAATAATAATTTTACTCAACGTAATTATTTTTTATGCGCACGTCAAATTCAAAACTTCATGTAAGTACATATTATTATAATCCGAGGAAAAATATTACGACGGAGTAAAGGTACAATGTAGTAGATAAAACTATCAAAGTCTATACTCAATAAAAACTACATTCTTGAACCCATGACAACCAATTATTTTCAAAGCAACGTACATTATAATATAACTAGTGACCCGCCCTCGTTTCGCTTCGGTCTATGTGAGTATGATATATAGCCTTCCTCGATATATGGGCTATCTAACACTGAAAGATTTTTTCAAATCGGATGAGTAGTTCCTGCGATTAGCGCGTTCAAGCAAACAAACAAACTCTTCAGCTTTATAATATTAGTATAGATAGCGACCCGCGCTCGCTTCGCTTCGGTTTATGTGAGTATAATATATCACCTTCATTATGTGAGTATAGTATTATAATATATAGCCTTCCTCGATAAATGGGCTATCTAACACTGAAATATTTTTTCAAAGCGGACCGAAGCGAAGATTAGAGCGTTCAAGCAAACAAACAAACAAGCTTTATACTATTAGTATGGATAAAGAAAGAAAGAAAAGTCTTTTTACTTGTGGTCTAACACAAGTACAGAGGAACAAGTTAACAAACAAAAGCGTAAAATAAAAGGCTGGCTAAGTAACTTAGAAATTAAGTAAATGTAACCTACATTAACTTGCTTTTAGTTTTGTGCCAAGAAAAGTGCTAATACCAAAGTGGGTTTCATTGTTAACCCTTTTTATAACATTAGCGGGGAACCACGTCATTTGTTAAAAGTATAAAAGGCTATATTTGTAAAAAGCTCACTTTTATGAGATTCAAAGTTTATGACCGTTATTTGTTACTTAGTTACGAGGCTTTTACGGTTTTTAGCGTAAAAGCGTAATAGAGTAGCCTAGAAAAGATAAAATTAGTAGTGATTATTCTTAGAAATTTGATCACAGGAATATTATGAGTCAAAGATTACCAAGTTTTCTAGCCAAGAAGGTGAAATTGTTTAAAGTAGTTATAGAAGTTCGATTCTTAGGAAGATGGCATTCTTTTTTTTTTTTTAATTTTTTTTCTTACAATGCCTTAGTGCAATGGCTGACTGCACCTAGTGTTGATTCTTATTCTTATTGCTCACTTGTCTATAGCATTAGGTAACAGCCTGTTATGATAAATTTAAGTTAAGTATTTAATAAATAAATAAATAAATAAATAGTACAACCCTGTAATGACAATCTACTTAACAGCTAAACAAGAGTACTTATGAATAATATAATCTATTCTATAATCCTCTTTGGGTATCTATTCGACATTGCTTCAAAAATATCGCATATTACTCGCTAATTTAGGAGATGCAATACATATTTTTGATTTCATTCGTACAAGTAGATACGTACGGTAAGTTAATACTATTATCATCCTCGTAAAGCCTACATGAAATTTCATTCGTTAAAAAAAAAAACTCGTCTCAATCAGCTGAAGTTAAAATATCACTCTGACAAATGTCCTTAATTTAAGGTCCGTAAACGCTAGGACGCTCTCGCTTATGACGAAATAATAAATTAGAAGGGAAAATAATTAGATAATATACTTGTATTTATGTACTAGCACAATTAACAAGCATATTTCTAAAGAAATAGCCATAGGTCACAATAATGTTTCTTCTGGTTTGAATCTTAACACGCCACTACAATGTCCAAAATGGGGTTGCATTTCATTTCAACTTATAAATCCTTCTGTTGCTTTACGTATTCGTACAACCTCCCAACAAACCAATTACTGCGAAGTGGTTCACCTGCGGACTTGCACAATGTAAGCCAAGGAACCATCCGTTCCGCCACAGTATCGTAACAACAGTATGTAATAGCCATATTTTGCTCTTTCTCGTTGGTTGCTCAGTGCGTCTCGTTCGCTATCGACTGGGTAGAGGGGTATTACCGAGAAATAAACGAGATCGGGAAAGATGTGCTAGCCGCCCAGTATGTTTATACCTAGTTGCACAAATGTTTATTGGCACTAGATATCCCAACAACAAACGTTTATCTAATTCCACAAGGTAGAAAATTACCGTGCATTCCTTAAATATAATGAGCGAGCGTTCGTGCAACTCAGCATTATTAGATAGTAAAAGTTAATAATTACACGGATTACGTTTAGTTCAATTGAAACTAAAATTGGTCGAAGATATTTTTGCCATTTCTGCGTCAGAGGATTACACCCTCGTAATGTACTAGATTGTACCAGAACCCGGGAGTACTAATTCCTCTATGTTTTCAGTTTTTTTTTTCATTTTAACATTATGGTAGCTCTTAATCATAGCGCCAGTCCAAAGGGATGAAAACAACATGGTTTAAAATAAAGTGATAACTGAGGTCCTAAAAATAAACTGACACCGTCCTGCAAATAGAGGCACTCAAAGAAAACAGTACCGACCATAACAAAACAAGAGTTAGAATACGGTTCTGCATTTACTGTGGCTTCGTCTCTGTAATAAAATTCGATGTAAAATACGTGACTAGTTGGTGCGAGCCGGGGATGCACGAGCTAAAAGTGGACGAAGGTTATTACAAAGGAAGATACCACTAGTACAACATTTTGGTTTGATTTCGAGTCCATAGCAAAATTTGACTGATATACTGTTATCAGAGACACTCAAAGATAACGATGCCAACCATGACAAAATAAAAGATAGAATACGGTTCCGCATTTACTGTGGCTTTGAGTCCGTAATTCAATGTACACTACGTGACTAGTTGGAGCGGACAAACGATGTTACGGACGGAGAGTGCACTAGTGCAAAATTTTGGTTTGACTTCGGTTTTATGGGTTTAAAGAAGGATTATATCATCAGAATATTAGGCGATGAAAGACATCTACCGCTAAACATGGGCCTCTTCTTAGGATCGCCAAAATAAAGGGTTTCTTATATTACTATAAATTGTACACAATAAATATTAATTAAATGGAATATAGGGTAAAGTCACCAGTGGTCAGCCAGAGACCTGGGGGGTGATTCTCTCAAGAAGCAAAGGTGAACGACATTTTCTCAATTAAGCAGCCTTATACGTTCGACCTATCGTGCTGCTAAATAGAAAATGCACGCGCTACAATGTGTTTTGTTCGCACTGACGGGACTACTTAATCTCGTCGCTTGGTATCACTCGTGCATTCGTTCACCTTTGCTTATTTACAGAATCACCCCCCTGTAGTCGGCTTGGTATAATACCCGGTGTGTAAGACAAAACATTCCGCTAGTTGTACTTGACCATTAAGCCTTAATTTATCACATGGTTTTAGTGGTATGAGGTTTTCATTAAGGAAAAAGTGTTTATCACTCTTTGTTGCTTGCCGAGCGTTTTATTTTATTTACTACAAACAATAATAATTTGTGATTTTCAGTGATGAGCATATAAACAAATTATAACAACAACCACATTATTGCCTTCTTTCTATATATTATATTCGTCGGTTTCATATCCTGCAATAATGAAATAAAGAAATTCATATCAGGCGCCAATGTCACACTAATTGACCTAGTCCCAAACTAAACTCTAGGCTTGTACTATGGGTACTGGACAACAACATAAATACTTACCTATATAGAGAAATATAATATTTATTTTTTTCTTCATGATTAGAATATATGCTTAAATGTCATTGTTGATTGTGTTAATCAATTGTATTCTTTAAAAAATACTTTATTTCCCTTTAGTTTTCTTTGAGCAACTCTTTTTTTTTCATTAGTGGAAATTACGCAATATGTAAATAAACAAGAAAAAATATTCGCGCTCATCACACAAATATCTGCCTTTACCGGGATTTGGACCCAGGACCGCTAGTTTCGTAGGCAGGGTCACTACCAACTAGACCAACGCGTCGTCAAACAATTAAAAAAAGGCACTGTACTCACTCTTATCACTGTATGTGTTTTGGTGTAGGCGTAAGACTGCCGATGTAGTGACTTGGCAACACATTCACAATTTTACATTAAATCAGTATCAGAGAGATAGCTTATTTTTTTTAACAAAACCAATAAAAAAAACTCATAAAGGAACCGAAACCAACTATATCTTTAAATAACGCAACGATTCCACGTTTAATATCATTAAAGGGCCCCGTATCGAAGGTGTCAGGATGATTATTTAAACGGATTACTTACGTACGTTGCATAAATTTTCCACCCCGTATGCCTGGCTGGAGTTTATTATTTTTCAATTTACACTTTTTTCGTTTTAATATACGTAACAAGATTATTTTAATATTAATAAAGAAAATCGATGCATATTTTTACATCTACAACGTATTTAAAACGAGGAAACGTCAACTGAATATAAAAAAACAACCCGAGCATAACAGTTTTTACAATATATAAATAGGTTTTTCCTTTCCTAGAAGGAAGAAGGACAATGTTCCCTTTGAGTATAGTTTAAATTCTTTGAAAGGCCTCAATGGTATTAAAAAGATAACAGATTTTCAAACGGGTTACTATCGAGAGAAACACATGGATACCAGTTCAAAGGGACAATAGCAGGTATTTTTCCTCAAGCGCTTCGAAGAAAATAAATCTTTCTTCTTCCTTTACAGGCGGTGCTATTGGCAGCCAGGGTGTGTCGGTCTCCACTCAGGTAATATTATTTTAAAAAATCGTTTCTACCATCTTAATATATCTATGTCCATTGTGGTTTCAGTCCTTATAAGTTTTTTTGGTACGTAATGAGTCCGTAACCCATTTTTTTTTAATTCATTTTTAGGATCGTCTACAATAATTCAATAAATGATTTGAGAAGTACGGATTTAGTGGTTTTAATTTGCAATCACTTGTACACAAATAAATCACGTTAAGCCGAAATGATAACACTACGAGTATAAAGGTTTTAAACTACTTTAAAGTAAATAGGCTTAAAAGTACAGACGGCCAAAATAGAGGTATTTTAAAAGGTTGACACAACTTCCTGTTACATAAAAATGTCGCTTAAGTCGACCTTTGAGCCACTTAGAACCACATCTTATAGCCACTTAGAAATGCAACGCAATTTGAAAATTTTCTTAATGAGACCTTTTTTTTAAAAATACTTTTTTCTAACATTTATTTGGTTTGCTTAATTATTTAGCGTACGAAAACTAACAATGTTTTGTAGAGAAATATTAATAAAAACAAGTTACAGAAGCATAGAAGAATAAATTACAGTTTAAAAATAAAAATAAATTTTAATGACTACAGAAAAATATACTTTCTCGTTAAGACTTTCTAAAAGAAAATTGCCAAATTACCTACCTATTTATATAACAGTAATGACTTTCTCATCATTGTATTTTTAATCGTAATCAGAAATATAGCTACATTTCTAACAAAAGCATTTCAATCTTAATATAAGCAGTCGTTATACCATGAACAACGGTTTCTCTTGTCCTTGTTTCCTTGATCAATCCGATCCATAAATTTTTCATCTTCTTTTATACTGCCAATCTTTGTGTCTCATTTTGCGCTCTTCCTGATTTCGGGAAATATTTAGAAATATTGCCGACAAAAGGCTTTGGCCCCTATCGTTGTGTCATGTTTTTCCTATCACGTGATATGATGTTATTAGTGTTTGAATAAACGTGAAACAACGATGGTAGTTTCTTTATTATTACTCTATAGAACCATGTACAGTCACGAACCGGGATTTTTGAGCTACTTGCCATTGTTCGTAATGTAGCCGTGTATTCAATAACCGATGTCACCGACTGGCTGACAGCTATTCGATTGTCATAACACGGCCAAATGAGAAACATGTGTAAGTGGCTCAACAATCCCGGTTCGCGACTGTACTAGTACACCTTATTATGGTGCAATAAGGTGCGAAATTGGATTTATATTTTTGTAGTCGACTGTATACAAGCATATGATTTAGTCTTTGGGCATCAATTCAAACATATTGTTTCTAGTATTCTAGGCAAGACAGTACTTAGTCATCATTATGAAAAGTGATCAAATATAGAAAATAGGTTGAACTAGGCAAGTAGCTAAAGATAAATTATAGTATAGTGTGGTTAGATAATATTTAACCTCGCATACAATAACACACAACATAACATGTCTTGTATTTTTTTATGTGCAATAAAGAGTTTACATTCATACATACATACATAAATATTCAACTACCTAATTAATAGAATTATGTCTGTAGCAGAACGTTTTAATCCCAAAATGTTAATAAATTCGCCAAAAATACCTCTGTACCTACACATTGTGAAGGTAATATTTTGTTAGTTTAAGTTTGTGCAAGTGTATTTGCCGATAATGTAACTAAATGTATCTTAATAACTTTCACTTCAAACCGACGAAATTATGTAAACGCATTATACTACTTTACAAGTCTGATGTTACATAAATAAAAACATTATCTCGCGTAACAATTGACTTTGCAATAATAATAATCTTCTTTATCGCCTAATCCAAAGTTGAATACAACCCGTGATCCACCGTCCATTGTTCCGTCCCTTCATTGTTAATATTACCATGAACCCAACAAATTTAATAAGACAAGCATTTCTATTTTATTCCCTAAACAAAAACATTTCAGATAACAACGACACTTAATTTCTTAATCTATTAATTTTATCTCGAATCTTTATTGTGCCCATTAGGCGTAAACATTAATAATAAACTTTGGTTTTAATTTAAATAAAACGCTAGAGTAATTAAAATAACGAAGGGTAATAATTATTTCTAAGAGAAAATGAATGCACGCCTGACTGAGCACAACTTGAAGAGAGAGAATGGTCCAAGCGACCGGCAAATGCTGGACAGCTTTACAATTTCCTTCTAGATTCGATGCAAATCACCATTAGTATATAAATTTACACACAATTTCCACATTTACAAAAGTTCGTCGTCATCTAATTTAAATGTGGCCTTTTGACCACGATTCATCATTTTGATGTTCAAATTCAGTTCAGTTCGGTTTTATAATGATTAAAAATATTAAACACCATTTAATGAGTTTACAGTTAAAAGTTAAAAACCAAATAACAAACAATTAATAACTTTAGGGAAAAATACAAAAAGATAAACCGATAGCGTATATATTAGTACTTAAAGACATTTATCTGTGTGACAATCATTATAAGCTCATTTTAGTTGATATTATAATAATGATACAAAAATTACGTTTGACTATACAGGGTGGAAAAAACGAATGCCGCATGGACGTCATCTATCTTAAATATTGGAAATAACAAATTCTACGCAAAGGTGACTAACTTTTAATTTAAATACAATAAATACTGCAAATAATGGATTCTTGATAAAAATCCTCTTCCTCAACCGGGAATCGAACTGGTCGAATATGACAAAACAATAAATGATACAGATCGAAAACGTCATTGATCATTTATATCTACAAACAGTTTTACCTTTAAATTAAAGAAAGTCCGTCAAAAACCCTACTTTGTTATTTTGTCATATTCGACCAGGAGTGTTTATTCTTTCATAAACAATGGACGGTCGGACGGACGAGCGAAATCGCAACGGCAACTTTAAGTAGTCACGTCAGAGCGAACAAAACACGTCTTAGTGCATGCATTTCAATTAAGCAGCCTTATACGTTCGATCCATCGGCAGAAACCATGCTGCTAAATTGAAAATGCAAGCGCTACAATATTTTTGATTCGCACTTACGGGACTACTTAAAGTCGCCGTTACGCCGCTTGGACATTCACTCGTTCGTCCGTTCGACCGTCGTTGTTGAGAGAATCAATACCCAGTTCGATTCCCGGTTAAAGTAGATGAATTTTCAAAAACCCATAAATGCAGTAATTTATCGTTTTGAAAAATAAAAGTAAGTCTCCTCTGTGTAGAATTTGGAATTCCCAATATTTAAGGTAGTTTCCGTCCATGTGGCGTTCGATTTTCCACCCTACGTAAAATCTTGTCGCTCATCCCTTATCCCGCACTTGGGTAGACACCTGAAGACTTGAAACAAAGGGTTTTCACTTTCCCCGTCCCTACGTCGCAGAAGGAATTTCATTAAAAGAAAATCGGGTCGTAAATTAGCTTAGCTCATCAACCGTTTTAGGGCAGCACTAAGTGTTTCCAGTCACAGCAGGGTTCATTAATGTTCAGATTGCTTTGGATAATGAATTGAAATTTATTCCATGCGTTTTTGTGTTCTGTGAGAACAAAAACAGGTTTTTAATGCAAAAAAAATACAGTCTTTTTATTCTGAAATCATCTGTTTAACACTTAAGTTATCATTGTTTTGTTGTTTATAACAAACTTTAACCTTCTATCTATGCATATATTTCAGCACAGAGAAAGTGTGTATACCTACTTCTTTTTCTTAAATTATATTTTGCCAGTGTCGAGTTATTTATAGACCCTCCCATTTATTAGACAAATAACTCCATCTTCGCTTGTGATCTTAACTTGAACTTTGGGTTCTCTCGACGCACTTCTTTCAAGTCGAAAATATACTACAGAAATAGCTTCATGTTTGGCAAATAACAGTTTACAGCAATATTTTACCGAGATTACTTCGTCACGCTCTGGGTTGACGATCTCTTCAACTCTAAGTGTAACTCTCACTTTAAGTCTTAAGCAAAACTAAGATGCCACGGGAACCTAAAATAAAGCAACTTCAAAGAACGTCTCCTCTACGAAATCATGAAGCCGTTAAAGCATATCTAAAGTGATCGTCTTACGACTTTTTAGCTTCAACACTTTGAAAGGTGCGTGACCACAATCACAATATACAATGTACCTTAAAGATAGGAGCCCAATTATTATCAAGGGATTATTTTGGTACCTCTTTTTAGGGTTCCGTCTCCGGAGGCAGCCCAATGGAACTCTATTCATATACCTGCGGCTGTCCGTCCGTCCTAACTTTTAACACCTGTATTTTTTGATACCGGGTTAAAAAAAATATGAAAGTATTTGTTATTACAGCGAAACTACTAAAAAATATAACAAAACAAAGTGAAATAATAAAGGGTCCATAGTAAACGTTTTTTTTTCAACATAAAATATTTTGATTTTAGTTGTAGCGTAAAAAAGTTATTTGGTATGATTAAATTAGAAACCCTGAATAAAAAAACAAATGCTTACTAAAATTGGTAAAGTGTGTACTCACGCTGATTCGTTTTGAAAAGTGGAATATACAGTGCTGATATATATAGTGCTGAGACTTTCCCAACGCGCTACAATATGGGGCTTTTTAAAAGGGGTATCATTAAATTTCTTCGAGACCGGCAACGCATTGGTGATGCCTCTGGTGTTGCAAATGTCCATAGACGGCGGTCAGCACTTCCCATCAGGTGGGCTGTCTGCCTGTTTGCCCGTCGACAGCAATAAAAAATAATAGTAATAATAATACATACTCTACGGCGGTACGGAACAATCGGTGCGCGAGTCCAACTAGCACTTGACCCGTTTCTTTAGTAAGTACCTACGCAGGACCTTGTTATTACGTAAAGATTACAAGAAAGTTGTAAGATTTTACGTTGTAATGTCAGGAGGGAGAAATAATGGGTAATGTTTTCGGGAATGGGTAAAGTTCACATTTATTTTAGAGACGTTTTCGGGACCTCACTAACATGTAACGTCATTATGACATTTGATAAAGTAGTATATTTTTAGTTTACATAATTGTGATGTTGAGTTGTTTGGAAAAGCGTTTAACTAAGTAAAAAAGTAAGTAAGTGAGTAATGATTTAGTAACAAAAAAGGTGTAATGTTCTTATTTCCTTATTACGTGTTAAATACAAATAAAAACATTTTGACAACTCATATCATATTATGGTTTTTTGCATGCTTTACCAATTTTACTTATTGCTTTTCCATTGAAAGGCTTTATTAGCCTCAACAGCGGAGTATGTGCAAATACCAAAAAGGGATGTTATATTTGTGTCACTAAAAATGAAATTCACAAGCCCAGTTTTCATTTCATTTTATCATTGCAACAAGAGCGTTGTACAAATTGAGACTCAAAGCTTCCATTTCGATGAGATTTTGATAAATACACCGGAATGTTTATTTTCAACGAAATCGCTTTTCTGCGTAAATGCGGAATGGTTGTTCACCAAACAAAGATGTACTTTTACAATAATAATGAGAACGTTATCAAGGATGTATGGTCATCCAAGAATGTTTGACCTTAACGTAAGCAAATAGAGTCAAAAAGTGATACTTAAAGCAGTTTCTTGGGATACAAAAAGGAATTTATAACGAACTATGCATACCTACTCGTTTTTTTGACCAACACCAGAACTTTGTGTCAACAACATAATTTGCAATGTTATTTTAAATCAAGTTGGTTTTCTTTCCGTTTCATGTTAATTACCCAAATACCTCAAGTCATCAATTAAAAAATTAGATAGGTATGCTTACATGATTATTCTTTTTATTTTGATAGATTTGAAATCATCACAATATTATAGGTATAACAATTTGTTTAAGAAGTTATTTCAACAAAGTCAAAGTCCTCTAAAGGTTTTAGATGTTAAATGTTTTAGACTAAAGCATTTTTAATATTAAGCTAGGATTAAGACAGTCCCAGTGAGTGCCAAATTGCTAAATTGAATAAATTTCTTACATGAAAAAGTCTAGTTATTCGAAGTTATTAAGTAATCAATTTCCCGATAATCCCTATACATGTTTTCGAATATTCGCTCTCCGGATATGCTAATTTTCAACTCATTAATCAGCGCTTCATCCTTGATATAGAGAACTTGTTTTTTTCTCATACAAACGTGAACCACCCTAATTTTCATGGACAGGTGACATTGGGCCAAACTTGATGTTTAGTAGGGAAACACTGCATTCAAATAAGCTCTCAACTCGTAATAGAATTTTAAAAAGTTATCAGTACGTTTCCAGTTCGCTGATGAAACGGATGATATCTCCATTTCATTTGCGAGCTTCAATGCGGGGGAACAGCGAGCCAGCGCGGAAATCATCAAATTATGCGATGGAATAGAAAATGTCTGGTTTGTTCCATATATTTCGTATTCCAGAAGATAAAAAATATGCGAAAGGGCTCAACAATAGTACAAACAACGCGGGATTGGCTGAATAATTGTGATATCAAGTGATAAGGTCTGAAATAACACTTTAGACAGTTTTTTTAATTGAATATAACCTTACCTTCTTGCGATTATTTAATTAACATTCATTGCTACAGTAAATTAACAAGCAAGAAGAACAGGCGAGCAGTGTTGGGCACGATTAAACTGCTACGGCAACTAGAGCCAATCATTATTTGCTAATCTGGCGTATGGATAAGGCATCTGTCACCTTCTGACACGTAAATAAGAATGAGAGTGACGGATGCTTTATCCACATTTGACACGCGATATAGACGCAGCCATACTAGGCCTGCAGATTGCAGAATAAGTAATGTAATGTAGACAATTTGTTTAATAGAATATACAATATTTTGCAAAAAGTCACTATTAATTAAAATCATTAAATGGTAGTAAATACTACCGACCCGCCGTGACTTCGCTTCGGTTTACATGAATTTTCTGTAATACCTGTTATACATTCGCCCGTCACGCAATGTTTCATTAATTAACTTTCTTTTACTAAATGTTGGTAATTTGGACACACTGTGAGTCAACGGCGCCGAATTTGTTAGGTACTTGTTAAATCATGGTTTTCACAAGAAACCAATGCTAATTCTATTTACTTACATGTTTTTGATTTAATACATTTTTGAAAGGGTATAAAGTGGCATTGTTCAGTAGTGAGGTTAAAATCCTCAGTAGCCTTCTTTCCTCTCAATCAAAGTCAAAATCTCGTTATTCTCTCTGTTATAATTACCGGAGCCCTTATACTTTGTACTGTAAAGCGCCTATTATACACTGTGCAATTTTCAACCTCCTAAATTTCTTTTATTACAAATTACAAAAGATTAACGAGGCAGTTCACTAATTTGACCCTCTCGAGGAGGTAAATGGAACGATTTACTACGGGTTGGTGCTGACGAAACTAGACGATTGTGCCCTTGCAATAAGAGTTTTTACTAAACAACAGGTTATAAGGACAATTCCTTAATTTTACCTTCTTAAATGCACCTACAACGCGATGACAGGGTTGAAAGAACGGTTAGTTGCATGTAAATTGATATCTTAGATGTAGATAATGAAGCGGAAAAGAAAAATGCCGCACAAAAGATATTACAAACTGTTTTACTATTATAAAATTGGAACAAAATTGTATCTTTATTATTAGTAAAATATTAGAAAAAAGGTATTTATTACTAAAATATTAGAAAAAAGGTTTTGTTCAGTGTATTCCTGGAAGTTTTCTTGATTGTTTAGTTTAGTTAGTTTAGTTGTGAGTGACTTAGAAACTATATAAATATCTTTATTCGCTCACGGCGATGATGGAAACTGGGAATGTTTAAATTCCTAAATCATGTGAAAGTTAGTAATTTGCAGCACTGTTAAATAACGAATAAAATATAAATATATCTTTATAAAGACTTCACATCTAGTGAAATAGTATCACGAGTGTGACACGAAAAATACAATGATTCCAGGTGATTAAAAATATAATGACAAGACCCTTTCAATCAAAAGACGATTTTAAGTACGATTTCCTGATCTTAAACAATAAGCTCAAGCATTTCTATTCTCTATCCTGTTTCAAACTCCTTCAGCTAAATGTTGACGAAAATATTTAACGTTTAGTGTGAAATTAATTAATCATCCAGCGATCCTCTCCTTCCCGAGAACAAGGCGGTAAACTAATTAGGTCTCCAAGTTGTCTTTATTTAATTTCAAGGCGAGGAACATCGTTATCTGAAACGTTTCCCATTTTAGGCACAAAATTGGGTTATGGTAAGATTTTTGTTAATATTTTACGTATTTAGTTTGCATAATTTTAAATCTTAACGTGTAATATTTACTGGTTTTTGACCCACTCTGATAAAATTCTCATTTTACCTATCTACCAAAATTAGACTTAAAACATCTCTCAAACATCTGCAAACCAAACAAGCAATCTTAAAAAGTTAAAATCCGACCAATTACGAGTCCGCCCTGCACATGAAGGGTTTCGTACCACACCGTAAAAACCCCTTTTATTTTTAATATTTATTTGATTTTATTATAGCGCCTATAGTAATACACACATAATCAACTGTCTAGCTATTACGGTTCATGAGTACAGAACCCTAAAAACTCTAATCATATTGGAGACTATTATGATAAACCTTTATATGGTTTGTATTATTGTCTATGTATGCGTAAATAGATTTTTAGAATTGGTTGTTTTATTTTTGGAGAATTGATTCTATAGTTCATGAGTGGACCCGCTGTAGAAATTCTCCGACCCGAAAAGGGGGGAGCAACAGGGGGGGGGGAGTGTGTTAGGGTGTGTGATAGACTGAAGTTTGACGTCGTTTTCTGACTGTATGTGTCTGTCTGATATTGCATCGTAGTTGCTAAACGGATGGACTCATTTGACGCGTTTTTTTTTAAAATAGAAACTGAGCTGGTTTTTGTGCTTTGATGAGAATACGCTGGGATTTTTAAAAGTTATCAATTTTTAAAGTAGGGATCGCAACTATTGCAGGAGTTTTAATCTCTTGATAGTTCATCAAGCACATTCAAAGACGGTAAAACCCATTGCCCTACTTTCGGCTTCGCCCAGTCGCATAAAGACTTAGACCGAATAGCAAAGACAATAAAGTTTCCCCTAGTTTATTGCCCCCAAGTAGGTAAAAACAAATGCTACAAGCCAGAGCAATTATTGCAGGCTTGGGAGTTTGGTCATTTCCATTTCAGATTGAGCTCCATTGGAAGGAACTTTCGGAACGACCGCCTTGATTCGTTCGAAGACATAACGCACTAACTCGTTGCAGTAAAACAACCTTTATACTAACAATTATCTTTTAATAAATTTTTGATGACGCGTTTAGCCTAGTTGGTAGTGAAACCTACAAACAAAGCTGTCCTGTGTTAAATTTCCGGGTATGGGAAAATATTTGTGTGACGCGTCATGGGTGTTTCCCATGTATTGAAGTATGCATTGTTTTTAATTAATAACTGCGTTAACCGTTGTCCATTAGCCATAGTACAGATGTAGTGAATAATCCTTTCCCATCGTTTTTTGTCGGATATGTTCGTATTTATCTAGCTTTCTGTATTAGCTTCAGTACCCATCAATATTCCGACGGAGAAAGCAAGATAAATACGAAGTTATCCGACCAAAAACGATGGGAAATGATTATTCACTACATCTGTACAAGCCTAGAGGGCTAGTTTGGGACTAGGTCAATTTGTGTGAGATTTCCCCTTGATATTTTTATTTTCTGATCATTTTAATTAATATTAAAATGCCATATAAAATACCACCCTGAGACTAACTGTTCTCTTATTATTAATTTCTTCCCTCAATTGTTTAGTTTTATTTTAATCATGCTATGTACTGTAAAACTACAATATTAGGGTCATTCTCAATTTTCGTGATATTTACGTGTCCGCCTGTGAGAACGTATCTCTTTATAACTGCAGAGTTTTGAAAATATTATATTTATGTTAAAGTACGTGCCGTAAACTTATTGTTGTATTAAAAATATTTATAATAACTAGTTATAAAATACCTGAAATAAATTACGAAACTACGAAAACTGATCAAAACAGCAGCGTCCGACACCTGCCTCTTAACTTAAAAGTAAGAATAAGTCGAGAACTATCTTATAAATTGGCAACCTTTTATGTTTTATTAACAAGACAGACATTAAACAATATTTCTTTTAAATTTCATTAATATTGATTAACAAATAAAAAAGTTATTAAAGAAAAGGTAAGCGTCCGCTACAAACATCTAACTTACTTGAATGTACCTACAACACAACCGTTACCAAAATCGAACGCCGTTTGCAAGCGCGCATTTCCCCCCACCTGTAGCAGTCAGTTGTCGGCAACCATCAAAGAGGACGGACATGCGCAAGCGGCGTTGTGTTCCCTGCCACATCGATTCTCCGGCCCATCAAAAAACTTCGCCCACGCAGTATCTAATCTACTTGCAGGTATTTACTCCTTGTACGTAACAAGTAAAGGAAGTTAATATTCTTCAAGACATGCGTATTGAGTCTAGTTTGAATGTAATATAGTAAGTTACTTGAGTTGATTTCAGTTTCGGTGATAAATAAATAAACAACGTGTTTTCTAACTTACTTGGATCTAATTTACTTTGACTTTTTGGCATTTGGCGTCCAGGTAGATTAGATTTGCCCAAGTTACGTCCAGGTAGGTTAGAAAATGCCCAAGTAAATTATACATTTTGCTATTATTAATTTAAATGTTACTTCATTTTACACACATGTATGTATGTATGTATGTAGATACTCAGAAACAGTGATTTTAATGATTTTTATGTTTTGGCTTTTACACGATTGTATTGTTTGATATCAGAAACATTTGGTGTGGCGCGAAATAAAAAACCGGCCAAGTGCGAGTCGGACCCGCACTGTAAGGGTTCCGTACCACCGTACAAAAAATCACGTGTCTTTGTCTTTAGACCCCCCTTTAATTTTCAACTTAATTTCATTTTTATTATTTGTTGTTAGAGGCAACAGAAATACATCATCTGTGAAAATTTCAACTAACTATCACGGTTCATGAGAAACAGCCTGTTTAGCCTAAGCAACGAAGACCAAAAACTGCCCGTCTGGGGAAATAACTCGTGTATATGCAAATTTTTGCATATTTGTAGGGAATGGTGTTTCAAACAACATACTAAAAGTAATGACGGGTGGGGGTGGAGCTAACGGGTGGAGGGAGGTGTAAAGGTCAATATTAAATCAAAAAGTACATAACAGAAAAAAAATAAAATATAGTTTTGAAATTTGCAAAGTAAGCCCTTTTATATGACACCCTATTTGCTAACTACTTTTATTTTTCAACCTCCCATTCAAAACCCCTTTTTAATTATTTATGAAATGGATTTCATTTTTTTTTACTAAAACAGATGCGGGCAAGCAAGTACTATGCCAAATTTTAAGTTGATAGTATTTGTAGTTGCAGAGAAAACCTGCTGTGACATATATACAGACAGCTTGACAGACAACGAAGTCTCACCATAAGAGTTCCTTTTGAACCATTTTGGTACGGATCCCTAAAAACGTAAAATTCAGTCTTACTTGGACATCAAATATTTTACTTGGACACCTACCTGGCGTTTTCATAATTTACCTGGACTGTTTTTAAGCCTACCTGGCATTGAAATAATTTACCTGGACACTTTTTTTTTAAAAACTTAATAACTTCTTTATTTCTCATCCGATCTGTGGCAAATATACATGTTTAAATAATAATAATAATCAGTTCAGTTACTTAAAATATGACAAAAAAAAATTAGTCAAGTAGGTTAGATAAATTTACTCGTATTTTGAGAATGACCCATTAACATTAGGTATTCAACTGTCTATCGCTGTCACACTATCTTTGGCATCTGTCAGTATTTTCACTGTGCCAGAGATAATATGAAAACGATAGACAGCCTTATACTTATAACTTATATTTTTACGAGGCTCCTATCCCTTGCTAAGTGCTTAAATTTTAGGTTAGTACTCCTGTTAGTGTTATGTTACTGGTTAAAGTAGTTTACTGTGCATTCTCGTATCGACTGCAAAACTCGTTAGTGCAAGTAAAACCTATTCAGAGTCCTGATAGATTCACTAATACGTCTGCTTTGTAAGCAGTTCTCTAAGATACGAGTATTACACGTTATCCCTCGTCTGGTCGGCAACATTTATAAAATATTTCTTTAAAACTGCGCTGAAACTGGAATATTACAGAAATAAAGTGAATTAAAATTTACCGTCGAAACTTAACAATTTATAAATAAACAAGGAGGGTACTTTTTCCGTTAGTTCTGAATTAAAAAAAGGAACCCTTTTAGTTTCGCTATGTGCGACTGTCCGTATGTTGTCTGTCCGCGGTAAAACTAATTTGGCATAATCATACATTTACATTGACAAATTACGTGAGACTGAGATAAAGGCAGCTAATGTATTTATACTTTAAATACCTACTAAATTTGTGCAATAATGTTGTTTTTGAGATAGTTTTTTGTGTTTGTAGTAATGGCTTTCACATCTTATTTTTCAAGATGTATTTTGCCAACGAAAGCTAGATATTAGATATACTTAGGAAATCTTCGGTGGATACATTTTGACTCTCGGGTAAAATGCGGACTTCAGTACCTGAAACAAATGACAGGTGTTAAGGATGACACGCAGACCTTCTATTCAATTCAGTTTTTCGTTTGTAGCTCCATCGATACTATCAATGATTCCGCCGATGTACGCAGACATAAATAAGCGACAAAACGTTAGACGGACAAATGCAAAGTACGGTAGGAACTTATTTTACTTTTTAAGCTTGACAACCTTAGAGTTTGGTCAATTCCTCACGGCTTTTGTCATCAGATACCTATTTCTATTAGACTTCAATATTTTTTTCAAGCCGGTTCATAAAATAACAGGATGTCAAAATTTCCAATACAAAGTTTTAAATTGCTTTTCCTTCAATTAAAGTTACTTTTCGGCCATCCCTGTATTTTACTGAATAAACCAAGGCATTTGACATTCAAATGAAGAACAAAGGCTTTTATTCAAAATCCACTAAATATAGCGTAAGGTAAATTATAATTGTTCTCCATTAGAAAATCAGAAACTATTAATAACATACATTTGAAAGTATAACGAAAGCAGCAAATTATGTGTTTAACTACAATTCATTAATGAACTAAATAAGTTTATTTTTGAGCAAGGTTTGCTTCAACCAGTTACTTACTTAGGATTTAGGAAGTTATCTTAACCAATTTAAAATTGCTTCTAAAATAATAAAATACTTGTAATGGAGGTAAGTACTAGTTAGTCTAGTGATTTCTCAAGCACTGAACTCCCAAGCATTTCATTTGTTTTGTATTTATAACTTGTTGTTTTTTCATTTAAATTATTGATAGCACAATTCAATTGAGTGTCCCATCCAAATAGAGTGCTCGCTGGTGATTACCGGAAAAGTCTTTAAGCTAAGAAACATTAAGCCTCTACCATTCCTAGAATTATCACAAAGGCAATCGTAGAATAAATTGAACGAGTTCGTAATTGAAGATCGAACTTTGATATAAAATCGATTTGTGCTCCAAAGTTCAAAAGCAGGCTTTATGATTCAAATGTTCAGGTGCTTGAAATAAGATTCCAACTCATTATTCAAGAGCTGAGAAATACAATAAAGTTTACTTTTGAACGATAGTTACTAGTATTTAACTTCAATGAAGTTTGTTTCTATCAGACTGTCAGAACTTTATTTTTTCATATTTAAGTATTTGGGGAAAATCTAACACAAATTGACCTAGTCCTATACTAAGCTAGAGCTTAGAGGCTTGCACTATGGATACCTACGTAGCCCTATTGATGGCAACATATTCACAGTCTTAGGATTGGAGTCTTGAGAATTCAAATGTCTATTCATCTCAGATCTGTTTAACCGTTAGGTGGCCTGTGCTCTCGTGTGCCTTCTCCTTGCCATTGTAATAATAATACGAAATGTCGAGTCCTTGTCCTACGCAGCTTAGGTCTAAGGTCAATAATCGGCTTAATTGAAATGAATAAATAGTCAAAATAAATCATGCATCGGTAGGTTTTGAAAGAAATCTTCCGTACCTACCAGAAGTATCATCTCTTAAGCACAAAGCAATCTTAAGCAAACCTGACATCAGATCAGTTTAGTGCAGTGATTTAGTCAATGTAACGGAAGCAATTGGAAAGAAGTGGTCCCTGCCTACCCCTCTGGGAAACAGACGTGATTTAACGTATGTATGTATGTATGGTATAGCCAACTAAGGCGATATAAGGCTAAGTCTCGTTCTGTGAGACGGGGTACGATGAGAAGGGCGGGGCACAATCGTCTTCTTCCCAACTCCCGGTTCCTCGCAGCTCGCGCGTGGACTACATGTATAAAATTTTGAAACAGTTCACTGAAAAACCGAATGGGTAGATTTTACTAAATTTTAGGACCTACCCATGAGTTTGGTTGAGTTAGCACCTAACCTTAGTAAAAACAACACATTAGGAAGGTTGCTTCAACCTTTGTAGTGGTTAACTTAACCAAACTCACGTGTAAGTCCTATTTTAATCATAAAACTTAGTAAAATCAACCCATGTGTTTTTTCAGTGTTTTGTTTACCATTATTACTATTTTACAGGCGGACATAGCGCACTCGGCCAAAGGCTACGAGTCGGAGGATGAGAACGTGGGCAGAAAGCGGCATAAGGCCAACGACGACCGGCCAGCCAGCAAGACCACCATGTACTCCAAGCAGGTACCTTAAAAACACGTTTTTAATCCATCATCGCTTTTAGACTAATTTAATCTTGAATCTTTACATGTAAACTCCTAATTTTAAAAAGGATTATCATATTGTCAGGGTTATTCAGCATTGACTGAACCATATGGTAAATAGTTTTAGTGTAGCTCCTATTAATTTAATATCTTAAAGGACAAAATCTATTGCATACAACAATGATTCTCAAACTTTTTAGCAAGGGAACCCTTTTCAAACATGAACAATTTTGGAAGCTTCAAAATAAGCAAAACCTGCGTTTAATTTAATTAAAATTGATGTTTTACATTAAATCACGTTGATTTTTGGAGAAGCTCTTGTAGAATATTTACAGAGCTCCATGGAGAACACTTTGAGAATAGCTGGCCTATAGAGTTACAGAATATTGTCAAGATGGTTAAGTAATCATTCGTATGCTGGTGACCTCGATTTTGAACGAGGAGTGAGACGTCATCTGGAATCCAAATCGTAGTAAAAACTGTCAGTCAGTAAATTGAGACAGGAACATAAAAAAAAAAACACTTTAACTACGTTTCTCAAAGTGTTTTTTTTTTAAGTTACACCATTTATTCTCACTCTTAAATATTTACTTTTAGGAATTCCGAGAGCAATACTGCATCAACAACAAACAACTGGATCTGCTGGAGCTGGAAAAGTCCAAGAAGGACCGATTTCTCGGATGCCTCTCGCAATACCACATCGAGAGTCCATGCTCAAGGGCCAATCGGTAAGTGGACCATTATACCTATGAGTATAATTAAATTTGTTGGAAGGTGCAAGATGTCATGACTCTGTAACATCAGGAAGTGGCCTGACATCAAAACAGTAGAACAATTGTTCAGACTTTCTCTGGACGAGATCAGATTAAAGGAGAGACATCATACTTAGAAGAAGTCGAGACGGACTTCTCAGCGATAAAAACCAAATCGACTTTAACCTGTTATCGTATTGTCAACATCTTGCTCTTGTTTACTTGACAGTAATGGTGGCCGGGTTAAAAATAATAGCCAGAGACGATATGGTTTTACCAACTAGAATACATAGAGGCCCTGAATATGTTACAAATAGCGATTGGAATCGACAATGCTAATTTGTATGAAGTTGGCGAGAGAATTGGTTCAGTATCGCCAACTTTTGGCAAGTTACTACTGCCTGTTCCAACCAATGGTTATAATCAGACGTGTGCTAAATCGGGGCACGAATACTAAAGTGAACTGGCAATATATTTTCCGGCCAAATATTATATCGATGTTACTGTCAAGATTCAACATTAATAAATATTATTCTACAATTTTAAATGAATATTTTTCTATTTTGAAATGAGTTTCATGGTAAATAATCAATATTTTTATAAATTTGTCGGTAATGAAGCTTTCCGTCTAGATGAAAATATCCACTTATAATTACTAACGTTCTCTCAACTTTCACAGTAGTCAACGGGGCATTCTTCAAAATATTTAAAACGACTCGATACCGTTTTCTACAGCAGTAGATGATCTTCAATGAGCACATGTTTAAATATATCGAGTTCTCATTGATCGATATCAAATCCTTAGAATGTGCCCCAAGTTGTCACACCTCTGGTTATAAACTTTGTGAATGTAGTATATTATAATCTGAAAAGGAAATTTAAAGGTAGGTACTATTATTCATTTCATCCCATATTTACAAACGACGTTAAGTGCCCTAATTTTATTTTTTCTTTTACGGTCGAAGTACTGTAATGTTGACCACAAAGAGCCGCGTTTTCCTTCCCGCTATTAAAATGAGGTGAAATCCGGTTTACAGAATGTAAAAGTGATGAAAATAATATTAGTCTAAGACTTGGTCTAAGGATAGAATCAGAAGTTGGCAACTACGATGCTTACTTCCCTTCAAATTATTCAACACGAAGTTTATTGGTTAAGAAAATTTATTACCAAACGTAACATGGACATAAGATACTCATTATTTTCTCATTCTTCGTATATAAATACATACGAGTATGTTTATTTTACAATTTCAGGACACTCGTATCAGCAAATAAGTAAGATAAAGAGTGGTGGTACTTTAGTATTTATTAATTAATTGCCTATTACCGTATAATCGCATCAATCAAGCTTAAGCCCTTCAAGCAATAATCCTATATTTCTACTGAAACTGGAAATTCCTTATTGAGTCCGAAATATTCGGAAATCAATATCGAGGGGCTTTAGGGAGTTCAATTATCGTTATTATAAATTTTCCTGAATTCCCTTTTCAGTGGGGCCATGGGAAGTTTCAAACAGGCCGTTTATGATTGTGAAATTCTTTTTCGAATATTTTTAGAGCCAATGTATGAACTTAAGCGGTCAGTATTTTTTTTCAAATTAGAATAAATGGCTTTTATTGTGCAAACGTTTTCGCCTTAAACGAAGTGAAAACTAGAAATTTAATAGATACCATTGTTATCTTCTTTAAGCAATTAATAACAAGATTTAGAACGTATTGATAAATATTATGTGCAAATTTTACTGTTATTATTGTAATGTTAAAGAAAACGAAGTATAGTTATTATAAATATGGCTTTAAGGTTTTAGGAAAATTACTCCAAGGTTGCGGTAGTCATCAATGGCTCAGAATCTTAATGATAAAAAGCTAGAGCAGGATATGAAGGGGATTATTAAAATTAGTATGAAAAAATCAAAATAAATGTGTTATCAAATAACGTATTGCTCCAAAGGGTTTTCGGTTGTAAAAATCAGTTTTAAACCATTGGGCGCCCCCAATTCAGAGTATTTGCGTAAGATATCAGCTTAGACTGTCATCAATTTGACTAGGCTAATTCAGACAAAAGCAAATAAGTACAAAGTTAACGCAATTCTAGCAAATAATAACGTAGAACCTGCGTCGCTGTTGCCTAACGCACTCGCAATCTCAATTGGCTTCAAAGCGGAACAATTGTTTTCATTTTGTATGCAGACAAGCCTTCGATTTCCAAAATGAAAACAATTGCGATTGCGAGTGCGTTAAGCAATAGCCCCTCGGCTCGTAGAATAAACGAGCAAAGTTACTGTTTACAATTGTATCACTGTTTCATGTTTGAAAATGCCAGAAACTTCGATTCCCTCTTAGCTCTGACTATTTACAAACTTCCTATCCTATTTACAACTCGCTCTTTAGAAGCCTGAATGCACTCTGCGATTCCTAAACTTATGTTTATTTTACCGACTTACACAGCTTTTAGCATTAGTCACCGTTATGTAAATTAAATCCGGAGCGTATAGAATTTAAGCAGTAGAGTCACGTGGCTTAACGCGTATATATAGATAAATAGTTCGTCTGGCCCTTTAGGAGTTTCTCTTACACATTGCCACTCAGGCGCTGGAGTTGCGTCGACGCATGTTGCTCGAAACTAATACGAACGCAATCAATCACGGCGACGGTGCGGACCTGACTAAACCGGCTTGGTGCAATCGGTTGAGTTTTATTTTGGCGACTCCTGGTGGTTATGTTCAAAGCACGCACACATGCAAGCCAAGCAATATCACTTTGTTTGAAGATAAACTACGACTTATATTGTGCTATAAGCGACCAGTATTCCTGCGTTCTTACTTACTCCAAAATCTAATCTATCAATAGGGTGTTCCGAATTACTTTCTTGATACAGAAAATGCGATTATTGCTCGACTGTCAATCACAACCCAACACCTTACCGGCTATCTATTGGCGGATCTTCCCATGATCCCAGCACATACATATAGCAGTTCAGTGATCAAAATCAATGATCACAATCCGATCCGATTCGTAGAAAGTTGATTGACAGATTGATTACATCTGATGACAATCTATGTACACTTATTGAAATCAAAATCGCAATCGAGACTGCTTGTCTTTATTCTGCTTATGTCTTTACCTTTGCTGCACAGAAAACTAACTACCCCTGTACTCAAGCCTCTTATAACGGTAACCATAAAACAGTAAAAAAAATCGGCAACCATCCTTATTCTCACCTTTTTTCATTTCTCAGTCACTAATATGAAGAGCTTATGTAAATGCCTATTTATTTTGACGTTCATGTGATGAAGTAAGCTTCTGTCATGTCATGACCTTACATAAAATTTCTTCATAAACAAAACATTGATTTATGATAGCAACTACGCGTAAAAGAAAACGGCTTACTATCTAGCAGCCTCCCTCGTGTTCATAAAGTACCAATAGGTAGAAGATTTATCGCATAAACTTTTACGCTGTTTTGCGAAAATGCCCCTGAAGTGTACTTACGTGCCTAATCTTTCGGCGACGGAGCTCGATTAGTTCGTATTTATGTAATAATATAAGAGGTAGAGGCAGCGAGAAAATATTAATGATGTCAGAAAGGCGGTGTGACTTTCATATAAAGATGCGGTAGAGATTTTCGAGTAAGATATACATTAGTGACAGCTGGTGTTCAAAAGTTTATAAGATCACATTTTGCCTTTTTTATTCACTTTATAGTTAATAGACTGAAAATGATTTTTTTGAAGTGTTATTACATTATTTTTCCACGAAAGTATAAAAATATGTATTCGTCAGTAGGAATCTGTGTGAAATAAATAGACTAAATATTAGAAAAATATTTTCACACCATGAAAATGACCTTTATCATTATAAAAATCCTAGTCCTTAAAATACATCTGTATCAGGTTTTGTAACACACTGCACATACTCCTACGTAAGCTTAAAATTGAGAAAACTATTTTCTCAAATTAGCAGCAACCAAATTGTCGTAGGAGCTATATCTGTTCGCCCGCAATGTCAAAGACCCCGAACAACGCTGCAGTAGTGACCGTTTAAGTGGTAAAACTGAAAATACAGCGTGTGGTTGGAATAGCAAGTTTTCGCACTGCAGTGCAGACAACATATTAAACAGCGCGAAAGCAAAAGTTACTCTTAACTTAGTTTGACAGAGAGCTGAAAGTGAAGCATATTAAATACGAATTGTTAATTGTAATTTGTATCTGACCTTTGACCTATAGTTGGCTCAGTTTAGAATCATTCAGTCTGACAGTTCATATAATCACGTATTACTGTTTTCTCGATTTTAATAAATACTGAGTTCACTAATTAAATTTAAATACTAGTAGTTACATCTGTTTATGCTACTTGTTTTCGAGTATAGTAAATGTTAGAAATTGCGAAATTTAGCTGTCAGTGCTGTCACAAGGATCAAAAAACATTGACCGAACTATAACAGCATCTGGCACTATGATAGTATGCATTTATTTTACCTTAGGTACATACTATGTAATATGGTCAACAACTTTAATCGTTGATCACCTATAGATCGCTATCACAGTAGGATAATCGTTCATTTTGACGTAATTTATTTCTTTAGACTTGACACTGTCATTACGACAGGGTTCTTTAGGGGCTCAACAATTAATGTTGCGGACTAATAATTCATAATAATGAATAAAATTGTACATATCATAAAGTACTTTACGGTGTCGTTATTTCTGCCAAGACTAGTAGCACAAAATAGTGTACTAACTAAAATACAGTGCAACCATTTTCTTAATACCGATCGGCAATCTTCGTTTTTCTATGACACACGAGTGACAAATATTCTGTCACTTGCGAGTGCAAGCCTAATAGCGATGGCCAGCCGAACGATATTATGAATACTGAGAATACTGTGAATGTAAGTATTCTTTTATTTCCTGATGCCAATAAGGTAATTCTTTACAGACTTCACAAGTAAATATAACACTGGGTAAAATTCCAACTATGACTGAAAATAACAACTGTTCATAACATACAGCCACCTTTATTGCAAGCTTGGCACTCGTACAACATTCTGTGAAATATTGAGTTTTCGTAAAACCACCTTACTAATATGTACAATTGTGCAGCCTGACCTGCAAACAAAACCAGTCCTGAATTATTATCATGTTAAGTGCCTATACATACATACATACATAAACTCACGCCATTATTCCCAGAGTGGGGTAGGCAGAGCTACCGAATTACCATCAACTCTAAAAACTTGTTAATAATTCTGTAACCACATTTTGCACTTTTAGGCTAAGATGTTTACCAGTGTATTAGTGATAGGTTGTAAGCCCATCGCCTAACAGTACTATACGCCTTTATTCCTTTAGCCGTCTCTTACGACATCCACGGGAAGATATGGAGTGGCACTATTCTAACCCGGCAACCACACGGGAGCATGAGTGCCTATATTCTTAGACGTTTAATATAGTACTGTAAGTAAGATGACTTACGGCACTAAGAACAAAGAATATAACTATGATACCACGAAATCCCCTGAAATCCGCAACAATTCAGCTCCATTAGAGGGGACTAATGAAGAGAGAGGTCAGGTTATTAATGATTTAAGCTGACCCTCCAATTTGAAAGGCCATTGTAGGCGCACATAACAATTCTGCGGTGGGAGGCATCCCTAATGACAGACAGTTTCGGCCATTCCATCTCGTTCATAGATCAAGATGGGAAACTGCGAATCTATACTTTGATATTTGAAAGGATGTCTTTTAGCAAGTTCTATGCGTACAATGTCAGTAAGTTAGAATTCTGTTGTTGAGTGTACTGCGTCACTATCACTGTTGCCTAACGCACTCGCAATCTTAATTGGCTTCAAAGCGGAACAATTGTTTTCATTTTGTATGCAGACAAGTCTTCGATTTTCAAAATGAAAGCAATTGCGATTGCGAGTGCGTTAAGAAATAGCCTATCTGGTTAATAGTTTCTAAACTCTTTATTGCAGCCAGCACTGCTACTGCAGATTTAATGTCAGAAACGATTGTCATCTACATAATAGGGATGTGTGATGGATAAAAAAAATATAGTCCGTCAGTATGATTATCATAAAATATTGAATACGAATGTTTTGCTTTATTAAATCAATAAAAAGTTACATATATATAACGCGCATCAAAGTTCGGGAGTGGGGGCTCGTGACATCACAACGTGATGTAAAGTGTGCCACGGCGTGACGGCACGCGAAACTTCAACGCATTTTATTTTCGTCATATTTGGATAAATTGATTAAAGAATAAATATGTATTCAATATTTTTTGATAATGTAAATGACATTAGATTTTTCAAGACACTATCCTATTATATAGATGCTACCACACTAAATTGCAAAGCCTAACCTAAGTATAGCGCTAAAGTGTTAAGCAACCTCTCAAACTATGATTGCCTAGTATCCAAATTCTTCCATACGAAACTTACTTGTTAACCAAATCAACGAGGGTATCAAACTCATGTTCGTTAATAAAGATAGTTGAAAAGTTTATAAAGCCCGCAGCAGTTAATTGAAAAATTCCGGTTGTGGGTTCTTTCAGCCTTTATCTAATGGTCGCTAATTTAAGAGGTTTTGGGTACTTAAATGAGGTTAGAAAAATATTTGAGTAGTGAAGTCTTTAGTTTGGTGGTGGCTTTTATAGGTAATTGACTCCACAATTATTTAACTGCAATAACGTTTATTAACTTTACAACAGATTATCGGTCCTGTCGCGCAAAATAATTATTTATACAGGGTGACTTACTTCTAAGTGGTGAACAAAATGATCACCTCTGTGTTCTCCTCACGAATATGAACAACTTTCACTATGGGACCAACTCTGAAACACGAAAAAAAAATCAGCTGTTTCATAGAAAAGTTCAATACGTACTCCACCAAAATGTATGAAGCAGCTGTTTTTTTTTTTGTGATTTCAGAGTTGATCCCATAGTGAAAGTTGTTCATATTCTTGGGTAGAACACAGAGGTGATCATTATGTTCACCACTTAGAAGTCACCCTATATGTATACAAAATTTCCATTTTGTGACTTTCTTAGTATTTAGAAGTAATCGTGCAGACCGAGACAGCGACGGGCGGATGTTCCTTTACTCAAAATCGAATAAATTATTAAAAGAGAAAAGGGCAATATTATTTTTACCACTCAATTAAGAAATAATTTAAACTTAAATAAAAAACTTTTCTTTATGTCTATAGTTCTAAAATGTACTATTTACATTCATGTGTGCCCCATACTTATCAGGCCTTTAAAAATGAATTATTGCAAACCTGTTCTGTATTTAAGCACTCTACAAATCATAAAGAGCGCTCTCGCATCCCAATTTATTTTTTGGAACTGTGCCTGAAAGATAATACCTACATAAGTACTTCATAAATTCGATAGCTTTAACTTTGTTACTAACATCAGGTGGAGTAAACTTACCTTACCGTGGTTTAAACTTTAAACGCGTCTTGCAACTTGCTTGAGTAGCGTTACTTTAAGGTAATTTAGTACAAAGTCTATCCTTTAGTTAGCTATCTAACGATGCATAATGGCGCAACTACTCTGCTAAAATGACCACAGTACCTTGACTAGATGCATTTTGCGAACGTTATCGTTATAAGTATAAGTAGCCTGTCAGACGGTCGCGTCGAGCGCATTATGTCGATTCCATATTGTTTAGTCAGTTTTCGAAAGTCGTTTACGTTTTGCATCTTGTCTTTGCCCTCAGACAAAAGTTTGACCCAAAACTTTAATTGTTTCATTTTAAACTTAATTAATATGACTAACTAACTTGATTATTTTACACGTCTTGCGCGCCTTCAAAAACGACCTACTCTTTTTTTAAAGGCTGGCAGGGCGCTTGCAATTCCTCTGGTGTTTATGTGTCACAAATCGCAACTTAGGTACCATCAGTTGACTCGTTGGCTTGTCTGCCTACTTTTTCACATAAAGCAATATATTAATCCCTTAAGTATGAAATCCGAACGGATAAATCAAAACGCCTGAGGACAACAGTTTGGTTTTTGGCGTCTGACACTTTCAAGGTATTTGTACAAATTACATACATAAACTCATGCCTTACCAACAACTCTAAAAATTTGTTGATAATTCTGTTACCACATCTTGCACGATTAGGCTAAGATGTTTACCAGTGTATTAGTGACAGGTTGCAAGCCCATCGCCTAATAGTGCTACAAGCCTTTATTCCCTTAATCTTCTTTTACGACATCCACGGAAAGACATGGCACGATTTCTTACCCGGTCACCAGATAGGAAGGGAAGGTATTTGTACGAATTATTTTCTATAAATAGCTTTCTGTGGATCGCGTTCAAGAAAACATGGACGGATTAGTGTCTGTACCTGAACTGACCGTAGTACGATTGCGCACTAGCTCTGTGATTTCGGACCGTAATCGGCATAAAAAATTCACGGACCCTATCTTCTCGGACACAGGTCGAATCTGGTGCAGAAACGCTTTAACACTGAATTGAATGCAAAATCATCTACGTTTTTTCACAAAACATGGAGTAAGCAGGTTTTTATTCTGTCATTAGTGACTAACATCATTTAAAGAAAACAGTTTAATTCCATTTTCGTTAAAATATCAAGATACGAGTAAATAATATATATTATGTCTCAAGACTTGCTGACAAAAACTCTTAAGTAGAGGAGACAACGTACTATGAGTTTTATAAAATAAAAACAGACAAAGATTGCCGTCTTGCATCAGATCACAAGTATTCAATATAATCGGAATTTAATTCCCTGATTCTAAAGCACAATGTTGCAGGTGCAGTAGATTTTCCAGATGAAAACGATAATCGCAGTGAAACTTTCGAGCGCTCAAATAAATGGCCGCCGGACGAAAATGTGCAGAATATCCGTATAATTGAAAGAGGAAAGTGGCAATGTCGGCTTCTATTTAGGATTTATTTTTGTCTGTTCGGCTTGCATTTTGCCACTTTTTAAAATGGGGTGAATTGTGGGAATGCTTTACAGGAATGCTTTAAAAATACTGTTGAATTCGGGATTTTGAGTAATTAGTAATGGTATTTCAAAGCTAGCGGTGTTTTCACGAGCATTTTACCTGCCGAAAAATAAATACTATTCATCCAGAAAATTTGAGAACGTGATAGTAAAATGTCTTCTTGATACTAACTTACACTTGTAAATAGTGTATTTTCAATACATTCTCAATTATATTGTATCTACAGCCTAAGTCCTCAATTATATTGTATCTACAGCCTAAAGTCCTCAATCATTATTGTACAAAACCTTCATCTTAAAGTCAGCCTCAAAAATGTCAAACATTATTATTCCCTACTAATAGTGCCCGACCGAAATTTCGGTTTCGGTTTCGGTTTCGGCCAGTTTCGGCCAAAGAATCAAGTTTCGGCCCGAGTTTCGGTTTCGGTCAAAAACGGCCGAACCCTTCGGCCGCGCCGAAACTTACAACATCGTACCTTCGGGGCTGATTCTCAAAAAATTGGCACTTTAACCTGTGTCAATCTCTGGCTTATTTTTTTTTATTGTATACATTTACTTGCTTGTCTGATATTTTATTAGTATTAAAATAGATCGTCTGAAAACATGTCTTTTATATATAATCAGATAAGACAATTGACGACTTTAAAAAAAATCTTTGTAACATAATTTTCTCATTAACCTACTTTTCCCAACACAATAATATTTTAAAAAACACAGTTAATTTTTAAACTATTCAGTTTATTGTTACAAATTTATTGCCAATCGAATTTAAATATACATTCATTTAATATTTACGTAGATTTAATTTAAATAAGCGATTTAGCCCCTTTGATAAACTGTTTCAAAGTTTTGTAAAAAAAAATGTCACATTCACCTGGAGTATAATTATTCTTTGCCAATTCTTAATCTTTGATCACTCAATAAACGCTCCCTACCTTATCTGGGGCCCCTCAGTCTCGAGCGTGCAGCCGATGAGGTTAGCCGTGCCTAGCGTTCAGTGTTGACGAAATATATTTTTTTGAATATTCACTACCGGATTTTGTAACAGGTGAGTCTAAATATTCTGTATCTTAAAAAAAATACTTTGATGTGTAAATAGTTCAGTATGCATGCTTTATGTGTTGGGTTTTGATGTTATTTTAAACTGGAACTAACTGGATTTGACAGGATTCTAACGGTTTCTGTTTTATGACGCAATAACGGTCGTTTTCTAATTATCCTGTGTCTAATTAACCTGCCGGTTGGTACCAGGTGAATTAGATGAAAATCAGGTGAATGAGATGGGGTGGCAGGTTAAATTACGTCATTATCGATCGTTCAGGTTAATTAGATTTACTGCCGCACTCAGGAACGTCAATTAAATTTAATGATTGTTTACTGACGTGTTGTCTTATTCTATTGCTATAGCAAAGTCAAGTGACAGCAGCAACTTTAATCAAGCATTAAATTTAATTGATGTCTCTGAGTGCGGCAGTTAGTTTTCTTATTTCCTACTTTCTCTTTTTTTAATTGCTATGCTCTATTTGAATTTTATTTTCGCTTTAAGGTACTATAAAGCATGGGTAAACCAAAGACCCGTGCTTCTAGTGCGGAAGAAAAAAAAGCATTAAAGAGAGAAAATGAGAGGAAAAGATATGCACGTATTAAAAACAACCCTGAACTATACGCTGAATATAAAACAAAAAACAGACTGAAATACATAAAAAGAAAGGAACAGAAAAAAGTAGTTTCTATCAAAGAAATGACACCAAAAGAACAAAAATTTCAACGACAAAAATGGCGTAACAATTTTAACGCATATTATAGGCGTAAGAAGGAAAATTCTGCAGCGGCATTACGATTTATTAATTGTAATAGCCCACCACCTAGTCCACCGCAGATATTAAATGACAGCAACCTAGACCCGATACATGTTGAAAATATCCAAGATCATAGCGGGATAAGGACGAGAGGACGTCTTCCTACTATATGCCGAACTTCATCTGAAACCTCAAGTAGTACGAGTACAGAATCAAGTTCAAAAATGAGAAAACTTAGATACAAAAAAGACAAACATATATCAAATTTAGTTCAACAACTAAATGCAGTGAAAAAAGTTAATGAAGTTTATAAGAAAAGATTAGCTAAAATTGAAAAAAGTAACCAGAATGAGCAGTTTTTTAGAGACGGTCTTTTGAAATCATACAAAGAGCTAAGATCTGACACAGCGAAACAAGAATTATCTAAATCACTGGAAAAACATGTGAAAGCCGAATTAAAAAATAAAGGAGCCCTGGGCAAATTGAAAACAATTTTTAGAAGAAGGGTGAAACAGAGTATACCTGTAAAAAAGATTAAAAAGGATGTCTTAAGCTTTTTTGAATCTGATGAAAATAGCTCAATGGCTGCTGGTAAAAAAGAATTTGTAAAAAAAAATGGTAAACGCAGGCAAAGACGGTATTTAACCGACACTATCCACAATCTCTACATAAACTTCATCTCAACTCACACCTACAGGTTAAGTTACGCCACATTCTGTAGATTTAGGCCATTTTGGGTACTATTTGCATCACAAAAACCTTCTGAACAATGTCTTTGTATTATACATGAAAATTTCCAGCTCTTGGTTTCTGCATTATACGGTAAAAAAATTATTAGTAGTAAGGACGTTTTGGAAGAGATGTGTTGTGATAGAAATAATGTGGATTGTTTATCCCGGAAATGTCAGAGGTGCATGAAAAAGCAGGTTACATATTTAGAATTCGATAATTCTATTGATTTTGCTTATTGGTCGTGGATGTATAAAACAGAGAACATTGTAAACAATGGAGCTGAAAAGGCTATCAAAGTAGTTAAAAAAGAGAAAATCATCACAGAGACAAAAAAAGCAATTGAGATTTTCGAAAATTTGGTAATCAAATTCTTGGATCATTGTGCAAAAATGAAATCCCAGCAACAGGCAGTACATGATTTAAAAGAACAATTAAAATCAAACGAAGCCATAATACATATAGATTTTTCCGAAAACTACAAATGTCAGTACACCAGAGAAATACAATCAGCTCATTTTGGAGGCAGTAAAAAGCAAATTTCTTTACACACTTGTGTTCTATATTTTTTTAACGAAAATAATATTAAACAGACTCAATGCTTTGTTACAGTTAGTCCTAACATTAGACATGACGCATCGGCAGTTTGGGCACATTTGGAGCCCATATTAGATTATCTTAAAGAAGTTTCGCCTCTAATTGATACTTTTCATTTTGTATCTGATTCTGCAACTTCCCAATACAGGAACTATAAAATGTTTTTCATCGTAACAGCCCTTAAATGGAATTATCCTAATTTAAAGTCCCTGACGTGGAATTATACAGAGGCGGGTCATGGAAAAGGTGCTCCTGATGGTGTGGGTGCGGTATTGAAGCGCACCGCTGATAGGGTAGTCTCCCATGGTCAGGATGTGGCCGATTTCGATTCGTTTATTTACCACCTACGAACAAATGTTAAAAATATCGTAATTAAAGAAGTCCTAGACCATGCCATCTTGGAAAAAGATGTCCTTTTGCCAATTGACCTTCGTCGATTCAAGGGCACTCAAAAAGTTCATCAAGTTGTATGGCATGAAAGTAAAAGATACCAAGTAACTTTAAGAAAAGTTAGTTGCACTAAAAATTCCTGTGTCAATAAACCAGTAGTATGTTCTCATGGAACCCATCTTGGCTTTCATAACCTTAATTTTACAACAAGCATGGAAATTACTCCCGATCGACAAAACCGTAACACTCAAGTAATACATAAAAGACTAGACAAGATAAGACCAAAAAGGCAGAAGAAAATTAATATTTTATCTCAGGTTATTTTAAAACCAGCTAACTCCCAACCAGCCACAGATTATGACAATTGTATTGACAGTTTCAGATTATCAACAGTAACTTCAGCATTTAATTTAAAGCGTTCTGAATCTCAAAAGGAAAATATTCCCATAAAATCGTTAGCTAGTACCGCATTGTCAGAAATAGATATCCCTATTGCAGTTACTAATCTGGAATGGCCTGAGATTAATGATGATTTCTTAAACATGAATACAGACGCCTCAATTAATACTGCGGATGGCCCTGGAATTAACTTATTTGAAGGCACAGAATATGACTTTTATAAGGATAGCAGTATATCAAATACCACGCCGCCAGTGGCAACTTTAAAAAGATCTCGAGCTTTTTGTGCATTGATCAAGGAAGACATGCCTGTGGAATTGAATCCCAGCACTTCTAGAAATCAGGACGCCTCAATGAAAACTGCAAACAACACCGCAATTGACTTATTCGAAGATCCAGAATACGTCATTTGTAATGATAGTTGCAGGATGTCAAATAATTCGTCAGTAGCAATTGTAAAGAGATCTCAAGCTTTTTCTGTATTAAACGAGGAAGACCTGCCTGTGGAATTGATTGCTAGCTCTTCTACAAATCAGGACGCCTCAATGAAAACCGCAATTGACTTATTCGAAGATCCAGAATACGTCATTTGTAATGATAGTTGCAGTATGTCAAATAATTCGTCAGTAGCAATTGTGAAGAGATCTCAAGCTTTGTCTGTATTAAACGAGGAAGACCTGCCTGTGGAATTGATTACCAGCACTTCTAGAAATCAGGACGCCTCAATGAAAACTGCAAACAGAACCGCAATTGATTTATTCGAAGATCCAGAATACGACATTTCTAATTATAGTTGCAGTATCTCAAATAATAATTCATCAGTAGCGATTGTAAACAGATCTCAAGCTTTTTCTGTATTGAACAAGGAAGAACTACCCGCGGAATTGATTGCCAGCTCCACATTTCCAGAATTTAACAACTCTGATGATTTCAACAATAAAGAGCGTTCCGAAAACATTGATGCAGGTGTGTTCAGTGTCGATATTACAGAACAAGACGAACTCATTTCAATTGACAACTCTACAACAGTCAACCTGGTAGACGTTCAAGTGCAGAACCGATATACACCTATAAATACCACAATACTGCCCGAAAATAATGAAATTTCGAATAAATTTCCCTACAAATGCGACATGTGGGTTCTGGTTCAATACGAGACAAAAAAAAAAGTGAAACATTATATCGGCCAAATTATAAACATTGATGAAAATGATATCTTAGAAATAAATTTCATACGTAAAAGCACGAGATCATCAAACAATCTGTTTACCTGGCCTCAAGCGACGGATAAAGATTTCATTGCTTCATCAGCTGTTGTGAAGATGTTAAATGACCCCGTAGTTAATAGAAGGGGTCAATACATATTTGAAGATTTGACTGAATATTCTATAGAGTAAGAATACCTACTTTTTATAACGAACCAGGTTCTCGCAAAGTTCTTGAAGTCAATTTATTTAAAAACGGTTATTTATTGTTAAAGTGCAAAGTATTTTTTAAGCGAAATGTTAACCTATTGTTTAACTTTATTAGGTATCATTAGTTTTCTTTGTGTTCAAAATCTCTTTATTTTTGATCTCAATTAGAAATCTGTACTGTAGTTTGATTCTATGTGTTTTTTTTTTGCTAAAGTAACTCATGTTATATTTTTAGCCAAAAATGTGGCTTTTGGTTATATTTCGATTATTTTCAGTAGGTAATAATTGCTAAAGTGGAAAGTATTTTTTAAGCAAATATGTTAACCTATTGTTTAAATTTATTACTTATCATTAGTATTCTGTGTTCGAAATCTCGTTATTCTTGATCTCAATTATTAGGAGTCTTTACTGTAGCTTGATCCTATGTGGAATCATTTGCTAAAGTAACTCATGTTATATTTTTAGGTTTTATTTCGATTATTTTCAGTTGGTAGGTAATAATTGTTAAAGTGCAAAGTATATTTTAAGAAAAAATGTTAACCTATTGTTTAAATTTATTATCATTAGTATTCTACGTGTTCGAAATCTCGTTATTGGGTTACCTTTGTTTCGGCGAAATATTTTTGCCAAATGTATCGTTTCCCAACTTTTCTTTTACCAACCCGCTTTGTTTTATGTAACCGTAAATCTTACAGGATTTTATAAAAACTAACCTAACCTAACCAATATGTTTTACACGATGGTACTGAAATATATTCTGAAAAATTTATATAACATTGGGTTGGCAAATGAAAAATTTGGGAAATGACCCATTTGCCAAACATTTTTTTGCCAAACGGCAGGCTCCCCTCCTTATTGTTGATCTTAATTAAAAGTCTGTACGTCTGTGTGTGTACTGCTTGATTGTATGTGGAATCATTTGCCAGTAACTCATGTTATGTTTTTAGTCAATGTTACTAAAACAGGCAAAAAAAGTGGCTTAGGTTATATTTCGATTATTTTCAGTAGTCATTGTTAAAGAGCAAAGTATTTTAAATAAAAATGTTATTCGATTGCTTAACTTTATTATCATTAGTATTCTGTGTATTCAAAGTATCGTTATTGTCGATCTCAATTAGAAGTCTGTACTGTTTTATGTTATTTAGCTTTATCCTACGTGGAATCATTTGCTAAAGTAACTCATGTTATATTTTTAGTCAATGTTGCTAAACAGCCAAAAAAATGGCTTCGGTTATATTTCAATAATTTTCAGTAATTTAATTGTTATAGTGCAAAGAATTATTTAAACAGAAATGTTAACTTAATATTTAACTTTATTATCTTTGCAAAATCTCTTTATTCTATATTCAAAATCTCTTTATTGTGGATCTCAATTTAGAAATCTGTACGTAGCTTGCTCCTATGTGGAATCATTGATAAAAGTAATTAATTTTTAGTCATTCTTATTTTTCAGTATTATATTATTATAGGCTCAAAGATACATTTTGTGATAATCACGTAAGGAATAGTACAAAAGTGTTATTGATTGCGAATAAGAAAAAAAAAAGTTGATTGTGAGAGTGATAACAGCGTTTATAATTCACAAAAGTGTGGGAGTAAGGTGATTAGTGATTGATCAGACGTCGAAGTACCTATTGTTTTGATTGATTGACATCAGTTCACAGGAAACTGATTGATATAGACGTAAGGTGATTAGTGATTGATCAGAGTTTTGGTAGATAAGTACTTGTTGGGATTCTTGATTAAAACACCTCTTGAAGTTGTAGAAGAAAATGAACATATTTATTTACAAAAGTCGATTACTTAAAGCTAACACTATAAAACAAACAAACTAAGGACTAACGAGTATAAACTATGTACAATAAAAGTGAGAGGTAAAATGAGACAAAACAATAACAATACAGATTTGAAGAGCGAGAGGTCAGATGTGAGAAAGGGTCAAAGGTGGCGCGATGCGCAGTAGACACGCGCAGACACGCACCTATAAAAGAGGCGCGCAATTGGTTTTCTTCCTCCCCCCCCGATCATAGTCCATGACAAGTCTAGTTGGGAGAGCATCTCCGCTCACTGTAACACGGTGAAAATACTTTTCACCCGTGCACGCAACACCGCTGTGGGTATCAGTGTCTCGGTCCCCACCATCTCCGACTACCGCCGCCTCACCCGACTCCTTGACGAGCGGAAGGTGGCCTATCACACCTACACCCCAGCGGAGGACAGGGTCCTCAGGGTGATTTTGCGCGGCATCCCCAAGGAGCTCGACTTGGGTGCGGTCAAGACTGACCTCCTCTGTCAAAATATCCCCGTCAAAGAGGTCCATCGGCTCCATAATCGTCTGCACGGTGATCTCGACTTAGTGCTTGTGGTGTGCGACCTTTCGCCCGAGGGCAAAGGTGTGTTTGCCCTTAAATCTGTGTGTAATCTCACGGGCATTCATGTCGAGATCCCGCGCAAATCCCACATCATCAATCAGTGCCATAACTGTCAGCGTTACGGCCATGCGCAGCGCAATTGCCATGGCAAGCCTCGCTGTGTCAAATGCCTGGGCGACCATTCCACCCGGGAATGTTCCCGTGAAAAGGGGACGCTTGACCCGCCAGGTTGTGTTCTGTGTGGGCAACTGGGTCACACCGCGAATTATCGCGGTTGTCCCAGGGCCCCGCGCATGACACGCCGGGTGGGGGCGGTCTACCCCGGGCACCCTGCCCATCCTCCGTCGAGTCGCCGCCCAGGCCCTTCACCTCCATGTCCTCCATCTCATACACCTTTTTCTTCTTCTTCTGCTTTCCCGTCGCTGCCTATTGCGGCGCCACAGCCTTCTTCCCTTCGGCCCCTCGATCCTCCTCGTTCTCCTCCTCGCAAATCTTGGGCCTCTGTCCTGGCTCAAGATCAACGCCCGTCGCCCCCACGGGGTCCGGCGGCCCCCCTCCCACCTGCTCCCTCACGCGCTCCTCTGGACGCGTCGGCTTACCCCCTGATCTGCAGGGCGATCATTTTGAATGATCGCATTGCGGAGCTGGAGGAAAAGCTGCGCTATGCCAGAGGGGACCAGATCACTCAACTACTGAAGGAAAATCAGGAGATCATTGCCGTCTTCCGCGGCGGTCTCGTTTCTAACACACCTTGATGGTAGGCTGCGGCAAAGTTAAACCGCGCTCCCTGACCCTGGCTTTCTGGAACGCTAATGGTGTGCGGGGTAAGAAAGACACCATTGTCGAATTCATTCGCGACCACGATATTGACATCTTCCTGGTCCAGGAGTCGTTCCTGAAACCGAGTGTACGCAACTTCAACATTCCTAACTTTATTACTGTTAGAAACGACCGGATTGATGACAGACTTGGGGGTACCCTCATCTACTACAGACGTAACTTACACTGTTGCCCTCTCGACCCCCCTCCCCTGACTAATTTGGAGGTTTCGGTCTGCCGCCTCTCCCTGACTGGGCATTGCTCAGTCATAGTGGCGTCAGCCTACCTATCTCCAAATAAGGACTTACTTACTACTGACTTGCAGTCCCTTTTTGCCCTGGGTCCCTCCGTCATTGTGGCGGGGGACCTAAACTCCAAACACCTAGCCTGGAACTGTTTGACTACAAACAGGAACGGACGGAGACTGTTTAGAATAATGGACGAAGTGTCTGTTGACTTGATTGCTCCTCTTGAGCCGACCCACTACCACAACATTGTTACTTACCGACCGGACATTCTTGACGTGGCACTTCTTAAGAATGTATCCTTAAGGATGCATTCTATAGAGGTGTTACATGAGCTTGACTCGGACCATCGACCGGTTGTTCTCAGGCTAGGCTCCCCTACCGACTCCCCTCCCATGACTAAAACAGTTACTGACTGGACTGCGGTCAAGGACAGTCTTGCTAAGGCAGACCTGTCTAACCTGACTGCCTTGACCTCCAACTTGGCAGCCCCCACTGACATTGACAAGGCGATTGACTCCCTCACTAGGCTTCTCAGCGATACCACGTCGAGTGCCTCGAAGGAGGTGGAGGATGTGGCCGACAAGCGCCCCCCTCTTACGGTGGAACTGAGGAACCTTTTGAGGGAGAAAAACGCTGCGACTCGACGTTACGACCGTTACCCGACTGACGATAACAGGAGGAGGTTGCGTGCACTCCAAAACGAGTCCAAAACTCGTATTGCCAGTTTCAGGAGCGACTCCTGGGACAATTTCCTACGTGGTTTTACCCCGCACCACCAGGCCTTCTGGGGCCTTTCCAGGGCCATGAGGAGCGACACCATCGCTGCTATGCCGCCTCTTCTTGGTCGTCCTGATTCTCCTCCAGCCTTCGAGGATCTCGATAAGGCCGAATGCCTGGCCGACAGCCTCGAGCTTCAATGCTCCCCAAGCGTTCTGTCTGCGGACGATGCCCACATCTCCTTTGTGGACTCTGAAGTGGATAGGCGCTTGGGTTTGCCTGATGTCGACGATCCGCCACTCTCTGTAATTTCACCTATCGAGGTGCAGGAGGCCATTGACAGGCTGAAGGTTAGAAAGGCCCCTGGCGCTGACGGGGTCGCTAATAAGACCCTAAAGCTTCTTCCTTCTTCCCTCATCCTCATTCTCGCCACCATTTTCAATTCAGCTATTTCTCTTTCCTACTTTCCCGGTGCGTGGAAGTCCGCCAATGTTATTGGTATTCACAAACCGGGTAAGCCTAGCACTCTTCCCTCCAGCTATCGTCCTATCAGCCTTCTCTCTTCCCTGGGTAAGGTGTACGAAAGAATGATTCTTTCCCGTATCCTCCTCTTTCTAAATTCCAATAGCATACTAATCGATGAACAGTTCGGTTTTCGTGCTAAACACTCCTGTGTGCACCAAGTTCATCGGTTAGTAGAGCACATTCTTTCCGGCTTCTCTTTATTTAAGAAAGGTGTTCCTACGGGTGTGATCTTTCTGGACGTGGCTAAGGCTTTCGACAGGGTCTGGCACAATGGGCTCATCTATAAGTTGTTCCTTATGGGTATGCCCACCAGCCTTGTCAAGTTGCTGTGGAGTTTCCTCAGCAACCGTAGCTTTAGCTACCGTGTGGAAAGATCGCACTCCTCCCCCCGTCCCATCCGTGCAGGTGTCCCTCAGGGCTCTGTTCTTTCACCCATCCTTTACTCTCTTTTCACTAACGACATCCCCAGACATCCTTCTGTACACCTTGCCCTTTTCGCCGACGATACTGCACTCTTCTCCACTCACTCTGATCCTGCCAAAATCAGCCGGTACCTCCAAGAGGCCGTTGCTGCCCTTGGGGAGTGGTTTCGATTGTGGCGCTTCGAGATCAACGTGGAGAAGTGTGCGGCCGTCTGGTTTCATCCTTCTCGCCGTATTTTTCCCTCCACCCCGATCAGCCTGTTTGACAGGGATATTCCGTGGTGCTCCAAGGCCAAATACCTTGGTGTTACCCTTGACCGGAAGCTCAATTTCCGCGAGCACATTACCATCGTCCGGAATCGCGCCCGTATGGTCTGTGCTAATCTTGGTTGCCTCCTGTCGCGCAGAAGCACCCTATCCACGACCAATAAACTCACTCTCTACACCCTTTGCATCCGACCCATTTTCACCTACGCCAGTGTGGTCTTTAGCCACACTGCGCCTCACCTCATCGACACTCTACAGTCATTTCAAAACCGCACACTTCGTAGGATAGTTGGGGCCCCATGGTATGTCCGTAACAGGGCTCTCCACAGGGACCTTAACTATCCTTCAGTCAGACATACATTCAAAGAAGCGTCTAGGCGCTTCTTTGGCAACACACCACATCACACTAACCCTCTCATCAGACTGTCATCGGACTATGATCCTGTCTTTTCCTCGTCTGATCCAGACGTTCTCCTGACTCTTGGGGCGCCCCTCAGGCGTCCCAAGCACACCCTTTCCGACCCCATTGACCCCATCCAGGCAGCAGTTTTGGAGGGCCAATCCGACAGGAAACTGCTTCGGCGTAGGGGCGGCATTGCACCCGCGGCGTCGAGCAGGTATCAGGACGACCCTCGCTGGACGGAGACGGACACTGAGAACCCGACCACCCGCCGCAACAGAGCGGCTCTCGGCGCAGTAGCGCATTAATAATTGAGGTCGCGGCACCAACTGGTGCCCACCGCCGTCAGAGGCGAAATTGTTACTGTGGCAACACAAACAATGAAGGGTCACCCAAAAAAAAAAAAAAAAAAAAAAAAAAAAGTTTTCTTCCTCTTTTGCTCCTGGCCGTCGAGGTGAAACGTCGTCGCTCCGCTGCGCGTCCGCTCCGAACATAATTACGTTCGACGTCTGTATCGATCTATCGATCGGTTTCCTGAGAACTGATGTCAATCAATCTGAACAATGCTTCGACGTCTGATCAATCACTAATCACCTTACGTCTATATCAATCAGTTTCCTGTGAACTGATGTCAATCAATCAAAACAATAGGTACTTCGACGTCTGATCAATCACTAATCACCTTACTCCCACAGTGCTCCCCTTCAAGCGAAGCGTACCGGCAGGCGAATAGTACGTCCTCTTTGAGTTTTCGTGCTTGATAGGATGGTGGTAGGAGTAGGTTTGACTTGTTGCAGGTTCTTGTTATCTTGTCTCAAATACTTGTCTTGTGGTTTCAGGTTCTTGTTTCGTAGTGTGCTTGAAATCGTAGTTTGTATTGTTTGGTTATCTATGGTTGTTGGTTGCGTTGTTGAAACTTGAGTTGTAGTTGTAGGTATTTCTTGCTCGGCGATCGTGTAGGCAGGTTTCAATCTGTCGATCGAGATGTTAGTTTTATGGTTAGGTAGTTGAACCGTGAAAACTTTATCACTGCGTTTCAACACGCAATAGGGTCCGTCGTAAGGTGCTTGGAGTGGTTTTCTTACGGCGTCTACTCGCACGAACACTTTTTCACAGTTTTGCAGATCGCGATGGATGAATATCGGCTTGGTGTTGCTATGCGACTGGTTCGGCATTGGTTTCAGACTTCTGATCGTGTCTCTCAGCTGATCGACGTAGGCAGAATCATACGTGACGTCATCGCGCGGTATTTGCGCTAAGAAGTCACCGGGTAGTCTGAGATTGCAGCCGTAGGTGAGTTCGGCGGCGCTCACGCCGGTATCGCTTCTCATCGCGGCGCGTACTCCGAGTAGGACGGTAGGTATTTCGTCGATCCAGCTGGTTGCGGTTTGTAGTCTTGATTTTAGTGCGGTTTTCAGTGTTCGGTGCCATCGCTCCACGATGCCATTAGATTGCGGGTGGTACGGCGTTGTTCGTGTACGTTCGATGCCAAGTAAGCGTGATAGAGACGCAAATAATTGGCTTTCGAACTGCCGACCTTGATCCGTGGTTAGCGTTGCTGGGCAACCGAAGCGGGAGATCCAGCCTTCGTAGACCGTCTTGGCGACATCTTCGGCTGTTATTTCGCATAGTGGGTATGCTTCGGGCCATCTTGTTGCTCTGTCGATCATCGTCACGAGGTATCGATGTCCGCTGGCCGCGGTAGGTAGCGGGCCAACGATATCGATGTGAATGTGCTCGAATCGATCGGTGGGCGCGAATAGTGCCGTTTGCGCTGAGGTGTGTCGGTGAATCTTCGCTCGCTGACATTGTAGGCAAGCTTTAGCCCACTTCCCGATGTCCGAGTTCATAGAGGGCCAAAAGTAACGCTTCACTATAAGTTTGCGCGTTGTTTTTATTCCAGGGTGGCTGATGTTGTGAATAGCTTCGAATGCGGGTCGGCGAAATTCCGTAGGTAGGTATAGTCGCACGTCGTCCGTAGAAGTTTCACAGTAGAGTGGAATGTTGTTGCCGGGAAGAGTAATTTTTTTGATAGATAAATTACTTTGTTGCGTTAGTTCCGGTATGCTGCTATCTCTTTCTTGCGCGTTCGCGAGTTGCTGGAAATCGATGGGTGTGGGACAGCTGATCGCGTCGATGCGTGAGAGTGCATCCGCGCTTGCGTTTTCGTGACCACGAACAAATCGGATATCCGTAGTAAACTCGCTGATGAATAGGAGTTGCCGAGTTCTTCGTGGCGATTCGCTGTCGGGTGTCGACTTCGTGAATGCGAACGTGAGTGGTTTGTGGTCGGTAAAAATCATCAGCTGTTTTCCCTCGAACGTTTTTCGGAAGTGTTTCACAGACATGTAGATCGCTAGTAGTTCGCGATCGTACGTGCTGTACTTTTTCTGGGCTTCAGTGAGTTTTTTTGAGAAAAATCCGAGTGGTTGCCATGCGTTTTTCACGTACTGTTGTATCGCTGATCCTGCTGCAGTATCCGATGCGTCACTAAATATTGCAAGCGGTGCATTGTGTATCGGGTGTGCAAGCAATACTGCATTTTTGATACTCGTTTTGCAGGTTTCGAATGCTTTTGAGGCTTCATCGGTCCACTCGATCGGTGTCTTGTCGCGCTTCTTCACGTTGTGTAGGTATTGATTTAGCGGCGCTTGGATCGTGGCGGCGTCCTTGACGTTTTCGCGGTAAAAATTTAGCATACCGAGAAAACGTCGTAACTCGTCGATGGTTTGCGGCTTCGGGTAGGCATTTATGATTTCGACTTTTTCTTGAGGTGGTTGTATGCCGTCGCTTGATACTTCGAATCCGAGAAACTTGACCTTGGGCTGTCCAAATAAACATTTCGACGGGTTGATTGTGATACCGTACTCGTCGAGTCGTTCGAGTACGGTGCGGAGATGTTTCTTGTGCTCTTCTTCGTCGACTGAGGCGAGTAGTAAATCGTCGACGAACGGGAACACAAAATCGAGTCCTCTAAGTACTTCGTGTATGAAACGCTGGAATGTTTGTCCGGCGTTCTTCAGTCCGGGACACATGCGAGGAAACTCGAACAAGCCGAATGGGGTTATTATGGCTGTTTTTTCAATGTCTGGATCCGTGACTGGTAGCTGTTGGTAGGCGCGGTTTAGGTCCAAGGTTGAAAATATTGTTTTGCCGGCGAGTTGGTATGTGAAATCTTTGATGCGTGGTATGGGGTACCTATCGGGCTTGGTGATGGCGTTTAGCCTTCGGTAATCTCCACACACACGTATGTCGCCGTTCTTTTTAGGTACGACGTGAAGCGGAGATGACCACGGACTTTTGCTGGGTCTGCAGAGTCCTTGTTCGATCATGTTCTCAAACTCCTTTCTGACTTTTTCGTAACGGTGCGGTGCGATTGGTCGAGCTCTGCAGTGAATTGGCGGACCGGTGGTTTCGATGAAATGCTCGACGGAGTGCTTCGGGCTGAGTTTCATCGATGTGAGTCTTGTGGTGCCGGGGAAATCTGCGAGTATGTTGTGATAAGACTGCTTTATGTCGATACTGCGAACTGTAGGTATGTTTGCAGTGCTTATTTGAGCGTTCGTTGTGAGCAGGGTCTTCCCGTCGATAAGTCTTCGGTTTTTTACGTCGACTATTAAATGGTGGTAATTTAAAAAATCGGCTCCGATGATTGGTTTCGAGACTTGGGCTATTATGAATTTCCACTTGAATGGACGTCGGAGGTTGAAGTCAAGTTGGAGGGTCTTCTCGCCGTAGGTAGGTATTACCGTGTTGTTCGCGGCGTAGAGTTGGAATGGCAGCGGTTTTTCTTGCGAGCCTTTTTTTCTTGGTAGAACGGAAATGTTGGCTCCAGTGTCTACCAAGAAATTTAATTTTGTGGTTTTGTCGGTAACAAAAAGGCGGTGTGAGGTATCGGTAACGCTGGTATCCGCCGCGGCCAGCGTTACTTTTAGTTTTCCGCTGCTGGGTCGTTCGTCCTGAAGCTGCATGGCGGTGAGCATTTTTTTGCATCCATGCCGAAACGGTGGTGGTAGAAGCAATATGGCTTGGGCGAACTATTGCGGCTGCGGGATCTCGACGCGCTTCGCGAACGTGGTTGGTACTGGCGGCGGGGGCGACTGTTGTATTGTGATTCTTGCGGTCTTGCTCGTAACTCTGCGACTTCCAGTGAAAGTTTTCTAATTTCGTTTATTAAATATTGAGTATCGATAGCTGGCTGCGGTTGCTGATACTTTTGTGGCGGTGGCGGTGGCGTAGGTGCGTGGGGTTGCGAAATGGCGGCAATTTGCGCTGTCGGCGAAACCTCCATCATCTTGTCCGCGAGCAGAGCAAGGTCTTCGAGAGTGGTTTTAGTTTTAAAAACATCACTCACGGCAAGTACTGTTCTGATGTGGGGTGGTAGGTGTTCGAGCCACATTATCTGTAAAGTGCTCTCGGGGAATTTGCCTCGGTTGAGATTCTGCATTTTCCTGAGTAGCTGGCTGGCCTTCTGGTCTCCGATTTCCACTTGCGAGAGTAGTTTCTTCACCTGGGCGCTGTCGGACTCCTCGTACATCGCAATCAGTCGCGATTTTATTGCGGCGTAGTAGTTTGCTTCCGGCGGTGAGTAGATGAGGTCGGATATTTGTTGTATATCTTGCTTTTCCAGCTGCGCGATGACCAGTTGTGCGAGCTGGGCTTGGCTCTTCTTCAGCTCGGCGGTGGCTGCTTCAAAGCTGCAGAACCAGAGACGCGGCTGGTCGCGCCAAAATGGTGGAACGCGCAGCGATAGGGAGATGCCGCTGATTTCCGGTTTAGCTTGTGCGGCTTCAACAGCATTTTCGGCGCCAAGCGGGACATTTTCTTCGGTGCTCATTTTCTAGGTTGCTTCTGTTGTTCGCAGGGGTCACCAATGTAGAGGGTTTTGGTAGATAAGTACTTGTTGGGATTCTTGATTAAAACACCTCTTGAAGTTGTAGAAGAAAATGAACATATTTATTTACAAAAGTCGATTACTTAAAGCTAACACTATAAAACAAACAAACTAAGGACTAACGAGTATAAACTATGTACAATAAAAGTGAGAGGTAAAATGAGACAAAACAATAACAATACAGATTTGAAGAGCGAGAGGTCAGATGTGAGAAAGGGTCAAAGGTGGCGCGATGCGCAGTAGACACGCGCAGACACGCACCTATAAAAGAGGCGCGCAATTGGTTTTCTTCCTCTTTTGCTCCTGGCCGTCGAGGTGAAACGTCGTCGCTCCGCTGCGCGTCCGCTCCGAACATAATTACGTTCGACGTCTGTATCGATCTATCGATCGGTTTCCTGAGAACTGATGTCAATCAATCTGAACAATGCTTCGACGTCTGATCAATCACTAATCACCTTACGTCTATATCAATCAGTTTCCTGTGAACTGATGTCAATCAATCAAAACAATAGGTACTTCGACGTCTGATCAATCACTAATCACCTTACTCCCACAAAAGTAATGAGGGTTTAAATAAAAATAAAAATTTAAGAAATGAGTGATTTTGTTTATTATTTTCTCATTATCCTAATCAAGAATATCATTAACCCATTGCAGTTTCTCATTATCCTGGTAGTAAAGTCTAATTAACCTGTCCATACAAATTTAAAATGACTATATTTTCTATGATATTAGCAAATTTCTTGTTCCCTCCCATTGATTTGTATTTGTTTTTACTCAAATAATCATACCTACTTCACAAAAAAAATAAAAAAAAATAAAAACGTAAAATCATCAAAAGTGCCAATTTTTTGAGAATCAGCCTCGGGTCACGCTCGGCTTACGTCGTCGTAAAAATCGCTAACTTTGTGTTACAAATAATGTATAAATAACATGTTTCGGTCGGTCACTACTACTAACCCATTAAAGACCTTATCCCGATGATATAATTATGTTATCCTGTGGTGACACAATCTGCATAGTTGGAAAGTGAGTTTCATCGGAAGTCGGTAATTGTCCTTTGTGGGATATATTAATTTACCCGTACCGAAAACTTTTGGGTACACCCACTATTTACGTCATCATATGAGAAATGTAATATATAACGTTTTATCCAGTTTTATTTTTTATTTTTATAGCCGTATATATATAATAAATATCCTTTTTCATTTAATTTTGAAGAAGCAAAAGAAATTAAATTTGTCAGGATCGTAGCAGGTGGAAAGAAGTGGTCTCTGCCTACTTCTTTTGGAAACAGGCGTGATTTAATGTATGTGTGTGACCCTTCGATTCCACCTAGTCTTTTGATTCTTATATAACGCACAATTAACAAAAACCGTATTCTTAGACTTCTAACTCCAATTGCTAATAACTGTCCTATCCTATGAGTACATCTGGCGTATCACTAACTCAATAGAAAAGGGACTACCTACATAAAACTCCCCAAGGTAGAGTAATTTACGATTGTTTTCATTAGAATCGAATTACAGAACTTAAGGAACTTACCATAGATCCGTTCCCTAAATAGATTCCCAAAATAAATGGAGACCTCTTAGGGAAGGTAAAGGTAACAAATTGAGCATTTTATTATACTTTGCACCCTTGTAATGGTATTACGTCTTAAGTGGGGGAAACGGACGGTACTTGAATTTTATTTGCGCATTTGCTTGAGTCCCCTTTGACCTTCTGTTAGCTTAGAAGGTTATAGGTATGGGCGATAGGTGGTCTCCGGAGAGTTGGTAAGGGTTAATGTTTGGACTCTGAGGCTGTAAAAGGCAAGTGTCCAGACCATGAGGAAGTAAGGATTGGACATGCAGGGTAAAATATAATGAAAATGTAAAGTGTTTCTGAAGCAGCATATGCAAAAATTGATAGAATTTAAATGAGACACCTTAAAATACTACAGTAGACTGATTATAAGTATCATTCTGTGAACGTTTATGGCTGCATAAGTTAATAGAAAGCTCGTCAAAGCAAATAATAATGATAGGATATGATATACATGTTCGTTCGCCTATGTATGTGGCATATGTTTACAATCATTTGCTATCGTAGAGCTGGTTCAACCTTAGGGTTTATATTCACTTGTTTAGGCAATATTATGTAACTCAATTGCCCAAAAGGGCAAAGATTCCCACGATGTTGATCGACTGTTGACAATCGGCGCTAGGGAATGGAAATAACCTTCAAAAACCTCTAATAACCGGTAAAATTGCATTTTAAAACTTCAGAAATTGATTGAATAGTCTGAACTTGGGCTAAAACATGGTTAGCTTCGTAAAGAGCTTGACATAATACATTATTATACTATACCAATATTTTTTTGCTTCATTGAATAACGCTGCCGTTAAAAAAAGGCAATGTTAGGCACTTACCGAGCGAGTACCGCCAGCGATCAACTAGTAATATTTTTGTCTCACTTATTGACACGGGATCTATATTTTTTGTTCCGTCAAACTAGTGGAAAGAGTTCTCGCCGGCAGTGTGAACAGCCAGCGATGAACGATTAGTATACGTGTCTCTTTTACTAACACAGGATCCTTATCTTTTGTTCGTTTCTTGGGCGAGAAAATCGCCGATAGCTGATCGCTTACTCGCTCTTGGTGGGACAAGTGCCTTAGAGTATGAGTCCATAAGCGCGTACTGTATTTTTAGTTTGGAAAGCAGGAAAAGGCTTCCTTTTTAATTAATCCCATAACATTTGTTTCCAGATCATCGTTTCTCTCCGTCTGTGTCCGTCGTCGAGTGCCCTCGGATGAGAACCTTAACACCGACTACGCACCAATACAGAGGTATCCCAGGTAAGAACAACTATAAACCATCAGATTACACGATTAAACGTAGTAAAAGGTCATCCTTCGAGTGTTTCATCCGCTTGATCTTCGGTGACTTATATAGTATTCTCCAATTCCCGACTTGAAAACTCTGTTTTCACACTTTCTCTCACGTGACAAATACACAGACGGATGTCAGAGAGAGTAAGACAGCTATAGACAGCCCAGTAGTACTTATAGTATGGTTTTACTGTACTTTTCATGGTTCCAACAAGACCAGCGCTGACTTTAATGCTAGCATTACGCTGACTTGGGACCATTTCGTGACTACTTTCTTCTTGTACGTTTTTATCTGTTTTTGGTTATATTTGTAACGAATAAATGATTTTCTTTCTTTCTTTCAATGTTTTAAGCTTTTGTTTTCGGTGCTAAAACAAAAGCAGCACCCACTTTCAACCCAAATCTATCGTTACTTCAGAAAAACTTTTGGGGAACTTTTTGTTGTTCTGACCGCCGAAGTCAAGAGGTCAAAACGCTCGTTGAGTGACTGTGTGTGTACATACAACTAATAGTTTAAACACTGATTTTGCATTTTATCTGTCTGTTACTGGACCACGTGTTACCAGAATATATAAAGTAAGCCGGATCAGAATATAAATGTGATAGATGTCGTTTCAATGTCAATGTAGCAAAGTTGGTTAACTTTTGCATGAACTCTTCGTCAATTAATAGCGTTTCCTCTTGAGTAGGTTGTTCATAGACAGATTGAAGTAAAGGGTCACTTACGTTTGGGCGACATATTGTGGGCCAAATGTATCGTTTTCTAAATCTTAATGAAACAAGCTATTTCTCGTTGTAGCTGTGTTCTTTGTAAGAAATCACCAGACAACCCGTATCTAACTCACTTAAGACGTGATTGTGGTATCGCAAAATAAAACAAAAATAACACGTTATACTTTCTGGAAAATAAAATATTGGGAAATGATACATTTTACCAAAAAATAATCATCCAATCGTGTTGGGCCCCGATAAATTTTTTAGTCTTCAAATCGCTGCTTAAATGCAAAAGCGCCACAAAACAAAAGCAGATATATTTTGGTTTAAAACTTAAAGTATATAGCATTCCGAATTTAAATGGAACAGAAACACATTTTAATTTGTGGCCCTTTAGTATTTAAGCAACGAAATGTGTGTAAATGTTGCATCAAACGTTTGTTGAAGGTTCGGCCAACCTTCGCCCGCCCCGCCGGAGCTATGTGCCCACGACGCCGACTTGGAGTGCTCATACTTTCGGCGGAGACCACGGTCCGTATGCAGCCAGGCTGACCCCAAGCGGTACACTTGGATGCCAGAGGATGAAGACTTCACCCGGATGGAGTGGCCACAGTAAGTCGTTAATTTATCTTTACGCGTTGATTTTGGGTTCTCCATATCTTCTATTGGGTGAAACCATATTGCCTTTGCCATGTTATAGTATCGTAACAGTAGAATAGATGCCCTGTTCCACATACCCAATATTTATCTTTTTACGTCGACGTTATTATCAAATAAATAATAAATCACACACAGTCAAAGGCTCTAATGACCCATGGCAGCAAAATTAAATATTGTATACACAGACTCTATTGCCAGTGTAGATAATGTTAACGTCTCGGAAACGTATACATATTTATCACTTTAACTTTACAAGTATAATAACCGAAAATTAAAAATAGCACAAGAATAACAAAAATATATTCATTTTCCAATCTGTATTCAAGCAAGCAACGTCTAACATAACTAAGATTGATCTTTCACTTTGTAAGAAACGGTCGGGAAATCTTTTAAGCTGGGTCAATCCTTCGTTAAAATATCCTCGTCCTTTCATTTCAGAACAAACACAAATATCTGCGCAGTGCCCTGAGTCACCTTTAGGGTTTACACAACTCTGGTAATATTGCCTTAAAAGCAAATTCGCTTGACAAACAAACGTATCTTGGTCCCTGGCTGCACTACCGTCGAACGGTAATTCTATTCAAGTTAGACTAGTTCGATTGAGTGAGCACGCCGTTGCCGTCGTCGTAAGTGAATAAGTTTACTGGGTATAAAGCAACGTTTATTACCTTGACAAACTCTCTTTTTGCATAAATTTAACTGACAAAAAAGGATAAGTGTGAGTCGGACTTACATATACCTACTTAATTTTAGAGTTCATCTAGCTAGCTAGTTCGTCTGTTTACCTTAGAACAAAAATCTTTGACTGATTTGAAACCCTCTCAACTATTCGGGTTTTTATACATTGTATATCTTAGCATTTTTCTTTACTGAATTTAATTTTAATTTTTTCGTTTAAAAAAAATTAAACCCTTTTATAATTAATAAAATTTAAAGGTCGTAAGAATGCTCATAGGCTGATGGATTATTAGAATTATTATCAAAAATTTCAATTTCTGCTACATTACAAAAGATAGTCGAATTATGAGATATCCTTGACGCAAAAAATGTTTTACCGGACCCTTTGTGTATAGAACCCTGAAAAGGCCTCTTTGGATCTTTTTTAGCTATTTTATAAAGTTCGGCTATTGAGCCGTGACATAAGCGTTGTAATGAAAAAGTTTCCCCGAGACGACTTGAAAAAAGGAAAATGAACGTATTTTTGCATTTCATTATTTTAAATTTGAAAACGTGTTGTGTTGTCTGGAATAATAAATTTACGTTTTTTTAGCTTGGCGTCAAAATTCTTTTCGTTTGAGTACTTATGGAGAAGAAATGCTGAAGTAGTAAAAAGAACTCAGCTGTCTCCATTTGTAGATTTTTCTGTCTTGCGATACTAACACTTCATCAAACGTTCTGTTAATAATGAAGTTTGACTTAAAAAGGAAATAAACCGGGCAAAAGCATTTCGGATCAAAAGTTTCAAAAAACAACAAGTATGAACTAATTTTCTATTTAAAGTTATTTGGTACTTAGTCTTGTCTTAGATGATTTTTAGCATCTACAAACACTTTAGTCGTCTCTATCTCAGGAATTAAACAATGGTATTATGGTTATAGAAATAACTCTACTTATAGAAAAACAACAAATACAAAAAAATATATAAGAGTGATTTAAAATTGGAAAATCGGTGCGAAAATCTGTTTCTCCTACTTTCCACAAGTATTTTCTCAAGTGACATCACTTGGGAAAATACTTTTGTAAAGTGGCATTCCACTTATTTTTATATTCGAATGCATTTAATCTATTTCATTGTTTTTTTTTAAAGTTCCACCCCTTGAGACTTGAAGTTTCCTTTAGTGTATGAGTCATCTAAGAAGATTCTTTTAGATCTAGACTAAGTGCAAACTATTTCATCGTGGAAAGTGCTGCATTCCGCGGGATGCGGCTATCGGCCGGCCGCAGTGTGACCTAGATACGATCAAAATCCAGCCTAACTCTACTAGGGTGGGCATTTATGGTTATTCTAGATTTAGTGTGCCATATAGGTAAGTGTGAAATGAATGAAGATAATAAATAAATTAAATTAAATAAATATAAGGGGACAATCTCACACCAATTGACCTAGTCCCAAACTAAGCTCTAGGCTTGTACTATGGGTACTAAACAACGATATAAATACTTATATAGAGAAATATAAACTTAAATACATTAGAAAACATCCATGACTCAGGAACAAAAATTCACGCGCTCATCATACAAATATCTGCCCTTACCGGGATTCAAACCCAGGACCGTTAGCTTCGTCATTACCCACTAGGCCAGCCACTAGGACGTCGTTTAATGTAATGTAATTCTTAATAAAAAAAATATGTCTGCTTAATGGTGAATTGTGCTGTTCTATACTGTTCTGTAATATTACTACCAACCATGTGCCACAATTCTGGCAAATAAGCTTCGACCTTGACATTGACTTTATAAAACTTTTGTTTTCTTTCTTTCTTGAACCGGCAAAATACTTAACAGTAAATCAGTGAACGGGTTTGTAATTTTTATGATCATTATGAATAAATATACCTTTCACAGGTGTTTTTTTTATCAAATATTGTAGACTCCTTTATTTACTGCCAATTATTATGAGCTGATGAGTAATCTTAAATATAATTAAAACAGTACCGTGAGACCGTGACTGAGTGACTGAATGGGATCTACTCCGTTTGGGCTAAATTTTCATTTCTCAAAAAGTTGTTTCTCATCGTTGTTGATTTATTTTTCATGTAGTCACAAGTGTAACCTTAGGTTCGTAATTTACCTAACAAGCGGTTTCGATATACCGGATATAAAACCAAAACAGTACAAAATGCTTTTTGGGAAATGAAAATTTGGGAAATGATACATTTGGCTAAAAATACTTTGGCCCAATGGCAGGATCCAGACTGAATGACAGAGTACATTATTCCTTGGGTACCCAAGAGATGCACTAAGAAAGGATTTTCCGGAAATCAACCCCCAACGGGAAGAAATAGAGCGAGGAGCGAGAAACAAATTGTATGCGTAGGAAGTCGAGGGCGTTCTCTAGTTAATTCATAAAATCACTACAAGCTTCACGATCCTGTTAGATTATTTGTCATCAGAAATAGTAATTTAAATATTTGTAACAAAATTGTAACTATTTGAACTCTTTGTAAAGAAAACAAGTACCCTTGATTTTTTATTTATTTAAGAAAAGAGATTTATATAGTTATTTTATGTAATAATACCTACTCGTAGTTGGCATTAATCTTATTTTCTTACTCCATATTATTTAAACTTCTCGACATAATAAATGTAAGTGCCCGTTAAATTTGCAAGTGGTTTACTCTTGGGATGAATCATATAATTTTTTACCTTAGTGCTTAGCTTTCTTATAATGCAAATACGAAAGTTTGTATACATGGATTATTGTTGCTCAATCACGCCAGAACGACTAAACAGAACTGTAATAGCACTAATAGCACATCGGCTACCTGTAATCACGAAATAAATCGCTGTACCCATATCATCTCAAAATTACGAATTCTTCCCGGACGGAGTCACGAGCCGAACCTGATACTAATATATCAAACAAAGTTTATTTTTCATACGTGGGTGTGAATCGTGGGTGTACCCAAAAGTTTCAGGGTTCATTTATTATGTGCCCACAAAGGACAATTACCGCCTGAAGATTAGACAAGCTTTCCAACTATGTTGATTGTTTTGCCACAGATTAATAACATAATACAACAAGATAGTTCTCATTTAAGTTTACCTTACAAACCTACCTTACCTTACCTTGCTTACCTTAGGTAGTTAAATGTATATTTTTGTGCAAGAAATATTAAATAGGTAATTATAGAAGTAAATTATAGCATCAAGTAAATATTTCGTCATGGGCTAATCTTTGGTATTTACAAGGTATAGTTCAAGCTGTTCTTTTCTACATACATACATACATAAACTCACGCCTTTATTCCCAGAGTGGGGTAGGCAGAGCTACAGAATTTCCAACAACTATTTGATAACTTCTGTAACCACATTTTGCTCACTTAGGCGAAGATGTTTACTAGAGTATTAGTGACAGGTTGCAAGCCCATCGCCTAACAGTACTACACGCCTTTATTACCTTAGTCGGCTTTTACGACATCCACGGAAAGATACGGAGTGGCACTATTCTAATCCGGCTACCAACACGGCTGTTCTTTTCTGTCACTCGAAAAAAATATGGGACGACATTCTCAAGCGTCACGAATGTCCCAATGATACATTTTGAGTGATAGATTACAAAAAACTTAGTAGCGTTTGCATCTTGGCTAGGGCCCTTGAAGCTGGCGTATTATTTTCTTTTCTACGAGCTATACCTACCGTTAGACTAGACTTCAGAATTTTCATAAGCCCATTGACCTTTGACGACTCCATCGTAAATAACTTTTTACTGCTGACTTTAAACTGCGAAGCAAATTTAAGGGTAATAGAATTAATTATCTAGCGTCATAACCTTTTTGCACGCGGGAGTAATAAAAAGACTGCTCGACGTTTTAAGGTGCTATGTTATTACGGTTTTAATGTTTGGTAAAATATAGTCCTACGCCTGTCCGCGTAAAATTTGTTTACCTTTATTCTTTTGGGGATCATCAACTGTTTGTGGGAATAAAATAGCCTATACCTCACCTAATGAATGGCGATCTTTGTGCGTAGTAAACCGTAATAATTGTCGGAGACATCGACGCACACTCAACACCATTTGCGATAGATTAAATGTCATCTTCTATGATATCTTTATATAAAATTTTACACTAACTAGCTAGATTTCACCACAGATGAACATTTCCACAAGTTTTTTTTAAATCTTTCTCCCCATAAATACTGTGTTCTGTTAGTACTTAGGGTTACCGATAGTCTATTCAAAGTCTAATCTAAATACGTAGGTACAAGAATATTTATACAGATATCTATTTATACTCACTCTATTTTCTTCTAAATCTGGATTGTTACCTACTCTTCACTCAAAGACCACGAAACGCTCAAATAATTTACTTTTACTGATGCGCTAATTATCATAGTTTGTTATCTTAATGGAGAGAATAAAGGCTTTGGCCCGCTTCCAAACAGTGTACCTCACTTTGCATATCATTTTTATCTAAATTGTGAACCTAAAATGGAGGTTTTTTTCTGGTGAATTAACAGTTACTTGTGAATGTCATCAACTTTACCATTTATTTTTAAATACCGTCATCTTTCACCTCTTACATTTGATGGTGTATGATATACGTGGTATTAACGTTAATGCCGGTGGCTTCATTGTGTTGTACATTAACATTTAATTTTGTGTCCTGGACTGTCAGAAAAATAACACCAGAAAAATCCTCCTACTTTTTTATGGTATAGAGAAGGATAACGAGCACACGAACCACTTCTCGGCCGAAAAACCAGAAGAACTAGTCTTTTACTAAGTTTTCATCACACTTGCTCGTAAATAGTGTCCTAACATGCTAGAAAAATCGACCGTAAATCCAAAATAATACCCGCGGGCCTTTTTTTTACCATTACGTTACTTAAGTGCGTAATAGCTTTTTTTTTAATTATTATACGTGGACTCAAACTATCACAATACGTCAGGACCCCAATTCTTGTGCCATTCGATATGAAGTTTCATTCGAGATGAAATGTCAGTTGAATACTATTTCCTAACAATCTCGCATAACAAACTATCGATCTCATATGTCACTAGAATCGGACTCCGAACACGTTTGACATTATCTGTGGTAAGTCACAGACAATGATGTAGTCTGCCGCCAATAAGTTAAAAATATGATCTTTTGTCTGATTTTATTTCATTTCCTCGCAATTGTGATGAAAAACATTGTATGTTACACGGGTGGTAAAGGAAATACAAAGCTCGAGTCATTAAAGCCCTCAGCCTACGGCTTCGGGCTTCTAACAGACTCTCGTTTGTAATTCTTTCTTTACCACCCTTAATACACAATGTACTATAGTGATGTTCGTAAATTATCAAAATACATGCATTGGATTGACGATGTCAATGACTGTTCGATGTAATCCTGATGACGGATCGCGTTGACCGCTTATGATAACATTTATAACTTAATACATAAGTTGATTGAAAGAAATGCTGTTTACTTCAAAATTTAAACAAAGAACAAATAGATTTGAGACCCACATTGCGAAACACTATTCACATTATCAAATGTGGCCTCCTAAATGTGGTTTTTGTCATAGGTATGATCGCTAAAAATCTGCGCAACTCGTTTTCCGCAGATAAATCGCTACAATATAAATTATATGGCTACGAAGCAAATATTTAGGAAATGTAATATCTGCACTAGGGAAATGTACACACATGCGCACTTCACGCCTTCATTCCCAGAGTGGGGTAGGCAGAGCTACAGAATTACCAACAACACTCAAAACTTGTTGTTAATTCTGTAACCATATTTTGCACAAACAGGCTAAGATAACTACAATGCAATGCATACTAGGTAAATGTTTAATATCTAAAGCTAAATTACCGATTTTTTTCTTCTGTTTCAGATCGGTAATAGAGGATAACGCGGGTTGGCCCTCTAACTACAACATGGACCAAATCGCGTCAGTCACACGAGGCGGCTCGCTACCGAGACCTCCTTCGATAATACCGTGAGTACTCAACACATCAAAAAAAAAACAATGTTGCACCAATTTGTCTTCATATAAGTATTAATGTTGACATCCGTAGCATCAGGGTCTGAGATATTGGAACATTAAGTTTATATGTCCAAGTGAGACATCAGTGCTATAATGGAGGATTGTGCAACTCGTGTTTTTAGGTACTGTCGACTTTTAGCAGCAGTAAGCATGAGAAACAACATTATTGAGAGAAACAAATGCTTATTGCTAATTTACAGTAATATCTCAGTATTATTCTTGTTTAATGATAGTTAAACATCAGTTCAGTTAAGTTGTTGAAGTAAATTCAACCATAATTTAAAGAAAATAAATATAGGGGTTTGTATTTTTCCAACAAAAGAACAATAAAACCCTTGTGAATCCTTTTCCGTTTAATTAAACATTTAAAAGGTAATGTTTTTCTTTGTAACATTGCGATTGCTACTAGGCTTTTAGGGTTAAGAGCCCTTTTAAAACTTACCGGAAACCTAGAGAAATCTTCTCTAAATTAAATTCACCTCGTTGATTTAATAAGTAAATTGAAAGCGATAGCTTTTACCGTCCATAAAATTTGAAAGAATATTCAATTTGAAGGCACCAATTTTACTCAATTTGCATCCGATAAAATAGTTTTATAGTCTTTGTCTATCATGCATTTTATAGATGACCCAACTATTTTGTGTACTACGAGTATCACAATTACATATGATTGTCTTAATTATTTGAAACATAAATAAAAATAATATCGAATGAAAAGAATAGGCGATATACGGATATAGTGATATTATATCGTCTTTTCCGTTCATTCGATTACGAAGACCGTTTCTTTTCCTAACCTAAAAGAAAAACAAACGAGGCCTTTCAGCAGAATAATAATCAAAACATCCTAACTTCTAGTTGATGTTCACGCGAAGGTTGAATATTTTTATATTGTGTAACTGGCTTTAAACAAATATTGGAAATGGTTTCGACAGATGATTATGATGACGGTCTTACTTCATTGGCTTATTCGACGTCTTCAGATTAGACAAATGTTGGATACTAGACTATAATTTTAATAAAAGGTACATTTAGGACCGTCCTTTCTTCTTCTTTATATGCCTATCTGACTACCGAAGGTCCACATTATTTTTGTCTACGGCGAGCCTGAACAGTTGAGCAGCGCAGATTCTACTCCCGACGATTCCTCAGCCATGACCTCTCTCGCGTCTTGCGAGCAAATTTGTCTAAAATAATGAGTTGCAGAAACTATTTTTCATGCCATGGTACAATAATCTCGCTCGGGCTTAGATCGGATGTGTCGCGAAAGCGCTATTACCGTTCCATTGTACCGTGAGAACGAACAAAGGCACTCGTTTACTTTTAAGTAGAGTAAAAAAACATTATCCATGTTTTATTTAACGCTACAAAGACGTCTTCATCGTAAAACTTTAAAACTAACTTGTACGAGGCTTTGTAAAGACTTTAAACAAGTAGAATACAAAAAGTATAATGCTTACAAAGAGAACATTCCACAAGTAGGGTAGTATAATCTCTGGCGTAAGGTCTTTTTCTACACTACTTCAAGAGCTTCCTGCGGATGAAACACGTATTGAAGAATGAGATTAAAGGTCTAATAGGCTTTCCTAAAAGTTTTCCAAAAAACCGGTCTGGCGCCGCATGCATCGGATTCCCGCAATCTTAGCCACGTCGTCGTCGTTGTTAAGCCGAGACGCAACTATATGTTAGAGTGGCTACGATGTATTTCCAGCTCACTCTAACGTATAGTGGCGTCCTGCAGTGTTTGCGGCAAACACCAAGCATGTGGAGCTGGCATTAGAGGTCTATCAACGCCATGTCTTTCGTACGTGGAAACCATTCAAGAACTCTCAATAGGCCCTGTGTTCTGCGAGCAATATGTCCCAGCCCCCGCTGCTTGTCTAAGTCCAGTATAGGCTTAATAAATGCAGTCTTTAGGTGTAATTGTATACAGAATAACAATAGTTCATCGGACTCCAAAGGCTGTATGATTAACACTTAAAAGTTCCTGTCTGTGTAAGGAATAATGCTAAAAGAGTCAGAGTTTTCATCTGTCCCTTTTATTGGCTCGAACTTGTCAGATATTGACAGCTCATACAACTTCAGATCAAACGAGTGAAGCAGATAAATTAAAATTACAACTAAGCTCAAAGTTATTTCCTTTGCCCTTGCTTGGCATTCATGGCTGGAGCTTCAAAGCGGTTCGATTATGTTAAGCTGGGAAGGTTCCAAGCAGTAAAATGACAAAGATGTTTGTTTTTAATTTCAGTTGTCCCGCCCACACGCCGATTCCCCCGCCTCCCCCGCCGCCGCCCCTCACCATACCCCCTCACAGGTAAGGATCCCTCAGAAACTAAATGTTGTAACTGTAAAGTTACGACACGTCACTTATAACGTTACGTATCCAAACAGCTCAAAGTCTGGATGCGCAAGTGGTTTGTCCCTTATTTAGGGTTTGTTGTTGTTTGTTGTGGTTGTCCTGCTTCTGAGATACAGGAATTAATAGGAATTTCAATGTGAGAATGTACTAAAGCTTGTAAGATTCAGTAAATAATTTTTGATCACTAGTTTAACGAAGGTCGTTTCCCTAAACTTAACCACGTGTGAAGTAATGTCAAATTGAATGTTTTCCTAGTCATTTTGGAAGGTTAAATAACAAGTTAATATTTAGAAATTAGGTTTCAGTACAGAGTTAAATGGTTTACTTATACGTTTCTCATTGACACTTTGACCTATGTTCAAATCACATGTATCAGAAATCCTTAATTAGTCTAACATAACAAATTGTATTCTTCTTCAATTTCTTCTTGATACTTTTACGATTCACATTGAACAATTTTTTTTTACATATTTTTTCAGGGCGAAACACGTGTCTTTTGCTCGCTCCCACACTTTGACCACATTCGATGACTCAGTAATGCCGGCCGCAGTCAGTGGCAACAGGTTTCGAAGGGACTGCGAACGGCTAATCGACGGACGAATTATAAAGGTTTGTGATATGATAACTTGCAATATCACCAATAAACTCGGATTAATTGCTATTGAATATTGACAATGTGCCAATGATGGTTCAATCTTGTTAATAAGCAAATTAAACTGGGCCATTGATAACAATGATTTGTGTTTTTTATGAGGATAGAAATATCAAAAACATTTTTAGTTTTTACCCTTTGATTATTTCTGGAAATAATATTGGAATTTAAAAAGACACCAGTATTTTGCAGCAAGATGATACGCGAATATCAACCCGCTTTTGGAATGTTATCAACAAAATGAAATACCCTCTGTCCTTCGTTGTCATCAGTGAAAGTGAAAAAAGCACAAGTTTACATTGTCTTAACTAATTATTTTTTCCTTATTTCAGCCTGAACCAAAACCATACTCAACGCTACCGATAATGTTCCAACCATTCAACCCGTACCCGCAATACATGAGCGCACAGCCGCCTGCGCCGATGCCGATGCACTATCCACCAATCACACCGCTGCAGCACCCGCCGACGATCCCCATACAGACGCAGACGGAACAGCCTAAAGTAGTCATGCTGGGTAAAGTTTATAGAACAGGTAAGGGTTCTAGAGAATTCGTGCATGATAACACCACCACCGCTTTTGTTAGTTTCTGTATGATTATTTGGTTGACTGGTAGAGAATGCCATTAGGTGTGTAGTTCGCCATTTGTACTTTTTTTTGTTGTTGAATAAAGGTTAAATAAATAAATAAATAACAATTTTGATACTGATATTTATGGTTTTTAAGGTCTTTGATATTTTTGACATCACCGACACAAAACATCGCGCGACATAAATATGGGATAGTGATAGTTGATTAAAGAATATTTTCCAGATTCTATCAAGAAAGGAGTTATGAGGACGCAAGCAACACAGACTGAAGTATGCTTAGGACGAAAACCATTGCCGCCGAATTATTTATCGCTGAGTCCTCGAACAATCAAAAGGGTAAAATATTTTTAATTTGGCCATTTAAATCAAAAAGCTCTTTACGCAGGGTGACGGTAATCGTGTTCTTATCATTAGTAGAATGTGAACAATATGGCAGAAGCATAAATGCCAACTGCTTTAAGTTCAATTGGTTTGGGATGCTAGATATTCGTTTTTATCAAAGATGTAGTGGTGTACCTAATAGATATTAGTGACGTAGACGTTAAGGCCTATATAATCAATATGCTTAGAACAATAAATCAGTATTTACTCATCAAAATATATTGTTATACTGTAGGTTAAGATGGTAGCTGCTGGTGTTCAAACGAATGGTTTTACTGTGGGGCCACGGCGGTTAACAAAATCATTCTCAGAAGTAGGTGGAGAACGACTAGCGGATTGTGAAAGCCAACATGATGTCACTGCTTCAGTTGAAAGGTATTTATCTACTAATATTAATACTTTCATCATCAATATTATATACAGCTGCAAAAGTCACTAACGATCCCTATTTCTAGTTTCATAAGCACGGATCATGAAAAACTTCATCGAACCCAATCGGAAGAGCCACCGCGATCGCCTAGATCACCTACATCGATGATGCTTCCATCATCACACATACAAAGAGGTGACTCGGAAGATACCACCTCTTCACCCATGAAATCAGCAGCTTCATCGCAAATTGACAGATCATCAGAACTAAGCGCATTGCAGCGGCAAGCACAAGAATATTTCCAAGAAAATTTCCAATTTATTCACGAGAGTGATAGAGACGACACAATTGACGATGATATAGAAACTATTGAAAAAAGTATGGCCCTGAATAGAAGAAACTTAGAATATTTGCAGCAGGAAATAGCCAAGCAAGGAAAAGGAGACAGATCTTTACGATCCATTTTATCTAAAAGTACTAGTGACACCTCCCAAAAAACAGTAAATTCTCATCCTTTTTCCAAAACATCTACTTTCCAATCTGAGCCTTCAACGGAAACGTCTGTTACAACGACTGATGATAGTGAGAAAAATGAAAAAGAAATAATTATTGATTTTGAACCAAGGCCCGATGAAGAAGCAATACCATTCACAACTCTACGAAGAAATAGGCGACTACAGAAAACTTTATCAGAAGGAGAAATTCTTCTTGACGTGTAAGAAATTTTAGTCAAAATGTTTTTGTTTAATGAAGTTATTATATTTTCTCGGGGTGCTATTGACGTATTTTATTTTTAGACGAAAAACTGAACTACATGCAAACGGTGACGGCATAAAAGATGCTCCTCTGATAATGTCTACAAGTCAAGAGAATATGACAAGAGAAGACAGAGAACGTGAGGCAGTGTACATGCAATATGTTGGACAAAATTATAGCCAAACACCGATCAAAGACGAAGGTATCTTTGGTTTCGAACCAGATGGATCGTTTAGGTAATTTCATCAAATTATTTACGACTACTTAAAGTATTTTCTGATAACGCTAAAGCACATAGGTAACTTCCATGCACATTACCTTTTCATTATCCTCCAACTTGCACAATATTGCTTTACAGATAAAAGCCTCATTTTAGCTAAAATAGAGTTGTTGACGCATTTGTTGCATTTGCAGCAAGTTTTTAGCTTTCATTTGAAAGTTCTATCATCCATTCTCATTCATTTAATTTTCTTCATAGTTCTTCAGACGGAAATGCACCATACGAAGATTTTCATGAAAAATACATTAGTTACAAGCATGACTCTTTTAGAATTCGAAGCGTAAGTTTTGAAGATCACATCGAATCTGTTGCTGTTAAAAAGGATGAAATTCCTACGACAAGGTATGCGCGACGTAGAAATGAGGCAGTAGAAGTTAATGCTGGTCACTTTTCACCTTGTCTTAAAGCAAAGTATAAGTATTTTTTGCTAATGCAATTGAATAGACCGATGATTATGTCATTATTTACACCAACACTTATTTAAGAAAGTGTTTCTCTTGATACCGCAACACACATGAGAAATATTGGAATAAGAACCACCAATTTACCCTCTAAATACATGTTTTCAGTACTGCTAAATCAAGTCCTGGATCTCCTGAACCCATGAGCTTTGACATCGATATCGACCAAAAGATCAAAAAAGCAACCGGTTTTAAAAATGTCAGCACTCTCACACCTTTGGAAAAACTTTCGCCTTGTGCATCAAATGAATCATTGACTGTGGATGCTAATAGGTAAAAACTGTTAAATAATAGTTCTTTGATAATATTTAATTTATTTACTGGTTCAAAACATTATTATAAATAATATTTAATGTGATAGGGACCATTCTGACGGGATGTGGAATGAATCTCAAACAACAGTTTTGCAAGTTGACTCAGGAACAGAAAATGGAACCGTCATAAGGTTGGACGTTTTTCTTTCACTTTTATTAAGCACTTTATTTCGATCAAAAATAATAAAATGAATTAATTTATTTATCGTTAATCCAGTTCTTCAGATCTAAGTTCCTTGGCTGCATCACCAGGAGCACTAGCTTTACTTACACCTACATCTAGAAGAAAACAACTTCTTCTTCTACAACATCAACAAAGGTCATCGTTAGATACGGACGCTTTAGATGAAGAATTTGATGCTTCCCAGGTAAAGATAATTCTGTTTATATAGGCCCTGGCCAGTTGAAGTCATTAGTTAAAATTTATTTAATTATTTTCAGAGTCAATCTCCTACATCACCAAGAAACAAATTAGATACTTCCAGTTCGAGTTCTCAAGCAAGAATATCCCTGTCACCACCTGCCGTCGTTCCAAATATCACATTACCCATTACAAAGCAACCCATGATATCAAAAAGTATTTCACCAATAGGACCATCAAAGGCTAATCATACGCCAGCTATTGCTATCACTCATCCTAGTTTAGATTTAGCGGACGTTCCGTTTAAAAGAACTCCGAGTTTTATAAATAAAAAGAGAGAAAGAGCACTGAGTCCGTCGAGGAGAAGAGATTTACAGAGTAAAACTAAACCTACAGAGCATAAACCAGCCGTCCCCCCACTAATCACAGAGTCGCCATCAGAACCGACATTGCTAACTAAAGCTGGAAGTAGCGAAACTAACTTGGCTAGAACGGATTCTGGCAAAACCAATACAACAGATGTTTCAGAAAGCACTACAACAACTGAAGATTATGTCACTGCTAATTCTGATAGCTCTAAAAAAAGTACTAGTAGAAATCAAAATCACTGTAAGTAAATCAATTAAATTCTGATTGAAACTTAACTTTCACATTGTCATTTACGGTTTTAACAATGTAACATTTATATTCTCTTTCAGACCCGGAAAATAATAAAACTCAGGAAGGTTCGTCATTCGAAAGTGCTTCTAGTTTATACTCAACTACTCGTAATGACAATATAACAGAAGACTTAATTGTACCATGTTTTTCGCCACCTTTACAAATCAGCAACGATTTTATAGTATCCAATTTAACATCTCCTACACTGCCGGTACCTGACAGAATATCGAAAATAACGATGGAAAAAATTGAGGTTAAGGCAGATATCACTCCAAGTACTGAACTCATTAGGAGAGATAAGACTGATAAACATAAACGTAAAGAAGAAGTCCCTAAAACTGTAAGTTTTAAAATTAACATTTGTCAAAATTAATTTAATTGGCATCTCAACTCAATTACGAGTATACTAATGGTTGTATTCGTAAACTAATCTTGACTGAGTTGCCTGTCTCAAGACACGTCAATGTAAATGTCGACCCGAATAAAACCGACCTGTTTAATGCATCGTAGGACGAGCCTCTCAGTCAATATGGGATTAACTAATTAATACGGCCCTAAAACACCTGCAATGTTTCAGAGCGCCACACGTGATGCAGTGAGCGGTAAAAGTAGTTCTAGTGGCAGTTACAGTATAGGTGGATCACACCCAAATATGGCAGAAGATAAAGGAGACAAAACTCCAACGAATAAGATAAAAGATCTGCCTGATAAATTAGAAGCTCCAAAGAAAATGAAAGAAGACAACGTACCCAGCCCAACCAGTAGTGATGTGCAACGAATTCCGAAAATGATGGTATTTTTTACTAGTTATAGAATTCGCAGAGTAATAATGATGAATGCTAAATGTTTGTTTACTAAATGTGTTTTTTTATTATGTTTTCAGGGATCACTGTCGGATGATGAAAGAAGTGTTCATTATTCATCATCTGGCTATTACGAAAGTCCGGTAGAAGATGATGATGATGGGGGACTAAGTATGTAGATTCATATTTTCCATTACCTTCCTGTTATGTTATAATTTAACGACAAAATTAAAATCCTCGAATGGTTTTATTACGATTGATATTGACTTCAAATATTATTTACAGCATATAAGCACTCTCAAAAGTATAGAACATCGCAAAGACAAAAAAATTGGCTAGTAGAAGAAAAACGAAGAAAAAAGAAAGCGTTCACTTTAGAATTTTCGAAGTCTTACGATGATTCTGTATCCACATCTCAAGATGATTGGAGCAAAAAACCAAAGGAACAGGAAAGTACAAGTCAAAAAGTAGAGCGCAGTGCATTAAAAGGAGCTAGTTTAAGATCTCCTCCAGATGAGAAAGCCCCAGATAATAGGAAAAAGAAAACACATTTCGCCGACAAAACGAAAAGCGTCCAATCATCACCTAGAGAAAATATTGATGTAGAGAGAGCCATTAAAGAAAAAATGAAAAAGGAAAAGGATATTGAACCCAAACGATTAGAAAGAGAACGATATGTTAAACGTACAAAACTGAAGGCTAAAAGTCCTACACAAAGTAAACCGGCTGATGGCAATCATAGTTATAGACCACAAATATACGACAGACGAGAGAGTGTGGGACCAAATATGAAATTACACTTAAATATTCCTACTTCTGATGATTCTAGTGAACAATATCGAAAAGACGGTATGTAAATATAGTTTCATTAAGGAATATAAATTATTGTTAAATAATATTTGTACTTTATAACATTTAGAAACTTTATTCAACTTCAGGACCGAGCAATGGTAACATATCCCCGAGAAAGCACAGGCGCTTACGTGATAGCCCGAGAAGAAAAACTAATCAAAACGCGAAGTTAGCAAGCTCTCCTACTTCGGGTATTAATCACACAAGTTACAGGTAAAGTATATTTTTTAATTAGTTACAGCAATAATACAAGTCTACGAAATACGTACGTCCACGTACGTATAAGTCTTACTCGTATAAGAAGTATTTACGATATTATTTTCATTTTAGTTGTCGGCCTAGAAGAAAAAGCGCTTCCAACGAAAGTATATCTCTACCTGGAAGTTTGCCTAGAAGAAAACCATCAATACCAATAGCGACTGGGTTAAGCTCTCTTGAAGCAGAAGATATAGAAACTACTAAGGTACTCACAAGTGCTGGATCAAGATTGACTCCTTTACGTTACATCAAGAGTCCCAACACTTCTCCTCGGCATCACCGCAAACAAGACAAAGGTAATCTTAATAAAACACAGTAAATTTAGCGATTTTTCCTATTAAAACCTTGCGTACCAATTGGCTTTTCGAATCATTTCAATGTTCCCTTAGTAATAAACCTTGTTCTCTTTCAAATTCCATTCGTATTGGGTGATTTAATAAGGTTTTCTTTAGAAGGGAATTTCGCTAAAGCAGCATCTGCAGAATCTCTCCGCTCGGTGTCTCCTGGGTCAGACTCTGTGTTTTATTCAGAGCAAACGGAGCACAGTTTTGCTGGTGCGGACGGGGAAGCCAAAGCGCATTGCTTGCACTGTGGCAAGGAGGTCCACATTGTCACGGCTGCGCATGAACATGACAGTTTGGCCTCGAGAACATCGCACACGGACGTGAGTCATTCAGTAAAAATATAATTTTTAGTAGGTAATAGTCCTAGCGTGTCTGAAGGTTCAAAACAGGTTTTTTTAAGGCTCAAAACTTCTTGCCGATCATTTATGAACCTAACGTCTTAACTATATACATTTTTACCGAGTATTCTGAATTTATTTTACTGTCAAGCAGTTGTAAATGACTCGCCGAATAAGCAGAGTTTTTATTCACTGACGTACTTTACTCTAGAACAGAACACATAAGGCATTCAGGTTGATACGTTTCAGGAATCTTATGCCGATGCCACTCCGGACATAGTCCCCGCACCGGCTGGCTTTGCTGATTCCCCAAATTGTGCTTCTTCTAAAAAGGCGGGTACTGGTGCGCGACTCTATAAAAAATTAGAGAAAAGATATCGTTCTGAAGACAAATCAAGGCAACATCGGCATAGACAAGATGTCAGAGCCAAGGTAACCTTATTAAACCTTACTGATTAATGACGTTCTGATAATAAACTCTTAAGTTCATTTTATTCACAATGTTTCTTTTATAATGGTAGTCCGAAGAAAGAGGTAAAGAAGAGTATGCAGCCAGTGAGAAGCCCCAAGATTGTCGCATAGCCCGGTCAGCTGGCACCAGTCTGGACAAACTAGCTGGCTCCAGTTGCTCAGTCGACCCTGATGGTAACTTTTCTTTGTAAAGGTTTTGAATTGTTTCGTTAATTTGTTTATTGTTTATTACGGCTTTCGTTGGGATTTTTTTTATAATATTTAATCTTACATAACAGTTTGGTGGCATTAAATGGTAAACACATAGTATAATGTTTCAATTAAAATCGCTCTGCGTCTGAGCGTCTAAGTTTTCTATTAGACAAATATTTGCTATACTTTTTTACCAGGCACTTAATCAAACTAATTTTATTCATACGTCGTGTACACGACATTACGAAAGAGTTAATGAACGTACCTTTGTTGAATTATTTGAATGTTGCAGAGCACGAAGACTGTTCAGTCAGTTCAGAAGGGGCAGATGGAAGTCGCAACGAGAGAGGAGTGTATGCCGCGCCCTGGTGGTGTGGCAACTGGATCCTGCTTTCTGAATGCGACGACAGTTGGACAAGGATACCGCCAGGTAATCTAAATGGAACATCTTTGATAATTTGCAACGAGTTTTATAAAACAAAATAAACAACGTTAAAAGCAACAACTGTTTCCGACGATGTCGTCTCCTATTAATAATGCTAAAATTAATCTCTTCAAATATTTTTAAAATAATTCCATCTCGATCTATCTCTGAAGGGTGCACATAAGAACAGTACTACCAGTTTCTTATTCATTTTTTTTTTATGAATCAAGAGTGACAAAATATACTGTCAGATGCGGAATCAAGTGTGATAGTATTAAACATAACCGGCCGAACACTTTAAGACACTTGGAGTACGGTACAGTACTCTAACCAAACGAAAATGTTAAGCACACTGTTAAGTTTAGTGCACTGTCATAATAAATTTCAAACTGAACATCAACTGATAAGTATGACAGTAACAATGGCAGTCATAATGACGAGGTTCTAAGTATGCTACACATTATTATTTGTTGACTTTAGACTATACATTGCATAGGGCAAACATTTAGCAAATATATTTAGACATTTATTCTTACTAAATTTTGATGTTTTAGACGTAGTAGATACAAGTGACAGCATTGAAGACCCGACTGAGTCCGAAACAGAGTTTAATAAAAAATACGCGGCGCTGACACATCGGTTGGTGCACCGGCGGGCGTGCATCGAGCTCAATCGACGCCAAAATGACAACACTTTCGGTAAGTTCTTTAAACTTTTAGTTTAGTTAGGTTAAGGCGACAGTAAAGTACAAAAAAAAAACAAAAAAAAACGGAAACTCACAAACATAATTGTTCATAATATTATAAATAATAAAAAAAATGTTTCCTCTCATAGAGGTTGTTCTATGATCTAGATATTACTATAAATTGGAAGTTTGTTTATCCACTGTGAGGGCCTGGTAGGTATCCGTACTTGGAAACCCTGTATGATATCATTTATTTCATTTGTAAGCAATAACTATAACATATTAAAAACATAAAAACTCTAAAGATATACAGGGTGAAATCTAAGTCGTGATTCCAATGATCACCTCTGTGTTCTACCCACGAGTATGAACAACTTTCACTATGGGACCAACTCTGAAATATCGAAAAAAAAATCAGCTGTTTCATTGAAAAAGTTCAATACGCACTCGACCAAAATGTATGAAGCTGCTGTTTTTTTTTCGATTTTTCAGAGTTGGTCCCATATTGAAAGTTGTTCTTACTCGTGGGTAGAACACAGAGGTGATTATTGGAATCACGACTTAGATTTCACCCTGTGTACTCGTAACTCTATATCATCAATATACCTACACGCCCTAAAATTTTGTTTTTTGTTTGTAAGCTTTGTTAGCCAGAAATTATTTCTGACTATTGGTGGTGAGGGTGCATCTTTAATTCTTTTGCATCTAAATTACATCAATGTTTAAAAATAATGCAAAATTTTAATTTGTAATTTTTATTGTGAAAACTGTATTAAAACGTAAAACAATCATTACTATGTTATAATTATATTGGAGTACAACATGAACAGCGGTTGTTAAATAGGTACTTACACCTGTTTATTTTTAATTACCATCGCATAACTAGCGGTTGCGTCATCTAGTTAACTAGTTACTCCACTCTAATAATGACGTACGCGCCTATTTCAGTGCACTCTCCGTTTTAAATAGCGTCACCTATTATTTTCAGAGTGTCCCCTGAATTCTTTCGTTTATCATGAGCACGGAAATACTCATAGATTCGTGGGTTAAATATGTCTAATCTGACACCTAGATTAATTTTAGAGTTACTCACATATTTATTTATATCGTCACTAATCTTAGAGACACATTTTAGTTAATCTTTTTATAACAAGTGTTTGTTTTTCGGTAATTTTTTGTAATCTTAATAACAATGGAAAAATATTTTTTATTTAGAGATCGAAACAATTAACCTACCTACTGGCTAACAGACAAAAAATGCGAAACATTTAAACGACTTGGATGTACCTTTCTGACCTATCAGTGACTAAAAGCGAAAGCTACAGACGATTCATTCGACTCGTAACCGCAGTAACACCGTACCCCAACTGGTCGGCTGAAGCGAACTATATTTAATTCTCAAAACAGTACGGACGTCAGCCCGCAGTTGTTATAGACACGCGACTACGGCCTGGTGCTTACGTGAAACGTGAATAATTTGAGACTTATTGATTTACATTGATGACTTAACGGTTACGAAAATGACGTAAATTTGCGCAGCATACGTTTGTGAGAGACGTTTATAATTGTTTGAAGTTCAAGATCGCATATCTAAACCAAGATCATCAAAATGGGGCACTATTACTGTAAGTAACATTCTTATGCAGTATTTTTGAATTAAAAGTTTTTATTAGCTGGAAGAAGATTTTGATAATACTGTTTTTTGAATAGTGGAAGATGTTCTAACGGACCCAAAAGGAAGTCTCCGGAGTAAACTAGAAGAAATATTTAAACTCATGCTCACGTTGTGGTGTCGACAGTGTGAAGTTAACAAGTTAGTTGCTGCGGAACCATGTGGTAAATTTGTTTTATTCACTGTCTCATTAATTGTAACTAATAATGATTATATTTACCGATATCGCTAGATTTTTCAAGCTTTATTCATATCCGCTATGGGCAGACTGTTCGAAAATTCTTTAAATAAACGCTGCTTTAAACGATCCTTTTGATAGTATTTCATTAAAAATTAAAAAAAATACTAGTAAGTTCAACATTGTAACAACTCGCGTGCTTTGAGTTTAGTTTTCAGTTGAAAGGTGAAAAACTTAGTTTAAAAAAAGAGTTGCTTGTTACTTTATCGTACTAACCTTACTAATCAATACGTGCAAGGTCTTAAAAAGCATTTAGCAACAATCATAGTTCGATACTGTTTTGACACTTTAATCGTTAACCGTGGGTTAGCATTTAATTGGAAATGTCGATACATATGAAACTACTTATAAGGCCGACCGTACCTACCATTGAAGGTCAGGTGCGATAGCTCTTAAAACGGGTTAGAGTTCTCGTTTAATCTCTCTCATGTGCTCTTATTCGAGTTTTAAGAAATTATCCAAACCCGAAAGTCTTTTGAGGCCTTTTAAAGTATCACTGTAAATTAATATATCGACAGTGATACTTTAAATGAAGGTTAATTGTGAACCAACACTTTAATTCTTTTAACAAGAAACAGCTTAGTACCATATACATCCTTATAACAATAATAAAATTTTGTCACTTGGTGTTTTTCTTCAAAATACGCTACGCGATTGCTTATCTTTTATCTAAACGTAATTGCCTATCTACAACCTTTTTCGTATGAATGAAACTAAGACGCTTGATTGACAATTTGGTGTCCCGCCAAATAATTTAGCGCAAATTGTTTTGTAGATTTCAGCTGATGTATTTGTCCTAAGTGAAAGTAAAACTGTGTCATGGTCGGCCTTTTTGAAGTTTATTGCCGTCTATATGTGTAACTCAAGTGTTCTATTTAGATAAGTAAAAATATTGGGTCAGTTGGTTAAAAAGCATCATGCCCTTGAATTACATTCGCGTTTTATAAACTGTGGCTGCAAGTTCTAATTTTGGTTACGATTATTAGCTCTTGAATGGTCGAAATGGATCAGTTATTACCTTTATCTGTAATGACATAATAAGTCAAGTAAATCATATGAACGGATCGATTTAAATAATAAGATCTGAAGAAATAACCCGAGATTGGTTTAAACATATTTTTAAAGGATGGACACACAGAAGTACCTATCATGACATGTTCGAAGAGCATACAATATTACCTACATGGATCCTCGTGACGTATGTTAAGGTATTCAAAGAGATTTAGTATTGCCACGAGAGGTAACCTCTCGTTCAAAAAACGACTCTTCGATTTGTTACGTCACATAGCTGTGATTTGTGGCCTATAATTTGTAGGAATATGGTGTCGTCAAAAATAGAAAATAAAAATGATGATAAAAATACGCAAATGCGTACATTTTAGTGAAGATTTGTGTTCGGTCCCAATGTCTGAAGCATGTATACACTCTAAATTAACGACAATGGTCATGCCTTTGCAGAAAGTGACAAAACTGTCTTCGTCCGTCGAGGCAATGAAGAATTTGGCTTTAGGATCCACGGGAGCAAGCCCGTTGTCGTGTCAGCGATCGAACCCGACACGCCGGCCGAAACCTCGGGCCTGGAGGTTGGAGACATCGTCATAGCAGTTAATGGTATGATCTTTTTGGATTAAACCTTAGAACTACCTACTTAATAATAATTACTTTAGTTTAATTCAAACCATTTACTTGGAAGTTACAGTTGAATTTAAGTGACATGCGTTTCGGTCTGACCAAACGTTTTGTTATTATTAACGATAAAAATTGAACTCTTGCGGCTAGTTCCTGACACTACAAACCAAAACAACTCAATGTCTTACCATCGTAATTCATCGACTTTTCTATTGCTGATTAGTGATTAATAACTGTTTTTTACAGGTATCAACGTCCTAGAGAAAACACATTCTGAAGTTGTCAAAATAGCACATTCTGGTTCTGAAGTACTGGAATTAGAGGTTCGTTAAAATTATTAATTAATGTAAGTCGACTTTGCGTTTAGGCCTAAGGTTTTGAAACGACTAAATGCATGTCATACGAGTATACATCATTATAAAGGCATAGACAGCAAACATTCGCTGTGACCAGGATGCGACATTAGTAAAACCCGCCCTCGCTTCGCTTCGGTTTTTGTTAGTTTTCTGTAACACCCGTACATAAAACAGAATGTATTATACATGTATTATACATAAAAACCTTGCTCTTGAATAACTCTGTCTATTAAAAAAAAACCGCTTCAAAATCTGGCGTAGTTTTAAAGATCTAAGCATACCTACATAGGGATAGACAGACAGCGGGGAGCGACTTTGTTTTATACTATGTAGTGATTTAAACGTACCTATTTTTAAACTTACCACCAGCGGTTACCTCTGTAGGTATGACAAGAACCAAATTAAATTTAATAATTGCGTTTTTAGTAAATAGTCACCGAAAATAGCCAACCGCCTTGCGATTATATTTCATCTATTTAAAAAAAAAGTCTGCCTTCCCTATTTTTTTCAAACATTCATTGCATTTCAGGTGGCCAGAACATGCGAAGTGGTGGCATCCCTAGCTCACGAGAGTGGACCAGCCGCTTTGTACTCAGGGTACCTGTGGAGGGCCGCCCCTCTGAAAGCTCACCATCCTCCTCGGTGGACGAGGCGGTGGTTCGTGCTAAAAAGAGACAACTGCCTATACTACTACAAGACGGATTCGGTTAGTTGACTCATGTTGTTTATTTGATTGCTAAAATAGTCTGCTTGCTTGCTTTGAAGATTTGAATGTCTAAAAACAGTTGGTACTCTAAAAGAGCAAATGGGACAGGACAGGTGACTTATACTGGCAGGATACAGACATATTAACAGCAATGCAGTTCACAACATTGATGACTTATTTTTAAGGAATTTCTTCGAGATCGGCAACGCAATAGTGAGGCCGGCGCCGACGGCTTTGCAAATGTCCATAGGCGGTGGTGACTCTGCCTGTTTATCCGTCCGTGACAGTAAAACATGACAATTCAAAATAGAAATTCAACAATGTACGGAACTGTAAAATAGGATTTTTTTGCCTTACTTAGAGTCTTTATTACGAAATAATACTTATGCGGTGACTTAGGTTTTACGTCAACGTTAATAAACTATAACCGTGTGTTTTTTATAACGTTTCAGAGCATCCACCCAGTTGGCGCGCTCATGTTAGTAAATTATCAGCTGACCGAGGAAGACGCGGGCAGACCACACGGTTTCCGACTACAGCGCGGCGGTGGGAATAGGCTGCAACTCGCGGCTGACACTACCGAAGCCGCCGCTAGATGGTGTGCTGTTTTAGCCCATGCAATTGATACTAGTAACCAGGTAAGTAAACTAATTAAATTACTAGTATTAATTTCAATTAAGGTTATTTTTTGTGGAAGAATGTGACGCATGAATATGAAAGTATAGAGGCGGAGTGAGTAAGTATGATGAACTATGTGGTCTGTTGTGTTTATCAGTGATTCTTATATGGGATGCTAGATGGCGTTAGAGTTAAAAAATAAGTTGAATTTTGTATCCATGTTATAATTCTAAGTAGTAGTAATCACGTGCAATGTTTTATACTTATTAGTAAAATAAAAAACAATTACATATAAATGTATAAGAGATTACCCAATTTAGAGAGGTAACTGAGAATAATTAAATGTATAACTTGTAGTTAAAACAAAGTTCTAAACGGAAGCCAAGCAGCAGCGTTCGCATTGTTGTGTTCTGTTGTAGGGGATAATACAACCGGTGAATTTGCTAGTACAGAGGCATTCCTTCTTAGTCCTCAGGGTTGTAGGAATAAGTTTGTGTCTAATTTTTAAAGTGAAAAATTTGACCATAATCTATCTATCTATTTCAGCGAGACGGCTGGCTAGAAGTGACAATGAGGAACATGAAGTTACCCCCATCCTCGATACCCCGTCCAGACTGCTTTGGCTACCTGATGAAGCTGGGTTCTAAGTGGAAGTCCTGGGCCAAGCGGTACTGCGTGCTCAAAGACGCCTGTCTTTACTTCTATAGCGAAGGCAACAGCAAGAATGCTTTTGGTAAGGGGCATTTTGTACTGATGGTTGGAAATTTGGGTTAACACAAAATCGGGGTAAATTGCACATACTTACCTCGTCAAAAATATTTAGAGAGACGATACTCAAAATTATATACATATAGGTACATATCTCGTTAAAAGTAGAGACAAATACTTAAAATTATGAAAAGGCAGCACATAAAACATTTAATACTAGGCACTTGTATTTTGAGTGCGCAGAAGAAAGTAGAAAAAACCAGTTCTTTGTCTTTAGTCTCTTTTGCATAAAGATGTAAGGTCTATTATTCTAGGCAAGTCACAGTATACCAAAATGAGAAAAGACCTACTGAATGATGACATACCTACTTGATTTTTTGATACACCAATTTTTATTTTATCAGTTATTCTAGAACACGTACAGTAATGGATCTTAATTTAGGTTAACTTGATATAATAAAACTATTAAAGAGTAACCAATGGTAGACAGGTGACTGAGTCAAAATGACATTACAATTTGAAAAATCAAACAAAAATGTTTATCATACATAATTAATAGCGCATTTGATTACCATAAGGCCAAAGTACCAGATGGCTATAAAAGATGCTGTTCTATATTCAGTATTCAGGTTTTCTCGGTATGCTGATAATGCAAAACATTCTGCGTTCCCAAACACGCGACCGCCCGACCGCGCCTCTGGCGATGGCTATCAGACCCAAGTCCTCGTTAATACGTAAAAATCAATAAAAAAATACAACAGATAAGATTTGCGAATCGTATGGAAATGCTATAGATTATCGGGTTGATAAAATCAAAATTTAACATTTTAAATAATATGATAATCATAGGTTATACCTATTGGAAAAGCATCAAGAAACTTCGACCCGACTCATTTTATAGTTTGGTGATAAATGTAAAACTTTTAATTTAAATTTTGGTATTATTCCTACATTACCTCATCTACAAATACGATATAAGTCTTTTTTAGTATTCTGCTGTCTCTAAATTGGGAAAATACAGAAAATCCTAATGAATTAGTCGGAACCTCCTATTGTAATTTGGAAATTCCTAACATCATGATGTCACTAATTTAATGTGTTGCTATGAAAAAGATGGTTTATAATCTTTTCCGAAATATGACGTGGATTTTTATGTGCATATAGCGCTTTAACTTCATCGATGACTCCAGAACAAGTGACAAAAACACGTTGTTCAAAACTCAAAATTCGAAAGTCAAAATGTATTACGAAAGGTTCCGCTGAAATTGAGTGTTATCTTCTACAATATGTTTTTTCAGGAATGGCTTGCTTACACGGGTACAGGGTACAAACCTGCGCGCCAGGAGGCAAGAAATACGCGTTCGAGGTGATGCCCACAGAACCCAAGCAGAGACACTTCTACTTCCACACGGAATCCGAAATGGACAGAAAACGGTTTGTTTATTTAGAAAGCGTTTTATAGACGAGATTATTTTCAGTTTTTATTGCATTTTAAGTAGTGTTGTTTTAAGTGGATAGTAAATATTGGGTACGTTGATAAGATTTTTATTAGAGTCATCTTGTTTATCGTCAATCAGTATTTTTTTCTAATGAACGAATAGAAAATATTTTTTTGTTCGATAAAAACTTTAATAGATGAAATCGACGTTAAAAAGGGTTTATTAATAATTTATTTAAATTTTATTGCACAATACACAAAGTAAGTACAAATGGCGGACTCAATGCCTTGAGGTTTAATGATCATCAGATTAGGCATTAAGTCCGTAGTGCAAGATGCAAACACTGCTAATGTGTTTGTTTTCTATCGACTCGAAATGTATGGCGTTGACATAAGCGACACGATCTGTCATCAGTTTACGTCGATACGAAAATCGCTAAATATAGCATTACACATCTTGACTTGGTGCGAATATCATATTACCCCAGCTTATCGCATAATCCCTCTGCTAGCTCCTGAATATTAAGGTATTCCTATCAGTTTAAAATGTTTCCTTTTGTTGCAGATGGATGGCTGCCCTGGAATATTCTATAGACCGGTGGATGAAGGCTGGTTGACGGCAATGTCATGCTTTAGAGGACTCCTACATATTCTTTATATTCTAGTTCCAAATTATACTCCTTTAAATTATATTTCTTTGCTTTATTTTTTCTACTTTATTTGTTCTAATTTAACCAAGTGAGCATAGGAATCACGATTGGTGTAAAAGTCTAGGCGTGGGATTACTAAATTCTATTCAACATATCGCTCATTGAATACAAAACTGACACATTCCAAAATAATTTGCTCTTGCATTAAAAATCTTATACGAATACCTTCTAATTTTAAAATGCAACACTGACTCATTTTGAAATGTGTCCGTTTTGTATTTAATTAACGAATTATTGGAAGGTCAGGGACTAAATTCTACTTGGATTAAACCTAATAAATAACTTTTTTCAAATTCTATTATATTGTCAATGTCATGTCTAATTTACTTGACAGTAATGGCGGCCGAGTTAAAAACAATACGATAACGATACGTGTACAGACAAGTAGAATTAAGCCCCTGATATTTTAACTGTTTATTAAATAAAGCCACATAGCCAAGTTAGCCAAACAAGTGAATAAAATTAAATGTATTTAAATTTTCAAATGATATATGATATTTCACATTTAAGTAATTAGTGAAATTTGCAATATTGAGTGAAGAAATAAAGCTTTTTAAAAAAAACAAATGTTAAATATATTTAAATAGCGACCCGCCCTCGCTTCGCTTCGGTTTATTTGAGTTTTCTATAACACACGTACATAAAACAAAATTTATTATACACAAAAACCTTCCTCTTGAATCACTCTATCTATAAAAAATCAAAATCCGTTGCGTAGTTTTAAAGATCTAAGCATACATAGGGACAGACAGCGAGAAGCTTTGTTTTATACTATGTAGTGATTACTTACTATTGATTTTCAAACGGTTACATGGCGCTTTTTGTAGTAAAGTAGCTCTTCTCAATCAATCCCAATCCCCCTTTATTACACAAATTAGCCTAGTGTTTTACACCAATAGAGATTTCTGCCAGCGGCATGATTATATTGAAGCTTCAAGGTAATTAGTAAAAATGATCATTACTACAAAGAACAATAAATAAAAACCTACAGTCGCTTTTTTTTTCGATTTTTATTGCTGTATGATTTTTTCCGTAAACCAGTATCATTTCTTGAAAAATATATTATCCTTTTATATTCTGGAATCCCTCTAAAGAAGCAAAAATGCGTTACATAATATTGTAACTTGCATTAGAATAAAGAAACAACCATCAATAAATGACATTGTTGAATGTACCAAACATACCTTTAATATTAAAAGTTATCTATCTACGAGATGATAATGTCTATACCTAATCGGATCAAAACTCTATCTCTATCTATGTCTATGAGTGCGACAAGGAAATCGTTTCAGAATAATTTACAGACAATTGTACTGAAAATATATTAATATTAATATGACAACATCGAATGACAATTATTCCACCGGAGTGATAGCTTTAAACTCATAAATTCATTGTCCACTTGATATAGAATAAAATGTACAGTAGTGCCAAATTTGCTTGTTATGGATCTATATTAAACGAAGCTAAGTACGAAACAAAATATTTGGTTTCTGTTTAAATAGGAATTAAGTTAACTTTGGGATATTGGTGATATTTAGGGAAATAAATGTGAAAAATACCGCCCTGACAATAGTGTTTCGATAAATTTTTAAACACTAATAAATTAAAATAACACGGGTTATCCATAATAACCATATTGTCTGATTTTTAACACCGGGTACGTATAGATGGAAACTGGTAATTGAAAGAGAGAAGGAGATGTTTAATTAAAATATCGTTCAAGAAACACGTTGGAAGCTATCAATAAACTGCTAATGGAAGCTTTTCGTAAATAACAAATCTGTAGAACCTTAGACTTCGAACTAAGAGCTCGAATCAGACATGATGTACACTTACTTTGATTTCATGGAACGTTTATGAAAATATTATGAGAAAGATTACATAACGTAAGTTGCGTGAAATAAACATAATCGAACTGTTGCATAGTGAAACTCATAGATAAAAATAATATTTAAAATTTAGAAAAACATTCGGTGCGGATATTAAATGTAGATTAAAGTAGTCCCAACGATACCTATTCATGTTGTATTGAATATAGTAGAAGTAATACGAGATATGTTTATTCCTTATTATTGATGTGCCAAAGTCTGTTAATTAAGAAAACCTTTATGATCAGTGAACTAAATAAAGATGTAAAATCTATTGTAGAAGTAAGTCAAAGTTTCTGTGTAAAACGTGTTATCAATGTTGTGATTTTTGTATAAACGTATAAGTTTTCTCATTTCACTTTAATTTGTAAAAAAGTATAGTTAATATTAACCGGTTACATCCGCATCATAAATCATTATTTACGAATATAAATTGTTAAAAGTATTTTTAAGTATCACGAGTATATCAACGTACTTATCCCATTAGAACGTGGTCCATATTAGGTGACTTAAAATTGTGCATTAATCTGATAACTAATAGAGAATTTAAACCCATGATGATGATATGTACATAAATAATCACGTGAAAGCTCAAATATGTTTAAATAATAAATAAAAGACTTGAATATTAACAGTATTCAGTTAATAAATATAGTAGCCTTATATTAGTGAGTGTCTAGAGCGTAAGCAAATTGAAAATCCTGATTTATAATATATAAAGGCACATTATAAACATATGTTTAATTATGTCTAAATCATAAAATAACAAAAATGTATAGAATATAAATAGTATTATGTGTTCAGTAAATAACTAGTGAGGGTCTGTGAGAATGGATGAAGATTCAATTATTTATTTCAAGCGTCATCCTTAAAGATTCTTTATCTTAATATGTGTATTGTTATGGAGTTTATTCGCGCCAGATTATATATAGGTACTAGGAAAGTTGCCAAAATAAATTATATTTAATTGTATAGTATATACATAGATTTGTGCCACATCAAATGTTACCCTAGTTAAATTTTGTTCATTCATTGAGTTTTTTTAATTTGAGTGAAATCTGAAGTGAAAAACTATATATTATGTGTACTAGATGATTTTTTAAATATTTATGTGACTATGTCGATAGATTTCGTTGTAATAAATAAACAAGAAATAATAGTAAAGACTTTTATTATACTTCCTCAATCCAAAAACAATAAAAACAATGTACTTAATAAAAAATCAATTAGCAAGAACGATCGAAATCCATGAACCTCAATCCACCGGACGGCGTTAATTTACGTGACTTATAAGCTACTAACATCAAAAACAAACAATCTAGAGATATCCCTTTTTTATCGCTCCTAAAGTAAAACAGTGTGGCAGAAGGTAGAAGACGGAAGGCTTCGACGGAGCGCGGCGCGGGGGGAGTGGGGCGACGCCACGGGAGCGCTACTGCCTCCGACTCCGGCGCAGTAGTACGCGCTCTTAACTCCCTCCAGCCGCGCGCCATCGCCGCACGCGCAACCTTAACCGATGCCACGCCACACAGATAAACATTAAGTGAAACGCTACCAATTTACTAAAAAGGATTACAGTGCAATACGAACACTAGTGCCAAGTGATACGTGACGATATGTGACAAGTGATATATCTATCGAAACTACAATAACTTTTTCACTCACTGTGCCTATTAACTGTTTTATGACCTGTGCAGTGCGCCTATTGTTGTGTCCGCATCTACTAATCTCCTATTCACCTGTTGAAGCCACTGCGGTTGGACTGTGAAATGTGACAAAAAATTGCAATGAGCCTCTATTGTAGGTCCCCGGACCCTTCGTTTGGAAACATTGTGGGCAACTACCTGACTACTGGAGGGTTGGACATCTGACGATCGATCGTCCAACTCGTCGACGCCTTGTGAGTTCTCTAAAGTTTTTTTATAAGGTAATTTAATACAGCGGATGTGGAATAAATTGGGTAGGCAGGGTGCACTTGATTATCGCTACCTGTTTTGTAATCTAGTCATGTGTGTGACTCCGTAGGGGTGTTTGTTATTGTTTGAGCGGCAGATGCAGTAGAAAATAAAACAATTCTGAGAATCAACGGCTCTGCGGTGAGCCCCATTGTTCTTGTGCTCTACACCGTTTTTAAATGTATATTTAAATACTTCCTGCCACCGTGTTTCGCAGCGTAATCTACAAGATCGTCTTAGCTCAGTTGTCAAGGCTGAGAATTTATGACTGTTATCCTACTGCGATGTACATTGTTGTCAACTTTATATAGAGAGTATTCCCCGTACAAAATGTATCTATTATCTGCAAGTGCGATGCGGTTTGAAGTTAACAAAGCCTCTTGATGGTCCACAGGTACGTGCCTAACCGTGCCAAGCCAATCATATTTTACAGCTTTCTCACTTCTTTTTCCCCATTTGATTCGTATGTAGTTGGGACACGATTGTTTACTTATGGGTACACTGAAAAACCGATTGGGTTGATTTTACTAAATTTTAGGACCTACCTATGAGTTTGGTTGAGTCAACACCTGACCTTAGTAAAAACAACACATTGAAAAGGTCGCTTCAACCTTTTTAGTGGTTAACTCAACCAAACTCACGTGTAGGTCCTATTTTAACCATAAAACTTAGTAAAATCAACCCATTTATTTTTTCAGTGTATAATGTCAAACATATTTAAATACTGATTAAAGTAGCTCTTATCAGGTAAACTACTTAATGCGGCGCACGCTAAAGCTGCTAAAGCAGCATTCATTACAAAAGCCATCAAAGCTAAAAATGTCATAATAATCGATGATATAGTGCTTATCGCAATTTCAAAAGCGACCGCTAGAACGGCCGTTAATTCTACCGTGCCAAGTTTCCATAACATGGTTCAGAATAGAAACACAGTGGAGCTCTTGGCACTGATTTTATTAAGCATTATGTATTATGTAGCTCAGTAACACGGTAGAAGTGTCTGCTTGTTTAATTGCTAAACAAATAGTAGTTAATCTTCGCCATCAACTGATAGCGCGTAATCTACTAGAACCACACATATCTCGAGTGATATTTATTATGACTCGAACAAAGCAACCTTGCGCGAACCACTAATTCTCCGTTGTAAAATACCATCAATAAACTTAATTGTTTTTATTAAATGAGTTACCTAACGCTGCTTATCATGTCCCATAAAGTTTGCGTTAAGGGTGTTACGCAATTTGGCTCTCTTTGGAAATTTTTCAACTTAAAAGCATCGAAGGTTCTCGTTAATTGGTACTGAACTGTGTCTTGCGTATGTTCAAAAGAAAACCGATCTATAACAGAATAATATACGTTTAAATACAAATTAATACTTAGAGCTTGTATCATGCAGCCTAACCAAAATGTAAACTGATTAATACTGTCTCAAACATCATTAAAATATTTGATGTTCCCATGCATATGTAAGCGGACTAATAGATGCGTATGCATTAATAGTTGTAACTAGAGCTTTTACCACCTCCACACTAATTATGTACTGATAATTAATGCCATCTGCTTACATAATATCAAGATCACAATGTTAAATTCAGTGTGAAATAACGATACCATACCATTCTGTTTAGAAATCTAGAATACCATTGACAAATGGTATAAATTGAAAATATGTAAATTTATTAATCAAAAATATATCATGTAATTGATTTACCCGATGCGAATAGTTTTTGATTCTATTTCAAAAGTGTGAACTTCTTAAATATTTTTATTTTTTGAAAGTTTGATCTAAATTACTGGTATTCCAATCCAAGAACCTCAGAGTACTTACTGCAGCGCCTGAATACATATTCATATCTCGAAAATCCCAAACCAAAAGAGAGATAAAAGTATTTCACCGCCTCGGAGCAAGTAAGATGGTAGAAACTCGATCAGCCGCAACGTTAGTGGGAGCAAGACAAAATTAAACACCAGATGGTCGAGTGAGCGGGACAGACAATCAGAAGGCTTTTACGGTAGAACGGGCAACGTGTAGTGAAATGTGGACCTGGCACGCCGTCGTTTTCGATCTCGCTTGAATAAATTGATTCTAAGATTAATCTTTCGTAGTGGCTGTAGGTAACTCGGAGTGAAAAAAGTTATGTCTTTTTGTTCCTGTTAAGAACTAGCAACCATGTAGAGATTATCAATGTTATGTTTTGCGATTTCCGCGTAAAACTTGTTTCGTTCCAGAGATATAATTATCACAGTAGGATAACCAGTCATTAAAACCCAGCAAGACATAAAATCTCACGCAAGTTGCAGACACCGGAAATCTTAAGAAAACATACGCTATACAGCCATGGCAGTAAACCGAAGCGTCAGTTTTTATTGTCCCTAGTCATGATACTAATTCCAGTTCAGTATAGTCAGACCAATCGTAAATCTTGTGATGGCGATCTATTCAGAGATTATGGTCTCTGTACAAACATCAGGCAACATGAGAAAAAGCAGATTTACAAAAACAGAGAATAAGAAAAATCTTAAAGGTGGCACGTTAATTCATGCTTTTTGTGCTGTATACATAAATCTTCCATCACAGTATGAAAATCAGAATAGAAATGTTTATTCTGTAACGCAGCGCTTTTATAGCACTAATAGTACTTTTACAGTTTGCTGTTGAGAAGGAATGCAACAAGAATCTTAACAGTTAGTCTTTTTTCTTTTTTCTTTATATTTATTTTAATTTAACTTAAGCAAGCGGTACAGAACACTGGTTTATGAAATCATTATAAGAATTACTGTACTGATAGCAACATAATGGAAAACGGATGGACCTGTAAATGTCGTAGAAGCAATCGTTTATAAGTGTCTTCAATTAAGACTTAGATATGTATGAACACTCTAAGGGTTAAATCATATTAAAATTTTAATTGGATAGAGTAGAGTTTTTTTTTTAATTACAGTATCTTGGGAATAGCAGTGACTAAAATACCAATATAAAACTAAATGATTTTATGGCAGAATTAACTTCAATTGAATAATATCTACAGAACAATTAATGAACAGTATCGAAGAAAATTGTTTCATAAAGGAGTCAGAGGTAATTATTGACGTATCGGAAAAAACGCTGTTATCAGCATCTAGTTTGTATCAAATAAACATTTCATACCACCTAACTTTAAGGTTGGTTTTTGGTCATGCTTTAAAGAAATATCTAAGATGCGTGTGAAATAATGAATGTTTTATGCTAATTAGATACGTGGAAACAATGTAGAGCTACTTAATTAAGCATGTTTCTCGATCCATAAATCTTAATGTTCAACACCATCTTTTAGAGTGGTGGGAGATTGTAAGCGAACCTGAGATTAAACCAGTTTACCGAAGTTTTGATCAAGTGAAAGCCATTATAGATAAGAATCGTTCAGAAAACATTGGTAAGGCGTATTGATCCAGATAAATGAATATAGCAACAAAACACAAGTGATAACACGATTGGTCTGGTTGTTAATGACCGGGTTCGATTGCCATATAGGGTAAATATTCGTGTGATAAGCATGAGTACTTTCGTCCCTTAATCTTGGATGTTACCTTGTGTCGTGTATGAGTTTATATCGTGGTCTAGTGTCTTTTATGCAATAGGCACAAGCTTAAGTAATGGTGTTCCATTATAAGTATTTCTATATTTACATAACCAAAAATCTACACTACTTAATTTGGTAAAAAATGTCTAACAGGTGTTTTAATCTGTTTCCAGAGTCGTGATGTCGGATAATGGAAGTACGGCAGTATCTCGGGCTTCTACACCACGCCCTGTCACTGATTCTCCAGTCACTACCCCTTTACGCTCTAGACATGACCAATTCTTGGCAAGTTCAGCTGAAAGAGTTTCTCAAAGACCTTCATCAAATGGGAGAAATCCAAGCGGGAACTTTGATTCTCCACCACTACCTTATCATCGTCAGATGACAACTGGCTCATTACTCACAGCTACACATCGAGAATCCTCAGCATTTGTTCCTGTAGTACCAACAAGAGCCATGCATCCGATGATGTATCCAAATGACATGCATCCGGCCCTTATACCTTCAGAAATTATGGAAAGAGAAAGAATGTTAGATCGTGACAGAGCTGAACCAGCTAAAGGATCGCCGGATAGGGTATCAGGAAACTTCCCTAAGAGAAATTCATTTGATTTAATGGCAATGATGGTTGAAAAGAGAAAAGAGGTAGCATTGAGAGAAGCTGCGGCAGCGATGCTTATCCCTCACCACCGAGCGTCATCTATTGATGGAATGATGTCTGACGGTTCTTCTCAACCACCGATTTATGGGCCACCTGGGGCTTTCCTCGGAGCTCCTGGACCGTCACCAACTACCGCTAATAGCTTCACATTTCCTGGCGCTGGCTTGTTTCCACCTGGTGCAGGCCCTCATCAAATGCATCCGCATCTAGATCGACGGCTCTTAAGAGCCCCAGGAAGAGCGTCAAGACCCAAAAAGCAATTTATATGTAAATTCTGCAACCGGCAGTTTACAAAATCATACAACCTGCTTATACACGAGCGCACGCACACGGACGAGCGCCCTTACTCCTGCGACATTTGCGGCAAGGCTTTCCGCCGACAAGACCACTTGCGAGACCACAGGTAAGACATGCTCATAATAATGACTAGTAATTACAGTGAAGTCTGTCGGTGTATCCGCTTCTTGCACATTTTAATTTTCTGCCGTGCTGATCATAGTTGTATAAACTTCTAATTTATATGCACGTAACAGGCAGCCGGTGTAACTCAAGTTGCAGATGTTAAGCCGAGTGTGGCCGCATCCGCCCCGCTACTTGGAAACGGAATATTTATAAAGTTACTTGATTGTAGTAAGCGCTACTGAGAATTCTATATTGATTAATTATGAATTTATTTCGGTGGTAGGTTCTCATGAAGCGCTAGTTGGTGCTTTATTAGGTGTAATTTAAAAGGTAGTGTTTTGATAAGTGTTATTCTAAAGAGTAAGCCTAGCGGTCACTCGCTTTGATTGCAGATAAGATTATCATCGTTGCGTATCAGTCTCGGTTGGTTTATGAAAGACAAAGAATATAAAGGTGTTACAGGTTTTATAACGTTAATTTCAGTTTGTAAAAACAGGCCAAAGATTATGTTTTCTTTGATGAAGGCGCAGTAAAGTCCCTTTTAACACATACACGTCAATTAACACAGATCCTTTTTTATCAGATTGTAAAACCATAATATCAATGATAACGATCTTTGGTACAGTTTTTTAAAATTCCTAGCCTATCTTATCGGTACAATTGACTTCTTTTATCTAAAAATAATATGATACTGTCTAAATTAATTTATTCCAAGGAAGTAATAAGACAAGTAATAAAAAAAAAACAATCCAGATACACATTTTTCAACGTGCTGTGAGAAGCATTTGTCTATAAAACTCGAAAAAAAACGTATCCTGCGAATAACTATCAGTTTGATTCCACGGTTCAAAACATTTTAAGCCTTAAGGCTGTGGAAGTGAATGAAGTTTCCTTAAACCAATTTCAATGCCGAACAAGAATATTACGGATGTAATGATTTTTGATGGACCCAAATGCCTGACTGAGGTTTCGTCTCGCATTAACTCGTATTTTTTTCTTTTGGTAATTAGTTTAGATACTGATGATGATGACTCATCCGTTTCTATTGGTGCGTTCGGTAATGTAAGATTGGTACAGTCAGCATTTAACAATTGTTCGTACAAGAAAAAGATTCGAGATCTCTGCGCAAGGAAATTGATACTTTGAAGTTTTATAGTCAGTCAAAAAAAAAATCTTAAGTAATATATTTTTTATTTTTAAGTTATATCATACGATACATGTCATGTCCAAATATCAAGGGTCAATTATCTTTCTTACTCCGAAAAAATGAAATATTTTTTAATTTTCAACGTGCAACTTCTTTCAAGGGTAGGTACTTCTGCATTTAAGAGGTATACAGGATTATGGGTTTAAGATCAATCTAGTTAGGTCTCATTTTCGGGAAAACAAAACTGGCCTGTGCGACTTCCACTCTCTCAGGGGTGTTATTCTCTAAAAAAAGAACGGACGGTCTGACGAACAAAGCGAAATCGCAGAGCCGAGTTTACGTAGTCCGTCAGAGCTAACAAAATACATTTCAGCGCGTGCATTTTCAATTAAGCAGCCTTATACGTTCGATCCATCGGCAGAAACCATGCTGCTAAATTGAAAATGCACGCGCTAAAATATGTTTTGTTCGCACTGACGGGACTACTTAAACTCGCCGCTTGGACATTTACTCGTCCATCCGTCCGACCGTCGTTGTTCAGAGAATCACTACCCAGGTACTAAACTCTCGTCTTACATAATACATTCCACAAATGTATTTCCATGAAAACTATATTCTGCTTTACTTCTTCCTGCCGACGTTACTTCCTTTATATTAAAGCCTTCGACGTTGAAGCAATTTAATACTCGCGTAGAGCAGCGCCCGCGCAGCCTTATCATTTCGAAGTTGTCGGTCAAGTATTGAATAGAGCATTACAAAATGCTTTTAAGTTCACTAAAAGCTTTCTAGGCAACCTGAAAGAATTAGCCTTGAGTCAATTTCAAAGCGATAAATCATTAAATATCCGATGTTTTTTTAACTGTCACGGTTTGTAGTAATTTCGTTTTTTTGTTTAGTTTATTCCCTATAAGTATTACTACTAAAATATAACAAAAACTAGTAGAGGTTTTATTTTAGAGAACATCAATTAAATGAAGTAGTTATGTTTAGCTAGCTGCATCAAAATATTTGATGGTTAATTTGTGTCACTTAGATGTCGAATATTATATATATTTTTATATTTGTACCTAATCATCATGAAAACACTGGCCAATAGTTCTAAGAACTCTTTTTGCTCGAGGTTAAACCAATTTAATATTTGTCCTTAACATCTTAAATGGAAAGGAATGTGAGCTCATCACCGTTTTCGGTTCATCATAATTATACGTGGTCACAGTTTTTGTCGCAAACATTATAAAGATTGCCGTATAATCTGGATGCACCGCATAAGACCTGCATAATACCAGGCTATTATATTTTGAGCCATAATTAATACCTTCAGACCACAACGCCTTCAACCCATGAAGGACAAGAAATGCGGTGTCTGCAAAAAGAACAAAATCATCCACGTATGTGGTAGTAACCGACAAAATACCCTGTGAAAATTCTTCGACATTTTCGATCTGAACTTTGCCGATAAATTTTCATGAATATTTAATGCATACAACAACCGGCCTTACGTAAATAAATAACGCAACGACCGCGGCTTATCCGCCATCGATCGAAAAAAGTTGTAGTAGGATCAGAATTTCTGACCACTTAATTTTTCGATATAAAAAAGTCAGCAAATAATGAGCCGATCGTTTTGGAGATGCGGCGTCGGCATTAATATTCAAAACGACGGGTAAGCGTAATTACTTAGTTTCTAAAGTGCTGTTGAGTTTTATGTTTAAAATCCAAGATGCGAGTATCATTAAAGTAATAAATATGTTGTTATTACGGTCGTGGTTAATACTTCATTCATTCTCTGAATCGGTCTATTTTTTATATTTTACACTTACAGTCAGCATAAAGTTCCTTTGATGTATAGTTTGTATAACGACATTGTTTTTTATTTCTCTTAAGCCGCTTTCGGCGCTTCTGATGAATAATTAAAAAATACTTCGTCCACGTACAGAATAGTCATTAATTTACTCTTGACAGCGTCGCTTGCCAAACAAGTTCTTATAAAAATATTTTTGCATTGAACATTATTTTATCTCGGCCCTCATATGCAATTATGATTCGCTCGAGACCACCATATAATAGGGACTGGGCAGACCTCCGCTCGCTCGTTCCGATAGCTCAAGGGGCTACGGCAAAAAGGGATATCAAATTAATACTGAATCCATAATAAATCAAATCGGGCAGGTGGACTGGTCGCAGGAACTCTTTAGCCTACGGATAACTTTTGAAATTATCATTTAAAGTCCAATTTAATCGTTACACTAAGCACCCTTGGGCGCCGTTTTCTCTCAAATATGCCCAAATTGGCGGCAAACATTTGCAAAATGCGGATCAGTTTCGAAGATTTGAGTTCATCCTGAATACTGTCACGCGATGTATTTAAATCCTCAGTTTACATTATAAAAACGCATCAGTGACTGAATAAAAGGTTTATTTTCATATTTTAAAATCCTGAACACGACACGCTGATTTCTTAAGTAATTTTAAAATAATGAACATAATTCAACACGTGTAATGTTCAGAAGTTTTCTGCGAAAAGACCTTGGTAATCGTGTTGTCGCGCCTCATAGAATTGCCGTTTCTACTAATCGCGGTTCTGATTGTCTGAGCGTATACGAGTACTGATGCGTTTGAAATCATAATCGTGACTAAAACTGTTGGATAATTAGCCAGAATCGCAGTGCGCGGACCGCTCGTCTCGATTTCACAGTTTCTTATTGGCTTTTGAAAGTTCTTTCTGACCATGCTGCTTGCGTAATTTTATACTCTTGAGGTATTTAAATTTAAGGACAAGTGTAATTTACAGTACATTTTGTCAAGAGACAAGTCATCAATATACAAATGTTATTGAAAAAAGGAATTATAAAGAAAAGGTTAAATACAGTGCCAGTACGACTTCCAAGAATCAGCCTTAAATTTAGCAGGGCAATTTAGAAACCGCTTTTATAATAGCAGCTGCCTCAGCGCCTATGGTAGATGAATCGAACACCATATTTTATCGGATCGATATAGACAGGCATTATTACTATTTAAATTATACTCCCGACGCTTGCGTGTTAGGTTGCTAAACACTTTTTGTCGCTGCATCAAACCAATTAAGTTTAGATTCGCGTGATTCGCGCTTCTTTGTTTTTTATTCGTTATTATGCGTTGTTTACGTCTCTTTTGTTCAGACTAACTTAATAATTCTGCTCATATACCAAGAATTTAATATTTTGATAGTTATAATTATTACAAACACGTAAAAAAAAGTCATCAAATATTTTTCCAGTAACTCGTAAAAGTTCCATGGACAAAGGTCAACTTATCTTACGTGTTATGAACGACATGAAGTCCCGCCGCCGTGGAATGGGAGCTATTCAAATTGAGGTTTTTTGTGCTAATCTCCTGAGGAATTTATAATCCGACGCGGCGGTATATTCTTGCAAGTTATTACTTATATCTCAGCATCATAACATTACTATGTATGTATAATAAAGGATCGAAAAGCGCGTTATAATAAAGCTCCAACTTGGCAACAAATTCAAAAGAATTTCACATGAACGACGTTTCAAATTATAGACGTTCTTTTAAATGTTATTAATGAGTCGAACGTTGCATGTGGTCCATGTTCAAACAATAGGAATAGTGGTTAACATGTCGAAATCAAGAACAGGAGGTAAGGCCTTTTGTGTTCTAGTTAAGCAAAAATAACCTCTGTCGCTTTAACTTACTGGTTAAAATCACCATGTTGAATATTATCGTCGTTGTTACCGCGTGGGTTGACAAGACGTATGCTTATCGTCGATTTGGCATTTCTCTGCTACTTAATCCACTTTTTAAAAGCCATTAAACGTGTAGTAGCTATTATTATGTGGTTGTACGAATTTCAATGCGTAATGCTCTCATTTATCTTACTTTTAATCCTTAATTTAATGTCCCGTTAGGATGTTACGTTAGAATAATCTCCTTGGAACGTTTCATTTTTGCTATTATAATATTTCGTCCTCCGTTTAAGAATGTGTGGCGTCGTTCATTCTCAAATTCAACACCAGGCACTTATAGCGCTTGCTTAAGAGTTCTTGGCTCAAAATATTTCCGAGTGCTTTCGAGGAGGCTCAGGGCAAACAGTGACCGGTCGGTTGGACAAACAAACGTGACGACTGTATACCGGTGCCATACCTAAGGCCTCGAGAGCCCACACCGCTGGCAACGCTTTGTTGATTCTACGACCCTGTAATATTTGCATGTGAATATTGTAATTAATAGTAAACGTTACCTGTTAGTGTGCTTGTAAGAACATTTCAAAACACTCTCCTAGGCTCTTCTAATCTGTAAGCTGAGTCGTTTAGACGACTAACTATCAAAAGTTTCGAGTGTTTAAGTAGAGTTGCAAAACAGTCAGATTTCAAATATTTTCATTCAAGAGAAGAGATATTTCATGAAATGTAGAGCATTATAGAGTTTCGTAAGACATCATTACATAAAGTAAAACTTTTTAAGTTATTTTGTTACTGCCTTTGGGTGCGTGACTGAGAAAAACGTAAACAACGAATTCTTCGAAGATTCCTTTCAAGTTCTCTTGCCTTAGGGATATGATTAATATAAATAACCAGTTAGGGCCGAGAGATATTCATCAACGTGACAAAGTTTTATTTTCTCACGGAGTTATGTATTTACATTTCGTATTAGTAGGAACCTCAACCCGTGACGTTGTAAAATTAGTAGACGTCGAATATTAACTAAACCGTTTGGTTGTTCGAGTGTCCTCAAAAACAAGTTTTGAAATTATTCCATGGCCTTAGAGGCCATTGTTATTTATGAACTTACGGAAGAAAGAGTCCGAAGCGACTTTCTGTACGATCATTTATCATACGACGTCTACCTCAGATAAAATCCGTAGCGACACACACAACCACAGCACATATTTGAAGATTTTGAGAGTACAAAGGTAGAAGGTAAAGCAGAGACTTTTGATTTCACTAAAATTTGGAAAAGTTTGGTAAAAAGTCAGGTTAATATTTTAAACAACGATACAATTTAAATAAGTGTCAAGTAATGTGCAAATAAACACAAAGAAGTATTCTTTAATAACGCATATTCGTAATTTTGAGGAGCATCAGGAAAAGATAGAACTTAAAGTAGTTGATAGAAGGGGCTTAAAAGCCGTACTGCCGTTCAACCGGTTGTTCTTGATAACTTGAACCCTTGGCTTGCGTCGCCATGGCTTTCCTCCAAGTGTAGCCATTTAAATTGCCATTACAAAGCTTTTACTTGAAAATAGAACCGTGAGAATAATCCTAAATTCTTGTCCCTATTGACAAGAATAACTACATTATGAGAATCTAAAACTTTTGTTAAAAGAAAGGTAGCAGTAGAATTAGAAAAAACATACCCACAAACTTCTTAATCCTGTTAACAAAGTGGTCTTTCGGTTGAATTCACTCAAATAGATGCCTCAAAATATATTAAAGCCAGTTTGAAAAGGAAATAATCGCGTTATTTATTACCATTTCCAGAGCTGAGAGCCACCATCTTTAATCAGTTTTAAGCGCGTATATCGATTTTATGAGAGATTAAAAGCATCGATCGGCTAAGAAGTTTGGGAAAGCAATAAACATTTATTAGTTGAGACAGGATTGAAACTAGATTCAAGCTTAATGAGACCAATTACTATGCTTCGAGTTAACGGCTAGCGGCATTATAAAATCCTTTTTCTCACAATCTAAAAGTATAATGTAGAAGTGAGTTAGATGTTTTAATAACCATAATAACTCATTCATAGACAGTATACTTGGGCACTTTTTTGTTAAAAACTTGTTATTTGAGCACTTGCACAAAAAAAAATTGACCATAGAATGAAGAGTTTGGATTTGGTAGCTTGAAGAGCTGAAGACGAGATTAGAGGGCGCTCTCATTGAGCTGGAGATATTTTAGTAACATGCTAATAAAAAAGTAAACGTATACGTTGCGTGCTATTAAACTGTAGGCAATCAATAATTTTTAAATCTACTCGAGAGCAATCTCGTTATGACTTACCCACATCAAACGTTAGATACCAAACCGATTACAGGCGATTAGAGCCAATTACATCCAGCACTAAAAGTGAATTTACGACTAAACCAAAATTAACACTCTTCCCAGTTGCCCTAATTGCACCTCTTCCTATCGTAAATCTTCAATCATTAAATAAGAAAATTGTAAGGATCTGAAGTCTAATTGGATTTGTACATAGTTCGAATCTATCAATATACTTTGATTAATGGTATCGAGGGACCTCAACGTAATTACAAGCTGAGACCGTCATGAATCAACTGCCAGAGTTATAAATCTGATAAGTAGAACTTGTTTAAAACAAGTTGAAGTATCACTTCCTAAGCTACCTACTTCTTAAATGTTCGATTCATCTCATTCCTTTTTAAAAGCATTTACTTTTATGTTACTGGTACGTTTTCTCGTTTTAATCTTATCAAATTTTATGTGTGCTGGAACAGGTCTTGAAACTTTGAACGGGTCCATTTTAACTGAAATGACATGGCGATCAAAGTTTATATTTAGCTTGTTTTTTGTTGTTATTTATTATGTTTTACTCTTCAGGATGTAAAGATAAATTATTAGTTGTTTTATTTTTAACTTTAATCTCAATCATAAACCAAATGAATTGAGAAATGTAACACACATTGAATTACAAATGCATTTTTTTATGGTTTCAAAGTAAGGAAAGGCACTTTCAGTGTTAACCTGATTTCCATACAACGCAAACTTTTAATACAGAGTTCACGACACTGATGTGATGTTAAAGACATTTATAGTGAAGTAAAGCACCTGCAACACAAGTCGAAGTCAAGTACGCAGCACAATGAATGTTTGCGTCAGTCAGAGGTGAAATTGAGTGTGAAGCGGCAGCGGCCAGCCGTCGCTCCCAATACGTCGCTTGGGCTGCGCGAGCGCAGGCAAACCGGCTTTAGCTGTACCGTGGTACGATACTGGGGTGTTATTCTCTTAAAAACGGCTTTCTGTCGGTCGAACGAGTGAACGAGAAACCGCGGCGCAGCTTATACGAGGGCTGCCTTTTAAGTTGTGTCGTTTGGAAAAACTAAAGACAATTTAAGTGTTAAATGGTATTTATTGTTTTTCAAAGTAATCACCGTGATATGTAATACACTTTTTCATTCGATCGAACCAGTTTTCGAAACACTTATTCCAGTCCGAAGTCGGGGTCTCCAAAATGGCCGTTTTGTATGCCTCAACGGCTTCTTCAGGCGTCTGGTACCGTTGACCACGAAGTCGTTGCTTGATTTTTGGAAAAGTAAAAAAATCGTTAGGGCTTAAGTCTGGACTGTGCGGCGGGTGTTCCAGAATTTCGACGTTTTGCTCTTTTAAAAACGCAATTGTTTGCCGGGCGGTGTGCGAGCTCGCATTATCGTGATGCAGTCTTATACGACGTCTTGGGTTATTTTTTCGAAACTCGCCGATGACTTCTGGTAAACAGACAGTGGTATACCAGTCAGCATTAACCGTTTTACGATCCTCGAGCACGATGTTGGCCACGTGGCCACTTTTCGCCACAAACGTGGCGACTATTTTTTTCGAAATGCTCCGTGAGCGTATTACTTTGGTCGGTTTTGGCTCATCTTGGAACACCCAAACAGTCGACTGCTGTTTAGAATCGGGTTCGTAGGCATATATCCAAGATTCGTCACCACTGATAATGTCGTAAACATGTTTCGAGTTTCCTCGGTTGAATTGCCGCAGAGTTTTGCGACACCATCGAACGCGAGCCGTTTTTTGGTCTTCACTGAGTAAATGTGGTATCCAGCGAGAGATCAACTTTTTTACGCCTAAGTGATCATGCAAAATACTGTGAACACTGGTCCCTGAAATACTTAAGGAAGCTTCTATCTCACGGTATGTCGCATGGCGATCTTCGACGATCAGTTGCCGTACAGCATCAATGTTCTCCTGGGTTACGGCTGTTTTTGGTCGACCTTCACGATGTCTATCACCAAGACTAGAGCAACAACGTTGAAATTCTAAATACCAGCGTTCCACAGTCCGGAGGCATGGTGCTTTATCATTGAAAACCGTAGTCAACTCTTCGAAGCACTGAAGTCGCGTTAAGCCCCTTTTGAAGTTGTAAAAAAATATCGCACGTAAATTTTCCTTCGAAATTTCCATTTTCACAACTGACTTGTCAACTTTGAACGAGCGCTGTACTAAAACGGTTGGGCCGATTTCGAGTCATTCTTTTGTTTTCGAATTCTAATTTCAAATATTTTAAGATGACACTAGTTCTTTTTTATGCAATCACGGAAGGCTTGCAAACGACAGAACTTAAAAGGCAGCCCTCGTATTAACCGGCGAGTTTAAGTAGTCCCGTCAGAGCATACAAAACACATTTTCAAGTCAGTCGTCTTATGAGAATAAACACCCCTGATTACATGCATATCTGGGGAAAGAGCTTGGTTAAAAATAAATGAAAAGTAAGGGCACAGTGACGTTGACAGGTCTTTAGCAACTTTATTCCTTTACATCGTATAGTTTCTATATAAAACCTAAAATTTAAGTTTAGTGCACTAGAGTTCGAATTTAATAGGTTTAACAGTGTTTGTTTAATGTAAGAACAATTTGGAGGTAGTTTTGTAGACAAATTTTAACTGGTTCACTTCACTTAAGATAGGTGATGCCAATGTAGGAGTAGTAAACTTTTTATTTAGGTATTTGTAATTGATTACGGATTAGGATTTAGAATACACAAAAAATCATGTTTTATTAATATTTACTAAAGTTGTTCTTACAAGGTACGGTTACAATAATCTCAAACTAAACTGATCTTCAAAATTTCGTAATTTTACAAACCTTACCCGTAAATTCAATTTAGAAGCCTTCGGCTGGTTATCCACCGTCACAGTTACTTACCACGCCGCGGCCGGCCCAACCTCTCCGCCGCGCTCCATTAGTATTTTCCATTTATTTTTTGTCCACCTACCTGTCCGGCTTTGGGGATTTAGTTTTTACACCGCCGCGCGACGAATACTAAATTTCTTTGGTATACAACGGAAAATAAATGATGTAACGTGGAACTACGCAACCCTACAATGTGGACTTTATTATTTTTCGATTAACTTTTTTCTCCCTTTTTGTACATAATGGACGTACGCAGAAGTATGTCGTTATCGGTTATTACGCCAATGTTGGTTAAAAGCTCTTAAGCGAGGTGCATTCTTTTATTAATACCGTAAACGACTTTTTTAATTTGCATTTTACTTGGTATCCTTTTAATTTTAGTAGCCATTTTGGCTTCAACGTTACCATCAAAATTCGAATTCCTTTTTAAAACACACTTGCCTAAACAAACAAACTGATTTTAGAAATTGTGATTAAAACTGGTTGATAATATTTCAAACTATACTGATTGGATACTGCACAATTATTAAAGCGAAAGGCTCGTTTGTTAGTAGCATGGGGCACGTTATGAAGACCGTCCGTCTACCACAGTAATGAGTCATTGTACTTAAGTGAATAGTGATTGAGAACCCGCCCACGTGGAGTCTATTATACGAGCGAGTACCACAGTAATGATTCGCTGGTCACATACTAAGATACGCCGATGTGATTTATGATAATAACTTTAAATAATTGCACAGTGGTAAAGTCATCAGAGTTACAGTGATTGTAAAAAATAATGAGGTTGATGCTAAAATTTAGTACAAGCCAATTATTATGAAAAGATGAATTTGACATAGCTGAGGTAGTCAATTTAAGTTAATCATTTAATATTTTATACATTACTAGCGACCCGCCCTCGCTTCGCTTCGGTCTATGTGAGTTTTCTGTAACACCCGTACATACACCAGAATCTATTATACATATAAACCTTCCTCTTGAATCTCTCTATCTATTAAAAAAACCCGCATCAAAATCCGTTGCGTTGTTTTAAAGATCTAAGCATACATAGGGACAGACAGCGACAAGCGACTTTGTTTTATACTATGTAGTGATTAGGTACAATTAGAAACCAAGGCATGTGAAATTAACACAATGTAACAAACATAAACACTTAGTAGGTATAACACGTAGAACAGCAGACAACAACATTAGCCTTCAGGAATAATTAACCGATGAAATAAAAGAAGAATTTAATGAAATAAAGACAAGTAAAGAAGTAAACAATATTCTGAAACCCAAAGCGAAGCCAAATGATATTATAAATTAAAAAGCAACTTCACATCAGCGAAAAAACCACTCGGCTCCGTTTATTGACGTCTCATTTGTTAAACCGGAGGTGCAAAAAATGTCTTATAATTAGAATACTAATGTTGCTTCGAGTCGTTGCTAAAACATTCATGTGAACCTCTCCGATTAGCATAATGTCATATACTTGATGTGTTTAGCTACTGATGTCGATACTGGTTCTAGCGTAGGCTGTATGAGACTATCATTTTTGTTTTTGTTTGACGTTACTTGTAAACGTTTTAGTGCAGTAAAGTTTTCTCTGTTGAAGGATAAACAAATACACTTTACCTACTTACTTACTTTAAATGTTTTCTTTGACTTTAATAATGTAGAAAGATGAAGCAATATACTAAAATCTTTCTGTAATAAATTTTGGTAAATGAAAAAACATAAACTTAACTGCTAAGAGAATTTTGATCAAAACATCCAATTAAACTAACTATAGGATTATTAGGTAATATGAGTTTTCTTTGCTTTTGCTGATGACGATGTCGTCGTTATAGAGATTTTTTCAACTGCGTCGTGTTTCCAATAAAAAGTGTCATTTTGCGTAAATTTTTAGTCAAAATTGGAGCAAGCTCAAATGACCGGTTTCCCAAGATGTTCGTTAACAAGGTCTAACAAATCTGCTATTCTCATGTTAATTAGTTGAAAGTCAAGCGGAGCGTTGGCGTTCTACTACTGACGCTGAGATATTAGTAGCATAACAATAAATCTACTTAAAGGAAACCAGCTTAGTTGGTTGTAAAGAGATAAAACGTTGCGTGGGGGCAAGACGCTTGTTTAAGCACTGCCTTTATGTACCCAAATCCGGTGGACATATCTCCTGTGAGAAATCTTAAGAGAATTAATATTCAGGATCTTATTCAAGATGTTATATATAGTCTTAAAATAAGAAGCATTTTACCATATTAATGCTGTCGACCAAGAATTAAAGTTTATGCAAATACTTTTAACATAACTTTCAAGTCGATGTAACGCCATGTTCTCTAAATGATCAAATGTATTTTGTAGCATATGCCTCAAACAGTGGTTCTCAATAAGAAAATCCGCCACTTCATTATACAAATTGCATGATTATGATAATGCACGCTATTTATAAGCAGTTTTGATTTACTTACAAGTCCGTTTGCTGTTTGTAACCATTTCTGGGAATAAATTTATGCATTAAATTCCGCTACTGTTTTGTATTAGTGTGGGGTCGTTAAATTCAATTTATCTTGTTTTACCTGTATAATAATAATCTATGCAGCTTAGCCTGTTTTTTTTATACCACTTATTATTCACATTGTCTTGCTTACAAATACTAAAGTCTCGTCGAGAAAGTTTGCTGCTTTATTTTCTGTATACATTCCGAACAAATCTTCGTTTTTAAAATAATTAAAATTACAAATTAAACGGCCAGTACGATTAATCTAGTCGATAGGAGGCTTAGAGATGCAGAGATGAGCTAGAGGAAGGAGGTGGGAGGGGGGTTCGGGCAGTGACCTACGGCGCAGCATTCCAGCGTGCGCGTCGGACTTGCTCTCTTTACTTTTAAACTGAAAACGTATGAAATAACCTCTGATGGGGAAAGCAATGTTTTGAGCAAGCAGGTATTTTTTAATATAAATATGGTTTGCGATATATAGGTATTAGTTAAGATAAAAAAAATTAGAAGCCTGTCTCTCCCTTATATTAAATAACCTGACTTGGCAATTTTTGGACCATATTAAAAATATGGTCATAGTAATGGGGAGTTAGACAAAAGCATGAGCAGGAAAAGACGAACGAAATAGTTTACTCAGTAAAAAAAATACTGACACTAATTATTGAAAAATAAATTGAGAAAAATGTTTCAAATATACTAAGATAGTTACTATAGATCATCCAAGCGCCAACGTTTGTCTACTCGTAGTTGGCCGACGCTATCGGCCACCTCGACCAAGTAGGCAATGGAAAAAATCTTTTGAGAGAAATTGATTCGCTCCGTAGCACTCTTAGTATAGACTTACAAGTCTGATAGAAGTGAAAAAGTGGGTAAAGTATTAGGAATATTTCATGTTCAATAACAGAATTAATGTAGATTTAGTTGGAGTTTTCTTTTGCAAATATTTATGGTAACTTTGAATGTATTATTCCTACTCAATATAAAGCCTCTCTTTTAACACGTTAAATGCTTATATTTGTGCAATAATAACAAAAGGTGTTCTCTTTTTAGGTGACCATTATATCACATGGGCAGTGAAATTTATCAAATAATTTTAAAGGCATAAATCATACACCTTGACTAGTTCTTAAGTCTACATTCCGTTACCGGACTCTTGATCGGTCGATAGGCAATCTCCGGACGCACGAATGAGCAGAAAAAAAACATTGAAAAAATATCTCTCAAAGATTCAGTGTCAGTGTTGTCCGCGATGCTAGATCCAATCGTTTCGTACAACGATATGAGTGCTTTCTTGAATTGTCTTTAAAAAAATTGTACTCGTAATAGGTACAAATAAATACTTAAACTTGGAGAGGAGGAGAACATATAATACAAGACTCTAAAAGTTCATTTGTATGCCGTGCTGTCATATCTTGCGTAGTGTTTGTAAAACGAAACGAGGACGTCTTTAGGAACCTGTTCTCGATTCTGTTACCTCAATGAATATTGCTTTGGCAAAAAAATCTCCACAGATTCTTGAATGTGCGAGCGTCTGTTATTACGATTGCTTCGCGGACTTCCTTAGTTATCAGTTGGAATATCATCATTATTTTTTTATATTTCTTGCCGATCCGGTATAAATAACAACAGGGTTATAAACCTAACTTTTTCATATAATATATTATTATCTTCAATTATTGTTACACTTTCACAAGAAAGAGTTGTCCTAGTATTTTAAATCATACTTATTGCCAACTGTAAAAGTGATAGAATTTCGGTTCTTTCTATAATACTACAGAGGTAGCTTCAAAATAAAAAATAATCTCAAATTTACAAGTGACTTCACAAGTTTCTATAATACATACTATAGAGGTAGCTTCAAAATAAAAAATAATCTCAATTTTACAAGTGACTTCACAAGCAAGAGTCAGTTTTTTCCACCGGCGCCATCGCAGCTCGGGTTACCACGGGCATTACCCGCTCGGCAACTGTAATGGAAATATTTTTTAATGTACACCATTAGCACCGGACCTTGGTCCTCTCTGTAATTCCAAGCCTTTTTTTAATCTCCTGTGGCCTGATGGGATTCTGAGCGACTGTCCAACGCGATTCTTATCTCGACGTATAATAAGAAGAGACAGACGTTACTTATATTTTATTTAACGTCAGAATTGATCGAACTGGTGCGATAACGCAGTTGGAAGGAAGATTTGTTTGTATCATTAATTATGTTCATTATTTTTGTTTCTAAGTCTCTTATTCCTTGACTTCGTTGCGTTTAACTGCGACTGGTTTTTATTTTGTTCTTTAATGAGAGTTTTAAATGTAAACTTACATATTGTTTCTAAATTCTAAATTGTTTCTTGACTTTTTTGCTTTACTGTGTAGGTACTTATTTTGTTCTTTAATGAAAGTTTTAATAGAAACTAACTGACCATTTTGGGTTACTGTTTGATTAGTGAGAATTGTATGCAGGGGCCGGTTTTTGAAGAACTTTTTCGTGGTAACGTGGTAATTGCCTTGTTAATTTGATTTTGAAAGCGGCGTCTTTGAAGTGTAGTAAAGTCGTTTGACGGCGGTTTTCCGAATGCACCTTCCCGACGAGTTGGGATTAACTCAATAAACATAACTATTTTTAAATGTTGAGAAGCATTTATGATGATTAACAAACGTAAAAAAAAATTTAGGTCATTAAAAAATATTGTCAGTATTCAGAAAACTCTTTATTTCGTTTCGCTTTAAAAAATAGTAAAAAGAAAATATTTTCAAAAAATATAATTGTATCTCATCAATTCACCGCAATTTGTCGTATCTAGTTTTAAAACATTCAAAAATCTCTTAAAAGTATATAAAAATACCTTATCTCAAATGAATATGCTTACCTAGACACTTTAAAGTTTTTGACATTATCACGAATGGTTCCCCTTTTTTATTAAAATGCCCGGGTAATGATATATTGTTTACGCGGCGCATTCTTCAGATGATTGACTAGTAAAAGAATCTGAAAAGTCATTATCATTAAATTTGAGTCGACGGGGACTGCCATTAAATTTGTTTTTTTGTCAAGATTCCTTCTAGTCTGTTTTAGATTTGTTTACTTTATAATATAAAGTTCAATAATGGATGGTATCCGTACACGTCTTAGGGTTATTAAGTGTAGTTTTTTTAGTTAATTTAACTCTAACATTTCCGTCAGTAAACAACAACACAGTAATTACGTTTTTGAGTACTAAAATCCTTGAAAATTAAGCGAAGAAGTCAAACGCTAATGATGTTTTTTGTTTTGATTGCTTGGCGTTAAAAATTTGTTGAAAGAGCTTAGAAGTCAAGAGTACAATTATGACTTTAACTCTGAAGCCATTATCTATACATGTTAATGAAACTATATGTATTTACTCACCAGGTAATAACTTCCTTGATATGTCGAATTTATGTACTAATAAAAAAGGCCAAAGTAGGAATAGTAGCTTCTAATAACATGATGTCTTGAGAGTTATCAAAATATGCCATCAAATCATCAAGTCAGTTAAGATTACGTTTAATGTGGAAACTAGTAACTCAATACGAGCCATGTAAATAATAATAATAATCGCAGACAGGCCACAAAATGATTTTAACGTAATTCGATTCGGCCGAACACTTGTTGAACGGCACCAGTTTATATTGACCCCCAATATAGATTCACCGTCCAATTAGCTGAGGTCTTGGTGTATGGTGACGTTGTTCCCTCGCGCATGCGTAGTCGCCAGTCTCGCCTTGAGTCTGGAGTCTCGGGTTACTCGGATCACGTTCAAGGTGCGGCCGCGCAGGATAGTCGACGATTTAAAAATGTTTTCAGTTTATATTCCAAAGATTTTGTTACAACAGAAAGCAGATTAACATAATCTGAAATCGAATTTAAAGTCCAAACGGTTAAACGAGTTAACCAGATTTAAGTTTTTGGTACAAGCCGCCTTTATAATTTTACATTACATTTGCAAGTAACAGTGATTTTAAAAATATTTTTAGCCCCCTAATGTAACTTGAACCTCGTATGTTTATTGTACGAGCTTAATTATCTAATTAAATGTTCAGAGTATTCTTACTCATTAGTTATTTATTATACCCTCGCTTTTCATTTACAGAGCGAGTGATAAAACGATTTTGTTCTGACCAGTTTTTTCTTAATTACTTTATTTATGGCATATATCTTACGTTGGCTTTTATTGTTTCAGGTACATTCATTCAAAAGAAAAACCGTTCAAATGCACAGAATGTGGAAAAGGCTTCTGCCAGTCAAGAACCCTGGCTGTACACAAGATCCTGCATATGGAAGAATCACCCCACAAGTGTCCAGTGTGCAGTCGAAGCTTCAACCAGCGCTCCAACCTCAAAACCCACTTGCTTACTCACACTGATCACAAACCGTACGAATGCAATTCATGCGGAAAAGTATTTAGAAGAAACTGTGACTTGCGAAGACATGCACTCACTCATGCCGTTGGCGATGTACCTCAAGGTGATGTTTTGGACGTAGGTGAAGAAGATATCGGAAGACCCGGATCACCCATTGAACCTGGATACGACGATGAAGATGCAGAATGTTCGTCTCCAGATCACTCTCCAGTTAGACGAGCACGCTCATCCTCAATAGAGAGCATCGGAAGAGAGCCAAGCATTGAACAGCCAAGGCCGTTATCACCGTCTGCAGTCGAACAAACACATTGCCATCACAACGAGCCCAGGGACCGCGCAAGCCCTTACACAATGCGCCCTCATCACCCCGAAAGATATCGAGGTCCATCTTCTGATTTATACGAAAAGCGACGCTTTACATCCGATGAGATAATAGAAAAAGAAATGCGCTATACTGAAATTCCTGACCCACCCGTTCGCCATCCGCAATTACAAATCCGAAGAGACCTGCATCAAGTTGTTCCACCTGATTCATCAAAAATGGGTCTCGTGTCAAATCTTCCAATAGATCCCGGGCCCTCTGCTGTGTATCTTAGTTCATTTAGAAAGAGAAGTCACCCACCTGATGTTGGAGATAATGTAAGAACATGCGCGCCAGTATATAGAGGTCGTTCCCCGGAGCCTACTAACTTATCAATGCCTCGTCCATCACTTGGGAATGGTGAGGTAGGTGTAGGTATTCCTCCTACTATAATGGGAATGCCCTCTTATCATAAATTTGGATTGCCTTTGCCTCCGCCTCATCCTCAGATTGCTTACGGAGGCGTGCCACATTCTGTGCTTGGGCCACAACAAACGGTTGCTCAAGATTTAATTGTAAAACATGCCCCTCCAAAAGATTCCATGCCGAGCACGTCGACCAGCGTTACTAATTGCAAAGATTTATTGCAGGCTAATGCAAAAGATACTGAGGATTCGAATTCAAACTCCATTACAAATGGAATAAAAAATATAGTAGGCATCCAGCCAAATACTAATCCGAAGCCAGGGACAAGCCAGTCCAGCGGGCCTAAGAAAGGTTTCAGTATAGAAGACATCATGAGACGCTGATTTAAGGTGATATTGAGGCATTGAGGGGAAAAGATGGTGCATTTCGTTTAATTATTCATAGATCTAAGATTAAGTGTAGTGTTAGATTTATGAAAGTATTATTAGTTAAAGTTTTGATTTCACATCATGTACTATCCTAGAGGTATGTTTGTATGTATTTGCAATGTGGATTTGGTTTTCGTAAAGATCTCATAAGGTTTGTTTGTGCAGTGTTTTGTTTACCTCGAAAATTTTAAAAATTAGTTTATCAAAATTTTAATAATTAATAATATTTTGTGATTGAATTATAATTTGTTATTGTTGTATGTCTGAATGTAAGGAGAACAGAACAGTTTTTATTTGTCTCAAGCTGGTTTGAACCCATCAAAGCTGATTGTAACTTTTAATTTTAAGGTAGTTTTAAAGTCCGTAGCAGTTAAAATGTTATTTATTATTTAGTTATTATTACATACTTGGTGAAAAATCAGTGTTAAAACAAACTTTAGCTAAATATTCTAAGTTAATCGTGATACTCGTAAGCTTGAGTATCGAATTAGGCAATTAGCTTTTGTAAATAACTCGATTACTTTTTATGTTTCTTTTAAAATATTGATATAATTCGGTAGGTTAGCATATTTTTATAAAGGTTTAGCTTGTATTGAGGTTATATTTTTATATCCGATATATTTTAGTTCCAATAGTGATTTCATAATAAGTGTATACATAATTCGAGCATGTTGTCAAATTAAAAAAGGACTGTAGATGTCGTGTCGACAAACAAATGTAAAAAAAAAATAGTTTAATAATTACTTATGTAATCTTGCTCAGATTTGTTAGTAAGGTATTTTTACAGTTTATGTATGTATTTGTATTTTTTTACAATTAAATTATGACAAAGTAAATTATCACTTTCATTGTAAAATTATTCTTCGTCATCCTACATTATGGCCGTCACTGGTGACTCGTATTGTCCTCCATGTATAACTACATGCAAGCAATGAAATATCAATGCTATGTTTGACAAGAAAATTTTCGTCATTTATCCTTTGCTTGTCACTTCTTTGCTACGGTAAGTAAACAAGGTTTGATAATTTATATTGTAGAAATGCATTTTTTTCTGAAACCTACAAACCTTAACCCTTTGGTTAAATTTATATTATAAGAATCCTGGAAAGATAAACAGGTTCGGTAAAAAGTATTTCTATCATTTAAAAATCCGAACCACTGAAACAATTGAGAACTAAAATTCGAAATTGTGATATCATCCAAAATGGCTACAAGAGCCTGCTATTGACAACAGGGACTTTTTTTAAAATGTTTTATAAAAAATACATGCTTGTAGAGGATTGAATCAAAAGATTTCTTTTTAATTATTATTTACTGACATTGTTTTAATAATATCAGTGAATGCTACGGAAGCCTGCCGTTTGGCCGAAATATGTTTGCCAAAATGTGTCGTTTCGTAACTGTAAATCTTTTAGGATTTATTGCAGTGCCATAGTGTAAAACCCTATAGGTTAGGTTAGGTTAGTTTTTATAAAATCTAAATAAACAAGTAACAAGTCACATGCAAGTTGTTACTTTGCCACCTGAAGAAACAAGTATTTTCAAATAAACTTTGGAAGTGCCAAAAAATGGTAAGTAATACAGACTAGCATCAATAAGTTTTCCCTGCAATACCTATGTCTGGTTAATATCATAAATTCATAACCGACCATCAATGATCTTATATCTATTCTCAATATTTTAACCAAGGATAAATCAGGTAACTTCTGGTTTAAAATTAACATTTGCCACAAAGATTTAAATCTATTTACTTATCTTGTGTCGTCCACACAAAAAAGAAACGTACTTACACATTTATTCTCGTTCTTCACACTGCTCACAGCAGGTGAATTAAATAATCTAGTATATATTTAAATAAGCAAACCGTGGGCAGTTCTATGTCCATTTTAGTCTCAGAAGCAAATTACGGGGGCATGAAATAAGTAGGAGCGTGAAACAATGGGTGGTCGTATAAAAGTGTCCCGACATGTCCATAAAGAGTCTCACCACTTTAAAATTGACCTTTTAAATCTCGTGTAGGTATTATTTATGGTGCTTCAATAAACTCTTAATCAAGAGGTTAGGTCATCTCGTATGAAGTTATTATGTTAAACTGGTCTTATTTTACATTCATACACCTATCACAATTGTTAGATATGGCTCTTATGTACCTACCCGTTTGTTATTTGGACCAAATAATACATGAATGAAAGTGTCTTTACGCACTAAATTTCCTAAATTTGCAGATTTTCTTATGTCGTTTCGTTCTCATTTTCGTTAAGAGCATCATATACCTGATGCGTAATCCACAATTCTCATTGTTAGGTACATTGCTGGTGTTGGAACTCCGTACCATCGCGAGATTCACGAGTCGACACTCTTATAGACCCCTGACACTCTAGAAGTATGAATGGCTAAAATAACAATAACTTTAAAACATTAACAATGACAAAACAAACTTAAACATCTATAATCATGGTAAAATGTTTTTTTGAACGGCTTAGACATTTAAAACAGAAGTCGAACTCTAATAACTATTAAATAGACACAAAAGACCTCTAAGCCGCTCAGGCCACGTACAAGCGACTGTATAAGGCGAATCCCATTCCTGTAGAGCAAAAGAACTACCTCCTTTATAAGCAAAAAGGTGTTTCTTTTATGATCACAATTTTACGACACGGCGCGCGAACCTCTCTCACACGATGGGACGAGCCATAAGCGTGGGGAGGGTGATTCCGTCATTTCATGCCATTCGCACGCATTCCGCAATAAATAAAAAAAAACTAGATTTTGCAATTTTAATTTATTGTCGTTGTAATAGAAACCAGAATGGCATGTTTTTTGAAGAAAGGCGCTTTAGTAATTTTATTGGTTTCTTTAAAAAGTTAAATATGGTAATGCTACTCAGGATGGTAAGGAAATCTGACAAAATGGTAATGAACTGCTTAGGAAGGTAATGAATTTCTTAAGGATGGTGATTTATGACAAGGTAGGTAATGAAATAGACTTTTGTAATGTTATTTTAATTAGTCTTTTTATTGCAACCAGTCTTTATTTTAACTTCGACTCAACTAAACAATTGTTTTAATCATAACGAAAAACAACTTTGCTCTATCTGAACATAATCTTCTAATACTGCATAAACAAGGTGCGTTCCTAGTAACTCACGTAATAATACTGATCTTTCAGGAATTTATCGTGTAAGTTCTTTAAATTGTCTGTGATGTATCTTTTTTGTTTTTTTATTCCCTTTCGTTTTATATATTCGTTCTTGCCGGCAGCTACTCTACTATTGGTATCTTCTTCAAAAGAGTTCTATATCATTCTTTAATCTGTTTGTTGTTTGTTGTGGTAACGTTTTTCTAAGTCGAAACGGCATGTTTTTCAGAACTTTGTATTTTTTCATCCTATCCTTATTATGCATCATATTCTTCGCAAAATTCTGCTTTTCTTTCTTTTTTTGGGAGTCATATCCGTGTTTCATGTCCTGCGTTAAGGTTTCAGCAAAAATAAGTTTCTTTTTTACGTCCTCTACTCTTCCAGTTTCGATTAAATCATTAACTTTTTTTCTATGCTATCTTCTTTACTTTTCTGTTTATTCTGAAGTGATAACTTTCGAAGTAAGTATTTCTTTTCTTTTCTCATTTTATCAATTTCCCCTTGTAATCTTTTGACAATTTTTTGATGCTTGTAGCGCATTTTTCGTAATGCGGCTGAAGTCTGAGCTAGTTGACGGTGAATACTAGACGGATTCACTGCGTTTTGGATGTTTTCATTTTTCACTACCTACCTGTAATGGATCTGGCTCATTTACTTCATGCTCATTGTTTTGCTCGTCAACCTCACTCATAGGAGGTGAATTTTCTACCAATATTTTATCAATTTTCCTTTTTTGTTCTTGTCTCATCAAATAATTTCTGGCATTTCTGCGCCACCTCTTTCTTTGCTCTCTTTGATTTCATGGCGTTAATTCTTTGATACTACATATTTTCTTTCGCTCTTTCCTGAGAAGATATCTTTTTCGTTCTTTTTCTTTTTGAATAGCATAGAGTTCGGGATTTTATTTTAATTCTAAATATTTTAGGATAAAGGAACTAAGGGCACATGACTCCCGATCTTGCTACCAATCACGAGTACGTGTAGCAGATGAAGGTGTTATGTACGAACTTAGCTCCTTTATCCCTGACTTAAGTAACGGGTGACGGATAAATATGGTACTATATCCCAAGAGAAAAAAGAAAACATTAGAGACCAGTTAAAATTTGTTAAACCTGAGTATAGGGTATTTTTATGAGGAAATTCTTCAACATTAAAGATTATTATGTTTCAATAAACACATTATTCCATCACACTTCTTTCATTTACTCCCGAGCATCAATATGAATAAAGGTGTTATGTATATTTATTTAAAAAAATAACCAATATAATGTATATTTTTAGAAGTATAGTTTACTAGTTGTATTTAATTTATCATAGGGCACAATTTATGTAAGTTTCAACATCGTATTCAATCGATTACGTTTTCTACAGCAAAAAAACATAAAACCGCGATTTACTCGAAATAATGATTTTGTGACATACCCCCTTTATCCACTCGCCCCTTCAATTATTAATTGTTTGGCAATCGTTTAATTACCATACAAATCTCTTCATTACCATCCACTACAAATTTGGAAGGAACGGATGGTAATGCAAAGGGTATGAATGAAATAATTGTACTTTTTCATCAATTACTTTTAAACAAGATGACCTTCAATGTTTAGATACAAATGCCACGTACATTAACCCAAAACACATTATTTTTTATTATTTAAATAAAATTAAGCACATTACTTACTTGTGAAATTTCCGGATGGTAATTTTGACACTACTGTACCAAAGGATATTCTCGCCGCGGAGATCGCGAATATTTTTTGAAAATTTGACATACGTCCACTCTGTTCTAACTGTGCCGGTCGACTGATTATTGCGTCATGCGACGGAGCGGTATAAAGGTGTCCATTCACGGATTTTTAGGCCGAGTATTATTGTTATCTGTTAGCGGAAGTGAATGATTTTTTTTGTTTTACAAAAGTTAATTTGTAATTTTTTCGTGGTAAGCTTCTTTCAAGAAATTCTATCTTCTTACTAATGAATAAGAAGTAAATTAGTATTATATTGAGACCAGAAAGTTACATTTATATCAAACGGTTTCTCGGCAAAAAAATATTAAACCCGTAATCATGTGCTGGAACATAGGAGTTGAATGAAATTTTTGCAAGTTTTCGTGTCATTGTTAACTCAAAAAATGGAACGTAGTTCTAACAGTTAGATGCACTATTTAAAGCGTCTTTATATGTATCGTTCTATATTACGACAGTTTATGTTGCTAATTTATTTTATTTTATTTTATGTGTAACATGCGATTGCCACAAAATGACGGAACCACCCGGGAGGTGTATGTGATAGGCAACAGCGAGAATAGAGACATACTCGTATACAGAATAGTTGAAGTGGGTAAGCCGAATTAAACATTTCAAGCTTTTATAACAATAAATATGGATTCGAATGTTTAACCTTATTAGTTATAAGAATTGATATACAAGGGTCACAATTTTGGTAAGTTATCATATAAACAAAAGATAGGACACGATAAATTAAATATCAGAAAAAAAAACAAATTCAAAATCATTTTTTGCGTGTCATATTTCGTTTACTTTAGATGGAAATACAGACAGGAATGCATGTGACGCTCTGCAAAGGCACAGCAACACGAGAGGGCTAACTATTTAAATATCTTTATTTTAAGTTATTGCACATTATCACAATTTTAGCAATAAGATGTATGAGGTATTACACTTATTGCGGTAATCATTAAAAATATATTCTACTTACCTAATACCGAAAGAGCACTTAATACCGACTGTCTCATTAAACGAATTGAATGCTGAATTTTAGGAGAATGTATGAGATATCAATTCTATTATACTTATCTATATGTATATTGGGTAAGAGATTTATATGATCGGACTTTACATAAGTAGTTTTAGAACCAAATTGAATAAAATCCAACTCTCTTGATCGTTCAAACCATGTTTCTATTTCAGATGACGCAGTGACTAAGAATTGGTCTATTAAATATTTACCAATTTAACCCCAATTTAACACCCTAAGACACAAGTGTGCTAGTTATCAGCCAAGAAAAGCCCTTTCGTTATAACACCTCAGATCAGGCACTTCTCTCGCCATCAAGTCCAATATCGGAATCCTGACCACTGCCTCCAACTCTATAAGGCTCACGTCTGGCCGCATATGGAGTATAATTATTCTCATCTCTGGGCTGGAGCACCCCAATACTTCCTTCTTCCATTTGATCGGATAAAAAGCAGAGCGGTTCGAATCGTCAACGACCCTTCCCTAATTGGCCAGCAACGCATCGACAATTCTTCTTGAGTTGCTGATGTTTATAGGCGGTGGTGATTACTTCCCATCAGGTAGCCTACATGCTCGGTTGCCTCCCACACCTATTTAAAAAATACAGTTGCGTTTTACAAAACATCTATATTAGAAACGCCTTCCGCCCCTAACTTACGCCGCCTCTTCAGAGGCCATTCCGACTGCTACTTGGGTGTTTATGCAAATCGTTTGCCGCCAAATGAGAAATAATAAAAATAATTTTACGAGTGAATGTCGTTTTGATATTTTAACCCGGTCGAATCGAGGTGAAAGCACTAAAAGCGGAGCGGTGGCAATCAATTACTGGGTACGGATTCCGTGCGGTGTGAATAATCTGCAACGTTCGATCGTAATTGATTTTGGGGATAGACACGAAAAGGTAGCGATGAGTGAAATGGAGACACAGCAAAACTGAAATGAGTGATTATAAAACAATATTCTCAGGTATAGTATACTATAAGACAGGGTAAACGCAGAAAGTCCACCCGGCGTTTAAGTACACACACAAATAATAATAACCTTATCTGTTTATGCTTACGATTGAATATGGTAAAGACGGTTTCATTTCCCTAGCCCTTGTCAAAGTCTTATCACCTTGCATGCTAACAGCTAAAGTAATAAACAGCGTCTTTGCATTTTACTACTTTACATTAATTTATCATGACTAATTGAAAACTCTAAGTAATCATGCCTACAACATGTCGTCAATCCAAGCGAAAGAAGTAATTATGTCCAAAAGCAGAATCATCTGTAACGTACGTCAAAAATTTCGTTTTCTAGTCTTCACAGTATCACCTGATTTAAGGTCAGCTTCTGCATTGGCTTAAAGCCCATGTTCTTAACCTCACTTGTCTATGGATAGATTTTGGTTAGGCCACGCATTACGACATTAGTAAAAGTAAATTTGAAGTGATTGAGAGAGCAAGAGTCATGTAACAATGAGGTCAAGAAGTTTAAACGCACATGACAGAATTAAAACGTCACTAATATCATGTTATTCTCTTAAATTCAAAAGAATACAGTATATAATATATCTTAGACTAACCTTAATTGTAGGGCTATTGTCATTAGTATCAGCCAAAAGTACACTGCTGAAGCCCTATTTAATAAGTATTTATTTTAGGAATGCCACAAGGATCAATACTGTGATCCCAAGATCTAAATCTCATGAGAAATCTGTTGAATTCTTCTGTGTGTTTTAAGAAGAAAACATTCTCGTGGCTCTCATTTTTTTTGTGTATGTTCTCTGTACCTTTTGTAACTTAAACACTGCTATGACATGGTAGATCATGTTAAGAATCAATGACACATTTACATATAATTTCACAACAAAGCACGATTCCAGCATAAACCAAACTCCCTGTTACAACCTATCCACGAACGAGCGGGTGACCGTTCAAAAGAGTTTCGAATAATCGTCCATCTTCCACGTGCCTTGACTCGACAACGCACATGACTCGCTCGCAGCTTAGTTTCGGCTGGGAAACCCAGTATAGGTAATCAAAACCGCTGTTCTACGTGATATGAAAACATAACCTAAACATAATATACTGGCGGGAAGGATCGCGAACAAAAAAGGGATTGAAATAGCTTGAGGCTGGGTAATTATTCGTTTTGAGTTATGATGGGAATGGAGCTGAAGATAAAAGGTTATTAAAGGATGTTGTTTTGGTAAGTATAGGTTGACAGATCAAGCTACTTGCTCTAGTGTTTTGAAAATAAATCTTAGACAGTAAATAGTTTCTCCTAGATGCAAAAGGTGGAAATGGTTTCAGGTGATTCTGTCAAGAAAACCTCAATGAATGGCTTTTGAGAGTTGCGATTTGAGAGTTACAAAGATAACACCAAGTTGTTCGACAAACATTCGCAGAAAAAAAATGCCGTCATTGTCAGCTGTATGTATGTGAATAGGATATCAAGTGAGCCTTGATACTTAGTATTACCTATGGAAAGTAGGACATTAAATCACGTGAGTCACACACGTTGCATAGTATCGATTCACCTCTTGAATATTTTTTAAACCAAAATAGTAATAATATTAATAGTTTAAACATTGCCGAGAATGACATTGGTCAAAGACGATTGGACGAAATGTATCAATTTTTTTATTAAGTAAGAAACTAAAGAAAAAAAGTTCAATTCTTCAACTAACCTATTGAAACCAACTGTTAGTATTAGATCAGCTGGCGATCTTGACGCTAAGCCCTGATTAGTCTGACGTTGCTCATAATTGGGATTTCAAATTCCAAAAAGGACCAAAACAGTTTTGCAATCTCCGTTGTCTACTGCATCTTAGGTAAAACCTCTATCAAAAGACGCTATGAACAAACGTAACCTGTGAATATCAGAAGTAACATAAAGAAAACTTTAATACTAATTCCTTAAGGTTCAAAACAAATTGCTAGCAAAACGTTACTTGGTATATGTTCACTTCACCCTTCAATTATTAAAGCACCGATCATATTTACTCGTATGAAAGTATAGTATCATAAAGTTTTATCGACGTTTTTCCTAGAACTTTAGCAAGCCTTTTGTAGCTTGTAAAACTTGAAACAGGACATTTTGCAACATATCAAGATGGGCACGATAAGAAGAGTATGACTACATTTTTGACAAACCGGTTAATTAAGGTGTTTGTATGCTTTAAAAATATCGTGACGAATGTTGTGAATATAAATTACGTAAGTTTTTTTTAAACACTGTAGTAGACCAAGTAATAAAATTCGGAGTAAAAATACTACGAGTATTAACTAGAGTACAATTATTTTATTCCTAGACACTTGTGATATGAATGTTGATGTTCTAATTTAGTACACATTCCATTGTTTTTATTTTATTATGCTATGGAGAAGGCAATCTAGCATACAGGCCACCCGGTGGTAAGTGGAATCTTAGACGCATAGGCATATTTGCATTCTCAAGACTACAATCTTAAGGCTGCAATTCTAAAGACCGCAAATCAGCTGTCTTATCCCCACATCGGAACACCAGAACACGAATATGCTGTTTCGCGTTAGGTTAAAGGACAAGATGGTGGTAGCCACCCGGACGGACCTTGCATACGGTCCTACCACCATTGCCAAAAGTTTTACTCTCTTAAAAATGGCTTCTCATCGTAAATACAGGCCCTAGAATTTTCTTCGTACGCTCGGACAGAACATCTTAAACTCGCCGAATTATAAAGCGAATTTGCTAAGAGAATCTTACTAGTAAATTGTGCCAGATTTGTAAATACGAAGCTCCAAGGTTGTACGCACCTACGGTTTTAATGTAAGTCTAACCCTTTAGATATACTGAGATAGACAGAAATACATCCGGTAAGCATATTTTAAGAAAAAAACTTGATTGGAATGCATTTATTGTGACATCATAATATGCATAAATAACTATTCTTTATGTTAGCTATCTGTAAAAGGCTCTTTGTAGATAGGAACGAATGGCTCTTAACCCTATAAAGTAATGTGGTGTCTGGATTCTGATCCTGACAGCTGTAAGACATAAACCTTTTATTGCCTATTGAGTTAGAACTTTAATAGTGATCTCGATTCCGACCCACAACGTGTAACATACTCGTACGTTCAGTGAAGTAAACTGCAGGCTGAAACCGGTTCTTGGACCAGCCAACGTTTGCGAACTTAAACCTCATGTGGGGCTAGTTGGTACAGCAACTTAGCCCATTCCACCATAATACAAAGGCATGGAAAATTGCGTGCGAAAATATGTTATTTTTCTAAATTTACAATTTATGTTTTGAGTTCAAATAATTTACGGTGCAATAGCTTTTAAAAGGTACTTCGGGGTTGCACTTGTCTCTCACTCCCTCTCATACGCTCTTTTTAAGAGCTAACAGACTGTATGACGTATGTGCAAGTTTCCGTGGTTTCACCAGATAGTTCCAACAGAAAACCAGTGCTGGATTTAATTACGCTGAGTATGACCAATTCGTGGCTACATTCTTCTTGTGTGTATTATTCGGTCTTCGGTGTGTATTATTGTGTGACGTTTATTTCTTTGAAATATAACTTAGTAAAATCATGATAGTCTTCAGAAGGTTTTCCCTGTTGCCACCTAAGGAATACTGAAGATTGTACAGTCGGCCTTAAAGTAGCTGTACACTTTTGCACCTTGTCGCTTTAACGCTTTCGACAGATTTCTGCAGCAGTTCAAACATGACATCAAAGTGACAAAGAACTAAAGTCTGCAGCTACTTATACGGTCGAACGTACGAGAAGGACATATTGCGGACGCCACCAAGGTTCTTAAGTCTTCGATATTCATAAACGCAAAATTGCTAAAAGGTGCTTAAATTACGCTTTGTCCTAATATTTTAATACGTCCTTTGAATTTGACATAAAGTGACTAAGAATACTATAACTAAGAAATATTTATCATGCGCGCGTTTATGAAAAAGGGATTGACACTTTACCTGCAATCCAAAGTTAGTCTAGCCGTCTAACAGTGACACATACACCTTAGGATAAATCGATAATCCTTGTTCCTCTCTAAAGACGTTCAGCAATTACTAGCATGCTGTATTGAGGATAATGACGATTTTTTCTTAGCGTAATGATTATAATGACGTCAAGTGGATCCAGAGAAAGCAAGGAGTGGAACAATGGCACAAGGATATGATATTTTTTAGACAAGTTGCATTCTACGAAAGCTAACGTTTTCCGAATACTGTTAATGTAGGTATATCCAATTGACAAACCCATAACCCACACGCTCATGAGATAACTTAAACAAATATATTTTTTTGGCAGTTAATAACGTCTTTACGGACATTTTTTTTTATTTGCAGAATTCCAAGCTGATTGCAGAAAAAAGATAGAACTCAAACTTTAGATGAAACGTAAGTTTAACGTTTTATACATTCAGGAATATTTTCGTCCAACAACCTGCTACGTCCTGCAATTAAGAACAGGAAACTAGCCAGCTTGAGGGGGTAAAAGGAAAGGAAAGTAAAAAACAGCTTGGTCGAGATGTACAATAAAGTAATCCCAATTTATGTTACCCGAGTATTATTCTATTAAGTGCACGATGTTACTTACGTAACGCATGTCACAAACTTGGTCGATCTTCAATAAACTCTTAACACAGTCATAATAATTTGTCTACTAACATTTGTCAATTAAATGTAAATCCAGGAGTAATATCACTACCATCCAATTTTCTACTAATAATTATGTAGATATGTGTATAAGTAATATAATATATTTATAGTCTAAAATATCTATTATAATGTCTAATTAGACAAGTCCCACGCTGCGCATTTAACTCAGCTGCAACAATTCTAAACATATCGCTGTCAGATCTTTGTTGTTATTCTGTAAGGAACTCAAGTCGAAATTACTGTAAAACCATTTTATTATGACACCTAAACTCAAATCATCTACATGTGATAAGAGAACCAATAACGCTGGGTACTAAGACATAACCAGCCTAAAATGAGTTTGGATTTCAAACAATTGCTTTCCGTTCAAGTGTCGCATTATAATGGTAATTTTAGAAGCGGTTCTGGTAGAGAATACGGTTCCAACGTTTGGACTACATCGAGACTATTCGAGACCTATCGCTATCGGATCTGGACCGAATTGCATTGTCCGGCCACCGCCTCGCTAAGACTGCAAATCTATAGGGCGACTCATGGTTGTGTGAACTTGGGCAAATAAAATTTAATTTTTATACACTTGGCCAAGAATTTTTTGATATATGTTTGTGCTTACAGCGCAATAGTTCTTGAAATGATAATCGGGTTTGTACTTATCTTTGAATCGCTCTCATATATACTCTTATGCTAATTTAACCAGAAAGAGTAAAAAGACTGAGACTGAAGACCAAGTATGTAAACTTTTCAAGAATTACAACAAGTTTAGAAGTTATTTAAACTTGTTGTAAGTTTAGACTGCTCTCGTAGGCGAATATATCTCTTTGAGAGACAGGGAGCAACGTGCCTGCGAGCGCGAATGATTAATTTTACACATACATGGATGTACATGTGAACATACAATAAACAAGTCCGAGGATGAAAAACATGATTAGATAGGGTCTATATTGGGTGGCATAAAGTTGTTTGTCTTAATGATTGTTTGGGCTAAAATCTATTCGCCTTGAACGGTTCTTACCATTGGAGATGGCTTTTATTTATTACTATAAAAACTAACCTAACCTAACTTAACTAAGCTACACGATAGATGTTTATTAAATTCTGTGTTCAGGATGTTAGCCGAAAAGGTTTTAGGCCAAAAAATCGTTAGGTAATACAATCGTTAGGCAATGCGACGGGCTCCCGTTTTAATATCCTACAGTGTACAATGTACAATGTAAAAAGTCAAACTACTTAATATTATGATGTTTTTATCATTGGACATTATTGATGTGTGAATTTCGATGACGAATTGAAAGATGAGTTATTAGAGAATATTATTACTGGCTTAAGTCCTAAGTTTCACAGGTGACGGAGGCCTGTAGGTACGCATTAACTGAACGGCGCTGGCCACTTGGCGGAGATCGCGGCGGTTACGTACCACACTGCTACAAGGTAGGGTTGCAATTTGGAATTGACGGAAAATGGTGGTGTTTTTTTAAAAATACTTTTAAGTAGGTAATAATGCAACTTTTCATCATGGGTTACCAAGCCACCTTTAAATTTAACTTTGAAGCCATTTACAATTTCAACCCATCTAAGTAACAGGAAGTGAAATGGAAAAGTGACATAAGTAATAGATCATGTGACGCTATTTTTTAAATCACAATTTTGTCATAGTTACGTTTTGATGATAAATTATTTCCGATTTTTACCACTGTGTTAAGCGTTTAAATTTCAGTATGAAAAATCTTGTTCTCAATCGGTGTACTCTTTACAGTCGTCGCATACGTTACGAGTTTTATTTACATGAAGAAACATAAAGCTCCTACATCCATAGATACTTATTCTTAAAAAAATACTGCCAACCCTTACGCCGTCTCCGTCACTCGATACAGCCGCCTAATTAAAACGGTCCAGGGACCCTTTTATCGAACGCAGAGATACGGTTACGTCGCGGTGACACGCGAACTCCTTTCGGCTGTGCTCGGCATTCTTCGGCAGTTTTCGGATTCGCAATAAATCACTGGACCAATGACCTGTAAGCGGCATACAAAGATAAAAAATAAAAAAGTTGTTGAACTTTAGTTTTTTATTGGGTAAGAGCACTTGATAGTAGGCAATCACCGCTGTCCAACAACACCTGCCACTCTGGTTTTCCACCGAGCAGTAAAGTAAAGCTTCAAACAGGGCTATACTTATAGTTAAAAACTTATTTTAAAGTCTGCCGCTTAGAAAAAATGTGTTTGGTGGAATGTAACTTTTCCGTATTTTTTTTACTAAAACGAAGGTGTCCTTTGCAATCCATAACATCGTTTGTCGTAATGCATTGCAAGTCCGGATTATAATTTGTCCTAAAATAGTTTGTAACTGATTCTAGACTTCTAGAATTGTATTATAAATTTATAACAATCCTAAAAAGTTTAAAATTTCAGAAGTCTTTAAGATAGACGAAAAATGGCACTTCCAATCTAACAGTGCATCAGGGCAAATCTCATTATAAGTTTATCCTAACCTAATGAACCTTAGGTACATTGTTTTTGACAGGTTATGGGTATTGTTATTAAATAAGAACTATCGTAAGGTTGACAATATTATAACACCTCAAGACAATTTTTTTAATACGACTTTAAGTTTACAGCCGATTTAACAAGAGGCAATTTGTTAAGAAGGCTATAGCGGTACCTATAAGAGACAACAAGACAGTGGGATATCAGCAATAAAATAGAGTATCAAGAATATCTACCTACACATACCATGTAACAACAAAAATGCAGCTCGGTGCCCTGCTGTAAATTTCTGACTTTTCCGGTGGACTTATCGTTTTGTTCTGTTATACGAACCTCGTCCTGACAAAAACGAACACAAAAATATTTTTTTAGATATAACTATAGATTTCTTGTAAATCAAATTAATATTAAAATAATGCTCAGATGATAATAACGTACGTAAGCACGATTTTATCTGCCAGGTTTGTTAATTAAGAAGTTTGTAATTCCGAGGATCCGGTTTAAGGAGCTCATAACTTGAAACTGAGGCAAATTAAAAGTTAGAAAACAGTAAATGTTACAACTTAAGCGAAAGAACCGTCGGCTAACGTTAATTGCATCGTTCTTCATTGCTTTTGAAATTTTAATAAAGTTTTATGATTTCTTCAGAATGCACCCAACGATGTATTTATGTGATTGTATCGGTGAGGATTGGTCACTGCCGTTTCGTAAATATTTTTAAAAAACATTGCAAGAGTATTCTTACCAGTTCAGGCTAATGTTAATGTAAGTAGAAAACGAGTGGTAGAATCGTAAAGATACGTTGAATGTGTAAAAATCGTGTGGAGTTTTTTTTTGTAAGTTATTTATTAAATGAAAGAGCATTGTAAGCTGATTCTTAAAATATATTACAGCATTAAATTGCATTCCTTCAACTTGTTTCCTAAGATATAAAAATCGGTAATTTCTGACGCTTCCTAAGACGTGCGTTTTAACCACCGAAAACGTCTGCCAACCCTGAGAAATAAGAGTTCAACAGTCATTTCATCAGTACCGGAGGTACCAAGCCGAGGACCGCGCCGAAATCTTTGCAGAGTGCCTGGGGCGACCGTTCCAGCCAAACGCGTCGGACGATGCAGACCATATCGCTGCAGTTGATGAGCACTTGGGACCTACCTACTTCACCACCCCGATACTTCTCGATGAAGACAATATTCTTCTTCCCAGGCAGCGATAAGCGCATGGTCACGAGGTAAAAGTCCAGAAAGGCACCCGGTGCAGATAGTATCCGTTGGTGATACTTCATGAACTCTCCGCCACTTACAGCGGCGCGCTATTGCGCCTGTTACACACTTGTACAACGGCATCCACCGCACCGGAAACTTTTCACTGAATTGGACAAAGACCGGCAATATGATGTTGCCCAAACTGAGAGCTATCGGCCTATCACCCTCCTCCCTTGCATTTCGGAGGTATTCGAAAAGCAAAGCGGCTGCTCACACTTCTGGTTCCCCCACATTTAGCTCCGTCCGGAAAAAAACAGGTTCCGCGTGGACCGCACCACACTCAAGCTGTTCAAAGTTCTGCACCATATGGCGGTTGCCGTGAACAAGTGGTTGTAAAATATCTGGGCATCAAGATCGACAAAAGATTCACCAAGGATCCTCACATGAAAATCGTCGTCCCTCCCCCAACGGGGTCCCACCTAGCTTGCTTGACCTCGCAAGCAGCGTAACACCCAGATTTGGCCCCACATTTAGGAAAATAAAGAGAAAAATCTCTTAGTTGGTTCTCAGTTTTTGAGTGTAGTGTACCTTTTCTAAAGTTAGAACGGTTGCGATCGACATTTGGAACTGGGTAGTGATTCTGTAAACAACGCCGGTCGTGCGGACTGTCGAGTGATATCCAAGCGGCGAGATTAGGTAAGTAGTCCCGTCAGTGCGAACAAAACACATTGTAGCGCGTGCATTTTCAATTTAGCAGCACGATGGGTCGAACATATAACGCTGCTTAATTGAAAATGCACGCGCTACAATGTGTTTTGTTCGCACTGAAGGGACTACTTAATCTCGCCGCTTGGATATCACTCGACAGTCCGCACGACCGGCGTTGTTTACAGAATCACTATTACCCTGGTCGGCAGTATCAAATTCACAACGGCCTGACTACTCTAAGCGATCTCGACCGGCGGCTCGGGCAAGAACCAGTTTGGTTGCCTTTATAGTGCGGACCGCCTGCACTGCAGCTTGCCTAGGGAAGCCAAGCGGTGTGCCAGTCGGTGCACTTACCCGAGAAACATTTAAAATAAGAACGAATGATACATTAGTTGAAAATTACGTGCCATTTTTTAAGGCGTTGCGGGGAAAAGGGGAGTAAGTCTTGTATATTTATTATCCCGAACCAACAATTTGTTCACAAAAAAAAGTGTTCTTTTTTTATGGTCATTTACTTTTGGTGCTATGCATCGTTACAGCTATGTTGGAAATCTTACTTGTCTAATGTATCGTAAGTCCGATTTATCACTTATCCTAAAACTTGAAAAGATGACTCAGCTAAAAACCTGTAGGACAATTTATAAACCGAACTCGTATTGAGTTAGGAGTTAGGACAAACGTGATGGATAGCGAGGGACACCCGAAAAAAGACGGACATAAGTATAGTTAGATTCTTTAGGTGCAACCAGAAAGTTCTTTAAATATGACTGATTTAAGGCTTGCATTGCTAAAAATATGTCCCAAAAAAATCTTAATGTTGTAAGATCTTAAGAAGGGAAATAGCAATTTGGGGAATTAAACTATCGATTCCAATCAATTGGCTCTTGTCACGAGAATCATTGTGTGAAAAGTGACACGAAATGTAACACACATCACCAATTACGTCCACAATTTTCGTATAATTTGAATAATAAACTAACAACACTTGGATTTTCAATACTATCATACGAATATTCTTTACCCCATATGAGACTTTCCCACGTTTCCGTCTAGCCGCAGCCGTGGCCACCCTACAACTCTAGATAGCAACGTATACGCGTATGAATTATTATAATGAACAGCACCAGCCTATTTCACAGCACTGCCTTGAAGGTTTCTAATTGGAAACTTAATTAAATGCAATTGCAAAAACCGATTGAATTGGTAGCTGATCTATAATTGAGGATGACAAGGTATTGATATACGTTTTATTGACAACGTGAACGCATTAAGTTTGCGCATGAGTTGGACACAACCCGAAGGGTTCCGTACTACCGTAGGTACAATATTAAGATCGAGCAAAAAGAACGTATTTTTTTCTGTATATAATATTTTCCCCTTTCATTTTGTAACTTAATTTTACTTAAGTATATTACTTTATGTTTTAGCGGCCATAGTAACTTACACATTTATAGTATCTACCTTAATATCGGTTCAAGTCGAGCGATTGTTAGGTATGGTCGAGCGAAAAACGCTAAAATGACAAATTATTGATAATAGCGGCCATAGAAAATCACAACTGTGTGCCTGCCTATTACGGGTCATGAGATAGAATACAGTCCGCTAACAGTCAGACGGACGGGGCAGACGGGGCAGCAGATGCTTACTAATAAGGTCCCGTTGACACTCTTTGGGTACGGGACCCTAATAATTATCACAATTACGAAACGGCAGCTGCAGCAATAGTTCATTGGCATGCGTGAGGATAAAGAAAGCATGTAGGTTCTATTTACCCGGATGATCACTTATAAATTATAAAGTACTAAATAAAACTTCCGATCGCCCCATCAATTTTACTCGTCATTCGTGATATATATATATATATATATATATAAAACAAAGTAGCTTTCCGCATCTACCTATATATCCGTCGGTGTATCCGCTAACCCCGCCTATAAACTACGCAATGGATTTTGTTGCAGTTTACACGATCACTTAGATATTGTTTCACGAAAGGTTCATTTCTAACACCCAATCAGATTACTCATTTTGGCGAACATTCCAACGATCGCTCGAGAAACTGCTTAAGTCTATGAGCAACTTTAAGTAAATCGTTTGGTAGAAAATGTCAATCTATACCATTTTAAAACCTTTAAGAAACAAACCTTACAGACTAAGTTAGCGATTTTTGAAAATCAACCAAATAGAGTTGACGTAAGCTGATGACAGATCGCATCGACTGTTTTGTCAATTCCATACATTTCTAGTCGATAGAAAACAAGGCGTAGACAAGATTCAAACGTTAGCAGCGTTTGAATCTTGTCTACGCCTACTATTCTTTACTTTTAGAGGCGACTTGCGATACTCGTATAGCTATCGATAACGGGCTACGATTACCATTTTGATCCACTTGTTTGAACTTACTGTTTAAAAAAAGCAAATACGAAACTAATACTAACATAATGTGGTTTTGCTCTCTTTAATGTTGTTTGCTTTTATTATTTCCACTCTGGTACAATTTTTACTGATGTGTTTGTACTGTTACGTCATTTTGATATAAAGCTGGTAAGTTCAAAAAGAAATACCTACTCTATAAGCTTTTACTCGTACAAAAAAATTTAAACATTTCTTTGAAAAAAAAAATTGCATTAAAATATTAATTAAATCTTAACGCATTTCTTTAATCTTTCCTGCCCCTTATTTTTTAAATCTACTACATTATCTCTTTCTCTTTCAATACGGTTATTTTCATCTGATGCCGTCTCTTTCTACAAACAATGCCACATTACCATAAAAAGAATATACTTACTCTGTTAGGGCTTGCCAAAACAAAGTTTTAGATATCGATAGTTTTTAAATCTCTGTTATTTACTTAACGAAAAAATGTTACAAAATTTGATGTGAAATATTAAATTGTTGGTATAATAATGTGCAACAAACAGAAAACTTAAACACTAACCCACCAGCTAAAGTTTACTTAAAATATGCTATGACTTTTTACGCGCCATTTACATTTGGCAGACAAAGACAAATAATACTTAATCAAAAATAGGTTTACTGTGCATTGATAAACAAGGCAGGGTTTTAAAATCCTTTTATGTGAAACGCAAGTGAAGAGAGGCATGTTCAGGATATATAGTATAAGTATTGAAAGGACAGAAGTTCGATCGTAGATCGTACTCGTACCTATGACTGATCAGGTAGAGTAGATTGATATCATTTTAATTAAGACTTAAAAACAGTATTCTTATTGCACCTTACTTGTAACAGTTCAAATAAACACACATTTATTCGTACACCGATTTTAAAACTATCCAGCAGTTTTGCAGCAGTAGCAGACCGCAAATCTTAAAGAAACTCCAACGACAAAACTATCTATCGATAACCGTAACTCTATCGATAATCTCTACGAGCTACTGCCACAAAAAACACTCGACTTTTATCGAGCACGGGTCAGCCTAAAAAAACAAACGCGACGGTAAGTCACTCGCTGGGAGGAAAGTTATTTTTTTTGTCACAGACGGCTCGACGGTCAACGCATTGTGAATGTTGCAGATAGTGGTGCTCAAACTTTGTAAGAGAAATGTAACCTAACCGTACTTTTTGCTTCAATATACCTGTTAAATTGTAAAATAATTAAAGGTTTTGTTCTGTGTTTTTTATGGTGCTCAATAAAGATAATTTGCGTCATATCGTACTGAATTGTATTTTAGGCCCTTAACACGCCAATACTATTACTACTACTACTAATAAGTACTATAGGTAGAAGACACCATGTCTTTGGTAAAAATACGCTAAGTCACGCTCGCAGAATGTGCCTCCTTAAAATAAGGTCTTTTTCGTACGATGATCATTCATTTCATTAAGTATACAAAATGTCCTTTCCGTAAAAAGTTCCTTCCTCCGGTTGTTTTGATGCGATCCTATTTCATTTTATGCACAATGTTTTGTACTTTACGCACGACTAAATAAATGAACAAAGTATTATCATTATTGCAAACGCAACCTCAGGTCCCCAAATCCAAACTAATCCTCCTCAAAGTTTGTTTGAAATGGAATTCGAACCACGACGACTGGCTCCTCGCTCAGCCTTATCAAGAGAATCTTTTATCCAATTTTATAATGAATTATACACAACATATTTTTAACTATTAAATTAACAATGTTTTATGTTTTATATTAAAAAAACAATGTCATAAATTGATCATTATTAGTATGATTTATCGTTGAAACTTTAAGAACCACTGCCATGAGGTATGGAGGGCGCATACTTAAACGTTTTGAAACCCTATACAGATAGATAAAACTAAAATAACTAGCGTTTTGATCTTGAAATATTATTATGCTTTATGGGCTGTGTATTATACGATTTTATAATTCCAAAATATATTTTGTCGTTCAAAATCTTTCTAATATGTTATTAAGTTGTTATGTAAATTGGCTGTATTTAATAAACTTTATACAAGGAAAAAATAAAATTATTTTACTTAAACATCTCTTTTCTCTAATCATAGTAATCATCCAAGTGAATTGTAATAAAAAAAAATCGCGAATCATTTCACAAAATATTTAGTTGATATCATTAAATTTTTTCATTTAAGTACCCTACGTTACGTTATGTTTAGATTTGTAGAGTACCTAGTCGTAACATTGTCAGTTTCTTTAAAAAATAATCTTGCTAACTTCTTTGATTCAATTCATATTTTTTGTGAAGAAAAAAAACATTCTAACTGTTCTTAAAAGTTTCCGGCAACGTTCTCGATAATTTCTCAAGAACATTTTTCAAACTTCTTATAATGTCAAGCAACTAGGTATTCCAAATAACTAGAAACATTCAAATTCGTGCATATTTCGTAGTATATCGACGGCATCACTAGTACCTAAATACTTTTCTATGTGTAGCTTCCGCTACAAATTACTTAAGGTGGGATAAGACATGTTTTACTACACTTTGTAATTGTTTTGCTCCAACACAACTTTGAATTAACAGTCATTTCAGTCTTATGGTATTACAAATAGGGTATATATACAGGGTGAAATCTAAGTCGTTTACCAAATGATCACCTCTGTGTTCTACCCTCGAATATGAACAACTTTCACAATAGGACCAACAATACATCACGAAAAAAAAACCGCTGCTTCATACTGCTGGTCAAGTACGTATTGAACTTTTCTATGAAACAGCTGTATTTTTTTTCGTGATTTCATAGTTGGTACCATAGTGAAAGTTGTTCATATTCGAGGGTAGAACACAGAGGTGATCATTTGGTAAACGACTTAGATTTCACCCTGTATAATATTATAGGAAGTCGGTACCTATCAAATATTGAAACACATAAAAGGTATTTCAAAAAGTGTTTTAACGCCTCTAAAATAAAATCAAGTCCAAACCCTTCGTTTAAATGACGTCATCGTAATCGCTTCACGTATCCCCCGTAATTTTATACAATCATCTGAATTGAGGCAAAACAATGCAAACACCGGCACACGTCTTTGAATATTGACTGTATTTCGAAAGGCAATATTACGTGCCAATATTAGTAATGGTGAATTTACTGGCGACATCCCTCGATTTTGGTCGCGGGTAATTCGTCTTCGTTGATCTTCCTGTTTCTTTTTTAACCATAGCAATTCAATAGAATTCTACATACGTACATCACTACATAGTATAAAACAAAGTCGCTTCCCGCTGTCTGTCTGTCCCTATGTATGCTTAGGTCTTTAAAACTACGCAACAGATTTTGATGCGGTTTTTTTTAATAGATTGTGTGACTCAAGAGGACGGTTTTTATGTATAATACCATTCTGTTTTATGAACGGGTGTTACAGAAAACTCACATAAACTGAAGCTCAGCGAGGGCGGTTCGCTAGCGAGTGGATTAATATACCTTACAATTATAATATCACACACTGCGTTATCTTATCTTTTCGTTTGTGGACTCTTCGAGATCTTTGAAATTTATGCCTACCTTATTGGCGTATGTCCCCTTGGTTATTATTATTACCAATTTTTTTCCAGTCCGGTTAAATAATTGAAGAGGAAATAATGATAAGAAGGTGCGTATGCCATGCTAAAAATTGGTACATTTACTCGAGAGCTTTTCGAGCTAAGATGGCAAGCCAGTCAAGCCATTTTTCTACCATGTCTGAGGACAACACTCGTACTAGTAGGTAGATAAACATCATCATCTTTACCATATTAGCCGAAATTGGCAACTGCTGGGCTCATTTCTATATTATGATGCTGGGACATTTGGAACTAGTGATTTGCAATAAACTTAGTAAAGTTACCTACTACTACTTTTATGCTCTTCCTCTACTGGCTTCGACCATTATTATATTAAGTATACCGGTGGAACGCCTAACCAGAACAAAATAAATAGTAGGAATGAACAGAGAGAACATACCTAGGATCCTTGGGATTGTCACTATATGCACGTGATGCAATTTGTATTCTACTGCATCCAATTCAAGCGTTCACAACACAAATACTTGGAATGGAATGCACACCAGAAAACTGCATTCAAAATTATATGGGAATCCTTTAAGTCCCATTGTTTCTTCCCATTTAGGGTCAAATTTTGAAAAATAATTTTGATTATAGTACAGTACCTGTATATAGTTAATAATTGGGGAGAATCAACGGTTTAGGGCCTGTCCACATTACCACGGCACGGTACCGCACCGTGGATCTGTATGGACATGGCAACGTGCCTATCCACGCGCCAGCCGTGGGAATGTGAACACTGGACAGGCCCTTAGACTGCTTAGCAATGGGACTTATTATGTTAAGCTATATTTAGATGATTGTATTGTACTTATTTTGTCAGAGTTCTTATTCCTTGGGCTAAGCTTAGTTGATAACGATAACTCTAATTCACTTGGCATTAAGAGCTGTCATAATTTAAATGATATGATTACGATATCGAAGATGGGCTAAATCAAAGGACAAGGCCACAGAAATCTTAATGTTTCCCCATTATAAAAGATCAACAAGAAACCGCCGTCAAACCCTCCATTTTACAAGAGTCCCGCGTCATCCGATCTCTCACCCTAGGATATCAATCACGTATCCTGCCATCTTGATTGTTGGAGATTAAAGGGCGCATGCGCGTTCCGCCCCCCGCTGGGACACGCCCCCTCCCTTGGGGGTTAGGGGTGAACGGTAGACAGGTTAAAGGGATGATACTGAGGGGTGTTTATGAGTTCTGGCCGAGATTTTGGTGGTGGATCAGGATTACTCCGCGTGTTGTAGTATTTTTAGTAACACAAGCAAGGTATGCCAACTGGACTCATCATCGTAACGCCCAAAAGCCAACAGCCATCTGTCAAACATTTAAAAATTTGTTTGTCAACTAGCTTCTGCCTGCGACTTGTCCGCTTAGATTTCGATTATCGCTATTCCCTTTGGAACGTTTAAAAATTCCGAGATGAAAAGTAGCTTATGTGTTAATTTATAGAGTAAATTCCAAATCTATCCAGCCGTTGCAGTGTGAAGGAGTAACAAATTAACACACAAATAATACCTACTGTAATACTAGTAGGATTAGTATGAATATCTAAATATGTTCTAACTTCACGACACGACAAGCGTTACGAAGATTATTACATACATACATACATAAACTCACGCCTTTACTTTACTTGTAAAAAAAAAACTCTTTTAAATAAAGGACTGGGAGTAAAGGATACCAGCAACCTTTAGCGCGTAACACACGATTATAGATTTACAAATTATTCTTAGAACTGTACGATTAATATTTTAAAATTGCCATTTTACCACAGAAACCACAACTCCCTCGCGATTCTCGTATAGAGACCGATGGGTTACAAAAGCGCTTAGACAATGTTTAATAATGGTCCTTGACCAATTACAAGCGCATGTCTTAATTAATATGTCATTTCAAATTAATTAAAATGTGGTATAAATTAAAACAATATTAGTGACCGACTTAAAAAAGACGCACATGAAGAACAAGTTTACAGTGTTTGGGACACTTTTTACTATCATAAAAAAATCAAAGTGTTCATTTTTAGAAGATCCACTGACCTTGTTTTATAGGTACTTTCATTGTTCCTGTTTTTAAGGGTACGTAGTCAAATATCGAACGCGTATAGGCCTACCAGCCAACCCATAGAAAATTACTTTCTCTACAAAAGCTAAACACGTATACACTTAGGGACAAATTATCGTTGCATCGATTTCGCAATAAAGCCCACAGTGACTGTCCAAACACATCGATCCGCGCTTGTTTGCCGACACGAGCCGGCCTGTAATGAATCTGATTAAGTAGCTTTCGCCAAATCACCGGCGCGTTGGTGATAGGTTGGGCGTGCAAAATAATGTATGTGAAATGCTAGGGAATATAATAGAGGGAGCCACAATTCTCGTATGCTTTTGTTATTGTAATAACAAAATTGTGTTTTGTAAATGACGGTAGTTCATATTTTCGCACTGGATAAAACCGTGTAACGGGATAAAAACGAGCGATGATTTTTAATGCAAGCGAAAATGTTCCAATAAATAAAATTCACTTCCTAGCTTTTGCTTCTTTTTGGTGGTGAGAATAATTCGTTTAAATTACCCCGAATAGTCATATGGGGTCGACTATTAAAAAAATCCCTTTATTTACAAAATAAAAATACAAAAGTCTTTACTTCACATCCCAGAGTATTACGTACATTTTTCCTAAATATAAAACATCAATATAGAAGCACATAGTACGCTTAGGTTCGCATTTAGTTTGTGTAATGAAGCCCGCTCGCCTCCGGGGAGGGTAAACACATAAACGTAATTGCTAAATTGGGCCAATATTGTGGCCGCCAGTGTAATTCATTTGACGCCTGATAATATTGCTGTTATAATTTAGTACGCTCTGAAATTAGTATGGCGTGGAAATTAGTGTTGGGCGGTAATTAGATATTGTTATAGTTATGTTAGGAGTGAATAATAAAAATACACTTATTGACAAATAAAGAAGGTGGGTAATAAAAGATTTCGTATTTCGAACGATTGTTTGTCCGTTTGTTTGGTAGTATGTTTAGTTTAAATCTTGCAAGTTGATTTTGAATTAGTTCCCTTTTACCTTGCTATTGGAAATACGAGCACATAAAATATGTAACCCTGATGAATGATGGTTGCCGGGTTAGAATAGTGCCACTCCACATCTTCCCGTGGATGTCGTAAGAGACGGCTAAGGGAATAAAGGCGTACTTATAGTATTGTTAGGCGATGGGCTTGCAACCTGTCACTAATACACTGGTAAACATCTTGGCCTGAAGTGTGCAAAATGTGGTTACAGAATTGTCAACGGGTTTTTGAAGTGGTTGGTGATTCTGTGGCTCTGCCTACCCCACTCTGGGAATGAAGGTGTGAGTTTATGATGAAGATACAATATGTCTCTATATTTACTAGGTAGTAAAAACCTTAATTGTCTTCGACGTGTTACGGTATTATTTTTAACTCGCGAGATATCAAAACGTTGACAATACGATAACAGGTACAGGTACGATAAATTTATCTTTATCTTTATCTTTAATAAGGTATGGTTTCTACCGTCTAAAAAAAGGACCCTGATCTGATGATGGAGTCGAAAGATTGTAACAGAGGCTCCGTTACTTATTACCACCTACCAAGTTTGAAAATGACAACATACGTGATACTAAGTATGATTCCTTTGACAATGACGGATAGCTTTATAAAAAAAAGTTGATGATCGTTTGATTTCCTGTAAGTTTATAAGGACTTGCGGTAAGGCAGAAACTATTACAGTGATAAATTTACTTTGTAGAATTAAGACTGCGCCAAGCGTACGCCGGATGTACAGTGGCGCCCTCATTACTATTATTATGTTTTCTAACAAACTAAAGTATTTTATTTATCACTTGGGTTACACTACTCACACGGGTATATATCACTTGGTTTAATAACCATTCACCTTCGAGTTATTAACTTAACGGAAAAAAGTGGCCACCTTTTCCCGAAGCTGACTACTCAAAAGGTAATTGTTATTAAAGTTTGTTACGTATCCCATAAATTGTGCTTTGCTTGCGCTACAAAAACGTATCGTCTGATTGCATGGAAATTCTTTAGTTAATTAGAGAACACAATAATAGTAATGAGGGCGCCACTGGACGCTCGAAGTTTGCTCGGTGCAGTCTGAAATACATATAATTGGCACCGATGAATTAACATATTTACAGACATTTTTTATTATTTGATGGAATAATTTATCTATTAGACCGGCTTATCTTTTCTATTTCAATACGGTAGATAATAAACCCATTATAACACCTGGTATAAATACAAAGCGTTAAGACAAATCAGTGCAAATTGAAATAAAAATAAAATATATTAAGCAGTATCTAGCACTAATAAAGTCAATAATTATTAGGTATTCAATTGATTTCTCAAGATAAGTACTTAGATGCAATTCTATGGAACGGCAAAGCAAGTAAGGTTAAAAAAATACGGAAGTTGCAGCGTCTTATCTCAGTAAAAATTCGGTTTTAATTGAACAACTTGTTTTGGGTTAAGTCTGCACCAAGCAAACTTCGAGCGTCTAGAGACAACAACTCAATTCTATAAGAACATGAAGTAAAGTCAGCACGGCTTGTTTTAACAGTCTTACATTGTAAATATCAGCGCCATCTACTGTTTAACGTTTTAACTGTTAAGATCCCAGATGTCAATCAATCACTTTGAGTACGAAGAAGTTCCGTAAATATGCGCAAGGTGGCGCTAGTGAGGTGTGAATCTAAGAAGCAAATATAGATTTTTAATCAGTTTATAAGATAAAGAAACCAGTAAGATACAAATAAACAATTATAATATAAATAATAATAATATCTTAAGCCTCTGCCTATGCATAGTTATATTATAGACATAGCTATTAAAAATAACGCCATCTTACAACCAGTTAACGAACTAGCATTACTTGAGTCGGTCTTAAGCGTAAGCATCTGAGATGTCTAATACAAATCGATGATAATGATTCTTAACATACTGACGAGATGGCGCTTATATAAAAATTAGGTAAAATGAATATTATTGATTTTTAACAGGACAAAGGAACGAGAAAAAACCACATCTATGTAGAAACATGCTTTTCAATTTGCTGTGCATTTACCGGGCAAATTGGCAATTTCGTTCAACCAACCAGAAACTCGGAAAAATTTGCATGCAGAAGCGCCACTTCAAAGGTAACTGTTGATAACTGCTTTTCTTTCAAACAAAAACTCTATCAAATGAAACCTATCCCTATCGCAAAAACATTGAAGTCTAAAATGCCTTGCAATTTTTCGCTACAGGTTTGCTCTGATATTTCATCCGTATCACCGGATATTGAGACTTATTAGCCTAAAATAGGGTCGTATTCTTGATATTTCTGTATGATTCAGCTGAAACAAGAGTTAAAAATTGGATTATCTCGAAAGCGGAGTGGTTGTAGGGTTGTTTAATGTAATTTTGTACCGGTGAATGAGTTTTGGTAGCCGGCAGCCATTTTGTTTTGGCTTGGATTTAGATTTAAGGTCAATCTCTGTGCGCTTTTAAAAACCAAATTACCATGCGTGACAGTTTATCTTGTTACGGCTGTATCACTGGCCCGTAACGACTAAACCCCTTATGAGACGAGCCTACTTTTTTCTAAACGGCGGGAAACGCTTTATTTAAATAATAAAAAAAAGAAATAATACTTATTTATTCGCAACAAGTTAAGTTAAGTATGTAGAACTATACAACTCTGCTGTACGATGTCAAAATGCCTATTATATTTAATGCCATTAAAAATATGATAATATGTGCGTGAAGTTAGCAGAGCATTTTCAGTTCAAGCAATAAACATAGATACATTACTCAACGGCTTTGAACTTTACCAAACCTTTTTTATTTGCTGAAAAATGACAGGCTATATGCGTGAAGTTAGCAGGGGAGTGATTCGCTTAAAAACGACGTTCGGACGGACGAACGAGTGAATATCCAAGCGGCGAGTTTAAGTAGTCCCGTCAGTGCGACAAAACATATTTTAGCGCGTGCATTTTCAATTTGGCAGCATGGTTTCTGCCGATGAGATTGAACGTAGATATAAGGCTGCGGTGTGATTTCGCTCGTTCGGCCAACTGTCCGTTGTTTTTGAGAGAATAACACCGCAGAGCATTCTCATGTAAAAACGTGTTTAATTTTTTTCAGCTTTAATGGCTAGAACTATGTCTAAAAGTATTAGGAACGTTTGAGTGCATATTGGTCTCGCGGGCCGAACTGCTAAGTGGATAAAGAACTATCCTGAATGCCAATAGAACTTTGAGAATACTTATTTTATTCGGAAAATGATTTGCCATGCTTGTGATTCCTCTCCTGGCGTTTTGGGATACCTATATGGTTGGCGATGATATTTATCCATCAGGTAACCCTGGCATTTGTCCTTCTCTAGCTTCAATAATAAGCAATTATGTTTTTGAAGTAATTAAATGTTGGAATTTTAAAATCATAATAATTACAAGCGATAAGAATCAACTTTACTATCCAGCTTCCAGAACCATTGACAAAGTAGGCAACCAAACTATCGAATTAAAAATAGTACAACAGTAGGATATTTATCAAAACATCGATGGCGACGCGGCTGAGAATGGGATGGGCGTGACGTCACAGCGGGTGAAACGATGATACAGATAAGGATAAAGCTAATTTGTAGTTCGCACATCTGTTTGTGCGCATGATTCTGGGAATAAGTGGATCGATCGAGTTCAAGAGGTTTTTTTATTATTAAAATATTGGAGCTATTGAAAACATTCAAAAGTTTTCAGAACCTAGTTCAGCTAGGGAAAAAATTACTGATGATGATGAAATTCTAATTTCGTCGGGTTTGTATGTTACTGGAAAAGGGCCGAATTTTCAGTAACCGAAATCGACGTGCGTGCATGACTCGATGTATGATTGTGGTAGAAGCGAAAGAGATTTGTCAGGATCGTAGCAAGTGGAAGTGGTCTCTGCCTACCCCTCTGGGAAACAGGCGTGATTTGATGTATGTATATGTATGTAGGTATGTATTTATTTCGGCAACAATGCACGTCATAAATTAGTATATTTTGGTTAAAAGAAAAGTGAATACTTTAATGCGCATCGTACATTCCTAAATTAACTTTAGTAATATTTTAAAAACCGATAGGTAAAAAACTTTAACTTATCTTTACCCCACTTCTTATAAATATAGATACTTACCCTGTTTCGAAAATAAAATGATATTCTTCAATTTTGTAATACAAACACAAAATAGAAATACTTATTGCTTATTATTTGAAATCAATTTAGTTTTAGTTTTTTGGTTTTAAATTATTTGTACAGTTCCGACCACATTGAAGTCTTTTCTTAAATACCAAAAAGAGTAAGTGAGTATTATTTAAGCTTCGGTCAATTATAAAAATAACATAGTAATAATATAAACAATCTTTATTAAAAAGTTCAAACTTATAGTATTACCTACCTACTATTGCTCTTAACTAAATATAAGATAAAATAGGTAGGTACCTAAGTATTTTATCTATAAGTAGTCCATGTCGAAACCTGAATCGCAGGAGTGTAAGCAAACATTACGGTCTACTATCACTTTCCCACAGTCGGCTACTTGAGGTTATGTTTCAACATTATTATATAAAAAATATAATTAAACTAAAATTAACGTTAATTCCAAAATTACTTGGATACTAGCTTCTGCAAGTAATTTATAGGGTAAGCTATAGAGAGCAAAATATTTACTTATGATGCCGTTGATATAATACCAACCATTCACGAATTCGAGCGTTACTTGTTTAATGTTATTTGGGATAGAGTATAGGGCAGGTTTGTTACATTTATTGTTACTGCACCCTGGTAGGGTCCACGTCTTGTACCTATTGGTTAGAATTAAGTACCTAATTTGTAAATATCGCTGCAAGGAATAAACGAATATGAATATTAATATTCATTATTATTGACTAGCTTTGTACACTGAAAAAACAAATGGGTTGATTTTACTAAATTTTAGGACCTACCCATGAGTTTCGTTGAGTTAGCACCTGACCTTAGTAAAAACAACACATTGAAAAGGTTACTTCAACCTTTTTAGTGGTTCACTCAACCAAACTCACGTGTAGGTCCTATTTTAACCATAAAACTTAGTAAAATCAACCCATTTGTTTTTTCAGTATATCCTTATAATTTTGGGCACATATTGAGCTATTTGTTGAAAATGAATGGCCGAGGAGTTCCTTAGCATTTTTGAAATTACGGGTAGCCCAGCTAGATATTTTTTTATTCCAAGAAACAGGAAAACGGACACGCGGGCTACGTGGAAAAAAACACAACTCACAATTACAATGATTCCTTAGCCGATTTGTTGTGTTGTGTTGGGATGAAAAAAATATCGGGTGCCTGCCTACATGTCCCCAGCCTACTCTCATGCCTTCAATACCTACAAGTGAAGCAGGGTACTTTTTTATCCAGGCGTGTGGTTCTCTTAAAAACGCGGTCGGACGAACGAACGAGTGAATGTTGCAGCGCCGAGTTTAAATAGTCCCGTAGAGCGAACAAAACACATTTAAGCGCGTACATTCTCAATTAGGCAGCATACGATCGATCTCATCGATTAACATCGAATCACACCCCTGTACATCAAAATCTTACTAGACAGACGGACGAAGATATCAAATGGGTTAGTTCTAGTTCAAATAAGTTATTTATCTACAATTTCTTTCAGAAGGACTTGCGGGCGCCGGACGAATTTCGCACGATATAAGTGCAAATAGACACCAATGATTACTTTACATACACTTGCCGAATAATCTAGAGTAAACAGTTTAGAATTTGGTGAGAATTTTGTCAGCATTAACTTTTTTCCTATCTAAATAATATTAAGTACTACGTAACCCAACTGGCGTAGGTAGGTACCTATCAGTGGGAAAAAATTACGTTACAATTAAGTCCAAAATTTGTATAATATTACCTAGGTTCTAAGTGTTAGGAATGTATTTATTTTTATAAGTGGAGTGTGGGCTGAAGATGTCAAACAAAAATAACCCCCTTACTTATAAACGTGGAATAAACTTGGAATAGTTTATGCCATGCTTTGTCCTTATCTGTAATTGTGACATTTGCATCTGACAGAAAGTGACAAAGCATGGCATTCCAAGCTTAAGTATTCCACGTTTATAAGTAAGAGAATATCATTTCACATTAAGGACCTTGAATTAAAAGTACATATGTATGTTTAGTTTATAAACACAATAAACTTGTATAAAAGGAAAGTTAAAAATATTTAAATAATGGTAAATGGGTGTCTTGAACAAATAAGAACAACAATTTTGAACTAAATTACAAAAAGACAACGCACAAAGGCCATCTCATGTTAAGTCCATCCAGTGTTAAGGGTTTGAGGCGACCAAGTCTGAAAGGCAAGGTTGAAGGCCTCTAGTATACTAACCACACCATATCTTACTATACAGATCGGAAACATCCGGAACAGTATCTATTGTCAGCAGGAAAATTTATCGTTGAAAATGGTGATATGAAAGATATACCTACCTAACAATAAATAATAACTCATTTTAAATAGAAATCATAGTCAATCTAATCTAAATTTATTAGTAGAAATCTTCGATAACGCTTTGCTTGGTAGACTCAACGGCGGAAAAGGAAACCGCTACCTATAAAATTATGACATCAGGTGATAATGTTGCAAAGAATCAGTCTCTGACAAATACTTTGTACCGAATTTAGTAGGTACTTACAGGTGCCTAAAGTACATAAATATATCACAGATACACATTGAGGAAAACATATTAACATTACACATACCTAGTAAATTCTAATCATCCATTTCACGGAAATTCCTTCGTTGTCCGTTCGTCCGTCCGTCCGTCCTAACTTGGACGAACCATATCTTTTTTAACGTAATACTTAGGTCACCGGTTGTGGTTTTCCCAGAGTATCCAAAAGCAAAATAATAATGGGCGAGCGACCCCAATCCGCAATAGAACGTTATTTTTCCTTCTCGAGTTTTATTTTTGATTTATTTTTAATTGATATATGTACTTGCACATGTTTCAATGAATGTGGTTTTAGTGCAAACTCTGAAAAAAACCGGTTACGTATGACGACGGGTGCGCTTTTTTTTTGATCAAAATTCCTTGATCGTATGTTGAAAATGGTAATTAGTAAATAAAATAATAGGTACTTATAGTCCAAGCTTTTCATCGGAAGTCTGGAAATAAAATTTGCGATACACAGAAAATAGCCACCGACTTAACAATAACTGATTGCTTATCACTGAATCACAACAGTAATGCCCGTGTTAGGTCATTAATGATGACTTCCGTGAAGAAAATCACGCACAGAACAGGGGCCTTAGCCTTGGCTAGCATCTTGATGCTTAACGCTAACGTAAATGATTTTCGAAACCTGAAAAACTATAATGTGACTTGAGCTCTCGACGCGGCCGTCCAGTAGCTTACGTCAATCCTGGGGTGTGATTCTGTAAATAAGCAAAGGTGAACGAATGCACGAGTGATACCAAGCGGCGAGATTAAGTAGTCCCGTCAGTGCGAACAAAATACATTGTAGCGCGTGCATTTTCAATTAAGCAGCCTTATACGTTCGACCTATCGTGCTGCTACATTGAAAATGCACGCGCTACAATGTGTTTTGTTCGCACTGACGGGATTACTTAATCTCGCCGCTTGGTATCACTCGTGCATTCGTTCACCTTTGCTTATTTACAGAATCACACCCCTGTACATTTTCGGTAACGATGGCGTTCTCGCTAACCATCTTGCCTAGCGCTTCAGTGGTTCCAGCCAAGATGATTACGCTTTTCTACGCTTCACGATTTTCGAAGTGACAAAACATATGGAATGACATTAAGCGCACAACGCGGCCGTCCGGTAGCTAGTAGCTAACATCAATCCTATACAGTTTCGATAACGATAACGTTCACTGTATGCATCTTGACGGACAAGGTCACTCTAGCTATTTAATTTGCGCGATTTGCGTTTCTATTTTCGTTTGTAAAGATATATGTATGGTCTTGTAAGCCCATAAGAGGGGGGTAAGTATATTATTATTTTTAAGTTCTTATGCAGTAATGTTGAAACCAAGAAGACACTAATTTCATCAGTTTTTTTGAGGTTTATGCATGTTATGGTTCGATTAATCTCAATATTTTCGATTTTGTATAACTACTTGTAATGCATTAAAATATTGCTACCTAAAATAAACACCAACGAGAGTGATATTGATATATTTATCCCTATCTGAGTCAGCCTTATCAATGTATCATCTATTTAGAATCATACTATTTTCTCGAAAACAAATGAAAAAATTGTATATGATAAATGCATTTCTCGGTAGTAATTTTATCAACATCATTTGATAGATAAAAGTTCATTTTAGTATAATTTATTAACACGTTATGTAGGTACCAGTATAATTATTTAGTTATATAATAAATGTGATGGCGTTTTATTGTAATCCATATAACGGAGAAGCGAAATAATAGTTTTTTTATAAAAGTACTTACACATACACACCTACCTAAGTCTTAAGAGGATTGCGAGGCTGAAAATTTCCATACAAAATAAGACAATATTTCTCATCCCTTAAATCTCTTTTAATATATTGTAGATGTTATGAATAACTAGGTCTGTGCGTTTTCATCATTATTTTTTTTTTCTTTGAAAGAATCTAATAAAAATAGAGCTACGGTGACACAGACAGATACACACACACACATTTACAAGTTAAACTTATAACACCCCTCTTTTTTGCGTCGGAGGTTAAAAACAGAAACATACAAACCTTTTTCAAAATAACTGCATCATATTAAAGTTTGATTTAGGGGATGAGAAACGTTATCGCTCTCAAAATTGAGAGCTACACGATTTAAACGTCTCTTCAGTCCTTCACCATCATCTTAATAATTTACCTATAAATTACTTAATTCAATCATTCAACAGAATCAATCAATAGAATCGCTGGCAAGAATGGACAATACCCGTAAAGTTTTATAATACATCTATGTATACTTCGCGTTAGCTCTCACTGGTTTTACTTACAATACATACATACATTAAATCACGCCTGTTTCCCAGAGGGATACTAATGTAACCTAGTGATGTATTTATTCAGTTATAGCTACTCCGTTTAATATAAACATATTATCGAAAGTGAGTGGACGGGTCAGAAGGGGCCGCCCTAGGCGTACTATTTCGAGTCAAATCGGAGAAATACTGGAAAAGGGCCGAATCTTAAACATGGAAAACAGGAAACCGCACTCAGTCTGACTGAGATTGAAATTCAAGATGGTTGTTACACCACCACTATTTGGTACTACTTAGTAACTTAGTGCTCCACAGCCGAGATAGCAGAATTTAAATGTGTTGGCCGTCACATGTATTGTGCGATGTATATTTTTTAACCAATGACATTGTGATTTATGAATGGAATCCACGTGATCACGTATCTTCTTACCAAAACTATAGCTGAGGAAATCGAATGAGCTAACTTCTAAATATATCCCGATATCAAACTTTAGGTGTTTCATGAGAGCATCTTTCGTGCCGGCGTAACCACTTGACTGATAATACTGGGCCTGATAACGTGGTTCCCATGGATTGAGGCAGTAGCTCAACGGTGATACGTAATATCTATCCGAGAGCGAATGATAAGATATTTATAGAACTGTAAGAACTTCAGAAAGGAGAAGATTATTCAGAAGATAAAAGGAAAACATCAAACGCGGTGGAATCTCGTCGCTTCCGTTCATTGGAATGTGCTATTCCTTGGTATGGCCAGTCGTAAAGTAGATTTTCTGATGCGCAAAAACTCTAAATTAAATCTGAATTTTTAGGTTAAGTGTGTGGAACTTTAGTTTAGTAGCGCTTCCTCTCAACATTCATTTGTTATTGAATTTTAATAGCAACCCGTAAATATCGAGGTTATGAAGCATTTATTGACACTTTTGGCCTTAGTTCGAGGGAGATGAAGGCTTTAGTGCCTGATAGATAAAGTATGCCGAGGTAACGTAACTTGACCAAGCAAGATAGCAAAAGTAAATGAAACAAAACATGTTAAATGACAGCTACAAGGGCATAGTCGCGTGGCCCGTACCGTACCCGTTATGGCCTTCATTGTCAATAAACAATCATTTTAACAGTACAAGAGAATCAAAGCAAGTCGTTGGGAGACAATTGCTTTGAGACGAGTTTTTCTGCCGTTATGTTGGCAGGACGATTCTGAAGAAGCAAGACCATTTGACGACCAGTTCAAGCTTGGGAATTTTGTAGTAAACCTGTTAACAAAAATATACTATAGTGCCTTTTTATTAACTTTTACGGTCCAAATGAAGTAAATAAATGTACTTGTACTTTATCACTAGAAGACAGTTAAATAAAAGGTACCTAGTTAAATAAATTAAATCTGAGATCTCACATTTGAAATAGTTATGTTGACAGTTGTAAATTACCAATCAATCTTCAATTTAAAACCCTATCTATATATAGTATACTAATCGCCGAGTGTCAGAGATATTGTTTTTCCAAGAAAATTTTGAGGAAATAGGAATTAATTGTTACTTAAATATGTTAGTAATTTAAGCCTACCTATTAATTCAATAATTACTTATGTACTTTTTTGTTTCACGGAAACTTAAGTATACTTTTCAAGTCGACCCTGGCACGCAGCCTCCACGCGCCAAAGCCATAAAGCAATTAACTAAAAATAATAAATAATAGGAATTCTCTACGGATCATAATACCGGGACAATATTTTCGGAAGGTCCTCGTAATGGCCGTACTTAAATATTTTTTAAAAGAAACGGTGTTTCTTATGACGTATTTTTTTCAACTTGATGTATAGTCAAGGAAATTGATGGAGCAGTTTGACGTCATAAGTAAATTGGCCGTGTTGTACATTTCCCAGTGGGACATGTCTAATGACACGTGGAAAATGTATAGGTAACCCGGCCAATTGACGAATTATGTCAAACTGCTAAACAATCAAATTTCTCGACTGTACGGTCAATTGCAAACTGTTGCAGCCCTCTGTTCCTACGGCTATGTTGCTTGCTCGTTTGCGCATGCGTGAGACGCGTGTAGGTATGCGTATTGCGCAACTTGGCGACAATTGGAAATGACATTCAATTTCGCGCAGGCAGCATGACATGCACATCAGATTTGATCTAAATGATTGTTATCCCAGGACTTGCAAAAATTTGCAAGTCATGTTCCTAGCTTCTGAAATGTCATAAGAACTGTATTTCTGAAAGTAATGATTCTTTTAATTATTTCTAAGATATGGAAAACACGTGATATAGTAGAATTATTGCTAAATAATCCTGAGGGCCCAGACAAGACGCACTACGCTAGCTAGCGTTTCTCTTCGTTTAGTTTCTAAACCAATCGCGTCACTGGAAGATGACGTGATACGAAAAGTCACTTGATGTGCTATTGACGCCATTGGTTTAAAAACTAAACGAAGAGAAACGAAAGTTAGCGGAATGCATCTTGTCTGGGCCCTCTGAAAATTGTTCTAGGGTGGGAGGAGCAAAAAAAAATAAGGGTATCGGGATTACTAATGCGTGTAATAAAATACCTGCCCCCTATTTCACCATCTTGAATGACACGTGACAGATGACAATTTGGTAAACATTGCAAAGTTAACTCGCTCATACATTACTGGAATTCATATTAGCTGCGCCATGTAAATACACTGAAATGTCACCTGTCACCTGTCATTGTCAGGATGGTAAAATACCCCGATACCCCTAATTTAGAATAAGGTTTGAAACCGTAACTTAACTTACCCATAAAACACTAGTCGCTAAAAGCGGTAACACATTTTTTTTTGTTGCCACAGTTAAAAACCTTATTGTTGATTCTAACAATGCACCTGTTAATGTGTTCTGTTAGCAAAACGAAGCGAATTAGTATTGGGTAATGATTGAAAACAAATTCATTGTTGTGTTGGTCACTGATTCTGAGTAAAAATTAGTTGAAGCGTTGAGAGTTTTTTGAGATCCCGACGCGTGGCGAATTCTTTAGTAAATAGTATGCACTTTTTTGTGATGGTTCATAATTCCTATTTGCACTTTTAACAGATCTTTTAAATCTTTAATTATACAATAATTAACTTATGCATTTTCAGCATGATAAAGAATTCTTCATGATTTTATTTGTGTGTACGATTTAATGCTGTATTATAACCATACCGGCCACAGCTCTCATATTACTAAGAAGAACTTCGGTTCTTCGTGGGTACCATATTTGGTTATAGGTACATACAAGAATTCGATGGATACTATAAATTCACTGTTACACGTAATGTTGATTGCTAAAGTATCTAGCTCTTATTTCCCTTTTGAGGTTGCCAACAAATTATCAACAGCCATCCCCAACAGCGGGGTGCAACAAAACAAAAAACCCCGACAATGTTAACACGCGTTAAATGCACGAAATCACTATTTGTATAATTCGGACAAACAGACAGACGGTCCGACATTAACGCGGGACATTAACACGGACAATGTAAACAATGAGAGACAATAAGTCGCTCGTGTCCTAGTCTTTGTTTACGACGGAAAACCATTAAAAATTATTGGACGGCGTGAGTTTTTGACCGGTACTTGGAATTGATCTGTTGCGATTCTGATGAGCGAAGGAATTGGGCAGGTGACTTGAAGACTGTTGGAGCTATAAAACACAGGGGTGTTATTTTCTCAAAAACAACGGACGGTCGGACGAACGAGCGAAATCGCAGCGGCCAGTTTAAGGAGTACCGTCAGAGCGAAAAAAACACATTTTAGTTTTTGAGAGAATAACACCCCTGCACCAGGATCAAAGATTTCTTAGCGAAATGGATGCCATGTAGACATACTCAATACTCAATACTCAATCATTTATTGCATTCCACAATATTAGTTTACAGGATATTAGGTTAACTTAAGTTTTAGTTGTTATATAATAAATAAAACTTCATTGTGGACCCTGTTGGGCACGGCAAAATTGGTGAGGAGAGGACGACTTATGCGACTTAGACATGTAATGTAATAAATTAAATAAGATCTAAAGGGAAGACTTTTAACACGTTATGTTTATGATTATTATCGGTAGTTAAGACTACGTAGCTTAACTTTTATTTAATCAATGGTTAGGAACTAAACGTTGCTGAAGTTCTCACTTTGTTCAGGAACTTGCTTGATGATAACAACATTGGACACCAAAATAATTAATACCTAGCGATCCACCCTCACATTGCTTTGTTTATGTGTTATATATTCTGTAACACACGTACGTAAACCGAAAATAATTATATATAAAACCTTCCGTGAAAAAATACATACCTAACTAATGGTGAAAACCGCATCCAAATCCGTTGCGTACTTTAGGAGCACTTAGCATATATACAGTCAGACTGACAGACAGAAAGACAGACGGACGCGAAAAGACGCTTTGTTTTTTAATATGTAAATGAAGATAGCAAAAAATGTGGAGTAAGTACATAATGTAATATCTTAGGCAGTTGTACATGGACAGGTGAATCGTTTAAAAGGGTTTTCAAAGGTACCTTTTGATTTACTGCCAATAAATACCAAGTGTTTCATAGCTTGAAAATTCACCCTTCCGTTTTTATAGCCAACCTTTCAATGTATCGTAAACCAAATCGATTCAACCAACGCCTTAAATACAAAAACGTACGAAAAAATACCTTGTCACAGCATCCTTGCTACAGTTTTTTTCCAGCGATTTGTTTATATTGTTTAACACCAAATTGTAGAACTTGTCAAAAAAGTAGCCTCACGTGATTGACGTTTTATTGTGGGTTGTAAACTTAATTTATGTTTGTTAATTCGCGGAACTAGTTCTTGTACCAATACCCTTTTTGTGACAGAGCTCCGACAAACGCATTGCATCACAGATGAATTGATGATTCAGTTCAGTGTTCTATAAGTAATATTTTTTTCTCAAACATGCTGTAGTACCTATAATACAAGCTAAGAGTTAATTTTGGGACTAGGTCAATTGATGCGAGATTGTTCTCCGATATTTATGTTTACTGCATTACACTACACGTAATGTGCCATGATTACTATTTAATCGAGAATCCACCCTTTTTCACGTCTAGGCTGACAGATGACAAAATAAATAAAAATAAAATGCTTTTATTATCAGACTACTATTATGGTCCATAGATGTTAGTTTATACTCGTACAATAACTTATACCTACTGTTAGTAACTATACGTGACTACTACATGGTGACAACCTCACGGAGATCGAGCGACCCCGCCGGGAGCACTGGCGCGCAGCCTGCGCAGCCGCTCGCGCACCGCGCTGTCCCCCCGCCCCGCAAACACCTTCAGGAGGCTCTTGCTGCTGCCCTTCACTCTGCGAACAACGGGGGCAATTTTCTAGCGCATTAGCGCTGTTAGCGCAAAAAAGTCGTCGGTGTGCGCATCGGCAAAAATGCCGGAAGCACTGCAACGAGATGGCAGCCTCAACAGCGCCCTGAAGGCGTTATTATATTGAACACGTAGAGTATTATACGCTTTTTGGGTATAGTCAACCCACAGACTGCTAGTGTAAAACGTTTGGCAATAAGCCTTAAAAAGTGTGATCTTAACTTCTACTGTGCAATCAGCAAATCTGCGAGACATAATATTGCCCCTTAAAATATATTGCCCCCTAAAAAGCCTCAAGGCAAATTTGTCTTCGTCAGCTTTATATAACTGCAATACATACGTATTGCATATACATCCATACAAATTAAATTGACAACCTGACAACGATGCTCCGTGCAATAAATATTTACTGGCCTGTATAGATAACGGAAGCATGTGCATCTTTGATAAAGTGGTTCAATAAAACTGCATTGTATTTGTGCAATGTGTGCGTTTGAAATGCATCACAGTATAAACAGATGGTTCACAATCGGATATGAAAAGGGGGGAAATTTGAATATGATTAAAGATATATTTTGTGATAGCAGGTTACATACTACCTACTGAAATATATGTACCTAAGTAAGATAAGTGATTTGAATACTTTAGATAAGTAAGTAAGTAGTATTTATCCAAAGCACGTGAGCGATGAATAACGCAAGTACAAGAAAGGTCTAAAAATTCTTTATCCTTTGTTATTTTTGTAACAAACTTCGAATATTTAGATTGGAACGACAATCATTACTTATAATACTTATACCTTAATAGGAGTTATGAAGCTGTAGACCGACGTTCAAAATAGCACTAGAAAAGAAAGTGTAAAAAAACTTCAGAGCATAGAGAATGAAATGAATGAAAGAGAAAAATTCTATGCAATTAATAAAACGGACCGAAGAAGAAGAGAGAGAGAAGAAGTTATCTACGATGTAGTGAACCGCGTCGTAATTAGCTTGATAAGTAATCTAATGATCGCATAATGGTTTCGTCATTTTTTAATCAACAGACGACAAACAATCACTTCTACGCACATTTTGAAGACATACTGTGAGCACTAGTGTTTGACCGCGGCTAGGTCTGTGTTAAGTTCCCTTATCGCTTCTTTTGAAGCTGACCAATTTTCCAAGATAACAAAAAAACGAAGCGTCATTCTCTAACTTTTTTATGGCTCGGAGAAGACACACGAGATCTGAGGCCACCTGATTGCAATCGGGATCTGAGACCCATATCCATTATTAGACATAGACATTTGAATTCATAAAACTACAATTTCTACAGGAAATTGACGCTTTATATGTATGTTAATACGAGACACCACTGTTATTTGGCTAGGCACATTACTACTTGAGATAAGTTAAAAAAAACAATGAAAGTCTGCTAAGGTTGAACGGTCGTGGCGTGGCACGATTCGAAGCGTTCCCATCCCATACAAAAACCCTTCCACCCCGCTTTGGAAACGGTTTTTAGTACGTAATTTTTAGGAAGCCCGTCGCATCGCTTAATGATTGTTTGTCCTAACGATTGTTTGGTCGAAAATCTTTTCATCTAACATCCTTTTAGACTGATATTACAGAATTTAATAAACATCTCATGTGTAGTTTAGGTTAATTTGTTAAAAGCAATTTAAAAAAAAAGGTTTCAATTGTAAAAACCGTTAGTGACCAAATGATTTTTGACCAAACAATACTTAGGATAAATAATAATTATACGGCATTCCATATAGACCTAGCTTTTAGTTTGGCCGCCTCTCTGTGCGATTCGGGCTACGGAATGCAATTTAACCGGTTATAACCCCTTTTTGCATATTATAACCGGTTTAAACCGGTTATTACCGGTTATTTGCATTCCTTAATTTGGGCTTATCACTGTCAATAACATTGTTTTAGTGCGACTAGCTTTAGATTTTTTACTTTTATCGGTCAAAAAAGGAGACCCTATAAAACGTTACAATATGGCAAAAAAAAACTTGAAATTAACCAATAATAACTTACCCGGAGCATAAATCTGCTATTTTTATGGTGCAAATAACTTTAATATATATTTTTTAAACTTTGCACTATCGCCCCTCAAATTGATATTAATATTGCAATAGTGGCACTAGCCGTCAAAGATATGTCAACATAAATCTAATTATGTATGAAATGTAGGTAATGGGTCCTAATGGAGTTTCCATGTAGTGTTTCTGCCGATGACTGCTGCTCGATATGATAAGATCGAAAATCACGTCGCAAAATCAACAATGCCTACTTATACCTAGTCATACGATGAACGGTTTCCTTTGTACTTGTTTATCTGTGAAATAGTTTTTTATTATTAAACCTGTTGGCTTTGAGCGCATTGCGTATGTAGTAGTTGTATCGATTGATGACGATTGCGTTATACGTCTTCTATATCGATAAATAAGTTTATTTCCGTGTTTTAATCAGTCTCTACATTTTAATTATAGTTTTCAGTAGGTCTAATGACTTGAAATCGTTTTGAATTCAACCAAATGCGTTAGTCGTTCAATCTTGATTACAAGTTTTTTTTAACTTAGTTCTTGCCTGACTATCGATTGACCTCTATCTACATATCTCATGATGGTTTTTTTTCGCGAGAAGACGAAATACAAAACAGATAATCACAACATAAAATATATACAGCCAGCTGGGTCTGGCTGTATGCCCGAATCCTCTGTTTCATTTTGGTTAAATCAAATCAAATCAAATCAATTTATTGCTCGAAATAATGTTACATGGATCTTAAAAATTAGTTAATACAGTTCACTATTTCACCTTTAAGGCATGCAATTTGTAGTCATAGGTATAAATAATATTTAAAAAAAAACATTAAGGTACATTAAATCATTATTAAAGTTAAAAAAATCTAACACATCGATTTACATTTCATAAAATAATCGTCAAGTGAGTAAAATGCTCCCTCAATTAATAATTTAGTAAGTTTAGTCAAGAATGCATTGTTTGTCAAATATGTCCATACGATAGGAAGAGAATTATATATTTTGATTGCCATTTGATAACAGTTTTTACAACAGAGTTTCAATTTACATTTGGGAGATAGAGCCCTGTGGGTAGTGGTACGCTTACCCACATTACACTTTTTTGTAAAAAGTTTAGTATTCATTCTAACGAACTTACAAATCTCAAATATGTAGAGACTCAGAATTGTCAGGAGTTGGAATTTTATAAACAATGGCTTACATGATTCTCTCGACTTCAATCCCCATATTATCCTTAAACACTTTTTCTGAGTCACAAATACCCTCTGCAATGGTTAATGGTTAATGATGAATTCCTTGTTTTGTTATTAAATGCTTGAAGGTCCTACAGATCTGAGGCCTTATATTGTTTCAGGCAATGGGTACCTAACTGCTAAGCGCTGTCAGTAGTGGGACACACAAATTAAAGTTATGTACAAAGGCGAACTTAATGCTACAAGCAATCTCCACCAGTCAACCTTAAGGAGAAAAAAATCAAAAAGTAGATTGGTGCTATAAAATTACCATCATTTCCATATGTAACTGCTATAAATAGCACTGGCCCTTACCCTAGCCTAGAATTTGGTAGATTTGGACGCCTTGTAATACGACCTCAGCAGAACTGTTAAGTTTGAAAGTAGCACTACTTATATCAAATTACTGGTTCAAATGACAAAATAGTGATTAAATAAAACAAAAATGTCGAGCTACCTACTCGTAACTATTCTTGTAAATCCAATAAATCTCAACAACGCCAGTAACGTTTCTCATATAAGTGCCTCTCGTGATTAGCGAGTTTTTATAGAACAGCCCGCAGAAGAAATCCATAAACATCGAAATTTAAGACATTTTTGACAGTAAAGTGCACCCCATCTTAACCATCAACTCGAGTAGCTCATATCCCGATCATTACTGGGCCAACTACTTAACATTCTACGCAACATGTGTCAAGTGACGTATCAGCTATCTTCGAAACCTCACTTACGAGGGAGATAAAATGCTCACATGTTTTTTTGGTGCCGGGTGTATTTGAAGTCCTACTACTATGACAAGTTAAGGTAATAACCATCTGAGTTACTAAAAGTAACGCCAGTTATCTGTTAGGTACCTAGAGTATTACACTAAGCAACTGGCTTTTTAATTCGTCGACGAAGTATGAAGCGGCAAACTAAACTTCTCTCGCGGGCTCGTAAGCACTTAAAGAGTTAGGGAGTAATTTTTGCAACGATTTAGGAATGATCCAATCGCATAAAGGAGTCCATACAGCCACAATACAGCATCGATACACCATCGAAACAGCTGCGATACAGTCGCGGCACTTTTCCTAGCCTAGATGTCGCGCGAAAAAGCCGCCCGTGAGCCCGATACAGTAGCGATGCTAACTTAAAACATCGATACAAACATCGATAAAACATCGAGACTTTATATACTATAACTAACGGGTTGGCTTAAAGTAATGAGAAGATATTCAATTGACAATAGCAGGCAAAAAAATAATACAAAAAGGATTTTGACAGCTAAATATAATAAATAGAAAATATGTCAATTATTGTTAAAAAGGCAAATAATGATTAGCTGTGTTAATAAAAAATGTCCACAAGGAAGTCATTACGTGAACATGTCTATCGCCTACTTGGACGACGTGAAAAATCTGAAGTGGTCTCTCACTTCAAAGCTGAAATGTATCTCCATCTACAATTTAATGTTTGATCCAGCGGTGTGAATTTGGTATTAGGACTAAAGATTTACCAAAAACGGGAAGATCACCCATTCTTAATCATTGAAACCGGAGGAAAACGGCAAAGTTTGCACAAAACAAAGTGGATGAGTCCCAGATAAGTTAGCTGTAAAATATGCTGTTTCCCGTTGGTGAGTAAGGAATATTTTAAAGAAATACAATGTTCTACACTTAAAGCGTCAAAAAACACTCAAATATTCCGACATACAGCTTGAAGAAATTCCAAGAAGTGCAAGAAGTTGCGAAGAAAGTATCACTATGCAGGGAGCACCCAGAATTGACTAAAAAAGCGTGACGTTCATTTCGTATCGAAGGATTCAAACCGTCCGAACGTCGTGTAGCTCGTCCAATGGAGGATTTTTTGGTAATTCTCAGTAGACTAGTTTACAGTGATGGGCCGGAAGCGAAATCACATACACAGTTGAAGCGCCGGGTATAAAAGCAAAGAATTAACTGAAAAAATAAAAAAAGATGTTGTCCAACGTATAATGAAAACGGTAAGAAGAAAGCTGCGAAATTTTTAAAATGGGCGAGGTTTTCTATATTATAATGATTGATTATCATGCTGGTTTTAGTTTATTTGTATATGATAAAAAGCTATATAACCTAAACAAGTAATTTAATAAAAAAAAATGAGAAAAAAAAATTCTCATTACTTTAAGCCAACCCGTTAAACTACTGCATCGCTCGTTTCTATCGCGCTTTGCAAATTTATACGAGTAAAGGCCACAGTTTGCGATGCAGTCTATCTACCCACGTTCTATACCATTAGACTTGACTTATTTAGTAAACACTGTTATAACCTTAAAATGCTCCAATTTTATCATAATATAAACCATCTGTGATGTAAAATCAGAAAACTGGTGTGCAAAATGAGGCCTCTAGTTCAACAGAAAACGGCCGTTATAGCCAGGTGTGGTGCATTTTCAGTTTATTAAATTGTTTACTAAATAAGACAAGTCAGTTGGTATGGAGTACCTATTCAGTATATACACCGTGCCCTGGACGTACCCGAAGGATTTTAACAGCGTATTCAGGAATACGCTGTTAAAATCCTTCGGGTACGCCTCAACCCCTGCCGTCTGCGCCGCGGCCGGAGCGGATGCGCGTGAGGGGACACCTCGCGCTCACGCTCCGAGGCCTCCTTCTGCGAGATGACACGCTCGCAGAAGGTGCTGCGAGATGAACGATACATGACACGCAATAAATAATTTTGAATTTGAATTTGAATTTGAGGCCACAGCCCTCCAGGACCTGTCGCTGCTCAGCATCGCAGACACGACGCTGTGCAGGGAGAGGTCCCACTGCCCTATGGCCAGTGCCATGTCGGATTTAATTTGGAGTAAAAAATGGCACGTAAAGTAGGCTCGATTATTCGTAGACGCGGGTGCTCATTCTAATACGACATGGATACGATATTAACTATTTGATACGAAATTATATCTATGGTAAAACATCACAGAACGGCTAATTTATGTCTAACTAAGTAAATATTTGCAGCACAGATCTTCACTTCATCCTACTGCTTCTCTCTAATGATAACGCTAATTTAAATATTAATTAATGGCTGTCAACACTCAAACCTAGGGTTGTCAAATGGCCGGGAAATTTAAGGTTGATGCAATTTGGAGAAATATTTATATCCAACGCATGTGCAACAATAACTCTGTACATCACCGGATTCCTCTTTTTGAGCTAGAGGGCATAAAAGGTTTAGCTTTATGCTAAAACCTAGGAGACCCTAGACAACTTCGGACAATGTTCGTTACCATGTAGTCGTGGAAGAAAAGGCGACAATATCGTTAACAATGTTATAATAACTTATAAATTATAATAGACCTACTTTTGCTAGCAGAATCTACCAGTTTCACCAAGAGTGTAATTCAATATTATGTGCTGGGAAGATTCGCCAAAATCAGAGAAAAAGTCTTTTAGGAATTTCGAAGGTACAACTTTCAAACCTGACTCTAAAATATTCAAAACGTATTTCCCTAGATTTGGCAGCCCTTTTTTGTAGCCAATGATTATGTGAAAGATAAGCAAGAAATAAAAAAGTCTATTTACTTAGTGATCCTGATATACCTGAGTGTGGGTTATCAAATTGCTGTTTTTGGACAATTAGTCTAGATAAGTCTATTGATGCGTCACATCCGCTTTCTATCCAAGGTTTATATTTCATAGTTGCTAAAGAAACGTAATTGAATGTAGCTTCATTAAAGATCGAAAATCGACAAAATATCGAAATCTCATAACTCTAAAGGCTGTAAGAGCAAGAAACCGTTTATGATTACTGGTGGTAATGGAATAAAATAAATTATAATAGCAGGGCCTCTATTCTACTGGGTGAATTCATATTGCCTTTGAAATGTTATCGTATTGTAGTTAACTGGGTCGCCATTACTGTCTAGTAAATAAGAGCTAGTATACCTCGTTGGCATTACGATAACATGCCAAAACAATATCGTTTTTCCGTATAGAAAAGAGGCGCTACTCTGGCTAGATTTAGAGAGTACATATTTTAACCATTTTAAAGTAACATTGTAACACCGTCGTTTAATAATATTTAGTGCCGTAAACCCAGTTAAATAAAGAGCAAGCCTGTGCTTCAATATATTTGAGCACACATTCATGTTAATGACACAGGGACAGGGACGAATGCTTGAAAAATTAGACTTAATACATACAATGCTATACACCCGAAAAAACCTTTTAGTAAGTGGGTGGATCAACTTTTTGTTGTTGTTATTCTGTCCCGTAACCCAGGAGACAACAGTGTTAGAGTTTCTTAGAAAAAATGCTATAATATATACTTCTATAACACTCAAGAGAAAGCCCATAAAATAATGGGTTTGTTATTGCCAATAAAACTGATTTTTAGTGGACTTATATTCTTTGAAATCACAGTTTTAAAGAGTGACTCAGGAGACTTCACCATGGCAACGAGCTACAAAGAAAAGTTGATTGACCCAAGTATACCGTCTAGTCTACCATATAGAGCTATAATAACTACAGTTAAAGGATAGATTATAGAAGTGAACACTAATTATAAAACGTCGCGTCGGTAACGCAAGTCACTGGCTTTCAGTAGAGGTTCAGAATTATTCTAAAGATAATGTTTCCAATAACTCGTAAATGTGCTCATAAACACAAACGACAGACGCCATTTTGTCTTTCAACTCAACGTTATTACCACTTCATGCAACCGCACGATAAAGAAGTGAAAACGTTCACAGGAAAGGTGTCTTTGAGTGAGAGGGTTCTAACACCACTCGAGAGAAGATTAGTTTTTGTGGCTGTGGCAAAAAGCTTTTTCTAAATTAAGGAGGTAAAGATTTTTGGTTAAATTGCGTATTTTTTATTTATACCAACCATTAGAATTTAAACCAAAAACGTCCTAAAAACGCTTGATTCTACTTTAGTTTAGCCAATTTTACTTTTCCATCGTCATCACACTTTTGATTAGTTTTGATACATTGACGACTTTTAGTTTAACGTACCTAAATAAGAGCAGTCATAACATCAACAATATGATTACGATATCGAAAATGAAATAAATTAACATGTAATATTTGAAGCAAATCTGCTAAAACAATTTGGAAAGACACCTAAACAAACGTCCATTGGTTGCAATAACCTAAATGCAGCAGTCAAATATACTTGATAATGCGGTCTGACTGGTGACGTATAAAAAACGTACACCTACATTTGAAATCTGACTAATTTACAATAATGACTAACATTCAAGCAATGGGGCAGCAATTTCTGATAAAGAAGCCAGATGCCGTTCCTCATCATCCGCCCACAGATCCTGTGACACTGATAGCGTAATGTAATCGATACTTTATGTGTACTGGATATGGTCATTAATGATATTGCGTGCTTTGATTACTGGCTAGTGTGGTCGATGTACTTGTATGTTATTCTTTAGTTCCCAAGAGGAAACGATAAACGAACAAACCAGCGGCCCCAGATAAAAAGCAATGCGAGAACGTTGTCGTTATAAAAAATATATAGGACTAACGAAAGCTGCCGCGCCCGCAAGATGCATTTTTAACTGAAATGTAATGGAAATAAACAAAAACTAATATTAAATAATAGTTAATATTATTGAGACTTAATTATAGCGGTTAATTTCACTTTACGTACAACTTCGCATGACATTTTGTCCGTCTTTCATGCGGATCGATTGCTTAAATGTTCTTCAAATAGCAGGCAATCCATCTGGAAAATAAAAATAAAAAAAACCAAATATCTCCAAAGACCCGTTACGCCGCTAACAGAAGTCGCATAACCGAGAGATTTATAATTTTTTGCGACCTCTCACGGATAATTTCACGTTCTATTTACACTCAGAATCCACCCATCAAATCTGACATTTCGGTGAAATTTGTCGGTGCGATTCCACTACCGAGTGACAGAAGTCACACGCGTCAAATTTCAATGCCACATGTGCATTTGCGTGTTGTTCTTGTGAATACTTTTTTTTATCTTGTGAGCTACTGTCTATGGTGCTCTTTAAATAATCATGGAAAAAACAAATGGGAAATGTTTGCAAAATTTTAAGTGTACATTATTATATTCAGACGTTCTACTTTAAAAGTTTTCAATGATTGATAGATACCTGTTAATGTTATTGTAACATTTATCTCTCATCATAAGAGAGTACAACGTTCAGCATAGTTAAACAGTGTGTACCGATTCAGCTAGTTTATATTTTTATTTTTTCTAACCTAAACATGCAATCAATTATAGGTATAAATAAGACGGAAGTAAAAACTCTCATTTTCCTTTTTTCGCTATTTCCAAGCCAAATCAAGCAAATGTAAAGGCTTTAAAATTAGGCACTTACCACAAAAAGCTTTTCCTCTGCACTTTATATTTTTTTATTAGATACGCTTCGTCACTTTCCGTTTTAATGCTTTGTGATGTCCTGTTTGTCCCACAAGAATAGCATGGAGCTTTAGTTATCGCCTGATTTACCATACATTGTCTCGGACGCCCCGCGTGTTAACAGTTACGCCACTATTCGTCCAATAATTACTATGGTAAACGTCTTTCTACAGCTTATTGAATCGGTCAAAACACGAAGGCACGCTTATGCCCCGCGCCTTTGTCTCCTTTCGACACCGCACTATGTCCAAATTTCGGTTTCTATTTCTCGGAACAATATTCCGAACATTTGTAACTTGTCACGTTAAGGTCCGTTATAGCATGATCCTCCAACAGTAAGCGTTTTTTCTCGCAGTATTTATGAGAACTAATAAATATTTCAAAAGTGGAGCATTTTATAAGAGCAGACTTCCATGGTAGTTTGTTACTGTTACTTTCAAACAGTTTTTTTGATAAACAGTGGATGTTTTCTTTTGTTTGTGAGGGTTACAAAGTTTCGCTTTTTAAGTTTGAAACAATTAGTTTATTACAACAAGGAGTCATTTTAGAGACATACACTTTTGTAATTTGTATATAGAATCAAAGTAGCTCGTAATTAAATAAGTGCATAGTGGTTCAGTCAGTTCATAGCTTAAAGAACAAACGCAAGCTGACAATGTCGCATAAAATATTAAAATTTTAATTGAGAATGTTATCTTTAGGTAAACTCTGTGCATCAGGTACATTTCAAACTACGAGTACGTACCTTATGCAATATTACGTCATGATGTGGTTTGTAGTTAGTGCTTGAATATTCACACAATAAAATAATAACATTGCCGCACAGTTCATTTCAGACGGCTCTTGATTCAACGTAAAATTTTCATTAGTAGATATGTATGTAATAGTTACTTTAATCGAAGTAAATACATGGATCCGTGACAGTCGGTGACTCAAAAGGCTTCAATTTCCGAGTGAAAGTATTTTAACCCTTGTATTTTCCCAAAAACTCCCACAAAATGGAGCGTTGCGAATGTATTCATCCAAAATTTCACTTTTACGTCTTAATTACCCTTTCTCCAACAATACCTCTTTCATTACCAGAAAATATTAAATTTATGGTTACACTGTTTCCGTAAAACAAGTATTACGGAACAATGGCGTGCAAACGGTTGTTCTCAATAAATGCAACCAACTCTTTCCTTTTATGACGCCTAGCGGTCCTTTAGAACTATTGTTTTGACAATCATTTTGACGAAACGGTCAGTTACGGTATCCTAAAGGGTGAAATGTTCGCGCATAACAGTTAAACTTTACGACAGTAAATGACTCTGAACCTTTTTACGTAGAAGACACCTTCTATTTTCAATCTTGACGTCTGTAATGTCCTTGTGCATTTTCAATTTTATTTATTTTACAATTATTGCTAACAGTTACGCGATTTTTGGTAATTGCATTCGGTGTACCCTTTTCGCGAACCCTTTGGTTATAAACATTTAGTTACCCCGTTAGTTGCATTTTATTGTTTATTTTCTTTAAAAAAGTTTAAAATTAATGGTGGACGTTTTGGCATTGCGAAGGGGTTTGCGGGCAAAATACTGTAAATTATTTTTAAAACAGCCTTTTGTGTCTCTAAATGTCGACAGAAAAGATGTCTAAACGCAAAATGGCGGAACATAAAAAAACAACGCTAAATCAAGTAAACGATGTGACGTTTGTTGTACGTTCCCATTGTCAAACCGCAGATAGATTATGTTCTTCTGGTTAAATTTAGATACAATTTTATGTGTCAAACTTCTAATATTAACATACATACATACATAAACTCATGCCTTTATTCCCAGAGTGGGGTAGGCAGAGCTACAGAATTACCAACAACTATAAAAACTTTTTGATAATTCTGTAACCACATTTTGCACACTTAGGCGAAGATGTTTACTAGTGTATTAGTGACAGGTTGCAAGCCCATCGCCCAACAGTACTACACGCCTTTATTACCTTCAAATCAAATCAAAATCAAATATATATTTATTTCGTCAACACAGGTATAAGCAGGTATTAAATACAATATTTCCGCTGTGATGTGCCTAGATAGCATACGAAAATAAACAAAAAATATTAATCTAACATTAAAAATTTTTTGTAACAAGTGCTTAAAATATAGACTAAATATTCATTAACAAAATATTGCATATAGTACTAAAAGCTAAAAACAACTAAACGCTAACGTAATCTTCGTCTAAATACTCTTTAATGCTATAAAAACATTTCTTAATAAGGTAGTTAAACAGTTTGTTTTTAAATTTTATAACGGGTAAGTTTTTTACTGTTGCGGGTAGTTTATTATAAAGCCTAGGAGCCATGACACTGACATTCTTCTGCATCAGGGCAGTTTTACAGCGACCAATGCACAATGTAGGGCTCCTAGGGCGAAGATTATGGCCTTGTGCTGGTTCTTTACTTTTGAACATTTTAGGATTACATTTTACAAAAACACAACATTCGTAGATATATAAGCATGGTAGAGTTAGTATTTTTAGGCTCTTGATGAAGTGAGGTTGGCAGCTTTCAGATGATGTCAATCCGCAAATGGCTCTTATGCATCTCTTTTGGGCTCTAAAGAGCATTTATTTGTATCTTGAATTGCCCTAAAATATAATTGCATATCTTAAGGTTGAGCCAACAAAGCCATGGTTTGCAGTCAACAAGGTTTTTAGATCAGCTGTTTTGGCTAACTTGTATAAAGCGTATGAAAATGAACACATTTTTTTACAAGTTTCTTTGGAATGCGACTCCCATGACATGTTACTGTCAATGAGTAATCCTAAAAACTTATGGTTATTTATTTTACGTATGGGCTCTCCTCTGTGGCTAATAACCCATAGTAACCAAATCCATCCACGGTTTAAATATTTGATAAGTATGCTATCATGGTTAACTCGTGGCATTTAGGTAGCACTTGACAGTTTCTAACAGGCTAGTGATGGGACAATGTTTTTCCTGTACGAGTCGAGAGAAGGAAACCAATTAGAAAAAAGTATTTTCAATCATTTAATATGTGACATTCGTGATAAACAATATTTGTTATAAATTTTTACAAGTCAGCCTACGTCACCTACTTGACAAAATCCACTTTATGTAAGAAAATTTTACCTTGTCACCTTGAAGTAGGAGTACTGGATGTTCTTTAATAATTTCCTCCATTATTTGGAAAAATCTATGTTTCGCGACACGTCTCCTAATAATTATTACGAGTAAGTACATTAATGACAATATCATTGACATTGACATTGATGTTTTTAAACTAGTGATCAAACCTACTACGTCATTATGTTAAGACCATGTAGGTAATATTAATTTATTATTTTATCATATCAGAAAAGACACTTAAAAAACTTGTCATCACTAATCTGTCAATTGCTACCTAAATGCCACGAGTTAGCGATGTGTAGCTATCACTCCTCATTACACTGACACGTACATAATAATATGTTTATTTTTCTATGAGACTTCATATTCTAATAATTTAGTAATTCAGTGAATTGGTCACTGGTAGGTATACAGTGCATCCTTTTCGCAAAAGTCGTTAACAGCCCTATGTCAAACATTAGACATGAAGAAAATAAAAATGACTAAGCTTTGGGAAAACCAGGTGACTTGTAAAAAAATAAAGATAACAATGCCCACATTCAGACATTTCAGTCAATTTGTTTGTGGACATTGTCTAATTGGCATATCTAAATTGCTGTGCAAGAGCGTAGGCTTGAACAAATACATGACACAGCACTATGACGACGAGTAGATATACGTGCGTTAATTTGATCTTGCTTCGAATTATAGTTTATTTATTTTTTATTTATTTCCTACACTTACAACTATTTTTACAGGGTTTAGGTACCCTAAGACAACAGTGTACTTAACTACTTTTTGGTACATCAACTAATCTCTATCCTAAAACCTATAACATAATATAAACAATGCAGCCTTTGTGAATTCATTCAGAGAACATGAAAACAAATCAATGTTCTCCGCAATTTGATTGAGGGTTCGCACAGCTCGCGTCATTGTCGTCGTTGTTGGCGTCGTTGTTGTGTTAACCTTACTACTATAACCAAAAACCGCGTCCTTCATCTGGCATCGAAATGGCTATGTAATAAATGAAAATACAGTGACATCTCGCTATCTTTCAGTATTGTATGTATATGCTATGTTTCTCTTAGCCCTGTTGTCAAATTGAGTAGGTAAGTGGCTTTACGAGCTTACATGTAAAAGGAAATTTGATTAGCATTTGCAGAACCCAATTTCATCACCGCTTCCTATATCGAGAATTTATATTATTTATTTATTTATTTTAGGCAGACTTACAGACTAATACAGAAAAGTAAGAATTAGGTAATATGACAACAGTAAATTGCTGACGACAAGTCTCCGCAAAAATCAAATCAAGCGGCGGCGGCCGGCGCGTGTAGTACCTAAACAGGAAAAAACTCTAGAAATTCTAAATAAGGTTTTTCTTTATAAAATAATCATTTAACAACCGTCACAACCCTAACGCGTTTAGAAAATTTTGGAAACACTTTGATTCCCTATGAGTATGTGTGATTTGTTGTTACCTACCTTAAATATTCGTGCGCTCAGTTGAAGCTCCATCAGAAAACGGAACACTTTCATAAACCGTTTTATAGACCTAATTAGGTCTTATAGAGGTACCTACCTCTAGACCTTTACTGTTCATTTGTATAACATTAACTGTTCCCAGTGTAAGTGTAACGGGTGTAACGGGGGGTTTATCATCAATAAAACTGAACAAAACGGTAACATTTGTCGGCACTTTCAAAGAAAATATTGTAACGGAAAGAAAGTAGCCGTTATAAATACATTTTTAAAGTATCATAAAACTGCTACCTAGGTCCGTTTGTTTAACTGTGCCGAAGGATCTGGAGTTGAAACATGTGCAGTTTTAGGAAAGATGGAAGAGAATTGCTGTTACATATAAAACGGGTACTATAGAACAAAAAGGTTTTTTTTACTACAGAAGGTGTAAATATACATAGTAAACAGAACGACACAGTCAGATCGGGATGTTTTGGTAGTTTATTAGATATCTGTGACTAAGTATAAGTGTTTATCACAAATAGAAAATCAAAAGAAAAGAGGCTTGTCTCTCTTGATTTTTAAATGCTCTTTGATAACTCCTCATTACAGTGCTAGTAAAACCACTAATAAAAAGTAAAACGCAAATGATGTTTAAGCAAATTCGATAAGATTAAGTTCATAATTAATGAGGTTGACTAAAGAGAACAGATGACTACGTACTTGAATAAACTAGCCTTGTTGTCATCAAATAAATTCAGCAACTAAACATTTATTTCAAATTTCAATTACTGACAAAAAACACTATTCATTGCTAATCCTATTTTCGTGTAATTTACATATTCTAGCGGGACCGAAGAGAAAGCAATTTCAATGCCGACAAGCCAATTACCGGCATAACTTTTTATCACAATTTCTCCGGCCCTAAAACCTTTTGCGCAATAACATTTCTCCAAAAGTACATTTGCTAGTGCAATAAATGTGAAAATGTTTTATGCAACACAGCCTTTCGCAAAAACATCAAAAAAGTTTAAATATATTTTTTTTGGTGTATGTCTATGTAGGTACATTTTCGTCTTAAGAACGCCGCTAATGTGTTTTAGTTACACCGCTTTACAATTCGGAAGTTTACAATGCAGCTCCACAGTAGGACCAGATTGTTTTATTGTAGGGAAAAATGGATGTTTACGATACTCCATTGTTCCACAACTTAGTTCATTTTAGGTAACTTGTAAGGATGCCGAAGCTGTACGTAAGCACGCTTCATTGTCTTTTTGTAGTAACTTCATTTTTAGTTACGCAAAAAAGCAGGCGTTATGCAAATTTTGCCTGAGGGATTTAGATTTGTAAATGGGCTTCCTTCATCCTATTTTTATGATTCACTTTGTAAGATAAGGTAGTTTTAACCTTACTAATACCTCCCACGATCTTGAGAGGAGACGAGGAAGGTCTTGCTGCGTCATGAACTCATGAAGTTTTTACTAACTGATGTTATTATAGGCACCTCTAAAAATTGTTACGTAGCTATGAGTTGAATCTTACCCTAAGGTTGTCTCTATTGAGTTTCTATACTGAGGGTATAATGTAACTAATTTGTTGTTCAAACAAGGGATCTTTGGTACACAAACATCATTCAAACAATACTGCCGAAAATACTTCAATACGTATCCAGGAAACACAGTGATCTTCTTTTGCTTGAATCATAGAGTTCAAAATCAGTTATCAATCTTAAATGCAACTGCATTAAAGTAAAGTGATTTGAAGCTGCAGGACATTTATTTGACACGTACCGAAGGCTGCCTCATTGTCACCGAAACGAACTACAAATTATTGTTGAATTGCCTCGTGATTTTAGATTTATGTACCGGATTTACTTTTATGGTCATCTGTAGTGACCGTTTAGGGAATTTTGTAATTAACGAGAATCATTGTTTCCTAATCCATAAGTTGACAAACCTATTACAAATAAATTAAATTCAATAAAATTCATTCCATTTAGCAGTTAAGAGATCTAGAGTTCATTTATTATTGGAATCAGTTACCTTTTCAATATATTTCGTCTTGGCCTCACTTTCCCAAGTCAGTAGGGTAGGACAGGATGATACAGACAGTGGCATAGATAGGTAGGTACCAAATTGTGAAAATTTTACTTTGTTTTGAGTAAATTTTGAAATTTTTGATCGAAATTCTTGTCATTACTAAATAAACTCTTTAAACAGGAGTCTGATTAGTTTAGCGCTAGCGATATTAAATATGTCCGATTTCTTTAATTATTTAATAAAGTTACTTGCAAAATAAATTTCCAATATCTTGGTGGAAGTTGTACGTGTAATAATAATAACAACCATGTTTATAAACTTCGGTATCTGTATAAAATCGTTACGTTCTTGCTTACGACCCAGCTTACCAGATTTTATGTTATTTGTCGTCGTGTGCCACATACCAGTTTCCACATCGCAGAACATTCAGTTACACATTATGCCCTCAAAAAGTAGGTGAGTAAACCGCAAAGTATCTCTCGATTGTCACTAAATTGAAAATGAAATCGGTATCAAATAGCTGCAGAAGTAAGTACAAAACTGTTTACTTACAAACTCGGATAATTTTCAACCGTGTTTCAAGTAGGTTTTGAGTGAATTTTGCTTGTAGCTGTTTAACCATTTGTATTCAATGAATGATTATCGATGTTATTGAATCTGTTGCAAAAAAATAAACGTTGTGTGGTCTACGTATGTGGGTAGCGTCGTTAACATTGGAATCAAAATTGCATGAAATTGCGTCACATAGTACTCTTGTAACTCAAGGGACACAAAAGTACGTGGCATTAGAATTACTTTAGTCGTTTTAGAATTGGTTGTGGGGGATAATGGATGTTGTGTTAACTGCGGCTGTGAAGTGACGAATGCATTGAAAGCCGTGTCGCTCCCACTTCTTAGTTAAATCGAGTGTAAAATAAATCCAGAGCTTATCCGGGGTTCCGTTTGAATTTTCAGAGTCGTACTTGACGCTGTTATAAATTCGGCAATCTTTTACGATCTGTCACATGGGGCGTGAAAAATTGCTGTTCATATTAATATGCATTACTACAGAATATGATTTACATGCAATTCCTTTTATACTGCTTTCAAAATCATACTGCTCGTCAATTAAGCCATATAACCATTTTAATTAAAAACTTTGATAACGAAAAGGGTATGAAAATAACCGGTTAAAACCGGTTTTAACCGGTAATATTCATACAAAAACGGTTAATAACCGATTAAATTGCATTACCTTACCCCCATTTCATTTTCTTTAACCATTATAATAGTTAAAGAAGTAGGTACTTATAGGTTCATCATCATTAAATTTAAGAGCTAGGCTCTTGTCGGTGAAGTAATTGCCACTTTTCTCTACTCTGCGCTAGCTTTTTATAGGTTAGGTGTCTAATATTCGGTATTCATACAGCATGTAAAATTTTATCACTGGTTTTTTTTCTTTAACTCTCTGGTAATACAGCCACGTGCAACTAAAAAATCTGCCCTAAATATAGGATCAGCAAATGCAACGTTAACGATCGCTTATCTCGACATTTGTCCCTTTTTTAGCACCAGGCTGTTAGGCGTGTGTTAAACATATTTTTGACACACTGTACTTTCCAAATCCGAAGCGCAAAATCATCTTGGGTGGTCTTTAAGTGGCGTCATCCAAGGCAGCTTTAGCTTTATTTGTTTTACCCCTAAAATTCATAAAGTTTTCGAAACAGACGTTTCTGCTTTTATGATAAAGATCAAAGTCGTATTCCTTGTTATTATTATTGTTTTGCGTGTGTAACCAAATATTGACTTGAGACTGTCTTTATGAATGAAAATGTCCATCCTAAAATGAGTAAGATTTAGAAAAAGAGATGTTTGAAATTGGAACAGTAACAAAACACTTTAGAACAGAAACCAACTCCTATGATAATTTTTGAAAGCAAACACAGCATAACAAATGCTGGAATTGCGTTTGCGAAGTAACTTAACTTTTGCTTAACAAGCAATTTTTGTAACGGCTTACCAAATTACAGTGCGATAGTCCCTAAAAAGTTATTTCTGGGTTGGCATAAAACCCAGTAAGCGAGTGAGAGAGAAGTGCAAACCTAAAGTAATCTTAAGACTTTACTGGCACGCTTTGTAGGTTGGTCCACCCTTACATGCTTAGGTAATCCATCCTGTGAAAAAGATGCAAATCTCTACACGCTGCTTGCGAGCTTAAACACCAAGTAAGGCTAGGAATCTGTAGAGATCGGTCCTTGTTGTATTCTTCATCACCACTAGTCTGATGATTATCCTGGTAAAGATCGGTATAACGTTACAACCCTAACCGAAGATCATTCTTTCGATTCTGTATCTGTACCTTAATGTGCTTACAACTTACAACATAAAGCGCCAGTTTGCTGTTCACAATAGCTATTAGCAAGTTAATCCAACTACAGAAACTGCGACCGAAAACAATATCGTAACAAGGACTAATAAAGCGAACCAACATGCGTCAGTAAAATCAACTTTATTGCTGCGTCCGATATCGCTTGAAAAGCACTTCTGGCTTAAACGTGTTGTGTGCCCGGCGGATACCCTTTTTGTATAGAATGGACTTCATATCGGTCACAGTTTTAAATGTGGGCTCTGAATGAGCTAATACGCTGATTAAACCGAGGCACCGTTACATTACAACGCGGACGCATTAGCCGCCGCAATTCTATGTGACACCGACCAGCAAGTTACAAGTTACAAGCGATTAGTGGAAAAAACAGTTAAAAACCAGAAGATTTATATATCACCTTGGCCTATCGAATAGAGTGTGAACTCTAACATGATTTGATTGATATCGCTTCCATGTTCAAACGCCTTCTTGGCAAATAACGGCTCAGTCGAAACACAACAGCTTAAAAATCAATCGGCTTGAAACTAACTAGGTTATATTGTTGTTATTGCTGCTGACATCCAGGACAGGTTATTTATAAAAAAAGTATATTTTTTAGCTTTAAATGTCTGTCTGTCATATACCTACATGTCTGCCATACATGTATATGACAGACAGACAACGCCAACTCTAAACTACCGAACTTAGGGACTTTGTAGGGAATACTCTGGTACATACCTATATACACCGCTAAACTCTTATAACGTGTTTTAATTATGGCTGACAGACGATGTGATAACACTGTCACAATAGACTTGTCAGGGTTGTTATTTTTATTGTCGTCCTTAATGTTTTAATACTTTTAATACCAGTTGAGGCTATGGCGATTCTAGATAGTGTTGTGTTTTATTTTAGTTACCTAAGAGAACATGCCCTACCAGCATATATGTGGTATATTAGAACCTTAACGGAAAATAAGTAAATTCACTTGTTGAACTACATTACGCCTTTCTTTAATCTGTTTCTTATATTGCCTCTAAAAAATAAAACTCAGGTTCGTGTTCAGTTGAAATAGGTAATGATGGATTGAAAAAATGACCTTCTGCTGGAGTTTCTTGCGGCGCTTCTTCTCCGCAATGATGGTCTTGTCCGAAGCGCTAGTAGACACCCTATATTACCGACGTGTAAAAGAGCCCTCATGTGGCCTATTTACTGAATAAATATTTTGAATTTTGATGTTAGGTAATACTCTTGTTTCTTTAATATGAAAGATACTTTTAAAGTCCTATCAGTCTTTAACATTTTTCAACATTAATAATAAATAGATGTAGATCTTTATCAAGATCGGCGACATCAAAAACGTTTTGCGGATCAACGCTATCGGGCGATTCATGCCAGCTACTGTGCCGCGGCGGCTTTTTTGATCTACTCTTATCAACAGGCGGTACACTTTGATCTGTTATCAAATGCTTTGCCATCATATCTTTGACTACCTGAGTATTGTGCACCTTTATATACAAAGGATAATGTTTTGATAATGGCTCATGAGTTACGTTTGTGTGCGTATTGTTTATCGTATGAATGAATCATTGGGCTTGTGTGACAAATTGCTTGGACGTAAATCGCTCGTGAATTTGAATGTTTACTAAGAGCGAACGGTAAATAAGGTTTCTGAAGATGTGACTGTATGGTTATGACCCCATAGTACCAAATTGATTGCATTTCATATTTTTTACTTACTTAAAACTTAATCTGACTAAACTCATGGGTTGTTCATGAATACTATGATTCTGTTAATAAACTACTTAGTAGTTATTCTGATGAGCTAACCAACTTAAAGGCAATTATTTGGTTTATCTAATTATTCAAACGTATGTTTTTTTTTATGTTATGGAGAAGGCAACCGAGTGCACAGACCATCTGACTGTTAGTAGGATCTGTGACCTATTTAGACCTATACATTCTCTAGACTACAATGTTAAGACTGTAATCCTAAGGTCACATATGCGTAGCCAGCCTTAAGGACCAAGATGAAATGCCTCTATGCTAGTTATTTCAGCGGCTGTCTTATCCCCACACAGGAACACGACAATACGAACACTGCTGCTTGGTGGAGAATACATGCTAAGATGTTGGTAGCAAACATGGTAGTGATTCTCTGAACAACGACGGTCGGACGGATGGACGAGTGAATGTCCAAGCGGCGAGTTTAAGTAGTCCCGTCAGTGCGAACAAAACATATTTTAGCGCCTGCATTTGCAATGTAGCAGTATGGTTTCTGCCGATGGATCGAAGGTATAAGGCTGCTTAATTGAAAATGCACGCGCTAAAATGTGTGTTTGTTCGCTCTGACGGGACTACCTAAACTCGCCGCTTGGACATTCACTCGTTCGTCCGCCCGTCCGTTGTTTTTGAGAGAATAACACTCCTGGACGAACCTTGCACAAGGTTCTACCAACACTTGAAACTTGATTTTTGTGTCAAGTCTGTCGGTTTCTTTGAAGTAGGTAGTAAGGATATTTGCGCATTTCTAAGAAGCAATATTTTATTTATAACCCTTATTATCAATTTATCGTCATAAAATTTTCTATTGCATTGCGGAATTTGGATCATTAAACTTTTTGAAATGTACGATATCTGACGAATCTTATTGCATTTTTATGTTTAGGTATTTTTTGGCGAACCGCGGTAAATTAATTTAAAGCTGCCTTCGTCATTGTTATCAAATGACTCGACTTAAAAACTAAAGTTTCATATTTTATATACCATACTGTTTTGTATCTAAGCGAAAGGAATTTAAATTTGAGGTGCCTCAAAGATATAGCGCTTTTGACTTTTCGTGATAATCTTTAGCAATTTCACTAAAGATTATGCCTTAACATTTATATGCCACCTATTTGTACTATGGTTGCTTCGAAGAATACATTTACCTACTCAATTTGCACTGCGTGGTAATATTATTATTGCTGCCTCCAAAATCTAGTATTTATTCCTTCTAAGAATATTTTGCGCCTAACATAAGAAAGGTCTTGACCTCCATTAGCTTTCTAAAAACAAACGCGAGGTAAAATTTGGTATCGTTATCGGTTTCACGGAAAAGCAATAGTTCATAACATCCTTTGTTATCATCTTAAACCTTACACACATTCGGATTAGGATCAATAGGTCTTTGTTCTACCTTATCTAAGACCCAGGTAGTGTCGGCAACGGCAAAGGCTAACAGTGGCAACTAAGACGCCTTAATGCTATTTCGTGCTATTGTAAACTGCCATTCAATATGTTTACAACCTCTGTCTGCCATATTGGTTCTGGGCGGCATGTTTCAAGTTTTAAGAAATTGGAGCAATTTAGGATATTGCAATTTGTGTACAGCTGAGTAAGGTTACCTGGCTTTGAAAATAAGTGGAGCAAAGGTTGGATGCTTACATTTTATTTTAACTTCATGTTTCATCGGTACATACGTATTCATTCACATAAGTAATTTATTGCACTTATTATTATTTGTGTGGCCCCGGGTTCAAATCCCGGTATGGGCAGATATAGCCGGACAGCTTCTTCACACAATATTACTTTTTTGTTGTCCGGCAGCATGAGCATGTCACGCTCGCTCAAAGGTCTTTGCTTACGGCGGCGTCGTTGATCGGGTCGCAACTTTCCCGAACATATGGTTGAGAGAGGCGATGGCTGAGATACGCGTCATACTCGTGATCGGGTGCTGTTTGTGGGGTCCGGTCTGTTCACGTTTGCAAGGACTTTTTTTTACTGAAATAAATTATTCTAGTTACGGCTTTTTGACGTAGAGACCTCGTCGTGTTGTTCTCAAAGATTTTTTTTATCAAGTTTAAGGTTTATTGACCTTACATTTGTAAAAAAAAAAATATTTTTGGTACTTTTAAGAATTTATTATTTATTACTTTATTACCTAATGTAACTTACTTTACTTAATGTAACTTAGTTTTAAGTACTATGTTATTATGATTGAAAAAATGACCTTCTGCTGGAGTTTCTTGCGGCGCTTCTTCTCCGCAATGATGGTCTTGTCCGAAGCGCTGGTAGACTCACCCTATATTACCGACGTGTAAAAGAGCCACATGTGGCCAATTTACTGAATAAATATTTTGATTTTGATTTTGATTTGATTTGTAGGTATGTTGAGCACGAATATTTTGTTCCTGACTGAGTCTTGGATGTTTACAGTGATTTAAATATGACTTTCTCTATATATCAGTATCTAAGTGTATCGTGGCCTAGTACCCGCATTACAAGCCTAGAGCTTAATTTTGCGAACATCAATTTATGTGAAATTGTCCCCTGGTATTTATTTATTTTTGACATTTAGTCGTATTCTGTCGTTTTGCCTGCACTGATTTTAAACGTTGCAATTAGTTCATTGAAATGTGACGTAGTATTATTATTTTGTGATTGTGATGAAATATTTTTACATTATGAGTTAGGATTACTGAAGATAAGTGTTTTCGTCAGAAAGTCGTATCATAAAATTACAAGATGATTATTCAAATCTAAAAATCTACAATTTTACCTAGTTTAACAGAATAAATATTGAGATAAAAGTATCATCCAAGGGATTTGTCACTATCTTTGAAATGTGATAGAAACCAAGGTGATTGTCTCAGTTCTATTAGTACAAAAACGAAGTTAATATTTACCTAACTATGAATTTACATGAAGTACCCTACCTACACTAAACCCATGTAAAAATATGTGAAATTTATAGTAAACAACTGGTTAATAAATAAAAACCTTCAAAACTAGATTGAACTAGATTATGAAAAAACCGCGTCGGTTTTGATCCAGCCCCGTTTGCAAACAAAATGCCACAGACTGACACACGTCTACACATATACGAATATACAAGGACACAAAGATAAAAAAAGGCGTTAAACTTATAAAATCCCACTTTTCGCGTCAGTGGAGGGGAAAAAGGGACGAATTTTGACCGTGAGCTGGTTGCAAAACTGTGAAAGGTATAATTTTAGTAAAAGACTGACCTTGGCAGTCCAATGGGTTTCCACGCCTTAAGTGCTAAATGTTTATTTGCTAAAGAAACTCTTATAAAAACGTCACTGATGATAAGAAATTAGAGAAAATGGCAGAGATTAAAATGTAAATTCCCACAAAACAAAGATTATTACATCACTGTAAAGGCCCAGTTTAATTGGTTGATAACTCATGCTTGTGTAGAAATCCATTGAAGAGTTGTTTTAACACTATTGCGTTGGAAGGTATAGCAGCGACGCATTGTATCACTAAAAGTATGCGGGCTATAGCGAATATTCATGTTTTATTACAGCCTCAATAAAAGCTGATTCATAAAACAAACAGGTGACAAAAAACATTTTTTGAATAGATATAAAAATAACCTATCCTATCACTTTCTAGCAAAAATCTAGAATTGTAGGTTCGTGTAGTTTAAATGGCCGACCTGTTACAATGACGTCACAGTGCAATCTCTCTGTTTACTTAGCAGTTTAAATTGCTTGTATCATCTGTATTTCTTGACCGATTTCAATTTTATTTTCATTTTTACTGATCTCTTTTACGGTCTGTCATCTTTTGTAGAGAAATGCGATTTAAAAAAAAACCATGCGTCTTCCCTATTGTCAATGAAAGTGAACCTTTAGGCAATATACATTTATACGAAATGTCTTCTTAGTGCAAGAAGAACAAGGAATTAACAATTTGAGGTACCTATATGAACATGCTATACATCGGGTTCTACTGTAAATAATTATAATACTCGCTACTTTATATATGTATAAAATTGTTAACAAAGATAAATAAAAAACATCCAACTTTTGCGTTATTTTTATTAACTATTTCACTAACCATTAATATCCTATTACGATACTCGTAATAGTTTATAGGTACTAAAATTGTATGCTTGTGCAATTGTCAGTAAAAATATCGATATTAGCTATCGACCTAATCCTCGCACTGTAGGTTATGCCGCTTACATTCGCATCTACGTATTCTTAAACTGCGTTTATACAAAGTCTTTACATGTGTGATATGTTTGTGTGCATTAAAATGTATATGTGTTAGATTTTTGTCAAAGTATTCGTGTGTAATGACACAGATAGTTTTTGCATTTGTAAGTAATCTTTTGCATGTGTTATTTCTTCACCCCCCGCAAATCTCGGCAGACATGATTGTACTCGATCGTACCCTATAAGGCGGCTCCAGGTAATATATGCTCTAAGCATTCATATGGTATTAATTATATTTGTTTTTATTTTTTTTGTGCCTAGTGTCTTTTTAGGTAGTAAGTATTGTTGTATTTATATAGATTTAGTTAATGTATTTTCTTGTTTTTATTGTGCTGATTTTCGTGATTCAGGAGCTTTCGTCTTTTATTGTTAAATAATTTGTTTTAATAGGTATGTACTTATCGTAATTTTTTATTTTTTTATTTATTGTAACGATGATGGTTCAACTAAAGGTGCCAACCGAAAACCAGCGCTGTGGTCCCCTGACCACAGCATTATGCTGAGTTGGAACCTTTTTGGCACCACAACTCGTGCATTGTTTCAAAGTGTGTTGTTTATTTTATATTTTTTTTGGTGTCAAATAAATTTATATTCTATTCTATTCTATTCTATTCTAAACACGATAATAAATATTTGGCGAGTTTCGGGGTAAGAACCTGTTTTTAGGGTTCCGTACCAAAATGGTAAGAATGGAACCCTTATGGTGAGACTTCGTTGTCTGTCGGTCTGTCTATCCGTCTGTTTGTATGTTTTTAGCTTTAGTGGGTAGGTAGCATCACTAATAAAGAAGTTTAATGTAGACATTGTTTTTATTACTCAAAACTCCAGTCGTTGTCTACTCGAGTCGTAAAAATAAGATATACATTTTAAGAACAAAGAAATGTTGATTCAATCTAATAAGTTCTTCAAGCTTAATGATGTCCGCTGACTGATGGCTAATTATTAATTTCCTGAGTTACCGTTGCATTACAAAATAATCAAATCGTTCGTATTGCCAATAAACCACCCAAACCGGCCTCAGACAGTTACAGAATGTTACTTACTTATTTAAACTATCCAAATAAAGATTAACCATCGGTGTCAATGCATATTATAATTACCTTAATTACTTGATATCACAACGCAAATGAAGAAGTTTATTGGTAGTATTACGACGAATTTTTATTTGTTTTATAATTAACGCATTCAGTGCCAGACGCTCTAACTACGATAAAGAATTAACACCATACGGTGTCATAGAACTGAAAGTGTAAAAATACTAGGCTTGATAATCACTGTCGTGGAGTAGTAGTAAAACGTCAAAGACGTATTTCCCTATTTGACTCATTATTGCGAAGGGCAGGAGAAACCCGTTAATATAACCACGTAATTATTACGGTAGTCAAATATTTAACACTGAACCGGTTTTGGGATTCCGGACTAAAACAATAATTGGACACTTCGTTAACCGTTCGATCAAATGTCAAAAAGTGTTAAGTAACTAAGTAATCATAAATATCTTAGTTTGATAAATGATAAAATCTAACACATAAGTATAAGAAAGACAAAAAGTACCATACACAACTCGGTTTTTTTTTACCAAGAGCCTCATAGCATAGCTCTTTGCAGAGTGAAACATATCTATTTTAAATTTAATGTGGTTACCGTAAGAGACTAGTATAGAATGCTTTGACTACTACATTGTATAGCCTGTGTCAATTGAAATTGCCTAAGATATAAACAAATAAGTACTGTTTGACACATAACCTCAAATATTCATAAAGCGTGTTTTTATTTAAAATGACGTATAATGAATAGTTAGTTAATCTTAAACTTAATGTGGGAGTATATAGTTGATCTTTAAAAGCAAGTGATTTTAAAGTATTTAATAATGGTCAATTGGTACGTTCGGTTGTGTTTACATCTTTGCCAATTTCAATTGGTTCAGACTATAGTTAGCAGCCTTCTTTGGTATTACGGCGGCATACAACTACTTGAATCATTTAACAATCATTTTATACGCACGGAACCCCAAAAACGCTTGTCACACTCGCCCTTGACCGTCCATCTAAAAACCTGATTGCTAATTTGCATTCAAAGGGAATGCAAGCTAATTCAAATGACGTCATAATTCAGATAGACACTTTGATCTCCTAAATGGACCCAGTTCGGATTTATCTCTCAGTAGGGAGCATATTTTGAAAGTGAAATTAGGTTGAAGATTACATCAAATTTAAATAACAGTGATGGATAGTAAAGATGTCACAAAGATGATCGTGATATAAACGTTGACATGATTACAATACAATGTCGTGGGTAGGTATAGATCTTAAACCGAAGAAACTGACAGATATGATATGAAGATGTCGAAATTTATGCAGTATTCATGGGCACCTAATCTAAGTAGGTATATTAACTTACAATGATAAAACTATAAAACTATAATAAATAAAAATATTTACGTGGTATACAATATTTTTAACCAAAATGTAAGTATTATATTTCGGATCCCTTTGACTGCCATAGATACATGTGGTTGGTCATGTAGGTATTGTTAGTCATACTTTTTTTTGTCATAACTTCTTTCAGGCTGAAGTTACAGCTTTTAATAAACGTTTATCGTGTAGATTATATAGTTAGGTTAGGTTAGGTTAGTTTTATACAAAAACCGTGTCCTGAGAAAAATGCATTATGACTTGCGAAAATTATGACTTAAAACACATTATGACTAAAAATAATTATGGCAGTCAATAGAGACCCATTATATTTATATTTTAAAATATGTTTTATTTATTTTGTTTATTTATATATTTATTTTTTGTATCTATGTACCTAATGTAGTTTTGTATTGTTGCGAATAAATGTCTCTATCTTTATCTTTATCTAATATACCCAAGGGCAAAAAACACGGGGTCATTTTGTTCTGAGATTCTTTACAAAGTGACCCGTTATAAGTTAGCCCTATGTCAACCATACTTGAAGTAGTGTGTGAGTTACATGCGAAGACGAGACGACTTTTTATCCCTGACGGCTTAAACTATTGTTTAAAATTATATGTACCGTCGCATTTTAATAATCGTGAGACGAAACCAAAATCCCACTTCAAACAATTGCGCCTTTGAAACGGAAGCCAAGTGTAAACATTTGATTAAATAGCACCTTTATTTTTAATTACGTTTCGTATGACAGTTTCTATTAGGTTCTTTTTAGCACATTCAAAGCCAAGGACTCAATAGTGAGTCTATTTTATTAAAGAACAGTGAGGCCGGCATTGATTTGGTTTAAGGTTTGCGCTATGTATAGAAAACAAGTCTGAACTTGCTTGGAGTGTATCTACTCTATTAGTACCTACCTACATTTTTAAACTCGTAGATATAAAATAAGGGGCTTATGTGTTTGACGCCTTTGTAGGAATGCCCGCGTCCCATAGCTTAAACGGATATTATTCAATGTGGTTTTATATGTATCTCAAAGTTCGTATTATGTCGGAAATCTGTAGCGGTTTCAAAAAAATATCACCGATCGAAAGTTATCAGTGAGGTTAGGCAAATTGTTTAACGCTAATGTAAACGATTTTCAAAAACGGACAATGAATGGAATTGATGAAGGCACTCGACATGACCGTGTGTACGTCAATCCTACATTTTCGATAACGATAACGAACGCCGAATGCATCTTGTCTAGGGCCTCAGTAGGGCTAGACGAGTAACATTTCGAGAACGTTATCATAATCGAAAATGTGTAGGATTGACGTAAACTGTGGAACAGTCGCTTTGCGCGCTTAATAATAATAATTATAATAAAATTGTTTATTTACCAAACATTATTTTTACATTTCAAAAAACAATTGCTTAAGACCACCACACTAGGCCACACTAGGCGACGCCTGTCTCTGTCAATACCACACATTTCCGACACAGTTTTCGAAAACGGTTAAAGTTAGCGTTATGCATCTTATCTAGGAGGTTCAGTAGCCGTAGAAAAGTGCATTCTACGTTAATGACCACTTAAATAAAAGAAAGCACCAAATTAAAGGAAGTGATCGTCCGGCTGCTCTCGTCAAAATGCTATATTACATGCAATGCAAATGCAATATAAGAAAACAAAAAAAAATGACGTGGGTACCTAACCTGTCACCCGTTCGACTACCTATGGCATTCAATACATACATATTACATACTTGAACAGTCGTTAGATGTTGTAAGATTGAAGAAGAAAATTGTGTGGTTCTACAGGCACCTACATGAGAAAGTTCTTTTAAAGTTCTTAATTGTACTTACCCTACGTAGATAACTTAATAGGTAAGTAAGTAAGTACTTATAAAAAATCTTCGTGTTTACCTAATTGTTGAAATCTTGAGGTGTCTCAATATGCCATGCTCGTATTCGATGATCCTTAAAACTAAGAAACTGCAAATTAAAAGGTCATAAACAAAAGAGAACTATCTAATAGGTAATGCTTTATTTAAACTTTTTTATTGTCAATCAATCATCAATTATTTCTTAAGACTTTAAGATCAACAATCTCATTAAGTACCACAGACCTTGAAATCTAAAACGATAGTTTTCAAAATTAGCTAATAAAGATGTCCGTTGGTTTGATTTGCCAACACAATCATTACTTAGCATCGTTACAACTAGACTCAACAAGGTGTCTAGTGGCAACGCGCAGCCGGCACCATCCCACCCAAAACCACCACAACGACCATTCAACTCCACCGGAATTTCACCTTTATTAATTTGAACATTAACAGCGTTATCGTGTTTGTGTGTAGCGGGCATTATGACAGTTTGGCTGTTGAGCTTTATGTTTGCGTCGGCGCTTTTGATCGGAGCACAAAAGGCGCCGCGCTGGGTCGTATGCCCGTCGCCCACCTGACCTATGTTTGCGCTGTGCCATCAAAAACGCTCATGTCGTGAAACATGGTGACTCGCGTCCAATATGTGCGGTTGGTAGGGTTGTCTCTTAGTGCTTAATTCAAATTTGGGCTAATATTTTGACCTCTGAATTTTATCATTTAACTGGAACTTACCTGTTTTACAGACTAAGATAACTAGACTAACTTTTAGAGTTAGCGTTTGAATCAGTGTTAGAAGAAAACTGCTGATAATCAAACGATAATTTAACGAAAATAATTCTGAATAGGTTTGAACCAGCCAGCGCTGTGTATACCTACGTTAGAACAGAGAATTAAAAAAAAAACTGTTTACATCCAGTGTCTATTAAGTAAACAAAAAATAAACCTTATTCCTAAATCACTCAATGCGCTTTGGGTAATCACGAACACGATTAAGCTGTTACAAAATTCATGGACGAATTTTTTCAGTGTTACAGAAGCCGTAGAGTTTTTTGCGATGGGTCCACGCATGATACATATTTTTTTTCATATTCAATTTATATTTGTAGCAATTATTCGAATATTTTAGTGGGACATCTTCGTAGTATTCGGGACAAAATATGCAATAATACTTAGTACTCACTCAACATCTTCATTCCCTTTGTAAAAACATAGGTAAGTACGTAGTTTTAATAACAATTTATCGGCTTTTCTTTCTTGCATGTACTTACCATGGCACCGACCGTGTTTCTTAGGGAATTGTATAATCAACAACATAATTAAAAGCGTTAGAATCCCAATTTATCACGTTTGTTAACTCGATTTAAAAAAAACTCTACTTGTAACATATGGACGAAATATTTTATTTTTTTAAAATAAATCAACGATAGGTATGCCTTTATATGTGTTACTTCAATTTTAAAGCTTAAATTATTAACACAATTTTAATTTTTTATCTATCAGTCTATCTACCTATCTCCTAATAATATCAAACTGGATATTTTTAGTACAAAAACAAGCATGTGTCTTAGGTACTTAAGTTTCTTATTGACAGATTCTTAACGTCATTGAGATAAACAAAGACAAGTTATTTTGATAATCATTGATAAATTTGAAATGAAGTACACGATCGAATACCTTACTAAAAATATTTTAGATTGCATGTAAATTGTTTCTGAACAAATTTAACCTGAAATAAACTTTTTTTACAACGCCATTTCCATTTTGCTGATACTCTTATTTTTAAGGATTTGTCTCAAAGACAGGATTCCTATACATCTATATTTTAACCTATAGATAAGAGATAAATTGAATATGGCCACAGTGACCCTAGAGTCGGAATCTATAATAGAAACAAAATTATTGTAACAAAAATAGACATCGAATATGAGATACTTAAGGCTACATCTTGTCAGGCCAGTGTTAAACTTAACAAATAAATAATTTACTAATGAGGTGATACATTAGTCACAATCATAAGCTTAATTTGCGCAAGTACTACCTCGAAACAGGTGACTGTAAAGTTTAAATGAATACCAATGATCTAATTTGTAATCTTGATTATTTGGACGATTAATTGATTAAGTAGTTCGTTGTAGCGTTATCGTTTAACGAACGATACTTACCTACTTATTTTATTCTTATTAGTGTGTAGGTGTACAAAGAATTGTTGTGAAAAATTTTGTTGCTTTTACAGATAAGTGAACAAAATGTAATGCAATTCATTGCAAAAAATCTAAATATAAACTTTTTAATCAAGTACCTACTTTTTTTGTATTACCGCAGGACTAAAATTTATCAAGCTATATTGATTGATTGCATTTAGTGACATAGATATTTTTCCAAATATTTTGGGCAGCCCTACTCTTACAACAAGAGACGCCTTTATCGTGCTCATGTCGAGGTCGATAAATGTAAAATGACATTGATTATTAAAAATAATGCCCGGTGAAATAATAATGTCAGAAATAACTGATATGTTGCAATGCGTGTTATTTATTTTAATGTCGTTATTTTAGTCAGGTCAACGCTTGGTTTGGGTCCTAGCGGGGTAACATCTCCGATACCTGGGACCCTTCGAGCGGATATTAATAAAAAATATCGAGCTTAAGGGTGCACATTGAGGTCAGTTTACAATACAAAACTAGACTTTTAAATATCTACTTACCTATTTTTAAGATTTTTTTGTGGTAAGCAGATTTTGAATAGCTCTACCAAGTAGGTCAGTTTCTTCCGACTTTCAAGATTTTGGTGCGAAGCAAATGATTTAAGAAATAACGTAAGTACTTCAGAGTTAAATTTTGAAAGAGGCAACGTCATTAAAATATTAATTATACCACTTTAAAAACAGTCAATAGTTATTTTACTAGGATAAGACGTGGTGAAGAGTTCTAAGTGGTATGTCCAAAGCCTAAAATTAAATTTATATGATACCTTCATGCAAGGTGAAATAAAAGTCAAAATCTGTCTTACTATTCTTACGTCGTTTCTACACAACGCAGTATATTTTTTCAAAGATGGTAGAGTCGGACATGTAAAAGTGTACCTATTTAATTACTGCATTACTGAATTACCGAGTCTCGAAACTATATTTAAAGCTGAATTTATTGACAATTCTCGGATACCTATGGGCATTTGTTTTATTACCTTATGTTAGAGTCCCACTAGAGCAAAAGCCTCTCCGCTTTTTTGCCATTTGTCTTCTACTTATTGCGTGTTCCCGGCAGACACACTGAAACACAGCCAAGCTATCCTGCCACCTGAAGTATTTAAACTATTACTATAATTAAAAATACCTCTTACTAGGTACTTCCGAGTTTAGTCTGCATGACAGTATTTACAAAATCAATCGTAGGTACATAAACATCATGATCAATATAAACCCCGAATGAGCTGCACTACTAGTACACCCAACTCCCTCAAAAATCACCAATTGCCACTTTGACCGGTAAAGTACAACTGCAAATACAGAACCAGGCAGTCTCTATACAACTTAGAACTTGTAGCTACCGTGCGTTAGGCTTATATTTTTATTATTTTAAGGTCATCATAAGATCGTTATCGTTATCAATTAAGAAAGTACCGGGCATCCCTAAATCCTTAAGCGCAATTTAGTTAATTAATTCCTAGTATCATGTTACAATAAGGTTGCCGTAGGGCCGATTAATGAAGAATTCATATTTAGTTGATAACCTAATTAATCAAATTATTTAATTCGATGTCATTGTCATTTGTCTATCTGAAGACGAATATGTTTATTGATTTGATGAAGTTCTAATGAAATTAGATGGTTAGAGGTAATAATAATTAAACTTCTGCAACTACAGTAGGCAAAGACATAGCTTAAGCTACCTAAGATCACCGGTAAAAAGTACCGATGCACTTCAACATTCTAAACCCTTGAGAAGTAATAGGTACTGAAATTTGAAACTAAAAATAAAACGCCTACCCTACATCTATCAACGAGTCAACATAAGTTTCAATGAATAGGTAGGTATAACACTTACAATTTTACCGACACGAGCTTTAGCAACAAATTGTTTCAGTGAATCCATCTAAGGCTAAACTAATGGGACATTTAGTCTAACAATTGCGTCAGCTTTCACTGTTTGACTTGAGTTATCAAGTACTTGATAGTCTAGCTGCAATAAAAGGTTTCAAAGAGACCGAACAAAGCCGTAATGGACTTGCCTACGAAACGCAATTACTAAAGCAATCCGCTCACCTAATAGCTCTACAAGGGACGCTGTGTCGCCGAAAATTTGCATCAAATCAACTGGACTTACTTTTAAAATGACATTGGTGATTTTAAGCCATTGCGACAAGGTTCTAGCAGGGTGAGTCGTATTGGGGATGTAGAACTTTGTGAAAGTTGGAAGTTGTGGTTGTTGGAGCAATTCGCGATTGTTGCCGATCGATTTCGAAGGCAGTGCTCGGTAGGCTCCGCCTCTTGGGAGGCGCAGCTGCTTCGGGAGCCGAGGCAGGCGCCGGCAGTCGGCGCGTTTGATCCCCCCCCCTCCCCACGCCGCGCAAACGCAGGCCCCGATAACGAACGCACACAAGCTCATAACGCTCCGCGCTCTCCTTCAAGCCGGTTGTCAGTTCCCAAACCGGTTTAGTGACGAAGTGACCTAAGTGTTACAGTGCCCCAGTGTTTGTTCGGACGTTTGTTTGTGGAAATGGAAGATAAGCCGTATAGTGTGGACAGTTCGGACGATTTTGTTATAGAAGAAGACGAAGAGCATAGCGAGGATAATCACAGTAAGTGTTCATTTATTCGAAATAAGGTCATTTTTGTTTTTGTTTTTCTGATTCAAAAGTGTTTCACATCGTACTATTTGGAAACAGGTGTTGTGTTTATAGATAGTTTACGAAACATCAATACTGATTTTCCTTTTCTAGTTTTACATAATCTTTTTACAGTTTATTTTATTTGTGTAGATAGAGCATACTCTTTTTGAGATGTTTGATCTATTGATAACGCCAAATTCTTCAGCAAGACTTTCATAAAAAAAAAACCGTATGCTTATACCGACATTTTGCCTACAGGCTATCCTCCAGACTTTCCGATCGAAGCTCTGGTGAAGCTCGAGCGGCCGTCGCCTCCTCTGCCGACGCCGCCGCACACGCCCACCGACGACACGCCTCCGGCCGTCGTGATCTCCCGCCACCAGCCCCCCGTGTGGACGCCACCCGCACCCCATTACCCTTCATACCCCCGACCAGCCATGCAAACCCCCTACCCTTACGAAAAAGTCCCAGTCCAAAACTACACGCACCCTGCAATGTCGGCGTACGTCCAAGCTCAAGTTGCGACTCTACCACCGACAGCACCCTACCACGCGATGCTCGTCAACCAATGGATCAGAAACGCCGCCCTGTACCATCATTCTTTAAGATACCCAGGAGCTATGGCCCAGAGAATGCCGGGAAGAAACCCACCTCCATTGAGAGCTCCAGGCGCCCCCGGTACGCGCCCAAAGAAACAATTCATCTGCAAATATTGCAATCGCCAATTCACTAAGTCCTACAATCTGCTCATCCACGAGAGGACCCACACGGATGAGAGGCCGTACTCCTGTGACATCTGTGGAAAAGCATTCAGAAGACAAGACCATCTCAGAGATCATAGGTAAGGTATCGATACAATTTATGTCTATAATCTTTTCTGTAGCTGTTTTTATAGACGACTTTATAATGGCCGTTAAAAGATATTAGTAATCAATTGTTATCACGATAGCCACAAATTTAATTCAACTTTATTTTCTAATACCAACAACGTGATTTAAGACGTGTTTCAAAAGCTTTGTTGACGATAAGAGGAGAAAAAAATGAATTAAAAGTGTTCGTTTTTGTGAGGTCGCGACGCGGCGGCCGCACGCGCTCCGACCGGTTTGGTTCTTTACGATCACCATATCTGTTTCGCTCCGCCGTCGAACAAATTACATGTTATATTTCTTCGCTTTTACGAGACAAACTTTTTTTTCTACCCAAATTCATTACCCGTCTAATGTGTCCGTAATGTAGAATTACCTCAATTCGGAGAGGTTATTACTGCGTCACCATATTGAGCCGTAACGATAGGTGTCTGTTTACATTAACTTTGATTAGTTTAGAAAAAAGTGAAAGTGTTATAAACTTATTGATGTTGTTTTATTTTTCCAGGTACATTCACTCTAAAGAAAAGCCATTTAAGTGCAACGAATGCGGCAAAGGTTTCTGCCAATCGCGCACACTCGCTGTTCACAAGATTCTGCACATGGAAGAATCTCCCCATAAATGCCCAGTCTGCAGCAAGAGTTTTAACCAAAGATCCAACTTGAAGACCCACCTGTTGACGCACAGCGACGCCAACAAGCATCACTTGGAGCACCTCGAGGGATGCCAAGAGGTGTCATCAACGAGTCACCCTGAGAGCTCCCTTCTAGACCTCTCCCAGAAGCCTTCACCGCCCCTCCAGCCTTACCAGCATCAACCAGAAGTTAGCGCTCCATCACCTGTGGAAGTACCAAAGAAGACATTAGGATTCTCTATAGAAGATATAATGAAGCGTTAGTTTGATTTTCGTTAAATTGCTGTTCATAGTTCATTCCAGATCTTGTGTAACACTTGCTTGTTTCTTTAGAATCAGAATTAACTTCAAGTGATCACACTTTTTGCCAAAGAAATTTAATTTCGACTGATTTTGAAATAACTTGAGTTAAAGAGAGACCTTTTAACCCAGAAGTATTATCTTAACTTCATCTTTGTAAAGACTGAATTTATGTTTAAGCGTATTATTATTTTTGTTATGTTTTCTTGGAGGTTTATTTAGTCGTGATAGTTTTACTACTTAATTAGACGTAGGTTCAAACTAAAGTTACCGAAAAGTATTACCTTTTTTTTAAGTACCTACATTAATTGTTCCAAATTGTGTGGCTATGACTCTTCAAGTTCAAATTAGGTTTTTCTTTGTAGGTATTTGACTTACTTAGATTTAGTTGTAATTTAAGTTGTAAATTTTTGTAAATATGTTTGTAAATTATTTTAAGTCATTAGGAATTCGTTAACTCGACGAGGCTATATTAAAAAAGAATAATTATAAAGAGAAGTACATGGCGTTGGAAATTTATTTTTTGTTTTATTTAACAATACTCCTTACAAGCAACATAATCTAACTCCAAATTGAAGACTATAACCAACTCCATTTTTTTAAATTACTCATTCGTTTTTTTTATAGGTAAAGATTTATATTAGAGACCTCCGTAAGTATGTATTCTTACGACATTAACATAGGTAGGATAGGTTTGCTTGCGGTATAGAAATCAAACTAAAACTAGATGTCGCTGCTTCTGATGTGATATACTTAAATTTTTGCAAAAAAAACCCCTGTAGTAGGTAGCCTAGATTGTTCATGAAGCATTAATTGCAAGTAATTAGTAGCCACAAAAATCTGTCATTCAAAATCATTTTCTAAGACTTCATTAATTGAACACACAGCAAAAAACAAGGTGTAAAGTAGGAATAAAAACAGATTAACTAAAATATCCGCAATGCTTCGGTCCCGGGTTCAAACCCAGATAAAGACATTTAGAAAATATAACAAATAAGTACCCTATGTCTTAAATAAAAAAATGTTACTATAGGCGTATGTCATTGTCATTGTCTAGTGCCCATAGTTTTTATATGACTTTCCCCAGATATAGGTATTTGACCTAGTCTCTATACACGAATAACTTTCAACAGACCTCTTTTGTATATAGTAGGTACTTTATGTAGGTACCTTTGTCTGTTTTATCCACTTCTACTCATACCTGATCATTATTTATACATATTATTAAAAAACGTAATAGCAGTTGGGATAGCGTGATCCACTATGTCATTATGGAATGAACTATGACATTACAGTCACTATTACCGACACGGACCAACATCTTAAATATCGCAACGCAAAAACAATTATAATTATGTACCTTAGATGTATAATGAAACCATCGTAATATTAATTGATTGTACTTTGCGAAATGGACGCTAGAAAGAATAACGGTTGAAATGTTTCTCTAGTTGCTTACATAAGAAGTAATTAATCATTTAAATTTATTCTACTTGCCTCCTCCTTCTAAAGCTTCCAAATGGCTCTGGGTATAAGTATCTTATATGTATAATATAAAGGTGATAACACCTTCCTAAACGACAGGAAATAGATTTTGCAAAAGTAGCCTAGGCACTATATACTCGTACATAACACACTTAATTGTCTGGTAACTAAAAATTATTTTTAGTCCTATATGTGTACCTATTTGAAATATGGTTTTCAAATTCATCGTAAGTACCCATGCGCGTTTACTTAATCAGAAAAACAATTCCGAATTGACACTCTTCATGGCGTATCAGTGGTAAAGAGTTTAAAAATGCATTGCTTTCAAAATACCAAAAGATACTTCAACTCTCAATAAACATTTCAAAACCTAAATATTTATACAGTTCCCAATCTAATTTCAAATAATAAAGTTCTTAAACAGTTTCGACATTTATGTGAAACGGGCCATAATAGACCAAGTTATTACGCCTAATTTGGGAGTCGAAATTATAAAATTCCTCCGTGTATGGTGGCGCCATCTAGTTGTTAGTGCTTAAACTAAGCGATGTCATTTGTCGCGTCGCGATGTCGCTACGGGTAGCGTTTATGAGATGTTAAAGATAGGAAACTTGAAGTTGATTTTATTTTAATAAGGAAGTGAAAAGGCAACTTTAATGTGTACAGTATAAGAGTGTCATTCGATACTTACACTTTGGCCGACTATAGATTAAAATATGGCCAGTAATAATAATTGTTTTTGATTCTTAAATAGTTTTATTATTTTGATTTGGTTGCGGCATATTTGTAATTCCTTTAGGTAGGTAATTTACGGTATATTTATATATATACTAACATTACTGACTATGAAAGATACCTCGCATCGCGTAGCTTTTATCGTTTTTCTTGTTTTTTCAACGTTTTATTCCCATTTCGAACGTAAAAAGGTAATTCGTGTGAACCGATTAGATTCCTCCAGTTTAATTGCGTAAGTGACTAATTTAGTCGAGTCTTAGATTGATGACCGAGGGCTTTACGTCCGCAATTTGCCAGTCAATGAAAATTGCAACGATCTCTCTGATTGAACGCTAATCGTCTTCGAATTGGTCGAATTCGAGAATCGACCCTTTCCCATGACTATTTCAAATTTTATTTAAGAATACTCTGAAGTAAGGATGGGTACTGACTTGACGCGAATACTTTTTACGGAAAAAGAAAAAAAATATATAATTTATTTACGTTGACCTTCCATGAGACTACTTGAATGTGGATTTAAAATACCCTAATAGCTTCTATTCAAAAAAAAATAATAATTTGTCACTAACAACATAATAAATCGTAGATCGTAGACGTCGTTCATCTAAAAGTGGTATTATTTAGTAAGTACTAGAAACCGGTTTTTACGTTAATGAGTAAGACGAAAATTGTTAAAGTAGGACTAGTAACTGTAACTGGAACTAAACCTAAACACAACTAAACACAAACAAAAAACGTCTTCGATCTATCGCGTAGCCTCATTTCTGGTCGCGCCTTTACCAAACTTTGTTTTTTTGCCCCAATTAAAAGTAATTCAGTGAGAATTATAGTCGAATTTAGAGAAACCTGGGCCATATTTCACGTGATTTAGACTGTCAGTGCAACTGACTGACATATCTGTGATTTATTAAAGTTATTTATCGATTTTCACTACTATTCAATTATCTATAGGAAATCGATAAGACCAATTTTACGTTACGGTAGCTAGGCGATTTGACTATAGATCATGAAGTAATTGAAAGTTAGGTGTGATTGATTTGTTAGCTTGACTTATATTATATGTGACGAAAGTTAGTACAGTCAGTATACAAAGAAAATATAATAATAAATTTAAAGATTTTTCAAAGACATAATACATTCAGCAGTCTTATTGGCGAAATTTTAAAACCAAGATATCTTAACAATATGCCTTAGAAATGGTGCTAATTGACTGCAGTTGAAGACGCTTTCTACGCATTAATCATTACAGGAGGTACTATTGGCAAAATTGTTAGGTTTAATAAACAAAGGGCTAGCTAAACTAGATCTATCAAATGATGAACAAATGCTGGGACTTTACGAGTCTAAAATAATTTGCATATCATGTTTATTTTTGCCCACATTATTAGTAAGAGTGCAAAATAATCACCTTTTTGTTTTAGTATCTCTTGCTTTAAATATAACGTCTAATGTTAATAATATATTATATACAAATTTCCCTATACTTTTCTAATGTAGTCACCGCCGCTTGCGTGCCAAACAAACACCTACCGGTATTTCATCTACCGAAATGCCATGGTGCTATATGAGCATTTTTTACCAAAGAATACAAGCAAAAAAGCTAGCTGTACCTTAATAGCTCCTGCTACTTGGGTCATAGTCATTACAAGCACGCATAAGGAACAATCAACTACATATATGAAACTGTTTGGACATCACAATAAAATGTACCCTAATGAAGATTCGCCCTCTGGCTCTCGTAACGACCATCTGAAGTAGCTCACAAAAAAATTGGTGAATTATATAAAGATTTATTACAATTTGTGTAATAATTGAACGGATAATTTTAAAGGAGATTTATGATCTAGCTCTGAGCTATGTTTTTTTGGGCAATTTAAACGTTTTTACGGAACTTTGATGTATTGTTGGACTGTTGTTAAGACTGAGTCATATCATGGGTCATTGTTGGAAGAACAGGGATGATTTTTCAACAAAAATGTGAAGTTTCTAATACCGTTACACGCAGATACCCAAGTAATCCTCACTGTCTCAAGTACCCACGGTATCCCAAGTAGTCACGTTTGAAGCTACTGAAGGTGTTACAGAAGGAACATTGTTAGGCGTATGGAATGGAAAGGACGGTTTTTTTACTTCTTGTAATAAGACCACCATTTCGCTTTATAATTTTTTCAGTTAATAAGGTTTAACTATAGGTAAGATATGTTTGCCTTTACGCGTGACAATTGATAAACATTTTGGAGTAATAGGACAAAATAAAAATGTTAAATTGATTTGAAATTGTAAAAGTATATTCGAAAAATTACTAACGTATTTTATTTTTATAATATCTGTAATCAGTGGGGCTAGACAAGTTGCCATCGTTCACGAACGCTAGCGTTAGGTGATCACTGGCGACATGTGTTGTCATTGAAAAATGTATGGGAATGACGTAAGTCACGTGATATATCACTCGTTACAACTGACACGCTGAAAAGTGATCACTATCACTCGCGCTAGTGATAGGTTTGACGACTACAGTCGTTACGCGGTACTATTTTGACACAAAGGCTAGACAAGTTGCCCTTTTGACAGGTCGAATAGAACACGAGCACCTATCGCCATGTCGACCTTCTAGATCAAAACAGTATGAACCCAAAATCCTTGCTAGTTTGGTTTTAAGTTCAAAGGAGTTGAATTAAAGTTGATTTTAATATGCATTGTATTTTGAGTTACTACTATTTTAATCTAGCAGTGCGATATAAACGTCGGTATCTAAGGGCGGTATCTAAGGACGGCCGTAACGACCAAGAAACTGTCAACTGAGTCCGTGTCATCACTATCATCATTGCCTCGCGGTCGCATAAAATATATTGTTTGAACATTGATTTCTTATTAAAAATGCTTCCGCTGAGACTTACATATACGCTGCTCACAACAGTACGAGCTTATCCAGGCGCCGACCCAGAGTAATCTCTCGTGCGAGCCTGGAGGCCGCGGACTGGATGCATGAAATGCTGTTCAGGAACATTTTACGTTAAGCAAGGTCTCATTTAGAGTTCTTTGCAGCCTTTTGCGTTCCCTGACTTCGTTGAGGAGATTGAAGGAGGTTCTCTTTGAACTGAAGGTAAGCATCATTTTGATTTTAACATGTATAAGTTGGTATGTGCATTATATAAACAATACCTACAATGAAACCTGTCAGTACCAATAAAGATATTTATTACGATTATTTCAGGTGCTGTGTGCTTTGTTGTGAGCTTTCTGGCGACAAGGTCGGATCAGAGGATCACGGGGTATCTAACCAATTAACGCAACGGACCGCTGCTAGTAGATGCATCCGTGAAGTGGGGGATGCTCTCAACAACGACACAGTCTTGAAGAGGAGGATCGTCTTCCTACAATCGGATGAAGCTAGGTCTCGTATAAGACAAGAGTAAGTTATGACATATATTTAATGAAAGTATTGGATGTTTCATTCCCTGAATATGTGTAATGTTTTTTATTCACGAGGTCCCGCCCAAGGTTTAAATTAACCGAGGGAGCGTTTTTTCTTTTATTGAAAACTCTTTATTTATATTATATATATTATAATAGTAGTATGGTTTTCGGAAAAAAATAGTACTTAGTTACTTATAGCGAGGTCAAATAAGTATACCTAACCGATATCATACAATTTATTGATAAAATAACTTTTGTGTGTTTTAGGCAACTAAGAAAATCCTTCAGAGGGCTGGTTGACGATGCCGGATGTCCATATACTATTATCAACCCCTTGTCGCAGAATTACACACTCCGGTGTTTCATTTTTACACGGAGCCTGCAGCCTGTATGGAAGGAGTATCTCAACTTCCATTCAATGTCTCAAAGGTCGCCCTCTAGGTTATATTGTAGTGCGGAGCAGTCCTTTTATAATTGGAGCCAAATCCAGGATGAGCCCTACTAATTAGAGGCAGGATTATACTTAATTGTTTGGTGAAATGAGTTTGAATTACTATTAATTTATTATGTTTAAAACCTCATACAAAAAAATGCTATGAATCAAAAAAATATTGATTTCAAGTATTAAACGTTCAAAACAAAATCGAAGTAAGTACATTATTTTAGTAAAGTTTCATTGCTCGATGTTACACTGGTGGCCATATAATTAGGAACCGAACGCTTGCGTTTTTCTCGTAAGATATAATACAATTACTTATGACTTAAATTTTGACCACCAATCAAAATTTTCTTGACCAATTTTATTTTTAGTTTTCACTTATCATTATATAATAATCTAAGGTTTAAATGTATGTACAGTTTGTCGCTGCTAAAATCGAATATTTCATCAATTTCATGTTAAAAAAACTTTGTATGGACACGTCAGCACTAAGTTTTTAAATCCCTATAAAAAATATTCGTTTTTAATAGCGGTAAACCGTACAAAAATTTGAGGCTTAGTTTATTAATTAACGATAAGTGTAACTAAAAATAAAATAGGTCTAGAACTTTTTGATTAGTCAAAATTGAAAGTATATTTGTAGGCAATTATATGGGAAAAATGCAAGCGTTCCTAATTATTTTGCCACCACTGTTATTACAGGAGGTCACGACTAATTTGGTTACGATCTCGGAAATGGATTATTCTGGCCTGACAGGATAGAGAGCAACTCCCTGATGCCAAATATGTCGTTCTGCCTGCGCACAGCGGTCGCATTAACTAATATGGCGGCTGCAAGACGTGTTATCTTTCCCAAAAAAAAAGAGATAAAGGAAATGGCTAAATTTTGTACATAAAGTAAGTACTAGTTTTAAGACAATTTGTATTCAATCAATATGGGAACACAATAAGTAACTGTCTTGACATTTTTTGACATTGTTCAAATTTTTGGTTGCCCTTTATCCTGACAGCCTAAGGTAAAAGCACCTATTATGGACAAGGCTCCAGTGATGAACATTATAATTTTTTTAAATGAAAACATATCAATACTAAAATTTTATTCTAATAGTAGTAATCCCGAATAATTCAATATAATCTAATTGTAGCACTAAAAGCATTATCAATCAGAGACTTATATTTATGGAATTGTTCATAACTGGAGCACTTACCTTTAGGGGCTTTTACCTTAGCATAATCCATTTCCGAGATCATTCCCATTTTTGTTGTGACCTCCTAGACTTTGTATATATTTTCTGCTTCGTTCTTAGACGGTGCGTCATGGCCACGAATGCTAAAACGTCATCTTAACTAAACTTGTACAGTCACGAGATTAAATTTGGTACCCACCTTAGGTCCAAAGTCAATGTGACATTCTACAATAATAAGGTTGAGTTTCCTAAAAGTTACAAATGACTTGACATCTCTAATGAAATTGACCCTTTCGTCCACGTTCATAACCAAGGTTTCATAACTGGTTATGAATAAGGATTTTTTTCCACTGTTTCATAACCAGTTATTAAACAAGACTTTTTTCCATTTTTATAACCTTATTTTCAAATCAATTGGACAGTGGCGACGGAGCTCCGCTTACGCGGAGGTCCTATTTCTGAGTAGTTTGGCCCTCCGGGCCTGCTGCAAAACTAACATAACCTAAACCTACCTAGTTTCTGGTTATGAAAATGGAAAAAAAAGTCTTGTTTAATAACAGGTTAAGAAACAGTGAAAAAAAATCATTATTCATAACCAGTTATGAAATCTTACTTGTGAAAGTGGACGAAAGGAAATTGACTCAAGCATATTTTTCTTGAAATGGGTGTCAAATTAACGCTCGTGACCGTACAGTCACCATCAAATATCGAAGTAGGCGTTCAAAAATACCCGCACTCAACTCAATTAATTAAGCAGTGTTGTAGAGTGTGTTGAGATATTTTTGCACACTTTGTTTGCTGCGATGTGTTTAAAGTCGTAGGTACCTACTTTAGTTGCTTACATTTACTCCAACCGACCTACAACATCCGACATTATGGGAAAACGAGCATATTTGGAAGGTATTATAGGAATGAAGACAACATGAATTGATTATTTTACTGAGCAGAAATTATGGAAAGTACATAATTGTATTAACGCAGACATCACAGGAACATCGGAGTGTACGGATCCAGTGAATCTGCACTGCAGTCCTTCTAGACAATGCATACTATGTGGCAAAATTGGTGGGCGAAGTGGCTGGAGACAGTGGTGTTGGTTTTTTTCTGAAATTAAAACAAAATGACTTATCATAATTTTTGTCATGAATATAAACTATAACTTTGTTTCTACATTTTTTCTACATTCAAGTCAAATATTCGTAAGGGCGCTAAAATACTGAAATATTGTTGGACAAAGGTTAAGAAATGTTATGTACTCGCTGTCTCCAACAATAATAATATTATCCAATATAGGGCTGAAACTATTGGACACGTCTAGAGGCAGAGAGCGTGTCAGATAATTTTGAGCGTAACGCAATGTGAAATATAAATTATTATTGGCGACTGTACTTATTCTCATTTAGTTTAGGTAAATTGGTTTTGCAGACACTTTAGAGAGATCAAATAACTTATATGAATAAAAAGCAAATTATTTACATAGATTTAATGCTTAATCTTTGGCCAAAGTAGCTGGTCACCCGAAACGTCATTTAGGCATGAGGATTATTTACAGTATTCAGCCATTTCCCTTATCGTTTTGTTTTGGGAACGATACCACACTTATTGAGGAAATTTCCTTAATGAGTTATCTCATGCCTCCCCCAATAACCCGGCACAAACATGTAGACTTGGCTAAAAGCAGACATATTTATGCCGTTTCACTGGTTTGACTGATGCAGCTGCCGTTCTCAGTTTGACAGAGGAAGTTTGAAGTGGGACCTAGGCAGCGTATCCATGCAGGTAACGTCCGCCAGGTTAGGTAAAATACTGAAAATACGGAATAAAACTGTATACACACCATGATCTGCATTTGCGAATATCATTATAGGTATTCAGTGGACTTCATAAATATTTTCGTAGTTCCAATCGCGTGTAGTCTAGGTCCCTGTAAATTAAAAATTAACTGTATATCTATATCACAAACACGCTGCTCCAGTTAATTGTATCGAGTACAGGCTAGTGTACTATTCTGCCCATGCAATTACGATTAGTATACTTAGTACCGCAATTTTAGCAAATGTTATCCGATTTTAAGGTGTAGCTGAAAGAAAGTCAAACACAACTACACTAAATAAATAAAGAATCGTACATACATACATACATTAACCCTGAAAACATTACACTCCTTATTTTAGGCGGTCATGTAAAAATAGTTGGGTATGCCTGTGCGCCCCTGCTGCGCTTTCACGTGATTTGAACATAAACCTGTATCTGATCTTCATTATTGATTTAAATAGGGAAACTGTTTAACAAACACCTGGGAGACGCGTTCATACAAAGGAAGTAACTTTTCTTACATGTTACAAGAATTCATAACACATACATACACGTACATATTTACCTTAGAATAACACACAACACAATCACGATCTCATAACATTTTATGAAAAACAACATGTAAATAAATAATGTAACAAATACAACATAATACGTACCTAGAATGTTTATTTCCAATGCACATCCTGCGACAGCGTCAACTTGACTTTTAAGGTCGAAAAGTATAGACAAAATTTATAATTTTTAGAAAAAAAAACTAGACTGTCGAGCGAGGTTGTATTCATCGTGGGCATACACCTTGGCTAGATTAATCATTTTTGACAACGCATGTCGACAGTGATCGCCTAACGCTAGCGTTACATTCGATGGCGACTTGTCTAGCCTATAGCGCCAAGTGACAGGTGATCACCAAAGTGATCGCCTAACGCTAGCGTTCGTGAACGATGGCAACTTGTCTAGCCCCACAGATCATTGAATCCTTGCATTAATGATTATTTTGTCACTGTACCTACCTGAATCAATTCATACATAGATCCTGGTCATTATCCCGCCATTTTTGAACGGCCCTCTGATCACCCGGTTCCTACGTCTAACCACAAGCTAGCCCGCTTGCATGTTGCATAATAACCGATGTGACCCGTAACCGATGACCGAGGATGATTATCCTTAAACCCACACGTAAAATTTAAAAATATCCTTATCCATAGCCGCACGCGCCACCTGGTTGCACGCACGCTAACTGACAGCTGTCGGATTGTACGAATCATGGAAAATAATACTTGTATTTTGGCCAATTAGGAACCGCGTCGCGCCCATTGGGCGATGAAATGGTGAAATTTGGTTTGATAGCTAATGCGTAGATATTGTGCTTAGTAATGTTTGTTGTTTTGTATGACCTTTTAGGGTGGTAATTGAGAAAACATGTATGGTGGGTGGCATGACAGCCTCGGATCTACCTTCCGAACTGGGGTTTCTGCCCCAGTTGGAAAGGTAGATCTCCCAGATGACAAAGGCGCCCCCTCTAAACGATTTGAGATTCTGAACAATGTTTTTTTTAAACATATATTACGATTTGGCGGCCTCTAGGAACAGAAGCTATAGTGGATGGAAATAGATACGTGCGTACATCCTATTTTAATTACTAATTAAAAGTTGACGTTTTCGCCCCACTGCGGCTGGCTTTCCACATGACAGTTCTGAAAAAAAGAAGTAAAGCGGTGAGAGATGTATAGCAAAACTATGTAACTGTTAGAATATTTCCACAAACACGAATTGAATTTTTCAGTGATATATATTTGGATGAGAACCTAGGTTTCATCAATGTTTTGTCCTTTTCTTTATTTTCTTAGAAAATGAGTAAATATTTATTCGAAACATTCGCTTAAGCTTACCTAATTAGTAGGTAGCTGCCATAGGTAAGCTCTAAATTCGAATGTTATTTGAAACACAATAAACTATCGTTTAGACAAAAGTATCAAATAGGCATAACTGGTACAAGCCCAGAGTTAAAAACCATAATTATCGTCTTTGACCTGTTATGGTTTTGTTTTTAAATCGGCCACTTTATTGTCAAGTAAATAAAAGCTATCACAAGTTAAAAATACGATAACAGGTCAAAGACGACAGGAATGGTGTTACCGTCTAAAAATTCGGCCCCGTACTTTTTATTCCGGCCGTTTAAAATTATCTAAGCAACACCAATAACAAATCTATGCGAACAAATTTAAAAAAAGCTATCATTTAATATATTTCGAAAGTTTTTAAAGTTTGCCGCCTTAAGTTAAATACACCTTTGACCAAAACAGGCAACACAAGTATAACCGCTGTCAAACACATGTCAAAATTTGACAAACGGGCGGTCAAAATGTGTACTTCCTCCATTTTTAACGATACACGTGCGGCGTTAGATCTCACGTAAGTATAGTACTTATTGCTTCAGAAATAGAGTTGTAAAATTATTTATCGAATTACAAAAGCAACGTTGTGATGTAACGGTGTTGTGCTGACATAGGAACGTGTTGTAAAAAGATTGAAGTAGAAAAGACTGGATTAAATTAGTGAGAAACAAAAACGTTTCCGTGTAGGTCATTTAAAAAAGTTGATGATTTCTATCGTTCAGTTCTGTAACCTCATCGAGTTGCCTGGCCGCTACAGTTTAATACTTACTGACCTCTGAATCTTCAAAAACCTTATCGCATAAAAATAAAGATTGCGCAATTTAAAAAAGAAGAACAAGATCGGATATTACTTTTGGTACAGAAAAAACGGCACAGGCAATATTCAATTTTCTGTTTATTTTTGGTGCAAATATAATAACCGATATTAACAATTTTCATTCCATTACGATTGCTAATTCTTAAGCTATATTTGCGAGCAGTGCGTAAATCAAGATTTTTTTTCTTACTAAAGCGGTACTTGAACCTACTCTACCTTAAGTGCCGCGTGCCGCGAGACGACCAACTAGTTGCCCGGTTAATACTAAACTTCATCAACGAATTGAAAAATAACTTATTTGAATCAAAAACACCCTTGAGTAAATACTGTATTGACTTAACCACTGCCTTTAAAGACGCAAGGCTTAAGAATATTTTAACACTCATAAAAATTATGTATTTCCCGCAATATATAAAAGTATTTCTCAAAATAAATGTCCGTTAAAAAACTTAGTGACCGTCACAAGAATATATCGTTACTTAAGTAAATACTAAAGTGCAACCAATCAAAATGTGTTTGTTTTGCATTTAAATTCGGAATGCTTTATATACTTTAAGTTTTAAATCAAGCTATATCTGTATTGGTTTTGTGACGCTTTTGTATTTAAGCAGTTATATATTCATGTTAATTACAAACATTTCTCATCGAAATTGTAACAATCAAGTAAGTGACACTTAAATACTACTTCATTAATAATTTTAATTTTACAAATAGGTACGTTCAAAGACATTCTAGATTTAAATTATACGTCAAAAACAATAAAAATGTAGAAGAAAACCAAGGGAAAACATACGCCATAGGCAGATAAAACTTTCCTGATTTTCTCTGAGGATCGGTTTTGAAACATTATTCAGAAAAAAAACTATGTGTTAGAGATGGATTAACGGATGCCACGTATATATAGACAAAAATACCAACTTAAATAGTCAATTTAGCTTCAGACAAGCAAATTGCACCAGAGATTCAATAATTAGAATAAATTATTCAAAATGCAATAATCATCAGGTTGTCCGAAAACGTTTGTTAAAATTATGGGTTCGAATAGTTATCTATTATTACCATGAAATAGTAACTAATAATTAAAAAGAAAACAGTTAAACGCCAAGACAAGTGCAATCTCTCAATCAAAACAAGAGTTCGGAATCAGAGCTCAAATACGATGGTCTATCAAGAAATCGTTAACCATTTTATACCGACCTCCAATTTTCATCCATCAGAAACTGCCGACGGATCAGATTTAAATGGCATTTTGGTGGATTAGACATAGGAATTGACGTTGTTGCGAGAATAGCGTACCACAGGTAAGCTTAAAAAAAGGGAAATCGACGTTAAAAGTCAGACATATAATTATAAAGGATCAAAATGTTCGCAGCGGTGTATTACTGGTTATTAAATGTAGGTTTTAGGAGCAAATGCGGTTATAATCGTCCCTCGAATGATATGGGAATAGAGAATTTTGGGACTTTTTGTTTTAGGGTTGCCACATGTTTGGAGATTTACCAAAAATTAGATGACAAGTTACTCTCATTTGAAAAGTTTAATTGAAAGTATTAAGTTCACTGTATTTGGTAACCAGCAGGAAAAGGAGATGCTTTTTTATGTAGGTACCGAATAGCTAGATTTTTATATTAATCAAGCAAATATTGTATACTGAATCATGCATGAAGACTTGGAAGTCATTTATACATGAATTTAAAGAAAACGTTTACTTTTATGCATAGGTATAGTGTAATTTAATGTGGCATGGCATTATACTGGTTTGTCACAGCTTTCAGATAAAATAAAAAAAGGAGAAAGAAGTAAGGCTTAGAAAAAACATGGTTTTAAAGCCCAACTGCATGCTTAATATTGTCGTCTATATAAAGGTACTCGTAAGTAGGTACCTATGTAAACCCATGATATTATAATACCTTTACCGTTTTTCCTGTTTTTAAATAAGGTGCCCTGTAACACACGTAGCGGTTATAGGCGCCAAAATTTGATATAAATATTAATCGATATTATTGAACACTCTGAAAATTAATTTACTAACCGCACCCTCCCGTAAAAATCATTTATGCATGTCTTTCCCGAAATTAACAGATGATGTGAACAAGCAAATTTTTGGGCATGACTTTATGCGAACCCTGAAAATGTTATATAATTTTGCGGTTGCTAGTCCGAACGTGCCTTCCGTCCTAAACCATGTCATTTCGCATAATGGGGACAATCCAAAAGGGTCGTATTCATTTTAGTAATAAATAGACACTGGCAATTTGACATCATTAACTTCGGTGAGATTGACAGATTTATGATTTAGTTGCTGCTAGGAATTTTTATGACATATTGACAATAATCTTTTAAAAGGCCATTCGGTTAGTTTTATGATGACGAAATAAAATTATATAGTAATCATTTACCTATTTTATGTCGTTCTGGAAACATTTTAACGAATTAATAGCATATTATTATGAATCAGTTCTAGATATTTTTTCTATGGGCGGATATTAACTTTTTAACTAAATAAAGTGATCTCACGCTTGCCATATGTCTACTGCTGAGATCTAGTGCGGACTATTAAATATTTAATATATTCAAAATTTCAACCCTAAACCTTTAACCACCTTTAGTCTTCACAGACCGACGGACCGACAAACAGACAGACGGGCAACTAAGTCATCTCATAAGGGTTCCGTTTTTCAGTATTTGGTAAGGAACCCTAAAAAGGAAAGGCCTGTAGTGAAAAATAGTAAAAGATAATCCAAGGCGCCCTGCAACTAGTACCTAACTACTAGTAAAACAACAACTTTTCGCTTATTTTTAGCGAGAGGGTGTTATACAGCAACTGGCTACGTCATGCGTCATGGCTCTGCAGAGGTCTGTTCCCAGTAAGCAGCACTAATTTATAGGCGCCACCGCACAGACAAACCGCAGCGAACTAATCACACAACCAATCATTAGCCCGTCATTTTCGATAACTGCCAATGTGGGTAAGAAGGAATAAGTGGATCAACGTGTATGTGGATAAACTGTGGAAGCCTCTGTGAGATTTGTTCGATTGTGTAGTGTATTAGGTACCAAGATATTAGCAAATAGGTAAAATATTTGTACTATTCAGTGGTAGGTAAAAGTGTACTATAATGCCAGCCATTACAAAGTTTATTATTTCGTTGTGCATTTTCATTTCAAGAATCAGACGAATTACATGATATTTTGTAAAAATGTTTACTCATATAGCCAGTGTTTGTCTGACCCTTGAAAATGATCATAGTCCAACTAAGAACTACTATGACCAGACTGGTATGTTTTTGGTAACACCGTGGCAAAATATTCAAAACGGTTTTGCTTTGTATGGACGGAAAAGAAGGGTAACGAAGCTCAGAATGGCAATGTACCAGTCTGCATATCCATCTAATCTTTAACAAAATGTAGGGTGTTTGGGTTCCTTATTTGCAGGGTTCCGGCAAACTACCATAGCTATAATTATAACGAGAGTGAATTTTAGAAGCCATTTTATGTAGTCAATTTCAAAATTTACGGTTGCGAATATTATTGCAATGTATTTTATGGCGCAAAAAATAATGAATGGTTGGCAAGAATGGGCGAGTATAACCAACTAGGAATGAAAGTGTTTAGGTCAATTAATGTTTTTTTGATGTTTGAGCGTTTCTGTAACTAAATTGTGCCAAAATATATTTTGATAAGTGTTGACTCGGGATCCTGCGTCTAAAAATTGTAAGTAAGTAATTGCGTATTTTCAAACTTACTATTTAATTACAAATTTGGCGCCCAAACATGGGGCTCTTATAACAGTGCTAGTATAATGTTAACTAAATTAACTTTACAACTGTCTTCAAAACCGGGAGTTTTGTATTTAAATGTTTTTTTTTGGTATTTTTCGTGACATTGGTTCGTTGTTATTTGTACTTTTCTTATTTTGCTAAATCTAGTGTTGTCTTTATAACTTATACCATGATTATTTATTGTAAAATTCAAGTAAGGATAATTAATCAGAAAACAAACAAACGAAAGAACTTACAAAAACACTTAAAACTACACTAATCTAACAAACCGCTACCAGTGGGCATTGTTCCTAAAATGCTGGCAGCATTGCCACGTTGAATAGCAATGCTTAATCTTTGTGCCAAGTACAGACCAGCATTTTTGTCACGTGATGCGTCGATCAGGCGCTTTGATAAATAAATGATTATTGATGTGGATAAACGTGGATAAAACATTTGTCACTTTCTGAGCAGTATGTGAGTGCGAGAGTGATGGATGATTTATCTACCGCGATAAAAGCGAACATAACACGGGCCCTGGGCCAAAGTTTACAAGATTGGTCTAGCCAAAGTTAAAGGCATTTCGGGATAAAACACACGTAAACAAAACAAACACATTTAAAAATGTAATTGTAGAGACAACTCGTATGTTCTGCGAGACAAAGTTGTTTAATGCCTCACGATTTTCAAATTAACTGTCAGCTTTCTTAGCAGTCGATAGTCATAAAATCCTTGTGATACACGTATGTGCGTTTCTGACCCATCTTTTGGACATTACTAAATTAATGTCACTGATAAATTGTCCTGATAAGGCTCTTAGGTGGTCCAAACTACCGTAAACGGTTTTTTCCTCCGTGATAACACTTTAATGTGAATGCCACGTGCTAGATTATGAGGATAGCGGTCAAAAGAGATGATAACCAGAGTACACTTTAAAAAAAATAGCCTGTAGTATCCAGCGACTAAAAATAAAAGTCAAGGTAAGAAAAGTGATCTCGGTTTTTGCCTTACTGTAACCCTTCGATTTTTTTCTTTACTCTCCCTTGGCTTGATTAAAGGAGATCGTGGCCAAACCAAGATAATAAAATGCGAGCAATTACAATTTCATATTTTGCTTAAACTTAAAAAGTATGACTAACTATAAAAACGGGTCTTGCAAAATACTTTAGCATTAGCATCAGTAATGACATCAAGTGTTTTTTTTTAATTCCGGGAATGCATACCTTAATTTTACCTATATTATAACTTATTTAAAGTTGCTCATAAGTACAGGTATAATCCATAACACATGTGCCAATAAAATAATTGACCTGACTCATATTCCCAGATGCACTAAGTCCTCTAATTATTTACACAAGCGAAAACATGTTGATCCTAGCTGGCTCGACCCAAAAACGAACAAACCCAAAAATCACCTGCAACAGTAACACCCAGAACATTAAGCCGAAGGTCCCGCACGACTCTTGCCCCAAGCCAAGATGCTTATTAGGGATGTTCCACGCACCTGTGTGAATATTTTCATAATCCCACTAATTAGAGGTTCGCGATATTCCCAAAGTCGGCCGCAAACGGTTGGGCCTTACTGAGGAGGCTATAAATTCTTCGACATTTGACCCCGCCGACTAAGATTTTTTTGGGGAATTTGCCCTCCGGCTTGTAAGAAAGTGTACAGAGTAGAGAACGGAGACGACTTCGTCGTATTGGTGCCGTGTAATGGTAGCATATTTTTGTCAGATTGTTCAAAAAGTGATTTTTTTATTCAAAACGGACATAAATTTCAGTATAAGAGAAACACATTTCTTGTGAAGCGAGTATTAAACCGCGTTATAAAAAAAGCCCAATGATAAAACCATGCAAATTTGCGAGATAATATAAATTAACTACTTCAGGGGGGTTATTATGACATAGCTATGCAGTTAATTTTACGGTCAGCGTAAAGGACAGAGCTATGGCAGTTACATAACTCAGTCCTTTTCTCTTAGCGTAAAATGAATGGCATAGATAGGTCATAATAACCCCACAGGTCTTGACCTGTGATGTAATTGGCGTACGTTTCTTGCTCAGTGCAGCGTTAACTGCTCTGAAAAAAATCTCAATCAAATTATGCTCAAAACATTCAAACCAAACCATAAACATGACATGATATGCTCTGTGCCACTAATGTTATATATATTTATCACAGCGATCGTCAACCGTGGCGTCTTGCCCCAAGGCACCCCGCCTTGGCCGCGTCTTTCCCACGTGCACCGAATGCTTGTATTGCGTGCGACCTCTTCCACCAACCATACTCGTTCACACTACTACCACTCAATCATCCAACACGCCACAGAAAACCAAACGCCATTCATCTACAACTTGTTAACTGCCAGTATCTACAACGTTCTCTCTCATGTTAAATTTAGCTGTGGCTTTATTTTATGATTCGTTGATTTTATTTGTAGCATCACATACGGACGCCATTGCTGCTGCAGTGGATCTACCGTTTGCTCCAGGCTAGAGATCTGGGTTCTCACCTTTAACTTCTTTTACGACCGTGGGATTTCGACCACAAGCATGTGGTTCGGAGATTTTATTAATGATAAGTGAAACTTTATTTTTTGTTTTGTCATGTTGATCTATTTTTACCCCTTTATAACTCCATTTAATTTTTTTTTTCCCACACATTTGCAACATTGCGAACTACTTTTGTCATCTAAACGTAATTGTTCGAAATTGAACATTTCAAAGGGTTGTTTCAATGTCCCATTTAGAAAGCCTAAAATTAGAGGTTTGGAGTAATAGACTAATCCCCTAAAGAATGCAGCTTCTCTTATAAATAAAGGGTGAGACAACGGATTAAGTAGATATCCCTTACCTTTCCCTTCAGATTCCTGGCTATAAAATGGTAAATGCTCGTAATTTGAGCCTGTACCGTCGTAATAACGATACTAAACCACGGAGGTGATTACAAGCGTTTACCGAATTATTCAGTAATCGATCGGGCACGCAGTAATATGGATGGAGGAGTATGTGGGGAATTCCTGCAGGAACGTACGACTTTTGGGCTTAAACATTGTATTTAGCTGAGTTATGTTAATGCAATATGAACTATGAAAATTCCAATGGGTTATTGGGTGTATTGCTTAAATTATCAACATTCAAGACGTTTAAATCTGATTTTGGTTTAAGTTATTGAGTAACTTCAAGCATTAAATTAAAAGTGCAAATCCATTTTGAAATAAGTCGATAGGTATAGGACGTATACTTATGTCCAGTACTGGACTCTTTTAGCTGGAATAATATTGTTGTTGTACTACGTACTTAGTCGGACTGCAGTATTTAATTACAACATAAGTTGAGGATGACTCAACTAAACTTTAACCTAGTCTATTCAGCGTATGGGTTTCGCTAATACACCCTTAATCACTTCCCAGTAAGTATGTTTTTCCTGTTCACCAAATTCCCACTTGATTAAAAACCCTTCATAGAACGTAGCCAGGTTGCCACCCTCTCGATTAACTCGATTAGATCCAGCCTACCGCCAATTAGGCCAAATTTCGGCCAACTCAAAGGGCCCGTGTTGTCCTAAAGATCATTGGTTGGTAATTAAAACAAATAGGGTCCAAAAGGGCCGCAGGCGCCACGGGGCGGGCCCCGGCGCGCGTCCCGCCGTCGCCGAGGGCGCCCTACCCCCTCATTATAGACTTAATCTAATTATTGAATTCGTACAATGTAGTGTTTACATTTTTTTTCTAATCTACTCCACTATACTTAAGAATAAGCGCTAAATATCACGTTTAGACCCATATATCATACGCCGGGTCACTGTAGCGCCGCCGGCCGTTCTCACGCTGTACCTTGCGGCTTTTTTTAGGACAAGCGCCCTGGAGTTTAGCCTTTTGAGACATTAAGGCGGTCTCATCAGTGTTATTATAAGGCATCGTTTACAGTTTTGCCTCTTGATGATTGTCACGACCTTGCTTCATTATACAGCGGCTTGAGCATTAAAACAAACTACAAAATGATTATACATTTGCGAGCCTGTTCATTTATTTTTAACAGTAAAATATGGCACCCGATTTAGTAACATAAATGCCAGTTGAAAATCAGTAGACGGCTGCAAGTAAATTGTGCTAGCACTGATCTGTATACATTAAATACGTGCTGAATCTACATTTCATACGAGTATGAAGCCGCCCTTATTTTACTTTTAACCAGCCAGCAATATAATTTTAAATTACGAACAACTTATTATTGACAACTCATTTAAATAGCTCAAAATGCGCGATAGCTCCAGTCGCCCCCGGCGTCGGCTATCTCCGGCGCTGCTCGGCATTCTTCGCCTCTCGTCGGCAGAGATCGTGCGATGCCCATCCATCATACCCGGTAACGACCTTTATGCAAAACATTTGAGTTGTTATGACATGTAGTTACTACTATTATAGATTTCTATTAAATAAATGTTGAAGCTTCAGTGTCGGGGTATTTCGGTACTATTGAAATTGGTTCATATTGTTATAAATTAAGTAAGTACCAATAGGCCGTTAAGATCTACCGAAAATTAATATAAGCACCCTTTCAAACCTTTTAATAAACTTACGCCTGTTATACTTAATTCTGCCGTCAAAATAATAATAATTTCAATATAAAAATAGCTTAGAACGTTACCTGGTTAAGTATGTATGTAAATAATTAACAAAATATATTTGGAGTCCAACTCATACACCTGCCCGGATGAAACTTCTTCATAATACAGTTAAGATAACAGATAAGTAATACTAAACACAACTTGTTTTTACCCAAACTGAGCCACCTGCGCAAAAAAACATCACTTGAATGAATGGCTCACTAAGGCTTTCAAAATTCGAACCGCATTCCTGAAAAACTTTTTAAAAGGGGACCATAAATTTTTCAAATGAAGAATGAAGACGCGCGCGCTCAGCTCATTAACGGTCATTTGGTGAGATATTTACCGAGCAATTACGTTAGGGCAGTGGTTCTCAAAGTCGATTGAAACAATTCTACTTACATGAAATAGTTCTTAAATTATAGGCAGTTGATAACGTCAGGTTTTCCGTACGTGTATGTCAGTTTACATACAGTGTATGTGTACTTAACACATATTTACAAAATCTATTTTCGACAGTTAACAAACAAAAACTTTCACCTAGCCCTAAATCTAGAATATAAATGTGATACCAAAATAACGTAAATTATGTGGCTTGATGCTACGAGAAATTTAAGTAACTAAATTGATTTATTTTGTATAACTGGTAGCTCGCTAGTTTGATCTTTCACGTTTTGTAGACATAAGTATCTTTTAAGATCAGCTTTTACTCGTCGATTTAGACGATGGCTTCACAACGATAATTCTTTAAAATATTATTGATAGTTTAAATTGCATTATAATATACTTACTTTTGTTACCTTAGTCGCAAACGAGCGATAAGGTCCTCTTTGATCCCCGTTTCTATCCCGACCTGAAGTTTGAGAGCCGCTGCGTTATGGTATCGCATATTTATTAGTGGCCAGTAAGTTGATTCATGGTCCTGCCTCGTTGTTAGTGTCAAACTGACAGTATATTTCAGGGGGCACCTATCTGTACCTCAGAGTTAAAGTGATTCAAGTCCATTTTATGTTACATACGGCTGTCGGACCAATTGTTATAGGTTATTACGTTCTGGAATTGTACAGTCATTCGTATGGATTTAGCGTACTTTAGCTCTAAAGTATAGATTTTATGTGAAGGTTATTAGTATTTTTAATAAGTGCTAGGACGAGGTGTCGATATTTATGGTTATTGGCTTTAGTTGTTGGTGATATATTACGAACTTATGTTTGTTATTTTCAAATAAAACAAGGTTTTTTTTAATGACTAGACTTTTTATTTGTGTTATTGGAGGATTTTTTCCTAAAAGCTTCAATCTCGATCGCATTGTTGATCCATGTGGGATACACCATATTTTTTTCATAATGTACCTAGGTATATATGGCCATTTAACTATTTCCAGATTTTCTCACCCACCCACAAACTTATATTTTAACTTTCGGCTTTTAGATTTTTTACAACGCCTGAACTATAAAAAATATTCTGTATGTTTACTATGTTTAAAATTTGATAACACAGTCCGAATTAGCTCCCATGAGAACTTAAATTTTTGCCTGACTAGTGACTGTCGATATTTTTGACCCGTATGTATGTACGTAGATATGTATTTAAGTATGGTGGTATGAATGTAGTATGTTTCTTTGTTCCCTTGTAAAGGTTGAAAAGGTTTCGGCAAGCGAGGTGTCTTAGTTAGTTATACTCGTCTTATTTTCATGTCATTTTTTCTAACTAACACTACATTGACGACATTATCCAAACAGCAATCGGGTTTTTTTAAGTTTGCATGTTGTTAGACTTGTTGTTGCATTTAAGTGCAAAGCAAGTTAGCTCGGTAATTTATTTAAAGTACAAGGAAATAACTACAGCCAGTGTAAATCACACGATTAGCCACAAACCAACCGGTGGCCAAGGCTGTAAGCTCACAAGACAAATGTTCCGAACACCGTACAAAGATACAATCTATGCCTCTACTAAACCTAAGAAAATCATCCAGTATAATTTAACCTCTACTTTTCTACTGCGACTTCGACTCCACAGGTCATAATAAAATGGTTAGTCTAATATACCAGAGGATGTTGCATTGCAAATTCTTCCTATACAAATCGTAATCTGTTAAAGTTTGCGTTGTTTGATTGTAGTGGTAAAGCCAGTACAATAATGCTTCGGTACAAAAAAGGCGCTCACACGTAACTGTATGTGTGTAAGGTTGAAAGTCACAAGCAATTGTTTAAAATCTGTACACGCTTACACACACATGCACACTAAAACACGGAACGATTCAGGGGTGTTAATCTCTCAAAAACAACGGATGGTCGGACGACCGAGCGAAGTCACAGCGGCGAGTTTAAGTGGTCCCGTCAGAGCGAACAAAACACATTTTAGCGCGTGCATTCACAATTAGGCAGCCATATACGTTCGATCTTATCGACAGAAGCCATGCTGCTCTGACAGGACTACTTAAACTCGCCGCTGCGATTTCGTTCGTTCGTCCGACTGTCCGTTGTTTTTGAGAGAATTACACCCCAGTTCGTGAAGATCGTTGCATGCGTTTCCTACAAAGGCTAGGGAACATAGATCTAGATCGTGGCTAGATAGGGCGGCTCCCGTCACAGCGGCTGGGCGCAGTAACGAGGGGAAGTTAGCTACATTTCACGGCAAGGTACGCCCACTGGTGATCTGATAGCGACGTATCTAGTGTACGTATTTAAATACAATAGGTTAGGAAATGTTCTTGGTCTATTTACTAGCTAAAGAAAAACCGCGTAAATGAAATCTTGAAAAAATATGTAATTCCCTACATTAAAGTGTTTAATTTTGGTTCCTTTCTACGCCTTTTGTTTCAAACACAGTCAACAGAAAGACTAAGAAGAGATGGATGGAATGTATGAAGAGGGATATAAAAAACAAGGGAGTGGATACTAAGATGACATCTGATCGCAGATGCAATACGTCTTTTTCTTACAAACATCCCTATGTTTGGGACAAGGGCAAAATGATGACAGTCCTCTAGTACAATTCACTTTTTAATTTTCGAAGCAAGGTAGAAATAAGTTGGAGAAAAGGAAGACAATTTCTTATAGTTTTGAGAAAAAAATATGTTTCTGGACAAATCTGAAGTAATCAAATTCTAATTTAGTAGCGGCATGATATAATATCATCAAACGGCCATTTTGGCTTGAACTAAAATAACTTTAATTACTCTTCAACTATCTCTATTTCTGCGGTATAAGTACAATTTACAATTACGAAACATTAGTTAAGATTTTTACAAATCCCGCTAGTCTTAATGTTACTAAATCTAATCGCCTGAGAACCTTTCGACTCTGGAATCGAACCCGGGTCACGTCGACCGACAAATTACAAGCCGGAGACCGTACGTGCGCGTACGCATTGACAGCAATTTGGACTCATGTGACTTCGAAGAACGACTTGGTCTCAAGCGTTTCATTTTGTAATAGGTCATTAGAAATGTCAAGAGCCCATCACGATGAAAAAAACGGTTATTTTCAATTAACCGTAAATTGCTTTACCGATTTTTCGCTTCGCAGAATTTTAATTTTACACCTCGGTCCTTGTTGTTACAGATTTGGATTTACTATGATAAAAGAATATCTATGGTAACCTTTGGATGTAAGTATGATACCCTGAAAACGAAAAACTGTAAACAAAACACTATACATACATACATACATACATAAGCTCACGCCTTTATTCCCAGAGTGGGGTAGGCAGAGCTACAGAATTACTAACAACTCTTAAAACTTGTTAATAATTCTGTAACCACATTTTGCACAATTGGGCTAAGACCGGTTGCAAGCCCATCGCCTAACAGCACTACACAGCCTTTATTCCCTTAGTCGTCTCTTACGACACCCACGGGAGGACATGGAGTGGAACTACTATTCTAACCCGGCAAAAACGGGAACACTATACCATTTACTTAAAAGTATGTAAATCTAGGTAAAGCAATGTTTTTTTTTACAATTATTATTGTGTTTTTTTTTCAATACAACTGAAATTTCAGATGAGATAATGTATCACGGGCTCAAAAAATCTAAAATTGGGGTCACTGAATTATGCTCAGTGGAATCCTATAATTTTACTTATTAACACGACATTAATTTATATGTTATGTCTATCCTTTTATTTGTTTTTTCGGTAACACATCTATTAGGTATTGGAAAGGTATCGTGTCAAATATTTCCGTTTTTTTTTGATAATTAACTTAATGCACTTTACTGCATAATTATCTCAAATCCATCCGCATGGAACGGAAGGAACACCCGACTAGGAAAATGCATATCAGCCTTACATAACCTCGATCAGATAAGGTGGGCGGAGAGCTAAAGGCGGGCCCTCCGCTCCTAATACTTCTGCAGTGGTATTACTGTAGTGCTTCATTCGTAAAACTAAGCGTTGTAATTTAATCCTCTATTTGAAAACAGGGGTGCTGTGTTTGAGACCTATCACTCACTCTGGCTGGGTGCATCCTCTATCATCGCTTTGAGTCCGAACAGTCGACTTTGATAAGTGTACTTATCTGAAGGTTGTATTCCAGCGGTAGTTTTTGCTAAGTTTTGTGAAAATCAAATAGCCCAATCAATAATTATTAACTCTGAAATGAGCTCTTATACAATAAATAAAAAATAAAAAAATGGGATAAAATCACACAAACTGACCTAATCCCAAATTAAGCTTTAGGCTTGAACTATGGGGACTATAGACAATGATAAACACATAGAAACATCCAAGACTCAAAAATAAATACACGCGCTAATCACACAAATATCTAACTTCGCAGGCAGGGTCACAATCAACTAGGCTAACGTGTCGTCAAATTATTAAAATACGTATAAGATCATTGTAGTTAAAATAACAACTGTACAAATCAGCAGTATTCTTGAAGAATAAAATTGAGGCTATATGTATGAATACCAAAGAAATGGGTACGCCATTATGAGTAACCTTTACATGATTACCAATAAGGGAGTGGTTCTCAATGTAAATATTTCATTAACTTAATCGTCAGTGGGAAGCCAAAAATTCTGTTACAAGATTTTATTGTACTATAATTTAAAAGTTAAAAATAAAACAAGTCTGGTGATCAATCTGACGCACCCTTAAAATTTAGGCTATGACACTTACACGTTTTTAAAGTAGGTATCATGTGGGGGTGCAGAGCTAGAGTGCAACATCAGATTATTACTGGTATTTAAGTAAAAAAACTAATCATTTAGTAACTAGAACGTAATAGAATCAGTATAGCAGTATACCTTAGTACAAAATTGTTAACTGTAATAAAGAACTAGAGTAAATTAGATGTCTACTGAAAAACAAAAGACGCGTGAATTAAAAATTCATTTGCAGGTTTCCTAAAATACAAATTTGAATTGCTGGTATAGTATTTCCAAAAATATTAACCTATTAGGCCGTGTTATGTATGAACTGTCAAAACTTTGCAATTTCTAAGTAGGAAAAAGCACCGAATTATGTCAGGCATGTACTTACTATAACTCGGTCCCTCGCTGACTGGAATTTGGCAGTTTTTAACAGCTTAACACGCCCCCAGGTAACAATTAGCAAAATAAAAATTAGCAACACGATTAAACAATAAAACTCAAGAAAACAAGCAGCCGAGCGCAGCTGTCGTTAGTAAACTAATTTCACACATAAATCGCAATTTGTTACCGAAGAAAATTAAATTAAAGCCTGTTACTTGAAAAAGGGTCTGATCGCGTGTTTCCAGTCACTTAATAATGATTTTATTTGGCCTTAAGGATGCTTATGTTAGGTTCAAGTCCGGTGACTATACAAACAAATCGAAGAAAGGTTACCTCAATATCTTAACCCGTAAGATCTATTTTGATAGATGTAATTAGAACTAAAGCCATCCAAAATAAGTTTTAGTGATTTTGAACTCCAAACCAGAGAAAAATGAGGAATGTTTTCAGACGTCCACGTATGTACAGTCAGCATCAAAAGTAGCGAAGCAGAATAACATGCTCAAAATGATCTAGACACGACGTATTCTCTTGGCAATAGAGTCGAGTGCAGATCATTTTGACCTCTTCGGTTGCGTAGCTAATTTTGTTGCTAACTGTACAGTAAGAGAAACTGAAAGACGTAACTTTTTATGTCTTATTTAAATTGTGACTACAGCGAAAAGGCATGTCCGGTTCTATATTTCACCATAATTCTATTTATCGTTAAGATAACGGCTGAATGGAGTTTAAATATTTGCTCCTCAGATAGTCCATTTCTGGATTAAACATAAGATATACTGGGAACAAATACTGCATCTTTAGTTACATGTATGGACGTACTGGAAAACGCTATTCCGTTTTCGAGGTGCCTATTCAGGGCCTTAATGTTTGGAGCACTCGTATGTCCTTTAGGATATGTTATGCTCTTAATTGTCTCGATGCGCTTGACTGTTGACTGAATAAGATCAATCTCTCGTAATAATTTGTATGGACACCGTGTGAAGCACAAGGATATCTCAATAGGACCCAATAAATTGATTGCTACCTATAATAAAGGTCATTAGTCACTCGCCGACGCTTAAATCACGCTGCACTTAGATCGGTGCGTGTGTGTGCTACCCGTGTTGGCACGCGAGCCGTTTTTAAAGTATTTGTAATGTTTGGCCGCGGGCTGTTTTAGTATGCCACGGAGTTTTGTTTTTGTTTGAAAATGAACTGTGTTATAATAAGTTTGAAATATTTTTTTATATTTTTTTACGCTAGAATACTTGTTAAATCTAGCCTGAACATTATTGTAAGCTCAACGTATTGATTAGAATTAAAATGTGCGCAGAACTGGAATTAAAAAAAAATAACTCCATACATAGGTACATTCCTATAGGTAAATAGGCTGCGGTACAAACTAAGAGTTGACTAAGAATTGAGGACCATATGTGCAAACGTGCAAAAGTCCAATGACATGACACAACAATTAATATTTTATTCATACATATACGAAAGGTTTGCTAGGTTAAGGAGAGCAGTCCATCAGTGATTCTCTGAACAACCACGGTCGGCTGACGACGAGTGAATGTCCAAGCGGCGAGTTTAAGTAGTCCCATCAGTGCGAACAAAACATGTTTTAGCGCGTGCATTTTCAATTTAGCAGCATGGTTTCTGCCGATGGATCGAACGTATAAGGCTGCTTAATTAAAAATGCACGCGCTAAAATGTGTTTTGTTCTCTCTGACGGGACTACCTAAACTCGCCGCTGCGTTTTTGAGAGAATAACACCCCAGTACTATTCTTGGCTGCGAAAATTAACAAATGTAATATCCAAAAGCAAACCATCGCGTTTTATTACCAAAGATTACCCACATAGCCTCGTTACATATCCCCTCACTTTTTGCATTCCGTCAATTCCAATATACAATCAAATGGAACTATTTGATCAATTGGGTTAATATCAACCGTTCGGTAAGCACGTAGCTACCTATTATCCCGTTTCTCACAGAGCATGAGAACTTCAATCAAAACGATAACTGATTACTGGTCAATCACTAAACCATTAAACTGGATTTCTGTCATTAGTTATAAGATAATTTATGTAATTGTGGTCTATTCTGTGTGAACATTTGGGTTCTTTGCAAAACTGTTTGAGCATACTTGAGTTTTCGGGGTTTGGTTTAGTCTTCTTAGACGACTTTGTCAATTTCATTTACTACTATGTACTATCCGTGGCATAGTCAACTAAATGTATAGGTTACTATACTTTCAGAACTATGTCAACGTGACGCAAAATGTCTAATCGTAAAAAATCTCGTAGGATTTGATTAATTACGTTACTTTGACTAAGTTAATGCCGCCAATAGTGACACAGACAGAGATAAATTTGGTTTTCTCGTTACAATGTAACATCGTTTTATCTGCGCAGCCGTGAAAAGTAATTGCGTCACAATCATCATACATTTATATTAACCTAATATTTTTTTATTTTTTTATGGCATAGAGAAGACAAACGAGCACACAGGCCACCTGATGGTAAGTAGAAACTGTGACCTATAGACATTCGCATTCACAAGACTGCAATGCAATCCTAAGACTGCAAATGCGTTGCCAACCCTATTTGTACATCATCTCACACTTTCGCTTATTAATAACGTTTAAAAGTTTTGAACATATTTCATACACATCATTCGGATGTCAAGCAATAATTAGGATAATTCATCAATATTATTTTTTGTGATTTGTGTGTGAATCTACACATCATTGGCAATGATTTCAAAAATACATGTAGTCGTGTAGTGATGTTAGGCGATGGGCTTGCAACCTGCCACTAATACACTGGTAAACATCTTAGCCTATAAGTGTGCAAAATGAGGTTACAGAATTATCAACAAGTTTTTACAGTTGTTGGAAATTCTTTAGCTCTGCCTACCCCACTCTGGGAATAAAGGCGTGAGTTTATGTATGTATGTATGTATGTATGATTTCAAAAATATACATAACTTAAGATTTACATTTTACAAAAAGTCCGAATCCTCAGAATCTAAATCAATCAATTGAAAGAAATATTGCCTTGATTGACTGGTTCCATATGAGTGGATATTTGAAGATTTTGATTTCAGAATTTCTATGTAGATTGCAAGATTGACCTAGAATCATCAATTTATATTTACCTACCATTATCAGTGATCGGAATAGGTAGAGCTAATTTGCCTAAACTTGATGCACCTAATATGCTCCATTCAATAATGTATTCCCATTTCGCTCACGCATGAATGAATATGCGTCAAGTTTAGGCAAATTAGCTCACCTGTTCCCGATCACTGACCATTATACTAATGAAAAGATTCCTTTCAATGATCATAACGTTCTATCAGATCAAATGCTCACCAAGAATTTAATCTTAAAAATGGCAAACCCCGTCTAATTGTCGTGGGAAAGCATTCGGCTAATAACTCGAGCAAGAAAGGACGAGTGGATGTAGCCCGACATATTTTGGCCTCACAATGTCGATTATTGTTGGGCGCACGTTGCGTTCTTTGCATTCATATAGAGCTGATACAATTTTTATTAAAAGACCTCGTTCTTCACATACGAGTATGTCCAGTCAACCAATTTGATTTCTAGGCCACTTTGGACTATGTTAAAGTGACGTTGTCAACCAAAACGTAAGAGACTCCCTATGATTTAGTTTACAACGTCACGTTGACAAAGTCCATAGTTGCCTAGGAATCAAATTGGTTGACTGTATATTCAAATTCATAGTTTATCGATCTAAAACACCTGATTAGCTATGGTGCAAAATAACACATAGGCAAAAGTTATGATTTTTTTATAGAAAATATACCGAGAACATTCATTTAAACATTTTAAAAGCATTGAGAATGATCTCTTGTTGTAGAAAAATAAGGATTTTCAGGGAAATTTTTTGTTAAGGTCAATTACGGAGACAAAAGTTATACATTATTCGATCATTTGTATAACTGAAACGTCATTGAATTAATTTTATAGCTAATATTATAGCAACCGAACCATAGATATTATATATATATATATATATTATTTGATTTTAATAATTTCGTTTACTCAATACAGTATTCAATTATTCATTTATTTATTCATTTATTAGGCAAATCAACAACTAAATATGTACATTAATTACATTTTAAATAATACATATGATTTACACTTTTACAGAATATCTATGTAAATAAAATAAAAATGTTCGTTAGGAAGCGCTTCAGTTTAGAACGGAATAGACTGATTTGGCTATCTCTTTTAATTTTCATAATGGTTCAAATAAGGTTATCAAAACACAACAATACAAGTACATAACAGCAGACGTTGTTTTGGACGGCAAACTTAGTACGTAGAACTGTCAGTATATTTCTTAATTTTTCATGAAATAACGATGATTGCCGATAAATATCAAGCAACTATTAGGTCCTACCTATAGGTTCTTTACAATACAAATATCAAATCAATTTTCTGAGCATACTATACTAAAAAAACGACATGAAATTAATACATCGATACCTACCTTAGTTCACAATTGTACTTATTATATTTGAAAAGCTATTGAAATTAGTATGTGTGTGCACAAATAGTAAGTTCGTAACTTTACTGGCAAAAAAAAAACATTTAGTACGATTGTGCACGTGTATCGACATGATGTTTAAAACACTAAGTGAATAATTAACCTTAAATAAAGCTAAATCTAAAATAACATAAAACGTAAAAAAAATGTTATGTTGAAAAAAATATTCATTGAGCGTTTTTAGAACAAATCGTTAATAACTATTAGATAGATAAAAACCCCCGATATAATGGTAACCCCTTCTCTCAGGGTTTATCTTATATTTCTTAAACTTAATTTTCATGAGACCTAGCTAAGAATCACCGTTAGAAAACCCGCTTTCAAATTAATAACCTCATCTAAATCGGTTCAACCGTTTAAGAGCTACAGTGCCACAGACATACGAGGGCCGTTCCGAAAGTTTCTAACTGTGTCGACATTTTATTGAAATATATTTATATTGTTGATGGATATTTAAGGCAAATTCCAATGTACACATTGTGTCCAAAAATCATAGATGTAAATCACTTCGTTTGATGTTTACGATTTTTTTAACACTAGACGTGTTAACGCTTTGAAAAATATGCAAGCGACGTATTCCTGGGCTAGATTTTTGCTATAATTAATACGGTCTCAAAAATAGTAACCTTTTCATTTTTTCCAATATAAATATTACAAAACGTGTAGTATATCAGTCCTATTTTAAACCATACGTTTCCTTCAACATTCTATATTAGAATATGGAGTAAACAAGCCTTGAAGAAATGTCTAAATTAGAGTCTCCAGGAAAATTCAGTGACTTTCAATGAAAGCATTTTGTGCAGTACTATATTTGGGAATAGAGTAAAACAAGCTGCTTAAATATATTAAAAATACTGACGATTCCATCACGGGCAATATCATCAGAATCAGACGACCCCTTTAGATTTGACACAGGTTTTGAATACCAAAAAGCTGATGATTTCACCAAAAATTCAAATTTCATAGAAAACGACTTCTCTGTGAAAATTAAATATAAAAAAAAACATTATTTTTTTACTAATATTTTTGACAAAACCTGTTCGTAATAAAATTTGCTTTATGAATGTATCAACAATTTTAATATATTTCAATAAATGTCGACACAGCTAGAAACTTTCGGAACGGCCCTCGTACAGACACTCACATAGCGGTCAAACGTATAAAACCCCTTTTTGCGTCGGAAGTTACAAAAATCTTGATTTTGAAGTAAATAATAAAAGGAAATAATCTCCCAAAGTATCCACTCTATGTTACACCCGCTAATAAAATAAGTGTACACTTTTTGTGTCCGGCCGGCGCACGCGTCGTGGGTGGATTTTTTCACGTTTCTCGGCGATTAGAATGGTAAACTCCCATCGCAATGTGTTCAGCTTTTTATTCTTCATACAAAAAGTATGCGGAGATATAAATAGATTGCGTTTTAGCGTCTTGATAAGAATATTAGTGAGAAGCTAAGTCAAAGTCTAGCAAAAGGCTAGTAAGGTAAAAGCTCCTATTAAGGACAGTGCTCCAGTTATGAACAATTCCATAAATATGTCTCTGAGATTGATAATGCTTTTAGTGCTACAATTAGATTATATTAAATTATTCGGGATTACTACTATTAGAATAAAATGTTTAGTATAATATGTTTTCATTTAAAAAAATGATAATGTTCATCACTGGAGCCTTGTCCATAATAGGTGCTTTTACCTTATTAGTAAAAGTGAACTTTTGTCGTAGTAGTGGTTTGTTTGGCCCGTATTGAATAAACTATCAAAAGTTTGTTAGGAATCAAGTAGCACGTGGTATCCGCGCTTTAACTCTAAACCCAAATGTATTCCTGCATGAATAGCCTCCTGTTGGAAACGAAATTGATTTTATGGCCATAGGGTGACTTGGCTAGGGCCTACCGGGGCAATATTTAGTCCTAAAGCGGACCCTATGCGATACACACAATACATACACATATCAACCGAAAAGCATAAGCGAATTTTAAATTTCAATTCTACAGAGGTATAAACTGGTTCAAACCCATGATGATACTCTACTTAAAAAGCGCATTTATGGGTTTTTTTATTTAATGTCGTTACCGATTTAACATGGAAAAATCTTTACATATTCCCACCGTCTGTCTGTATGTACGCTTAGAGCTTTAAAACTACGCTACGGATTTTAATGCAGTTTTCATCAATAAATAGATTGATTCAAGATTCGAAGCGAAGCAAAGGCACGTTGCTAGTTACAAATAAACAAAAGAAAAAAGTTCCAAATAAGAACATAAATAATCAGTTCAAATTCCGTTTTGTTTAAACCCCAACATCATGTTTGCGCTAGCGTCTAACACGACCGTTACATCAATCCGCTGCATGTTCAAAATGTGCAAACATGTTCAGACCTCCCATTGAACACTTGTTACATAATTATATTCTCGTGCTTGAACATTATCTTAGAATTAAGGGGAAACATCCTTTAGATTTATAGGATGAAGGGAAAGGCATCAATCACCTGTTGAAGTTCTAAGTACAATTGCAATTTAGTATCTGCACAGGGGGGTTATTATGACATAGCTATGCAGTTCATTTTACGGTGAGCGTAAAGGACGGAGCTACGGCAGTTACATAACTCTGTCCTTTTCTCTCAGCGTAAAATGAATGGCACAGATAGGTCATAATAACCCCACAGGTAGTTTGTGTTTAGATACGCAATTCTAAGTTAAACTACATAAATTTTGCCAGTTTAATATTAAATTGGGGTCGTATAGGTTTAGGTAATTTAATAAATAGACGACTGCAATTGTCACATAAAACCATGTTGCACTAAATGACTGGACCCTGTTGTTTTACCTTTTAAGACATAAAACTAGAGAAAACTTTTAACGGATTATATTTATTGTTAATATAACCTAACTTTAAAGTGGTAAGTAGACGATCTAATCTACTAACAACTTATTGCAACTGTAAACACGTTACCGCTTACTCATAAATGCACGATAAACCAATCCTTTCTGTCAAAGGAGGATGCCCAGATTCATATGGACTCTGGCCTAAAAACCAATAATGACAAGCCATATGTCATTTGAAAGGTTTTTTCATACTCTAAAACTTTTTGTATGGCGGGAAATCTTAAATCACTGTGTGAAATATTAAAAAATCTGGAACATCGAGACGCCTACATAGACGACTTTAGCATAATTACATTAATTACTTTGAAAAACCGCTGTCTTTGCATGGCGATAACTTTTTTCACACAAAGATTTCGAACCACCTGCCATAGTAATAGTTTTACAACTTAGAATTACCTATCCGGGGACATATCGCTTGTCCTTATTGGTCAATAGGCCAATTTGACCATCCTCCTTTAAATCTCATAGTTAACGAAAAGACAGAGCACACTTCAAGCACACTTTAGCTATTGCGTGTTTATGAAAAGAAGTTGAACACTTCACGCTGCTCCACTTATAAATTGTTTTTTTTTTCTGCTAGTCTCTATTCAATTATTTTTCCGTCTCAAATTGTATGTATGTAAACACATACATTTTTAAAGCCGTCCCTTAACCGCGGCGACCCAGTGCCCTTGCGCAGACGCGGGCTGATTGGAATTTATCGCCCTCCTGCCCTGTAACTTTGTGCGGCGTGCGCGCACGTACTTTTTGTGCTTTTTACAGACGGACGGAATTTTTATTGTTATTATTTGCTGTAACTATGGGGATGTGAATAGTTTCAATTATTTGGTTCATTGTGAATTACATCATATTGTCGGAATTGGTGCGGTTTTTTCGGATGAAATTGAAATGAAGATAGAATCATCATGAATTACACTTATTTCGAAATAAAATCAATGAAAACGTGGGATAGTTCACACAGAGGAAGTCTAGGGCAGCAGGTAGTTCAAAATATATTTTTAATTAGATTACCTTTATTGACTAACTCGTCTCTTTTCCTACGTTGCTCGTACGTGCAATGGGTCGGAATACTGAAATTTATGTAATGAGCACAAATGTTTGTACCTACTCTTGAGTTGAGACTTTATTTTTGCAAAATTGTTGACAGTTCTGTTTGACTATGTGGATGGTCTTAATGTCCCCATACTATTTTTTTTAAATAATAATACTATACATACCTATATCATTAAAATCTTGCAATCCAAATCAATCTATATCTATAACAGACGATAGTTCACAAACTTACATAAAAGCTAATCGGAACGCTCAATTCCAAGTTTCTTTTTTCTGTCCCATTCACTTGCGGAGTTTCATGACATGCCTCAGGGCACGCTTCGTTTCCCACGACACTACCTCCTAATAAAACTTATCTTAACCCCAGTTTATTCCCACTCCAAAATACACCTTGAAGTAACGAAAGAAAATCAAATTTTAAATGCAAGTGTAAGAACTTTACAACGTTTTGACACAAGATAAAAGGCCTTGGGTAACACTCTCCGAAGACACAAATCGTCTTAAGAATTTTTAAAAGAAACGAAGCAAAACTATCTCTATAGCGTCGCAATAAAGGCGCTTTAGATAAACTAATGAAGAGATTAGAACAATTCGTTCGTACATGGATCTTAAAGGCAATTCTCTTAGCTCTTTTTGATATAGCACGCGTCTTAAATAAACCGGTGTTCATATGAAAGCAATTATTCAGCAATTTTGGTGTATTTTGGATATTGTTTATTATCATACCCGTGTGGTTGCCGGGTTAGAATAGTGCCACTCCATATCTTCCCGTGGATGTCGTAAGAGACGGCTAAGGGAATAAAGGCGTATAGTACTGTTAGGCGATGGGCTTGCAACCTGTCACTAATACACTGGTAAACATCTTAGCCTAAAAGTGCAAAATGTGGTTGCAGAATTATTAACAAATTTTTAGAGTTGTTGGTAATTCTGTAGCTCTGCCTACCCCACTCTGGGAATAAAGGCGGTGAGTTTATGTATGTATGTATGTATGTATGTTTATTATCATGTGTTTCTTTAGGACATAATTGGTTTCGTATTATTTTCAAAAGTGGTCGTTAGCATTACATTTTGAATCTTTTGTTTTCCATTGTTTACTTGATAGTTATTGACAACACATTCATGGAAATACATAATATTACGTTTACGTTCCATTCTTGTATTTTTATCAATACATAGAAGTAATTGCTAAGTACTTGTTACATAAGTATTATTTGTATATTTCATTCGCATAAACTTTGTACTTTGTAGTACTCGTATTATAATATTCCAATACTTTTCAAACTCCAGCATAGATAGATACATTTCACTTGAAATACAATCAGTGTAAATACACCCTTAGAACTTGGAGGCGGCAATGTCTATTTTAGTTTTCTTTTGACTGAAAATAAACCTTGTTGTCACAGAGGTCGCAGCAAAATAATTTAAAAAAATATACTTTAGACTCTGATGAAATCCATTACATTTTAAAACAAGTAATTTACACAACAAAATGGGGGCAAATTTAAAATATCACTACCTGGTAACACGAAATGCATAACAACTGGATAGGTACGCATAATGTGACAGCTTGTTTCGTAGGTAAAATTGTTGCCATGTGAAGAATTAGACAAAAGTGCTTGTGTCACGACTCGCTGGTCAAACTCTATCGACAGCGAAGGAGCCACAAAATCGCTTCTAGTTTGCTAAATTCGAATTAGTTCCTTGTCTTGTCTTTACATGAATTATTACAAGTATTAGGCTTCCATTGTAGTGGTTATTTGTAGTAGCACATGATATTAACGTCAATGACACATTGACAGATTGTTCTTATTATATAGCAGGTATGTAAGAACAAAAAAAATACAAGGATTATCAGGTACAACATACATTATGAATACTTTGCTCTAACCTCAAACTATCCCAGTCCAAACTAATTCAAACCTAAGCTATAATTCAACATGGCTGTATTGACGGGTTTTCAATAAATATGGCGTTGTCGTCGCGTGTTTGGTGCGAGGCATAAGTCAGGGGTCGGAGTCAAGCGTTCGACAAACTGCGCTATTGTAACGCCATTACAAAGTCGAGTGAGGTGTATAAGGTTGTAAGTGCGTTAGTAGGTTTTTTTTTTCAATAATTCCAATGTCATTTATTTGCTTTGACTATTGGTAAGGGCAAACTGTTATTCAAGCAAGATTTTCATTTCAAGATTTAATTTGAATTGAAATTTCGAGATTTTGTTGATTTTTAAATTAGAAGCTTCGCTTAAAACGTCGTTAAACTAAATGTTAAAAGTTTAAATTACCTTTGTGTCGATTTATCAATACATTAACAGAACGCTTTGCCAGGCTTATATTTTATGGTATTAGTGAAGTTTCAAGTAACTTTGTTCTAAGTTCGTTTATTATTGTTGATTTTTTTCCACTTTAAGTTTTATTTTATCTCCAAATTGGCCATTAACTTTCTGCGCATGCTTTACAAAACTAAACAACAATATGCAGAACTATGGCGTATAAATCTACTTGGAAAAAAAAACCATGATCATTTCCACAATGCCGAAACCATTCGCGACCAACCAATAAAACGAAAGATTGCAGAAGTTGACTGCTGTCTAACTCAAACTTTTAAGTTACAAAAAGACAACAAATTGTGCTTCTTGCTCAAGAACGGAAGTTAAAGTAACACAGCAATCAATCAATGTCTGCCATTTTATTGCTTCGATATGTGTAACCGAAAATTAGAGTATTAAATGAAAAATCGTAAAATTTTCAGCTCCAGCGTGATCCGCCGGTCTCCTGGCAACATTCATCGGGCGCGTCGACAGCTCGCAGAGCCGCGGGCGGCGCGGGCGCACGCAGTGACCGGAGCGCCATCTATCGCTCTACTTACTTTACTAGCTGTTAAAGTATCACCGAACAGAAATGTTGTAATACTAAATTTTAAATAAATTTTATAGTCACAACGTCAAGTTTTTTTTATGGGTGTCCTTTGGAATCCCTAATAACGTTTGTCCTAACGCATCGTTTGTCCGAATTATTGTTTGACATAAACTGGTTTTCAGCTGGCTCAGATAACTTTTCAAGTTTTCCCAAAATACCTGCGGCTAGATTAGGTTAGGGTTGTATTATTACAACACTTAAAATATAGACGGAAATGGGTTTAGGATAAATGAAAATTCGGACAACGAATGCATTAGGACAAATGACGATAAGGGATTCCAATATAGAGCCTTCTGCCGTGTGGTTGCCGGGTTAGAATAGTGCCACTCCATATCTTCCCGTGGATGTCGTAAGAGACGGCTAAGGGAATAAAGGCGTATAGTACTGCTAGGCGATGGGCTTGCAACCTGTCACTAATACACTGGTAAACATCTTAGCCTAAAAGTGCAAAATGTGGTTACAGAATTATTATGTGGTTTTTAGAGTTGTTGGTAATTTTTTCTGTAGCTCTGCCTACCCCACTCTGGGAATAAAAGCGTGAGTTTATGTATATGTATGTACCCTTTTTTATTTTATGGATCAGGTAATCGAGAACTCATACCACCTGATGGTTTTTTCTTAAGCCGTCAAGAACGTAAACGAGCACACAGAACACCTGATGGTAAGTGGGATCTGTGACCTTTGCATTCTCAAGATTACAATCTTAGGACAATCCTAAGACCGCAAATGCGTTGCCAACCCTAAGGACTAAGATGTTAGTAATTCAACTGGTTGTCTTATCCCCACATCGGGACACAACCATGCGAATGCTGTTGCTTGGCGGTAGGTTAAAGTATAAGATGGTGGTTGTAGTGACTCGAGCGGACCCTGCACAAGGTCCAATTACCACTAAAATGGTAAATGTAATGGTAATGACATAAGCAATCTAAAGGGAACAAATGCGTTGCCAACTCTGATAATAACGATGATGCGTCTATTCTAGTAATTGGCAATGATTATTGATAGATTGCTATGTGTCAGTTAAGAAAAAAATATTATTATTCTGTCATGCTTCGCTGAAATCGTTATGGAAGTGCTTTAGAAAACATGGTAACTATACATGTAACATACTCGTACAAATATTACCTTCAACATCCGGCATCCGGGACCCTACTACATCTTTTACTGGAGTTTTTCTGTTTGAGGATACTACACCGGTTATGTTCACGAATTGTTATCTTATCAATTGTGCAATTACCCTTATAATATTAAGCTGTTTTAATATTCAGGTTTTTTCACGACGTTTTCATTCGACGTAAAAAATACTTATATTAGGAAAACTTATTCGTGAATGATCACCTTTGGGGTTCAAATTCTAAGCCACTGTCACTGATGCTCTTAATTCAAATTAATTTAACACCTAATTTAATACAGCCAGTATTTTTAACCAACTACGCTTTATTAAAACGGCATAACAAAGTAAGTTTGTGTTTTTATCAACATAATGGCAGCGGTTGATTTTCTTATAACGGTTAATAGGACCTCTACATATACTTTGTAATGTAGAGGTCCTATTAACCATTATAAGAATAATAGGTATGTTAAACTTAATGCGTTCAATAACATCGGGGCCGAGTTAGATTAAAGTTTTTGGTACTAAAAGTACGCCCAAGTTTCGATATTGCAATATCTCGGGTTCGATGCACTTAAGAATTTTAATAATAATTATATTATTTAACAAAATATGTTTATTCTGAATAGATCTATCACAATTTACCATTTTTACCAAGGGCTCACCAGAAAAATGTATGATTTTCACAAATGACAACACTCATTAATTAAATTAAAATTTAAATTTAAATTAAATTTTGTTGATTTTAATAACTCAACGAAATCGAGACCCAAGGTACTCTAATCTAACATCTTACTTTAACAGAAAAACGCAGTGTTTTACCCAAAAACAAATTCTCTTAACAGCGTGCTGATAGGCAACATTTTTTCTGATGTTCCATACATAAGTTACTAATGAACACTTTAAACTTAGCGTAACCGTCATGAATACTGATCGTTAGTGCAAACGATATCGACGACAACACGCCGTCGGTTTGTACGACAACAGTCCGGTATTTGTCGCGCCTTATTTATTATTACGGATTGGATTTATTACGTACAGATTACAGTACAGGAATTAAATTTATGGCTGAGCTTGTTAAATATGGTTTAATAAGTTTTTTTGCTAATATTAAATTGCTCACAAAATAGATGGTCTCGGGGGCTAAAGAGTTCAAGAATCGTGACCAAGTAACAGATAAAGAGGCTTGCCATCTTATTCATAAACGTTCAATAAACTAATTTTAGTTAAAGTATGCTCTGTCACCTTCTGTCAAATTTAAATGTCACAATGAAAGAGAAGTATATATTTTTTCTTTTTTTCTTTGTATCTTCTTTGTTGTACGTTTAGCCATCCGTTGTCTTTATTTATCTCTCAACCGTTCAAAGGTTAACTGGAAGAGATCCCTTAAAAGGTTAAGTTCGCCTTTATACCTAATTTAAACAAACCATAATGTGATTAAACTCTACCTGGAAAACAAAAATCTTTGATAATCTTAAATTTTATTTTATAATCCTTATTATAAAAGTTTCTTGCAAAAAAAACTAAGTAGATGGAATGCGTTTATGCTAGTAATGCAGCAGAACACAGTAATGTGAACACTACTGCTTGGCAGTAGGTTAAAAATAAGATGGTGGTAGCGACCCAGACGGACTGCACAAAGTCCTGCCACCCCTACATTTCTATACTTGTTCGTGGATTTAATTTCGGTTAAGTACCTTAGTACGTACTAACCGATGGGTAAAACTAATACCTAGTAATATTAGGAACATTCAGTTTTATACACTACAACCACAGAATAAGTACACTACAGCCTACAACCAGATAATTGATCACAGCATCTTTAACTTAACACTGTATAAGTCCAGATGTGCTTACATAAGTACATTAAAAGGAAATAGCCTGTTAACTCACCATAACCTTAACAGGTAATGTACCTCCTAATTATACCAATAATGTATAACCGAAGATTATCAGCCGGAACCTTCATTGTTTTCTGACCCGATCTTATTTGCATACAGTCCATCTGCATCGAGTTACAACGTCGATTCAACACCAAACGTCAATTCTCATTCCAAAAAAACACTCCGTTTCATTCCAGCCAATCTACCCAACGCTTAGTAAGAGAGAGATGCTATATTGCAACTCGCATCGATTGAAAATAGTTGATGCTGGTATCGAATAGCTTTGATCGATGTCGAGATTGCATCGGAACAACTCTTTTAATTTTGTTTTCTTTTCTCTCGCGCATTCATTGTTGCTTTGGGCTTTTGTGTTGTGAATAAATACCGCGTCATCGTTGTAGGTCTTCACGAAAAGCATCGACAGATGTTCTAAAGGTGTATAGGTACATCACTGATTTTAGTGTAGTGGTAAAACCAACTCAACACGATGCAGAACAGAATAGGGTTGTGGCCTGTAAGGTCAAAGCAACTAATTTTTACTGTCTTCTCTCTCTCCAGCCTGTATGGATGTGTAATAGTACCATATTACGCCATAAATGTATTTTGAGAAATTCCACGCTCTTTGAAAATTTGAATAATTATGCATACTAGTGCTACTATCCTACTTCCTACTAACATTATTAATGCGAATGTTTGTGTGTTTGTTTGTTACTTCTTCATGCTTCACGCTGCAACGGCTGGACCGATTCGGATAAGAAATCAAGATAGCTGATACCCCTCTAGCACACACACAACAATTTTAAAGTTTTGAAGGTAGCGTGAACCCTGAGGTAGGACATAGTGTACTTTGTACAATGGCAATAGCTATTAATATATAAAGAATATAAAACATAACCCTCCTTCGGGCAGTCGGGTAAAAAAGTCCAGTGTTGATTTTTCGTTGAATGTGGAAGAAGCAAAAGAGATTTGTCAGGATCGTAGCAAGTGGAAAGAAGTTGTCTCTGCCTATCTCTCTGGGAAACAAGAGTAATTTAATGTAGGTATGTATGATTTTTCGTTGTGTTTTCGGGTGTAAACTACCCTTCCGAATTTTAATTTCCAAAATAACATTTTCTAGCATAAAATATAATTGGAAATGAAATTAAAAAGACAAAAAGCAGAGAAAGAGGAGCAAAAATTTCATCGCAAATTTTGTTACAACCAAATAACGATAATTTTAATTTCAACCGTTATTTAACTGTAGGTAAATAGAGAATAACTGCGAACTTTGTACAATGTATAAATTGAATGAGGTGCCAACTTTGTTCTCTTCACAATCGTAAGCTAAATGCCTTTAGCCAATATAAGCTGTTATTTAATTACAATGTGTTGTCCGTTAAAATTACTATCATAAACAAAGATCCAGAGAGCCAAATAGAAACGTACAAGGTCTATGTAGAATATACACTTAGCGACATTGTTGAGAAACGGTTTGATTAGGGGGGTACTTTTTATTTCCAAACATTTCGTAGCAAAGTAAGATACCACACAAGCACAATTATCATAACAAAAAGCAACCTTTAAAAACCCGACTGCTGTTTGGATGATGTCGTCAATATAATGTACGAGTAAGTTAGCATGTACAGTCTCAGCATAAATAAGTGATCAATTCTGTACCTTGTCCCTTTCAACCGTTTCACAATTCTGTATAACATTTCAAACACGACGTTAAAGTGACAAGGTTCATAAAATGATCACTTATTTATGCTGTTGACTGTACATATTATTTTTTATTTCACCAATTTCAAATTTTAGAAATAAGCGTACCCAGTGACACCCGCGACATTAAGACGCCAGCAATCATACAATTAAGCATAATGCGTTATTCCTAAATCCTAAATTTTAATATCACTCGTAGTAACATATTGCCTTTTAATTTAACCAATTAACTCGAAAACTGACTGTTAAAGATCGTTCTTCCAAACTAATTAGGGAATTTCTAAAAGTGTCAAAGCGGTCTTTACGTTCATTTTATATTTGAATAAAATACTACGATGATGGTTATGATTAATGAAAATGCCTCAAAGAAGTGTTAAAAACGTTTTCATATAAACATGTCAGTTACAAAAAACTTCCATAAGGCACACATGTAATGTTTTTATGTTTATCCTCGTATGACTAGGAGAATTAAAATAACATTTTCGCCATGACGATGTAGGTAGAGCAAGGTGTGGTCTTCAGTGATGTGGGTGGGATCTTATATTAAATATCGATATCGATAGTGAAACATGAGGGAAAAGCATTGTGTTGTCTTAGTGTTACTATAAATACACAGAAGTTTGTTTTTTATGAAAAACAATTAAGTAAGTACAAAAAACCTTAAACATGGCTTATTATAAGTACATTACTTTTTTTAATTTTAAACTTAATCTAACGTATGCATTTCTACTGCTAGGCACATCAATTCTTCACGTGTTTTACAAAAACTGCTGCGTTTCCTATAACAGGATATAAATCAAGCTGCATTTTAGGTTTTTTCATTTACATTACCTACTTCTAAAATGAAAAATCCCGCAACGGTAATGATGCACAGCGGAATACTGTCTGTTCTTAGAATCCATGTTAACAAAAAACACAGACAAAACTAACTTTTATTTACGCAGATTAACTATACTTTTTTTAAATCCCGATAGAAGCCATTAAATAAAAAATTATGATCGACAGCAAAAAACCATCGACAACAATTTGACCACATCACTAACCGCACCTTAGGCCCGCGTGACCTCTGCCCTTCGCCTGCTCATCCGCTCCCCCTTCCCCCTCCCTGCCTGTAGCGATCCCGCCCCGCACCTTTTTGGTATCAAACCAAAAAATCAATACCAAGTCCGATACCAAATATTCGTACCTGTAATTAGACAGATGGCTAAAGGTGTCTGAATAAGGCTTTTGTTTTGTTGGTTTTTATTTTCTGCATGTTCGATGCTATTGGATATAATAAGACGTAATGTCATTACAGAATTTGAAACGTACCGACACTGGACCATCTTGTCGTTGTTGGTTAGTTTTCACTATAACATGGCCGAATTGGATTGCAGGCTAGTGCAAGTTGGTTTTCTTTTACGTTAGGTAGGGTAAAGTCACCAGTCCTCAGCCAGAGACCTTATATGACTGCGAAGAGTGGGAAATATATCTTCCGTACTCTTCCCACTCATACTAAGTATACCAGAGGCCGACTACAGGTCTCTGGCTGACCACTAGAGACTACCCTATATCCATCACGTGATGATGATGATGAAGTAGATGCTTCATTTATGTTCATCCAATCAAAAAAAGTAATACCTACTCAACATAAAACTTGTGATGTTATTCTGATTATTCGCTAGTTCGACGCTCAACCACATTAACCTTTGGTTTTGTATGTAGGGTAGCTAATATCACTCACGGTCTACGAGTATCAAACTGTTTTCGTGACAAAATTCGCTACCTACTAATACATTCGTATTTATAATATGAGCCAGGATCTGCATGTAACTTAACTTACCAATAAAAGTTCCAACAGATGTTAAAGGTAGCATTAGGAACTTTCCAAATTATTTGCACGTTGCTGTTGTTACAATCTTTAAATACTGACGGTGAACGCGAAACCTATGCTTATAATATATTTTTTATTGCTTTGGATATGATTTCGTATTGTTAACGTAATAGCTCTTATTTACTTGACAGCGGCCGAGTTAAAACAATACAAGACATGTAGAGACAAAGTAGAATAGGGCCCCTGATAACCTACATCACTCTAATTCACAATTCCTTTCAAAATACCGCAAGTGTACCATGACATTTCCAAATGAGCCAACACAATATCGACATTCTGACAGTAAACGTCAACGTGTTAAAAATAAAACCGCCGCACGCTTCAAAAACATATGTTCATCATTAAGCCTTTAGAATACCTTAAATTCCTCGCATTATTCTCTGAAGCACCACACAATACCACAAAAGTCCTCGACTCACTTAAATCTTAATTCGTACAAAGGAGTAGATTAATGAAATTAAGTCGGCATTTACTCGAGTTAACCATCAAACCCCAACAATAGCTCTAAATAGTAACAATCGACTCAAAAGATCCTTGAAAACTCAAACAACAAAAGCCTTAACTAACCTCGGTGACTATTAAAATTTAATGACATGATTTATTCAGAAAAAAACACGAGAAAAGGGTATGTTACGAATCATTTTTCATAAAACGCAGTTGGTAGCAAATGGGCGAATAAAAAATGTTTAACAGGGCCGACACTTTAAGAAAAACGGGGTCTGGCTGCGCGCGGGGTTTGTCATCGGCCGGAGAATTTATACATGCTTGCTCATCTACAGGCAACGACTCATAACTGACGATGAGACGCTACCCTAATCAGGACCATAGCTTTTCTTCGATAAGGTTTGTAATGCGACAGGGTATCATTGTGAGTTGTCGTGTTGTTCTAGGTAAGCGACGAGATGGTTACCTGTTGAGCCCCAGCGGTGAATAAAATATAAAGAATATTCCATATTTCTGGATTCGTATTGCGTAAGGTGTATAGGTCGGCGAAAGTTTTGACTCTAAACTAAATTTCATGAAATTGCACTTTTTATCGCAAAGATACAGACCACCTGATGATAAGTGGGATCTGAGACACACATTAGACCTAAAATTACAAGACTGCAATCCCAAAACTGCAAATGCGCTACATGACATGCATTATTTGTAGTGCCTAAATGCTTAATGTCTATATCGCTTTTGTACCTTCTCATTGGCCAAAGTTCTTCACGCATCACTTTCTATGTTATGGGGTACAACGTACTCAACAAATAACGTTGTCTTAAATTTTATTTATTGGATACGTATTAAATATTTATTCTGAATAGGTACTTCAAAACATGGATGATTCAACCTTTCATTCATGTATTGATTTAATTTATACAAAGACAGAAACAGAAAATAAGCATTTTCCAAATAATAACCAACAGTTTCGTTCCCCTATACACACAGATACAATATTTGGTCATTCTCTTAGTGGTAGCCGTCTCGTTTATAATATTTTATAGAAATCAACAAAACAGAATTGAGAACATTAACATTTTGACCAAAGCGTGGAGTTGCGCGTGCACCGATTCCGAGGCATTTTTATTGTACACCGTTATTAGGTTGACCATGATTATTGTAATATGTGAGAATGTTTGTTAATGGTCACCGCTTTTAGTTTAACTGTACAGAAAGAACACTAAGTATGTAACTTTTACGAGAATATACCTACAATGCCATTTGAAATATTTTGTTTCATGAATTGGACTACCTAATTAATTTTTATTAGTTCTTATAAAAACGCGTCCGAACTTTGCAAAATATTAACATTCTAGAAAAGCAATAGAAATAATGTCAAAAAGGGGTCATTTTTTTATATCTTTGCGCTTTTATAAAATATGAATTTTCTAGTGCACATCTTCTAATATTTTTAAATTCATTATTTTCAATATATTTAGGCACTGCTATTGAATATCAGTTAAAGCATGTTTTCGTGACATTTTAACATCTATCTTTTAATATGATACATGATAATATTTCATTTCTTTATTTTTTGCAAAAATGATGATTTGATTATGGATATCGTACTTAAAAATAGGTAAGTATGTTAAGGTAGGTTAATATATTATTTAAAATATTTTATAGTTTTACTCGAGTAAAGCAATAATCAGGGTAAATATCTGCATTAATATCTCTTTAGATAGGTATTCACATCTATCTATAACCATATTATACAACATTTTATTTTACTTCACCTGTTTATTATGTACTACCTGTACAACAATTCTTGGTTAAGTGTAAATATAAGTTAAAGCATACAGAACTGTTTTTGCATATATAGAGGCGTTAGATTGCATCAAGTAAATAAGTATAGCGTAAACAATACTATTATGATGATATATTTTAAAACACAGTGGAATAAAGGCAGTCGTTTCAGGTCATCTCTTGCATTGATAATATTAGATAATGTAAATATTCAAATAAAGCAGTTGACACATAATTAAACAACACATAAGCAATCATGTCCCCACTTTCCACAATTCATGGAATGTTTAGAGCCCAATCAAATTATGACCTTTTCCTATCCGTTAATATTTGAAGAGGCGTAATGTATACTCGTTTACTTCGTTAAAAGCTATGTACTCTATTCGGAGTCTACTTTGTATATAAATCAGGAAGTGAGGCTTTGAATGTGTTACCGCGTTTTACGTGGGCAGGCAGTGTTTGGAGTAAAATATTGTTATATGTTTGTTAAAGATTCGATTAAGTATAGCTGTTGTTTGAGTTTGTGAGAGTAGTGAGAAATGTAAATTATGTTTTGTTACCACATTTTTATTAGGTCACTTTTTTGTCTGTCTGACAGTTTGTTGCTTGGTCTGTTTAGTATAAATATTGCAATTTGATAGAGACATCTGCAAATCTAATATTGAGATGAAAATGTTCAATCACTCTACAAACTAAAAGGTTTCAGAACCTGGAAAAAATCTGCTTTAATTGAGGGAAATACATGAGTGCTCGTTTTCTTTTTTCTATTCCATAAAACTTTAAATGACCTTGTAATAGTCGCAATAATATCATGTCTGACTCTTCCTAGTCTTACAGAACTTCTACAATGACATATTTACTTTAAATTACACTTTTTACTAAAGCTTTCTGAATAATGCCACTGTTAGTGTATTATATGAAGAGCATCAAAAGATTTTTGCTTAATCGCATTTCCAAAAGAAGGCGAAAAGCATCAACAAAAGAACAGTTTATTAAATTACGATCACAAAAGAATAGGACCCTGTGAACTTGCATTCGCAGACCATAAGTCGCCAGTCATACAAACAAAAAAGGGTGTGGAAAAAGTAGCAAAAACGGAATCCTTGAATACAAATCGCGCAGCATATCACGGAGAACAGCAACACCGAGTCATCGTGACTTTTCATTTCGTGATCCACCCCCACATGTCACCATGCATTATATTTATATCCTATTCAAAAATGGTAGCGAATATGACAGTGACAAAGGGTGTTGGGGTAAACTAAGTCGAGAACAAGTTTTTTCTACAAAAAAACGGTTCAGAAAAAAATAAATGTAGAATTTATACGATTTATAAAAATGGGTTCACCTGTCGGTAATTGCCACCTTTTGGCGGCGATGTCTTTTGTGACAGAGAAAAAAATGTGAAGAGGCTTGAGAATGGAGAATAATATGAGAATCAAAATATTAAAAGGAAGAGTGGAACCCCTGGGCTCGCGATCCTGGAATATATTATTTAAGTTACAAGTATGAATAATAGCAATTAATTTAACTATAGATCAAAGTAATATTTTTTATTTTGTTTTATTTACAGGAGGTTTCTATGAATTCTTTCACAATTTTTGACTAGAAACTGACATTTTATAATTTTTCATTTAAAAAAAACACGAAACGGGTAAGTAAAATGAAATATCTACGTAAGGGTCAAAGAAATAGGTCTAATCAGCGTAAGATTGATGAGTAATTATACCTACTCATAGTCTCTGAAAACTCACTAGGTAATTAATGTCCTACACAACTACCTATACATACCTACTACCCATGGACACCCGTGGTCCCTAACACCAAAGAAATCGCAAGTGCTACACTAGTAACTGTGTCCCTACTCCCTAAGCAAGATGCTTCACGCTAACGTAAACGAATGTCGTAAACTGTTAACATATCTATGGATTTGCATTAGCAATCGACGCGAACGTCTGGCAGCTTACGTCAACCCTACATATTTTCGATAACGATACCGTTCTCGTAATGCACCTGGTCTAGGGCCACTGAACTGGTAAGAAAAGTGTAAGCTCGTTTCTTAAAAGTAATCTAAATTGTCACAGATGCCTAATCCACTTGGCCTCTATTCTAAATCTTGTTTTCGAAACAATAACATAGCTATTTTACATCAAGGTCGCCTCTATTGTAAAGATCCATTTACTTTTACCTACCCAGTACCCATTACTGTCAGCTACCATTACATTAACAATTTTATAACGATGTGGTTTAAGACAGACTGGAATAACGCTGCCTCCGAAGCTAGCGGTCCTGATGAGCGCGAATATTTGTTTCTGAGTCATGTTTTCTATATATTTAAGTATTGTATATTTCTCTATATAAGTATTTACTTATATCGTTGTCTAGTACCCATAGCACAAGCCTAGGACAATAGGACACTAGGTTGGGACTAGGTCAATTAGTGTGACATTATCCCCTGATATCTATGTATTTACAAAGACATACCTAACTCACTTCGAATTTCAAAGTGTGCTACAATTATTAATCTCGGTCAATGTATCGTCAGCTTTACAACTAAACCCAAACACCACACGTACGTTACCTATACACTAATCAGCTGTTAGACCAGTTTATCAACACTAACCTTAAAGTGTAACATTTTGTTTAGCTTTCAACCAAATCACTACACACCTACCATCTGTCGACACGGGGTCGTGAGGTTACCATCTGCCGGAGTACGACACTAATGCTATGTATCTTTATTCCTATCAGAACAGCTACATGTTTGAATCAATCATCAATTTGAATACATTCACTGATATATTAGTGTCTGTGATGTCAGAAAATTGAGGCAGATATGATGGTTGGAAATAATTGATGGTTACATTACATTTATTTGAACGGTATAGTGTAGTTATGACTCTATGTGTTTTTGTTTAGTAGACGCTTTGTTTTAATTTAACGTTCGTTTAAGAAATGGATAAACGAAAAGCAGCGTTTGTATTCGTACGGCTTGTTTTTTTCCTTTATTTCAGACAATGGCCATAAAAACTTTAGGTCTCTCTGATGCGCGTTATTTTGGGATTCTGAGTTTTTAGCCTGACATTGAAAAAGCAAACGAGCACGCAGGGTACTTGAAGGAAAATGGGATCTGCGACCCCATAGACCTGTGTATTCTCAAGATTACAATCTTAAGACTGCAATTGTATAACCGCAAATGTGTAGCCAACCCAGGACTAGGATACCTCTATGCTAGTAATTTCACCGGTTGTCTTACCCCCACTCCAGAACGCAACAATGCGAACACGGCTGCTTGAATGATAAGATAGCACAAGGTCCTACCACCACATAAAACTGAATAACTTACGTTTGTTTAGACTAAGAACCAACCGGAAAATTGAGATATAAAAAAACGGTCAAGTGGACTCACGCACCGAAGGTTCCGTAACAACACACAGTAGGTATTATTATGTTCGGATTTAAATTCGACGAAACATATTCTAAAAAAAAACCGCTATCTATTTCGGTTCTAAAGATACAGCTCTTTAAAGTTAGGACGGACGGACGGACCGCGTAGGCATATTACTTAATAGAGCCCCATTGGAGTAGCCTTCGGGTGTGGAACCGTAAAAAGGATTATAAGTGACTGTGTTTGTGGTGTATGTTGACTTTCCTTACTCTCAACTACGAAGTTAAAATAATACAACTATACCTAATTTATTATTCTAAAATCTTATGCCTCCTCCACTATTATACCTTCACTGGTGCCCACTCAATAAGAAGAGTCCTGCACGTGTCCGTGATCGAAAGAGCGAGGAAGTGAATGAAGAGGGCACATTATTTTTAATTAGGGATGTGTGGGGTTACCGGTAATGCCTCACGGGTCAGGCGACGTCAGTCAACATTCGGGATAGGTACAGTACAACTTTAGTGATAAAACTGTGGTATGACGCTGTACAGTCAGCAGCAGAAGAGATCTAAATGATCTGCACTCGACTCTATTGCCAAGAGAATACGTCGTGTCGTGTCTAGATCATTTTGAGCATATTATTCTGCTTAGCTACTTTTGATGCTGACTGTACTTAGAGTCAAAGGAAATGTTGAACACTTCAGTACCGTGTCATAATGAACTTACAACGAAACATTGAATGACTATAGTAGGATTTAGTAGGTGGCAATTATAATGACACAGTTCAAGCTTGGCCAGTTATTAGCCGACTGTAACTACTAGGTATTTTGTGATTATTATTAACTATCGACCCTCCCTCGCTTCGCTTCGGTTTATGTGAGTTTTCTGTAACACCCGTACATAAAACAGAGTTTATTATACATAAAAACTTTTTAAAAAAAAATTTAAACCGACTTCAAAAAAAACATTAAACTAAAACTCCCTAACTAAAACCACTAAAAAACGAAAAATAAACTGAATTACTAATTATTTAATTCAAAGGCCAAAACGGCGCAACTTTTTTTAATTATTTACATCAAACACTTTACTTATTAAACTTCCTACCTACCTATTCTTAATAATATTCAAAATTAACCTATATACTTACAACATTATTTTACTTACCAATCTAGTTATATGTATTTACAAATTATAATGATTTATTTACAAAATTACAATGTGACGCTTATTGTTTTAACCTAATTACCTATTAATTAAAATAAAATATTATTATAATGTGTAGGGGAGGTAGGGGAGGGATGGGCAGTTGGGAGACATGGGCACCCCCCTTTTATTCTGATTTGATCATAGTTTTTTTTTTTTTTTTGGTTTGGTAGTTTACTTTACCGACTGGCAACACTGTTCATCCATAGACTATCTGTCATTTCTGTAAGTTGTCAAACACAAACACGTTTGAAGGTTATGCGCTCGTAAAAGTAAATATTTTGTTGCGGTTTCGGATCGTTATAAAGAGAAAACTAATGAAAGGTATGTGTATTTTCTATTATTAATCTATTGTACATTCACTAATCTATAAATTAAACTGAAATCCAAGCCTAAATACGTAGATTCAAAAAAATACGGGTAACCTATGTCGAAAATGTATACAGAGGGAGTAATGGGCATCTTGACGTGCGGGTGGTTTGGGCATGCCCAACGCTCCCTCCTATTATGTTCAGTATAGGAGGATTTTAACTATTGGTTTATTGTTAATTACAGAAAGATGCCGTTTAAATTCAAAAAGAAAGGTTTGCGACGGGAAATTCCTAAAGATTTAATATTACGAGCCATAGAAGAGGTATCAAAAGGATCAAAAATAAAAACGACAGCTGATAAATATGAAATCCCTAGATCAAGTTTGCAACGGTACCTAAAACAAGATTCTATAAAGGATTCTTCGCACAGATTTATAACCTCACAAATCTTCACTGACGAAGAAGAACAAAAATTGTCAAATTACATGATAGTTTGTTCTAAACATAATTATGGGTTGACAAAGATACAGGCACGTAAATTGGCCTATGACTATGCTGTAGCCAGAAAGACAACTAATATACCCGATAATTGGACCAAGAAAACAATCGCATCTAAGGACTGGATAAGGGGATTTCTAAACAGGCAATCTCACTTATCAATACGGACACCAGAAGCTACATCGTTGTCACGTGCAACAAGTTTTAACAGAACAAATGTGGATAATTTTTTCGAAAATGTAAAAGCCGTCTTTGAGCGACATCATTTTGGCCCCGAAGCTATATATAATATAGATGAAACAGGGTTGACGACTGTTCAGCGTACAAAAAGAGTGATTGCTTCAAAAGGCTCGAAACAAGTTGGACAAGCAACATCTGCAGAGAGAGGCTCACTTGTCACAATATGCTGTGGAATCAATGGTATTGGAAATTCAATACCTCCATACTTTATATTCCCGAGAGTAAATTTCAAACCCTACATGCTTCATGATGCCCCCGTTGGGTCAGATGGCTCAGCACATCCATCTGGATGGATGACATCTTCAAATTTTGTTAAATATATGCATCATTTTGCGAAACATGCCAAACCGACGCCTGAAAATCCAGTGTTGTTGCTCCTTGATAATCATGAGAGCCATATTGCTGTGGACGTCTTAGACTTTTGTAAAGAAGTTGGCATTGTTTTGCTGACCTTTCCACCACACTGTAGCCACAAGCTACAGCCACTTGACTTAACAGTGTATGGACCACTAAAAAATTACTACAATAAAGCTTTAACAGACTGGATGGTCAGCAATCCAGGAAAAACCGTAACAATCTACGATATCCCCAAACTAGCAGCCATTGCTATACCTCTAGCGTTCAAACCACAAAACATACAAAAAGGATTTGAAAAACCTGGGATATGGCCTTTTAATTCAAATATATTCACAGATGAAGATTTTCTTTGCGCTGCTGTCACTGATCGCGATGCACCTGTAACTGATGAAGCGTTACCGTCCAGAAATGATCCAATAATCCAGCCAACTTCAACTCAAGTCCTTCCAGAACAGTCTGAAAGAGAAAATCAAATTGAAGTAGATCCAGTTGACAAAAACATTGATGTTGCTGATGCTTCCACGTCATTTGCTATAGATCAAATTACAATTCAAGTCGCTGAAGTTGTAACCCCTGAAATAGTGAGACCATATCCAAAGGCTAGTCCTAGAAAACTGATTAGAAATGTAAGGAAGAAAGGAAAGACAAGGATATTGACTGACACACCTGAAAAGAGACTCATAGAATTAGCAGAACAAGAAAGACAAACCAAGAACAGAGCTAAAAGAGAGAGACAGGAAAAAAAGGTTCTTAAAAATACAGAGAAGAAACAGATTCCTAAACTTCCACCAGAACTAACATCGAATAGAGCAAAGAAAAAGCAAATGAGCAGCAGTGATAGTGATGTAGAAAATGTTGTACTCGATGAAAGTTCCGGAGAATCTTTTATTAATGAAACGGCAGAAGAAGAGTTTGATGAAGATGATGTGATAATCGTTGACAGAAAATTTAAAATAAATGATTTCGTTCTTGTTAAATTTAATACAAAAAAGACTGTTGTGCACTATGTCGGTCAAATCGAAGACATTAGTCCTACCATGGCTACTATAAAATTTATGAGGCTGAGTAAGATAAAAAGCACCTTTTTTTTTCCTGAAGTAGATGACATAGCTAGTGTCCTTTTAGACGACATCAAAACTAAATTGCCAGTACCAAAGACATGCAATAAAACCAAACGTGGTAGCTCTAAGTACACATTCGATAGTCCTTTATGGGTTATACCCAATCTCAGATAAGTTAAGATACTGTTTAAGATGTTTTTTATTTGTTAACTTTTATATCTGGTTTCTATTATTGATATAGTTTAATAATAGTATATTTGTTAACTAATTATTGAATTCTATTATGGATATAAAGTAATTTATAGGCCGTGCCCAAGCCTCCCACAGGGTATGTCCAAGCCTCCCTACCATAGGGAGCATTGGGCACTTTTGACTTAGTTTATAAAATATCTCGTAATGTTGAAACTGATTGTAATTTTTAAGAAAGCTCTTTAATTATATCTAGCCAAATGTGTGGTGCAATAAGAATTGGCAATAAAAGTTGATTATCTATAAAATCTGATTTTTTTTGCAATAAATAGTGAAAAAGTGCCCATCCCTCCCCTACCTCCCTACCTACTGATCTGTTTGATTGAAGTTGGAGCATTAAATATTTACAGAATTTTTACACGTACCTACCTAAAATAAAATAAAACTATTGCTAGGTAAATACTTTAAACTCAACAATTACTTATATGTACAAATAACCTTATGAACTACGTTTTTATACCTATTTTTTGTCAAATATAGTTTTAAGTTAAAACAACACCATTTGAAGTCGGTGCCAAACAAATGTTTCGTTCCTATTCACAAGTTGTTAAGTCTTGTTAAGTCTTAGGTATCGATTATTAAGTATAAATAAACGTTGTAAGTACATTTTGTTTTGTCCAATAAGTACCTAGTTCTTTGTTTGGCACCGACTTCAAATTGTGTTGTTTTAACTTAAAACTATATTTGACAAAAAATAGGTATAAAAACGTAGTTCATAAGGTTATTTGTACATATAAGTAATTGTTGAGTTTAAAGTATTTACCTAGCAATAGTTTTATTTTATTTTAGGTAGGTACGTGTAAGAATTCTGTCAATATTGAATGCTCCAACTTCAATCAAACAGATCAGTAGGTACACATTATAATAATATTTTATTTTAATTAATAGGTAATTAGGTTAAAACAATAAGCGTCACATTGTAATTTTGTAAATAAATCATTATAATTTGTAAATACATATAACTAGATTGGTAAGTAAAATAATGTTGTAAGTATATACCTAGGTTAATTTTGAATATTATTAAGAATAGGTAGGTAGGAAGTTTAATAAGTAAAGTGTTTGATGTAAATAATTAAAAAAAGTTGCGCCGTTTTGGCCTTTGAATTAAATAATTAGTAATTCAGTTTATTTTTCGTTTTTTAGTGGTTTTAGTTAGGGAGTTTTAGTTTAATGTTTTTTTTGAAGTCGGTTTAATTTTTTTTTTTTAAAGTTTGTTTATTTTTCTATTTTCAGTGTAAATAATCGTAGGTACGTAGTAAGTTGAACTACTTCATATAACTTGAGCTATAATCCATTAAGTAAACCATGGGTAGACCTACAAAAGGTGCAGCTCGCATGAGGCAAATTAGGATTTTTTCTTTATATAACTACAACATGTTTAAAAATCGTGGCAATCGGTCTTGATTTAGGGGGTGAGAAACGTTATCGCCCGGAGCTAAATTTGCATGATTTTTTTTTTCAGCCACGCGATTTTAGCGGCGCTTCACAAATCTCTTAAGACTCTTAATACCTAAAATATCAAAAAATACTGACTTTAAACAGTGATCCTAGTGGGAGTTATTTAAGTCCGTTGCGATAGCCAGATAGTTGCAATTACGAGACTCCATCTTACCTACAATATTTAACCCTTAATAACATAAATAAAAAAAATAAAAAAATATATTGTTTTTTAAAACATTCATTTTATTTTATACTTTTCATTGATCATAATAAACTGTTATGTAGTCCCACTTCTTAGTTGATATGAAACTTTGAGACATTTCAAGCACGCCGCAAGCAAGACCGCGGGAAAATCATAGTCATATTTAAACAATTAAATGTTCTTCGTTATAATCGCTCAACTATCTTAACCGAGATATTTGATCGCCACCCTTGAAAGAGGTACCGTTGAGGAGTTCCGGTGGCCATCTGTGGTCTTCATCATGAGTTCCACTTCACCAAATGATACTTTCTGAATGCAAATGCTAGGCTTGTTACTAAAAATACTAAAATCACTATATGTGTGCCTACAATATTTGAGGAGTTCCCTCAATTCCTCACTGATCCCCTCATCAGATTCAGATTTGGTGACAATGGGACCACCTCGGAAGCATACACTATCAAACCAAAAAAGAATTTTTAAAATCGGCCCACAATTGACGGAGTAATCGGTGAACATACATAAAAAAAAAAAAAAATACATACAGTGGTACGTATAACCTCCTCCTTTTTTGAAGTCGGTTAAAAACCACCCTCTTGAATCACTCTATCTATTAAAAAAACCGCATCAAAATCCGTTGCGTAGTTTTAAAGATCTAAGCATACATAGGGTCAGACAGACAGACAGACAGCGAGAAGAGACTTTGTTTTATAGTAGTAGTGAGTATTAACAATTGTTTCAGGATTCGATTTTACCCGCTTTAAGTTTTGTTTAGCGATGTTACGATTAATTTAGATATTTTGGTGTCATGTTCTAAAAAAAGTTGTACTGTAAAAAAAAATTGTAATAGAATGTAAAGTAACTCCAGAACACGGTCTTTCATATAGTATTCAACCAACTCATCTATTCATAAAAAGGTTTCATAAGTAGCATTATGTCAGGATTTGCTTGTATGTAATGTTATAATTAAGGCTTGTCCACGAAAAAAAGTAGCCTCTGTGATATAACTAAGGACTTCAACATGAAATTACATTTTTTAAATAAATTAACTATAGACGGACTCTTCACCTTTCGTTTTGAGTGCTGTTATGGATATTTATATCAGATGCTATCCATTTTTGGGGTAACTTTCGAAAACTATGGATTTTAGTCTTAGATTTTGTATTTTTCACGTTTGGGTCACAGAGCTTCTTTTTTTTTCTTTACTCAAATAGATTATTGACGGTATAATGTTCCACGAATGTCTTTTCAGACTTTTAATTACCGTGTGGAGTTCATAAATTGTTTTAAATCATGCATGGCAGAAGTACACACATTTGTATGCAATCATTTTAGGTCTAAGCCTTAACTGGCATTATGTAGGTTTTCACAACTTGTAAGGAAAAATGTATGTATTTTAGATTCTTACACGTATAAAAGAATACTCAGTTGGCAGTTTAATTGCGGTTTGAACTACTTAGACCTACTGGGAGACAGTGGAGACTTAGTTTTTGATGGCTACTTTTTTTCGTGGACAAGGCTTATGTTGATGTTTAATCACGAGTCATGTTTTAACAAATCTTTTATAGTATAAAATGAAGTCGCCTCCGCTGTCTGTTCGCTAAGATCTTTTAAACTACTCAACGAATTTTATGAATGAAGTTTTCAGCAGTTAATAGAGTGATTCAAGGGAAAGGTTTATAATGGATAATAAATTCGGGTTTATGAACGGGATTTACAGAAAACTCACATAAACGGAAGCAAAGCGAGGGTGGGTCGCTAGTTTTATAGAAATAGGAACACTTATTAAAGACAAGTAGGTAAGCAAAACTTTATCTACTGGTCCTAGTAACGCAATCTTGATAGAACTTAGAACACAGAATGTGTACATTTATCAGATCGCGATAGACTGCGTGAGAGTGGTATTCCAAGATTGTTACTACTTATATGTTTACTACCTACACCTAGGGTACCCATTATTTTATTGAAACACCTTTCAATAAACGTATCATTACGCTGAATTTTAATTTCATCGGAATTTCCAGCCGCATACGTTTTTTTTGCCAGTAACCAGTGTAACGTAACCTAAGTAATGAATGTTTAAAACATCCTGAAAATACCATGGTTTCAGCAGAAAATAACGTTCGATGAAATGACACAATCGATAAAATCTATTATTTTCTAACATAATTACCAAGTTTAGGTTAGTGTTAATTGGTCTAACTAACACAATTGAACTCCGCATTCAAACAGTTGCTTTGAGTTTGAATATTTATGTAAATTGGTCAGTCATTGCAACCTCATTATAGAAGGGCGCAGGAATGCAGTTTCAAACAGAAGTAACAGCTGAAGTATTGCAAATTCCATTACACACTAGTGTAAATTGCAATTTGCTCGTATATCTGTTATTAATATTAACCACGTAATGAAGTTTGCGATAAGGCTTGACGCTGCGAAGTCGTTAAACAAATGAAAATTAATTTACATAAATCACGAAATTGGTAGAAGTATTTTATAAAATTATCAATACATGATATCCCCTAAATATATCCAGGGGATAAACCATGCTGCGGTAGTGAATTTAGTCCAGAACTTTTTCCTCGTAGGGCCTCATAACGTAGGGGTCGGAATAGGTAGTGCTTATGAACCTAAACTTGAAGCATGTTCATTCATGCGTGAGTGAGATGGGTTTACGTTATTGAATGAAAATGCATCAAGTTTAGGTTAATAAGCACTACCTATTCCGACCCCTGAAAGTAACACTGAGCATGATCTATACCTACTGTCTAATTCACGACTTAAACATTTTTAAGTTTTCATTCATCAAATTTGACTCTTCATACTGCCAATCAAAAAAAAAACAAGCAAGCAAGCTCAATCGAGATTTTGAATAAGCATACAACCAAGTTACAGCTGCTTTTCTTTCAAGCAAAGTATCGTCGGTTAAATTTTGTACCGATAACAAAATTTAGACAATTCATGATCGAATTAAATAGACGTCATTAATTGATGCAATTTAACCATATACAAGTGAAACATTGCAATAAATGAAAAACGTGTTATGTTTTAGTGCTTAAAGTTCATTGCTTGGTGAATCATATATTATACCTATTTTAAGGTAAGATGTACCTACCGGAAGGTAGCGTTCTTTAACACTTTAACACAACTTTCGAAACTTGGAATATCTATTTGATGGCGACTGTATGTACTGTACTGTATTTTTTTTTAATATTTTGTCACAAATTATTTCAAACTTAAACGCTTATTGAACTGTGAAGCGAGGCCTTACTTCCAACCATTTATCTAATAAATTGTTCTTGAACTATAAATAAAGTCTGGTAGATGCCAATTGAACATATTGATAACTTTAATAATATGGCTAAGGGGTTTGCATCACCATGTATAAATGTTTAGCAGCAAGAAGTAATGTGCTTGTTAATTGGATAATCATTAATCAATATTATTTAATAGGTTTTTTTTTGCGATTCTGTCCCTACCTACCAAACAGAACTGACATTCAATCTAACGCAAGCTCCGTGACGTATATTTTAAGTCATTCATAATTTCATGCCCATGGTCCATATTAATTTATGCAAACACCACACACCTCTAGTGTATCGCTATCACCTATAATATAACAATAGAGTTTAAAAGTGACAACAACGAACTAACCGAACGTCAACGCAATCCAACATCTGAGAAAGAATAAACCAGTTTGAACGCTTTCAAAAGCAATTCGACCCATTTAAATTTGGAACATTCCAAAAACAGTAAACGTTAAATCAATAATTAACGTCAGGTGCACTCAAACTGACCAATATGAAATAATATCACACTGCCAAAGATATATTGCGTACCCAATTAAGGGAGTACGCCCCGCTGTGCCCTTCTACTGGACTCAAATAATAGTCGGCGCACGAACAGACACATATACAAGGTTGTAGGTTAAGAATGAAACTATTAGAGGCCTGCCCTCCGGTCATTATGCCTTATTTCAAACTTTCAGTTATCTAGAACGCGTTGACAATGAAAAATTGCATAAGCCGTGAGAAGTGATTTGTAATAGCAGGGTTCGTGGCTAGATTAATTTTGATTCGTGGGCTTTGGATGAAAAGAAATATAGAGCTATTATCAAGTCGGTAGTTATGCAAGTTATAACAGTATTTTAGTTGTGTTTAGATGTAGAACGTTGACTAGATCTGCGTATTGTTCTATAGTACTGCATGCGACCTGTTGTGTATATCGAAAACCAGGCATTGATTTGATCTCATCATAAGAAGAATCAAGATCTGCACTGACGACACATGAGGGCTTCAATAGCAAGCGATGATCTCTGCATATTGACTCAACAAAAATAACCAAAGCATAGGTTTTTTTCATTGCAACTAAGTTTCTACCACCTTTATAAAACTATGACTGCCCTACTTACACCACAATCAAAACCCACAACCCATGCGAAACCCATAGACAATCTGTAAATCATTTCCCACGCCATCCGGCGTCCACTAGGCCAATCATTTGTCTCGAGCCATCTATGGCTGCTTTTACTGATGGCCAGTGTCAGCTAATTAAAAGTAAACAGATATATAACAATATCAAGATCACTATTGCCTATACAATAAATATCAGTTTTGCTCGACCCAGGGTCCCGGGTCCCCGGCTATAGGTATGGCCGATCGCAGAAGTCACGAAGGAGACGAACATGGCCCGAAGCGAACGTTGATAGATGAAATTGACTACCCTCGGCATTGGAACAGAGTCCGGTGAGATGTAGAGACTGTGTAGCAATACATTTTTGGACTATTCAAAAATATTTCGCCCTAATAATGGTCTTAGAGTTAGAGGACGCCTTAAAACTAACTAAGTCATAGAAATTCTAAATTGAACCCTTCAAATGTCGATAAAGTAATAAACACATACGTGAAGTGCGTTTTGGCTGATATGATCTGATGAACACACAGTTAAATCAATAACTTTACTGAAATATTTTAGTCTGCAGAACTAATAATGACATAATAATAGCAACTTTGCCCATAATTCATATTAAGTAAAATTTTATCATTGTCCAAATAGTTCAAATAATCAGAACCTACTCTGATACCCTTTCCTAATCTGTGCATTTCCATTCATTACTTTTCTTCATTTCTAACACCAATTAATTTCTTTGTTCCAGTACGTCAGTTGTAAATTGAGAAGCAAACACTAGTTTACAAGTTTTTTGCCTCCTCATTGACTCGGACAAACAAAGCGTTTGAAAAACGACCTGTCTGATATGACGCTTAATGAACGCCGAAACCGTTTGGTTATTTATGCTTAATATAGTTATTAATGACTAGCCTCATAATATTATGCCAGCTTATAAGAGAAACAAAGAGTTGTTTTCGATGCCTAGCCAAGAAATATGACATCGTTTCGCTAAACTTGATAAGCTTAACGATGTAGTGACATTTGCAAGGTTACCACTTAGCAATGCCGAGCGGCTCATTTATTTTAAGATGATTCCAAAAAACTATAAACCTTTAAATGCTCTCAGCGACGAGAAATCAAATATTTTTCAATCCGAGCATCTCATTATAAACTCGCATAAAGTCGCTACGGAATGACAAAGGAAATTTTAACACCCAAGTGCAATTTGATTTAAGGGTTATGCACACGTGTCAAAGCAGTAAGTAAATCACTGGCGTCGTAACGAGCAATAATGATTTATATCGAACAATTAAAACACGAAGCTATTTAAGGGTCACCCACACGGACAATAATATTGGCCGATGCGAAATCAATCGTAAAGGTGATCGATACAAAGGACAGTAAGGAATTAAATGGATTCGTTGCGGTGCGTTTTGGTAACCATTCACGATAAATATTTTTGACAATCCTCGGGTTAGAAATATGGCGGTCTAAATCATTAATTTTGAGGTTTTGCGACCTCCATTAAAGGGTTAAGATGATGCACAATATGCGTTTAGTGAAAACGATCGGACAAGTTTCAATGGAGTCATAAACTACCCACGAGCTGACTCGAAAGGAATTTCTGACGATTTACTGATCATTGTCGTGCGGGTTTTTACTAACTTCTGTGCACACAAATTGCTTTACATGTTGTTTTCATACGTAATACTTGTTTAATCAAGTGTCTACTATAAGCGGGTTATACAGATACAAAAGTGGAATCGGATAGTCATAAGGTTGTAAATATCAAGGCTGGAATGTGATTCTTGTTAGCTGTTGACCATGCAGTTTACGAAAGCGTCTTTATTTTAAATGCTCTCATAAAATTCATCAGGAAACACTACCTATACTAGCTATTACATACACATACATAAACTCAAGCCGTCATTCCCAAAGTGGGGTAGGCAGAGCTACAGAATTACCAACAACTCTAAAAACTTTTTAATAATTCTGTAACCACATTTTGCACAATCAGACTAAGATGTTTACTACCTAATAATGAATGCAATGATTATCTATTCTAATATACGTAACCTACTGATAATTTTCGTTGGCAAAAGTAAACATGGCAAAAAAAAAACAGAAAAACACTAGGCTGTCATGTTGATTTCTTCTATTTTTCTTAATTATCTTATGTTAAACAGGTACAAATTTCGTTGAATCAGGCTGCATCTCCAAAAAAACTCAAGTCAAACTCAGAAGTCAGATCTCATTTAGACAAAGCGAACTAATTGTTTACATTTCCTGTTCAGAAGCCGAAGCTTTGTTAAAAAAACTGAATCATTAACCTCAAAAATAATTATATTTTATAACAACTCCGCCTATTTTTGGCTACCAAAACCACTCCCGGTTCGGATTCTATTAATACTTAATTAACTTTTCTGGGGAGTTATAAATTTTAAATAAGCTTTTGGACCGAAAAAGGACTCACAATTTGTTTTGCTACTTCTAAACGTCACTTGTTCGAATGATAAATGTGTTCTCGGCGTAAATTGCATTCTGTTGAAACGCCGACAGAAAGGCATCGTCACGGAGATTTCGAACAATTTACAACGTTTAGTGAGTTATGAAATTAAATTATTAGGACCACTAATTCTGGGTGGGGTTTGACACTGCCCAATATTGGACAAATTTAAAAGCATAGGTACTTAAATCAAATTTTAACCTGTAATAATTAATTTTTTTGTTTAAAGTATACAAATTTTTTAATCATGACTCGTACCAAATATAAATAAGTAGACTAATGAAGAGCACTTAGCAGCTAATTACACTACAGCAATCAATACAGTAGATACTTATTAGAACAAGCGGTAAACAATCATCCGCATACCATCAATAAAATTGCCCATATTGACAGTCACTCAAACCATTTAATAATAAATCCGACGACAGCCGATCTCAAATCCAAACAAAACAATAGCCAATCGTTCCAAATTTAAAATCGTTCCACATTACAAGTGGAAAGAATTCAAGGCGCGCAGGACATAGCCTAAGGTGATCAGCGATCACAGGACTGGCCGCTTCATATTTCACGGGCTCCGGCCAATGGTTTGGGGAACACCCGCTGTGCTTCTGAATTAAGTAAAAGCCTTCGAGCTCTTGTTTCTTGATACCTCTAGTTGGTCCTTAGGCTGTGGCCACGGTGAACTGAAACTGACAAACAGGGTGAACTTGGATTTGGTGGAATATAATTAAGGTTCTTGTATTAGGCTAAGGATAATGGTAATCAAGATGATTATGGACAAGAAATTAATTACTGATTTACAACTGTTAGATTTTTAATTCTTAACTAGTGACGGCGTCACTGTCATGAACATTGTCGCTTGCGTGGCGTAACGTAAGCACTTTACTGATATGATAATAATGATTATGACAATGCAAAAAAAAATGGGAATAGAAGTTCGATCTTTATTAGGCAGATATACTGTCACAACATTAATAGATGGCACTATTTAGACTGGTCTGGTTTCCCATGAAATGAATATACCTGCCATTTTGTTTAATTGCTAGCAGTGTTTGATTTGAGTTCATAGGTACGTCTCAACTTACACTAACGTTTTTAAAATAGGAAGATGTGAATGGCTACATCCTATATAGGTATATAGGTATACCGACTATTGAAATTTGTATGTGTTAGCCTAAAGCATTGGTTATTCGATTAATTGTCATCGTCTTCCTGCTTATTTTATTTACATATTACTATCGTCTCTCCGCCATGCTCCCGCCTTTACTCCCCTTAATAGATGTCTCGGTCCAATTTAACATTTGACGTGTTTTTAATTTAGCGCTGCGCCCGCGGCTGCCGTCGGCTGTACCTAAATAATGCACATATTTTACCCGAAATCATACCTTCGCCGCCACTCATTACTGAACTCATTTGAATATATCGTGTTTGTGTTCTCGAGTCCTTCGTATAGGACATATTTTTTGTTGAGAAACAATTTTGAACGTGATTTTAAATTAAGTAGCTTCACAGATGTGAGCACAAATGCTTGTTTTTTTAAGTTAGTCTCAAGATTGTGTTTGCTTTTGAATAGGTATTCAATTTGTATGTATGATATTTCCTTACTCAATGCAAACTTTATAAGGTTCATATTAGGTACTTGGTCTTTTAGTCAGGTTTTAAATAGGTGTTAAACTGCAAATTAAAGGTTAGAATGTAGCTAGTTTCACAACGCCCTAGCTCGTTGCATCACGTTTAATTAGAATCGCTAAAGTATTATATTAAAACCAAAAGGCTGTCCAAGTGAGTGAGTCACATAAGTGCCCGACCGGTACGAATAGCCATTGGCCGGGTCACCGGAGGTCAAGCGCTCAACTTTGACCGGTCCCGCGAACCAATGGGACTCGAGAGGTTTTGTGCCTTTCCAATCTTTCCGAGATCCGATTCTGCAAATGCAACACCTTTACGTCGATGATCTAATTCGATTTTACGAATCAAAGAATCGTTTTTGCCACAGACTGCCAAAAAAACAGAAGGCAATGCAAATGATATAAAAAGAACTTATTTGTTAATGTTTTCAATACAGAAGAAAAACCCAACTCAACAATATTAATGATGTATTTTTTTCCGCCGAAATCAATTCAATGAACGGATTACAAGGTTGCCATAAAAATATTTTTACTTTTTATCATTATAGTCGCAATCGGTGCCATAAATTATGAAACAACATTAAAAACAAGTTAAAAAGGAAACATAAAGCTCGCTGACAACCAAAGAACAGTGAATTTGCACATAAATGGTAATAATTTGCTATGATCTGTCAATGACTATAAATATAGATGTATTATATTTCTTCCTCGATCCAAATGGTCACAATAACCTTAAAATGGTTATCGATGAAATTTATAATGCGATAGAAATATTTATGTTCTTAATTAGAATGTAATAGGCGTCTTAATTTGATAAAATTTTATTTAGGAACAACGTATTTCTTAATGTTAGTCCGTGGTAACTTAAATTAGCACTTAGAGTCAAAAGCAATTTTGAGGTGAAGAAAATTTAAAAATTAAATATTCGTTTACAGAGAACACTAATTACGCATAAGCTAATAAAGAATCAACGGTTGATGACTGTATTCACAAACAAATTGATATTCCTGGTTTGACAGACAAATAAGAAAAACGTTACGTCGGTAAAAAATGCGATCTTCCTTATGGACTGCCACATCAGATTTTTATATTGTATATTGCCACTCTTTTAAGTTGAGATCGCGCCAATACATTTGGTGTCTCCGCCTAAAACAAACAATTTGTAATCCTGAATTATGTGCTGCTGAATGCATACATTTAAGAGATATGAATCTACAAAATGAGGGATGCGAAACTACTGTACCATTCTCGGAATCTTTGTCGATTGTCTTATAACTTACAAGGACGTACCTAGTAGCATCTTTTTAATTCTTAGTAATTTGGTATTCATTTATTTGTATATGTTTGGATTATTACATTACCAACTTATTAAATAAGTCTACATTTTTAGTTACCTACTAGCAATGTTTTACGGTACATGTCTAATTCAGATACTTACCTATATTTCTGTATGTCGTGTCGTCTTTAATAAGCATTAAAATTTTACTGTTGTTTATCATTTATCTTTCATAAATTGTAATGCTGGGCACAAGTTGCTTATTTTTGTTATATTTGGGATTTTATCGATATCGGCCATCACTAAACAATAGTAAGTCATCGACTTAAACAAATAAAAACATCGACATGACGCTTCGCCCCCGACCTTTCCAGAACGGCGTGACTATTTGTCACCTCGACTCGACTCCCGTACAAACTTGCTATGAACATGCTGATTCGCATTATGATTATTATTCAAGAAAACCGATCTCTCTTCATTCTCACAATGGAATCCCAACTCAATGATGTTGACATTACATTACAAATTTCAGTAACCGTTTGTTGTGATATGCGCTACTACACGACTGCGAATCAAATTTATTTGAACACATTCTTACTCAAGGACCATGTTAATCTAACCACGTTGTGATCAATTTGACGAGCCTTGTTTGAATTCTAAATTTAAATGTGGAATTTACTGCAAACATTATTTTATCTTCTAAATACACTTACATACATACATAAACTCACGCCTTTATTCCCAGAGTGGGGTAGGCAGAGCTACAGAATTACCAACAACTATAAAAACTTGTTGATAATTCTGTAACCACATTTTGCACACTTAGGCTGAGATGTTTACCAGTGTATTAGTGACAGGTTGCAAGCCCATCGCCTAACAGTACTATACGCCTTTATTCCCTTAGCCGTCTCTTACGACATCCACGGGAAGATATGGAGTGGCACTATTCTAACCCGGCAACCACACGGGGGAAAAATACACTTAGCTTCATTAAACTAGTTATCATTCCAATAGGATAGAATTGAAAAAACCAATACCAATGACGACCAGCCTACTTGGTAGTGACCCTGCCTATGAAGTTATCAAACTAGCGTTCCCGGATTCCAGGTTTAGGCAAATATTTGTGATGAGCACGAGAATTGGTTTCTGATTTTTGGATGTTTTCTATGTAATTATGTACTTATTTCTCTAAACAAGTATTTATATCGTTGTCTAGTACCCATAGTACCAGCCTAGAGCTTAGCTTGGGACTAGCTAAATTTTTGGGAGATCGTTCTTTGATATTAATTTATTATTTATAGATACATAAATACCTTCACGCCTGTCTCCCAATGGGGTAGGCAGAGATTATGGAACGCCAGGTGCACCGATCTAAACACACAATTTTCTCTCTCTTCATGCACGTACGTCGGTTTCGGGTGCTTTTGATTTGGCCCTTATTCAGTACATCGCGAATCTAATCACTGGTATAGGACGTCCCCTACCGATATCTCTGCTCATTCTCGCTCGCCATATCTCTTTCGTAGCTCTTTTTTCATCCATCCTTTCTAAATGACCAAACGACCTTAGCATACCTTTTACGATTTTAGTCACTACATCTTCTTTCAATCCACATCATTATTTATCATCATTATTATTTATTTATCAATTAATTACCAGAAATTTAACAGTACAAATAATTAAGCATCAATAGCTACCTATTCATCTTCAAAACTACCTAGTATTGGAACTTTAAAAGGTGGGTGCAAGACTGCAACGTCTCAGCAATCTACATTACAATCAACCATTATGGTCGGCGCCTAGACGCAAGCTGTAAGAGCTCTAATATTAAGTCATAACCGACCAATCGCGTGGCACGATGAATAAACATTTTATTTGCTATTAAATGTTTGAGTTTCTATTCGGGCCTGACGATACTACTTATTATATTGTAAATATATCGACGCTATTAGGGCTCGTTCTGATTCTTTTATAGGTAGTATTAGGGTTTTATAGGTAGGTAGGTTGTTTCAATAGCGGGCCACAGTTAGATTGCATTGTCATAGTTTTTTATTACATAGCAAACAATAATTTTTGGTACAACTCATTGTTCGTTTGTTATCAAATCATTCTATGTGAAAGATACGTAAAAAAATATGACCCTTAGCAACGTACTATAAATAAAAGAAGTAACAATTCAGCTCCTTTTACTTCTGGGCGATAAGATTGTGAATCGTAACAACCATCTATTTTTAAGTGATACAATTTTACTGTGGACGTGTTTTCGTTTGCGTGGGTGTTAACGTAGGCCAAGAAAATCTCAATAAAATGAATGGCCTACGAAACGATTGTCAAATTTATTTTCGAGTCGTTTAAGATGCAGTTAGAAATTTCTCATTTGATCACCCGATAAGGCTGTAAAAGTTCGAAACGATATAAATAAGAGACCTCGTAAACATCGAGTGTCGCGAATAGACCGGATGATATATTAGAAATTTATTCAATTAACACTAAATTAATAGACATCCGCTCACGACACCATAGAGCGCATAGACCACATCATAAATTACACACAGTCAAATTCGAATTAAGTTGAGTACCTCAAGCGGTGCCATAATCATTCTTCATAAGACACTGCACTCGTCTAATGATTCCCAAAACTCCGACTACCGAACTAATAAACATCAATCAAATCTATACTATTAAAGTTACGACGAATCAATCACAGTATTGTCTATAACTAATCTGGATTTATGCAAAGAGAAAAGGAACGTTTGACGTGTACCTACTGTGCAATATGAGAGAGAATCGATTTGTCATTATTTGATTTAGTTCGGCGGGCTGGGAGGCCCCCGGTGCGCGGGCCGGGGGGTTACCGCGAGCGGCTGCCCTCAGCCCGGTCGTCATCAGGACCTTCGACACTTTATATATGGCGGTGAGGGAAATAAATGGCTTTGAAGTGTTGCACCATACGGAATAGGGAGTTTATGGGATTCTGGTCGAATGACTCAAACGCGGTAGGAGCAGTACGCCCTAGACAAGGTGCTTAACGCTAAGGTTAACGATTATTGGAAACTGTCAATCTTATTCGTTTTCGATAACGTTCTCGTAAAGCATCTTGTCTAGGCTACCAAGCTGACATAAATGGTGTCCACGCTGGAAATAAAACAAAAATACCAGCTGCCTTACTGCAGTTACAGGTATTTACGAATTAACTCCAGTTATATGTTAACGATACAGTTAACTTTGTTGGTAGTGATCCTGCCTACGAAGCTTTTGCTCCCGGGTTGAATCCAAAATGGCAATAACTGGGAAATTAATACAAATATTTGTTTCTGTCCTGGATATTTTCTTGACGTCATTATAATAAACATGTGTTTTTTATTGATCACAATGTAGAAAAATAGAATTTAGTATGGAATAGTATACATTTGAGTAAGATAAACGCCTATACTTAACTCTATTCCACTTTGCCATCTTGTCCTTTACCGTCAAGTGAATATCAATATTGTATAGGTTTATGACAGATGAACAGTTCCTTAATCCTTTTTGTCTCCAAGATTCCCAACATCTTTTTGTTTCTGTTTATATGTTACAGAAAGACTAACATGGTCAAAATGCAAGCGTTCTTGTAGAACTGCACACATATATTAACACGTACAGAAGTAATAAACTTCAGGGGGGGTTAATTATGAATAAGCATTTAATAAGTAAAAAACACCGGCCGTATGAACTGAATGCAACATAATTTACCGGCTTTACATGCTCATTTGTGATTAGTCGGCGCGAAAGGGCAAATCCTGTATTAAGATAGGTAATGAGGTTAATACAAAACATCAATTCGAAAAGGTATTATGATATTCCGAAGCACAATGAAATTTTAATTCTAGCAATAAGTCATACGGTACTGATTCATAACGGCGCACTTGTGGATGCTGACAAAAATGCGGTAGAAGATTAAGTACAAAAAGGTTCAATACTTAACATCGAATAAAGAATTATGGACTTTGCTCTAGCAGTACATAAAGTTGATATCGTAAGTACAAGTGTTAATGAAAGAAAGAAGTTAACGATGGATTGTGTGGTAAGTCGGCACCCTGCTGCCGTGGCCCCCGACCGCGCCTATCACGGACAAGACATCGATTAGTGATCGACTGAATTCAATTGCTTGGCGAGACAAGAACTCGATACCGTCGACGAATCAAGACGGACCGATCGAGATTTGTATTGTTCGATTTTTCTGAAATTTGCATTTTGTGAACGTCACGTCAGCGACAATGCTGAGTCACCTGACAAATGAAAGGAACTGATCGTGTCCCTGATATCAAAATGCGTTGAACGTAAGCCCCATTTTATATTATTGTTGGTCCAAGATTACTGTCAACTGTAGCGTGCGTATTTTTCGATTTAAATCACTGCACCGTCATTCTTGTCTATCAAATCTATCTCCAACCATCACAATGCTATCAGTGGCGAGTTGTGGGTTTCTCGGGTCAATACAGGATCCTTTAAAAGCGTTCACAGCGTCTACGTTTCGTGGGTCAACTCATCTGTTTACTATTTAAATTAATTTCAATTTCCCCGATATCTATGATTTGTTTATCGAACAGTTTAACTTGCGTGGAGCTATTTTTGTGTAGCACGAAAGTCGACATCACGCATGCGTCTCACGATCACATGATATTTCATGTTTATTGGCTTAAGTCATGACTTCGCCGTATGTGGTGGAAGCATTGACGGGAACATTAAAGAGTATATTTTGATCGAGTCAAGGCATATATCATCCTGAGCTGGTATAAGAGGCGGTAGCTATATCCTTCGCTGTATTTCGTATGTGTTTAATATGTTTATTGTATTACTTGGGAGTGTTTATGAGCAGTGTAAAGGGCATAAGAATGATTATGAGGTTTTTATTAAAATTGCAACGGACGGAGGCCAAGGTTGTCGAATGGCGCAAAGATACCGGTTAATTGTAAGTCGCAGGCGAGCTATGAATTACTGATGCTATTGCGTTTTTTCTTGTTTCCATTTTGTACATTATTTATATTTTGCTTGTTTTTTTGTTTTGATTTTAACCGTTGCGTTCTTTTTAACAATTCATCTGTTTTTTAATAAAAAAATATTTCTTTCAGCAGAGCATTTACTTTTTGATTTATTAATAAGGCTGTCAACTGTCCTGGGGGGCATCAGTATGTACCTTTACTTTATAACTCATCTTGAAGAATTGTATCGTCTTCTCTTCTAAATTTGAGGCATAATAATAAACAAGTAGTTACGACGTATAGTAACTTTTTCAACTGTGCTTATCCACTTAAGAATACAAAGCCATGGTGTAGTTAACCAAAAATTAGGACATAGCTCGCAGTTAAAGCAGATAATAACGGCCTTCGAAGGTAAACATAGATTATCGACTCTATTTCTTTATATAATAGACTACAAAATACAGTAATAGAATAATGGCAAACATTTTTTTTGCATTTTACAACCGCCCGACTAAGATTGTATAGATACCTACAATGCCCATTGTGTTTACAGGTAAGTGGAAGAGCTCAGTTCAAAATGTTTAAACTATACGTTGACTAAATACTAGCGCTATCGCCACTGAATACCACTGTCAACTTTGAATTACCCTTTTGCAATTTTTCTATGTTTAAGACTGCACCTACATTGTTAAGGCAAGTCCTGTCCGCATCATTATTAAAAGTTATGATACCACAATACATTTGCATTCCTCGACAGTAAGGCTCCCACTGTTAATCTAATAAAGGAATGTGAATAATGCCATTAATAACTTTAATGTTTTGTTCGTGTTGTGGTCAAGCCACCGGACCTCTAAATGAGAGCCCTTACTTATCGTACTATTAAACAACTATAATTTAACTGCAGTTCAGATTTATCTTTTGATTCACGATTTGGTTTCTATCTGAAGATTTTTCGATAAGATTTTGCAAATAAATATTTTGGTATAAGTATTTCGGTCGACTTCATTATCAAATTCCTTAGCGATAAATGCATAAAGCACTATTCTGGCTGAGTTTTTGCAAATTGGTGACCGCGTAGTAGTTCATGCTTGCGTCTTTATTAAATAGATTTAAACTTCATGACTTGAAATCTGGCCTGCAATGCGTTTATCGAAATTAAATTTGTAGTTTTTCATAGCTTCTCGAGCTTTATCATTAATTTTACAAAAAGTTAATAGAAACTCCTAATTCCGTAATGCCAAGACAATAATACTTACGTCACTGTTATACTATAAAAAGGTAAATTTAATATAAGTACTTATTATGACGTGCTAATGAAAAATTTAAGAGCCACATGCACCAAATAGTAACCACTGGCTTTAGACATATATTTGTCAATTAACGTCTTAATATCATTAAACTAAATGTCTTAAACAACGTCAAGCTTAACCTAAAAATAAAATCAAACACCGTCCTCCAAAATTCCATCACAACCTGCAACGCCACGTAACACAACACCAAACAAGTTCGCCGTAAAACAACCTACTAGATTAATTTTCGAATTTACTTTTTGGACATTATCTCGTCGTGTATTGATCAGTGGAGCGTTGTAATCGTGTTAATTGCAGCTTTGGACGCCGCACGCGCAGGCTTGTGTTTATAGTTAAATCCTTTTTGTTTGTCGTGTCTTATTGTGTTAGGCGGATGAATAGTCGTGTAGTCTAGATGTGTTTATACTATGCTCACTAGCTTGTTCAACTGGAATTCGTTTGTTGCTATTTTTTTAGCTTTTAATTATCCTTATAATTAAGGGTTAGCAATTAGGTTTTGTAGAAACTTTTTTGGTACGGAACTCTAAAAATGCCTTTAAAGGGTTTCATTTAATAGCCTAATCTAGGTGTCATATAAAAGTGTTTTAATCCACAGTTTAAAAGAAACAAATGTTCCTTTACCGTACGTGATCGGTGAAATCATCAAAGTAGACAGGCGTGGTCTTATTGAATAAATGTTTTAATGAAAAGATTACATCATTCTACTTTAACGTGACCTAATACAAAACATGCAATTTTGAAACGTATTACTTTTGAAGCATAAATAGACCTAAAGCACATCTTTTAGCAGTGGTAGGGCTTTGAGAGCAGGCTCCATCCGGATCGGGAGCTACACTTATCCTTTAACTTACCGTCTTGCAACATTTGACAACGCTAGAACTTTTTGAAATCTCAAAAATAAAACACATAAAACTTTATAGGAGTTTAAAAGGTATTTTTATAATGGCGTTGTGCAAAATGTGGATACAGAATTAAGTATCAATAAAGTTTTTAGAGTTGTTGGTAATGCTGTAGCTCTGCCTATCCCACTCTGGGAATAAAGGCGTAAGTTTACTATTTTATTATAATGGTGTATTTTTTCATTTGTTACCCTGTGGGGTTATTATGACCTATCTGTGCCATTCATTTTACGCTGAGAGAAAAGGACAGAATTATGTAACTGCCATAGCTCCGTCCTTTACGCTCACCGTAAAATGAACTGCATAGCTATGTCATAATAACCCCCCTGATCTGTGTTTGTAATAGAGCACTTATACTTATACGACAATTTGATGATTTTGTTGTCTTCGTCCCTATAACCGATGAAATGTTATTACATCAAACCCATAACAAATCGCGACCGCTGAGCAACAAATCGCGCAGCTTCGCGGCCTGTTGTGCGCAGCCGCGGTTAATTGCGCAACTTACAAATAAGACATTGTGCTAACTAATTAGATTAGCACAGCACGTTATTTATCCCACAGAGAGCTCTCTTGTATAGAGCTGTTAATACCGCTCAGTTTTTTTTTTATCATCCGGTTTTTTTATGACAAGAAGGGAAATCGCAAAGGCCACCTGATGGTAAGTGGGATCAGAGACCCATAGACAATAGAAAACTTAAGACTACAATTTTATAACTGCAATCCAAAGACTCCCAAAGATAAACTTTTTGACCTTTTTATTGCTATGTGAGAAGTTAACAGGAGATAGTTAAAAGTTCTTGAACTCGACGCACCAAATGTTAACCGGCGAGTTTAACTTGTCCCGTTAGAGCATAAAAATCATATTTTAGGGCGTGCATTCTCAATTAAGCAGCTTTATTCGACATAGAACTAGACTCTTCTCACCTCCCTTTTATCTGTGAATGACTTAACAGCAGTAATAGTGGCAACATCTGGATAGTGATTCTCTCAACAACGACGGTCGGACGGAGAAAGAGGAATGTCCAAGCGGCGAGTTTTAGTATTCCCGTCATGTCAGTGCGAACAAAACATATTTTATGCGTGCATTTTCAATTTGGCAGTATGGTTTCTGCTGATGGATTGAAGGCTGCTTAATTGAAAATGCACGGGCTAAAATCTGTTTTTTTTGCTCTGACGGGACTACTTAAACTCGCCGCTGTGATTTCGCTTGTTTCGTCCGTTGTTTTTGAGAGAATAACACCCCAGATAGGTATATCTACATCGCGTCGTGCGTTAGTGAGTACTTAATTATAATAATTGATCTCCGTTCTTGTGGGCTCCGATGTCCATGGATATTTACCCTCTCGTGACTGCAAATTCATTGCCAACCATGAGGATTAAGATGGAAAACCTCTTTTGATAGGTAATAGTCATTTCCCCCGTCTCAATTTTTCTTTAGTAAAAATATTTAAATAAACCGTTTAACATAGTGTTGACTGTAAAAAGAATCGAAAAAAAGGTAAGTTGGGAGACCGGACTAACCGTGTATATTAACGGTATCTATTCTGACGTTCTATTTATTTATTTATAATATAAAATCAGTTTTTTTTTCGTCTTAAAAAGTGGTTAGATAGATACGGGGCAACCACTACATCTTATGCGGTTTTATATTTAAATATTTTTAACCGGGAAGTTCACCACACGGAAAATTGGCGCTAGACGTCGAGGTGCGGAAACCAGCTCGTTTATAAAAATAAAAATAAAAAATACCCTGGACTTCATCAGCTCAATAGTAGGTAGTTCCTCTCTAATAATAACTATTCGATTTTCCAGGATAGAAGTAATTCCTTCTCTGGGCTATTAACTAAGTTTATACTAAATTTTAGGGGTGTTGACGCGTAAACACGCAACAGAAAATAAGCAATTATATTCTTACAATTATTTTTTTTGCGAAGAGTAGTTGAATATTACGAATTTTCCCGTAGATGACAACTTGACAGATAAATTTTTCACCCCGTAAGCATTGTCTCTTAGTTAGTACGTTTTTAACAACAATATAAAAAATATAGCAGAAAATTACGTGAAATCTAATAAAAGACGCAATCCCAACCACATTATTTCATTTCCTCGACCGTGATATAGACTTCAAAATCAGAATAAACTATTAAAAACTTGTTAAAACCGTAAACCGGAACCCTTGACCGCCGGTATCCGAGCCTAAAACTCCGATAAGCTACACTTTAATCGTTTGAAACAATGTATATAAATTACAGATTAGTTACACTTGTAATTCTCTATGCGGCAATTAGTGCGGCTTGCTTCTGGCAGCCATCTTTAAAATATATTCGCGTGCTCGAATATACCATCCTGTACTTATATCGTTTTCCAACTGTCTGATTTCGTTACACCGTGTCCTAACCATTGTACGTAAGGTTACATAGTGTTCAAAAGCACAGGACGAGTGCTATTATTGTGGACTTCTGTGTACCGTTACATAAATAGATATGTGGTGGAACATTTTGATATGTAATTTCAAAGGTCAATCCCATAACTCTTCTAATTTGATGTACGACTGTAATAATACCATTCGAAATTAATTGGATAATATTTCAATCAAGACGTTTATTTAGCAATATAGTTTATTGTAGACACTGCCTAATAATGGTTTAAGTAAAAAAAAAAAAATACGTAGTACCCATAGGCTGATTCAAAAATTACTTTGTGGGTTTTACATAGAAAAGAAAACAACGCCGCCGAAATTTGCGAAATATTTTTAAGGAAAGAAAAAAATCATGCGGAAGCAAAATAAATTAGGTTAGTTCTTTAAATATTTTTATGTAAAACATACAATAATTTATTGTGTTGTCACAAAACAATACCAGGGGAGTTCTTATAATTCGCACGTTTGACGTCCGGCTCGACAGCAAACAATTGATCCAGCTGCAATAAAAAAAAATAACACCCTTGTTGCAAGGCAGTAAAGTGCTGTGAAAGAAAATATTCCACCAATAAGATTATTAGATTTATTTCCCTAGGCTGGTTTTTTTTTCGTATCGCAGCCTTAGGATAACTCTTCAGAATGATGTAGTGCATCCATGTAGTTAGGTACTGTGGCGAGGAAGGTTCTTATTCGAGTGGTGATACTGCAACCATCAGTAACTCACAGCTTTGCTTTACCACTGCTAACATTAAATTTATTGACAGTAAACTTGTAATAATTAGGACAAAGCTTATTCTCATAAATTGCAAATCTGAGATAGTGATTGCCATAAATCTTGTCGATATCGAGTCGGCCATTAACGATTGTGGTTGTCGATATATCGATGTCGGTCGACGCACGTGCCCGTTTTAAATTTACGAACCAAACGTTTTATGAACATTTAAGAAGAATTATTATTATGTGTTGTCATTATTCGATTGTCAACATAACCTGGTTGTTTGTGTTGTTACCATTATTGTACGAATTGTCTCCCTTAGGTAAAAATACTGAAATTATTTTTGATATTGTTTACCAATTACCTACTAAGTAAGGATGACATCAGAAGTAAAGAACCTCAGAAAATATGATGAAATTCATTGCGTTAAGCAAAATTAATCGAGATTTTTAAGCCTTGCATTCATATTTAAGTTCTGTAAAATTCGACACTAGCCTTAATTTAACAATTAACATGAGTAACGGACATTTTTCTTGTTAATACACCGCGCATTTTTTTCTTATAAGTTGTTACACTTTAATTAATTAATTTATCGAAATTAAGTAGCCATATACCGACATCACTACAACTCGTGTGTGGTAAAAAACAAATAAAAAACATCCTTTTTATTTACTTAAACGCGGCAGTTAAATAAAAATCCCTTTTCCACCAAACTTTAATTGCTGGCAATACAGTAACTAAATGTGACCATCGTAAAACATTGCAGCCTCAATAAAACATTATAGCCTTGTCTCGGATCACTCGAAAAAAAGGATAAATCTCAAAGTAACCAGGGATGTTATTTCCTTGAAGATGATACCGTCGGTGAACTCGATCGCTTTTGTAACTTGACCCGTGGGTCTTTTACCATTTCGAATCGGTAGGTACCTACGACTTAGTTTAGGGGATGTCTAAATGAGCTTTAAATGACAAAGTTGCTGTATAATAACTTTGGGCGCACGGTTCAACTTACAATTGCAGGTCGAGTTTGCCAACGACGTTCGTCGAATAACAACTCTAAAACATGGACAAGAAAATATTGAAATGTGATATAAGTTTTAAATCAGCCCTTAAACTGTTTTTAATTTTAGACGCTAACACGACGTTTGGTATGGTATTTCATATCATCTATTCTACATACATATATAACTATAACATCTAAGATTAGGTAGTAGATTTGAGTAATATTTTGAACGATAGTAATTCGAAACAAACGGAAAAGCTTGGGCTTTTTCTAGGATATCTTCTTTATGAACTTATTTTACGAGAAAGATATAGTGTTCTCAGTCATAAATTTCATCAATTTGTTACTCAGAAATTTGTGAAACGTTATGTTACCAAACTTTAATCATAATAGTAACCATTAGGAACACAATCAAGTTAAAAACATACACAACCAATCAATTCGATATCTGACATCTCTCACTCACCAAGGAAGTCTGAGTAAGATGACATTAGAGATACGAACGACTTTCGACCCATAAATTGAATATCGAAGGGCTAAGGTACTAAAACCTGTTTGAGCTATAAATTAAATCTAAAACAGGTCGGAGGTCAGAATTTCGCCAAACCTGCTCGGAGTGGCTGTAGTGAGAGTTTTGGTGGATATTTTAATATGCAAGTGAAGATTTTTGTGACTTTGAGAATCAAAATCAGAGAAGTCTCATAACACTAAGCATACTTTAGATTCAAAATTGATAGACGTAATATATTTTTAGGCGGATTGTGACAACGTTTCTATCCCCTAAAACGTAGTTCGATTTTTTACTATTAAAAGCTTTTATTTAACTTGCAATGTATGTAATGTAAAGGTCAAATCTTGCAAGTTAAATTTGACCCACTTCCCGGTTTTCGAATAAGCTGAAAATTTGCATACGCCTTTAGTTCTGATGACAATACAATAATATAGTACCATCGAGCTGGTCTGATGATGGAGACTCAGGGTGGCCGTAGGAACTTCTAAATTACACAATATAAACCCATCGTGTTAGGGCTTGTTAGAATCGTCTTGACAAATTGATGACCACTGTGCAAAAAAAAGTGTGTACGTACAGTTGGCAATCGAAGCTTGTCCCAAGAATGAAATTTTTGACAGAAACTTATTTTTGTATATGTTGTAGATAAGTATTATGAGAAAGTAGGTCTGTACATTTTTACTCCAAGAAAATATTAATAAAAATAGTATGTTTTACAGATTTTTGAACTAAATCTGACTTAAATCAGGCTATTTTTATTTTAGGCCTCGTTTTCAAAACGATAAGTTAAAATATTACGTGAGTAGGTAATTAAAAATAATCAGCAGTCCCACTTCTTGGTACAAACCCCCTAAATCGGATTATTTGGATATATATCGGATTTTCAAAAACACTTCTTAAGCTGGTATCTTTAAATACAGTCTCGTTAGCACTTAACGAGTTGATCACGCTCGTTATAAACGAATAAACATTAGTATGTTTCTTAATTTCATAACAACGAATAAAACGTGAGCATCGAGCACTTACGGTATCAGAGTATAGTGAGGCGTCACACCGTGGACGTCGATGCAAATTGTCCGTCACTGCACGTGCCGGCTCAGTCATGCACGCTCAACTTGTTGCATAACGTGCGCAAGGCATGGGAGGTAGCGGAGGGATGCATTTTGAGATATGCTGTGCTGTGTACTGGCGATTCCGGCATACTTTTACAGTTTTTAAAGTGGTCCCGAGTCCCGATAGAGCATTATAACCGTCGCTAGCGTTTGTAATGCTACCTGTTTACTGTTACCAGTTTTATGTTTAATTCAGGTTAGATTTTAAGTCAGGGTCCCTCTGAAAATCAGCGCTGCAGTTCCACTGCGGCAGAATAATGTTAGGTGACCTATTTAACGTAATGTCCTCCTTTCACTTTTTTCGTTTTTCTTCTGTTTGCGTTGAGTAAATATTTTCTACTCTAATCTATTCATTATTAAAAGGTTGGAGCGTGTATTTCTTGGTTTTAGATTTGGAAGCGGCTCGGCCAAAGCTAAAGCAAGCAGATAGCAACTAGCAAACTCTGCCTACAAGTGCGCAGGGCAACTTATTATTTATACTTCTTCGATGAATTGAAAAGAGAGCTGTCAATTTTTCCCCTGCTGAGTAACAATTTGAGCGTGCATATATAAAACGGGGAGATGTTAGCGGGGGCTGGCGGCTTTAGTGATTATAGGAGCTTATGCCAGGTACGTCCGGATCGTTAACTCTATCTTATCCTTGAACCCCTTCTCCCAAGCAGCACGTATTGTTAGTCATACTTTGTTTTGTCATAAGTTCTTTCAGGCTGAAGTTACAGTTTTTAATAAACGTTTATCGTGTATATTAATTAGGTAAGGTTAGGTTAGTTTTATAAAAATCCTGAAAAAATAACCGTGTCCTGAGAAAAATGCATTATGACTCGCGAAAATTATGACTTAAAACACATTATGACTAAAAAATATTATGGCAGTCAATAGAGACCCGTTCAATTCAATTCAATTCATCATCAGACTCCTGAGCGTTGGCAACGTCATTTCAGTACTTATTAGGAATACTGTCTCCAGTTTCAACACGTCGATGGTTCTCAAATACACTCACTATAATGTGGCATGTGTGCTCGTTTGTAATGGGAAAAGGAAGTGAAATTTTTTAATTAGTAATAAACAATATATGTATTTAACAAGCCAAACACAACGAATATCTTATAACTTAAAACCCCATCTAACTCACCTCTATCGCCATGCATTATAGTTTAAGAACAGTTTTATGCGGAGGAAGATCACTTACGCGTGGGCAGTAATGTTCTGCCTCGTTATGATTAAGCGGATAATTTCGGATGCTATCTGTGAAGTATGACACCTATTAGAAACAAGGGACCTCTCACAAATCGTAGACAATATGCATAAATTTTAGCTGGATAGTAATTTTAAACTAGATAACGGACAGCAGTTAAAAAGTTTTGTACGACAGGTTATGCCGAAGCAATGATTATGAAGCGATTTAGACAAATGAGTTATAATCGTACTTGAATTTTGCTGGTAAACAAATTTTGCCAAGGTTAAAAAATCTAGACCAAGAGACTCGTGCATAGAAACTTTATCTCCTGATCTAGCCAGAACACATTACTTGTACAAAATGATGGAATAATTACATGTTAAGGTGTTAAAATGTATGTAATAGGTACCAAAAATGCAAGGTAACATATGCAATTCATCTACTAAACAAGATAAAAATCTACCGTAACAGGGTGTTTAACAATTACAGGGTCACGCTGTGTGGCTAAAATAGCAGTCTACGTTTCAACAATTTTCTTTGATATACGTTTATATACCAAATTAAGTCACAAACCTCTCAACGGACATCTATTTGTAATGGGTCGTAAAGTCGGAGTCTTACTGTGACACCATGGTCCAGTTATCTATATTAGTGTCCAAAAACCTCGAGCGAGTTTGGCGAGCGTGTAAATCACGCGATAGCGTGGAGAAAGCTAAAACGGTTCGAAACATTTTATTAGGTTGACCAGGCTTTTAGGTATATTGAAGACACACCTATTTTCTGTGGGTCAAAATTCACCATAGAAGAACAGAGGGTAAGTTCATATTCTAGTTATTTAAAAGTGCCATTTAGTTTTAGCTACCTACCAGTTCAATTTGCATCTCATTTAAATATAATGTCTTTTGTTTGTCTCGTACCTTTTTTATTTTAGATTTTTAAACCACAACGTATGATATCCGTAGGTATGTTTTAATGACCAAACTGTCTTGCTTCGTCTGAATTTCATGAAAGTTTCAACTTAGATGTATTTTAAATCTAGCTATTAGATGTGTTGTAATTATACTAGGGAAATTCAAATTTGGCCTACTTTTATTCAAGAGTGAAACAAAATTAGTAAAATAAGGTAGATCAAAGTTATTAACACTGCTAAAAAGGAGTTACTTTATTAAAAAATTCAACTACTATTTTTTAAACTACTTCAACCCTGCATTTGAACACCCAAAAATAAAAAAACTACAGAAAAGAAAAACTGACCAGTCTCATTACCCTAAAACATAGCACCACCACAGTATAGATAAATTAATTTTATATCTGTTGTGAGTCGTGCGCGCCCAGTGCCCCCGGGCGGCCGCGCCGTGAGAACCGCTCGTGCCAAGTACAGCACGAGGAGTCTACATCCAGCTTGTCAACGAGTGATGTTAGTCGGGTGACGTAAGAGCTGTTCTAAATTTGAAAAGAGGTTTTATATTATTACGTGTGGCCAGTGTCAGTCTACGCAGCAATGATAAAATATAAAATCCAAAAAGATTTGTCAATGATTTTTCATGATTGTGACTACCGCCGGGTCACAACAAAATGCAATATTAATGTAAACAATAATATTTATTACCCACATATTACTTACTTTTGCAGAAATCAAGAATGTGTTAACGATTGAGCTATTAAAATTTCTGGTTGCCAGTTTTCGTAAAATGCTACTTGGCTAGTTAGATCATTGTGTATCAGTATGAGGATAAGATCGTTCATTGAATACAAAACGGACCCAATCCAAAATGAGTCAGTGTTGGACTTTAAAATTAGAAGCGGTTGGAATACGATTTTTAATGGTAGAGCAAATTATTTTGGAATGTGTCCCTTTTGTATTCAGTGAGCGAGATAACCGGTAAAATTACCAGCCTAGATTTATATATTCTATCATAGGCCTCAGGGTTGTCAACGCATTTGCAGTCTTAAGATGGCAGTCTTGTGATTGTACCTATTCTTGAGATCCAAATGTTTATTATATCCCAGATCCTACTTACCATCAGGTGGCCTGGAAGGTCATTTGCCTTCTCCTTGCCTAGAAAAAGTAAGGAAGTTAACATCCAAAGGCCTTTTTTTTGTTAATTTTAAGAATAGTCGAGGCTCCACGTTGCTATATTTTCCTCTAACTTAAATAAAAATGTCATAGGCAAACAGTCAGGTAATGGTAAGAATGGCCTATGTTGCAAAATAAACGTTGTATCCCGTTTCCCATGTCAATTGCTGCAATTACCACGCTCTAATGGAGCATGAGACCTTTTGTTTCTGCTCAACGCCCGTAACTGTGGTGCCAATGATTCCGATTGCAAAACGTTTTGGCTAAACACTTTCGGATTCAATTTCTATAGGTAGAGTTCATTCAATTTAAAAATATAATTCAGATGATATTTTTAGTTTAACCTTGAATTAAAAAATTGTGACAATACTTGTTGTTTTACCCTTCTAGGTAAAAAAGCTCTTTTTTGCTTTGTTTGGACGTCAACTCAACTGGTAGAAAATGTCATTAGGCATAAACATGTACCCTTTGTGCAAGAGTGCAATAATTACACCTTGTGTCACGCAGCAATTTGTGCAATAATCATTAAATAAAAAAGCCGCATATGGTAAAGTCGGTAGTGTTCCACGATCTAGAACTCAATAATCATAACGCTTATGTCTCCGATCTTTGGATATATAAAACTTGGTCATATTTTCTTGAGACTGTTAAACGTGAAAACACGATTAGAAACAAAATCTTCGATAGTTTTATTTTTGAACAAGAGACCTTTCTCGCATGTTTTTGGCTGAATCTTCGAAACCCTACGATCTTTTGCCATATTTTTTTGTTCATAAGTTGGGTATTTATTACTTCTTAATCCTGGTAAACTACTATTTGTGGATTGATACTTATTTAAAAAAAAACGGGATGGAGAAGGTAGATGACCTAGCTGGCCACGTGATGGTGAGTGGGGTGTATGACCCAGAAACAAACATTCTTAAGACTGCAATACCATGACCATGAACTCGTTGCCAACCCTGTGAACTAAGATGAAATGCCTCTAAGCTGGTATTAACATTAAAAAATGAAATTACAGTCGTACAAGGCAAATTGAATACGAATAGTTCTACTTTATGTATCATTTTATCAATGTCGAATTAAGGCCAATTTTACCGGAACATTTTTCGTGTAAGTATTATGCGCACGCGACATCTAGGTAGACGTTAACTGACTTCTGTCGTAAATGTCGTAATAATAGTTTCTGTTCCCTTACCATGAGTTACAATTACCGTACTTGCTAGCGAGTCGAATGCTCTGTCCCTCGCACTCTATAAGAATACTTGCGAGGTCTGCGAAGGACAGAGCTTGGACTCGCTAGCGACTACGTTAATTGTAACTCATGGTAAGGGTAATGATTCGTGCGGCCAAATAAGTAGGTAGGTACGTACAATAAGAACCAAATATAGGTACGAAAAGGCACAATCTAATAGAAAATAAAGTCGATCCTTCAAATTAACAAACACATAGCATCGTCTTTATGGATTTACAACGTGTAAACTAAATTATACAATTATTTGACCTACTGTTCTTGAAAGCTCAATACCCTTACCATGAGTTACAATTACCGTACTCGCTAGCAAGTCGAATGATCAGTCCCTCGCAGACCTCGCAGTATTCTAATAGAGTGTTTAAATATTTTACAATGACTTAATTAAGATTTACAAAGATTGCAACAATTTTAGTTGTTGTAAAGGACAAGATACAACTCTTGCATATTGAACTGAATACCAAGGGAAATTAAAAAAGGTATTGTAATCAAAGTATTTTGTCCCTTACGTCAAAATCGATTTTAATCATAAACATTCGTTTGCCATTTAATTATTATTGCTTCGTTTAAAGCTTTAAACAAATGAAATTTTAAGCTAAATTACTTTCTAATATCCGAAAATTGTTATTTTATGTATGTTTACACTGCACTTTTAATTAAGTAGGATGATCGTAACCCCATATTAATAACGATATGAAGATAATTGCATTTCAAATGGCTTCACGCGAAGTCGTAAAATTAGCTGCATTTTGAACACAAAACAAACATTCTTGTTAATTGGTCAAACGTAATAAACATCTCGTATGCAAAGGATGTTGTTTGCTTTGGCTTGTCCTTACATTCTTTGTGAGTTTTGTGTTACAAAAAAAGAACACCCTGTTGAATTTAAAAGGACAAATACCTAAAAGTGAGACGCAAGTTTAAGGTTAACAGAATACTTAATCCTTCTACCAACTACGTTTAAATATTTTTTTTTGCTTTGCATATTTCACATAAAAACTATTTATAGGTAGGTACTTTAGGATAATAGAATAATAGAAAAATATGAATATCGAATTCACAATGGCATATAATACGCCCTTTTTGAGTAAAAATCCATGTGTGTGAAAACCATAAAAAGTGTGTCAGAGACTATATTAATATTACCAGCTTTTGCCTGCAACTTCATCCGCGTGGATTTCGATTATTATTATTCCCACGGGAACTTTTAAATTTTCCGAAAAGAGCCTATGTGTTAATCCAGGGTATAAGCTATCTCCGTCCCAAATTTCATCCAAATGCGTCAAGCTATTGCAGCGAGAAAGAGAAACAAACTAACGCACACACATACTTTCGCATGTATAATATTAGGTACTGGGATTAGCCTGGGTACTTAAGTATAACCCGTCTTAATTCCTGCGACCCCAGTGAGTCAACAAGCATAACGAAGGCTATCTGTCCGGTATTAAATCGGGTAATATCCAGTTTTGTCTCACAGCAGCGTGTCTCTTCGGCTTTTAGGCCACGCAATATGACCAATAATTTTGAATGTTTGGACTCATCATTCAAATATAATTTTATTCGTAATGAGCTATGTTCGAAATTTCCAATGTTATGCTATCATTGGGATAAATTAAAGACAGATTAGTTAAATCATTGTTTTTAGAGTTTTGCAGATATGCCTCGTAAACCGCGTATCATTAAGATTTAAACATAATTTGCACACACACTTAGATAACCAAGGACAATATTATAATATAGGTAGGTATGTCATAGCAGAAAGTCTACCAGCTTTATAAAAGCACTTACAATCGTATTTTGTGGGTTTTTTATTTTTGGGGACTACTATGAAATTAATATTGTATCTTCAATAACATTGGTAGGTAGGTAGATACTGTAACGCCAAATACGTATCAACATAATTTTGGTACCGGAATGAATTTAACGTATTCAATACTTTTACGACCCATGAAACACATCCCAACGACCCCAGCGATCACACGATTGTTTTCCCATAGCGCTATAATTCTATTTGGAATCTCATTACACTTGAATAGGGAACAAATCTGGCGCAACGCTCTCATGGACGTGTCCGTCGTTAGGGCAGCGTGAGGTGACCATTACTGTACAAAGAGTTACCTAAAATAGAGAGCTTTTGTGAGGCGGGAGGCCGAGGGGCGAGGGGGCGGGGCGGTCGCCGGCTGCCCGCCGGCTCAGTCGCGCTGCGTCACACGGCCGCCTCGCACGCCGCAGCACCGCGCGTCCACACACAGCGCGCGCGCACGCAAATCCGCGCCCCCCTCCTAACACGTGCATCCCACCGATGACCTTTTAACAACATGCAAGAGCAAAGTTCCTCGCGTTCCAACAAGTCAACGTTAAACTCACTCGAGAGCGCTATCCTGAAACTCAAGAACAATCTACAGATCCAAGATACGAAATCTTCGGAGATGAACAGCGTGCTAGACCCGCCCTCGCCTCATGGGGAGAAAACTAACACAAGTAAGACTACCAATTCTACAACTACCAATCTGAATTTATCAATTGCATCAGCCGCATTATTACAAGAAAACATGCTGCAAAGATCTCTACAAGGAGTCGTTATCTCTTTGCAAAATGCGATGATGAATTCTCTGCAACAAGCTGCGCTTTTGCCGTCAAATTCAGCAGCTGCCGCTGCTCTCAATTTACAAGCATTGGAATCTTATTTGACTCTGCAGCGCCTGACATCTGTTTCATCTGTAAGTAGCACAATACAAACTAATGCTGAAAGCAATGCAACATCAAAGCAGGACATATTGAGAATAGCGACGGCAAGCGCAAAGATAAGCGAAATAGATGCAAATGAAAATACTTCACGAGATACTTCACCCAGAACGCCTGAAGATTATCAATTAACTGATGCTATAGCTGCTGAAGATGTTGATTTATCGGAAGAAGTGGAAGAAGACTTGGCTTTATTAGACAACGAAGATGAATTCACATTGGAACAACATTTGGAGTCAACTTCAAAAGGCTACGGTTATGGCTCATCGCACAGCTTAGATAATGGATATCCTAGTCTTTTAATGAATTCAATGTATCAACAACAAATGAATGGAAGTCCTTCACAGGCACCATTGTCGCCGCCAGCATCAAACACATCCAGTTCGAAATCAACGAATAGTTCCACTTCTTCAACCAGTAGCAGCATATCGAATAAACCGAAGACAGCCGGAAGCGGCCCCAGGACCAAAAAGCAATTCATCTGCAAATTTTGTAATCGACAATTTACAAAATCTTACAACCTGCTCATACACGAACGGACGCATACCGATGAGCGACCGTACTCTTGCGATATATGCGGGAAAGCTTTCCGACGGCAAGATCACCTGAGAGACCACAGGTAACAAACATCTCATTACATTTTTTTTTTGTTTTAGTGAGTTTGACGGTGACTGTTTACTAAGTATTTATGCCATTCTAACAATCTCTTGTTAGAATCGAAACTCAACGTTATAAGTTAAAATACTTAACTACCTACTACCTATAGCACATAAATTGCTTGTACCTACCAGCTAAACCAACTATCAGCTTATCACATTAATGGAAGAAAACAATTCCAAACATCCATTTTATGTCTGCTTATTTGGTTAGATCACGCATAACTCGTATTCTCGTACCGATAACATATTTCAAAAGATTCACGACTCTCCATTTAAGATATCAGTAAAACATTATGGGTTCCAACGCAAAATCTTATTAGGAACTTTTGAATAATGGCGTTGAAGAATATACAAAACAAAAAGGGTTAAGTATGGTATGGCCGAGCAGATGGTATCGACAAGTCGTTCGTCACGCTCGTAAATTATTTCACAAAACCGCCGCTAATCTCTGACGATCCAATGTTTTAATTTTGGCTGCTCTTTTTATCTTTTTCTACGCATTCCTTTTAAATCTTTGCGCATAATCTTTCTGACCGCACACCCGTATTTAGTAATAAAACTCAATAGCAACATCTTGTCCTCTTTATTAGGTTAAGCAGCATTCCTGACTTAAATATACGTTACATCTTAAACAATATAAAACATGAGGTAATCCAAACAACGGCTCGTAATCTTGAATCTATTTCTTTACTTATCGGAGATCCCCCAAAAAGAACTAAAGGTGTCGAAGTTTTAACACCTGTCTCAGCGATTTCCTCTCAAATCACCGTATCTCTGAGGCAATAAAATAAATTTCGTGTAGACGCCCGAGGGTTAGGCCGGCCCGGCCGCCTGTCGATGTTCAATCGGTGTCTCTTGACACGATACATTATAATGGGCCCGGGCAGCCCGGAGCCCGGACAAAGCACGTGGCGCTTGACGTGAGGATTAATATGGACGACAAAAAATAAAAACCGTAGTAAATATACCTTGCAACAGTTCGGTTTTTGTGCTCGACCGCTGGTATTTTTTGTGTCGATTGAAATTTAAATAACCTCAAATTAATTTTCATCTCGTTTAATAATTTGGGAATCATTTTTCATGTTGGCAATTTAAGTATTCGCGTGCGTTATTATTTTAGAACGTAAAGCGGCGTACTCATTATTATGGAGCGAGGTATTAATCGTGTGATGTTCACGAGCTATCAATATTCATTGCGAGCTTAATTAATCAGTGAGTTGTCGTGTTGGGTCGAGTTAGGCCTAACGTCGCGCCGCCGCGCCGCTCCGCTGCGTCGGCTGAACATAATCACAGCCATCATCTCGTGTTTTAACATTGAAATCATTCTTTCATTCATCTCGAAACGTCTCTTTATCGTCTCCAATCTAACTAATCCCAACGATTATTACACGTATTACGTTACTTTGAACACGTCGTAATTTACTCGCTCCAAGACTGTTTGTTTATTCGATACGGAGATGATTTCTCGAATCACAGTCGATTGCTGGTTTTATCGTTTTATGTTATTATTGATTACACGTTGTTCCGCGTGTTAATTATATCTTGTATGTTTAAATTTAATTTAAAATAATAGGTGCGCATTGAACGGTATTAATACATAGATATGTAATTTTGTAAATCAAATGATTGTTGGTGATAAATTACAAAAAAAAAACTACTATACTTCTAAAGCAAAACCTGCGTACCTTGCGAAAACCTCTACAAATAAGTAGGTATGTAAATCATATGGGCCGTTTGACGTAAATTAACAGCATCGGAAATAAAAATGAGAGGGCTTGCCAATTTATTACCAATATCCCGCGGGCTCTTGCGAGCTTCCCTGCTCCCACGAGGCGTCCAGAACACGTGAGCGCGTCTCAACGCCTCCAGACATGATGAATTTATTGTCCCATTTTCACAACCTCCTTGGCTAAATAGGTACTTATCTTTGTAGCTTATAAATTATAGCCTTCATTTTAGGACGGTATTTTAACTTTCAAACTTGTTTTTTACAGGTATATTCATTCGAAGGAAAAACCATTCAAGTGTCTCGAATGCGGAAAAGGATTTTGCCAGTCGAGAACGTTAGCTGTTCACAAAATTTTGCACATGGAAGAGTCGCCTCACAAATGCCCGGTGTGCAGTAGAAGTTTTAACCAACGGTCAAATTTGAAGACGCATCTGCTCACACATACTGATATAAAACCTTATAACTGTTCTTCGTGCGGGAAAGTATTTAGGAGGAATTGTGACTTGAGGCGCCACAGCTTGACCCATAACCTAGTCGGCATCTCCTCCGTGGCTACTTCTCCTAATGGAAGTAATGGAAAAAGCCCAATCCTAAATCCTAATTTTCCTATCGACGCTCTAGATACTGAAGATGAGAATTGAAGTTTGTAGTGATAAGGACTTGGATTGTAGTGAAAAATTAAAAGACTGATTAAGTGCATTGTGTTGAAGTGCCTTGTAACTTTTAGTTGTATGATAATAACTGTACACTTATGATTTCCCTCATCGCCTAGTTTATTAGATAACTCTTTGTGTTCGGGACATCGCGCTAGTGCTTGCAAATTCATTTTGATCTGTTAGTATTAAGTACTTCGATTGTAATATCACTTTGTAAATTTTCTGATCTCATTTTTGTGCTTGTTAATAGGGTTAAGATCATATCTGTGTACGAACATTTTCCGTCCATTAGATTTTAGTAAACGATAAGCGGTAAAGTCGTTTCAAATTAAGTTATTTCTGTTAAATATAACGATAAAATTGAAAATTTGTCGATTTGAATAAATTGCCCTATCGTAATGGCCGATCTTGTTTTTATTATCATTTTTGATGAATATTTATAGCAACTTTTATTCAACTTGCGTTGTATTAAATCAGTGTCTTCCTCGAATAGTTTCGTTAGAATACGGTGTAAAAGTTAACTGTATTCTATGTTGTGCATGGAAATATGAATAAGAGAGAATATTATATAATGTAAATAAAATGAGTAAATTGACTAAATGGTTGTTTTAATTAACCTGAATTGCATGAGAAAGGTAAACAAGTTCTTTGAGGCCCATCAATATTAGTACATAATATTTTATCAGTGCAAGGAGCAACACGCTCTAAATACTTCTGGCAGTCTTCTTCGTTCTACTGATATTTAAAAGCATGGATAAAAGAGAAACGAGACATTTTTGAAATATATTATATTGTTTTGGATTTCTCTCTACAGACCGTTATTTAATATCATCTAGAGTCTATTCAGTCTAAGGCCTATGTTTGACATAGCGCAATATCACATTCATTTTCTAGATTTGGTAACTCTTATTAATCTATGATCAAAGCAATATGGTTTTAAGACAACGTGATAATGTAAAGATTGGTCCTTGACCCGTGTTGATTATTTTTCTCTTCTTCGTTTCTGCCTTTGGATAGAAGACTACAACCTGGTTCGGCACTATCACTGCGTCAGTCCATTTGGTGAGTGATGTTCCCCGGCTTTGATTCCTTCCATATATCCTACTACAATAATCTTCTTAAGATTATCTACAATGCTTAAAAAACCTTGATATAAAAGAACAAAAATAAATGCAGTAAATGATTGGACTGATGTTGGTTACACGTTATACTGTTTTGTCTAATAGGTACATAATTTGGCGTTGTAGGATTCATTGACTTTGAAGACATTTTCAAACTAACAAACAAACAAAAACTATACAATCATGATTGACCATCTAAAACAATATGTGTGTATTAATTAGAATCTCAACAGTTTACACAAATTCGTTTGTCTACTCCACTGATTCGTGGCTATAGCCAAAAGTTCGTTTCCAGTAAAAATCAGTAAATTAAACAGTTTTGTTACATTTTTAAAAATAACAAAAAAAGGCTTGATCTGAACCGGTCAGAACCGGTCCCTATGAGTTTGACATAATTACCAAAACGTCATGAAAAAAAAAATCCTTGCATTTGCATAGGTGTGTCCAAATATTGGGTCTTTACCTATGAAATTGGCGTTTTTTTACGTTTTTTATTTTGTACGGAAATTATTCATTTCAATTTTAACTTTCAAATTCTTTTTAAATTTCATTAATACACTAGGTTACAAAGATTTTAGATACAAATTATATGGTTAAATATCTTACTTAATGTTTAAAATTACAGTGTGAACTCAACTCTTTCATGTGCTGCGAGTTCAAGAGCTTCAATTACGCAGAGTTTTATGAAGCTAACTAAGTATTTTTAAGTAATTACATATAAGATATACTTAGCTTAGAAGTGTCCAATATTACTGACTGAATTTTATTTGGTTTGCATTTGACGTTACTAAATAATCCGCAAAATGAAATGTATGATATCCACCGTTTTCATAAAATTATCCATATAAAACGCCAATTTCATAGGTAAGGACCTAATATCACACACAAATACCGTCATACTCGTATGTGTAGGTAAATTTTATTCCATCAAGTGTTTAATGATCAAAGCAAATTTGCTACTTTAAATTGTGAATCCTGCGTCATTTTTTAATTCTTCTTACAGGTAGGTATATTTTTCCATACTGGCTACTTAAATAATTATGTACTGTAGGTACATATTTAATTTAAGCTTACTTTACTACCTAACTACTTGGACCAGACTTCATACAAAAACCCCATCGTCCTTAAGTCAAAGTAGTAAATTAAGTACGTATTTAAACTATTAAGGTCAATTTATTGTGAGAGTGGTTGTCATACGTATAGACGTAAGTCACAAAAAAAGTTCTATGGCGGCCAACCTGTACCTAATGAAGGAGATGCAAATTTTTGCAAAAGTAGAATAGGAGAAGTGTAAAGTGATGTTGGTAACTATGAAGCCTTTTTCAATTGGAGGTGAGGTAGCATTCTTTTGCACGTAAAGGAATTCAGAGCCACCTCACCTCCAACTGAAAAATGCTTCATAGTTTTTAGTCTAACTTTTTAATAATATTTTAGGAAAAACTAGTGGCAGAAGTTAAGAACGCATTTAATAGTAAAAAGTGTTAAAAAAGTATCTGCTGTGGCTGGATGTACTTACATCTACTGTGTCGTGTAGTTTTACATGAACCATGTCACCACAAGTTAGCAGAACTATACGAAGCAAAGAGCTCTTAAGAACCAAATTCCTTATCATACATACGGGTTTTTATAATGAAGACATTTAATCCACCCGAACCATCTATCACAACAACTGAACAATGCGTCGTATTAACAGACCTTATAAATGGTAATTACAAAGGTCAAGCTTTATTAAACTGACACCGTATGACACCTCCTTTATAACAATAATCATAAGGTTCAAATCATACCTGTATTTCTTGCCTCTTGTAAAGACTATCAACAACAAAGAACGACTACTGAGCTTGAAAAATCGATTCAATGCAGTCAAACCTATGGAGGACCGTCGCCGATTCACACGGAGAAAAAGGCCATTGTCGTTCAACACAAAAGGTCTCAAGAGTGTATCAAAATGACATAAAGAGCTTTACACCACACTGAATAACCTTGTAATGGGCCACATGTCTTCGATTTTTTACATTTCTGGAATGGATGATGTGTTAAAAAGGTGAACAGATTGGGAATAAGGGCCCAACTTATCGCTCGCTGAATGGTGTGAAATTGAGAATCGCGGTTTTGATTATATGGCAACAGATGGAAACAATAGTGACGAAGTTTTTGATTTTTACAGTGTTATGAAAAGATGAAGCTAAGATTAAACGTCAGTTTTTTTCGCTTATCAACTCGTTATTAAACGCAGTGATCGAAAAAAACTATATTTTTAAACTCCTCTGCGTTAAATAAAAGTCGAATCCTAAAATGAAGGCAATCATTTATAGTAAAAACTTTGCTATTATGCGGTGCGGTGCGGTATTTAACGGTGAAATAAGGGAATTATTATCACTTAGTATTTAGTAAACATTACATTCTCATTTTTCTCCCGTTAGATAATGCATTGTGCTCAATCATACTGTGCTTTGTAGTGCATAAGTATCACATCTTCATTCTTTTTCCGTTTGTATTTTTTGTGCATTTAATTTTTCTTCAATCAGTATTGGATAATGCTCTAACCACACGACGGGTGATTCGTTACGGGTTAGCCTTCTTTGTGGTTATTTGATTGTACGCTTTTTCCAATACTTGACTACACTGTGGTTTTTAATGATACCGTGCACTTCAATCGATTTGTGGCGTTCTTTCGTTTTTTTACAAATGAGTCGTGTTGAAATACTAACCATAAACATTCGATATTACTGTTCGAAAATAATAGACACTAAGTTTTTGGGTCAACTCATGAAAATCTATTGTGATAGAGTTCTAATTATACCTACTGTCTGATATTTGGCAGACATACAGAAACATGATGAAGATAATGAAATGTTATGATGACTAAGATTAAATCTGATAATGGAGTTGAAAAATGCTGAAAGACTTTATATTGCAGTAGATAGAAATGTGCCTAATAAATGGAAACACATTGAGTTGGAAGATGAACAGATATAATAAGGTAAGTGCCTATCTTACCCATTAAAGAAAATACAGTTATTAGTTAAAAATGTAAACAATAGAAAAAAATAAGGCAAGGGTATTTTACAGAACATTGAATTAAATAATCCCACAAAAACTACACAATAACAAAGATCAAGACATTACATTACAAACACAAAAGCATTCAAAAGTGCATCGCTTCACATTAAACACTTCGGCGACATAATAATGGGACTCCGTATCTTAGACCTTTGAAGGCGGGAATTATTCACAAATTACACAGCGATCACCCCAATCGGAAATCCCGCTGAGTTAAACATAGTACACTTTTAAACGACCAACTTGACAACACACTTTACAAAACTGCAATCTAATAACAATAGTCGTACCCTCGTAGGTTTAAAAGCGAGATCCCAACAGATCGGAAACACTAGCGTTTGTGAACAGCAAGAAAACGTTGGTGTCGCAGTACTTATTTTTTTCTTTTTTCGCAAACATCACATTGTCATCGACACCGAAATTACGGACGATTGTCACAAAGGATTATGTTTACCCTCAAAGGTGTTTGAAAAATATTTGCTTTGGCCGTTTGGTGAGCGTTTTATGCCGCGTTTTTATTCGACCACACACGGTACTGGCTTTTTTTTTCCTTTTCTTTTGCGGAATTGTATAAGGTGTTTTGACAATGCGCGCGGAACGTGCGTCCGCGACGTTTCGAGTGTTAAGCACGGTTTCGCATGAGTTGTTTGTCTTCGTTCTCTTGTTCCTTTCGCACACATTTATTTATTCGTGAATATTTCCAGTGTACGAACAGTTCTTTCTTTTACAAACGCATGTTTGGTCTATCACTCCAATTCATTATCTAAACTGCGAATCACGTACCTTATACGTCCAACGTTAGACTTATATTTTCATTATCACCACCATCCAAACAAAACTTTGGAGTCTATGTAGGCTCTCCTCAAAGGTTTCTACAAATAATATTTTTATTTGCTTAACATTACTTGTCACCAATAAACAAATCTTTAAAATCTAGTCATTATACCTATTCCTAAAAAACAAAATTCTATGTACCTAAAAAGTGAAGTGTCCATTAAAAATAAAACACCCACTATTCGCAGGTCTTTTCTTAGTATTTTCTTGACCTCTGCAACCGAGCTGAATAAATTTACAACAACTTAAATAGATTATATATATAAAATGTGTTTCTTCTCAGTGAGAGAAAACCAATATAAATCTAAATATTTGAAGCTAACTAACTAAATTAGGAAATTCTTAAAAAAAAAACATCTTTTATTAATAAGAAAAATATTTTGTACCTATGCACCTACATAAATGGGCTCATGGATATTTAATATAAAGGCAGAGCCTAATTTGGGATCCACCGGAAATTTAGTCTTAGTATAACTACATTGTGATTTTATATACTTAGAAAATAAATAAATTGAAATCTTTAATTGATACATGTGTTTTTTATAAATTACACATTTGTGTGTAGGTATGTAGTAGTTTTAATCAAATACATAATAGATCTAGTAGACACACGTCTCGCAGCTTGTAAATGCGAGATTTAATGATAGTGACGTTGGTCAGCGAAATGTACGTAGCTACAGTCAGCCAAATGTGTGGTCTGGAAGCCTAAGGCTGACCTATATTTGCAAATCATATGTGGATAAATACAATGCGGTTAGCAAATTGAAGACGTATTATTTTATTTTATTTCATAAAAAGTTGTGATTTATTTAAAATGCCACATTTTGGCTGACTGTACACACTTATACGCGGCTCGCAGGTACAAACGAAAACGAAACGATATAACTACTCTACAACCTGGTTAAAATCGGTCTTCTTTGTACACTTTACCAAGTGAATACTTTACAAGTCCCTCCTTGCTTAAGTAATATAAGCATGCAGATGTACGATAACTTGAATTAACGGTATCACCACATTGCGAATGCCATTCGTATAATATGAACATCGAAAGCTTAAGTGCAAGTCAAGTTTAAGATACGTGTAGAGTAAGATAATAGGAAGACGGTAGAATCCGTTTAAGATTTATTTAGGAGAAAATAAATTACTCTAGAGAAAAACCTTTTTTTATGTTTCAGGGTTTTGAACGATGCACGAGTTTAATAATTATCGGTAGGTGCCCTACCCTAATACCCTGTCACAATAATAACTTTAACAAATTCTTGTGGCCGTCTAACGTGACGTAAACCCATAAAAGGTACCTGCTCGTAGTAGGTGTTGCCGAGGTAAGTATATCAAACTCAAAAAATTCAAATAGATAAACATCAGCCATAGGTAGGCCTGCTCAAAAAAAAAATTGTTGGCTGGTTATCGTAGATCGCATTTTGACTAAACTTAGCTTAAGCTTTCTAAAAGCGAGGCCACTTATAGTACCTACTCATATATTACTAAGTACTTATCTCCTTACTTGAATAGCAACACTGATATAAAGTTCAAATGTTTGTAGCTGCTTCCCAATCAAACTAACAAAAAATGTTTTCAACGAAGAGTCAAGTCTGTGCGCTTGCTCTTTGCAAGCTGCCCACGCGCAGCTATCGCGCGCGGACAGTAACGGCGTCGTCGTGATAGTTCGCCGGATAGTGGCCGCACACGACGCGTGTTTCATAACGAACGCAACAGATGGCGTTACTTTGATTAGGCATGAGTGATTTTGTTAAAATGCGTTAATTAAAACGTTTATTTGTATACCAAACCCAAATACTAAATATACTACCAATTAATTTCGTTCTGCATACCAATATTTGCCCTCTGTTTTTACACATACTGAACTATATAGGTACCTTTTACACTACTTACCTAGGTACTAATGAAAAAAGAGGATGAAATCAATAACAAAATTAGATAGTGCATAAAATTATTTAGGTAAGTAATTAGAGGTTATAAAGTTTAATACTTACCTAAATGTTTACACAACTGAAACGTTTTTAATGAGTAGTTAGGTACATTTGTCAAATAATGCTTGCAGCTGTAACTTAACAAAATAACCTTTTTTAATTTAATTCAGTGTTCAATCGCTTAAAAATGTCCATTAACATTTTTTTTTGGAAAAGTAGTTTAAATTTTTTCTTTAATCAAATACTTTTTACCATAGTAAGTTACAGATATGTGCCAACAGCTTTTTACATATCTGTAACAAGCTCACTCTGTATTGCTCATAAAATCATAGGTAGGTAGGTACCAACTATAAGATCGCAATTGAAACTAACACCATTTCCATAAAACTTTACTAGCAATAAAACGCAAAAATCCCTGAACTCGATCTCAAATGGATTAAAAACTTCGTACACCCAAAGACGATGTCAGTAATCCAATACTCACTAAAAATCGTGGTGCGGGGCGGTGGGAGGGGTTATCTTTGACCCCGCCTATCAGCGATCAGGAGCACGCCGATTGGTTACACGAGGCTGCGCCGGAGTAATCGATCGTTCCAAAAGCAAAGAATGCATTTCAATTGAAAGCAGGCAGTCTTGAATGTTCTTTTACTTGGTACTGAGCCTAATAGTTCAATTAAATGGCTTTGTAGATCGGAGGACTCGGTATAAATGGCTATTGTAATTTACGGTAAGGAAAACTATAAAATTGGCCGCGCTGCTCGTTGAGATCCAAGATCTGGGAATAGTTTATAAAGATAGGTAGAGCGTAGTTTCAAATGGGAAGAGATTTATAGTTAGTTCCCTGTAGTTACTTCGATAAATTTGAGCTGAAGTTAAGGCTTAGACTGAGAGACGAGTCCGTTTTGGAATTTCATCTAGTGACCTGATTATAACTGACTAAAGTTCGTATTTTTTTATCGTACCGGATAAAAAAAACACGCCTATGATGTTACATGATAAGAGAGCCGGTGAAATGACTAGCACAGAGGCATTCCATCTTAGTCCTCAGGGTTGGCAACTCATTTGCAGTCTTAGGATTGCATTGCATTCTTGTGAATGCGAATGTCTATGGGTCACAGTTTCCACTTACCATCAGGTGGCCTGTGTGCTCGTTTGTCTACTCTATGCCATAAAAAAAATATCTATATATATATATATATATATAATTACTTGGGTATACGTTAATCATTAAAAGATTCAATAATCGACACCCTGATTAACGGTAGTACCTACCTAGGTAGAACTCTGTTTACTTTCGTCGATCGAACGTTTATTTAGGTAGGTAGATATGAGTCTTGTATGGTTTCTATGTACCTATTTAAGATGTAGGTAGTTATATCTCTATAGGTATTCGTAAGTTTATCGCATACCCATAGTACCTACCTACCTACAAGCCTAAAGCTTAGTTTGTCCCCAGATAGACTAGATAAATAAATGACATTCTTTTTAGTATATATTTTAGTGCAAATAAAATAATTGAAAAACACATAGGTAGGTACCTAACACATAATATCTACAAATGTTGGGTAAGACAACAGGTGAAATTACTAGTATTAATTCCATCTTAGTCCTCAGGGTTCGCAATTATTTTGAGTCTTAGGATTGAATTCTTATAACTCTTGGGTCCCAGATCCCACTTAGGTACCACCAGGTGGCCCGTGTGCTCGAGTGCCATCTCCTGGTCATAAAAAACACAGACAATGCAATAATCAAACCCAATCTATACACGTGTAGAAACTATACCTATTGTTTGACATGGTTTATTTAATATAAACCAACATAACATTTTAAGTAAGTACATTGATAAGTACGATTAGGTACTTACATTTTCCAAAGCTACCTTTACTCGACTAGTTAGTTACATAACAGAAGGCAATAGGTACAACATGTAGCTGTATACTAAAGACAAATGAGTACCACGGCTTTTAACACCTTAGTTACAACACAAGCTACCGACAACAATTTACACCATTAGGTACCATACTAAATCTCTCAAAATAGCGACACTCTGACACCTCTAAACAACTCCTAAACGACTTAAAGCTGTCTTTAAGGCTAGTCGGACTAGTTATTTAATGGTTTGTAAATTATCGACTGTTCCCTGGTGTTTACATCGAGGAAATGGTTTCGATTTGTTGTTTCAATAAACTAGTTATATTGGCTAGATGAGAAGAGTTTTGTTTGAATTTATTTCTTACTTAAATAAGAGTTTTTTACATAAAACAAAGAAATAGGTTGTACGCTAGATTTCAGGTTTATTTTAGGATATCTAATTAAGGACTTCATAATACCAACAATCAAGTTAGATGTGCGGAATCTTAAAGCTGGCGATCTGGTTCACGTCCAGAAGTTCTTAATTAAATGTCTTAGGAATTGAGAAAACAACAGAGAAGAAAGAAGAAGCCGAAAGAAGACACAAATAATATGCAAAAGTATTTCCTTTACGATTATGTTCTCTGAGAAAGTCATTAAATTCATTTTCAAAAAGCTATACATCATAACTCTACCTTTAATCTTTTTATTCCTTACATCGTCCGCGTTGACAATCCCACGGGTAAAAAAAAGAGTGTTTTTTTTAAATAAGCTCTCTCTCCAAACTTCATCGAAATCCATCCAGCCGTTTTAGCGTGACTGCGTAACAAACATACAAACTCATCATACAGTCTAAAAAAAATGTTATATCAGACTGATAACGACCGTCTACCGTCGTTTATACCGTCGTTAGCAAAAATAAGATAAAAAATACACATTATGTACTTAACCACCGAATGGTTTCAGAAAGTGCATACCTAACCCGTATGAATGCAAAGCTAATCTGGAAACCCTCCATTAATGCTAGGCAATTTCCACATTAAAACAACCTAACGCACTTAGCTGAAGCGATCGACACAACTAAGCGTTATCTTAAAACATCACAATAGCTTTTCTGAAAACCGCCATTTTGTGCTCAAATCACTAGCAATATTTGCACTGTTTGACATACCTATTTATCCTCAATGTGAAATAAGTGGAAATAGAGTAACATACTCTCTCGTACGATTGTTGTTTATAATTTAGACAAAACGTATGAAAGTCAAAAGGTACGAGTAAGTTACAGTGTAATAAAAAAGTTTTACCAGCTGTTCTTGACCCGTGAAGACGCAAGCAAGTCATATTGATGCGTACCTATCTAGACTGGTTGGCTCGAGCGTGACGGCGGACCAACGTCGTCCATGACCATGATCGCTTTGGTCTTTCGTTTGCATACGTGTGTGTTGACGATGGCTGTCGTTATCTCATAATCAGCGTGTAGTGTGTGTGTCAATTTAGTTTTGGATAATTTATTGAGTTTGGCTTTCCCACTTGGTAAATTGTTTAAAAAGGTTTTCTTATAGAAATCAAGGTAAAGTATAGAAGTTTGTCTCAAAAATGTACAATTTTTGGTCCGTTTTTTTATTTTTATTTCTGAGAAGAAAAAAATATCCCGTCCTTTGGACTAGTTGTCGGAATGACGTCATTTGGTTTGTATCCGTATTGTTTTTTTAAGTCTAGCACTAGCTGTGAAGTAAAAGAAATAGTGGCGTTATAAAATCTTTAGCCATTAGCAGAAATTAGTTTATTTACATACATAAACTATTGCCTTCATTCCCAGAGTGGGGTAGGCAGAGCTACATAATTGCCAACAACTCTTAAGATTTCTTGACAATTCTGTAACCACACTAACAATTAGGCTAAGATGTGTTTTTTTTTCGTTTGTGTGAAATTCGTTTATTTATCAGTAGGTAAATAATTATCAAAAAAAAAAATAGTAATGCTTTTGGGAGATAAGCATGATTATTTCAGAACACCTTTTAAAAAAAACCTGTTGTCAATTACTAAAGGCCGGTGAGGCATAGGTAAAGGTATTCCACCTTGGTCCAGCAGTCTTAGGATTGTAGTCTTAAGTTGAGAATGCAAATGTCTATGGGTCACATATACCATCAGGTGGTATTTGTGTTCATTTGCGGTTATCAAGTGGTTTACCTAAAGGTAGGTAAGTATCGTAAAGTGAATACGAGCTACCCCAAAGTAAAATAATGATAACGATAAACGAATTAAAATAGGGTTTGTTGCATTGTTGAAAGCATTCGATGTTATTTTAATAAACTCCGAATCTTGTTGGTTCATTATGATTAAGAATTCTAAGGATTATACTTACGTTTTCTATGTCAAAATAGAGCACTCCTCCGCGGGGTCTAAAAGCACCTTTAGAAGGAGGCATTATTGATATGGTTCTGTATTGAGACGTCAAGCCACTGCTACTACATTAGAAGATTGGGACCATGACATACTAAATAAGTTCAGTTTAAGTTGATACTGACTCTTTCTCTCAACGTAAACTGAACTGCTTTGGTAGGTGTATGGCATGGTAACCCCCCCCTGTTTTCGACATTTGAGTCAAACTATGTTTTAAACAGCCACTACAAATATGCATTTATTCAATGAGTCTATATTGGAAATCCTAATTGCCATTTGTCCTAATGCATTGTAAATCCGAATTATTCTCTATACTAAAGCCATTTCCGCCAAAAAAACATACTTACCTAGGTGTACAGTTGTACTCTAACCTAAAACGCAAATATTTTTAGAAAATTTCAAAAGTGGTCTGACTTGGCTGAAATCCTGTTTAGGACAAATAATAATTTGGACTTGTAATACGTTAGGAAAAACGATGGACTCCCACCGTACGTAAATATGTCCCCTTAATATTTGTTTATATTTCGCCAGAAGACGCTAATGACTATGTTCGTCATTGGTCTTTCTCTTGTCTCTTCTTAATTAGAAAGATCCTTCAGTGAAAGAAAATTCTACGTCCCAATACCAGATTCATCTTTTACTTTTGAAGAGAGAAAAAATTGGTGTCTAAATATAAAGATGTTTATCATTGTAATAGATATACGTAATATACCTACCTAGATTCTTTTCAAGTGTTATTCTTTATAATATGACGTTAGGTTTTAAACTAGTTCAACAAGAAACCTCGTTTAAGCTAGAGTGTAAAAACGCTATTATCAGGAATATAACTATCTCAAGTGTGAAGTCTTGTATGTCTACAAATGCCGACCGTGTGTCACACCGTTTCGTAATAACACCTAGCGTCAATAGGACAACGAATTTTCAACATTATTATTACTGTTCACTTAGTGATAATTTAATGGACATTGACTTTTTCTTAAAAATAATTTCTTATAAGACGAAGAGTACCTAAGTATATTACTTTGCCCAATAGAGACTAAATGACAGACAACTAAAGTTGACTACTTTTTTTGTTGTGCGCTTCAACTTGTTCTTTTTTAGTAAACAAATATAATATTAAGTACCTACATGATGTGTATCTACTGCCTATCTCTTTTTTTATAGTTGTTTATTCTTTGCTTTCATCCTTAAATTGAAATATCTAGTAGGTAAGTACCAAAATAACCACTAGGTCGTTTGCAATGGGTAAGTCTCGAAAACAAATTCATGTATTAGACAAACATTTGGTACTAGAGGACTCCCGTGATGTCGTCCACATAGTACCTAATTAGGTAACCGCTGTTCCCTCTATTTTTTCATGATCTTCCTCTTGAATATTTTCTAATAATCCTTTCTTAGTGCACCCTTAGGAACATTCTTTACGAATTTAAGTCACGACGTTCAGCAGTTTAGGCTGTGCGTTGGCTGTCAGTCAGTCAGTTTCGGAAGAGTTTTATATGTACCTATAGACTGCCGGGCATCGAACCCGCAACCGCTGGATTTGTGGGCAGGATGACTACCGACTAGACTGACTGTGAGATTATTGACATAGCGCGGATTAATACAGCTATTTGAAATGCTGCTACGTAAAGGTCATAAGTACTTAGATAATCTTGTCAACTTCCATAAGTAGGTAGATATATTATCCATGCGGTTAAGACCAAAAAATTGAAGTGACTTTCGTTTGTCAAGAGAATATTTGTGTGCTCCATATACGGATCGGATGCAGTTTACAGCTCTTACGGTGTGACGGCATCCTCAGCACGCGCTCGCAACGTTGAAAGGCATTCATATGACAAATATTGACACCGCACCGCCCATTGTGTCGGCCTCACCTAAAGCTATCTTATCAATCTGCTCCTCCATGCCGAAACATTGTAACTCCAAATTCAACGTTAGCCATTTTCAACATTAAAAACCTAGCCATAAAGTTGAATATCGGTCGACGTTTAAATTGGAGTTGTGTAATTATGATGTTAGAATAAAGTTATTTGAGCGCAAACACCGCTGTTTGTAGACAGGCGCTCGCGTGTCTGTCGGTTTGTCTGTAAAGGCCCTTATCTTAAGTAATTGACGTATTGGTACGGATTAGGTTCTGGGAAACACTAAGTGTTTAGAGGTGAGATGTGTCTCTGTAGATTTGTCCATGGGGTTTTTTATCTTGAAAGGCAAACGAGATGTAAGTAATCGAGGAACACGAAGAATCATATCTATGGGTGTTGTCGCTCTATTTAATATGTAGAGAAAGAGGAAGGCCTACTTGCTTTGGGCTTAGGCGTAGGTGAGTTCTCTTCTACATTCGAGATGATTGACATTGAAACTGGGTCACTGTGCATTAAAACTTACGTATAAACATCACCCTTTGCATGGTACTTGAGTGTACTTACCCACCTCGTTTGAAACGATCAAATCACCTCATTCCTACTTCCAACTAAATGTCGGCCTAACAGAATTATCATTTAACTTAAAAGGTCGAATAATATACTTTAATTATTACATGGTCTAAAAGTCAATATTACAAAAAATCTGAATTACATTTGGTAAGTATAAATTAACATAAAAGATATACTCCGTTTTTTATTTAGATCTACGTATTTCGTCTTTCATTACAATTACATTAAATATAAATATATTATAAAATATTGTTATATTGCAAATGTTTTTCTACATTGAGGCACATTGATGATGTCTATTGGGGTCTATATTGTCAGCTATAATAAATATTAGATACTTAGTCTAAATAATTATAGCAGACAATATAACTAGGTATAGCAAATCGTAACGTATTTCTTTTTAGAAACTTACCTAATCAGGATTTTTATAAATCTAACCTAACGGAAACTAACCTCATCTACACATTACATATTTAAGAAATTCAGAAAAGTCTTCGATTCCGGCGAAACAAAAATTAAGACTCTTAATAATTATGTAAACGCCCTGTCTATCATCCTATAAAAACCTAAAGGTCAAACACATGCCTAATACAGAAGCTAAATTTGTACATATCCAAAAAAACAATAGGTATTCAACCTGACAATCCATAAGTCAGTGACCTTTCAAAAGTCTTATCAATTCCCATGAATCGTCTATATAATGGTATATTCACGAAGCATTTCACATGCGAAACTTAAAAAAACAAAAACACTATAAAGCCTTATAACAGCTTTAATGAAGCTCTTATTCATAGGCAAAGAGAAGCCAACGCATAAAACCCTTATTAACCCTATTTTACCTTATTTCTTCTCGAACGACTTAAAGTTAATTAATCAGTTTTTATTAGGTGCATCTGTGACCTTTTTATACTGAAAGGATCAAGTAGTTTATGACTTTATGGGCCCAATATTATGCGAAGTGCCCTCCTAATTAACAGCTTTATTTATAAAGAATTAGACCACCGTCTGGCGACGGTAATTACCGAATACAGGGTGGACAGAACCAGGGTAGTGATTCTCTGAACAACGACGGTCGGACGGACGGACGAGTGACTGTCCAAGCGGCGAGTTTAAGTAGTCCCGTCAGTACGAACAAAACATATTTTAGCGCGTGTATTTTCAATTTAGCAGCATTGTTCCTGCCGATGCATCGAACGTATCAGGCTGCTTAATTGAAAATGCAAGCGCTAATATGTGTTTTGTTCGCTCTGACGGGACTACCTAAACTCGCCGCTGCGATTTCGCTCGTTCGTCCGCCCGTCCGTTGTTTTTGAGAGAATAACACCCCAGAACGAAAAGTTCGATTCAGCGGGCATATTATGGTCGTGTTTATCGATGTGTGTAAACGTGGATAAAACACCTGTAACTTTCTGACTAGTATATGAGTGCGAGAGTGACAGATGCTTTATCCACCACTACAAAGACAATCAGAAACTGCTCCTGATATCATTTTGTTTTAATCAAATACTGGCACTAAAAATATCAAAAACTTTACAAACAGTTTTTTTTTATGGATACATTTACAATCCTGTTTAGGAGAAATTTTATGTTAATCGTGAACAACGATACAATAGAAGCTCTTCTTAGATCATTAAGATCTTAAAAATAATATCTTCATTAATTACCATCTCGATAACTCAAAAGTAGTAGTAGTAGTAGGTATATCATGATTTTTCTCCACAATACAGGTGAATGAGATTATAATATAAAATAAATTAATGAAACGAGCATTTTCATTAATACAATACCTTATAAAATTCAAAATTAGGTCACATGGTACACACAAAAGTAAATGACAAAATACCTCTTTCCAGACACAGTAATAAATTAAATAAGATTAAATTCAGTCAAAATAAAATTAATCAAATTAAAAGCTAGGCTGGCTAAAAATTAACTATTTTAAATTTTTCCTTAGCAAGCGTTAGTTCTTTTCACCCTGTACATAAAATACTGATGATAAAGGCCACAAATGTGTAATCATTTTTCTTAGTATTTAAATGTGTATCGTATGACTAGCCGATAAAATACCAATTTTGAATGGCAAGGATCGTGGACATATGGTATCTACGCTGTTAACGATCAGTATACGAGTAGACCTACAAAATAGGGGCACATAATTAAAATGTCTTAATTTTATTGGACTCCCTACGTTTGAGCAGTTTTATAATGGTGCTTAAGGAGTAATATAGAGGTTTCTGGAAGGTTATTTTTTGCGCCTTTTTACAGCATAATATTTAAATTGCAGTCTGCGTTAAATCGTGTGACAGTCGCCTAATTGTTGTATAAGAAACTTATTGCATCTTTGAATACATTTTCCAATGTTTTTGTTTATCGACTGGGATTTTTTAACTAGAGCAGTTGAAAATATGAGAACGTAGTTTATGATATGGATTAAAAGAAGCTTTTATGCTTATGCCATCACGATCCACGTTTGACGTCCACAAGTAAGGTCAAAGACATGCACGAACACGTAGTTAATACTTACCTACGCACTAATAAGTTAAGTACCTAAGGCTTTGCTGAAGGTGAGCTGACTGGCGATGTTTTTTTTAATGGCTCCTCTAGGTTCTAGTGCGACCTTTAATAGCCTATGGTCTTAAATTATCCCTAACAACCTTTTCCACGTTTCTAAATTTACATAGAGCGTCACCGGTGTTAATATATTGGCCCTTACTTTATTTTTAGCTCAAGTAAACTCGGCAGTCATATAATAAAATTTGAATATAATTAATTATAAACACGTTTTACACTGTTGCAGAAAAACATCGCCATTCAAAGGAAACAAATGCGATATGTCGCGAATAAACTGTTTAACTCGGCAGTTTTTAAATTATCCAGGAATCAAACCTTGTTTTGAATAAATATAATAAGTATAATAAAAACGATAATAAGGCCCAGCGACCCATCATATTGTTTTTATGACAAGCTGGTCACAAAAAAACATCCTCTAATTTGAACGGTTTTATGCCAAGCATAGCCAAGCTATTTGTAAACCCGCATTTTAAAAAGATGCTCACGATTATCTAGAGTTAGAAAGTTTATCTAAGGGTCATACACACACAATCACAAAAACAAAAGTTGTCTCTCCTGTGGTCAATAGTTAAGGGCTTGTGTGCATATAAGTTATGTTTTTATTTGATAGGACTAAAGTAGACGTGACGCCCTTTATGTGGATGTGGGTTCAGCCAGAGAATTAGGCCTTAAACACGTTAAGACTGCGCCGAGCAAACGCCGAGCGTCCAGTGGCGCCCTCATTACTATTATTGTGTTTTCTAAAACTAAAGAATTTCCTTGGAATCAGACGAAATCTTTTTGTAGTGCAAGTAAAAACATATCTTATGGGATACGTAACAAACTTTAATAACAATTACCCTTTGACTAGTCAGCTTAACGGGAAAAGGTGGCCACTTTTTTCTGTTAAGTTGATAACTCGAAGGTGAATTGTTACTAAACTATGTAATTATACCCTATAAGTTGTGTTTTCATTTGTAGTACAAAATCATTTCGTCCGATTTCAAGACAATACTTTAGTTAATTAGAAAACCCAATAAAAGTAATGAGGGCGCCACTGTACATCCGGCGTACGCTCGGCGCAGTCTTAACTTTGGGTATGTCCACAGGAAAGACGCGAACCTAAATCCGTGTATGACCCCTAAGCGACAAGTTGCGAGCTTACATTATCCAACAAACGGATTATACAGCGGTACGTGTCTTGAAATGGGCTCCGTCTAGCCCCAACCTCAAGTAAATCAGAAACGACAGAAGGCGCTCCACACGGGCCTAGCGTTGTTCGTCGAGGTGAACTCTCGGGCCCTACCTTATTATAGCAATGAAAACATCAGACGAGGCAGCTGACACAGCAGAAGTACACAAACAAACATACTTGCAACGGAGCACTTGTCATACCTATATATATAGTTTTATTTTATTTACAGGCAACAGCAAAAATATGCCGGAATAATATTTAGTCTTTATTTTGTATTTACAATGTCGAAAAAACGTACCGCCCATTCCTCTTGTAAAAATTCAAGTTAGTTTACCAATTTTTTTCAATAGTTTAATTACCAAATCAAAATAAAATCAAGAAAAGAAACGATTGATACATACATAATGCATAACGCTATCCTACTAATTTGAGGCTACCTCAACAGCTCCGCATAATAAAATCACAAATTTGTTGACGTTACATATTTTTATTTCCATACAAACGAACTGCTCCCAGGTTGATATTTCATATTATAATAAAAATACTCTGAGTGCACTAATTAAAAATTCTATCGTTAAAAAGGTAATTGTTATTATTTATGACGCTTTGGGTATTTTAGAGATTTTAAACGAGGAACGAGACAAGATAATGAGGTTACGGATGGCCTATAACTACGAGACGTTTACGAGTACAAATAAAAACCTCCTGTGGACCTAGACAAAATTGTATTCTGCAAATGTTTACGGCTGCAATTTTTTTTTTGTATTGACGCAACCTATATTGCCTACGTCAATTAATCTAGTAATGCCTTAAACTGTCTTGCGTTCCTCTATGTAAATAACTACTAATTTTTGCAGATATTGGTATTTGTAAGCTTTACGTACGATGTATCTTGTCCAGCCTTATGTTACAACAAATCAATCCAGGAACACTTTTTTTTATAGCTATAATTATATATAAAGGCCACCTGGTAAGCAGTCAGCAGGGCCGGATCTACCATATGGCTTTTGGGCTTCAACCCAGGGCTCCGTGGATTCAAGGGGCCCCCAGCTAAGTCAAGTCAAAGTCAAAAATGGACGATAGACGATAATGCGAAAAAACTCCCCTTATTAGTATATGCCACTGAGTAGTATTAGCCCAGGGCCCCCTAAACTCACGGCCCGGCCCTTTACCCTTACCTTACCTTACCTGACCTTATTTTATTACCCTTTTTAAGTCACTTTTAAAAGAGGACATGTCATAGAGCCGAGGAAACACCATGGAAGGTAATTCCATAGTTTCAAAGTGCAAGGATGAAATGAGCTCTAGAAATAGAATGTACCTAATCGATTTTAATGTTTCCAGGTAATACGGATGAACTCTTTTCCGACGGGAGTTGGTTCGAGGATACTTTGGGCACTAGGCATTAGGCTGAACAGTACTTAAGAGTACTCACCGTGAAGAGCCTATATAGAACACGCATTATGAATGCACCTTGACATTATATGTGTGTGTTGGTTCGTTTACGAGGTTGTGTAACGGGCGTATTTAAGTAAATAAGTCCTTACGTCACGAAAAATACTTTTGTTGCGTTCGAAAATAGCATCGATCAAGCATTTTTGTTTCAAAACATCCAGTCCTATAAACCCTTTCACACCGCTTATTTATTTTCGTTCGTTGTCTCACAATAAGGTACGAATAAAAAATGTCGTAACCACAGGTCGTCACACAATTAAATACCGACACAGAAAGGGTATGGATGGTCGGCCATTATGGGCCCTATTGTTGGCGATCGCCACACAATGCTTTACTTATGGGCCGTTTAGAACGTAAAAGAAATGAGTGGACACACGGTTCAGGAGTTGATGGAACTTTGCGTGCTGAATTTTGACTTTTCTTGTGGAGGTATTTTTATCAACCCCTGAATGTGAGGGTATACGTGTTTGACTCCTTTGTTTGTCTGTGTGTAATGCCTGAAGGGGAGGGAGTTTTAATATTTTGTTTTAATTAAAACCTGATATTTCCACGCTAGCTTTACCTTTGCAATAATGTTCGTTATCTATTGTTCTACCACTCTCATGTTTTTATTCGAGTACAGGTATAGGACCCTTATCATCATTAGATATAGTTTAAACTTCATTGCCCTTAGTATGTAGATTTTATAACACTGCTTCAGAGGAGGCTTAGTTAGTGTATACTTATTGTTATCAGGATTATAATATTTCCTCATTGTTTATTTGTTACTGAAAAGTCAATATCTCATTTTGCGTCTCATTGCTTACCGCTTCCACTGTACAAGTTTAGTTAATGTAATAAGAGCGCTTCTAATATCTATTTATCAAATAGAAACGCATTAACTATGATGATTACTATTAAAAAACCAGTCACGAGACTGGGAATAACAAAAGCTTAAAAATGTTCATCCTACTGTTCCTGGCGATCACGAACAGACACACAATCTTCAAACACGTATAGTATTAGTGTCAGGGTGAAAAACAACAAAACTTTTACAATCAAGTAAACTCTCTTAATCACCATAAAACAACTGTTTCATTACAAATTAACCACTTAATATTCAGTAATTAACAATCTGCATTATCAGTTCAACGTTTAATGCATTCCCAATGCAATCCATTACTCGCAAATTAGTTAACATATTTAAACACGCGATTTCTTTAACACCATTAACACAAACGCACATCTTAATTTCATATTACTAATATTTAAAAGTACTTATTCTAAAGTGCTAAAGTTGAAATTACCACAGTGAATTTAATTTTGATCGTGTGGGATCATATTCGTTACTGGATTACCACCCGCTAAGATGATAACCGCGTACATGCTATAAACTGTTGCGAATTATTTCATTATGGTTTTAGAGCGCAGCAGCCGTTTAGTATTGGTTTTATGCGCGGGAGTCTCCTCGACGCGTGCACTAATTTTACGCGAATATTGCCTCGTATAATGATGATTTTTATTCACTTTGGAATCTCGAGAGGTTCAAAATGTAAAGGTTTATGAGTTGGCGAGGTCAATGTGGTAAAAACGTGAGGGCCGTTCACATTGCACCTGGATTTGATTCGAGAACATACTGTCTGAAAACATTGAAATGACGATGATAGATTTTCGAATCTATATGGCTACTTTGGAAGTGGTCATATCGTTAAGAACATTATTAATGCCCTAACCTTGGGTCTGCAAAATCAATTTACCAACTAGTCAGCAATTTAAAGATTTTATTTAATAATAATAAAATTCAAGCTTTAAAAAAACCGGACTGCATCATTTTGATATTGTCGTCAATATAATTCGTTTTATTTTATTAAAATGTTATAGCCTATGTTACTTCCACAACCAAGAAGAATCTAACTACACCTCCCAGGGCTTCTTGTTCGAGCCGTTTCGGCTACTGAAGGTCACAATGGAACGGACATACCTACATACATACAGGTACATACGCGCGAAAAACATTACCCTTTTTCTGAGACAGTCGGGTAAAAACGGCGTGCTTCAAAATTCACCGCTGAACTCCTCCTGGTTCCGTTAGATATATCAATAGGCATTATATGGGTGAAAACGAGCGTAACGTGTAATGTATTAAGGCTAGTGTACGGTACAGGAACTCAATGAGAATCCTAGGTATACTCGTACAAACATTATAATATAAACTAGCACAGCAAACGCCATTATCGTTTCGCTAAAAACCGAAAATTGACGAATCTGTACCGAAGCGAGCGTTTGATGTAGATGTAACGCTCGTAGTGGCTTCCACGTGCAGATTTTGCGTTGCAATAAACAGTATAGTTATATGTATAAGACGTTTCACTCGTCTAGACCGAGCTTTACCCAAGCACCGTGACGTTTAGCTACGTCAGTTATATTCTGAATTATTGTTAAGATGACCTGATTTACATGCTATGGCTTGTTTGCCGACGGTGCCGGCCGTATGTCCTTCGTTCCTCCGGACCATAACAAATTCGTCAGATCAGCGGTTCATATTGCCGCCCGAATGTTATGATGGTGACGTATGCTATCCACCCCAGAAAATGATACACATTTGCCGTCCCATACTCGTCCCAAGTTCAACCTTATTATCTAAAGTGGAAAGTTGAAACAGCGTTATATGAAATTACAGGTAGGTTGTTATGAGTTAAGATGATAGTGTGATGATGGTGACTTATTGTTAATAACGCGGCGTAGACAGGGTTATCAGTAAGCCTTTTGTCGACGTAATTATCATCAATAATTCGATTGATATAATTGAATAGAGTCATTAACTATCATTGAGATTGTAATACAGCTCTTTTAAACAGAATAAAATAAATAATGTAAGCAGCATTTTATTGTTATTTTGTTTTCCGATTTTAAATGAAACTGTACAAAGTAGCTTTATATCTCGATCACTAGTCAAACATGCTCCAGATCTAATATACGCAATCAAACAAACAAAGATGGCGCACGATCTTTACCATAATCTACACACAAATATCCATTTATGCTCAGCTCAATCAATAGGGCACTTTATTTGGTTATATATTAGAGTTATAGCAGCTGTATTGTACTTTATAGCTGGGTAATGGTATCGTACCGACAGCATGACAGTTGATTAAAAGGGGCCGAAAGCGGGCCGAGGTTGGGGGCCCGCGACAGCGCCCCGGGAGCGACCCGGCAGGAGGCCCCCCTGATGATTGTATTTAAAATAAATAAGTGCCTCAATGAACGATTGTCCGCCCGACTGGTTTATGAGACGCTGACATAATATACGCACTATGCCGAAGTTAAGGCATAAGTCACCGGACTGACTTAGGTTACCTACTGCAAAGTGATAAATACCTACTAACGGTCTATTCAGAACTGATGTCGGTTTGTCAATATTTTTTTCTAAATGCTTAATTCAAAAACACTCGCATCTAACATCCATCAAATAAAATACGAAGATTTCAATAGCTATTTTAAGGAACTGGTAGCCTACATACAGACCATGTAGTTAAATAAGAGTTTAACAGAGTAAAATATCATAACACCACCATTTATTTGACCGCTTACACTATTTTAAATCACCTTTCCTAATAGGTCTTGAACATTAAATAAAATTACACGTCTACAGGATCGTTTCCTAAATGCTCAAATCACAAAATGATAAGTTACAAGCGATCAGTCATTAATAGAACAGTCACAAAAACTGCGCAAGCCAGCAACCAGTATTAAAAGTCTATCAGTAAGTAACCCTTATACGGCCATTATACCCCTACTAGCTTAGTTAAAGGGTAGAATGCATTTATAATGGTTTTATAATGTATCTAGAACACTCTATAATCACGAGATTATGAGCTATTCTTTTTTTCAGTGCGGTTTTCATTAACAATGTTCAGTTAACATGTAATTTTGTTAGGTTAAACTCGTCACTGGTTGGGCAAGTACGTAATTGTAGGTTTCAGTTAACTAATCTTTTTGTTAGATTTTAATCTTTTAGTAACAGATGTGTTGACAAAAGAGCCGTGTATTGTATTTTATGCGCGTTTTATTTTAGTAACGTGTGAACTTTTTAAACCGTTTAAAGGGTTGGTGAAATAACTAAAATAGAAGAAATATATTTCTTTCCCTAAGTTTGATCTGTTGCAAATGTAGGTCTCAGGCTCTGCACTTTTTCATCAACTTAATCTTAGTCGTAATAAATCTTGTTGATGATAATATTGATAAGTAATACCCAAATTAATTTCATTCGTTTTATAACCGTATTTTTTTAGTAAAAATACCTTTGACCATGGATTTTAATTGCTAAGCCACCAAAGAACCTTGTTAGGTATAATATAATGACAACATCTAACTCCAGAAAAGAATTATGGCGATACGATTAAACGGCTTTCGTAGACAAGCTCATACTTTTAGCGTACCTACTTCTGTGTTATCCAAAATCAATCATAAATTTCAAGGCAAACTAAATTACCCCCGTTTAGTGGTAGGTGAGCTTCCCGGTACTCTAATAATACTACCAAGTATATTTTAGGATAACAAAGAGTCATCCATGTTAAGGCTGAGAAGAGCATTTTAAACCCATGATTGTGTCGTTTTTTTTTCTCAAACACATTTGTTTTTAAATTCTTTCATTCAAACCATGCTTCCATGCGGAAGCATAACCGTTTTTCTTTTTTTATGTCTTAACCGAGTATTTACTTCATTAAAACATTTTTTTTTACGGAAATATGTGGACAATGACGTATATACCATCAGGCTAGGATTTATACCAGAAAGTTAAAATTTCCACATCCGACATTTCCATCAAGTTTGTTAAACCTGAACAAATTGTTTAAATCATCAGCACTGTCTTCTATATGCATTCAAATGGGGAAGCAAAAGCTTACAACTATCGAGCTTAAAACTTTGCTTTACAAAAATATCAACAACCTATGTTAATTAATGGCTTTCTTCGATTTTTTCCTCACATACACTACACATCCAAGAATTTAATGTTATTGCCAGTCCACATGTATTTACCGTAACGTCTAACCGTTGGCAAACAAGTCCATAAGGTTTATATTCCCGTGTCACCCGTTAAACAACCGTGGATTACGTTGTATGCTGAAAGGACAATATTTCAACGAATCATAAATTTTAGGGCCCCGTTCCACGTAACCGAAAACAAGCCTAAGTAAAAACTTATTTATTTTCTGATAGGACTGTGTAACCGCGCGCTCTTTTATTTTTCTCGTGTATTTTCGTATCCAATAAAGGAGGTGGCCTTTTTATTGTTTCAAGGAAATTGAGACTTTGCGACGGACTACGGAATTCGGGTACTTTGTTTTTTATATGTACAGTCAAGTTCACCTTTAAACAAAGCCCTTAGTGTAAAAACATCTCGAACGCGTTTGCTTTTCTCGTATAAATGCTCGTAACATGAACGTTATTGTATTCGAGACGGTTTGCCGCGTGAACAACAAAGGCTAGACAAGTTACTTAACGGTAACGTAAACGATTTTCGAAAAGTGACAAAATATATGGAATTGACGTCGGCGCTCGACGCGACCGTCTGACAGCTTACGTTAATCCTGCCTAAGGCCACCACCCATCATTTTAGTACACGAGAGCTAAGTCAATAACAATTTCTCTAATTCTATAATCACTGAGATGATTCAAAGTGCAACTTGTCTAGGCTACTTCTTCATTTTAGTTTCAAGTCGGTAAGTAGTGTCTCAACTTTAAATTAACTGTTACGTCTAAAATAAGTACACTAAGGGTCGTATTAATAAACTAATCTCAACTCTAATGCTCGTCTCGAGATGCGTCAAAAATGACAGTGTTCTATGGTTTGACGTTTACTTTGACGTATCTTGTGACGGGCCTCTCAGCCAAGATGAGTTTATTAATACGGGCCCATACGTGACTCAAACAGAGCAAAATTAGTTTCCCGCTACTTCCTCTATTCCATCTCGGGGTCAATTTTCGAAATATCCTTTATAGTGCACCCCCAGGATGCGGTACCCAAGGAATATTCCCTCAGGTTTAGGCTGGGTGTTGTCCTGTCAGTCAAGCAGTCTACAGTCACGAAATATTTTATAGTAGGTATAGCTAGATAAATAAAAGAAGATAAGATTGATAGTTTAATATGCCCCTTTCAGACTGATAAATTAACATCGGACGTCCGTAAATCGATCCTGACTGTACAGATATTGACGTGCGCTTGGCTTTTACAGTTTCGGATCGGACTTATGTGTTTCGTTATACAACCCGTCCGTAATAAATTACGGAAGTGTACTTCTTTAAGAGTTTTACAACTAATACGAGTACCTTCCCGCCGATTTGAGGTCTGAACCATCTAACGAAAAATTTAGACGTCTATTGAGGAACCTTTTGCTGGATAATCCTCCGTACTCAGCAAATGAGTACATACCTACATGGAATTAATCCTATAGCTGTTATATGTATATCGTAGCCTTATTAATTGTATGTTTTGACTGTTACTATTATCCTATGATGTTTTTCTTTCATTTTTTTTTTATTATTACCATGATCCTTATTGGTGAAATGATTTGAATTATGAATTTTGAACTTTATTTATTACTTTTTGACAATCATGATGAGGATATTTCTAATTTAACTTTTTTATGAAATAAATAAACTGAACTAAAAAGATTGTGGCATACGACAACTTCCTTTTTATTCGAGTTTAACTTGGCAGTCTTAGCAAAATGCAAAACGAAGAATTTTAGGTCGTAATTAAATCCATACAATATCAGCAGTCATAACCGATACTATGTATAAATATCAATACTTCATAATGTACTAATATTAAGTGCCAATAATTCGCCACCATCGCCATATTGTATGGTAATCTGAAAGGATGGCACCGAACGTGATGCGCGCGTCGCTCGCACCGGGTCGTGCGCACGCGTCGCGACACGACAGTCGAACTAATGTCAAGGCGAACGCAATCAACGCGCGTGGGCGGCGACAGCACTTGTGGACTAGCCTTTTTTTAAGTCAAAAATGTAATATTCTAAGAAAAGGTTTGACACTGGTTGGTACTCCATGCTGCCGGACATAAAACTTAATTAAAACTACTTGTACAATACCATCGCAATTCCGTTTGACATTATTCTCCAACGTGGTAAAATCGATTTTGTCGACGAGCTCTGAGTTTACCAGTTAGACTTGACCCCTAATTTAGCAAGCAGGCCAAAGCATCTACTACATCGGTTTACCCGAGGGTTGCATCTAAACCGAATGACCAAAGTTACGCTTGAATTTTAGAATAATTAGCTGTCCATGCAGTTAGCAACGCCACGATAAATACTAAAATACTTACGGCTATGGACAAGTATCTTTTCTACATAGTCATGTCTGCCTTGACCAGTTCATCCGTTAATTGCTGGTGTTAAAACTGTCGTATCGATACATACGTCATTTATTTAAAAATAGTACTTAGTAGTAGTTTAAAAATTCGCTCCGCACCCATACTATTCTTTCGCCAACCTCCCCGGGTAATTGAACGGCGATGTAAAAGGCATATCTACGTCGCAAATAAAAACATAATCGCTCTACGGTTATTGTGTGACGAAATAAAAGTGCACCATTCAGAGAGAATTTAAGGCGGGGCGCATACTGATGTAGGGGTACGTATTATTGGTTTTGAATCGTCTCGACGTGTGCACTTGGTTTTTTTTTCTGGTTCGCCGGCGATGTAATATGTAGATCCCACAAAAACCAACAAAAATGAATCTTCCAGGCCGTTAACATTCGGAAATGCTGTAAATTGTGGGTTATTTTTAATTAACCAACATTACAAGTAATAGTTGACCTCCTGCCCACCAACTGACCACAGCAGAATAAAGTCGAGAAATTTATTCGAATTACCAAATTTGATATAGAACGAAGCTTAAGTTTTTTGAATATGGACGATTAATTACATTAATATTACTTTTTAATCCATCGCAGAGCTTTCGATAAGACCTTTGACCATGCAGTTCTTTGGAACCAGCGGGCTCAATAGACCGTGTTTATCGATGTCGATAAACGTAGATAAAGTAGTCTATAAAGTAGTTCTCTTTCTGACCAGAGCCTCTAGTGTATTTTTACATACACAAAAAAATCTCGATTGCGTAGTCACTTACGCGTTTCAGACGGTTTGCCGCGTGAACAGCAACTTGCACAGTGCGAGAACCATAAGGATGTAGCCACACGAGCGTATTTTTTTTAGTTGTGTGTCGTGTAATTTCTACTGCATACAAAAAGCCAGCTGATTTTGCGTCGCCATGTGAACCTAACAGGAGTTTTGTATGAAACGCGACTCACTACTCACAAAATTACGCTCGTGTGGCTTCACCCTATTACGGGATCAGCTTATTGCGACGGCGCGATTTTCGTTACCGTCGCCATTTAGGGACTTTTTAAAAGACGAGCCTAGGTACACTTTTCTCAAAGGCCGATAACGCATTTCTGATTCCTCTACTTACTTAGTAGGTACTTACCTAACAGGTAGATGCCTCCTCTAGCATAAAACTCAACTAGCAAGTCAACTTTATCACTTATCCTCATTTTGAAATAAGATAAGGTAAAAAAGATTTTATAGCATTTTTATAGTAATACAGACACGATAGGTAACGTTCCTCGTAAGAGGTTATATTGTCATAACCGTTCTTTACTTTTGATTGTCAAACGTCAGCAATAAAATAAGTACCAGGCAATACCATAGTTTTGTAGGTTGGTGTTGCCGTGTTAGCGAAAACTTTCTTTGGATACGTGTCGTGCCAAATATTCATGATAAAGGTCTCATAATGGAATAATTACTTCAATTTGCCCTTTCCATTTGATTTGTAAATGGTAACCTGGAGTCCTTTGTTTTTAAAACTTAAGGCTCGAACGCAATGTCTTCATCTCAAGACCTAGGAATTGTCCTTCCTCTCACAAAAACAAAAAGTATCAAAATGCATTGCGCCCGCGAGAGGCGCGGACGCATAAAAATCGGCCTGACAGTGTACAAGTGGTGGCGCCCTTCGGGGACGCTTTATGCGATCCGATTTGTCAAATGGTACTTGTGCCTTGTTTTGTCACGCGTAAGTAGAAAATGGGAATGGCTGTGTCCACGGGCTTCGGTTGGTTGAATTATAAGTTTTAAGTTTAAAATATTACTGATACTGTAAGGGAATAATATCACAATTAAGTTTGCAGCAGAAAGTTTGTGATTTAGAGAGAAAAAAAAACCTTGTGATATTATATCCTCTCCCTATAATTATAGACATGTTAAATCTCATACAATATTTCGTAACTCGATCGCATCCGTTAGGGCAGCAGGGCTATCACCGGCGAGACAGTTCGCCGTCCTGCTCACCGCTGACTAAATGAGCGAGACGGGGTATTATCTCGCTCATTTGGCAGGTGTAATCAAGCCGTAAAAGGCGCCGAGCAGGTACGCAGGCGCCGCCGGGGTCCTCATGCAGAAACAACTGCCCTGATGTAACGAAGTCTTAATACGTGGTGACGGACACACCGGCGCCTAATTAACGCTTGGATATAACCAACGCACCAACGTATCCTGACCTACCCTCCCCCTAAAACTAAAACAAACACCGACCTTAAAGTGGACACGAAGGGATCAGGGTAATTGGACGGTTGAGGCCGGTAGATGTCCCCCTTATCTTATCTAGCATTGATTTCGAGATTCGATTCTTGGTGTGCGGTTTCGAGGTGTATGTTTTGTTATCTTAACTCTTTTAAGTGTGTTGTAAAAAATTGGTTCGGAATTGAGTTACAATATTTAATTAATTTACTTTAAACATACTTTTTGGTTGCCGGGTAAGAATAGTGCCACTCCATGTCCTCCCGTGGATGTCGTAAGAGGCGACTAAGGGAATAAAGGCTGTGTAGTACTGTTAGGCGATGGGCTTGCAACCTGTCACTAATACACTGGTAAACATCTTAGCCTAATTGTGCAAAATGTGGTTACAGAATTATTAACAAGTTTTTAGAGCTGTTAGTAATTCTGTAGCTCTGCCTACCCCACTCTGGGAATAAATGCGTGAGCTTATGTATGTACTTTTTGCAAAAGAGATAGTTATTTGTACTTAAGAACTAAAGTTGTTGAGTCATTTCAATCTCAATCGGGAGAAGTAATTTACATAGCTAAAAAAATATACTAGAAACATCATGATCTACCTTGTTTTTATCATCTTGACTCGTATCCAAATTTTTCTTTTTACATTCGCAGCACCTGTAGCCCTATTAGGGCAGTACATTATTAGTAGCCACATTATGACACCCAGTTATTTTATTACACAGATGTTTTTATTTTGGTGAAATTAAACATTAATGTCCGCGGTTTTTACGTTGCTTCTATATCTTATTTTCTTACAGCCTTAATCGTAATGAGGCACGGAAATGCACTGACAGGCGCACTGACATAACGCACTACCTCGTAATAAGGTTTTATAAAAGGCTTCCCGAAGATAAAACTCAGACAATTGTGAAACCAAAACCAGAAGGTTATACGATAACGTTAAAATCACCGTTATACGACCTTTAGTTTTAAAGAAGGATACGGAAGAATGTTTGATAAGCTTGTCAGAGACCATCAAGACGGCGGTTTACAAAAGAACAAAGATACCTTTACTACCTACTTTTTGCAAATTTATTTCTAGTACTTCGAAGCATCAGAACACGTCAGTGTTGTAACACGAACACGCGTTTTCTTCCTTGTTTCTTATTTATGCATGTAAGACAAAAACATTTGTATTTGTATATATTAATAAAAAAGTGCGTTAGCATTGACATAGCATATTTAATCACCATTAACCATAAACTACGAAAGTAAGTTTTTTTTAGAAGTATTTAACTTTTGTAACGTACAGACCCACTAACGAGGGATTTTCAGAAGTTCAATCCATAAAAGGTAAATGAATAAAACGTGTTAATATATTATTCAACCGGTTACTCAGAGACGTTCAATGTTTTATTTTGCACTAATCTCATTATAATCTTTCGTGCGTCATTGAAGAAAGTTACATCTGCGTGAACGTCTATCCTCTATTTGTCGTGCTAACCGCAAACAACCTCGCTTTATACTTTGTTGTCCTTCCAAACGGACGAAATCCTCAAACGCCAGACTCATTGTCTCTCAATCTTCAGAGATTATCGGCTGTCAACCGAGTCAATCCGATTTGGTGTTGGTAAAAGTTATTATTTAAAAATAATCCCACCCAGACTCCGGAATCCTTAAAATAAAGACAACAATAAGCCAATGTTTTCTGTTGATGGATTTACAACAGTTAGAGACACTTTTTTTTAAAAACGTCTCTTCGTAGTCCTACTTTGTACTTTGTAACGTAGTCAATACGGCCCAAAAATGTATTAAGTAGTGTTTGATCGTGTGACAAAAGTTGAAACCACGATTTATGACTTTAAATTGAGCGACAGAGAGAAAGGCTTGCTACTGTCTTTGATATTGTTTTTTGTTTATCCGTTTTGAGATAATCACTGGGCTAAGACCCTTTCGGAGTCAGTATTAGAAATAATCTTGTCGAGTTAAGCTGAAACATCTTTATAAAACATCCGCCTTAGTTTCGTTAGGTGCCCGTTAGTTTCGTGAATCATAACATTTTTAATTAAATTTGCAAGAACAGCTTAAATCTTTTTTAATCTTCTAACGGTGTTGTACCGTTGCTGGTCAAGTATTTCAATTTTTTAAGTAAATAGTTTTATGAGTATGACAAGTAGTTATATTAAATCGTGTGCTACTATTTTCCACCACGAATCTATTAAAGTACCTACCTACGTCTATGATCATATTTTCCTCAACAACACATATCTTTGAAAGATAATCTTTCTAGTTTTGACTATACTCAGTCATGCTCTTATTTAAAAACATGTCTTCGCCAATTATAATGTAATCTGCAATCCAATTCTACTGATTCCAAAAGATACCTGTGCTGCGCAATTTATTATCATTAAAGAAGGTATGATTCTTTTTCTGTACACTAACACATATTTAAACTTAACAAATCCAAACTCCAACTCCGTCGAACCTCCTACGCGTCTCATTCAGTAATTACTTACTCCACGCTCCAACACTCATCAACGATAAAGTACCATCCATTCACAACTTTCGTATAAATCTAGTTTCAAACCCACCGCCATTATATCGCGTTACAAGCACTTCACCCGTTTTCATTTCAAATTTATTTCGAAAGTAAATTGAGCTATAACTTTGATTGCCGACAGGACCCGCCGCGCGAGGCGTTACAATAATGACGTCCCCAAAAACATATACGATTACCAGCCAGATACCATCTAATAGCCCTTAAAGCACCTAAAGTCACATAACAGTGTTGAGGTGCGGTCTTATACGACCTTTAGTTTTTAACTTTAAGGTGATGGCATTATGGCATGTCTATAGAATTAATGTTGTGTTGGTAATCAGGGGAAATGTAATTAACATGGTGCATTTAATTAAAGCGCTGTTATATAACCCATTAGTCGCTTCTACGGTTTTTTAACAGCGAATTTGCGTCGGCAAATAAATACGTATTTTTTTAATAAATGACTAAGAAGGTACATGAAATGACAAAAAAACATTGTTTCAATATCAATTTGGTTGTTTAATGGAGAATAAACAACATTAGATGTGGTAGGTAATTAATCATAATAATGAAAAATAAACCTTTCAAAGGGTTGACCTTCGTGAGAATAAGGATTATTTGAGTAGATTAAACCATACCTACCAAATTTTTATAAAAAATATTTTAACTTATACATAGAACATTTCATAAGTAGGTACGGATTTACGGATCACCAAGACAAACCACTTTCAATACTTTAAAGATTTGTGTAGTAATAGAAAACAAAACTGACTTTCTCTCCCATGGGAAATAACTTAGGGGGAAATAAAAAATGAAAGTCCCTTATCCCGCTCCTACTGAGCTTTACAAATCTTTAGTGAAATGTTTGCAAAGATTGGACATAATTCCATACAGGTGTCAATCATGTTGGCCACCAAAAGCTATTTTCGTGTTGGAAATTAGCTTTTAAACTAATATATCACATTTTTATACATGGGTGGTCACATAATTAGAAACTATGAATTATTAATTTTGACAGCCAATAAAAAAGTTCGTGACCAATTTTATGCTAGTCACGTATCGTTAACTTATAAACTTAGGTTTCAAATTATGTACAATTTATATCGCTACTTTTTAATTTGTGGTCAAATTCGGTATTTATAGTAAAAAAAATATGTATGGAAGAACGCAAGAGTGACCAAATACATTCCAAGACATCTTTGTGACATTTTGACTTTTAAATTCACAGATGATTTCCAAAGACACACACTTTAACAACACGCGGAGGGGATTCCCGGGCGACAACTAGTTTTACTACACTTACGACTTTACGACATCCACTTTAGCACCTACTCTTACGATTCGGTTAAAATAGTCTCTATGTGAACAAAGTCACAGGCGAGACCTAGTTCGGTTCATTTTATTTGCAACAATACCTAAAGGTTTCATTACAAGGATCCTCTTTCAAGATGGACGTTACGACCGCAAGAAACACTTATCCGCGAAAATTTAAGGTTATTCTGGTTTCGGTTTATAATCTCACTTTACCTTTCATACCAATTTCAATTTCCTGCAGGACCTGTGATATTTCTTGGGATCATTGTAGGTGGCTCTTCAGCTCTCACTATGCAAAAAAAAGTCGTTGATTTGTTGCTTAGTACCCTTACTATGAGTTACAATATTACCGTACTCGCTAGCGAGTCGAATGCTCTGTCCCTTGCGCTCTATAAGAATACTTGCGAGGTTTGCGAGGGGCGAGCCTTCGACTCGCTAGCGAGTACGGTAATTGTAACTCATGGTAAGGGCACACTTGATTAGTAAAAGCAGTTCTCAATAAGCAGGCCTATACGTTCGATCTTATCGACAGAAGCCATGCTGCCAAATTGAAAATGCACGCGCTAAAATGTGTTCTACCTACCACAAATGAAATGAAACAAATATGTCCTAATCAAGAGGTTACGATATACCTAGGTAAATAAATATCTACTACCCTCTAAACGTACAATTTCTTTATAAATCAATTTTCAAGTTCTAGATCCACCTATCAAAAATATATTTAAGTATGATATCATCACACAAATGTCGGAACACCCTAAAGTTTTTATGCCAAATTGTTTTAAAACTTAGTCACCAAGAATAATGTACCGAAAAATCAGGTTCGTCTTTAGGTGTCCCACCCATTAATATGCTAAAACCGGAAAACAGCTCTAAAAGTGGGACCCGTGCCACGATGGTGGTCCCTTATCGGTAATATAGCCCTGACTGCGCCGGGCCATTCCCCATTCGAGCCAGGTGACAAGTTTACTGAAATAACTATTAATTATTTAAACTAAGAATGAGAGTAGGAAAGGGGTGTAATTATACCCGGAATCTGGGAAAACTAGCGTTTATCGTTTGATCGCGGGTTCGTAAAATATAACGGTAGATATACCACTTGATTTTAGTACAAAGTTACAATAGTAACTTATAACATTTAACATTTATGTCATTGTTTGATATGAAACTTGGATGATGATTAGTAATTATTACAAGTACGTGTTTGATTTTTTTCACGACTGCATAAACAAAATGAGACTGTATATTTTAGTCATGCCAAAGCCAAACTAGAGGTCATAGTTTTAAAACTCAACACATAATTACCTCTACTGGAGTTTACGTTTAGTAATTTAAGTTCTTGAATTGTTATTTTTGACAAAAACTATTTAAAGTTTCTTCTTCAAAATTAGTAATTATTTCTTAAACGCCGTCGTGTTCGGACAGACCCGGCGCTTCCACTGACACATTTCAGCTTTTTTATTACCACGCTCTTTGCGACTTTACAACACCACCTAACCTCTACATTTCCTCAAAACCACTTAGCGCCTAATCTCCGGGTCTGAAGTTCTAAATTAGAGTAAAACTTTGTAAAGCAAGTGTAGATTTAAGTTGGTTTCTATTGTGGTTTTATCCATCTACTTTCTCACCTTTTTACGGCATTACGTGTGAGTCCAAGTGTCGTAGATACAATTATCGATTAGGTAACGTTATCGGCGCCATCTATTGTCTTCCGGTTGACATTTGTTGATTTAGGACGCCCTCCGGTTGTTTGGGGGCGGTTTGAGTTTCCTGCTACATTTCACGTCTTCATTCATGTTTTTTCCGTGAGTGTCCTTTGTTTTTTTGAACGAATAGAACGAGGTGATATTGTCATTTGTTTTTTTGTGGTGCGCGCTGATTGGTTCTTAGGGTCTCTGAAAAAAGGTGATTGGTGTTTTAATTTTGTAGTCACTACGACGAAGAAATGTTAAAATGGCGTTATTATGAACAGAGGCGATTTAAAATCTGGTAAACAGGTCAACGCAACTGCAATTAATTACCAATGCTAGCATTCACGAGAAGCTTGATGTCATACCAACCTTATTAACCAACAGAATCAGCGACTTGCATCAAACATGCTTGCTGCTCCCGCATCGCAATCCAGCGTATATATAGGGTGAATATTCGGGCGTTCCAATCGCCGTCATTATTCTCTTTAATACATTGACGAAAATAATGATAACTACCAGCAATTTTTGATGTCAAAATCAGCGGACCCGGGGGTAGTATACATTCCATTTCAAAAAACAAGAAAGTTATTGAGTTTATATTGAATAATATGCGAAAACAATAATGACGGCGGTTGAAACGCCAAATATTCACCCACCAGCATATCCGATACCTACTACAACAATTGGTTTGTTTGCACGCTGAAAGTACAACAAAATTCAGCAGCAAACCTATTTCTATCGTATATGTACATACGAGTAAAGGGCAAGATAGATTTAGAACAAAAAAGCATCGGTTACACTCGTGCCAAACATAATTATTACAAGTAACATACGATGTACACTAACATCCAACTAACCCGTTCTCATAAAATAAAAGCAAAGAGCAATATTTTTAGCGAAATAATTCCATAATTTGCTCCTCAGTTTAAGTTTCTTCGCTACTTCAGTAAGAAAATAGAAGGAGGTATTAAATCAGGATCAAATTGCGCAAGCGCATGCGTTCAGTGCCAGGTTCCCTAAACTCCATATGAAATGGACTACTTGTTGGGTTCAAGGTTCTAAATGTGTTAAGTAATGTGCATATTATTGCATTCATGCATTCGTATAAAGACGTCACAGCGTTGGATACAGACTGCAGTGACGCAACACAAACACACATAAATTAAATTTAGATAAAGATTAGGATGAAGAGATAATTGAATAGTAATCGGAATTGTTTTTAATACTACATTAATAATATTAAGGTAACTATGACTTGCTGTTACAAATCTTTATAGCAATGTAGAGTTCAAATTGGTTTACTAGGTTGACGATTTTTAAAAGAGTTTTTTTTTATTAAACTGTAAACTTTACAGTGTAACGCAGCACGGGCAAGCCCAGTGCCACATTTAAGTACAACATTAATCTGAAGAAAATTGTGCGAATTTGTTGTTAGCTCGTAAAGTATAGAACTATCTGGGTGCGAGCTGTGGCCAGCGTATGTATCTTAACCGACTTGTCTTGTTTTCTTTTGGTGTTCAATAAAGAGTATTTGTATTGTATTATATTGATACATATAGCTGCTGCCAAACCAAATAACGGCATCTCCTACCAAACATACTGTGTTATATGTACCTATGTGCATTGTGCAATCCAATTACTAACAAGAAAACCAATCATTGAATCTAAATACCACGTATTGGCTTAGTTGAGCAATGCAGCTTGGTATCGATGGAACTTGGATTATTCTGCTTATAAATGCGTGCCAATAATTATTATTGAACCTAGTCATTAAAACATAGTTTCATGGCGTCGGTTCAATCTGGCGTCTGGAAGCAAGCAGTAGGTAAGAAAATTGTAGTGTAGTCTATTAATGTACCTATGTAGTTTGCTCACCGAAACGCTGAGTTACTCGTAGACAGATTGCCAAAAAACTGTGGACGAGATGCATTCTACGATTGTTATCGTAATCGAAAATGTAAAGGATTGATCTACGGTGCCGGATGGTAGCGTGAAGCGTTTATATAAATTATCGAAAATCGCTAACGTAACCGTTACGCGTTTTGTCTAGGCTTGGGTGCATCTTCGACTATTCAACACTTGGACCACCTGCGATTTGCAAGCTACGAGACAAAAAAGCTCATATCACCTAATGATCCAAGCAAACAAATATTAAACCTCCTCGTAAACTTACCATTTACTTTGCAGTCTGTACTTGCTAATCGTTCGCGCCTGCGCGCGCCGTATCGGTTCGCAGGCGATCCTGTGTCATAGCAATTTTTACAGCGCATTAAACGACCTTATGGTGGTACGTCCAGCGGTTAACTTTAATAGCCGTTGAAGACTAAGCATCTGTTTTAAGGATATTTTATATGGACTGGAATGCCTTAGAGACTTTTTTAAACGAAATAGCCTAGACTTTAACGCTGGGTCTTCTTTTATAATGCAACCTCTGTGATGTTGGCAACAAGAACTACAAGAACACAAGTGCAAGAAAACTTACCTTCTTATTCATAAACGCGCAATAATAATTAAATACTTTATTGAACACAAACAAGCTTATTACACTTTATGAAATCTAAGCAATCAACGGGTGGTTGTCTGTCTGGCAGCAAGGCTTTTGTCGATAAGGTCGAACGTGCTGCTAGGCTGCCTAATTGAGAATGCACGCGCTAAAATGTGTTTTGTAAGCTCTGACGGGACTACTAAAACTCGCCGACCGTTTTCGACCGACCGAACGCCGTTTTTAAAAGAAAATAATACCCCTAGTCTATAGGGTTTGGGAAAGGTCGGTTAGAGCCAGTGAGAAAGGAATACAAGCCCGAAGAACGTTTTAACCCCCGATAAAAAAGAGGAGTGATATAAGTTGAACGCCTGTATCATGTATGTATATATGTGTCTATGTATCTGCGTGTCTGTGGCATCGTAGCTCCAAAACGGATGGACTGATTTGTACGCCGTTCTTTTTTCAAAGCGGGTTCAAATAGGGATGTTTTTAGTTTTATGAAAAACGGTTAGGCCGTTTAAGAGGTTTATACTCGGAAAGAAGAGTTTACCATTGTATCGGGGTTTTTATCTCTTATTTAGTTGTAAAAGCTATTTCACTGTACGTATGTACCCATTAAGCTTTTTTACAACCAAGACTAACAAATAGCAATGTCCTATTGCGGTGGAACCTAGGATGACGACTTTTTTGTGAGAAAGAGGTCTTAACGTGGCTCAAAGAGCATTTAGATAGTGGTTAGCTTAACTAGGATTTGTATGACTAGACGTATGGCATTTCGTGTCTCTTGACCAATCACAGGACTATCTATGGAAATCTAGAACCTTTGTTTAAAGTATGATTTTGCAAACTACTTATTGTGCCTGAGTGAGGTATTCAATTTATTTTACTTCACAAGTCATTGCAAACTTAATATGTATGTATGTATTGCAACGCTCGCTGTGACTTCAAGATAGAGCAACGCAAGTGTTTCAAGTTTCTACGCATCGTGTGATGTAATTTTAATTTCTACCTATGCAGAAAAACGCAGTGGCGCCGGCGCAACGCACAGGCATGCCTCTAAGAGCTTCGCGTTCCTGTATCACACAAGTAACAGCTAATTTTGTTTAACAAAATGACTCACTGGAAATGTAAAATAATATTCGAACCTTTATAAAAATAACTTAATGTTAAACACGAGTTTATACTTAATAATTATAATTAAGAGACACGTAAAGACGGCAATCTTAATAAACTTAATCAATGTCATTGCCTTAAATTAATTAATTTGCATATTTGCTTATGCATTGGGTTTTAAACCGATATGAGTACAAATTAATAATGCGTTAAGGTGACCCCACCTTAAGTTTTATTAACACTGGTAATTTGTAAACAATTGCTGGTAACTTAATAATGTGTTTTTTATATTTTTGAAAAGGTTTGCAATTAACTACGATATTCAGAGTGAAGAATATTTTTATAATACGTTTATATTACCTACATAGGTAAGTAAGTAAGTCATCATTTATTTGTGATACACAGGTTGGTTACATAATACAGTTCTTTATATTTTAATGAGATCTCTGTGATCTGCTATTTTTTTCCTATACCTATTTCTATACCTAAAAGTAATGTCATGCAATACATTTAATTATTATTTTAATTATTTATCAAGAAAAATCTTTACGTACAGTCCGCATGATAATTGGCTATAGACTTAAGTCTCTAGTCGCTTAAACGCATAAGGCCCACTTGCGTGGACCAGAGTTAGCGTCTTAACCCGAGATTAGGCGGCAAACCACGTACAAAAGTAGACGCTTAACTCTGGGTTAAGGGCTAACTCTGGTCCGCGCAAGTCCGCCTAATAAAATATGACGATTTGCCGTTCAAACGACTAGGCGTTAATAATGCTGACCGTATTTGGTGTAACTAGTTTCATTCAGTGTCATTAAATCATTATGGTTAGGTATTATATGAAAAATAACTTGCTTAATATGAACATTTAGATGTATAATTACTCGGGTCAGGGTAAATCGTGTTATAACTGTTATAAGCTTATTAATTAGTATGAGTATTTGCATTTATTTATTTATTTGTGTTTCATTACCCTGTGATTTGTAAATGACAAGTTACGGTAACCGGGAATTCGTTTTCAAATCCACATTCTGAATCGAAAAATTCGCCGCTAAAACAATAAAGTTAATAAATAATAAATGGGTTGTTACGGGTATCGATGGAACTTTTAAATCAAATGAAATGACATCGCAACGTGTAATTAAATGCGACTCGAGGGCGGGGCCCGACTGCACCGAACGTGTGGTGATGTCACTGATCCATTTATACTATTGAATCGACACAAAACAATGATTTTTTATGATTTTACGTACCCATATTAAGTACAATTAGTACACATACATACATACACCCTCACGCTTGAAATCCCAGAGTGGGGTAGGCAGAGCTACTTACAGAATTACCTACAACTCTAAAAAGTTGTTGATAATTCTGTAACCCCATTGGAAGATGGGGTAAGGCTGTTGTCGAGTGGAGACCCAGAACCGGGCGGAGGAACGTTGGCAGACAAGGAATGAGGTGGACCGACGACCTGGTCAAGGTGGCGGGAAGGTGCTGGATGAGAAGAGCACTGGACCGAGATGAGTGGCGAGCATTAAGTACAATTAGTAGGTATTAAATATTGATTATAATTATTATTGCAAAAGCTAGAAAGAAATCAGAGTCCTCAAAGATAAATTCCTCCGTCTAAATTATTCTAGTAGCTAAAAATTTTACAAATGTACCTACTGTATTATTTAAAAGAATGTAACCCTTAAAAAGCTTTAATATAACAGTGTTTTTTATTCTTATACTGCAATCACAACGTCTATCGAAAGTTTGCATGTATTAGTTTTGTTTTATATTTAACTAGCGATCCGCCCTTCCTTAACTTCGGTTTATGTGAGTTTTCTGTTACACCCGTACATAAAGTATAATTGTTTATACACAAAATGAAAACTGCATTTAAATCCGTTCAGCCGTTTTTGGGATCATCGCGCACATTCATACAGACAGACGCGGCTTGGGATTGCCTTATACAAATACAGTTACCTTAAAATTATTACTTTAAGGTTCCACTTGTCATCATTAACGTCTCAACGTCAAGCTTCCAGCAGGCTACAGTAGGTACAAATATGGGCAATAATAGCGAAACCATGTAGACCTTCCGAAACGTCACACCGTGTTCACACAAAAAAGTTACGACGTTACCCTTCAGCCTCACACTTAAACTATGACGTCAAAATAAAGTAAAAGTCTCGACAAATTGCCGCCCGGCTAGACGGAAGCCGCAAAAAATTCGCTCCAATTTAAAGAAAAAAACTAACGCAAAGCAAGACAACAACACTTTTAGTCCTGTTAAAAACACTGCTAATGTGGACTATATTTACGTCGAATCAAGGATGAAATTAGAAAGGATGCCTGCGTTAAGTTGCGTTTTTGTTTCTACCGTGCCAACTATTTTATTGCGGTTAACGAGGCAACCCTGATGTTATCGAGCCTATTACTTTCGTCCCTTATCTACTTTCCAATGACCGCGCCCTTACAATTTGCTTAGGGCTGTCACACATGATTTCTTTGTGTCAAAAAAGCGTGTTTTTTCTTCAATCATTGTGATTTTTTAACTTCCACCCAAAAAAGGTAGCTCTAGGACATGTTTCTTGTTTGACGGGATAAAAAATAGTAAGTCATCAGTAACCTAAGTAGTCATACAGAGCTTTTAATTATTACTAAAATATTTCATTAGGTATAACAAATAATTAAGTAAAATAATCACTTTAAAATTCCCTGAATCTTGTTTGTAAAAAAAAATGTCATAGAACCTCAAAATCTGTCACTGGTTTAATGTGGACACACCCTAGCACTTTTTATCCATAGGGTTACCGATAATCATGTCACAGGTTTTTTTCCCGAAACCACACAGGACAAAATGGCGTTACCATCAGATTATCAGAGCCTTGTGGTCGGATTATTACTTAATTTTTTTAACACTCTACCTGACGAACCCAAAGATCTCCTCATAGATAGGCCAAGGATATGTGAATTGCTTGGACAATAACCAGCGCAAGCGGACACTGAACTTCATAGTCCGTTTGAGAATGTAAGGGTCTTCGTTAACTGGTGGTAATGAACAAATTAATAAGGCAAGCAAGCTCCTTAACCGGGTGAATATTTTGTTTATTATACTTATTAGAGATTTGTCGAAACATTTTAGGCATTAAGATAAACATGTTGATACGTCAGCTATTTCTTTATTATGCGTGTTAATATTTGAGGAATCTGTTAAGTAGTGGGTCAAACTAATATGAACATTTCCAGGAGTTTGGCAAGTTTTTAGGGAAAGACACATAAGATAAGACTAAAAATTATGACAAAGGGCATTGGGTTAATTTGTTTGAAGAATATTAGCTTTTTTTTTTCAGTGGCCACGGATGATTTTTACATGGTTTTTTAGAGTACCTCAAAATACACGTAGATATATATATAATTTATGGCGTTTAATAATATCGGAGCCGAGATATTTAAGATTAAAGGGTTCAGTTTTTGGAACTAAAAGTACGCCTCAGTAAGAATATAAAATATCTCGGCTCCGATGCACTTAAGAGTATTACATTACATAACAAAACATGTTTACTTTGAATTATTCTATCATAATTTCCCACTTTTACTAATGGCCGCTCACCTTCAAAATGTATGACTTTTACAAATGACAACAATTTTACCCAAACCCTTTTCTAACAAGGACAAGTATGCCACCACCAATGCATTTGAATGCATAGAGTCATGCAGATATCAAACATCAGCATCACTGCAATGACAGCAATTTAATATGCGTAACGAAACACCAGCTACACACTAATAACCGGGTAAACATTTAAAATACTCTCAAAACAACTGTATACCCTCTTTATAGACCTTTTAAGTAGCTGGCCTAAACAATTTTCATAAAATTTAGTTTAGAACTGCACCCGAAATACTCTTGCAAAGTGACGTCACGTTAGTGTAGTTGGTAGTGCCTACAAAGTAGCGGCCCGGGTTCAAATCTCGGTAAGAGCAGATATTTTGTGATGAGCGCGGGTATATATGTTCCTGAGGCTTGGATGTTTTTTATGTATTTAAGTAATTATTACTGTATATAAGTAAGTTTATCGTTGTCCAGTATCCATAAGTACCTACAAGCCCAGAGCTTAGTTTAGGGACAGGTCACTTTGTGTGAGATTGTTCACTGATATTTATTTATTTAATAAGCCTTCAATAAAAACCTCGCATTAGTTCAGGCTTAAGGTGATGATAGTAAGATAAACATACACTCAGGCAAATTCAAAGCTTTAAATACATTACAAACATTTTATAGATTGTGGTTTAAAATGGACACTTGATTTCAAAGTTTGTTACATTACTCTTGCCTTTAAAGCATTCGGTTTTGTACAGTCGAGTAAAAATATATGTATACCCTCTCTCTCTCTCTCTCTAACTTGCTCTCACATCCTCTTATGCTCATCTTTTCGACATTTCTCGAACCTGAAAGACTTTTAAAAGCATTACACTGAACCCTACCTACTTATTCTCGGCATATACCTACATTATAGCTACTGACAATCTTCTAACAAGCCACTATAGCTACGTTTATCGTTCCTTGTCTCAGATTGTAAACAATACTCTAACTTAAAGTCGTCTTTTAGGTCTTAAACAGCTGCAGACAAAAGCTTCAAAAGATCTCTAATGTTAACACGCTGTTTCATTTATAAACAATTGTTTTATTCTTTGTAATATTTTAGGTTATAAATTTGTTTACCTTGTAAGACAAGTAAAGATCACCAGATTATACTGAAATATGGTCGAAATAAATATTTTACGACAAACGTCTCTCGTACCGTACATCATCAAGTTTAATTCTTAATATATTGTTATTTCGGACCACCTACCATTTTACTAGCTAACTGTTCATTTTAAAGGCTCCGTTGAAAGCCGTGTTAAATATTACTTTAGGTAAATTAGAAACGTGAATAATAAGGCTTTTCTGGTTGTATTTGCAAAATCTACGAGTCAAATTTAAACTTATGCTAAAAGTAACGATGATATATTTGAATCATCTTCATCATCACCATATAAGACGTCCACTGCTGGATATACCTACTTACAGACTAACCACAGGACCAACAGGAGTAAAAAGTACCTTATGTATTTCCGTCCGCCTCTCACTGAAAATACGTAACAAATTTCATCCACATCGATTCAGCGGTTCTATCGAAAAGGCGTTATAGATAAACAGACCACCAAATTCAATTTTTCATTTAAGTATAACATTTTGTACCTTTTGCTTAAAACCCCGCATATATGTAGTTTATCGCTATCCCACGAGGAACTGTCCAATTTTCCGAGATAAAAGAACTCTGGAGCATGTATCTGTCTTCAGGCTGTAAAATGTCTGTATTTTTAGGTCGATTGGTTGAGGTGTTGAAATGTGAAGACTGAAAAAACAAACAAATAGAGACATTTTTACATTGTAAATCGTTTTAGGATCATTAGCGAACAAGGGATTTATTAAGAGGTTGTGGGAAGAGATGGAAAGACTTCTCGGCAATTCCGCTTGCTTCTTCTCTATTTATTTTCTTCGCAAAGCTTCAATATGTAATGACCCTATATGAAACCAATCGTCCGGCACTCGCACACGCCACGCGTTCAATGTACAAGTACAGATAAGTCTTAAATATATTAAACCACCTCAAACGTTGCGCTCGCGCCGGTCTGTAACCTCAATTTGGCTGATTTGCTCGTAAACGCACGTGCGTGGAAAAAGGCGATAAAATACAATTGACACCGACCAAACTCTGTAATGTTGCGACCGTACCCTGTTAACATAAATTGTGGGCGACTAGGTTGTGATATAATACTTATTTACTAACAGTTCATTCGTAGAAAAAAAAACAATACCCGTCATGTCAAGGATTTTTCCTTAAAATCATTTTATATTTCTTTTTTAATTTATAATTTTTAGTTATCAGTCAGACGGCAAGAAGTAACGTGCATTATTTAAATAAAAGCAAGCTTTGAAAACCTGACTGCATTTTTAGAGCCAGTAATAGACAAGGACCAATGATGGACACTTGATTCTTATTTTAGAGAAAATAAGTGTTATTCATTTGATTTGCAACAATCACTTTACGATTTACGAACGTATGAAATTCAAATTAAGAGTGAAGTGTAAATTACTGGTGCCGGTCAGCTAAATGTATCCATGATTGGTGCTGTAACCCTAAATAGGTATACGATAAAAAAAACCTCTCATTACTTTGAGTACACAAATATAGCCAAAGACACTTTCACAACCAAGACGAATCTAACCACACCGCAAATGACAAATTCCATCAAACTGTTTCAGCCGACGAGCGTGTCAAAAAATAGACAAACATCATACCTACATACATACGCTCGAAAAACATAACCCTTCTTCTGACGCTGTCGAGTCAAAAGAAAGACTTATCACGTCTAAGTTACGAATGCGCAGCAACACCACACGAGCCTTCATAGCAAATACCTCAGAACTAGTACGTGTAAATATTTATTACGCTGCCGCGGCAGTACGTACATTGCTATAGTACTTACTTACTAGTGTTTCTTCTACAGCAGCTTTCTTGTTCGTTTCATGAATAGAACACACCGGTAACGAGTCAGCGTGGTCAGTTACTGTAGCACAGCTACTCGCACGGCGTAACCACAAAATGCGTGTTGCTGACGTGTTGTTGATACCTTATGATCACGACACGACACCTTAGAGCAGAGTTTCTCAAAGTGGAGTGCGAACCCGAGGTTTGCCAGTGATCGTAGAGGGTTCGCGACGTGAGCTACTGAATACGAATTAAGATTGAGTGAATGGTCCAATGTTGCTCCTGGGGTTTCAGGAATCAGAATCAGTAAAGTCAGTTAACACATCGTTCGTTTATGACTATATTGACTTCCATTTAAATAAAAATGACCTTACTCTTGAATAAAAAGATAATTTTTAAGATGTTCACTGTCGTCAGAGAATTGCTATAAGTTTGAGAAACCATGCCTTAGGGCCTTAGGCCATCAACGCTTTATACATATTAGTAATATATGCGTTGAACATTGCTACCTACGTATTGAGAGTTCACTTACGTAATGGTGACATTTACACCGAGCCAGTTCGTGACTTCTTACTTGTAAAACCCACCCGGTATTTCCTAAGACGTGTCGGTGGAACTTACTACCTATTAAATTTGCCGTTAATAATACTTAATAACACGTTGCACTAAAGCTATCATGTCATTAGCTTCTTACTTATTAAAATAATTAGCTAGAATGGTAAAGGTATTCTCTCTCCCTTTGATACTAGCTTAGAGAGAAATGCACGCAAAAATATATGAGGTAGAGTCGTGTCTTGCTCTTCCATCCTTTTCAATCAACACGTATACACGCTGACATTTACCAATAATTGGGTTTTAAAATGGCGTTAAATGGGCATTGTTTAGGTTTTAGAAGGTTCTGGTTCGTTTTTTTTTTTAATGGGAATAAAGAACCTTACCGATATGGCAGTAGCATAGGTTGATACCCAGAGAGGAAGCAGGGGAATACGTCAATTAACTTTCTTTAAACCCAATCTTGAGGTAACTAAGTGACTCTTGAGAACACATACTAACATCCAGTAAATTAACTTGCCTACTAAATAACGGTGTGCTAAGGTAAGGTACAAGTATACAGCGGTAAGAGATGTTATACCTATAAAATCTCGATAGATTATTTTACTTTGGCACACTTTTAGTTTGTTTTTTTTTTACATTTATAATAAATTTATATTACCTTCATCCGTAAACTTTATAAATTATAAATATCACAAATAGCTTTCTATTTCCTGAGCACCGAGTAAAAAGTAATGCAAATCAAAGTAGCATTCGGCTGTCCACAAAGTCGGAACACCGACTACGGCTAGGGTAGGTTTTACGGTGGGTTCAGACCAAACTAGCGAATGCTCTAGAACATGTTTTGTGTTTATATTTACAAAGAAAACGCAAAAGATAATGCCTGAATGAATTCTTGTTCGTTCACTTGGTCTAAACCCACCCTTAACATACATGACTGTCTCCCAGTGGGATAGGTAGAGATCATGGAAAGCCAGATGCACCGGTGTAAACATACAACTTTCGCTTCCTCCACATTACGTACGTTGGTTTCGGGTGCTTTTGATTTAGTCCTTATTTTATTACTACGGGGTGCGGGGTTGGGTTTCGTGTTCTACAAAAGAAACCACGATTCGGCAAATGCAGTACTTAACGACTTTCGCAAGTACCCTGATGAGGGAAACGGCGAACCGTGGTCAGTGATTTACAAATGAAGAAGTCTGTGATTAGCAATAGGTTCCAATAGGCTTTTTCTTAACGTAATTCATGTTTAAAGCAAATAAAAGCAAGGAGTTTTGTCTTTGACCCTTCAGGCGATTAAAACAAAAACAAAAAAAAGTAGGCCGGTGATAAATGCTACCTACTATGCTACCTATATAGTACTGACGGCGCCAAGCCATTCCCGTGGTTTACCTACGTATATCCCCGCTTCAGCCTGTGACCTGGCTCCAATGCCTACTTTAGCAACCGAATGGCTTCCGCAATCACTATCGCCACACGTCTCCGCCTGTTTTACGGCCCGGTGGAAAGCATAATAAAAGTAGTGCTTAGTGCGTGGGTGTCCTGACAGCGCCTTTGTTTTATGTTTATACCGTTTTTATTAAAGCCCCCGCTATCACGGGCTAGCGTATAATAACTTTTGTTTGTCATTGGTAGTCGGTTACATAAAATGTATCTATGATAGTTTAGGTGACCAGTGATCACCGTTGTTGTTAGAATCTCCAGCCTTTGGAACTGTTCGTTAGTAGCAGACTACACTTTGCTAGTATTTCCACATTTGTTATCTCGCTATATCATCCAGAGATAAATTATGTTTTATGATCCATAAGGTACGTTGTTGGGCCAAAATTTTTACCGATTGACTACGGTATCGAACTTGTAACGCAGTGCCACTGACGACGCCACTCGGTTCGGGTTCTGTTCGTTGACAACCAATAAAGACTAATAAATTTATTGAAATTTAAGAAATGTCACAAACAATCTTATGCTGAATCTTGAGGATTTTTTCTAGAGCCTACCAACTGGCTACAACGATTGACAACACTTTGTTAACCTAAATTCGCATTGGAAAACATTTAAATATGACTGACTGTACGCAGTGGAAAATTCATATGCCGCACTTTCTCCAAGCTACATACATTAAATCATGCGTAATAGCATTTGAATGGTGTCGGGCCTAATACTTCAATCAGTTTGACACGCTAAATAGAAATTTAATCAATACAAGTATTCAATTCCGTTCAATAAACGAAAACCATAAAAAACAAAAGAACGCTAAAGCATATCTCAAGGAAGGCAGCTCAATCGTTATACGGAGTGTGTTATTTATTAGTGTAGATTATCGCAACAAATCACGCCTTGTCCCGGGATCATTTGGTAACCCGAGAACACCCCTTATATTTGATGAGTGAACAAATAAATATATTTCCAGCATCCTGTTTATCAGGCCTGGGGTGTTAATAAAAATGTAGAGGAAGCTGGGGATGAATTAACTTTGTTTTATTTTACTAATAAGCACAGCGAATAAGTTTATTTTTAGAAAATCATATCTCAAAGCTTTGTAAAAATATTTAGAGCATTCCAGCTAATCCATTCCCTTTCGCAGTCTTACTTCACAACAAGATTTTTTGAATATGCAAATAAATAATATCAATAATTATTATTAATAGGTATTGTAAGTATTTTTAATATATTACTAAGAATAATCAACACCATAACAACGTATAAAAGACTCCCTTTTGCAATATAAATCAGTATCAAACATGAAAGTATAAAAAAACATGAGTGCCCATCATTTCACCATTTATCCCCTACCTCCCCTACCAGTGTGAATGGGCCCAGGGTGGCCAATGTCCGTCCTCCTATCACTCCCAATAAATTAGGAGCCACTAATACAAGCCTTACCCTTACAGAAGACTGGTCTTGTCAACTGGTCACTAATGTACTGCTGCGATAACATTCAAAACCACCCATGTACCATCAACCAGCCCAACTGTAACCCCGCAATCTTATAAGAACATTGAAGGTTCTAAACTTCGACTGATCAAGTAGGGCTGGTTTTCTGTAGTACCCTTCTAAGGCACATCGACGAATTTGCAATTCAATTGTGTAGGCAAATTCGACTATGTCTCATTAATCATAAGGTTGCATTAACACTGAGTTGTATACTACATGTTACATTTTGGTATAGAAGGGCGTTGTAGTGACATAGGTGATTTTGAGTCGCAAGGAAATGTTACCTCTTTTATATCGTTAGTTTAGTACACCCTGTCAGTTTGCTCGTTTGTGTAATGTAAATTCCTTCGTGCTTTATTGTTGACGATGACTCGGTATTTAATTGATTTAGTACACGGATTTATGGTCATTATAAATGGGATTCCGTTTATGGTATGGGTGCTTGGATTTTTGCATGGTGAGTAACGGTGACAGATGTTTTTCGGTAATGTTTGGAACATTGAAGTGGGATATCTTACACTTGAGATTTCATACATAATATGTACAGAAGCAAGAATGTGACCACCTGGATCACCTGATATCAATCCCCAATCCTAGTTTGCAAGAAATCTACGATATAAATTGTTAGATAAGTTTTCGAGCCAAAGTTAACTAATGAACTAATTGGCTCAGTGATTACTGTCAGAATACTATGTCATAGTCAAATTATGTAAGGTTGTGGTATTTGTGATCCAAAAATCTTTTTGGTTGACTACTTATCCGTTCCCAATATTGAAATTGCGGATAGATTTGACACTTCAGGTTAAAACGTGTAATTTTTTTTGGCAAGTGTATTTATCCGCGTTTTGAATATTGACTATGGATGGTACTCATAGCATCGGTTTTTTTTTATATGTACATATTTTTATGGCTCTCTGATGGATTGATGCATGGGTCATACCTATTTGCGCGAAACTAATCAGAACCCATTTCTGCGAGATGACCTTTATACTAATAAGTGCGCGTATAGGATGTGACGGGCACGCATGCGTCGCGTGATTTGTCGCCGCGATCATACGCGCGGGCGCGGCGCGGGCTGCGCGAGAGTTGGACCGCTTTAAGCGCTAAAACACAAATCAAAAATTAAAAAAATGTTCCTGTGTGTACATTGCAGGTGTTTTTTTATCCATAATGGGTTTGCGTTTGACCTCAGTCTTACCTGATGCTAAGTGACGACGAGGCCGAGGATGGTACACGCTTACCCAGAAAAAGCCTATTCACTCACCTTGAAACCACCAAGATTCTGATTCCGGGAATACAGACACAGGGAAACTCATTCCACTCCGTGGCAGTGCGAATAAGAAATGACGCAGCAAACCTCTGCGTCCGACTCATTGAATATTCAACTACATGCGGATGGTAGCCCTCCCGGCGTGTGAACGACCGATGGGAGAAAGTGGAGGGTGGTATGAGGTCATGTAGTTCCGGAACACACTCACCACCAAAATAATTTAGGGATATTTTTGATCCTTACACATTTCTGATGTAGGTATACATGTAACATTAGGTAACAATATTTCTTACAAAATCTTAAGTTATGGTTAAACCTTTTATCTTCATGCACCTTTTTCAGTCATCTGAGAAGATCTTAGTTGTTATTAAGACTTAAAGAAAATCTTACAGTTGAACTACAGTTTACTACAGGTACGAGTACACGGATATAATATTAAAAATGGTTTAGGTATGTTAGTGTAAGTAGTACTAGTATTCTTTTTTAATAAACGTCTCATTATAAATATTATAAAACTTCAAAGTCTTGCCCAAAAACTTAAAGCTATTTTATTTTTATTTATGACTAAAAAAAATGCCATGTCAAATTTAAAAACGGCAGTTTTAACACAAAATAAATTATTGGTCAAAGTTATTAAGACACTCGGACAGAGAACGTAAAATAATGATCAAATAATTTTTTACATCTACTTGATTTTATTGCATAAACCCATCCTTAATCCAAACAAAAACTGATGTCGTATAATCTCGTGTCGAGCCTACCCGGCGCGGACAGGCTCACGGTATGAACTTACGCACGAACCAAACCATAAAGAAACAAGTACACTATCGCTTACTTCCATTTTAAACTTTATTGTGGAGTACACATATTGAATTTTTAATGTAGCAGTGTTACGACTTACAGCTTTTTGTTGTTTAGGGGTGGAATGAACTGCCCAGCTGTAATCGACTCGACGTATCGATGTTCGCTCAATAATCGAAACATGAACGTCACTAGCCGTGTACGGAGATAAATGTGGGATTGACGCTTTGCGCATCATTTTATTTTAATAATGAGCTTGTTGACTAAGGCTGTGCTCTTAGGCAATGAGGAGTCGTTCGGAACACTTTAAATCAAAGTATCGTTGACCTTTGTGCTTGTAGACATCTCCATAGATTGGTACTTACTTTTTTATTGCAGGTGGAGAAATGCAGTCGTGCTGGTTGCTTAAACTATTGAATAAAGCACATTCGCTGACACCCAGTTACACAAACATTGATTTTTGATACGGGGGGCTTAGCCGAGATAGATAACGCTGACGTTAACGATTTTGAAAACTGACAAAATTAATGGAATTGGCATAAGCGGCAAACGGGGACACGATAGATCGTCAACGTACGTCAATCCTATACAGCTTATCAGCTTTTCTTAAATTAGGTCGTACAGCGGGTCTAATGATCGCCTTTATCGCGGTGGATAAAGCATCCTTCATTCTCGCACTGACATACTGGTCAGAGAGCGACAGATTTTTTATCCACATCGATAAACACGACCGTAATTCTGTAGCTCTCTCTGAGAATAAAGTCGTGAGTTCTCTTTCTCAATTAGCTTATCAACTGAAGCTGACAGAGAAAGCAAGATAATTACTAACTTTGTCGAACAAATACGATGATATATGATTATTTACTACACTGTACAGGGGCCCTAATATGGCTGCGATTATCGCGTGACAAAGTTTGGATAAGGCATCTGTCACCTTCAGACACGTAGTACGAGGGTGACGGATGCTTTATTCACATTTGACACGCGATATAGACGCAGCAATACTAGACCCGCAGGTAACAATTTCAATTGGTTGGCCAATATGCCGCCGCATGAATATTATTGTTATTGGGGGGGGTTGATGGGCCCCCTTTCCATATCCATATTCCATAATGTTTAACATATCCTGAAAAAAAGTCGTTTCAGATAATAAAGTTCGATGTAATATAATTTAATGAAATTATACAATCGATGAAGTGAAATTCGATTCAATGATGGGTTACGTCGCGACGCTAATGATAATTTTTAAGTAATTTCTTTACTGTGACGACGGTTTCACTACGACAGACTTCTAAGGTGACGCACCCATTTAAGTAGGCTGTACGATGTAGATCTCGTTGAACAACTCGTCGAAAATAACACCACAAATGTCTGAATCCAACGAAATAATATTACTACCGTGCTAATAACTGGTTGCAAATTAATCTTCACTCTAATTGCTAACTACAAATACTTTTATGAGCTTCCAAAACAAAATGAGTTAAACATTGATGTTCATAATGACAGGGTCCGACACAAAGTTGCGAGACACAATGGAACTTGATTGGTCCCTACTTAATTATTGCCTGTTAACTTGCAGGCTGTGTTTAATGGTTAGGTGTTTTGATTAAATTTGGTAATTAACGGGTGCAAAATCTTAATACAGCTTGTAATACATTTATCAGTCGTTAGTTTTTAGCCATGCTTTTTAACAATAGACCTTGAATTTTACTGGTTTGTCAGTAATCTCACATTACTACACTTACTTTTTTATAAGCGAGTTGTTTTTAAGGATTCGATCTATATCAGTTACTCCACTTTTGAACGGTTATCTTCCTTTTTGACAGCACAGTTGTGGTCAACTACAAATAGAAGCTCGTGAAAACTACATAGGGCATAAGTATAAAACCCTTTAACTAGAATAAAAGTTATGATTTCCAGACCACCCTATATATAAGCTTATGCCACTGCTGTAAAACATCAGGGTAATCACAAGTGTGTGGCCAGCCTTAAGAGATAAATAGGAAATAGAGCAGGGTATCTAATCAGCTTAGGTAGGTACACTAACCCACTCTACAGGGGCCATGATAACTGGTAAATTACTAGCATATAGAGTAATTACAACGCATTCTTAGTCAATGTTGCAAACTAGATATTGCAAATGACTGTGGAAATCAGGTCCTAATTACCATATCAGCGGGCATAGTGTGGTTACGTTTATCCTGTGAAAAAATTTGGATAAAGCATCCGTCACTCTCGTACTTACGAGTATATACGTGTCAGAAAGTGACGGATGTATTATCGACATTTTGTCACACGATAAATGCAGGCATTACATTAGGTCCATTGATATTATGTGAAAAATCATTCAAGATTCAGAAACAAATTGTGGTCATCACACAAATATTTACCCTAACCGGAAATCGAACCCGGAACCTCACTACTAACTAGGCTCATCAAAATGTGTGTAGTCACATTCTATTAGTTCCATCTTACATCGATTGGGTGGGCTAAACAACGCCCTCACAACTCCAGACATTACAAATGATTAAGAAAATTGTGAAGCCAAAAAATTCCATACAAAATGCCGTGACGTTTCTCTTCCCTTTAACGTAGTCCGTTTTTTTTTTTTTTGAATAGTTGTAGATATGCAAATGCGTTGCCAACCCTGAGGACTAAGATGGAATGCCTCTATGCTAGTCATTTCACCGGCTGTCTTATCCCAAATATATATATATATATAATACATTGATATATACTTAATATTTCACAAACGGATCCCTTAATCAAAAGATTATTTTCAAAAAAGCAATTCACTATGAGAAAAAAAATACATCGCCACGTTACGAGTTGGGAAGGTACTTACCCAAAAAAATATGTTTTTTTTTTATTTTACCACTTTGTCGAAGTGATTAGTATACAAATAACTGGAAAATTATAGCTTTCTAGAATGAAGAGTCTTTGAGCTTACTAGTCTGTCTACAAAACCCTAAAAATCCTAAAAATTGGTTTGAGGAAAAACAAATGTTACCGCATGTACGAGTCGTAAAGAAAATTACAGCCCCACAATCCTCTTAAAATGCCTAACATTAATAAGACCCCCATCGAAACTAGCACTATCATGACAATAGCGTTTATGTGCAGGCCGCTTTACAAGATCAATGCTTGAGTCAGTTCAACGCATGCGCGGTTTACGAGTGCGGCGATCGAGTAACATGCTCTCGTTAATAATGTTTGCTTGTTATTACTTTGTACGTGTTATTGTTTGGTATTATGTTACTTTGCTGGAGATCCGGCTTTATTGCTTCTACGATGCTGAGCTAATTTTAGATGTGTACCTACTAGTGAACGGTTACGCGGCGTTAAATGCCATTATTGTAGACATAAACAAAACTAGCGACCCGCCCTCGCTTCGCTTCAGTTTATGTGAGTATGATATATAACCTAAAGCCTTCCTCGATAAATGGGCTACCTAACACTGAAAGATTTTTTCAAATCGGATCAGTAATTCCTGAGATTAGCGCGTTCAAACAAACAAACAAACAAACTCTTCAGTTTTATAATATTTGTATAGATTACCTTCTAATTTACCTTCAAAACGGCTGTACCAGTAGATTGGTTGATTGTTTATGTTTACTGTATTTTCATGTATCATAACCACTTCTAATGTTTTTTGAACCAATTAGTTTATTGGCATTGAAAGTGTAGTTTTATAAAAAAAATAAAAAAAAAAAATAATATCAGGGTACAGTCTAACACAAATTGACCTATTCCCAAACTACGCCCGAGACAACAACACTTAAATTAATAGAAAACATGCGAGAGTCAGGAACAAATACTCACGCTCATTTCACAAATATTTGCCCATACCGAGAATTGAACCCAGGAGTACCAGGGTGGTGATACTCTCAACAACGACGGTCGGACGGACGAATGAGTGAATGTCCAAGCGGTGAGTTTAAGTAGTCCCGTCAGTGCGAACTTATATACACTTTAATAACTTGTCTAGTTAATGTCATGTTTAAACTGCCATAATATGAATTGTCACAGCGAATAAAGTGACAATATACTAAAGCGTACACATATTTATTAACTCGACTGTACATTAGATTGATGCGCAAATACGGGTTAGAATCTCATACAGTATAAAGAGATATGAGTTTTAGGATTAAATAATATCACACGAAAAAATAAAAACAAGTATCAAACAAACCCACTAGATTGCTACCTTAAAGCATTTTAGCCCCAAACACTATCCGTATTGGCATCATCACGTTCATAAGCACATTCAGCACCCCAGAGACCAGATCTCGCTCAATTTGCATGTAAACGCGCAACCCTGGCATTTAACGTGTCTTTCCAATACCACTGCATTACGCCAAATGGGTCCATTGTGTTACTGTCAAAGTTGCGCCGGCGCAGCCCTGTAATTATAACTACTTAGGCCGGCGATGCCCATCCATCAGAAAACAATGTGATATTGATTTATTGACGGAACCGACTATGTAGGGCGTGGGATCTCTTGGTACTGTTCACTTTCATTTGTTTTTGGGATACGGCTTATGTTATACTTATATGTAGAGCTAGAGGAAGTCGGTCACATTGTACACCTTGTTCTGCTACTCCTCTATTTCTTCCCGGTTAATACATACATACATTAAATCACGCCTGTTTCCCAGAGACCACTTCTTTCCACTTGCTACGATCTTGACAAATTTCTTTCGCTTCTTCCACATTCATACATCGAGTCATGCACGCACGTCGGTTTCGGGTACTTAAGATTCGGCCCTTTTCCAGTATTTCTCCGATTTGACTCGAAAAAGTACGCCTAGGGCGGTCCCTTCCGACCCGTCCACTCACTTTCGATCTGTATATCTCTTTCGTCAATCTTCTTTCATCCATCCTATTTCCCGGGTAACTTTTGGAACCTAAGTAATATTCCTTCCAAATTTTAGGTCCCAAGGTCCAGTGGTTAAGGTATTAGACTTTTAAGGCGTTTAAGCAGACCAACAGACAGCCAGAAGCAGACAACCAAATCCAACGATCAAACGTCCGTTTGGCCATCGGAAAAGAGATGGATAATTCAAACTCTGAAGTACTCACTCGTTCTCACCGACAAGTTTAAATTGACCCACGAGTGTAAAATAATTATGCGGCGGTACGTGACTACGACCTTGACAGGCGAGTGTAGAATAATATCATAATCAAGACACGCACTCCCTCTACCTCTAGCCCCTTAATAGTAGAGTTAGCTCAGATATTTTTGAGCCCCTTGTTTGCTTCGATATACATAATTATATTATAATGTATTGTATAGTAGGTAATAACTGTACAAACTCTGTTGCGGATCAACCGTTCATTTGTTACCTACTTCGGTTTTATATAGCTTTGTCAGTCTTCAGTGTCACTATAGTTAAATGGCGTATCATTGGTTAACGATTTGGTTAGAAAACGGATACATCAATATTTACTGCTTTTTTCAGGATATTTTACACAAAATTACAAATACAAAATCCTTCTATAAAAACAAAAGAATTTCGGCAATCATACCGTCAAATACCAAGGGTGAGACAGAACAATGGCTGGAAGACATTCCCGGCGCAACACCTTTGGCTAATGCACTGTCTATTGCGGTGATAGCCGAAACTAGTAATTAGCTTCAGATTAAGCGGCGATACTGCCTCTAGACCGAGCGGCAGCTGCTGATTCAAGTAAAACATTTAAACATTACAAACAGCAGCTGACATATGTATTATTTTGTTTTCGAAGATAGTTTTGTTGTGATAAACTGTTTATAGGCAATTTATTTTCAATACTTTGACATTTTATACGATTACTTTGCGTTGGGCTAAGTTACAGTAATACCAAACCAATAAAAAGCCTAGTAGCCGGTGGCTTACAAAAAATAACCTACTATTTAACATTCTAAAACAATGCGTTTTTGTTTGCTAGTCGTACTCACATCGTGACGAAACAGAAATTACATTCCACTTTGTGCACTTTAATTGTCACATACATTTTAAATACCATCCACACCAACTTTATCTTATCACTAACCAGTCCAAGCATGCCGATAAACTCAAATTCCTTAAGATGCAAAAGATTTATCGCTTCTTTTTTGCCTCAATGACGCAAGGTTTTCGGTGGCGGGCGCTCCCGCTAGCTGCGAGGTCCCACGATCTCTGATACGCTTCTAAGAAGTAGGTAACTCCTCGGTTTTACGGCTAAAAGGTTTTAGATTAGATAATTATACGTAATACGATGAGCGATATGTTACCTTTTAACAAAAAAATTGTTAATTGTTGTGAGTACCTATATCATATTTGGGTTCCGTAAAGATATTTCGTATTTTGAAAAATATTTCACATCAAGCCTTTACGTGACGAATAACTGAACACATTTTTAAGATTTAATATTTAAGCGACTTTATACTAAAATAATTAATTGAAATGCTACATTTTTACATATTGTAACGCAAAATATACCCAATAAAGTTCATTCCTTCGTCCAAGAATAATGAATAAAAAACCTAGAATGTTCTACTTCTGGATTCAGAATTTTCAGATTTTATCATGAAAGCGCTGTCATCCAGTCATCACAACTGAAAAGCACCAGAAGATACTTACCAATTTGTTTTCCTTCTTAATTATAACAAGACCTTGTAACAGACATAAACAAAGACACGGACCCCTAAATTAAAGGATGAATTCACACTGAATTGTTTGGACGATGAAGACAGTGATTATGCAGTAGCGGGGTTTAACCATCGACAAGCAATTTTCTTGTCACCCTCAAATTGACTGGCGTTACGTTAAACCAAAAACCCAATACTATGTGTCCATATATAGGTATTTATGTTTATATTGCTATTGTTATGTTCTTAGCCAAAATAATATTTAATATTTATTGTTATGCCTAGGAAGAATGTCCTATATTAAACTAGCGACCCGCCCTCGCTTCGCTTCGGTTTATATAAGTTTTCTGTAACACCAGTACATAAAATAAAAAAAATATTATACATAATTATAAACCTTCCTTTTGAATCCCTCTATCTATTAAAAAAAACCGCATCAAAATCCGTTGCGTAGTTTTAAAGATCTAAGCATACATAGGGACAGACAGCGGGAAGCGACTTTGTTTTATACTATGTAGTGATTGTTTAATTTTTAATGTTAATAACTATGTTAGTTTGTAATGGCACCTAAACGTTCACATTTTGTGTGTATTGCAATTGCTGAGAGCCGTCCGTTTATTGTAATTCTGCTAATTATACTAAAATTCAACTACCTAATTATACCTATTATAAGTCACTATCAAAACATTATTAACTATATTTAACATTTAAAAAAAAATCGACTAAAAAATTAAGGTACCTGTACCTTCAGGAACTGTATTCTAATTCCAAAAAAACATCACAATTAGAATTGTAATACAATAAAATGTTACTATGCCTAGAACCGCATTTTTTTTTAACAACGTACAAAAATTATGAAAAGAGCAATTATTCGTCTCATCAGCGGCGCAGGCGCACGATCGGCGCAGATTAAGTTAAGCAGCGGTCATTAGGCGAGTCCATTTGTGCTCCTGTCTGTACGTAATGCGAGATGCAAGATCGCGCCGATAATGTACTGACTGGGAACAGGGTGATTGAAAATTAAATGGTTATTCCGGTTTTGTAATTAATTTGCAGTCTCTTATCCGAATACGGGAAACATGTCCCCAAAAACATGTTTCAGCACTATATTTTGATATATGTTGAAGTGCAAATACTTCTTAGAAAAAAAAGGAAGAAATAGGATTGATTGATTGATTGATTTTTTTTATTGATAAATATAAATTTACACGTCATAAACAAGGGTTAATAAGGGGAGTAAGTAAACAAGTTCTTATGCCACCAAATAATAATATATATTTTTAAGTTTTTCGCCTTCATATTTCCTACTAATACTAAAATATTTTTACTAATAATAAGATAGTTCGCCAAATACAGTCGAACTCAGATGTAGCAGTACGTTTCAGTACTTTGTCGTAGTAACGTATCGAAGTGACAATGGTTTGACTTTGGAACATCAATAGCTGCAACAAGGTACTAAAATGTACAGCTACTCAGAAGAAATGAGAAGTTGATACAGACTGTAGTTACATATAAAAACATAGTTACTACACTACCAAAAAGAATCAGCAGCTTAGTCGTAAAATTATGTCCACAAACACCCGATGTATAAAACCACGAAAACTCAATTTAAAAACACCAACAAAAATCGAACAACCTGTACACAGTTTGCAGGCGCCTCAAATGAAAAACGTCAGTCTTGTCAAAGTGACGAACCTACTTAGTGGCCGCATAAGTCAGTCGGCTAGGGCCTTCCGAACAAAAAAACCGGCAATTATTGCCAGCCCTAATGGGTTTTACTTGTAGCTTGTTACAAAAGGTTTGCTCCTGTAGCTATTTTAAAGCAAATTACCTATAACTTTAAGTAATAAAAGTTTTTAATAGGTGCTGGATACTTTACTTAGTTTTTGAAATTGATGAGCTAGGTTGCTGTTATAAACAAATCTACTCTTTTTGCACACCGTTTTTTTTTTAAGTACGGAACACGAATGAGTGTGGTATGATAATATAAGATAGCTGAAATCAGAAATAACATTAGGAAAATATCTCACCTTTAAATAGGAAAATATTACCAGCCCGTAAATTCTGATTTCCTAGTGGGAGTTTATGGCTATTGTACCTGAATATCTATATGTGTTGTTTCTAAAACTTTTAAATAACACTAGAAATAATTCATCTTAGGCACCTTTACTCATTTATGTTTGAATGACAGTCTGCGTTTGAATGACAGTAAGCATTTGTTTAAATGGCGAATAATAAATAGTAACAACTAATCATAGATATTAAAAACACAAAAAAATATTAAATTTGCTTTAAAAAAAGTCTAAAACCCCTAAATAAAAAACCCTCGTGCGCACACGCAAATCAAATGACATATGTCACTCCCTCTCATCACTTCCCACCCAATCACAACCGTTTTTATCCCCCTATAATTTAACCATAATTGCACTGGTTGCAACGGTTCCTATTATTACCTGAATTAAAATAGCTATCCATTCACATGTAATTATAATTTTGTCTGTCTGTCAAAACGTCCTTCAGTGGCATAGGTTTGAGTGACAACCCCCAAACAACCTACCATTACTTATTTTAAACTATAAAGAATTTGTACCGCGTAGATTTTAGTAATTAAGCGTTTTATAAATGTTTTAAATGTTACTATGCGTTTAATTATGAGGTTATTTTATTCGCTATAGATACATGTAACATTGAAATCGGATAAATTACTCTGCTATATTATAATTATTATAAACCTGCTTCAATACTTATAGATACAGGGTGTCTTGGATCTAATTGAAGATATTTGGCGGGGTAATAGTTCGCACGATTCTGATCACGGGGGTATGGTTCATTTTTGTTTCTGTTAACGTAAAAAAAAAGAAGGATTAATTATATTAATTTTGTTGCTTGATGTATCGCAGCCGATATCTCGACCTTGACATTTTGACGCTGATACTATACTACTCCAAACGTTCGTAGTAACTAACGTCAAAATTCTAAGTTCAATGACCTGACACCATACGTTGTTTACATGGTATGTAAACAAACATATTTATAATGACATATAATGACAGCCATAAATTCATAGACATCTAAAAGTTCAGATAGACATGGATTGCACGATCCAATTATTGCCCTCCGTATTGATCCGCGTGGTATTTGTGGCAGTAGCCAACAGTCCGAATGTAAAATATTTTGTCCATGGATATAAAGGTTAAAAGCAAAATGAGGGTCGCTGCGCTAAGCGTGGCCGGTTTTGAAGATATATTGGGACGTATTTCCTAAAAAATACAAAAAGCAAATAACTTATTATGTAATATCAAGGAGTAAACTATCTAGTAGGTACACAGGCCCCTTGGTGGTAAGTGGGATCTGGGGGGTTATTATGACATGACTATGCAGTTCATTTTACGGTGAGCGAAAGGGACGGAGCTATAGCAGTTACATAACTCTGTCCTTTTCTCACAGCGTAAAATGAATTGCACAGATACGTCATAATGTCATAATAACCCCACTGAGGCTAATATACATTGCCACACAACAAAACACTATAACAATATTGTAATATTTATATTTTTGTGCAATAAAAAGTTTACACACATACATACATAAATACTTTAGCAATTTGGGCATTATCAAGACTGCAAATTAAGTTAAAGGGGAATAGCAAATTACATAATTAACATGCTAGTACTTTAAACGTCTATTGCCTATGTAAACCGTCTATTCCGTCTATTCTTATCGAAATCGATTTGTTCCGATGATCCACGCTTTTCGGATCTCCTGTTCTGATAAAACGAGTAACCTTATTTATTAAACACTAGCGACTCTGTCTACTTACACGCAGTTTTTATTAAGTGGTTATGCAAAAGTGTTTTAAATATGTAAAATTTTGGAGCATTTTATAACTAACACTTGTCAAAAAATCTCTTTAGTTGATACCAAAACAAAAAAGTAAGTTAACACTTGAGAATAGGTACGCCAATTATTTCTAGTTTTCCTGATTTTAGCAGTTAAAATATGTTATTCATCCAGAAAAGATTCCATACCTATTTAGATGGATAAAAATATTTCAGTAGTTTTTTTTAACCAACCCGTCGGTATCTTCGTGATCGTTTACGACCTATTTATAGCACTCTTAACCCTTTAAATGCCTCCGTAACAAATCAATAGGAATCGATCCCAATTTCCAAGTTTGCTTCTTCATAAACTATTTGATTAATTAAAATAGATACAAACGCGTGAAGGATCCGTCAATAAAATTTGTTTTTTAATTATACTTTATTAAAGTAAATTGGCTTTGTTCAAAGTCTCCGTTGGACGGGGCCCTTTGTGCGGGGATCTTCAATGGACGGATCTATTGATGATTTTACAAGGTCAATAATAATTATTGACTGTGATAATAATTAACTCGTTTTGGGGTTCGGTTTCAACAAATTGGAGGAAATTCAAATGGGGTAGTTTTTTATAAGTATTACTGACAGGGTTGCGCGCGGTACTTAAATGTTTTTTTACGTTATTTTATGATTTCTGTTTCCGGCTTGAAATTGGAAGCTGAAGGTTAAATGTTTATGTTGCATTTGAAGTAAAAGTAATAGAAACAAGAATCACATACACAGATAAAAAGTGGTTGATGGATAATTGCCCCGTCGCTATAAAAGGTTTGTACTGCAAACAATGTTTTTGTTATCCCATAATATTTAAGTTAGTTTATCTAGTTCAGTAGGCTAGTATAGTGAACCATTACAATTATTTACTTATGGTGTTAATACTTAAATCTTCACAATCCAATGCAAAAGCGAATAATTTTAAACTTGTAAACAACGTAGCTATAAAAAAAGGTCATGGTATCAGTTCCATTAATACAGACACCTAGGTGGTCACGCAGATAAGGCTGTTCGTACAACCCGTATTTATTCCGTGTTGAGACACCCTTTTATCTAAATGACTAACATTATTGGAAGCCGAAGATTAGCTTGCTGCTTTTTTGAATTAAATAATTAGTGAACACTTTTATTGGATCTTAAATCTTTGTGACACAGTGTTTTTTTCTATACTGTTTCATTTATTTGGAACTGACCACTAATTTGTTTTTTGTTTTTTAATTATCTTGCTTTGAACTTTATAAGTTTTAATATATGTAATAACTTGCGTTTTTTTATATTTAATTTTTCGGAATATTTTTACGTTTGAGATTAAATATAAAATAAAATACCTGTCAACAAATTTAATCAAACCAATTGAACCACTCAGACGTCGATATATTAATTAACTGAGCAATATCTCCGTAAATAACACGAAAGAAAATACTCGAAAATTTAAAAGCAACAATATAAGATTTGAATATAAAAGGCCCTTCAAATAGAACTCTGACGAACTAAGAAACGCTATAACACCGCATACACGTGACTCACACACAAACATCTACGAACTATGCCACCCATTCGATTAAAACATTTAAATGAATGCAGCCTGCAGTGACAAATTAATTTTGTTAATCAACTGCGGCAGAATCGCCATGCATCAACCCGACAGCGGTCGGGCGATAACGCCGTGATATACGAGTGACCAGGCGAGGTGTTAAAACGAGGCGGAACGAGCGGTCGCGTTTTTAGTACGTTGACAAATTTTTGGTATGTCCCACAGGAATAACGGATGTGGTATCACAAAAAGTCTGAGATTAAGAGGCAGTCAATAAATCTTGGTTAATTTTGGTTTAAGTGGATTTTTATAGATTAATTTAGTAAAGGTTGGATTTCAATAGTTCCATCACGGGACAAAATCGTTAGGTTCGCAAACCAAACTCCGAAATACTAGGTAATTAATGCTACGTTTTATGTGCAGCGCATGGTCATAAAAGGATTATTGTACTCTCAGCCCAATGGAACCCTGACCCACCATAGAACGGTGTCACAGTGACATTATAAAACAATTGGTTGACACTTCTTATGACTTGAATCATAACGTCTCTGTGACACAGTTCTATGGTGGGTCAAGGTTCCAATGGTCTAATAGTACACAAACAACTTAAATGTGATACTAAAATAAAAATGCAGAACATTTAAAAGTACGTTTTTTTTTTATTTTATTTAAGTATTTCACTATTCCAACTATTAATGAGCCACAGAGTGTCCTTAAGTCTTTTTAAGTCCTTTCAGATTTTACCATAAAAAATCCTCTGAGAAACCACATGTTGTGGAAAGTTTTTCTAGTTTCTAACCATACAAGCCTATAAAAAGTTCTTAAAAGGAGCAAATTGAAAATTATCGTCAAATGATATTTTTTCTAACCTTGCTTAATTGGGAATAATCTAAAGCCAAAACAAATGCACAATATCATTTGACTTTAAAATTTATAGGTATTCCAAAACTTCTACACAATTTTTTATAAGTGGTGCTACGTTCCTACGATTGCATCATTTGAGATGGCATCGATATAATTATTATAATTTCGCGTCGTAAAATCGGCAACAAGCATGTTCCAAATTCGTATTCAGTTATCCAATGTTGCCTTTCTGTTTCAGGCCAAGTAAAGACAATCTTAGGTTTCTAAACGACAAGGTCAAGTACTGCAATGATACACCTATCTATTTTAATAATCTGGCTTGGCCCCCAACGGTTAATAGTCTCGCACAAAAAATAATCGCATTTTTACTATTGAGGCGCTCATAACAAGTCCGCAATCGCAACCTCAGACATAACTTTTCTTCTCTCTTTATAGTATTACTGTCGACATTTGTGACTCTATCAAAAACTAACATGTTTACGCGGTGCCTACATACATATATTACTTTTATCTTTTCACATTCGTCATAGCAAACGTTATTTCTCAAATAAAATAAAATCGTTACTCCCGAGGTCTCAATTCGGTGAATCAAACTTTCTATGTGTGGGTGTGATGTATTGTGGTCGAATGGTAAGTAAGACTCTATTACAAGTGATTAATTCTGAACATCGTCTTAACAAACGATGAAAATGTACGATTGTACTAGATGGGCTAGGATAGCAGCCGTTAACTGGACATATGATACATTTTCTGTAGGTATGGTCATTCAAATATAATGCTAATTCTTATGCTGTTAGCACCAAAAGTGTAAATCAGTAAAATAATATGTAATACATGCTTAACTAGGAGAACTTACATATTTTATTTTATTCTTTTATTTCAAAATGCAATAGAAATAAGTTTGCTACTTTTCATAACTACTTACCTTCTTAAACGGAGCAAAGATATACCTAGTGTACTTTAGATCGTGGAAGGGTACACAGGAAACTACTTACTATATTAATTGCATAAACACAGCTTAGGAAATTATATTATACGCGGACAAAGCCACAGGCCATCGCTAGTCTAGCTATGAAATAAACAGGTAGTTCGTCAGTGCGTCATCATTTTGTGCAAAAATGATCATTATTATTTTTTTGTAAAAAACGGTGTGTGACGTTAACATATAGCGACAAGCTTTCGCAATTCGGCCTCTGCCAAACTTTAACCAAAGTTTTTCGAAGCTCTATACATATACCATTTATTATATTTACGAATAAAATAATCAAACACTTATGTTCGGGAAGAATGATGTCATTAATTTGTTGTCTATTTGAAGCGTGTTTCATATTAATCATTTAATTGATAGGTAATTAAAACGATGTAATTGAGTATGTTTTGCATCAATTATTTATTTGGCAGTTGACCAATAATTATATTTGCAACTTAACAATCAGGTTGAAGAGCAAAAACGTTTTAAGAACCGTTCTGTTTTATTAGATATATTTTCAGCGAAATTGGCGGTCGGTTTTGCGATGTTCTATTTAAATCGATCTATGAGTTCTTACAAGGAAATCTTTAGACATATTCATTTAAACAGGCTTAATCATAACATAGCATTGGCTTTGTTTTTTTACATACCTACATACATAAAGTCACGCCTTCATTCCCAGAGTGGGGTAGGCAGAGCTACAGAATTACCAACCACTCTAAAAAAAAATTTTTACTGTCTTATAATAATGCGTTATTTGAATTTAACCCAGGTCGCAGGTACCTAACGCGGAGTAATATCCTTCCTTCCTCTTTGAACTCATAGGTGTATGATTGAAATTTTTAGAGTATCCAAAATCACATTGTCACAAAAAAAGATAGCTGATTAATGTCGATTTAAAAAATAGCAGTACAATATATGTCAACAAAAATTATAAAAAAAAATTAGGCACCAAAAACATACTAATTAGTGTTTGGGAACAAAATTAGAAGTCCTGGGCAAATTGTTTTAGAAATGCACTTGTAACACACTAAAAACACTTATTATAACATTATACAAAAATAAGACCACAAAAAAACATTACTGTATCGAGTTGAAAATAAAATAAAGGTCGCTCTACACAGCCTTGTTCAGATGTATCCTAAGGCATTGAGAACGTATAATCACCCGCCTATCTAACCAAATGAGTGATCGCCTATTGTCCGCTGGCTACCGGTCTTACCTGTCCTATTACCGGCACAAAACGACATAAACACCGTCTACAGACAACACGAACTATACATTACCTTGCACAGTCAAGGTATGTTTTAGAATGGAACGAAAAAGACAGTAGCGAATTCTGTGAGGTGTTGAAAACGCATGCTTCTGGATTTACGCATTTTGTAGCGACAACGCAATTCCTACCCCATTTTAGAACTGCTACGGTTGATTGTTGTATGCATTTGATATACGCTGTAGCCGTTTGAAAAGTAACAAAGAAAGTTTTAAAGAATTCTTGGTGAAGTGGCATTCTTAGAAACCTTTTTGCAGGTGGCATACTTAGTGATATAGATATTGTCATGCTTTCCGACCCACATTGAATTGTCGTATTTGTATAATACAATTTTTTCTACAATTTTTGTGTTTTATTCAGAGGTATTAAATCAGGCAAACATTTTGCGGTTAACTGTCTGCCCTCCCATACGACAAACGCAAATAGACCACTAGTAACTTTTGTTGCCGAGTGTACTTTTTGTGCAATCATCATTAACTTATCAAGTCCAAAGTTACTAGTTCAAACATGGACTATGATAAGAACGGCGGAAATTTTATTGCTACCTTCAGACTTCATCGTCGAATTATCTCTTGGATACCATAATATTAAGCTGTCACCAAACTTACGTATCTAATATCTTTTAAGAACCCAATCCACTAACGCGAACCGATTTAAAATTAACTTGCTTGATTCGAACTAAACATATAGACAAACAAACATGTGGAGTTTAATAAAAAACTTGTAATAACTAATAAATTTAGTTAAATCGGTACCCGATGTAATCGCAGTCCCTTCCTTCAGAACTAAGTAATATCTCTTGAATGGCCCAACTGAATGAAACCTATTTAAGAACCACCTCGAATTCCATCTTGAAATGGCTATCTTTAAAAAACGAGTTGAATCCGTCCTTTTTGGAGTTACTAAGCCTTAGACAGACACACAGATATACTTACAGATACACAAACTTAATTTTCATATTTGCACTTATTATTTATTTATTGGGGGGGGGGGGGGGCTTTGTGTGCCACTTCGACCATTGCTGATCTTTTGTGACAGCCCTTTGTTTAGATTTTACCGCAAAGGCCCGTTGCGTCCAGGAATTTCCAGATGCTTTGGGCAGTGAGGAGTTGTATCTCTGTCCATGATATGTCGCCCTAGGGAGATACTTCTACTTACGCATTAGTGGTCCGCAAGAACAGAGGATGTGCATAGCTGTCTCCTGTTTCCTGACAGAACCTGCATGTCGCTTCTTGTTTCATTCCCATTAGGGACAAGTGTCTGTTCAATTTGCAGTGTCCAGTTAGGATCCTAGTCACTGCACAAGTCTTTTCTCGTTTGAGTCTTAGAATCTCCTTCGAGAACTTGCTTTTGAACCCTGTAATTAATTATTTCGAGTGGTTTTGTCCTTTTGAGGACTTCCACAGCTCGATCGCTTGCACTCATTCTACACATGCTACTAAATATGTACAGATTATTAAGAGTGTACATATGCATTGCCAACTCGAATGCTACATGCTTCTCTAATAATTAGACAAAAGATTAAGTCAAACAGTTTTTCAAACACCTAAGATGACCCCATTTTGTTACGTTGGCACTGAACTTATAAATAATACACGAAGGCTTTAGCGATAGCTATGTTATGTCGTGACGGTTTTATATCTTCATCATTGTTCCTGAGGTATGCATGTTGCGGCCACATCCGATGCATCGAATCTACATACCTCATTGCGTTATAGTTGGGATTTTCTTGTGACACGAAACGAGTTGATACTTGCTATTTGCGTTTTTTTACATATTGAGGGTAAAATATGTGTTTAATGTCAAATGTTACCCTTATGAACGACACAGTCTCGATTCGATTTTTATACCACGGACGTCAGAATATAAGTTTGTTGTTTAATGCTTCGTAGGTCCATTTTGAGACGACATTATGACGTTTAAATGACGCTGGCGTCAGAAGCATGTAAAAGTGTTCAGAAGATAACCAGATGTGGACCTCTCGACATGGTAAGTTCCTATTTTATTATATGTAATTTTTGAAAACATCTATCTACGAGTATATTATTAGTTTTATATCATGAATTATGACTCACCTTATTCAATACAAATATATTGTATAACTGATGCCTCTGCTTTGATCAATACTCTGACGTATTAAAATCCCTTACTTCAAGAATCTTACATTGAAAAAAAAAGTTAGTAATATTCCTCATTAATATTCAAAGTATAAAACAACGGAAAACGCCATAGTTTTTTGACGTAAACGCTCACGCCAATTTGCTTGATAACCTTTATAGCTATGCAATTAAAATAAACAATTAACTACCAAAACATGTCAGGCGAGCTACACAAATTCTGCCCTCCTTAGAAGAAAGGTCTTATGTGTCACAAAATTTCTATAGAAAATGCGATTTTATTCCGAAACAGACAAAGATGAATCTCGTATGACTTTCAAGTTACATATAGACTATTTTTAACTTTATAGTAGAATTGATTTAATAACCTGAACGAAGCCGATCGATTCCCAAATGCTTGATTTGCGGGTAGATGGTAATAATCTGTCGCCGAAACAATGGGGGGCGGTGCGGTGCGATGCGCCGAGGGGTACGTTTATTCATTATAGAGAGCTGTCCTGTGCAGGCTGCCATACAAATATGTGAAATAACTCACTGAAACTAAAGCAAGATCTAGGCACAGTGAATGAAACATGACACAGAAAAAATTAACTTTTACAATAAATTCAAAAACACACCTAAAAAGTTACATATCAATTTTGTTAACATTTTATTACAATTTAAACTCGATTGGACGACAGAAAATGCTCTGAACCCGTTCTCTCTTGAACTATCCATTCCAATTACCATCGAAAATAAGAACAACCTCAGAGGCTCTATTCTGCTTAGTAAAACCATACTGCTTTTGACATGTTATTACTTACAGAGAGACCAACAGGCAGACACACAAACCGACACAGTACTTCACAGTAACAAACTTACAACTGTTTTTTTTTATCTAGTAAAAAAAAGTTGCATTTGAAGCTAAGTGTAAGCTTAGCTTATTTAACTCATTATCTTAGTCTTAGTCATATTTCGAACGCCAATAACATCGTTAATGCGAGTTTTAACCTTACAGATAAGGAAGTTTATTGTGCGCCGTCAATCGGATTGAGGGATACATCCTCATCGACATACATGAAAAAACTTAGTATTGATTGATTGTTTTTTACAAGTGCTATTATAAAACAACGAAGGTTATATTTATGCAAAATTTATCGAGTGTTTTATCTACCTGAAAAGACACTAAAGAAGGATCAAGACGAAAATGAGTCGACCTTAACTTTCAATCGTTGATAACTAATCACGCAACACCAGCAAGTGGTTTCTTGAATAAACTTACATCTACGTTGATGTGTCTAACGTCTTATTAGGGTGAATTGCAAAAATATTGTACATAGTTAAGGGCTTAATTGAGGCAACGTTAACTTTCTTCCATTGTTTTTCCTTTGTGTAACGAAAGTTATGCATATGATTATATGACTAATCTTCGTTACACGAAGGAAAAAGTTAAGGATTGTTAAGGGTTTTTTAATTGAGCTCTTAACTATGTACAATATTTTTGCAATTCACCCGTTAGGCCTGGGGCTAGACAACTTGCCATCGTTCACGAACGCTAGCGTTAGGTGATCACTGGCGACATGTGTTGTCATTGAAAAATGTATGGGAATGACGTAAGTCACGTGATATATCACTCGTTACAACTGACACGCTGAAAACTGATTGTCTAGCCTATTTAATTTTGACAGCGCCAAGTGACAGGTGATCACCAAAGTGATCGCCTAACGCTAGCGTTCGTGAACGATGGCAACTTGTCTAGCCCCACAGGGGAGTTATTATAACATAGCTATGCAGTTCTGTTTACGCTGAGAGAACAGGACAGAGCTATATGACTTGTATAGCTCTGTCCTTTACGCTCGCCGTAAAATGAACTGCAAAGCCATGTCGTAATAACTCCTCTGTATGGAATCAAGACGCGTATTAACAAAAATCACGATCTTGTTAAAAGCAACTGTTTTTTTTTAAGTTTTTATTCCATTCTATGAACCAGCGGTTATCACTGCCATTCTGCGCATGCCCGTAGAGTACATATATTACACAATGACAGTACCTTTGCACAGAATAATGATGGGTCCTCGTGTATTCGAGAGTCAATCAGGCGAAATTTTATGAATGGATATTTGTTTTGTACAAATCCCGGCCATCGACTGATGTTAATATATTCGCTGAATTGTACCTATTCATGCACACAACCCTTGACTAAAAGCATATGGGGTAGGGTGATACGAGTAAGTCCAACGTACACAGTTGCAAGGAGAACGTTGAAGTAAAATTGTTACATTTTTTATAAGTCTTTAGCATAAGTTAAAGTTACTGTTAACTTTCTTGTGAACTCTGTATTTATTGTATTGGTTGTTTTGTACCTACCCTTAATCTTGATGCTGGAAGAGCGGGATCTTCTGTCACAAGTATTGCCATACTTACTAGAAGGTTCCAACCCTATCCTTATTATACTTAAACACACTGATTGTGACTAGGGAATGCAATTTAACCGGTTATTGGTCGTTTTTGTATGAAAATAACCGGTTTTAACCGGTTATTTGCATTCCTTAATTGTGACCAATAAACAATTTTTCATTCCCTTTTTTTTTTCAATTTAATAATATGACGTTGGTATTGGTAACTATCTACTTCGACAAAAGTTTGTACAAAACCAGCCTTTACATACATTCCACAAAATTTGCTCGTTTATACAGGGTTACTGGTTAAGTCGACCTAGATCCTTTAAGGGGTTATAGTTTCCATAATTTCTGACCACTTTTACTTGAAACACCCTATTCCAAACTTAACCGTTTTCAAGATATTTAACTTTTAAGATAACTTTTCTTAAATACCATTTTTTTCCATATTGCATCATTTGTTTTAGAATCCTTGCATTTCATTTGTTTTTTTTTACAACAATTATGTAGTAGATAAGTGTCTTCAACATTCTGGGTACCTAAATTACCGTTAAGTGTGCTAACCGAGTCGTATTAGATGAATGATTGCGAAAGAAGGAAAGAAATTTCCACGAAAATTTTTTTTCTAATAGGAATATTTCAAAAAAACTCTATGGCAGTAATACTGCAGATAATCTAAAAAACATCTACATTTCTTCAGCTATCTAACGAGGTATGGCAATCTTGGCTATTATTAAAAATAAATAGAAATATCTTAGTTGAAAGTCTGCCAGGTAGTAGTAAAATTTTACTGTAGTACATCAATGTATGACTTTGGTCCTAGAAAACTAAATAAAATAATTCAAATACGTACAAAATTACATGTATTAAACATTTGCTGTTACAATTCATGTTCCACATTGTCTGCCTCTGTTTCGCACACATATCCTCAGCCTTTTTCTCAATCCACTTTTTACTACGCCCGTAGTTAAACGCCGTCTTATTTCATCTGCTGCGTCGAGTATTTTTTGTCTCAACTCATCAACCGGTGTAATTGTGTTAGTTTCGTTATAAACTAAACTCTTCATGTGTCCCCACACATAAAAGTCCATAGCGGTTAAATCCGGACTTCTAGCTGGCCATGGTGTGAGCCCACCTCTCCCAATCTACTTATTGGGATAATTAGTGTCTAGCCATTCTCTAACACTTCTCCTGAAATGTGCAGGGCAACCGTCGTGCTGATACCACATGTCACGAATGTGGCTGAGTGGCAAATCATCCAGTAAGTTAGGTAAATCCACACTTTCTCCCTGACAATTTAAATGGAGAACATTAAGAAAATTTTCTAAGGTTCGATTTACCTAACTTACTGGATGATTTGCCACTCAGCCACATTCGTGACATGTGGTATCAGCACGACGCGACGGTTGCCCTGCACATTTCAGGAGAAGTGTTAGAGAATGGCTAGACACTAATTATCCCAATAAGTAGATTGGGAGAGGTGGGCTCACACCATGGCCAGCTAGAAGTCCGGATTTAACCGCTATGGACTTTTATGTGTGGGGACACATGAAGAGTTTAGTTTATAACGAAACTAACACAATTACACCGGTTGATGAGTTGAGACAAAAAATACTCGACGCAGCAGATGAAATAAGACGGCGTTTAACTACGGGCGTAGTAAAAAGTGGATTGAGAAAAAGGCTGAGGATATGTGTGCGAAACAGAGGCAGACAATGTGGAACATGAATTGTAACAGCAAATGTTTAATACATGTAATTTTGTACGTATTTGAATTATTTCATTTAGTTTTCTAGGACCAAAGTCATACATTGATGTACTATTTACAGTAAAATTTTACTACTACCTGGCAGACTTTCAACTAAGATATTTCTATTTATTTTTAATAATAGCCAAGATTGCCATACCTCGTTAGATAGCTGAAGAAATGTAGATGTTTTTTAGATTATCTGCAGTATTACTGCCATAGAGTTTTTTTGAAATATTCCTATTAGAAAAAAAATTTTCGTGGAAATTTCTTTCCTTCTTTCGCAATCATTCATCTAATACGACTCGGTTAGCACACTTAACGGTAATTTAGGTACCCAGAATGTTGAAGACACTTATCTACTACATAATTGTTGTAAAAAAAAACAAATGAAATGCAAGGATTCTAATAAAAATGATGCAATATGGAAAAAAATGGTATTTAAGAAAAGTTATCTTAAAAGTTAAATATCTTGAAAACGGTTAAGTTTGGAATAGGGTGATTCAAGTAAAAGTGGTCAGAAATTATGGAAACTATAACCCCTTAAAGGATCTAGGTCGACTTAACCAGTAACCCTGTATAGGTACTAATGTTTTATTTTTTATTGATAATGGTTTTGCTCTTGAGGTACTGTTGCCCTTGGAGACCGATGATTTGGTTGGCAGTAAAGCGAGCTCACCCAGAAGATGCCTATACCTATACTTATTATGCCGATATGTACTCGAGCACATCCAAGTCACTGAGTTATTACGACATGGTTCCACGGTATACAACCCTATATTGATGACTATACCTCACTATACTACACGTGACTTTTGGGCATAAGGCCTCTCATGATGAAAGAGCGTAAATTTTAAAGTAAGTCCAAGGTACCGGAACAAACAAGCATTAGGAACATTACTTCCTGTTCGGTGCTTCAAAGAAACTTGTGTTTGCTGCTTAGTATACTGCTGTCCAAAAGAAAAAGGCAGTATAAGAATATGAAGTCCTTGTGCCGATATTGCCTTTTTACTTCGGTCAGCAGAATATTGCTAAGTCGCAGGAACAAATACTATGTTGAAAAACGTCGGTATAGGTAACTAAATAATGAAATTATTGCCTACATTTAAGTAGGACTACTCAATTTAAGAGTTAGGCAATAACAATTCAACTTTAATGTAGATCTATTAAGTAAAACCCCTCTCGCATACATACGAGAGGGGTTTTACTACAGGTATTTGTATACAAAATGAATATGGAACTTACGTCAAACTTCAAGTATAGAATGTCGAACGGTCTATACAAATGTGTTACAAGCGCATGGAAGAGTTGCTTTACTTAAGTTTCTTAACGATGAAAAGGACGGAAAACTGAAACGATAATTGACTCTCCTGAATTGAAATGCAGTGGTTTTTTTTCCAGAAACGTGAGGTTGTAAAGTAATTTTAGACTTTATTTTCGATTTTGCACATCAACGAGTTGTGCCAAACTGTACGGCACATTGGGTTGGATGCGGAAATTTTAGTTACATTACGGAACTTAATCTAACTATCAATAGCCATGAAGAGTTCTTACGGTTACATGGGCCTCCTTTCAGCATCAGACTAGGTCGATTGTTCCAAATTATAATATTGACAGCCGAATAATGTGCTCTTGCAAGATTTTAAACTGATACAATTACATGTAGGACAAATTTTAATCGTCTTCCTACATTTTGTGCGCATTAATTTCCATTGAAATTAGGTATCTTTACATTGAATTTTGGCACATTTGATTTCTGGCAAATGGCTTGTTTTGAACTCTAAGTAGGTAACCTAATGCATCCGCGTTTTGAATATTGATCAATAAATAAAATTAATATCTGGGTAGTGATTCTCTGAACAACGACGGTCGGACGGACGGACGAGTGAATGTCCAAGCGGCAAGTTTAAGTAGTCCCGTCAGTGCGAACAAAACATATTTTAGCGCGTGCATTTTCAATTTAGCACCATGGTTTCTGCCGATGGATCGAACGTATAAGGCTGCTTAATTGAAAATGCACGCGCTAAAATGTGTTTTTTTCGCTCTGACGGGACTACTTAAACTCGCCGCTGCGATTTCGCTCGTTCGTCCGCCCGTCTGTTGTTTTTGAGAGAATAACACCAGGGGACAATCTCACACCAATTGACCTAGTCCCTAAGCTCTAGAAACAATTGGTGACTTCATATTTTTAATTACTTGTTAATTATTCGCAAACTTCCAAAGCGCTGATATGTTTTGTTCTGAAAAACCGAATTATATGTGGAATAATAAAGGTTAAACATTCATATTATTCAATGTTATTTATATGCTTTTAAAAAAAGTGTACCTATTACTACTAAGTACCTAGTGTCCCGATAAGCGCATGCGTGCAAAACCCTGCGCGGGATCGTTATTTCAGCTCATGAATTTTCAAAACAAATATTATTCATTATTCATCGACACCGACATTATTTATCGACAACTTTACTTCAATTCAACTCTCGAACAACATAAATTTTTCATAGCTCTTGATTTATGTGATAGGTAAAAATCAGAAATGACAAAGGTGCGTACAAAAGCGAATTCTCGGAATGCGTTTTAATGGAAGGCTGTAAATGCAATGGCATTAGACATTTAACGTACAAGGCTATATATTAAAGGCTCGCTCTTATGGGACCGTTTGTGACCTTATGTTGTCTGTCGCCACAGCCGCTACGGGTTAGTGAGATTGCGCCCGCACTGTAGGGATGCAGAGAGTGTGTCGATAAATAGTATCGAGGAAATTATTATTCTAATAATAATATTACATTTGTCACTGACCACACCTTATTCTGGTTTTAAGATTTCCTTATTTATTTATTTATTTATTTATTTATTAAATTTGGTACAATAACAGGTTGACAACCAAACATTAATTAAGTAATTATCAATGGGTCTTACAGAAATGTTTTAATACTTATTCAGAGAAATACATATTTTACTTTAAATCTGAGAAGAAACAAGTACACGGATATACCATTGGGTTTCATTGCACAATGTTTTAGTTGATGAACCCACGACTCTAGGCCACAGATAAAATAAATTGTTTCCATAGTAGGTTACTACACCACTAATCCAAATGTTTTTTTTGTTGTTGGCCAATCTTATTTATCTCTTTAAAGAATATTTTAGTCTTAGTTTTGCTTGATCTAAAGTATTAATTAATGTTATTTTCAATTATGATCTTTGAAAGAAATATGGACCCCTTAAACAGTATAATTATGCTCGATTTTTGATCATACCGTGTCACTCACAAGACAAAATGAAGCTGTGAAAAAAATCTTTAAATTTTACTAAATATAATAAACATAATAATGATGTTTGGATGTTTGTAATTCAATAACGTTTTTATACTGTAGAATGGATTTTAATGAAATTTGGCGAAGAAATATTTTCGCTCCTGTAATAATTTTAACTGTAATCATTTTTTGTTATTATAATAATAACAATACGCTTTTAGTATTGAGTACAATTTCGACTAATGTAATACTAATAATTTATTACATTACGTACAATCATGCCACTAAGTGCAAGGAAGGTAGATATATCTTAACTTAAGTGATCACAATTTTATAGTATAGAAGACAAACAAAGTGTATGTTTTTATTTCCTAAGTTTAATTTAAGTTACATGTAGGACGTCGTAAGCAAAATATAATTCTATAAAATAAATACTTATGTGAATAGAAAAGTATTTTTTATATTAGCGAACGTATTTGGTTTGACTGCTTTTTTTCAACGAAAACGCTAAAAGAAAATAAATATTTTACGTCAAGCTCTGCCAAGTCCACGTTAATCTAAAATTATGTCGATATAAGTTTTCAAAACTATCGATAACTTCAAGCATCTCCCAGCCCTAAAGGGCCGCCCACGCGGGTCGCGCTGCGCTCGCGCCGCCCCGTTCGTGACATAACATCACGGGATCGTTCAATATCTTTCGCAAGCCGACGCGCGTCCGCAACCTTCGGTTGTAAACAAAAAAATCAATTTTAGGCCATAAAAATCAATACCATTTCAAAAGTCATCACGCCCACACATTGTACCGGAATGATTCAAGTCAATTAAATACTTGACTGTCGTCATGCACATAACGCCTTTTTTTGCAAAATTTTATCATGGACCCTGAATTGGTAGGAAGGTAGTAGACAATGGAGCCCCCTGACCTTTGAAACCTTTTAAAAGGGAAATCAGACCAGTTGTATCACTTCAAATTTTACAATGCATTGGTATTCAGAAATCAATCTAGGCTCTTTGGCCTAATCGTTCTAATACACATATATTAGGTATATTACTTTTAAAGTATTAAATACAGATGCGACTACCTACTTATTCCTCTGAAATTAGTTTACTTACGAAAATGGAAATGAGTCATAAGAATGTTTATTTGATTTTACTTAACAAATAATGTTAGTTTTTCAGGAGTATCTACCTGATCGAAATTGAATTGCCTGAATATGCAGCTATCCTATACTGTTTTTAATATCGGTCACTAAAATAGGTAATGACTAATGATCAAAAGTAAATGGGTCACACTAATCCCCTCTTTGTAGGATCTGTCAGTATAACAATATTCCAATTCACTAAGGATGATGTCCTCCTCGTCGTGATGGTCACCGGCGAGATCCTCGCTATATCCTAGAGTAAATTGGTTAATGACTCATAAAGAACCTTGCAAAGTTCAAAAACGACACGCGGAAACTTTACCATTTCATAAGTCATCCCGCCCACATTTCAGCAGTTCATTCAAGCCAATTAAACGAGTATGAATTGACAACGGGACCGGCCAGTCACAATATTGTAACGTAATATCGGGTCATTAAGGCGGTTAGACGCGGAAACGTGTGGGTGCAAAACCACCGTGTCTAAACTATAATTTGAGATTTGTCCGTCGATCCGTTACCCGAATGGTATAGCTACAACGCTTTAGCCTCGCGGTTGCATTCGTGTGTGTAAACACGAACAAATAGGCGACAATACAACTGACATCCTATCTCACACGAAAAACTAAACAAGTGTGCGCCGACGTCGTTCTAAATTATTGTAGTGTTGGTATCACCATTACAACCATAGACCGCATCAGTCCTAAGACTTACCTTTAATAGCCGTGAAAACGTATTATAATTGTTGACCGGTGATTAGTTAAACTAAACTATAATTGTTAACACGTGCGTCAAACTTTGTAGATACACTGTCATTTATAATGGCCTGTATTGATGTGGGTGAAACTTTCTATTTGTCTGAATACGTAACTTTTGTTTGGGTAGGCTCGTTCCTAAATAAACAACTGATCTACTTGTATTAATAATAGTGTAAATCCGCTTGTGATATTTTGCAAGTCACCATAGTTTACGAAAGCGATTGGAAAAATATATGTCAAAAACAAACCTCTTGCAACAGTGTTGTTTTTGGGCGGCTACTTCCGGTTATAAGGTGTGAATTTGACCATAATTTTAAATTGTCGTTTCAAAGGAACTTAAATGTTAGTTTCATTGCTTTTGCTTTCGAGACTAAAAAAGTAAAGAACACCAATACTGTTTAAGCTGAATTACATTTTAATTGAGTGTTAACATGACAGTGAAGTAACGTACCTACAGTGTTTCTAAGTCATGAAGTCGCACCCCACTACTTTATTTTGAGATCGTTGTCGTAACCGTGCCACGTCGATAAAAATGGCGACACGCGCTTTATTGGAATAGAAAAATATGGAATTCAAGAAGAGGTGAAGAAGAAGATGGAAGACTAATAAATATAAAACACTAGTGTTATTATTTCCTGGGCTTCTATTCTACTGGATATAAAACCATATTACCTTTGACATGTTATGGTATTGTTTTCGGGTGTCCTTCGGAATCCCTAATAACGTTTGTCCAAATTATTGTTTGACATAAACTGGTTTTTTCAAGGAACTTTTCAAGTTTTCCCAAAATACCTGCGGCTAGATTAGTTTACATACATACACATACATTAAATCACGCCTGTTTCCCAGAGAGGTAGGCAGAGACCACTTCTTTCCACTTGCTACGATCTTGACAAATTTCTTTCGCTTCTTCCACATTCATACATCGAGTCATGCACGCACGTCGGTTTCGGGTACTTAAGATTCGGCCCTTTTCCAGTATTTCACCGATTTGACTCGAAAAACTACGCCTAGGGCGGCCCCTTCCGACCCGTCCACTCACTTTCGATCTGTATATCTCTTTCGTCAATCTTCTTTCATCCATCCTTTCCAAATGACCGAACCATCGAAGCATGCCCTTTTCAATCTTAGTCAATACATCTTCTCTTATTCCACATTTCTCTCTCTTCTTTCTCTGTGTAGTTTAGTTTAGGGTTGTATTATTACAACACTTAAAAAAAACCAGACGGAAATGGGTTTAGGATAAACAAGCATTCGGACAAACGTTGCATTAGGACAAATGTCAATTAGGGATTCCAGTACCCACCCATTGGGGACCCATTGTTTTCAACTCGGCCGCCATTACTGTAAATGAGAGATATCGCAACCTTGACAATGCGAGAACATGTGTCAAAGAAATTATGGTTTTACCCACCCAGTAACTAGAATTTATAGAGGCCCTCTTTTGTTTTCAGGAAAGAATAGTCACAATTTTTTGCGATTGTCATTGACCAATTACTACAAAACGACTCAAGAAAAAAAAAACATTTAAAAATTGGTCGCTTTTAACAATATTACGATTGTCGTGCATAAGTGTCTTGATTCGGAACGAGCCTGACACATAACCTAAGGTGTTGGTTGAAAGTTGAATCCCCAAAGAACTTGCTTTTGGAACTATCTGCTTTGTTTGAAATAACTATTCTCATAATTATTGTATTCATTTTTTGTCAACTATTGCCTCACATTTTGTTGAGCGTAAGCTTACAGACACAGAGTTAGCATAACTAACTATAAAGCCCCCTACCATCAGTTACGATTACCGTACTCGCTAGCGAGTCGAATGCTCTGTCCCTCGCACTCTATAAGAATACTGCGAGGTCTGCGACTTGCGAGTGACAGAGCATTCGACTCGCTAGCGAGTACGGTAATTGTAACTCGTGTTAAGGGTCGTTAAACGTTTCAATTGCTTCTATTCCTATGTTTCCTGCCAATGCCAAAGTACGAGTAAATAGACAACAAGAGATAATTAAGTTCGCCTTTAGTTTATTAAATGTATTCTTTTGTGCAATAACGATTAAATAAATAAAATAAATAAATAAAGAGCAAGAGAGGAAATTTTACCACGAAGCCCATCGGAAAAATACTTTCACCATTTGAAAGGTACATTATTCCGGATGGGCGTAATAAGTTGAATTGCTTAAACTAGAGCCGAGCGAGTGCATGACACTAGTTTACTATGTATTTATATAAGAATATATTGTGTAGGCAATGTCAATTTAAGGCCTAGTTGCGTACTCCTGCCTGCATGCGTCGGGCACGCGTCGCCCGCGCCCCCCGCGCGATTTATTCAACGGAAATAACCGCGGATACTAGCGCGTGCGCAGGGGTGATATTCTCACGGGAAACACGTCGTCAGTATCTACGCAATCATAACTTGATCCGTGTGCATATAGGCATCGCATAGCGGTAGGTATCTATTTACTTTGGCAGGGCTGTTTCAAAATGAGTGGTGAGCGACCAAGGTCGTAGGTATCTACCGTTGTATAATGCTAACGGACACCATTCAAGTTGTGATTGCAGAGAGTTCATCGTCGATATATTTCTTGATAGAAAAACAGCTCGTTGATTGCTTTACCCCTCAAAATGCTCAAAAGATATCACCATAAGATCGTATCGCGAAAAATATATCTGATAAGATCGTGATTGGGCTGCAGTGACAATTTAAATAATTCCACTAAAACAAACTGAGAAATCGCGTTTAGGTACAAGTAAATTGCACTCTGCTACACCAAATACGGTCAAAATACAAATGGCTCTCTAGATAAGATGCACTCCAATTTTGTCTCCTTCCATTTTTAACCGTGGACAGAATCAAACCTAAACCTATTCGAAGACGATAATTATGACATTTACTATTTAGTCATATGGCGGAAAAAAATGTAGAAAAATCTTATTCCTTGTGACTGTGTGTCTTGAGAATCAGTCAACCCAGCACATTATGGAGCGCTGTCCCCAAAGACGTTACCAAGGCGACCCGAGTGACTTCTACCAAGAACTGACTGCTGAGGTTATCGACTGGCTGCGTAACCTGGATATCGACTTAACCCGTTACTTATAAACGTGGAATAAGCTTGGAATAGTTTATGCCACGCTTTGTCACTTTCTGTCAGATGCAAATGTCACAATTACAGATAAGGACAAAGCATGGCATAAACTATTCCAAGCTTATTCGACGTTTATAAGTATGGGGGTTATAGTAAATTAAATTAATATATGACCCCTCTTATACGTAAACACACAACACACAATAACTAAAGAATCCTTCAAATATGGTTTGTCCTTAACTTTCAATGTGACATTTGAATTTGACTGAAAGAGACAAGGCGTTCGTTACCTAAAATAGGTTTATTGAATAAGAGGGTAAATAAATAATTATTTAGACTTAAATTCATATCATAGCCCACATCTCAGGCAACCCTGTCTGTCCAACCCTTTTTTCCTGAATGGGAGGCCCTGATCGTCCCTACACGACACGATGCGCAAGCGCTATGATCGCGCGCATTGTAGACTCCGCCGTAATTTATAGTGAGGAATTATTTATTGATGGCAACGTCGTGGCACCCGCCCAATTCTTAGGGGGAGGTGATCTTGAATATCTCTGATATAATATAAGACAAAGTTTACGCAAAAGATGACCGGATTTTATTACCTTCTGAAAATTATTAATTCTGGATATAATTAACAATATAAACACTATAGGTAACGACTATGGAAAGGAATATTGGCCTTTGTAAAAGTTGTCAAATCTGCGTGTCTCAAATCGAATCAAATTTACTTTCTGATCATCCGTGGATACTTACACTCTGCCTGGGTCGTTTTTAGTTTACGTGTAAAAATGTAAGTACAGTACCACAAACCCATACAAAGGGATGGAACTCTTTTGCTGCACACCATATTATCAGAAAAATGATGAACATTTCAAGTTAAAATAAATTAGATAAATAGGTACTTTAGAAACCTGGGGGGTTATTATGACATGGCTATGCAGTTCATTTTACGGTAAGTGTAAAGGACGGAGCTATACCAGTTACATAACTCTGTCCTTTTCTCTCAGCGTAAAATGAATTGCACAGATACCTCATAATAACCCCACTGGGGCGTCCTTAGTATTCATGGCCGATAAAAAAGATTGCAGCCGAAGCTTTCCATAGTGTTTTCAATCCACGACGTTCCGCCCCACTACTTTATTTTTGATACATTGACGCGTTGTGCGATGTCAATTTAACGTACCATCCTGGATTAAACATGATAATTGGAATAGTATTATTTTACTATGCTGTAAACTTACCCTCTCAGGTGAATTAATAAGCGCACAATAGCTAAAGTGTGCTTAAAATATGCTTTATTGATAATCTGTCCTTACATTATGAAATTTAAATTTAACAGAAAACGACAAAAATACTCTAACTAGCATGGGTTTATTGTGCGTTTACAAATCAGGGAGTTAGAACCCAGTGAGTAACTGAACTTTTGCAAAAATATTTATTGAAATGTTTTGTCTATAAGTACTTAGATTTTTTGTTTTTAGATGTCTCGGTGTTATAACACTTTACGCACAACTACACTCTAGATTTCATTTATTCGAAGTTAACCTAGGTGACAGCAGCCGCAACTTTGTCACCTACTCGAAAGTTTCTCCGAACGTCGACGCACCATTTCCGACCGCAACCGCAGCGCGTACGCAGCGATCGGCCGCATCACTCATGTGTCATGTCTTCCATGAAGTTAGGAATTTGCCATGAGAAGTCTTAAGACTGCGCCGAGCAAACGCCGAGCGTCCAGTGGCGCCCTCATTACTATTATTGGGTTTTCTAATTAACTAAATAATTTCCTTGGAACCAAACAAAATGTGTTTGTAGCGCAAGTATAAACGCAATTTATGGGATACGTAACAAACTTTAATAACAATTACCCTTTGAGTAGTCAGCTTAACGGGAAAAGGTGGCCACTTTTTTTCGTTAAGTTAATAACTCGAAGGTGAATTGTTATTAAACTATATGATATACCCTATAAGTTGTGTTTATACTTGCGCTACAAACACATTTTGTTTGGTTCCAAGGAAATTCTTTAGTTAATTAGAAAACACAATAAAAGTATCATTACTCGCGCCACTGTACATCCGGCGTACGCTCGGCGTAGTCTTAAGTCGTTTAAGTATTTCTTTAATTCAGTAGCGCTGTAAAACTGCAATAAGTTTGTATTTCATTCCGGATTTGTTTTTCATTCCGGAAAATTTCCTGCAGTCCCAATTCTGTCAGGCCACCTGAAAAGCGAATCAGTAAGGTGTTTTCTTACTTGCTTAAAACTTTGGATATAAACGCGTGAACTCTTAAACAAAAGGTATTTTTACAAAAAAAAATGATAAAAAAAATGTATAAGTTGTCTTTTTATTATTTTTGGTATTTTACTCAGACGTTAGCTATAGTACCTACAGTCAGTAGCTGTACCTACATTTTAGCACCCTGTCGCAGTAACGTATTAAACTGAAAGTGGTATAAATTTAGTACATCAATAGCTGCGACAAGGTACTTAAGGGATCAGCTACTTATGAGTTCAACCGTACTAGGCACTACGTTACCTAAACATACGTAACGTATCCACTTTTACCGTCAAATGAAAAAGAGGTAAAGGTAATTAACGATTAAAATACGATAAAGATATCATTTAAGAAATAACACTCCTTTTGACGCAGTCGGGTTGTATAGTAAAAAGCTATAGAACTTCTAATGCGAGGTTAAGACAAGCAATAAAAATTGCAGAAGTTGACTGCTGTCTTACTCTAACTTTAAAGTGAGAAAAAGAGAGACAAATTGTGCTTCTTTCTCTGGATCTGAAGTTATAGTAAGACAGCGATTATCTTCTCTAAATCACGCATTAAACAAGGTTGGCTATCTCATACTGGAGAGTCCTAATTAAATATATCTTGATGACATTCATAACCTAACCTTTCTTCAGAACAGTTTAGTAGCTCCGTGTGGAGGAGACGCTCTACTTCGATTGCTCAATTACTGATTTACTATCCATACAATTTCTCCTCTCTGCGAACGGTATTGCATTCTACGTTATTACTTTTGGTTGCACATGTAACACCATCATCGCACCAAATTCCATATGATATTACTCTATACAGGGAGACAAGGCAGCGACCTATCCATCTAAAGGGTATAACCGTGTTTGTATGGGGGATCGGCCCCAGACGCCAAATTGATTGTCGTTTTGCTGATTTATTTCCCCAAGCATAAGATGCTATTCCACCAAATATTGAACCTAAAATGTCACAGGTTTTGGAGAAAATAAAAAAAAATGAAAATCGGTTTTTATTTATTTTTGTCTAAAGTACTGAACCGATTTTTTTGTAACTTAAGTATATTATGCTAGTAATTTAGATGTATTATTAAAAAAAAAATTAAGTTCCAAATGCATTTGTAAATAGTAAAATTTTTACTTTTAAGTTTTCTTTATTTTTTTTTTTATTGTTCCGAGTTAGGGACACCCACCAATTTTGGATATTTTATGTAAAAACTAATATTCTATAACATATATATTTTTCAAAAACATTCACTTGGCTCAACAGGGTAAGAATACCATGTGCATGTAAATTGATGCGACAACCGAGAATTCCATATCGACCGCCGCTGTGTAGGTAAGTACGAATTTGAATTTAGAACGTGACCAATTGTTAAAGTTTTTTCGTAAGTATCAGTACTCCAACCCAAAAATCTATTTTGATTTGATTGAACATAGGTTTAATGAATGAACAGAAACCGCAGAACATCAATGAACACACAGTCAGTTCTTTCCTAAACTGGATGAATGAATATTACAGGCATATAATAATATTTTAATTCTTATAAATAAACGAAACATTTCCTCCTGGCCTAACCTGTCCAGTCGATTTAACGACCAGATAGCACGCGAATCATTCTCGTAACAAAATACGTAGGTAGGTTCAATAAAATGAACCATTCATTCATTCATTCAGAGGAAAGCGCAAAGAGTGTTATAGCTTATTGATGATAATTTGAAAAAAAAACCTTCATTTAAAAAGTAAAAATATCAGTAATAGCTATTTAAGATCATTTAAAGGGGGCCTGCACAAAAAAATATGTGGTATTTTATATTTTAGTGCGTCATTTCTACTAAGTAACACAATATATTGTTTTTTTCGTGTTATGGTATTACTTTTATGTCAGCCGCCATTACTTTAAAGTAAATAAGAGCTATCGTAACGTTGACAACACGATAACACGTCAAAGGCTTTACCCTGTAGAATAGGCGTTGACAACTTGATAAGAGATACAATTTTTGTTTTAAACAAAAAACTGATTTGTGGTACTTAGGTCCATAATTTAATAACATTTCTGCACCGCACAAGAACACATTTTATAAGGTAATAACGTGTTTGAAACTCAAGTTCAAGTAAAAAAAATTGATACATGACTACTGTCCAATAGGATAATTCTGCCAATGATAAGTTTGGAAGTTATAAGTAATCGGTAAAGATGTTTTTTCAAAAGTAGATGCTGATGCATTAGAAGGGGGATCGAAAAATGAGTAGATTATGTAAATTAACTACAAATACTGTTTTTGAGACTCAAGGGTTTCTGTTAATTAAGATTAGTTTCATTGTCTACCTCGAAAACGTATTCTAACAACTATCTTACATCATGTTTTTACATTCTTGTAAGTACCTATGTACACTGGTCACTCGTACTTTTAAAAGAATCTGTAATTTATCTTCGATTTCAAGAAGCGTTTCATTGATAAAATAATTAACTGACATGAATGAATGCTTGGGCACATCGTTGTTTAACTGGATGAATGAATTTCGATTGGTTATAGTATTTAATTATGTTATAATTTGTGATGAACTAATTTCCTGCCCGGTCTGACCTGTCCAAACGGTTTAACGATCAAATCGCACGCGAAACATTCTCAAATTTGAATTGGTTCGTTCTGACTACGCACATTATTAAAAAAGCGTATGCGTCATTAATATGCCATTCAGCTTACAATCTTGTTCCACTTACAATAAAGGGTCGAATCTGTTGCCCATTGGATTGTACTAGCGCTCTTTGACTTAAGAGGGCGGAAAGTACCATTCATTCATTAATTCAAAGGAAAAAACAAAGCTGTTTCTAGTCTATGACTATTAATGTAATTATTCGTTCGATTCGAGAATCAATAAAGAAAATTGCTGGAACGTTTTAATTTTAGATTTTAGAGTTTTTTGTTAATTAATTCCTTTGTTGTTATATCTTCCCGCCATTGATTGGGCTGTCTGTTGTTTGACGCGTTGGTAGTAGATTTGATACGGACATTTTTTTCATTGTACAATCAGCAACACAAGTAACTGAGCGGTGTGGAAGGTATCTTACTTAAAAAACTCGTCAAGATCGACAAACTCACTATTTATTGCATTCCAAAAAGTATACATAGGTAGTAGGTACTTAAATTAACTTGAAAGTTATGAGATCATTATGGACCCTGTAGAGCACAGCAACTTATAAACTAGTGAGAGCTTCCGCGTGGTCTTACTTACACCGTTGTAGTTAGGAACGAACCGCCGCGTAATCCTTTATACAGTCACGGTAGAGTTGATATACCGTTTATGGCTCATACGACCTTACATTTCTAGAATAAATCCTTTAATTTATTTTGCCTATTTGATCTCTCGGTTATTTCTGCTGCTAACCGTACTTTAAACGAATTATCTCATATGCCAAGCTCACTGAATTACATACAAAATGGACCCATCATCGATTTGTTGGCACTGATTACATTAACACACGTTGGGCGCCAGTGACACCTGGCGTCTTTAAATTACATACACTTGCCAAAAGACGGCAGCAAATGTGATGAGTTTTAAATCTCTGTTATTTTCAAACGTAAGCGCTGACAATTTGTCGACAACTTCGACAACTTACGTACCAGCTTCAGTTAATAGTCTCCTAGACTAATGGTTTGCTAAAAACGCCTTATCGACTTTTTTCAGGTCAGTGGCCCTATAGACAAGATGCATTGCAAGAACGTTATCGCTATCTAAAATATATCGGATTGATTTAAGCTGCGAGACGGTCGCTTCGAGCGCTAATGTCAATTCCGAATAATTTGCCAGATTTCGAAAATCGTTTACGTTTGCGTTATGCATCTTGTCTATGACCTTATGATAGAATTATCGAGTTAACCAGTGTAGCATAAATATGGGTGTTTTTACGTATTTAGGAATCAAATTCGCGTAGTACAACGTAGAGCTCATTGACTTCTTGAAAGCAGCTTTTAGCGAAAAGCTTAGTACCGATGTTAATCCGTCAAAAAAGCATAGCACGACACAGATTTATAAAAGTCACTACACGTAGTTTCAAAATCCAGAGGTCAACTAAAGCTGGCCTGGCCTTTGTTACGATAGAGAATAACCAATTGAGAGAAACATTTGTCCAAGTCAAACAATGTGTGTGAACTGTTCTCATTAGCGGGGAACACCTACGCTTGGCTTGACCAGTACCCTTGCTGATGAGGATGGGAACCGTTCCGTGAGCTAGGAAATTCGATCCTACTGTTAAAAGAAGAGAGTACAACTGTCTATTTGACACTTATGACTTTTCTTATCAAGGTAGAATATTTTACTCTATAAAATGGGTACTAATGCTTTATAAACTTTAGGAAATTTAGCAAATGTCAAGTTAATTAGTGTTACAAAATTATGTACTTAGTGATTTTAAAGATTTTTGACTCACTCGAAAAAGTACAGTCTCTTGAGTGGATGGATGGATTCGTCTATGGACGGACCTTCTGTCGCAATGGCGGGCCATATCACTCAAAGTTGAGTGAGCGTTTAAATGCGTTCATTGTGACACGGTCCTACGCGGTGTTACGACGTTCGAATCTGTGTTTGCATCGATAATTAATTGGTAAGTAATACGTAATCAAAACAACACAATTATTTATGTTATAATTAATTTTAATTATCCTGTCCTCAAAAAAATATATTTTATATTTTATACAATAACTGAATTAACATTTACCATCTTTTCAAAAGTGATCCTAATGTTGTTATACATTTAAAGCAACCATTAGTAAATAAACCGTACATTAGAACAAAAATCGTCACAATGGTGCAATAACACTCACGTTCGTAACACAAAGCTGCGCCTTCCGCGTTTTGTGTGCGCCTGCGCCGCGAGGGAATTAGCGCGCCCGGAGATCGTGGATTGGTTGTTTTGTTCCTGCACCCTGGGTAGTCTAGGCACGAATTGAGAACAATCAATAATTAAATTTAGCTCGGTGCTAGTAACGGCTAAATATTGAAATGCAACGGTAAAGTGGTATAATTATGTCATTCGCATAGACTTAAATACATTAGTAACAATTGTTGCAGCTCATAGTACAGGACAGTACGAAGCGCAGTCAGCGTATATAATATATATAATTTAAATAGAATAGTCAATACCCATCCTTTAAAGCTGTAAAAGTGTAAGATCGAACTAACTAAATGGCTGAAACATCCAACTTATGACACTACGGAGTTATTGCTGTAACGTGCTAATTATTAACTATTCCTAAAAACGTTGCACATCACATACGAACACACACACACACACACAAGTGCACACATACACACACCCGCACGCACGCACACGCACACACCCACACACCCACTCACCACTATCACTAATTTGTATTTGTGATTTTTAAAAAGGAAATTAACTATTTTCATTTTCATTTTCATGGTACTAGTGGCCCTTATTTGTGTCGACATTTCGAGTAGTTTTCACGGCATTAGTAAGCGACATAAATATTGACGACTTTGAATTATTATTTTACATCATTTTAAAATCCATTTTTTTAATCTTTGACTTTCTTCAAAGACTTCTAGTTCTTCAGAACATGCTCCTTATAATACTTATTGCATGTCATCATGTTAGATCGATTAGATTTTCCTTCCCAAGAACTGAGTCACAAAAATGGCAACAACCACCCGACCACCCGACCAGAGCAACATCCGTGATCTAGACTTGCAAAACCCCTTAGTCATTGTGACAAAACTGGGTCGTGGGAACCCAGAGCTGATGTGAGTTACAGTATAAAAATTTGCTTTCTCGCCGAAGCGGGCTTCCGTACCTGACCTGAGATAGGATCTGAGATGACTGATAGGTCGCGAAACGACTGGGTGAATCACGGCTCTTGCCGAGTTCTGGCCCCCTGGTACTTTCAAACGCTGGGCTTTAGTTTAGGACGTCGTAAACAGATATGGTTACGGAACCGCTAAATGTGTGTTTTATGACATTTTTATTATTTTTGGGAATAACTGTTCTTCTTTTGTTTGATGAACCTGAACTTTTCAGCTGACGCATCACCGGAGAACGCCATTACAATATTCAATAACGGTAAGGTGTTTACTTACATTACTTACTTACTATTGCATTACTACTTGCAAAGAAAATAAATTAAAATACATAATTGTTTTTTGTCAACTAGTAATGCTGTCAGCCGCGAAACGAAATACTAACAAATGCTAAATAGAATTATATCTTTGTCACAGACGTACAAATACGCAAAAAAGCGGACGTATTTAGTATTAAACATCAGCATCTAAATCTGGCAGGACATAAACCAATACGACTATTCATTTTCACGATGCCTTTTTGTACCTTTTCGAACAAGTACACTATAACCATGTCGACATTTCACCATCTTTACCAAACATTGCCGAACATTTTCATCATACCAAACATTACCAAATAAATATAAATAAACCTCATTTGGCGGGCTAAAAACCCAGCTAGTATATCCTAAGCTGGTTCAGACGATGACTAACCGGAGCCGCGCCGTCTGCCGCCGCGTTACGCGTTACGCAAACCAGTTCCGCCGGCGAATCACTACACCTGTTCGGTTCATAAAGGCATGGATTGTTGATTATATTTATAGGAGTTCTGGTCAAAGTAGTTTTGATGCAAGGGCGTAATCAAGCCTTCATTATAATGGAACAATTGATGAAGAATAGTCACGTTTGCTGAACTAATGTTGAACCCAGTCAATAATATTTTTTTAGTTTTAGTTACGTTGAGTCACTATGACGAAGTTCGTTTGCTCAACTATTTAGTTCAGGTACAATATCTTCCGATGATGTTGGGGTGATTAGACCCAATGTCATTACAGAACTAGGCAGATAAGAAGTCAATCCTGACAGTTGCATGACCGTAAAGTTTATGACTATTGACATGGTTAACAGTAGCAAAACAATGCTGAATTTATTTGGTGCGTGTGATGGAATAGCAATAACAGCATTGTTTGACTGCTGTCAACATTATCTATATTCAGAAAGGCACTATAGTTGATTTCATCTGTTCTACTTCAGAGGATTGTGAAGCTGAAAATATCCATGCAAAATTCAATAACGTTTCCCTCTCTCTCTCCTTCTAAGTATGTTAAACATGGACCGATTTTTAACAATTTTTGAATATGGTGTGGACATGATGAAAAACTAGGTCTGCATGTTATCCTTTTTCAAAGATTTATTTTCTTGGGTTGAATCAAATGAAAAAAAAACAATGGAAACGTACAAACCCAGTTTTTTATAGTAACTACCACATTATACATTCTTGGAATTCGGACTTAATTTAGGGAGTGAGAAACGTTATCGCCCGGAGCTAATTTTGTATGGTTTTTTTTGGCGATTCAAGCGACGCTTTTCACAATCCTCTTAAGTAACCTGCGTTTGCTACTCGTTGTATCTATTCGTTAAGACATTATAATTAAAATCTATGGCTTAAAAAATTAAGTTCATGATAGTACTTTTAGCAACGTAGGAATATACTCAACGAAAATAGCGCATTTCAGTTGTACTTGTTTAAACTAGTATGCCTACTGTGCCTAGAGATTGCTACTCGTTCTATCTATACCACACTTGTTAAAGTTCTGCAAAATAGAGTTGTTGTCTGTTAGATTAATGTTAAACAACTAACTGTAAAGGTGCTTGGCCTGTATAAATGTAATAATGTAAATAAACAATACTGTAGGTTTAGTCTTACTCTTACTAACTAGTTATACCTATAGGTAGAGTGACCACGTTCTTAGAATGATGTGTATAATTAATGTTGGGAGCTTTGCTATGCCATACAAAAAGGGATCCCCTTGAAGTCGTGAACACTCATTACATCGAATGTATCATATCATCGAATTTCATTTCATTGAAGTAAAACATTCTATGAAATAAATGTCGGTGATTAAAAGGTAAACCCATAGAAAAAAACTATTTCTGTGCTCTATGTTATTATACCCATAACTTGCATTTATAAATCCACTGGAACGCAGGTAGTTTTATATCTATGTATATGTATGTTTTAGAGCTGGGTATGCATGAAATGCGGGGAGAGGGCATTGGTGAGTATAACGAGTGATGAGTTTGACCCCTTGATGCACAAACAATGCGTAAGTTCTCGTGTTAACTAGTAAAGCTACGCTACTAACGTTTGCACTAACATTGGTCATACACAAATTGCACTGTCTCTTTTGTTCCTCTTGGTCAACGAAGTCGGAATATTTAATTGATACAACTTCGGCACTGGCCAATTCTTGACTTTGGCTCAAAATACGCGGTGAAGTACACTTTAAAACTAAAAATTAGGTTTCAGTGCTTAATTTGCAGGAACAAAAGGGACAGTATTTGAATGTGTACCGTAATATTAGGTCCTTAACTATGAAATGGGCGTTTTATATGTAGAATTTTGTGAGAACAGTTGTTTTCATACATTTCATTTTGCGAATTATTTAGTAACGTCAAATGCAAACGAAACAAAATTCTTTCAGGAATATTGGATACTTCTAAGCTAACATACATCTTAGTTACTTGAAAATAGTTAGCTTCATAAAACTCTGCGTAATTGAAACACTTGAACTCGCAGCACATGAAAAGAGTTGAGTTCACATTTTAAACATTAAGTAAGAAATATAAATTATTTGTATCTAAAACCTTTGTAACATAGTATATTAATGAAATTTAAAAAGAATTCGGAAGTTAAAATTTAAATGAATAAACTCCGTACGAAATAAAACACGTAAAATAAACGCCAATTTCATAGGTAAGAACCCAATATTATACCTTATGCCACCCAGCTTGGGTTCTGTTCAGCATGGACAGCCAAAATTTGTTAGCGCTTTCCAGTTGTTGGTAGAAATATTCAGGGTAAGGGAGAGATTATAGATTTTTACGATGTTGTCATAACCACTTTATTCGCAGCTGACTTTGAGAACACTTGAGTCGCGTTGCTGTTCCAATACTTATATATACTCGTAAATACGAGTATGTCAGCTTAACTAATGTCTGATATTAAAGAAAACGACACTTTATTACTGAATCTTTATTATCATTGATTTACACAATGAAGTGGAATACATAGTAACATAATTCGAAAAATATTATTTTATACAACTAAACTATAAAAAATATGGCTACGCGACAGAAAACCTGTCCATTATTGGCACATGTATTATTTTTCATTATTATCCATTCCTACTATTATTTCGATAATTATTAATAATTGTTATTTTTTAAATGTTTTTGTATTAGTAGTGTCAGATAGTGTCTTGTGACACTTCATATATAAAAATATATTTATATACTGTGCGTAAAGACAATAAATGAATATTTTAAATACCTTACCGCGTCTATTTCGCTAAAGCGTCGAAATAAAGGTAAAGTTATAAAGGAAGCCAATGATATCTCGTTAAATTTCTCCTTGAACCTTCATATTGAAATAAAAGTTTATAACTTTAAAATAATATTAAAGGTTAAAAAAAGAAAATGTTGGAAAAGTTACAAGACTATAAGCTCATAAAATTTCATAGTAATACGAGGGTGACCAAGCATTTAATAAAAAATGTAATATGGTGAATAGCTTGTTTTTTTACTGTAATTTGAATGATATTTTTTACTGATTTCCTTAAACTTCAAAGCTTGTAACATAATACTATCATTTCCAAAGATCTTTCTTATGTGCTATATTTAGGTCAAACAACCTTTACTAACATTCTACGTATTAGGAACAACCCTCATGATATACATTAAGCAGCAAATGGAACGTTCTTACTAAATACTAATAAATAATCAACCATGGAGATACATTATTTTAAAGTAGTCCTGCTCCGATAAGAGATACCTACTTTCACTTGAGTCCAAGAATTTAATTTTGGACGTTCCACGTATTAATAGCTTAAAACCATAACAATATTTTAAATATCATATAAATATTATTTTACATTAAAATATAAGCTAGCTAAGCAATTAAGCTGTTTAAATGCTACCATCACTTACTCTAATAAATACTATTTACAGATCACCAGAATGTTCTAAATTTAGGCCGTTTTGGGCCGAATTTAAGAATTTTCAACTATTACAGAATTTTTGTTAACAAAATTACGAAAATTTTGTGATTAAACTTGGACATTGCAAAAATCCCATCCTGGCGGTGTTAAATGGTGAAGCACGAATACTGTTATGAAGAGAATTTTCCCGATTATTTCGCATCGCGGGGTCACAATAGTCTTGAATCGTCACCATCTTAGACATGCGGTCTCCTTGCTTGGGTTGTAATGAATTTCTCTGCAACAAAACAGCAAAACAATAAGCATATGTATAAACCAAAGAAGTAAGTTCAAATAAGTATTGGAATTCCACTGTTAGTATTACTGGGTAAAACATCAATTTCATGAAAACAGTTAAACTTATTATTGTTAATAAGTTATAAGTCTATATGAAAAGGACAGTTCACAGATTGTTAATAATAAAAATTCAAATGCTTGGGCATTCGTTACACAGCACGATCAATATATATTTATTAAAAATATGTGCGGTCCTCTTCACTGATATTGTTTTCTTTTACATGATGCCATGTATTTGAAGTATAGAAATTAGAATGGCATTTTTTTTAATGACTCGTATCACCGACTCTGTGGTGTTGATTTTAAAGTGATCAGTGAAAGACAAATGATTCTTACTCTATTGTGTAAGAGAGACCGCTGTTGTTGGATCGTGCTTACTCCTCACCTTCACCGCCACAAGCATTGACTACATCTACAACAATTGAGAAAAACATGTTAAAAACAATTACAATTAAAAAGAAAACACTTTCATGTTAAGTAATTGCAACTCTTCCTCACACGTAGATATCAACAAAGAAGAAAGGTTAGACCGGTGCATAAAGGGTTGTGTGCAACCAAGTTGACGGTTAGTACACCCTATAAAACAAAAATAAACAGTAAAGAAACCTTGCGGCATTTAAATCTAAGTACAGGCTGATTTTCCAAGTACAGCTTAAAAATTAATGCCGCCGCTAAAACAAGATTATGTATTTATGTCTGATAAAAAGCAACACCCTAAAAGGATTTTCGTCTCCTCTGTTTCCGCCCGCAACAACAATGAGCAGTTTTAACGTTTTAAAAAGGGATTAATGTCGAGCGTGCCGACGAGTTATTCATATTAAACCCTTAAACCGTAGCTAAAGACTCAATTCTGAGGCGTGAAAATTATCCGCTAAAATAAGTCGTAAAATATTTGGCAACAAACTAAAGCGTTACGGCGTTTTTTGAACCGAGAAATTCCTAATTTGAAAATGTTGGTCGGTTTTTGTTTTTTATCTCACGATCGGTTGGGAGTGAAGTGACATGTCGCCAGTAATTATCTGTGATCGTGACGAGGCTATTAAGACTTCACAGTGTTGTTTGATAAGTTAATCTTCGTGTTGACGTCCGAATTTTTTATTTGTCATGTAATCCAACTTAACTTTTTGCTTGATATAAACAGAATGATAAAATCAGTGGTTAACTCTTAACTTAAAGTCACATTATTTGATTTATTAAAATGTTATATTACATTTTATTATTTATGTTGCTTGTGTCAAGTACCTACTGCCCTACAAAACTTCAAATTTATTTTACCTATTTGTAAGCTTCTATTTAAAATGGTCCTACATAATAAAGAAGACAACACTATCTAATTTTAAACCACACAAAACACCCATTAAATATGTTTTCCAATTTGCCTAAATCCAACCTTTTATATTCCCTTAATCTAGTATAAAGCAATTCCAATCAAAATCAAAGCTCTAATTTCCACCTACAGTTCTCAACACGACTCCGAGTGGAAGTGTTGAGATCGCTCGATACGCCAAAGAGTTGTAAAGGGCGTAGGTGACAGCATTTATCCACTTCCGCGCGAAACGTTGGGTTACTTCGTGCGCACCCTGTATGTGGCTGTGGGAACTGAGCATTTTGTTTTCGTTTACGGGGTGTTCAAATTGTTTCTTTCAATTGGATGTAATCTAGTAACAATTTTAATTTTCCTGATTGTTTTTATTGTGTACAGCTAAAACTAATTCTTAGCTTTAGATAAGCTGCAAATAGTTTATTTTACATGAAAACTGTTTAACACCAAATAATCACGTTGTGCATTCTTGCATAATAGGTATTGTAATCATTTGAGTTTTGAAGATTTTTGTACTGCAAATTCTTGTAATATTAAACTAACTAGATTCAAACATCCTATATCGTGTGTGAATCCTAATTAGCCTCATTTGCCACCTCGGGGCGCATGCGCGAACAATCGCCTGTTCAACAAGATCGCAGTCGATCTATAGAGGAAGGAAAATAGTGTGAATGCAATTAGGAGCTTATTTTTTGTGTTACACATATTATAGTCAAAGAACGCTATAAGAATAAGTTATCTGAACTACTAACAATAGGTACTACAAGCCTTTAATCCCTTAGTTGTCCCTTACGACTTCCACGGGTTAGTCGGTTAATCCCGTTAATTGAAAAACATCAATAACCCAATCTCAAATATTTGCCGTAATTTTTACTGTAATAAATATTTCAGCATTTAGATCCTCGGTCTTATCTTTAAAATGAAAACAACAAAAAAGTTAAAACAAACACTTATTACAAATCGCTAAATATAATAAACTATTACGATCGATCGAACCCTGTACCAAACTAGCCAATTAAACGACTCCCTGATTGGAGGATCGACCTATCGCGATCAGATATGCGCCTGCGCCGATGCCCCACTGCGCTAACTTTGTGGCACATCGCACTCTCGATCCCGAACTGCAATTAAACTATTTTCAAAGCGCGTGCGCTTGTGGACTTAACATTTGATTTGGTAGAAGCAAATACTTAAAGGTTTACTTAAGGTTGCGGTCTTTCAATGTAGTTAAAAAGTCACATCTCTGATTTATAAAGATATTAACGCAATCGTCACAGTGCTCGTATAATATTGAATATCAGTTCCATTGACCTTAACTCGCACTCGTACGACTAAAAACCTTAACCGTGCGGCTGAACAAATTTAGATGAGATTTGTCACACAACCGGAATTCTATATGCTCTACCTATTGGGACGCATATCCTGCTATTCATTAAAAAACTAAGGTTCATGAGCGTATAACAAAGAATTTGCGAAGTAACCTCTGCACCCTTACCATGAGTTACAATTAACATACTCGCTAGCGAGTCAAATGCTCTGTCCCTCGCACTCTATAAGAATACTGCGAGGTCTGCGAGGGACAGAGCACTCGACTCACTAGCGAGTACGGTAATTGTAACTCATGGTAAGGGTACTGGATGTAGGTACGGAGTACGGGCCGCGTTTCACGTGTGTGCCGTCTTAAGGAAGTGTGTGTAATTATTTCAGCAAACAGTCGACAATCAGTAGCGGAGGGCCCTGGGCACTCACGGCGGGAGTTTCGCACGGCTGCGCCATTACGTATGGAGTACTTTAGGGACTCGCTTCCGTGAAGAAATACCTTTTTTTTTACGTTCGCAGCATGGAAAAGATAAGAAAAAGAAGAAAGGAGCTGTTATTTTTAGTGATAGTTGAGTGACCTCCAACGTCAATTAAACTACAAAAATTACTGTACTATACACAAATTACTAGGGTAAAAGTACCGGTTTTGGCAATCTTTACACCGTGTTTAGTCACTCTAAATTATAACTAATATGTAAAGCATTATGAAATTACAAACATATTTTTATATTCATCTTCAGTTTTAACTTTTTTTAAATATTATTTTTAATTTTACAGTATTTTTGATACTCATTTCAACATTAAATGGCCAAAAAGGGTACAGTGGCCACAAACGGTACTTCTACCCTACTCCTACAAGGTGGCTCAGTAAGTATTCAAAAAAACCTATCGTGGTTACTTTACAGTACAAGCGAAGGGTAGATAGATACGTCGATTTTTTTTACTTTTAAAGTACGAATATAGGTTTACTAAGCCACAGCAACTTTAAGCAGATCGATTGAGGAAATCGCACAAGTTTTTTTTTTTTGAGTATGTATATAAAAAATCCAGTTATATTTAAACTATTCTTATATCCTACTAGCGACCCTCACTCGCTGCGCCTCGGCTTACGTGAGTTTTCTGTAACACCCGTTCGAAAACCAGAATCCATTAATACATAAAAACGTTCCATGAAGAATTATCCAACTTATGGTTAAAACCGTTGCGTAGTTTGAAAGATCTAAGGAGTAGGTACAGAGGGACAGAAGGTGGAAAACGACTTTATTTTATACTAAGTAGTGATGTATTCTATGATCGATATTCAAACGACGTCTAATTGCCCAGCCTCTACGTCTCTTTATATAATGGTTAGCTCTGGCCACAAAATATAACTAACATTCCCTAAAAAGGATCACCGTTGTCTGATGTGTACGACAGTAAGAAGTAAGGATACAATGCCTATACTATCGTACCGACTAGTTACCCGACCTACAAAAATCCAGCTACGATCGAACAAACCAGCATATTTAACCTCGAATTTTAAACAGCGACTACGGTTCGTAAGCTCAAAATAGAATGGTGCCTTTGGCTTGTAAGTCGTGGTCGCAAAGCTAAAATTCTAGCAGCCTATAAAACGTAACCCTGTGCAATTTGACCGAACGGTAAGGCGGGGTACACATTGTTCCGTGTAGGGTCGGCATCGCAAATTACACCGCGGGAGTCACGTGTGCCGGGCTACCGTCGCGTTCGCACAGTTTCGGAAGCATTAGGGCCCATTAAGAACCGTTAACACACGGCGCGTCACGACTTGCGAGCGTGAGCGATCTATCGACGATCTCGGTAGCCCGGATGCGATGCGATGGGTCGCACGGCGTTTTGTTGTCTGTTGACCGTACTTTCTAACCCTAGAAGTAGACCGAGGTAACTCCAGCCTTTGTTTAAAGCTGATCGTGGATCGAAAAAAGTCTAAGGAAGGTTTCACATCCGATTAGTCACCTACTAAAACACTCTTCAGCCGTAACGTAATGTACCTAATTATGATTATAATTTACTAAAACTATAATGTTGCGTACATGAAAAGTCAAGAATTTACTTGCTCAGCTCCAAGAAAGACTCAGTTCTGAACAGACAATTTTACGTCGAATAGTTTCATCATAATTTTGGACACCCGTGCATGCGTTAAAAGAGAAACATTTTAATTTAGTGGCAACAACTTCTGTAGATTGAGTTGGTAGCCCTTAACTTTCGCAACTACGACTACAAGCTCCACTCAGAGCGTAACGCTGGCATTTAGTATCTAAACCAGAAACGAACTCCACATCTATAATGGCAAACTTTATATTCACCCTCCGACCACTATATATATCCACCCGTCTGCCGATCGCGTAGATGGTATTCAGCAGAGAAAGTTTCGTAAGCACATTGTCTCTAAGATGATATTTGCATAGGTGAGGGTCGCGACCCCGTCACTATAACTCGTCGCTACCAGCACATTGTATGTTAATTGTCTGTGACAACCGGCTGGTTGCGATTTGAGTGACGCGAGAGCGCGAGTGTGGACGCGGCCTTACGATTCGAAAAGTTGAATGAACCCGTATCGATATGCTATTTGACGACCCTGTCTATGAAGTTAGTGGTCCCGGGTTTGATCCCCGCAAAGGGCAAATATTTTTGAGATGAGCACGAATGCTTTTCTCGAAGTCGGCACGTTTTTTGCACTTTGAGCATTCATTTTATTTATTTTTAAATCATTGTTTATTAGGTTCCCGTTGCAAAAACCTTATGGTACCTAGGTTCGGAACTAGTTCAATTTATGTAAAATGGTCCACGGATATAATTATTTATTGATTCTTAAACCAAAGAAAACAGGTAAATCCAGCATCATAATAACGGGTCATAGTTACTGTGAATAATTTTATATCACGGTAGGTTAGTTTAAATATCATAAATCCTAAATTGAGTCCACGGGCATCTCGTATCTCTTATGTAAGCATATTTTTGGTTTATCTCGCTTGATAAATTTTACCGTTTTGGAGGTTGACGACGTTTTTTATGTCTGTTTTATGCGTTAATGTGTTCACAATGTTTTATTTTTGGTTCTATACATCATATTGAATTGAAGAAAGGTAAGTTAAGTTCCTATTTGAATAAACTCTATACGTTTTATTTTTCTCAATCGACGGTTAGAAACTGGAAGGTTTATTAAAATATTTTTAATGTTATCAAATTTTCACGATCCTCTCAATTTAACTTTTGTCCGATTTTATTCTTCTACGAGTACATCAACGATTTATTTATTTATTTTATTTTAGGTATTTATTTAGAAGATACTTTCATGGCTTGTATATTTGAATACCGAATTAAACCAATGTTCACTCTTAGATCCGTTTTCCCTCGCCAAGTAGCGCAGCATATTCAAAGTTATGAAACTATGTAAGTAACAGTAGTTCACCGGGCGGGTGGGTGATCAGCAAGACCCTAATGTGAACCGACGGCCAACCGCGACCTTGCTGCACCTGAGTCAGCTCGCTCAGTGCCCGAAGCAACACCTTCAACACAAAAATGGAGAACACACGTAGCCTTTGGCATTTTACGTGGTAACCGCGAGATCTAGGACGAAGGGTCTACGGTGGTTTAAAGTGTCGCATAACTGTGCTCTATGTAGGAAAAATACGGACGCAAGTGGCTAAGTTGCGAACGGTATGCTGTACCTGGACTGGCTGAAGACGATTGCCATTTTACGACTAGACTTGCATTTTGTTTTATTGCTTTTGATAGTGTTAGAGTCAGAAGAGACGAAACAAAAATCCGACGGCAAATTTCGACTGCTTGCAACATATTTGAAAATATAAAGTTACTATATAATGTTTAGTTTATCCTTACATTATTTAATCGGGATAGTACTAATCATTGTCTACTTTATTTAACATTTTACCACCCATAAATTTTTTTTTTTTGCATTTGCAAGTAAAAAATAAACCAAAATTAAAGACGTTAAAATTGAACTGAATATTCTTCCAAAGTCAAAAACCTCTCTCTCAAATTAATTTCTCAAGATCCTTCACCAAAATTAAACCACGAAAAACCACAGTAACCACTTACCTATGCTGGCGTAGGTTATCCTGCCTTTTAAAGGACTTGCCGCAGACTTCGCAGCTGAAGGTCAGCTCGGGGCTCTTGTGGGTGCGCTCGTGGATCATCAGGTTGTAGGACTTGGTGAACCGGCGCTGGCAGTACTTGCAGACGAACTCACACTTGGGCCGCAGTTTGCGTCTGAAATCTCGCGTGTGATCTTCGTCAATTTGCATCACTGCGAACATGTTGACTGCGCTATCTTGCGGGTGCGGCGGGCGGGGCTTGAACGCCTAGGACAGAGATAACACTGATAAGGCTGATAACATAGCTTACGTGATTAGCTTACTGCTAGTAAATATGGTTGACGGCGGAGTGGGATGAAAATGATAGTGTGTTATGTTAGGTTTTTAGTAGGTATGTTTGAAATCTTACTTACGGAAGTTGTGGTTTATATTAGTGTGGAAATGTTGGAAGTGTGACGAGTATTTGTGTTAACGGTAGGTCCATAGATATATAGTGTAGTTATATTGTTGTTATAGTGTAAATAGTCATGCGTAAATTCGTTCTAGAATGTCAGGTTCTTAATTGCTTTATAAAAATAATTTAATGTTTTTTGTAAGAAACGGTTGTGTAATTAATTTCACTCAATTAACTCTTTACGACTAATAAATGTAAATCGCGTCTAAACTTAAATTAATCATAGTACAAAATACGCACCTTCAACGTTCGTATTAATCGTTTTATTAGCGAACTACGAATTAACACTTTCACTGATTTACGATCACATTCACCTTCGAATTAAAATCGCTTTCTATAAACTAATTAAGATTTTTAAACCACGGCGTTAGTGATCCGTTATTAAACTATGACTCTGCTAAGAAAAACACGGAGTTAAAGTGACTGTTACTAGAAGTGTCAAGCGACGTGCGTCCGGGAGCGGGGGCGGTTGGCAACTGCGCTTGTCGAGGGTGCAGAAACTACTGATAACGTGACGTTACACGGAAGGCGCCCCCACCACGTGCGCGCGAGTGAATGAGCGGCCGCATGGGAAACCGATGCGCTTTGAGGCAGGTGGATTTTTATGACGCATTGACTGGTTGGTTTTGCAATTTTAATGTCTTTTTAGTGTGGAACTATTATTTGGCATTTAAATAAGTTGAATTACTTCTAGTTTATATTTAAATTTCCGCATTTTAATTTGTTCTTTTATAATATTTTGGTAACATTGGCCTAGAGTGCCTAGGCAGGATTACGTTAAATGAGTATCTAATGAAGTAAAATTAAATAGTTTTTTTCTTATTAGTCTCAGGGCTTTCGACCTATATCAATTTTACCTCAAGAAATGTAAAGGTCTGTCATTTGACCTTTATTTTTTAGGTCTCTTTCACGTTTATTGTTCTTTCTCCGTCACGCACGTGGGAAAGCCCTGTCGCCTCGCGGCTACCGTGCGTTCCACTCACGCGCCGGGCACCGGCCGGTTAATTGGTGATGATTTGTGTACGAGTGCTTCCGTCATTACCGCGCCTGGGGCGCTTTCTAGAGCGTGTAGTTCGGTGGTTTTAGGGTTGGAAATGATGACTTTTTTAGGGTCTTGTAATTGTTTAAAAAGAGTTTTCCTAAAAAGCAAACTGGGTAATTGCTCGCCTGATCGTTAATGAATGAATGCCGTCGCCGTTACCACTATCAGCAGTGGACAATACAATCCTATACTTATTTTTGACGTTTTCTGTAAACACATATGCTTACCTATTTGCCTAAGTTTAGTTGTAGAGTAGTTATTTTAGTGACATTTAATAAAATCCATACCATTTTATACAGCTAATATTACAAAATCCAAATTATGTGACCATTTCACTTGTTAAGAGAATTGATAAGTGACGCCTCAATCGCGTAGCTGTCCAAATTTTCCATACAAATTTAGCTCCAGGCGATAACGTTTCTTTCCTCCTAGATCAAGTCTGTTTTCGACGATTTTTGAATATGTTGTAGAAATTATAAAAAACTAGGTATTTACGTTTCCATTTTTATTTTGTAACATATATTTTCTGGGAAAGGAAGGCCTAGTTTTTATAATATCTACAACATATCCAAAAATCATAAAAGTCGGACTAGGTAGGGACTTAGGGAGAGAAACGTTATCGCATTTGGTATGGAATTTCCTCTTAAAACTTGAAATGAGCACATTAAGTCGCGATAATACATCGAAGTTTAATGAATAGCCTATCACATTACAAACAAGCACGGGGGCGAACACCGTGCCGCATTTCTACCACACTCTCTCGTGCCGTCTGCAGTTAAAATACAGCTTAAATACAGTAAATAACCACGTAAAGGCTCCCTCAATGACATTTGAGGCGTGTATTAGCACTTGCATCATTTAACTGCCCACTAACTCCGTTAAATGCACGAACAACAGTTTAACCGCACCCAGGCCTAATGAGCGAATTCATACGTAAATCATCACATGTGACGGATCATAAGTGTCACCTAATTAGTTTCCACGCAGTAAAAGATTTACTATTAGTCCGAACTTTCGCATTTAACGATCGTTGGTTACGAAACTGACTCCAAGAACGAGAGCTTGATTTGCTAAATAAATGTTCGTTTTAACCTCCTAGCAAGTTTTACTACACTTTTTCACTATTCATTATAGAAGTATCTTGGCTTTGTTCTTTGGCTTGGTACAAAGTTCTTTAATGTGATGTGATTTTCCTACTACTACATTCAAACACCGCAACCCTCAAATGAGTTGACTTTAATCACGTTAGCAAGTTTTTTGTTATAAATTTATAAACAATACAATATTAAATAAAAAATTCACCGTTAGCTGGATGAAGGAAACAAATCTCCGCACCACCTAAGCCCACCTTTATTCTCTACCGTAATCGGTTTAACGTGTAATCTGCAAGCTTTAGCCAAATCTTCCAAGACTTTGGTCTACCGGTATTCCACCGCACGTTAAAGTGAAAAAATCTACCATCTCCCGTCATACTGCCTTTTATGGTACCTGGGTAAGGCCACGGGGCGTTCGAACCGCCCTGTCTTGTGTGTTACCAAAATAGACAAAGATTTATGTCTGTGGCATTTATTTTTAATTACAATAGGTAGTTATGATTAGGTTCTTACATAATACCTGGAAAATAAATGCTTTTTGTAATGTTACATGTATTGTTTTGGTAACACTCTCGCGGGGGCGGTTCGAACGCTCCGTGGCCTTACCCACCTACTTACCTACTTGGGAATCTTATAAGTATGATTACCATCGGCTGTGTTCACGAATTAATGCGACATACTGAATTCCTACCGTGAACTAAATTTAACTTTACCTAAATATAAGTACGCTTACGTAAAATCTAGAGAGTTCTTGTTTGATTCCCATTTATTTTAGAATAGTACGTAAAATTTAAAAAAGTGGATCGAAGCAGTTTTGCTAACCGTTAAACGTTATTGAGATATGATTTTTAAAAAACCTGAAAGTTAAACCATTTTTAAAGCATCATCAAGTAGATCTGGAAGCTTAATAATTATTAACAGTGTTATATTTTTCTAAACTACCCGGCCATCATAAATACATAGGATATTTCTTAATAACAAATGAATACAGATTTCCCCATAGGTACATTGACGAGATCAAGGATGTGAGTCACCGCTCATCTCAATATTCGATGATTCACGGGCTCGCTACAATGTCTGAACTATTGACATTTCAGAGAACATTGCTCATTAGCTTCCACGATCCACGACGTCTTTGGGAAAAAATATGTTCCACAACCAACCGCATTACATACATGTCTAAGCTCACGATAGTTTACTTTGTGGAAAAATACACTTCTACGAATATGTCTGCAACGAAATTAAAAATACAATTATTTTGGCGACAAAGTACATCCCGTACCCTCTCTGGGTTTTATGTTGATGAATTCGTACTTGACTACGGCGAAACAATTTTTTTTAGCGCGTATGATATATCTTTGGAGGTGTGTTTATAAATGAACTCCGTAAAACTCAAATAAACCACTTTATCTAACACATCTCCACTTAAATCGGTCTCAATGTTTATAATCAAAACCAAAAACATCACAAACCCTCCTTAGTTTCAGTTTAATTTAAGTAATTAAAAGTTAAATCACTAGTATATTCAGATACAACGCAACTACCACTTCATTAATAAAACACAATATTTATAAATTATCTACTTCGCTTTATTTCATCAAAAAGTTAACTAGTAAAATCTTGTAGTTTGTTATTAATGAGATGTTAATATTTCATGCGGGAGGTTACGTAAATACTTAAGTCGTCATACAGTAACTTTGCGGTCAAACTGTTTGTTTCGAAAGTTCTGACTCACTCTAACCCGACGATGGTGATTAATAAACTCCTATTAATATTATCTTGATCAAGAAGAATGCCGGTTAATCATCCCATGAAGATCCGCTACCGGCTTTTAATATATAAACCGCAAAAAACGTTGCTTACCTATTTAAAACTTAATCCTTATATTTATATACCTATGTTAAGCCGTTTTATTACCAGGGCGGCCGACTGTCACTAATCTAGGATCTAGTGCACAACAGCACAGTATGTATTTCTAATTTTGTATATAAGTATAGTTGCGCGTTAGACCCGAATAGGTACTTTAAATATTTTCGGATTCGGATCAGACGCGCTAAGGAAACTTTCTTAGTTAGAACCCAAATATTAAATGCACCTTTACATTTGAAAAATCAGGTTCTAAAATAATTTTTGAACTTTTAGAACTAATACAGATGGTTAGCTACTACTTAAATTAAAAAAATTAAATAGAAAGTGAAGGTAAAGAGTCTAGTTGCTTTTTGCATTTAATCACCCATATTAATGGAAATCGAGTGTAGATTGAATTTTGCCACATCAGCAATTATTTAGTGGAGTTAAAACCTATACAATAACTATTCACACACAACACACAAGTGCTGCATATAGTAAACTTAATTGTACAGAACATGTTATAGCCAATATATCAAATCTCGCACATTAGTATCCTCGAGACGTAATTACGCACAAAAACTGCCACTTCAAACTTAATTATGCAAAATTCCACAAATCAATACCAACAACAATGACGGCCAATACAAATCATTTGTTCGCAACATAGTATGGGACGATCAATAAATAAATACAGCACCCATTGCTCCTTCATTTATTAAGGTTGTTGAAGCCTGCTTATTAACGGAGCATTGGTAATCTTGCGGACAAAAGATCTCTTATTATTATAGTTAGTTGTAAAACATGATCTATTCGAGCTATTGAGTGTTTACGTTTAATGACCAACAACCATTGAACTCTTGATCCCGTATCAAGCCGACGTTATCGGTTCTCGGGTTTTAAAGATCGCAATTAAAATTTAACCGAGGGAATAAAACCCGGCGGCGATCGTTACTTAGGGGCTAATTTCACTCTATTCAAGATGAATGTAGGACTGAAGTATTTTATGCTAATTTGAGTCAGGTTAAGCCTGTCGTGCATTGAGAGTAGGTAAAAGGGACACATATTATACGTAATAGGTAATCTATTTCTAACGGAATTAACAAAGCAATTTCTTAAACAACTTCGAGTTTGATTTTGACTATTTATAGTTATATAGGAACGTATCTTCAAACTAATATGTAAATATTTTCTCGTTTACTTTTGTCTCGGTAATACTATATAAACGTCAATTATATTTCTTACATTTCTTGCGATAGCGTACTTCTTGTCTTTGCCTGGTTAGATTTAGTTGTCAAGAACACATTTTTAAAAAATAACCTATACCTATTATAACTTAAGTTTTAACGTGTAACGCGGTAAACACAAAACTACGCATATGCCTTCACGTCCATTTTTAGTCATAACTACATTGTTTTTTATTACTACATTTCGGTGCTATTAATTTACCAATCGTTACTTTTGATTTATTACCTCAATTCGCTGTGTATATGCATATATTACGATGATTAATTCGGAAATTAAATTAGTGCAATGTACCACCTGGCATTTACACGGGTATTTAACCGTGGATATCCTTTTAGAGGATACCTGATTCATTTGTTTTTTTGTTTTGGCGAAATTAATCGAAAATTACTAGAAATAAAATGAATGATGTTTTAAAAGTGTCATCCAATTTGTTAGGGAATAAAATACTTTTAACCGTCCACAGATTTGGTAGGGTTTTTTAGGTTGGTACGTTGGTAGTAATGCACTTTTTTATTTCGTCAAGGGGGAACATTACCATTAGTAGGTAAGGTATAATGCTTTAATTTATGATTATGTTATGATACAAAAATTAGATGCAATTTCCAAACTCAAAACCATTTTTTACAATATAGTCAGTTAATTTACCACAAAGACACCTGTTGTATGAAATTGACATCTATTCGAGACGGAAAAGGAACATGAATAGTCAAGTATTTATCAAGTTATTGTGGCACTGCCTTTATAGTTGCATCAAATGCGTCTATTAATGTGCATTCATCCCTTTGTGGAGGAATAGCCGAGTCAGCGTGAGTCCATTCGGCGTTCGGCTTTCGGCTTTCTAGGAATTTGTCGGCGTTTAAGAATGTAGTCCATTGTTAATATTAGCTCGGTTAACGGATAAATTTATTATATTTGTTTTTTTAATCGAGATTAATGAATGTGAATCTCAATATGGATGGATCATGTCATGCCTACGGCTAGTTTTCAACCTTGAGTGGTCTAGGGATAAAGAACACCTTCGTATGCGTAAAATCAGTTTCCATTTGTCCCACTATTTCTGTACGTAGGTTTATTTTCGAAAAATACTTTCTCATGTACCTACCCAAAAAATGTTTTTTAGAAGTTTTAAGTTACGAGCTTCAGCAGATTAAAGTATTCGTTGCCTATCCGTCAGTCAGTCACGGAAGCTATAGGTGTAGGTATAGATGTTATATTATGTGGTTATATCAAGTATAAACGGCTATCTGATAACTGATTACCTAGTCTATTTAATTATATGTATACAAGTCTAACAAAATAAGCCTTAAAAAACCCAACTTCTGTTTGGATAATATAGTCAATGCAGTGTAGTGTGTGTGTAGTTAGCATGATCACCATATATATTATTAATTTCGCCCAATTTATTTAAAAATAAGTATCCAGTGACAAAGGCGAATGTAACGACACCACAATTAAAAACCACCTTCCTCCTCCGGTTAAAAGAAGAAACTGACTACAGCTGATTGATCAAAGCACAGCCAAAATTTGGAGGGAATATTCCTTGGATATCCTATTCCTAGGGTATACTAATTAATCATTTGATTTTATTTCGGAAAATCATCCGCAAATTGGTTAATATAAGTAGAGGGAAACTAATTCCACACGGACGAAGTCACGGGCGTCCTCTAGTACCTAATTAATAATATCTAATATTATCTTATCCAACGTTGGATATAAATTTTAGAAAAAATAGTGGCATCCATTAAAATATAATGGTTTCTAATTTTATTTCACTTGTACCTATTACTTATTTAAAGATAGATATACTTACTAACCAGATTACCAAACTCAAAAGTTATCGGTAACTTTGAATATTACCAAACATCTAAATACAAAAACCCCAATATTGACACCTTTGTGAACAATAAGCTTATTCAAAGCTCATCATTTCAACAAGGTATTTATGTGTAATCATTCAAGCGGACAATGGCTCGTTTCTCCCTCTCTAACTTAAGGGGTGGAAGCGAAAGAGTGAAGAGGCAAGGTTCTCGTGTCGCTGTAACTTATGACGCTGGAATGTGTTGATAGAATGTAAAATATGAGCTGAATCATTCCGGTACAAATTCAGTGTCGGATGGAAAGATTTAAGGCTATTTAAGCAAATTATACTAAGTTGTGTAGAGCCTGTGAGTCTGTCGTTTAATGTTGTACTTATCTTTAAATAAAAAACAGTTCCGTAAAGTAAAAAGAAATTTAAGTTCGTCAGAAAGTTATTTGAAGGCGTTTCTATTTGGGGATGGTCATCCTCGAACTATCCAACTATATAAATAAGTATACAAAAAATCACGTCAATCTGATTTCGCCATGACCGCAAAGAAGGACAAACGAACGCACTCTTGTTTTTAAAAAGTCAGTTTAGGACATATAAAATAAACTATATAGTAATTCCAACCCAAATATTGTATTGTTACATTGGGATTCTATATAACAAAACGGTCATAAAATCTGACAAGCAGTTTCCAAACATCCGCGTATTTTTACAAAGGACTGACCAGCAATTGACCTCTATCTCACCTGATGGTATGCCGGGACGGGGACTTAGTTCGCTGGTGCAGTAAGCAATAAGGACCACATCGGCGTAACTCTATAACTTAGCGGCTACGTGATTTAATCGGAATGGTTTTCAAGAATGCCTATGCGCAGTACATAATGACGGTAATAATAACAATTTAAATTCAAGTTCGTTCGCTAAACCGAAACCAAATTATAATATACAAATGAGTGAGTGAGCAGAAATAACGAAACAGTTTATGTCTTGCGCGTTCCCACAGGAACGGTATGCAATGCGCGCGCGCAGGGGAACGAGTAGAGTCGCCGTTTTGTAAGAAAAATATTTAGATAGAAGCTGAAGTGATAGAGGAAGTTTTAAAGTTACAAAGTAGTGAAATTTCAATAATAGTTTAGTAGAGCAATTTCTGGATTTTCATACTATTTGCTTAAATAATTAGGTATCAGATACGTAGGTATAACATGACGTTCTGAGTAGGAATGTTGACATTATGGGTTTAGTATTTTTTATTAACTCTGAGCTATACAAAATGAAATTTTGCGTTGTCTGTCGAAAGGATTTATTTTAACGATTGATTTAGCATGTGCACCTATGGGGAAAGGGAGTAAGTAGGTACTCATCTAAGACCTTGTTTACATCGAAAGATTGATTTCTATAATTTTCCTTGTGCCTTTTATTTTATTACGTTGGCCAACCTATACACAAACGTCATTATTATAAATAAAAAACAGTTATAGCAACACCGCTGTAGGTACCTCTACCGCCTTCACACACCCGCTCGTTGCAGTCTAATTTCAAAATTATAATGAGATGATGCTTGTTGATTGTTGACGGAGTAATTAAAAAAATGGAATTTATTTTAAAAATCACCTAACACGTCTCTACTGGTCACTCTGTCCGGCCGTAGTATCTGCTCGCCGGCTGATATATTAGCCCCTCGCTCGGATCGCCCCCGGCGCTCGGCGATCTCGCCCGTTGGGCTTGATAAAGTTTCCGGAACTCGTTGAGCGCCGGCGACGCGCCCGCCGACCTCAAATTACATACAATTGCTAGTTACTGGCAGTGAACGGTTCAGCCGGGGTGAGAACGCGGTGTTTTTACGCTACTTCACTCGTAAACACTCAAGGAGGAAAACAAATGACTCCCGATTTACAAACATTTACAAAATCATGGCCTCATTCTATAAGAGAAGGTTTAGTGCAACGTATGTCGTACGTATGTGTAAACATTTTAAGTAAGAAACCCCATGTGAAATTTATCTCATTATTGACCAAACCAACCTAATATTTATAATCATAACTTTAACTATCATGTAGAAGCGGTATCTCACTTACAAGGTACCTACTCATTCAATAGGAGAATATTTTTTATTTAATCTATCGACCTTTCCTGTGTAGGTACCTATTGAGTTACAGCAAAAAGATTATGGAGAAACCCGAATGATTTGGACTGAACATGTTTGAACTCGTTAGTCCTTGTTTAAAATCAGAATTGGGTCGACTGATAGCTAAAATATTGTTTCATCTCTAACGTCTCTAGATAGGTTTATAAGTTGTAAGGTACCACTGAGCGATAGTTTAACAAATAATAGACACGTGAAAAAAATCTTTATGCCTGACACTGCCGAAGACAAGCAGCACGATGATCTCGCCGAAAACCCATTTCAATTAAAACAACTCGTAACAAAACCAGGTATTAAAATTTAAGAACGCATACTTTCCATATACTTACCACAAATGCAATCAATCATCCAAACTTTTTAGCCCGTTCCTTTTCTCCCAAATTTCTTAAGCTTTAATGCCTCCCTCGGAGGGCGGGCCTCCGGTAGCCGGGAGCTATATACCGGTACATACGACCACAAAGCGGTACATACCGCGGCATGTAAGTGCGGGAGCCCGCTACTGGTTTACGCGGCGGCCAATCAAAGGCGACCAATAATTACGAAGCCTTTAGGCGGGATTCAAACGAGGGAACTGCATTTTAATACCTTTTTTTAATGTAGTGAGTTAAGATGTTCTTTAACACTGTTAGAATTCGATTAAAGAATAATAAATTTATGAAGAAATCTACACCTAAGGGATAAAGTTATTCATGTAGCTATTTCTATTGAACTCTATTAAAATCTGGCAGCTTGACTCACAAACTAAAAGAATAATGGAAATCAACAAAACTACTATTTTTTACCACAATCTACGTTTGAATTCAACCGAATTATACTAATATATGTACCTACCTATATATCAATGCCTAGCTTCTAGAACACCCTTTTATTTCAATTCAATTAAAACGCGAGCAAACAATATCAACTCTGTTATACCAACTAATTCATACATTAATGTAAAAACGTATTTTTCTCGATAGTTCTCAACACAGTCCGTTTTGGTACTTTTGGTCGCGTGGGTGGGACTTTCTACCGCCCGGAGCTCCTCGTGGGATCCCATAACCCAAGAACAAGCCGTTAAGCCTCGTGTAACGCGGTGGGACAAAGCTGTTAGAATCTTTAACGAGGACGCATTATAATATAACTATCAGTAGGTAACGTACGTTTACTACAAACTTCAAAATGGAATTGTATGCGACGACAATGAAGGTTTGTTAAAACACGTCAAACGCCCTATAAAATGTCTGTGACTTAAACGATATACGATCAGGTAAGTTTAGTTTTCCGCTTTCCAGTATTACATCCTGTGACGATTCTAATAATAATGTTTGAATAGGCACTAGCCAATGTATATTTAATAAAAAACCACAACCGGTTTGAGCTCCTTTCAACCCTTAGAAGTCTATGCCTCTATGTTACGCGCCCCGCCCTGTCGCCTGATTGGTGCACGGTAGCTCAGAATAAATAATACTTCGTAACGGTAGCTGCTCGTTCGAATCAGCGCAAGCGCATGTAGAGCTCTGAAGTGGTTTTTATGATAACGATAATAGTGGAACTGCAGGTTCTGGTAAACCCATACATGGAACTTAATGGAAGGTGAGACTATACCTGTATATTCGTCTTTTCAAAAAATTCTAAAATAGGTACAAATAGTCAAAAAGTGCAGCGAAATCCTTAGTCACTATTATTCTGCCTCTTACGTAGGTACTCCACATTCCTTAAAGTAGGTTAAATCTCTATATCACTTCCTAAATCGACAAAAAACCAGGTACGCCTCACCTGTGGCGCTAAAACCAACGCAAACTGTTGTTTTGGCCCGAGCTTGAGTAAACACGCCGGTGTGAACTGACCTTAACAAACAGATCAATGAGTGGCCGAATTGTGAATGAATGTGTTAAAGTCAAACAAAAATCTTTGGAGGAATAAAAAATATCACAGAAGACCTTGTTAAAAATAAAAAGCGAGGATACGGAAGACTGCTAAAACTAGGCCTAGGTATTTAAGAACTTAAGTAAGTCTATTAGGTATACTAAAATTTGAACCTGCTCTGCTCTATTCCAGGTCATAAGAAACGATGCCATGCCATTGCCATGCATTGCAAACGCAATGGTAGCTTCTACGTTAAAAGCTAACCATACAAATGTGTTAATATTTTGCATTATTTGGTGATCATCGTGGCCTTACTTTAAACTAACTTAACTAATCTAGGTACTTACACGATATAGGTGCCTAGTTCAAATTCGCGTTTACCTTTAATACTTTAATAACTTTTCATATATTCTGTGATGTATGAGTCAGTGGTTCTTCACTGATTAGCTACAATGCACTGAACTAAAAAAAGGGTCAAAAATAACCATTTTAAAAACAAACGTTATCAATAATTTAAACAATAGCTACGAAACCTAAAGCCGACCTCTCGTTAGTCCGACAGTTATCAGTCGCTTTGTCGGCAAATCTTTGTGAAATCCCGTGACCTGCGCAAACGCATAGATAAGCTATCGATAAACGCAATCTGTTGTAACCCTACTAGGAAGCCGGGACGGTTCGGAAGCCTTTGAGTCTGGAGCCTTTTTGGGTGTTGCTATGGGCCTATCAGAAGTTTTGCCTCTGTGTTTGTCTGATTCTTCTAACAGCGTTAAGCTTACATGCCTAGACTACCTAGGTTCACGATCCATTTTAATTTAAGTATGAACCATTCAAAATCGAAGATGAAGGACTTCGAGAGTGTATCGCTGCTGTGTACCTATCACGTGAAACTGGTAATTAAAAATAGTTATTTTAACGCCACGGGAAAATAGTTTCAGTGACTTTGAAGTAGTGATTAAGCGTAAGCAAAGCTGCATCTTATTAGTATATCACAGTCAGCATTTTCTTGTTTATAATGAGCTTACCCTTAGTACAACAGCAGTTTTGTTTGAGAGCAGTCACCGAATGTACAAAGCTGTGTCCAATGTTTGCGCGCCCCTAAAAGGCAATGGCGCTCAAACTTGGCGCTCTATTTGTTGATATTTAACACATCCCAGAAAGGCATTCGTTTATCTATGTCGAGATTACCAGAGATAAGCTCGCCGAGCTTTGTCTTTTATCTAGCACAAACAAATGTTTCCTGCGTGCCTTTAGCTGACAAATTAGGTGCGTTTAAAAGGACGCTGGTTATGTACAGTACAAATATGGTATCGCTTATTGACTTTTGAAGTTTGAATGGTTACCTGTCCGCTCGGTAAATAAGCGAGATTTAAGAATATGTTGACTTTGGTTTTTTTATGTGGCGCCTTTGATTTTTGTGTATCCGCTTATAAATTGATTTTCGATAAATCTCAGATAAACTACGCGACGAATAAAGGATTATTTATAACGGTAGGCATTCGCATTGTCACCTTTGAGTTGTCTATCAATGCCGCTTTTAACAAAAAGCTATTGCCACCCGCTGTTTTGTTTCTTTCTAAATAGGTAGTTAGGCACTATTTTAAAAATATGCATTCCTACCTAAAACAAATACTGTCTTTTAATCAATTTTCCTTACTAACAAGCCAACTGTGTTCATTTAACAGACATCAAAAATCAAAATGCATAACTTTTGCGGTACAACAAAAGCGGTACAATAAATAATAACAGAGGACACTCGTAAACATGGTATGTGTTAATACGTGCCGCCTGCCAGCGCGACAGATATAGCTAACCTTTTATACAGAGCATACATCTTTTCGTCGCAGCGAGACGGCACGCTCAAAGAAAGCGGCGCCCCGCCGGGACGGTCCCAAAGCAATTTGAAATTTGAAAATTCGAATGTGGTTTAAAATTTGAATTCAAAGGAGTATTTTTATGCTCAAGTTTGTGCTAATATTTTGTTTTTACGTAAAAACATAGTTTTAGCTTGTCATTGAGGCCGCGAGAAAAAAGAAACGGGCCTTTTCGCTGCTATTATTATTATTGCGGTATAATAATATGTAATGGTAAACCATTTATTTAAAGTGATAAATAAAGTACTTAGATTTTCGACTTGATTTTCCTACGGTAACTTCGATTACTTGAGTTGAACATAAGAATATTTGAACCACCCCCGCATTACAAGATATGATGAAGAAAGACATTTTACCCACCTATCACATAACACGAAAAATAAGTAGTTAATATTTACAACTGAAGATATTTAGTGTATGAAAACAATAAACTGAAGACTAAGTTGTCCTTCCTCCATAAAAAATACTGAACCGAAAAGTAGCTTTGGTAGATTTAATAAAATGCCCAAGTTACTTTATTTCAAACGGAATCTGACGTTGATATGAAGCCATAACAGCCACCTACATTTTTTTATATTACACAACCAGCGAGAATTGAAAAGGTATTAAAACTGTATAATTAGGTATAAATGGAATTATGAGCGGTATAATTTGTTGAATCGCAATCAAACCTCAATTGGAAGACGCGCGGGCGGCGCCGGCGCGTGCCACCGCGATACGCGCTATAGGCTAAGAGCTAGATGGATTTATTTAGGTAGATACTTATTGTACGATGTGAATGAAAACAAACTGAAACATATATATTTTATCAATCTTATCGTAGGTATCCTATCTAGGCAAAGGCGAACGAACTTAATCAGAAAACACCGACAGTGAAAAATATCTGAAAAAATAACAACTGTAAATGTGTCAAGATATGAGGATTGACAAATAACCTACGAACGCATCATACGTCAACTTCACAAGTATAATTTGTTTCTACAATAATTTACTTTAATAGAATGCTACTTGTAGTGAGTAATCCAATTTCTTATTTTACAACGCAGCTGAAATTAAAATTACGTTTACTAACATTTTACTGACGTATAGTACTACGTTATTGGAAATCTCGTTTTTAACTGTATAAGTGACTAATTTACCTACTGTTGTGAGTGCAAGAGATATAGCCATACCCAGCCAATGCCATCAAGAAGCTGGAAGTATGTCCCCACATTATCAACTTTCCTTGAATGATCTAGCGTTTAATATAATCATACCCATAATAATTTATCGCTTCATTATTTTAATAAGAGAATTAACTTTAACTGACTCACGAAATTACCAGTAGATAGATTCTTCCTTTTTTGAGCATCGGTAACTTAAATTGTTCACTAGGAGGTTAGGATCTGTGCAATTTAATTTCTCTATTTTTCAATAGGAATGTTATAGTAAAGTATTAGAATGTTTATTCATTTATAACTTTAATTGAAAGCTCTAATTGCAAAGCTAATAACCGTTGAATGGCCCGACTGGCTTTGGTGTCTTAAGAACCCCTGTTTTTTGGTCGGGGGTACTTGCTAAAACATTCCTAAATATATCAATTAATAAACTAGAATTACTTTTTAAAACTTAGGAAACCGTTAAAGCAATAATATAGGTAAATTGCAGTTACCTACCTAAAGGTCATGTTGACGATCTTTAATCGGTAGCGGGTTCGATGGACAAACTTCATTTTTGATGAAACAAGTAGGTTTTTGTTCCTTAGTCTTGGATGTTTTTTGTGTATTAAAGTAGGTATTCATTTGTCTTTATAATTAGATATGTTTATCTTTGTCTAGTACAAGCCTAGAGTTTAGTTTGGGACTAGGAAAATTTGTGTAATACTGTCCCAATATTTATTTCATTAAAGTATAAACTTCAAACTACACTTTACTTTTTAAGACTAATGTCGTCAGCTCTAGGCCTACAAAGGCCCACTTTGTAAGTAATTAGGGATGTAAATTCGGTCAAGCCTCGGGCTTTACGATGTTTGCGCAAGAGTGGATTAGCTGACGGCTGACGAAACCACTTTACGTTTTGTACAGCCCTAATTTTATGTATAGGTACATGTAGATTACAGTTTAAAAGCATTGATTGATACAACCGACTTATTAGAATTGATTTCATTGTTTTAAAATTAGTTTTTGAATGATATTAGGTATTTTATTGTATTTTGTGTTGAGAATCTCGACTTAAGTTAAGACTAAGAAGGGGTTTTGTTAACATTAGAAAAATACTGAATGGAAGGTTTTAACTCCGTGTTATAAAGTTCCTATTAACTTTTTCCTGTGACTTTATCCAAATATTGCTATTCTATACCATGTCAAAAAAAACCATTTCATCAAGCTCTGCTCTAATGTGAAATAATGACAACTAAACTCATTATACCACTCAAGATAAAATTATACCAAAAGACACTTATTTACGCATGGCTGGCTTAAGGATCATACCGCTATAAGTGTGTATTAGAGGCATTACTTACCGGGGCGTAAAGGTTAAATTTAAACATCGGTTTTATTTCCCGCGCGTTATTTATGAACTTTAATTATCAAGTCAAGCGTATAAAGGGTTAATTTATTTTTGCAGTTAAGTATTTTCCGCATACGCTCTGTTAATGCGAATCGTGATTTAAAGACAGATGTAATTATGCAAAATGGATGCAAGTCAGTGGTGCCACTTTGTTGAAATCAACAATTATTCAGTGCAAAAAATGGATATTTTGGTATGGCAACCCGGAAGCCCAGTAGGTACTAGGTAAATCGGTAAGGAAATTGTTTTGTATACCTACAAGGGATTCAACTCAGGGAGGTATTGGTACAAGTAGCAATATTTATACTTTTTTGTAAGAATATTAACGGTACATTTTGAATTATTTTTCAAACCTATCTCCTAAACTGTTATACTTAAAATACGGGTTTTAATAATGAGATGTACCACTTATACAAAAACAGTTTACAATACAGTTTTGAAAAATTATGGGCAAATTCAAATGTGACGTTCACACGGAAGTGTCAAATTCAAAAGCTTATCGATCCGCGCACAAAATGTATCTATCCCAAAACATTCCCGAACTTCACAAAACGCCACTTTTCCCAACAAACCATCCCTCTTTTATTGTTAAATAAACCATAAATCGTCATAAAATGGTCACTTTGGATCGTGAATGGGGAAAAAAGTATTAAAGGTCCTTCTCGTGCTTTGAGGGCTAGCGCCGAGGCGCTAAGGCTATGGTAATGTGGTGTAGTTCACTTCGGCCAGTCCTTATTTATGGTTTTGGTTTATAATTCCATGAATAAATATAGTTCAGATGACAGTTACAAAAGGATCGTAATATTTTGATTGAGTTTTTGTGATATTTAATGTATGGATAAACATTTTAATATGTTACGGGTATATTGGAATTTAAGTTACTTAGATGTAAACACATAAACTAGAAATATAAAAAACAAATGGCAACACAATCCAATCGCATCTCTTAATCATTAGGCTTATAAGATTATTTCTTGTACGTAATAATGTAGGCAATGATCATTAAGAAATGCGATTAAGCGAAAAACTGAAGTACTCACTGCGAGCTGCTGTTTGTACGTATAAGTAGGGCGAGAGCGCGGCGCGGACTGATGCTGGCGGACTTCGGTAAAAAACTGTAATTTATTAGAAGCGACTTCTCGTGTTGGCTGGGTATTAACGAGTGAGAAAAAACCGACGTCCGTACGCAGTGGCCCGGGGAAGAATAACCCGGGAGTCGTTGGAAGCTGCCACCGCTTCCGAGCGACCCCGCTCCCCCCTCCCGATACAGATCACGCATTTTACGAATACCTGTAACAACAGAACTGGGGATTACTAGCTGTCTCGTTCTCACCTATGTAAGAGCCCGTATGAAAGCGGGCGGGGTGCGGGGAGAGAAGAGCTTCCTAAGTTCAGCAAGTAAAGGTCACAGCCTAAGCCGCCGCAAGCTGCGCCAGCGCGTAAAACTAGCAGCGCCCAACCGCATACTCAAACGCAACTACAAAAATGGATGCATCTCGCTCTAACTTGAGTGAGAGTCGCAACGTACTCTTCTCGCGCGCCGACGTGGAAAAATGTATCTAGTTCTGGTCCGATGCGGAGCACAGTAGCGGCGTTTTTTTTTTCGTTTCAATAAATTTGTGGTTGTTCGTCTCGCTTAGTCGCGCGCCCGCGGCGGGAGTGAGGGGGATAGATGACTGCTACTGGGTTACGCCTTCGCACTCGTTGTTATGTGCTGGCGTGTTAGCGCATTGCATGTATAAATAATAATGTCGTAAATACGAGTCGGTGCGGTTATGTGCCGCCGGGTTACGCGCCGCCTTCTCTTTTTATTTTCACTTACGTATGACTACATACAGACTAAGGTACAATATTTACAAATTGAAATTATGGATAAACTGAGATTTCGTTTTTTTTCGTGTTATATTGGAATAGAAAGTTCTAATTGGTTTATTGCTTAAATTCCAATCAAGATTTTAATTGATTTGCTGCAAAATTGAGAATTTTATTATTGGAAGAAAAAGTCGTAACCCACTTTCGAGTAAAAGCAGAGTAATAAATGCTTTCCTAATTACAAAAAATGCATAATTTGAAATGTTTTCATTCCAATTAAAAAAACAAGTATTTTAAGAGGATGTGAACCGACGTTTAAATCGTGTAGCTGCCAAAAAAATCCATAAAAATTTTGTTCCGGGCGATAACATTTCGCACCCACTAAATCCGGTCCAATTTCCACGATTTTTTTATATGTTGTAGTTATTGTGATAATCTAGGTCTGTACGTTTCGATTAGAAATATTTTATTTGATAGAAAGCAAATGTTATACCTACATACAATCTCTCTCTCTCTCTTAATTTAAGAGCCTCGCTCTTGTCGGTGGAGTAATTTCCAATCTTCTCTCCTCTCTGCCAGCTCCTTGACCTCCCTATACGATACGACATGCACCTTCTCTTTGATTTGGTCCATGTAGCTTCTTCTTGGTCGTCCTCTACCCCTCCTTCCCTCAATCTTCCCCTCTATAATGTTTTTGATCAGCATGTCGTGTCTTAATAAATGGCCGATCATGCCTCCTCTTCTGTTCTCTATGATCTCCAATATATTTCTTTTTTCCTTTACCCTCGCTAATACTTCTTGATTTGATACCATTTCCGTCCAGCTAATTCCTTCCATCCTTCTCCAGCACCACATCTCAAACGCTTCGAGCCTCTCTCTGTCTCTCTGTATTAAGGTCCATGCCTCGCTTCCATATAGTGCTATACTCCATATGTATGATTTTATAAAACGTTTTCGTATTTTCTGGGATATTTTAGACTTGAAAATGTACTTTTTGCTATTAAATGCTTGTTTTGCTATTGCAATCCGTGCGATTATGTCTTGACTACATCGGGATTCACTATTTATGATACTTCCAAGATATTTGAACTGTTTTACTTCTTCCAATATTGTTCCATTTAATGTAATTGGGCTAACTACTATTTTGTTTTGAGATTTTTTAAATTTTCGTTTTGTTTGTGTTAATTTTCAATCCTACTTCATTAAAATTAGCGTCCATAGAATAAATGAGGTTTTGTAATTGTTCACAATTTTCTGCTATAGCAGCTATGTCATCTGCAAATCTAATAAATAATATGCTATCTCCATTAAATTTTACTCCCTGTACATTGTTATTTTTTACTTTATTTATTGCATTTTCTATAAATATATTAAAAATTAATGGTGAAAGCGGGCAACCCTGTCTTACTCCTTGCCTAATCTTTGCCGTTCCTTGCTCTTCCCCGATATTAATGATTGTTTCCTGATCTCGGTATAGTGCCATAATAATTCGTCTATCTCTATAATCTAAGCCTGCGTTCTTAAGTGTTCTCATCATTTTTCGCCAGTCAACTTTGTCAAAGGCTTTCTCCAAATCAAGAAAAGCTATATATGTGTCTAAACCCAAATCCATTCTTCTATCAGCTATCATTCTTAAAGCTAATATAGCTTCTCTTGTGCCTCTGTTTCTACGAAAGCCGTATTGGTCTTTGCCTACTACTTCCTCCGCTTTATTGCGTAGTCGGTTTTGTAAGATTTTCAACAAGATTTTCGAAGCTTGTGAAATAAGGCTAATTGTTCTGTGTTCCTCGCATTTAAGAGTATTAAGTTTTTTTGGTAAAGTTACAGTCTTAGTTATTTTAAAATCCTTTGGCACTTTACCTTCGATATACATCTGTTGCGTTAAATCAAACAGTACATTCATAAGAGGTGGGCATCTCGCATATTTGATGAGTTCTATATAAATTTCATCCTCTCCTGCTGCCTTTCCATTTTGTATATCTTTTATAGCGGCTTCAAATTCTTCTCTGATTATTGCAGGACCCATTCTATCTTCCTCTACTAGTGTTTCCTGTTCTATATCTTCCTCTTTTAATCCTTGTCCCTTGTAAAGATTCTCTATATACAATTTCCACCTTTCTAAAATCTCCTTACTATTTATTAATATATTTCCACTATCATCCAATATTGCTGTACTTTTTGTTTTATGAACTTTACCTAAATCTTTTATAATATTGTATGCTTTGTCTATTTTTCCTCTTTTCATGTACTCATCTATTCTATCGCAATCAAATTCCAGATCCTTCTCTTTACTTTCCCTGCATTTTGCAGTAGGTAATTTTGTTTGTTAATCTTTTATATTCTTGTATATTCCTTTCATCTGTTTTATTTCTAATTTTTCTTCTATCTAACATCAGGTCTATAATTTCACTATTCATCCACTTTTTGCGAGGTACTAATTTCGCTTTACCAAGGCATTCTTCCGCACTTGATTTTATAATATTCTTTATATTACTCCATTTACTTTCAATATCACTATTAATATTATATGCATTACTATCTCTATATTTAAATATTTTATCACCAATCTTATTACTATATTGCACTCCTATATTGCTTTTATCATCTTGTAATTTACTGAGATCTATATTCTTTGGTTTTTGTTTCCGTGTTTGTTTCCGGGCTTCAAAATAATGCTTACTTATTAGAAGATTATGATCTGAGTGGATATCGGCTCCAGGTAATGTCTTACATGTCTTCACCTGTGCCTTATGTTTATTTTTAACTAGTATGTAATCTAATTGGTAGCGACCGATGTCCCCGGCATCTTCCAAGTGTAGCGTCGTCTTCTTGGCTGGTCAAATAAGGTGTTTAATATAAATAAGTCGTTCTCTTTGCAAAATTGAATAAGTCTTTCTCCTCTAGAATTTTTTGTTCCTAAACCAAATTTCCCCATTATGTTATCTATTGCTACTTCACCTACTACAGCATTAAAATCCCCCATAACTACAAGGTTGTCTTTATCTTTACTTAAATCTACTATTACATCTATGTCATCATATATTTGCTCTATTTCTTCATCTGGGTGGCTACCAGTTGGCATATAGACTTGAATTAGTAAAATATCCTCTGGCATTGCCTTTATCTTTATCGCAGTCATCCTATCGCTGTGATGAATTGTGTTTTCTATTAGCGCAGCCCATTTCTTGCTTACTATAAACCCTGTCCCATTTGTGCCTTGTTTATCGCCTGTGTATATTATTCTATAGCCGTCACTCCAATAGTCTCCACTTCCTCCCCATCTGGTTTCACTTAATCCGAGAATGTCTATATTTACCTACATACAATAGTCTCTCATAATATCTACAATATATTCAAAAATCGGACTAGTTTTAAGTGGTGAGAAACTTAATCGCACTTTGTATAGAAACTTTCTGCCTCACAGTCCTTTTAATAAATACTCGAATCAAAATTAACTCGAATCAAACTGTCGAAGCCTACATACCTATCACAAAAGATTTCACGAAATAAAAAAATAAATTGGCGCAACTTTTCTTACGTATACTTCCAAATAAAAGACATCAACGGGTTTTCTTAAGACTTTAAGACTTAGCTAGGTACCTACTATAAAATAAGTAGTTGGTTTTAGAATAAATATCTACCCTACGCCCAGATTACTTTTTGACACAGGATGGTTTATCATGTAACATCAAAATTGGAATTAATATAAAATAGTATTTCATAGTGCTTTGATTAAATAGAATAGGCACATTTTTACTTAAAATTAAAGACATTTAAAAATAAAACTGTAGAAACTGTAGGTATTTAATTCCTAGTCCAATTCGGACTATGTCAAATTGACACTGTAAATAAAATCATAAGATGTCTCTTACGTTTTGATCGATTAGGTACCTACGTCACTTTGACTAGGAAAATAAATTCCTTGACTGTAGGTACCTTGTTATTAGGTAGGTAATACAAACGCAGTATTTTTAATTAGATTTCTTATAATTACTGACAATAACTAACCTTTTGAAACCGAGAAAAGAACCAAACAAACCGAACAATAAGTATTTAAATATTCGTTGCCAAGTTCTCTTATGTCGATACAAAATAATACCCGATGGGGAGTTCTAGGCACTGGACGTATGAGACCGTAATTTCATTTCGTTCGACAGGTTTCAAAATTAGAAAATTAGCAACGCATGTCACCAGCCAGTGTGGTCGCCATTCATGCCAGCTACAAAAGACAAGTTTTTTCTTTTTTCTAACCGTTGTTTCTACGCATTGTGAGCAAACATCGGTTTTCTTTGTCTATGACACTTCGCAGTCAGTAAACGGAGCTATAGCTCCCCGTAGTTTCGGATAAAGCGTTCCAATTTTGAAAACAATTGACAGTTAATGTGTTTTGATGTTTTCGGCCATTGTCACGTTTGTCTGCTTTGTCTATGGCTGTATGCCGTAACGAAGCTTTTGAGCTTTGTGACATTTTGTGTTGTATTGTATGCGACTTTAACGGTCGCGTGTCGATCCGTTAGCTTAGAAGTTTGAAAGCAGCGTCAGTAAAATTAAACAAGCGTCCATAATCGCGCCATTCTTTTATAGATTGTTTTTTTTTTCATTTATTGCAGTAATGACACATTTACGTAAAGTGAAACTAAATGTAGCTAGCGAGACGGATAAGGGTTTTCCCTGGGTTAAAATTGTAACAGTTTGAATAGTTTACTAATACTTTATAATTACGAATAATTAATATGTGTTTTATTTTCTTCATACGATCGACCTAATGGAACCTACGTAGCAAATAACCAATACTAAGGTATGATATAGGTACCTACCTAGGCAAAATTATTGCTTAAATCTGGATAGTTCGTAAGCTCCAGGCAAAATGTAAACACGCAATCGAGAGTTGACTGTTGATGGCATAGGTGAAGGATACCTATTGGGATACCTACATCATACTTCTGCCTAATTTTATTACGCACTTAGGTACTGATACGCATTCTAAGATTAAAAAATCGACAAGTTCCTTGCATTCCAATAAAACAGCATTGGACATTGCAAACTCATAACTCCTAAAGAATCGATTCATACTATTCAACTAATCACAATCGATTCAACGCTACCGGCACCATAAAAGCATATCGAGTTCCGACCGATCTGCGCCTTATAAAGTATCTCGGACTAGACGCCTTCTAAAAATATTGTTTTCGTCTGTCATTAGACACAATGCGACGATCGTTCGTGCTTTGTCTTTCGATCTTTTTCGACGGTGACGCAATTCATACCAAAACGGAACAATAAAATACCTTATCCGTTACAAACAAAACCAGACGCTGAAGCAGTTCAAAAAGGTTGCTTTTTGATTGGGGTCGGCTCAGTTGATCTCAGAAAGAATTGTTCGTTGACAACAGAGACATCGATGCTGTTCTTTTTTGAATATCGATTGTAAAGAGCATTCTCATGATGTTGTGAGAACTCTCAAGAGTACAGTCGTGGCTTGAATTCTTCATCCTATTATCTCGTCGGCGTTTAGGATCGTCGGTTAGTAGACGTGAGCTGTAAGCGCATTACTGTAGTTGACGTTTACAAACCTACCCAGTCGGATCTCTTTGCCTTTGCATTTGCATACGTGTGGAAGCATGTACAAATAGATGACAATCGCAACTGACATGTCCTCACAAGCACCGTGTCGTATGCAAAATATGGTCTGAAATAACTATGCCGTGTGACAAAAATATGCTTAGTTAATTTTACTATAACCAGGTAAGCTAATTAAAACATTTACTTCATTATAAAACCTTCAATTGTAAGAATCCGTTAAAGCAACTGTATGGAATTTTATGAATAATTAATTTAGTAGGTAGGTACTCCCGTTGTAAGAGTTTAAATAAGAACGAAATGACCAAGCGGTAGTATCACATTGACGTTAAAAAATTTACTAATTTATGACACACCTGGGTAACTTAACTTCTACAACTTATTCTTTATTGCGAAAGTTCATTTGGCTGAAGTTCCCCCTGATGGTAAGTAATGGAAACACTCAAAATGAAAAACACCAAGGGATATATTTTCTGAGTTAACACAATTTGAGTAAAATAGTTATGATAGCTATTGGTTAAATAACCCAAATCTTGATAATAATAACAATTTAGTTCATTTGTGATTCACGAGGATACAGCAAAATATCTTGGAATGACACACATCAAAATAGGTACAGAAGAATGTACAGGCTTCTGGGGAAAAACTCTTCACTCTCCGTATACAACAAGATATTCTTGTACATACAGATTCTAATGCCTATATGGACATGTGGTATTCAGCTGTGGGGCTTTACCAAACAAAACAACATTCTAGTAATAGGTACAGTGGTTTTAAAATAAAGTTCGGAAATTTTAAAAGCTCCCTGGTATTAAAGCCTGGTGGCCAACTGTCGCACTTAAAAATGTTATATTGACGTTCGCGAGCCTATTTTCCGCCAGAGTGGAAGCGCGCTTTAAAGCTCGTTACTGTAGCTGCTGTGGCTACAGTTACCGCTCGCTAGTGAGTTGGTACCCGGCTTAGGAAAGGATGAAAAAATCACAAAAAATATGGAGATGCTCACTCACAGACTTTATCATCATGTGAACGTCGAGGCGATTCAGCTCCTCGACAACACGTGACACGGTGTGAATGCGTTATTAAAGAATAATAAAATCATGATTTAAGAGTTTGTATAGCAAGGACAGACCGATATCAGGTCTGCCACTGTGGGATTCAAAATATTAGTCTACTATCATATTATATAATTTTCTTCCGCATTCAATTTTTTTGGTGTATAACCGCTTTCCTTGTTATTTAGAACTCTAGTTCTCTAGAATAAAACGAAATTGTGGAATGATTGAAATTCTCGATTTCGATTGTATTGATAAATGCTGTAAATCGAGAATCTGCCACTGGATTCCGCGCCAAATTCCTTCTCAGCCTCAGGTAGTCGAATGGCGATTTTAAATCTTAATTCTTTTTTTTATGGCCGTGGCGAAATATTTTAAATTCATTCATAGGTTTAATAGATATTAAAATGTGACACTGCTAATAAATTGCCACCAAATTATATAGCAATCAAATTTGGAATAGGAAGGTAAGTTTTTGGGGTTCCGTTCTTAAAAAGGAAAAATACCGATCTCTTTTAGGATAAGATGGTTGTTTAGAAAACTTCAGTGCCTATAATTTCTGAAGAAAGGATACACCTAAATGGTAATTGTAATTGTAATGGTCCAAAAACACGTGTGTTTATTAAAACATATTTAGAAACAAAATCCACTTTAAGCAAAATGTTTGAAAATTGTGAGATATTTTGCATTTCAATGATGTTCTTAATTTGGATGAGTTAATTTTATTTATAATCGTATTAAGTCGTCAATACGAACAATTGTTAAATAAACGTTAAATTTTGGGTTAGACTTAGTTCTTGAAATATTTTTGAATAAACACACATTGTCAACGTATTCCTCGTGAACTTTACGTGAATGAATAGGATTAAGTTCGCTTAAAGGGGGCCCCCTGAGGTTTGATACAAGTTTAATGACGATGACCATTTGTGTAACAAAAAACAATTGTTGCATACCTACTAAAATTTGTGAACCTGAGACTCACCTACAACCGAATCCTGGATATATTATCCCTTTGTTAGAATTTTAATTAAACACAGATAAATTCAGTTTATACTATTCTCCAATAAGTTAGCAAAATGCCAACTAGATACCCGACGTTTAGTTGTTAAATTAAATGAAAACATTCACTAGAAACTCTCGACTTCCTTACAATTAAGATGTCCGAGGTAAAGGTACGATCACGACCGAGTGCAATCATAAACGATTATTAAATTACGTTACTAGATAATACCACCGGTATTTCATTTGCTGAGGCTGTGTAAAGTGTTAGTAGACAATGAACAGATATAACTTTCAATTTCCTATTTAAAACTATGATTTATTTGAAAAAAGGTGTACTTTTAGGATTAATTTTAGTGTAAAAGTCAGTTCAAACCCGACTACCCATAAAGGAGGGTTTTTCTGGTATCGATATGTATGTGTATATATCCATATTATCCATAGAGAAACAAATGTTATTAGCAACAAAGATGGATTTTCAAATAAAAACGGTTGCATAGCAAGTGCAAATAATTTAATTTAATTCTCAGGTATTATTTTTGTCAACAAAGGAACGAATTACACGTTAAATAATGTCTTGCAATAACAATTAGGTAACAATAAGGAAAAGCAATGGGACGATATCTCTAACTCAACGACGAGAGCTTTGTTTAAAAAAAATTGACAGTTTTTAGTGTTGCCAATAACATATTTTCAATTTCTATGCTTCTTTCTTTGTAAGTATCTTTTGAAAGTATTAGTCATAGGCTGTAATAGAAACTCTTCAGTTCTGATGATGCAGGGCTAATCCAGGTTTTTGGCTTACTAATTGAATCGAGCCTTATATTCTTTTGACAGACCGACAAATGTTTTGAATCTATAAAAATTGTCTCACTATTTAATTTTAGGTAAACGCAATGTATAAAGTCAAAAGTCAAGTGGGGCCGAATCTCATTGTAAGCTCTCAGCCCCAGTATTCATTATTTTGCCGTCCTTTTTTCTTTTTTATATATCATAAGAAATATGTGACTTACGTGATGCAAAGCAGCCATAATTATCAATTTCGAACCGCACCTAAAATTGAAATCGTGGATAAAGACTTTGACCGGTCGTTGCATATTTTTTTGCATAAAACTAGTATAATAAAAGAGACATTAAGAGTTTGGATGTTTGCTGTAATTTTAAACATCTCAATAGTTATATTTCATTGAAATTTTACAAAAAGATAGATTTGACCCTGCTGCCATCATTAAAGTTCTGACACCGGAAAAATACTTTTAAATATCGAAATATTTAATTGAAATCGGTTTCTTTTTCGTGTTTGTCAACCTGACCGCAGCGGATTTGAAGAACCCCTCACACACCCCTTTTTTCCTCCAAACAAGGACAATTCCGGGGAAACCCAGACGGATGACATCGTATGGAATTATTACACGACAAGAGCGTCCGGATCATTACTTCAGCGACGTAACAAAAATCTACAGCGGATTAAGTCCTAACTAGCTTTATTTGAATATTAAGACACAGTCACGGGCAGTAGCTAGGTAGCACGATGTATAAATAATTCAATTTTCCGCTCGGCCGATAAAACCGCAACCTTTGTCCACTCCGTATGCAGGGACAATAAAAATGCAAATGGTGGCCAGCGACGCTTTAATTTACGGCGTGGAGATGTTTTAAGAAGCAAACACACTCGCGGGCTTTATCACTGTTGATTTTTTGTGTAATTCATTCGTCACAGACTTTAGGTGCACCTATTGAAATCAAACTGAATAAAGATCTCTCGACCTACTTATATTCAAATTGAGACTGAAATACTTAAATTGCCAATGATAAGGTATTTATTGTAGATCTTTACAACAGCGCATTTTTAGTTACGTCTTGTTCCATCCTGGGGCAAAGAATGTATTTTTAATAACTACTAAGATTGGGTACATTATACCTACCTAACTCATATCACATTAATTTACAAATAAAATTATGACAAAAAATCTTCAAAATTTACATACATATCAACAGTCTAAATTTCGGTTATTACAATTAGAATTAGAATTAGAATAAGAAAAAGTAAATTGACCGTCCACCAGGTGAAGTATAATTTAACTTTCGTGCTGAACAATCTACGTAGTGTAAAAGTTACTTTAACAATGGGTGACGACGTTTGTCAGCTGATGTCCGTTTAATAGTCTCTGATCTTGCTACTTAATGAAGTTACACGCTATATCCCTGCCCTGCGGCGCCGGCGCCACGACTGACTGTACTGACAGCTTTTTACGTTTTCATGTTACTCGTACCTACACTACAATTTGTCGTCTGGTGGAGAATAATTTATATACCGATGGATTGTGTTATGATGTTCAATTGTTATAATTATTCATGATTTTATAAATATTCATATATCTAGCCGGTTACACTCACACTCTTTTCTTTTGAAAGTACAGGCGACTACAAAAAGATATATCAATTTTTACCCATCTTTTTATAGTCGACTGTACACGTCTGGGGCCCGTTTAACGAAAGTTTGTTTCTTATATTACAAGCAGACTCTCTTTTCAACAATTGACTTACACTTGTAATTGAATTAAGCTGTCGTGAAACGGGCATCCAGTGGCCCTAGTATGGTTGCGTGTATCACGAGTCAAAATGTGAATAAAGCACCCGTCGCTCTCGTACTTATATGCGTGTCAAAAAGTGACGGATGTTTAATCCACATTGTGTCACGCGATATTAACTCTCCTGCCTTCTACAGCCATCTTGCCTAATTAATAAATCAATTACAAAAAAAGAATATCAGGCATCATTTTACACACTTGGCACGGCTTTAGCTGTGCCCCTTCCATCAGGGTGAAGTCTACGTGGATCATTAACAAAACGTATTGACAATCCCAAGCTAAGCTGAAACTAATAGTAACAACAGCAAGTTAATATTGGCACATACCTATAACTTACATCTTTTTAATACAAGACACTTATTCACAACAATCACAATCTAGTTAGAAGTAATCAATTTGCACTGGTTCAATAATAATAATCAATAACCAAAACAACTGGGGTGTTATTCTCTCAAAAACAACAGACGGTCGGAGCGAACAAAACTCATTTTAGCGCGTCCATTTTCAATTAAGCAGCCTTATACGTTCGATCCATCGGCAGAAACCATGCTACTAAATTGAAAATGCACGCGCTAAAATATGTTTTGTTCACACTGACGGGTCTACTTAAACTCGCCGCTTGGACATTCACTCGTTCGTCCGTCCGACCGTCGTTGTTGAGAGAATCACTAACCCTGTTGCACAACGTTAATAGCTGTTGGCTGGTAACAATATTACCTATATGTAGACGACTTGCGTTTACCCCAGACTAAAATGAATTTGCCTTATCTCAAACCGACCAGATGGCTGCGCAAAAAAATCAATTTACATGTTCTATAATGAATGTATTATGCAGATCGAATCGATATTATTCCTCGATCGATAAATCTGCTGAGGCGAGACAAATAAGTCATAACATTGGAACCAGGTAAGGACGATGCTTTTTGTCCACGGATTTGGCATTTGAAATAAAATATATAAAAGTTGTATGGTGCAAAACTTAAAGGTGATTTGTGCTTTGAATTGAAGTTTTATACGTACAAGTGTTTCCAAGCGACTAAATCTGATAGATACACTATCTGTTAGATTTAGTCGCTATACACACAACAAAAATGTCTAAGGATCAAGAAACTACCCACATTATTTAAATATAGTTATTGCAAAATATCAAAATAATGTAGAGTATTTTTAATCTTTGGACATTTTTGATGTGTATACCTACGCATGATTGTTTAAAATTGTGTCATTAGACTGGTTTGGGGATGGAGCTAGAAGGTGAGCATAGTATTCTAGGCTATAGTTAACGTCAATTTACAAACGTTCTTTTGTTCTTAAAGAGCATAAGAAGTCTATAAAAAAAAGTACAGTGGATGAAACATAACTCAAATATAGGTACGACAAGATGGGTTATGTTCAAAGATGTCATATATTTTCAAAAAAATATGTTTCATAAAACAATATTCAAGGCGGTAGTTAAGAGACATAAGTATGTCTTGTTTGCAAGCAATGAATGTAAATAACTTTCCAAAATGATTTAATTTGTTTGTTCTTCGCACATGCTAATGCGCACGCGCAGCAAATGAGTCAGACGCCATTAAGACGTAAAGCGATACTTTAGGGACCACTTAAATAACACATCCTTACTCAGATCTGTAACCCGAGCCGTGATGCGAAACTGCCGAAGTATGCCATATTCGAAAATCGGATTGATACTAAACTTCGTACAATATTAATATAATCCATTGCATTAAAGACTAAATTTGGCAAAAATATTATTGAAATTGAAGAATATAATATTTTAAAACTGGAAGACTTGAAATGGTTTCGTTATTGGAGTGAATTTCAATCCTGTTCAATTGAAAAATGATTCAAATAATGTTTTTTGGAGTCGCCTTACCCAATATTAAACGTATTTTTAGCAAAATTGACGTCTCAACGATGTCAAAATGCACGATGATTTTGAAATGAAACTAAAAAAAAAAGCGTTTAGTCAACTCAAAAATACGGTTAGGTAGGTACTTAAACTGAAAACGGACCTTACGCATTTCGCTCCCATTACAAACCAGTCTTTTATAATTTTCCGCTCGCGCCGGAAACACCTCGCAGGAAGCGAGTGTTTGACAACAATGTTTGACGCCGGCGCGCACGCAGCAAACAAGACGTTTCCCAAATCAGAATGGAACCAATTTCTCGGAACGCTGCGGAAAACCGATAGCCTTATTACCTTAACTTACTTACCAATTGATGATACCGTCCCAAAAGTCAGTTTTATTCGATAATGGACTTTATTTTAAAGTTTTAGGAGGTAACTTTCTGTTTTTGGGTGGTAAGTGGTGGTTTTAAAAGCGTTATTGTGCCTCATCGTTGGTGGTGACACTTCGCAAATAATGTGACCGCCGGACCACCGAGGGGCGGCTCCGACGGCGGGCGGCAAGACCTCGGCATAACGTTTTTTGGCATACTTTTAATGTAAAGCATAATGATGGATTGAAGCGGCACGTTCTCTTATGTATTGTCAGGTTGGCACTAACACTGGAAACGTAAGGTTGGTTATTTCCGTCCAGTAAGTACACTTGCAAATTTACAATGTTATTTACATCATTGTGTATGTTACAGAAGAAGAGAAGGTTGAAGATGTTTAATTATTTAACTGTCTATAATTTTGGTTTTAGGTATAGTCAACCAAATTCATTTGTATTCATATTACTCTTAACGGTAGGTATGTTATTCATATTAACATTATCCAAGTTCCAAACGTAAAGTATATGTAGTTGGAATACAATTTAAGTAGGCATTGATTCACATTAAATTAAAGGTTATTTTTTCTGATTATATTTTATTACGTGTTATTTAACAATCATCAACGCATAGCGAAATGTTTTCTGTTAAACATGTTAACATTGTTAAATAAATTATTTAATTCAAACCGAAATGTTAACTGATTTTCAAATACAAACTAAAAACTGTGGTTATTTCTTTAAGGGTTACCCAACTAATCATTTTAGGAGCCTTAAAAATCGTAAGCAATGCGTTAATTTTAGTTAAACATAGTTTCAAGGTGCCTGAGACTACGTTTACCGCGTGTTAAGCGACCGTCATAAGACTCATAAGGTATCGAGTCGGTGTTTTCAAAAAGCACCTAGTTAAGTTGATACTTCCCGCTAATTTATTAACCTTTTAAAATTATTTTATTGTGTCGGCACAACCAGAGTGGAGGTAATTGGCCATTTTCAGAGTTGTCGGCTGGCTGAGACTGTAAAATGTATGCGGCATCGTTTTGAACAGAAAAGTAAGGCACCGACTATCATAGATTAAATTGAAATTCTCTTGGTGTAACCCTTTCAGGGCAATTTTAAAACCTGGTACTAAAAATGACCACTTACAACTAATAGTTTTTGTATTTTTTATTGAAAGGATTTTGTGTGAATAGGAGGAATCTAATGAGGCTAGAATTCAGGTTTATTTTTAGTTTTGCCCTATAAAGGGTTAAAATAGAAATTGTTCTTAGATAAGCGTAGGTGCTCAATCATCATCAATCTTAATTAGTACAGACCCTTGCCCCCAAAAAAAGTTGCGTTTGTAGTATCTGTGGCCTGCTTCAGTATTCTTTATTGTTTATACTCCTATTGGTATCGTTTTATTTTTTATGTTCTCTGTCGCCTTTACAGTCAAGTAATAAGAGCTATCATTACGTTGACATTTACGATTGAAATAGGGGTAAAGATAGTATAGAATAAGGTGTAATATTTTGCTATCCGCCACTAGTAATCTTCCTATTTAAGTTGCTTTTATAGTGATTTCATAACTTTATCGCTTACCTATTAGATTTGTGTGTAATTCAGATATACTTTCCATGAACTAATAAGAAAGAACGCAATTTTAATGCTTCCTCTAATAAGATTTTCATTGTAAAATTATTTAAAAACTAGCGAGCCACCCTCGCTACGCTTCGATTTATGTATGATATATTATATCGCCTTCCTCGATAAATGGACTATCTAATCCTGAGAGAACTTTTCAAATCGGACCAGTAATTCCTGAGATTAGCGCGTTCAAGCAAACAAACAAACTCTTCAGCTTTATAATATTAGTATACATATTTACCTATAGTTCCCAACATATTTTTGTTTGTATTTCAATTTTATGTAGCAAAAACCTAACAGTACCAACATTCTGACGAAAATACTCTGTAGACCGCACGGTTTTACCGATCATTTGAATCGAAATGCTGCATGCATATGACCAGCCCTTTACTAATAATCAAACCGCCTTTTTAACCAGTACAAGGACAGCTCCAGCCCTCAAGTTTCACTCAAACACTACCGATGCCTGTCGGTACATCTAATAAGTACGCGGCGAACGTCGTCCGTAAGTCATATCGGGGCAGGGAGATGAATGGGCTTCGCGGTACAATGCGCCCCGTCCTATTATTACATCGCCCTTTATGTGGACGCCGGGCCTGGGATACACAAGAGATTTAAATTGAAGGATATTTTTGTTTCAGCATAACGATGCTGGAATTGTGTGGTAACTTTAACTCTTAAGTAGGTACTTGATAATAACTGACTTTGTGGTGTCATTTGCGACACCTAGACACAAATATGTCCGCAATCTAATAAGATTTGGTTTTTTGGTAAATACAGAAGTTCAAGAAAGATAACAACTTTTATCTGACTATGAAGGAAATCAAACAGCCTTGAAGATTCTTAATTTACAAGACGCCCCTTAATTTAAGTTTTAAATTGTGTAAATCACAACTTTGAGTTAGAGTTAACGATTACTTTAATGTGCACCCTGTACACTAAACGCATGATATGCACATGCATTTAAAGGGCATAAACAAGCGGGTACACACGTCATGTATCGGCGACGCGACGTCAATGGACGCCGTTATGCCCATATGAACATATACCCGTATCACAGTCCAAAAGGAAAGTTATGAACATCTACGCTTCATGTACTACGAGTACGAATATTGTATTGCGTTTTTGTATTGACGTGAATCGATCAAAGGTTAGATTATTCTAGGATTTGTTGATGTTCTTCTAGCTAGCTTGATATGAAGTAAGATTTACCAAATTAATGTTAGTCAACTTGGTAGTTCCATACTTATATTTATTTAACGGGGTTTATCAGGACTTAGTTGTAGCTTATTGGTCATTTATTCTAGTCTAACAAAGCGTACGAGCGAGCTATCTAATAATTTAAGTTTTAGTTAATCTCTACATGAGTAAAGTGAGAACTAAGTACTTTTTTGATTCTGAGAAGGTTTCAGTTATACCTATACCTAAATGGGTAAAGAGACAAGAGGCTAGACTGTTGATAAAATATACAATCATCAGAGGCAAACTATCACGCTGAAATAATATTTAATATAAATCGTTAGCATTCTTTTTGGGTATTAACACCTATAAATGTAGCAAGTAGAAAGAAGTGATATCTGCCTACCCCTGTGGGAAACAGGCGTGATTTAATGTATGTATGTATGTAAACAATATTGCTCATTAATAACAAATAAATAAATTTCATAGTTATAAATTAGTACTATAAGTATACCTTATTTTATGTCGTGATAGCTACTTTTTGGTTTACGACAGAATTAAACTGAAACAAAACAAAAGTTCTCACACGCGAAGAAAGCCCATCGTTCCAAATCAATGTAAAACAAAATGCAGCGAAACTAAACTACGCATTACAGGCTAAATCAAGTGACGCGCGCGCAGGCGCGTTCCCACGGCTGCGCCCGCGGCCGCTGAAACCCCGAGCTAAACCGATCGACTAATCCCCCTGACGGATTTGTTCCTTTTACTAAAGCTTCAGTTTTAACTCTTATTTGGTTTCTCGCCGGGCCATTCCACTAATCAGTGTAATCAGTCTGTAATCTGCATGGGCCTTATGTACAATGTTTTTGCAAGTGAATATGCACTTATGTCTATGTCGATTAACTTATGATAATACAATAATAACTTAACTAAAACTAAACTTGGCCACCGTAATTACTTACCATGTTTGTTCCTACAACCTACCTCATAGTAGACATTTGCAGGTTATAGCAAATGAGACAAATGAGAGTAACAAATCACTGCAGTATCTACTTACTCGTAAGTACACCAAGTAAGTCGCAACATTGTCAACAATGACTTAGACTAGTTTTCCTAATTTAGCTTCAAGCTAAAGTCCCACTGCGGTGCACGATACGCACACGCAAGGTACACACGTGAGCCACGCACGTGGATCAATAATTACTCTAGGCGTGTGTCATTGACGTCTTTTCGTGCGTGTGCCGCTGTATAATTGTCTACGATCATTTTCGTACCCACATTTTTATGCCCATGTGGCCGACTGTACAGTCAAAGACTTGTGACCCACCTTAGATCCAAAGCCGATCTGACATCAAGCATTTTTTGAAATTAGTCACATATTAACGTTCGGTACGTACGCAGCGTGCGCCGCTATGAAATTGTGGCTATGAACTCTAACAGCGATGCGACACGAGCGTCACCGGTGCGGTACGTCATCTCGAAGCTGTTAATTTTACATAGAACGACGCACGTATTTCAACGCAACGCAACGGAAGTCGTTCTAATTTATATGTTGGCGACGCCGCATATTACCGGGAACGCCTCTAAATCTTTTAATTTAAATAGTTTCAAGATGTCCATATTATTGCCTTCGTCAAAAGGTCAAAACACGTGTTTGACGTACTCTTCCAAACGTTTCTAGTGACCCTTTACAACCAAACCCATACGTCCATTACAAACCAAATAACACACGACCAAAACATCGGTTTCTCCGAACACCGCGAAACATTCGGCAAGCGCCAGACAGTTGAACTATTGCAAAGTGAAAAACTAAGCAACGGGTGCATCTCGCTGTTGCGAACTCTGCAGGGTTCCTCACGCTTGCCTTATTTACTACCACCGTGCCCTCAATGCAACTAAATCACTTGGTAAACTAACCACACAATAATAATCTCTACTGTGTGTTATTAGAGTTGGAAAATAATTGGTGCAGTGGAACAGGATAAGTAGATGACGTTCTGATGCAGAATTAATAGAGGTACAGCTAGCTACTGGAGGAGGTGATTTGTGGCATTTTAATTAAATCTGTGATGTCTTCTTATAGGGACAACCGCCGAAGTTGAGAGATATTTTAGAGTCAAGTTCGTTCCTTTTTCAAACTTGTGTATGAAAATACATCAATAAAAGAATGACCTAGTCGTCGTTAATTGACTCTGAATGTGACCGTTACAAAACTAAAGTTTTCACGATATTAAAGAAAACAACAAGTTTTTAGAGTTTTAGGTAATACTGTATCTGTGCCTACCCTTCTCTGGGAACGAAGACATGAGTTTATGTATGCATGTAATATGTATGTACCTACGTAGATAACTAAGTTTCGATTACTCTCGAAAAAGTATACATAGTGATATGTTTTTTATTCAAAGCTAATGTTTCTTTTGCAACACCTCCTTTTTACTGAACTGTCCTTGGAGGACAATGTTCCTAACCTGTATTATGTTATATACCTCTGGTATTTTGTTTCTTGGTATATAATAGCTAAATTTATAATAACGATGCTTCGTTAGATTTTGTCCTAGCGTTGCGAGTGTCATTGTTAATATTTTTTAAGATACAAATAAGTACTAATACCTAATGAGTGTCTAAAAAAACATTAATCCTCTTTGGCATTAAAGATAAAGAATATTAGGTAAACGGAGATATCAGAATTATAAGTACATGATTTTTTACACGAAAATAGCAGAACATATGCAGTTCGGGTTAATAAAGTATGCTAATTTTGGACTTGTTAAATTCAGTTGTTTTAAATCTTAGAATATTTTTGAAATATGTCGTCATTAGATTAGGTGCGTATAAACGTAACTGCTAATTTAAGATACTTAAATTAAAAATGATTTGCAGGTATAGATAGGTACTTACGAAAATAAGAATAGGTACTTAAGAAATTTCGAAACATTACATATTCAAACACCTTTAAATGTCAAATATAATAACTTGCTGCAAACTAACAAGTTAAACTTAGTTGACCATTATCTAGATAGCAAAGCAATTAATCCTCGAACGTTCCTAAAGATCCTAATTATAAAATAAATATCTTCTATCTCACACATAACCTTTTAAAACGTCATGTCACCTAACGAGTCCATTCATACTCTTTCATTACACCAGCCAATAAAAACCAATTCATTAAACACTCTATGGTTTAAAAAAAACAAACGAGGTTGTCAATGGTTCTTCTAAATTATAGTCGAATCTTTCTCAACGGCCAGCTACTTACCTTGATCTGAATGAGTCTTTATTGCTGAAGACGCAAGATCTAAATTGAAAATGTTAAAAACACTTATATGTAGGTACCTACTCGCATGTAGTTATTCGTCCGTCACGGTCTCCCAAGACGGACGGGTGAAAAAAGAAACCGATCGTCGCCTTGTGAGGCCTAATTAAGATATGTATCGATGTGACCAGCCCTCCGCGCCGTTGTTTAGCCCATTGTCCATGTATGGGTGTTGGCTGAATGGGAGGGCATTGTCTGCGTTCGATGAGACTGAAACTTGGGTTAATTCAGGCATGTGATACGACTTATACATACCCGTTATATCAGTTGTGTATGTGTAACGTAAATTAGCCGGTAGGCTACTATGAACAAGTTCTCTTACTTATGAATAGAATGGTGCCCTGCCTTAAAGTTTGAATAAATCATTACATTATATCGAGAAAACAAGACTTTTCTCAAACTGCTCGCAAATATTGCCAATTTCATTCAATCATTATAAATAAAGTTTTTGTTTTATTTTCTTACAGTAGTTAGTCTCTTCATTAACTTGCCTATCTATTACGTACAGTCAAGGAAATTGATTGCTAGACCAATTCGGACTATGTCAAAGTGACACTGTAAATAAAATCATAAGACGTCTCTTACGTTTTGATTGATTACGATTACGTCGCTATGACATATTCTGGAATGGTCTAGGAATCAATCTCCTTTGTTCTTTGCAGCATCTGCAACAAAGTACCTAGGAACTTTAAAACTCCAAGTTATAAACGATGCATTCTAGCATCGTTGTTAGTCAACAAGCCTGGAACGATTTTTATTGTTAATTTTCGAATCGCTCGAGACGAAAATATTTTTGCTCCCGAGTCTGCTTTTCACGCCACCCTGATGGAAACTCACCACCCTGCCAGCTCCGGCTCTAACCAATAGCCAGGAAACAGGAACAGGGAACAGGAATCTGGTGTCATCATACAAACTATTGAATGGAGATTGACTAGATAAGTACTTCGTCAATCAATCATTGTTTTGCGAATATCGAGAGGTAGCATTTTTTTAGTGCCCTGTTCAAGATTATTGTGATGTATGACAGACTGACCAAGTAGGGATTGTATTAATTCTTTAGGACCTTAAACAACTGCCAAATTATTATTAATTAAATTTTATTAATAGAGGTATTTTACGGCAAAGCTCCATAGCAAGAACCGTATTTGGTCAAACCATTGTGTTTCTTTAGCGTCAGCAACCAGAATTGCAAACCAACTTATAATTAATTTACATGATACACAAAGCGATTTAAAAACCCTATAGTAAGAATTAAAATATTCACGTTACTGTGAAGATATTTACATTTTTTATTTAATTAAAGGCTGCAGATGGTCGAGATGTTTTGCGTGGGTTGAGGACGGAGTTATTGACCATTGTTATTGAATATAGCCAGCCCCTCGACGAGCGACAATAGAAATCATCTCGATCATGAGATATCTCGGAATGAAGTTACGGATTTTTCAGTACAGTCAAAAGCACTAATGTCTATAGGTAGCCATCGTGCCAAATATAATGTACCTATACATTAACCCTTTTTATCAGTGGCATGGAGGGGTACATATAGATAGGAATTTTTGACGCCTTGGGAACGATATATATTTATAAAAATGACTAGTTACTTAGGAACATTCGTACTATACCTATTCAATATACTTGAGGATTAAGAGTAAATTTTTAGAAGTTACAAGTAATTTATATAGAAATGACTGTTTTTTTCGTTGCTGAAAGAACGCGTAATCTAAACAACAGTAAAATAAACATAACTTCACCCTAATGCAGCGATGCAATAAGAGGTTTTTTTTTTAATAATTCCTAAACGTAAAAATAGCATAGGTAGTCGTTGGAGTTTGCGTATGTCGTACATTGTAATTCTTATATTGTTTACTTAATTATGATGATAGGTAGGTACTCTGCGTACCCTAATTGAAAGTCAAACAAGAATATCAACTAGAAACTCGTACACTCATTCAAACAAAGTAGAACTCCTATAACACCTCGTGCCTATAACAAACGATACAATACTTTACAAGACACTCGTAGCAACGTGTTAAGCCATAACAGATTAGCTATTTATTCACAATCCCGTAATGAGTTTATTAAAACATAAAACATAAATGCCGACTAGGGGTGTGCCTCGCAAACAACGCATTTGCATCCTCGCCGCAAACCTCAATCGATAAAAAAACGCATTATACCACGCGTAACTACCTACATAAATTTCAACATATAACCAAACATACCAAAATACTTTGATTGAGCGATTAAAAATGGATCTTATTCCTACAAGCAAATATCTGTTATCGCTTGTAACCTATATATGACTTAAGTCATTTGCGCAGGCGTCGATTCGAATACAATAATACGTGCACTGGGACGGCGCGCGCGCGGTCTGATCTGACCACTACTGTGCATTTCCCACGGGCTGCGCACTCTTGCGCACTGCTCGCACGGTATGCGTGCGTCCCGCTCGCGCCTCATGGACCGCTCGAAAGCACACCCACACACGGCGGTATTTCAGATTGTTCTGCGCCCAGCATAGATTATCGCATTCAAAGCCGAAAGCTCCGCTTGAAGTACATTTTCTATAGACCACAAAAACTTAGGCATTCAATTTGTTATGCCCACGGCGCTGCTAGAAGTTTGTTATCGAACAAGCTAGCTTACTGTGAGCTTTTGAATAACAAGCCGTAAGTTGTAAAGCTCGATAGGTATTTCGATTCGTTACAGTTAACGTCGACTTTAGCGTCGATTTGAATACTTGTTCTGTACTTAGTCACGTGTAAACAAGGTACCTAAGTACTAAATAAGTTCCTACTTGACTAGGCAGTTAGTGGATCTATTTGATATTATGGTTATTTTAGGATCAAGAAGTATCATCACAGTTCAAAGCTTTATCCTTATTTCACCCAATAAAAATGATGAGCATACTTAGAACCATGTCATTGTGACTGCCATTGATATTGTCATATTGTCATTTTGATGTTCAGTTTGAAGTTTTTTAGAACAATGCACTAAAGTGCTTAACATTTTCGTTGTGGTACTGAAGGTACATTCCCTTATTCTAAATATTATATTTTAATTTTTGCTTTGAAACTGAATGACGACTACGGTTTGGCACAATTCTACTTCACTACTCTGGTTTGTCATTTGGTGGTGTCACGAATTACTGTGCAATAGCTGTTAAAACGATCTTCGGGTTTGTACTTCTCCAACTTGTACTCACACAACGTCTGATAGCGATCTACACAAACGTTGCCATTGCGTTGCGTCGTTTCAACGCTGTGATTTTGACATCTAGCGACTCACGTATTTCAACGCATCATGTGCATACGTCGTTATCGCGGGGGCTAAAACAAAACTATCAAAGAACACAAAACAGAATGTCTGTTTAGTATAAACGGAATATTCTGCCTATGTATTATAAGCCTCCAAGAAGTTCTTCATATCTAGCACGAAATTTTTGCTGGAAAAGGTTAATCAAACTTCTCTTACACTGATTAAACGCTTACCTATAAGTCAACATGTCAACTTGAATTAAAAAAAATATTATGTCAAATCAAGTATTTTTCTCCGAAACTAGTTTGAACTTTTTAAATGTATGTTTTCTATTTGCACTTAAATTTAAAGGTTTTTGTACAATCAAGAATGGCATATTTCTAAAGTAGCAGGAAAAGTGACTGAAGAGGTTAACGTTGGGATTCCTTAGCAATTTTTTTTAAATATGTACTTCTAATGAAATTAAGTACAGAGGAAAGAAAGAAAGAAAATAGGTACATTTGGAACTCGTAGGTATAAACGTTTATAGATACGAGTGTCATTTCTGTTATGGCCTATTTTTCATAATCTTTCAGTCCTGTCAAATCATTTTTGCCCCCGCGGTAACGACGTATGATCATGTGGCATGTTGTTCTTATTTATATGTAGAGTAACGCAACACCGGCGACGACGCAGCGCATCGGTAACTCGCGTGGCATAATTATAGGAGCTTGAGCCAAACAAGATGAACTTTTTAAGCGGTATTCATTGCACTGTCGCTATGTAGGTAATCACTACATATTATAAAACAAAGTCGCTTCCCGCTGTCTGTCCCTATGTATGCTTAGATCTTTAAAACTACGCAACGGATTTTGATGCGGTTTTTTTAAACAGATAGAGTGATTCAAGAGGAAGGTTTTCATGTATAATAAACTTTGTTTTATGTACGGGTGTTACCGAAAACTCACATAAACCGAAGCGAAGCGAGGGCGGGTCGCTAGTTACAAATAAATTAATGAGAACGGTCAACTGGTAGAAATGCCATTAGCCATTACGCTCGGCTTTGTTACTTAAATTTGTATTTAGTGCAATAAAGAGTATAAAAATAAACGTTCAATTATGATCAAACTGTTGTGTGTGCTTTTATTCAATAGCTTGTCAATTCCACATTTTCATCAGGCTTCTGCGGCCGGCAACTTTCATAGAAGTATACAGCTTGCGAGTACATATAAGTGAATTGTACCTACTGATGTAATTTGTATAATATAATATTTTAGAGGGGAGGGAGAGAGGGAGTCAAAAACGAGAGCAGTTTTCGAACTAATTATTTAAAAAAAAGTGAACAGTATAATTACGGTATCGAAGCAAGATGGGCCATACAATATTTATTACGCAGAGGCCGTGTTTAGATGTAATCGACACGTTCCGCGGTGTTTGAGGTGTCCCAAAATCAAACAAAAACAGTAGAATAACTTTCGCACAGTATAAAAACCCTTGAGGTGTTTTATCAATCTGCCTCATTGATCTAACCCTCAAAATGACACCCAGTTTGTGCACGAATTACTCAGTTGTTTAATAATTTACGATTACATTATAATTCGTAGATTGTTGAGCTATTTAAGTGACTGAGCTCACCCAGCAGAATTGATTTGGCAGTTTTATAGTTCAGATTCTTAAGTACCTATTGAGTTTTTCACTCAAGGTTAACGTCAATCGTTATATTTATCAAAATAAACGAAAACTTCAGTCATTGAATAAATTATCTATGATTTCCAAAATACGAAAGGCTCCCACCCTCTAATCTTCGCGTCTTGATCTAATTCTTGCAACTTATTTAAATAGGCAATTTTAGTTTTTAAATTAACAAAACGCATTCCCACCGTAGTTAAATTACAACACCGCGATGAACCAAGTACTTTGCGAATTCTACCACCCAACTAATTTATAAATCCATCGGTATTTTCGATATCCATTGCTCTTTTAGAATGGCAAGTCAAACAAAATTTCCTTGATAATACAGTAATGTAAACTGAAGTTGTCCAACCATTCATGATATTTCAAAACTCTTGGTGGAATTGGTATATGGTTGTCTAATTCCGCGCGTGCGCTTCGCGTCTGCTGTCAAGTAACGCCGCGAGCGATAACTAGATTGGTTCTAATTAGGTCGAAATATTCGAGCGATTAGATGAATTCGACTCGAATTCAATCGGTTTTGAGAAGTTCCAATTGGTGTTATTTTGATGTCACAACTTTTTTAAAGGGTCGGAGATAAAGGTCTAAATTCTCTTTGAATATAAACAAAACGCCGTGATGTCTCAAAAACCATTTTTTTTAATGTACCTATATTGCTTTTATGGCAGGAAAATATTAGCCAATGTGCTATAAGTTCATAACAGATTTTAAACAAACCTTTTTGAATAGGTGCTTATCACCGCGTCAACTTTATGTTAAGTAAGATAAATAGCATTTTTCTTTATAACTAGGTATATAGCTTCATATTCGTAGAAGTAATTACAATAAAGCATTACTGCAGAGGATGTAGGGGGTTGCCGGCCGAGTGATATAGGCGGCCGAGCGACGCGAGGCAGTATAGTTACGAGGCTGGCAACCCCTTGTCACGGCGAGGTACATAGTGCTTTTCTCAAACATATGCAATGAAATAAAAAAATACATTACACAAAAACGTAAATTGATATAATGTCCACCCTAGGGAAGAAAAGTAATTGCATGTTAAAATAAAATACCAGGAGCGCAGCGGTAATAAGTTTTGTAAACGTTTATGCACTCCTAGTTTTTGACGTTATAATTTTTTCTCAAAAATGTTAAAAATATAATTTAGCTATTCAGCCTGTTTACAAACACCCCCATGTTTACATTAATATTTAAAAAAAAATTACTTCCCGGCCTAGGCCTTCAATTTTGTATGAAATTCCTTTACAGTTCTCTCGAATTGTTCCGCCCGCAACGTGACGCTTTGAAGCCAAAATTAACTAACATAACGCTAAAATTTCATTGCATGTTTGAGAAAAAATTATTAAATGTCTTAAAAAACCATTAGGTACACGGCTACATACAAAATAAAGGACCACTCTTCAGATTACACTCCAGATGATAAAAATACCTAATCATTAAAATAAATGGAGTCAGTTAATAAATACTTACTTTAACAGTTACAACACCTATCATAAAAAAAACACTAATTTACTTCGTACAAAACATTTATTAACTTAACAAATTAACTTAAATTACAATCACAGTCACAATTTACAATAGGAGCGATGTTTTTGAGAATCTAATTTAAAGATTAATGTAAGACTATATGGGTAGGTCAAATAGGCTCAGTACACCACCGGTACCGGTATTTAACCATGATATCGATATGCTGTTCAGTTGACGACGGTGAAGAAAGGGGTAGGTACGAGCACTACTACCTATAAGTATTTTATTTCGTGAACTCCATGGTGAGAAAAACTAATACCGTTTTAAGTTTTCAGTCTACCCTACTCTCAATTGATTTTACCACATCGTACAAAAAAATAAAAAAGTTTTAACCAGCGATTCCCAGAATGGGCTCTGCAGAACCCAAGGGTTCCGTAGAAAAGTTATCAGGTTTCCGCGAAATCCTAGGCACCAGATATAATTTTCGCCGCAACAATGGCAGCTCTAGATTATCAGAGGGCAATCGTCTAACGACAATATAATTCAGATTGCCGGTTAATCAGTTCCACAATCGTCGATCGAGAGCCTGTCGCTCAAAGTGCTACCTTATCAAGTTCCCGAATAAAAGATTTTTGTAGAGAAATTATACCTACCAATGTGGTTTTAATAGTACATTGTGTCTAAAGGGCGGTAAGTAAGGAATTGCGATCGAGGCTCTAGTAAAAGCCCTAAGTCGAAGACTCGAGTCGAGGTTCGTAATTCTCGTACTGCCCGAGAAACATACAATGTTTTTCATCACATTTGCGAGGAAATAAATAAAACTACAGGGCAGAAAAACTTATTTAGTCACTGTACAATTAGTAAAATTAAGACAAACGTTTTTTTCTTAATTTTGGCTTTTTGCCCACACCACAGATTATACAAATATTTCGTTCAGAAACGTTAAGGGTAAATAATTACGTGGGTATATAGCTATGCATGACGGAGTGTATTTCTTTTTATCGACGTTTTGATGTAAAAAAACGGTTAAAATCGATTATTAAGATCATTACTTAGCTGAGTATTTAAGTAGGTAACATGTAGTGAAATTCCTGTTTAGATACCATAAGAAAAAATTTCAAATGCGTGTAAACTCCTTGCTTGAACTTGCATGACCTGTGTGCTGTGCTATAAATTAATAAAAAAAACTTACCAACCTTGGGTTTCTTTACAAAAAGAAAGCCCGAGGGTTTTATACGGGGCATTACGGCCAAGTTAACGTGTATGTTTAGATACTGTTTACGTGCAAGTGTGATGAAAAATAAGTTGGCCTACCGAGGCGCAACGAAACCAGGCACTTCTTATGATAGCTCAGACTAGATAGATAGATAGCATAGACTCAGTACGCATTTTACCAAGTACGTCGCACCTCTTTAATATTTTTATTTTATAAAACTTAATAAAGTTGTTAACTTTTGCGGCCATAGGTGTACGTGTACATGGAATAAACCCCTCGGGCGTCTGTGGCATCGGCGTCCTTGCCATAAGCTCGATATTAAATGTATGAAAGTCTAAAATCGCCGACGCTCCAGAAGTTAAGGAGCAATACAGTTCTAAACTTGGAAAAACTAATTATTGACATGAGAAAATTACTGTTATGATATGTGTAGATTTATTGTTGTTTCCATAGAAAGAAATCGTAACTTTTCTAGGGTATCTAGCCAACCTCGGGTGTGTATTATACGTGCAGCCTGTGGGTGACATTTACACAGAGGGCCTACAACACATTACGTGTACAATATAACATCCTTAGAATGCTGCTGGGGCTGCCGAGGCACTGCAGTGCATCAGGAATGTTCGCTGAAGCACGGACGGACGACTTTTTTGCCATTAGGCGCAAAAGAATAGCCGCAGCGTTGCAGCGAGTACGAGGCAGCAGCAACAGCATGCTGAGGGTGTTGTCAGAGCGTCTGGACTGCCCGCTCATTAAATACTGGGTCGATGTGGTTGTTGGAAGGGCTCGGTAGTTACTTGCCCTTTTCATAGCCATACGACGTATTTTTATGCTATTTTTTTTTCTCGTTCTCGTTTACTAACATAGTTTTTAAGGTTTGGAGTGTAACTAACAAAATATGGATTTTATGGTCCGAAATAAACAATTTTTATTTTTTATACTTTTTATTACGGCGTCACAGCTCTGTTGACGACAAAATGGTATTTAACATAAATAAAATAATGAATATGAACACTGGTAGGTTATTACTTATTCGAAAAGTACATGATATGGCACTATATGAACAAGGTGGGATTTCATATTTCGAAAAACACAACAAGGCAGAATATAAACAAAATGTTAGCTTCTTAAAAACGATTCAATAAAAACAATGAAGTAATTTATTAATAACTTATTAAGTCACATACTTATTCTGTTTAATTATAAACGTAATATAATGAACATTGTGTATTATGGTCGGTAAGTAAGGAATTACGATCGAGGCCCTAGTCGAAGACTGAGGGCTTTCTGAGTCGAGGTTCGTAATTCCCGTACCGCCCGTGAAACATACAATGTTTTTCATCACATTTGCGAGTAAATAAATAAAGATTTTCATTCATTGTTTTTGCTGCATGGATGATATCTGGCGGTGTTGCATTTAAATTACACTCATCCGACAATGACGACGACAATTTTTATAACTTTTATACTAGTCTTCAAATATAAAATGTAAATAACTATGAATTATAGCTTTAATACACAAGTCAGCACAACTATTATCTATAACGAATTACTTGAACTTTTTTTAAGCGGATGGCGGGCGGACTCCACAGATTATACAAATGTTTCGTTCAGAAACGTTAAGGGCAAATACTTACGTAGGTATACATACAGCCCTGAAGGACTGTAAAAAAAAACATGATTTGATACAGAAAACTATTAAAATCAATTATTAAGAACATTAATTGAGTATTTAAGTAACATGTAGCGAGATTGCAATGAAATTCCTGTTTAAATAACATTTTAAGACAATTATTCAATTGCGTGTAAACTCTTTGCTTGAACTTGCATGACCTGTGTGCTGTGCTAAAAATTAAAAAAAAATTACTACCGACCTTGGGTTTTATGGTAAAAAGAAAGGTCGAGTGTTTTATATGGGGCATTGCGGCCAAGTTAACCTGTATGTTTAGATACTGTTTACGTGCAAGTGTGATGAAAAATATTATACCGAGGGTTGCGTGGTCAAACCCGATAAGTCGATACAACTTGTTGTGTCAAAAAGAACATTAATGAAAACATCAAAACAATTCAAATTTGAATAAACAATTATTTTATTTATTTTCTGCTCATTATTAATGTTTTGATGTAATTAATTAATTACTAATATAGGTAAGCGTTTATAAGCATTTATAAGCGTTTATTACTGTTTAAAGGTATATTGTAATTAGATTTAGATTTTAGGCTTAATTAATGTCTAAAACACAGGTTGCAATTTTTTTTTTGTCACCTAGCTTAGACATCATGTAATTTTTATTTCCTAGACCTAAGATCTTTGACTGTTTTGCTTTTTATACTATATATAGTTGTTCACTTAATTTGAAATAAAAGATTATTATTATTATTATTATTTTGATTTATCGGGTTTGACCACGCAACCCTCGATACAAAGCTAAGACTAGGCAGAACACTGTCTGCTTCTATTGGCTGACGAAATATATCACGTGGTTGATTTGGTTACATTTTTTTAAATGCTTAATTAACCCCCTTACTTATAAACGTGGAATGAGCTTGGAATAGTTTATGCCATGCTTTGTCACTTTCTGTCAGTAGCAAATTAATCTAATAATTAGATCTTTAAAACTACGCAATGGGTTTTGATGCCGTTTTTTTTAATAGATAGAGTGATTCAAGAGGAAGGTTTTTATGTATAATAAATTCAGCTTTATGTACGGGTGTTACAGAAAACTCACATTAACCAAAGCGAAGCGAGGGCGGGTCGCTAGTTAAAAATAAAATTGAAATTGGTTATACTGTATTTGAGCAGGCGCTGTACTAGCACTTCCCGATAGAAGATCGCCGTTGAGAAGAAGCGCCTTCTCAAGAAAATTATAAATTAAGTACAACACTAAAGACCCACCTTGCCTTCATGCGGGTGGTATTTACATGTATTCTACATTTAAACCAAGTGAGATTAACTGGAAGAGAAGATTTTACACGGTTATCTTAAGTTTGTGTACAGTGGGCCAAAAATGTGGTCTACCCTACGGTTGAAGTTCTTTTGCACGTCTTGATACGAGTTAGATTTTCCCTTGTAATAATATTATAACAGTGACAAGCGTCAACCTTAGTGATAATTAGATCTGACAGAAACTTTTGTCCAAACTGGTAGACAACTTTCTTGGCCGATCGTACGTACTTACTTGTAATTAGTTTATATACTATCATACAACAACAACAACAACAAATTAAAACAATAACAACTGAATTTACAACTGGCTGTTAAAGTTGTTGGTAATTCTGTAGCTCTGCCTACCCCACTCTGGGATGAAGGCGTGACGGTATGTATGTATGTATGTACTATCATACAGTCACAATCGCTTAGAAATCTATTGCGTATCGCGTAGTGTTGTGTTGCAGTGTGTTTTTGTCAAATAAAAGTTATGAGTTTGAACGATTTTAGTTTATAAGAACTAAGTAGACGAACAGACTGATAGAACCGCGACTGTATTTTGTATGATTAATTTGGGACTTTAGATATTCGATCTCTCTTTTTATACCCCGATGTTAGCAAACAAGCCTACGGCCCGCCTGGTAGTCGGTTACCATAGACTATGAACGCCTGCAATACTACCAGAAGTATTGCGTGCGCGTTGCCGACTAATTGGCATTCTCATCTCAATCGGAATTATAAAATATATTTTGTTAGAAATTAGAAATAAAATAATTCACGGGTGTTCCCGTTTTATTTGTGTAAGATCGTCCTCTAATACGAGGGCTGCCTTTTAAGTTCTGTCGTTTGCAAGCCTTCCGTGATTGCATAAAAAAGAACTAGTGTCATCTTAAAATATTTGAAATTAGAATTCGAAAACAAAAGAATGACTCGAAATCGGCCCAACCGTTTTAGTACAGCGCTCGTTCAAAGTTGACAAGTCAGTTGTGAAAATGGAAATTTCGAAGGAAAATTTACGTGCGATATTTTTTTACAACTTCAAAAGGGGCTTAACGCGACTTCAGTGCTTCGAAGAGTTGACTACGGTTTTCAATGATAAAGCACCATGCCTCCGGACTGTGGAACGCTGGTATTTAGAATTTCAACGTTGTTGCTCTAGTCTTGGTGATAGACATCGTGAAGGTCGACCAAAAACAGCCGTAACCCAGGAGAACATTGATGCTGTACGGCAACTGATCGTCGAAGATCGCCATGCGACATACCGTGAGATAGAAGCTTCCTTAAGTATTTCAGGGACCAGTGTTCACAGTATTTTGCATGATCACTTAGGCGTAAAAAAGTTGATCTCACGCTGGATACCACATTTACTCAGTGAAGACCAAAAAACGGCTCGCGTTCGATGGTGTCGCAAAACTCTGCGGCAATTCAACCGAGGAAACTCGAAACATGTTTACGACATTATCAGTGGTGACGAATCTTGGATATATGCCTACGAACCCGATTCTAAACAGCAGTCGACTGTTTGGGTGTTCCAAGATGAGCCAAAACCGACCAAAGTAATACGCTCACGGAGCACTTCGAAAAAAATTGTCGCCACGTTTGTGGCGAAAAGTGGCCACGTGGCCAACATCGTGCTCGAGGATCGTAAAACGGTTAATGCTGACTGGTATACCACTGTCTGTTTACCAGAAGTCATCGGCGAGTTTCGAAAAAATAACCCAAGACGTCGTATAAGACTGCACCACGATAATGCGAGCTCGCACACCGCCCGGCAAACAATTGCGTTTTTAAAAGAGCAAAACGTCGAAATTCTGGAACACCCGCCGCACAGTCCAGACTTAAGCCCTAACGATTTTTTTACTTTTCCAAAAATCAAGCAACGACTTCGTGGTCAACGGTACCAGACGCCTGAAGAAGCCGTTGAGGCATACAAAACGGCCATTTTGGAGACCCCGACTTCGGACTGGAATAAGTGTTTTGAAAACTGGTTCGATCGAATGAAAAAGTGTATTACATATCACGGTGATTACTTTGAAAAACAATAAATACCATTTAACACTTAAATTGTCTTTAGTTTTTCCAAACGACACAACTTAAAAGGCAGCCCTCGTACTTATGATTTATATATTAAATATAATAACATAACTCTATGAGCTAATATTATATTAAAATTACCCTGATTTCAAAGTTTGGAAACTACTCGCCGCCAGTTATATTTACACGTGTCCAATCACGTGACAACTGCTTTTCAACAGAAAATAACTGGCGAAGTATATTATTGTACAATCAATATACGTACAATCAGCAGTCGAAAACGTTTCAACTTTCAACGTATTTCTTACATTTAACATAGCCACAAAAAAAGAAAAAGATACTCAGTTTTCCGACAGCAAATTAATAGTTTTATACAAAATGAAAATTAATTTTATTGTTTGCACGGGGTTTACTCTCAATCTAAAGAAACCTTTAAGTATAGGGCAATAGTTAATAATGCCCCCCACGTAATAAGAACCTGCGCTTGTCGATAGTTAGGTGTCACAAGTAGGCACGCGGTAAGCTGTGCGGTGTCCATTGCCCGTTGCCATAGCGACTGCATGGTAGCCGCCATATTGGTTCATGTTACGTGGTGCGGATTATAACTACTGTACCATCCCCCACACTTAACTGTCCATCGGTAGACCTTAAGACTTTTGTAATAAGGTCGACTGATGTACATATATGAGTGTTGCTGTTTGTACCCCGGGTACGAACATTTCAATTATACATATCGTTTTCAAATCGCCTTTACTATTCGAAAACGTTTTCTGAACCTATTCGTAGCACGAACCCCTACACACACACGTTTTCATACATCATTTTACGTATTTTTCATCTTAACTAATCGATGACGCTTGAACGAAGTTGACATTGACGTACATGTCAACTTGCTAGTACTAAATACGAAGGCTGCGCACTTAACTTTACGTTATTTACACGATAGAAAGTAAAAGTTCGTGCACTGTTTCCTGTCCCGTAACTGGAATATCACATTTTTATATAAAACTATCATAATACGATTTGAGTAAAAAATAAATGCTTTCTAGCAATTAGGATATCCTAAAGCAATTCGTACTTCCATCAAACGTACAATTAATTTCAGTCAATAATCGTCAAAACAATCGGCTTATTATCAACTGATACGATGCGAGTTCACGCAGAAGAAACCGGTGTACAACTTCATCTTTAGAGACGGGCAAAGACACTAGCACAAGCAAAATCTGTGAAGAATTAATGAAACCTTAAGATAAAAGTCCCAATACGATGAACTTATGCAGGCTCTACACTCGCGGCGTGAACGCCTGCGGGATTCGCAAAGAGTTTGGTAGTTTCAGGGCTTATACTCCGCTACAATCTACGCGGGAACATACCTACTCATTCAACTTCAACGTTGCGAGTATAGAGCACGCATTACAGATAAATACCAGGAGGTGGACTGTTATTCTGTTGTCCTAGTTACATCACATCACGGTTGAAACGAGACACTAAAAAACCATAAAGATTTTTAAACAATCACAAACGCATTTTGATTCTCTAGAGTGAACTCGTATCGTGTCAGTCGACTAAACTATAAAAACAAATAATCATTGAGGTACAAAAATAAGATCTCTTCTAATAAGAACATTTATAATCTAAATCAACATCCAAAAACTCTATACCTACATTAAAAGCATTACTGTCAACGTTTTTGTTCATGCCACATTTTTGTTCATTCTGGTTCACCTAAGAAAGCTTGCATTTTGTTGCTAGACGTTTAGTGTATACTTCGTTAAGAAACAGATCAAGTCCGATCTAGTTTTAGGGTTCCGTGCCTGCGCATAACGGAGGGCTGTTGCTGTCACCCTGCTGTCCGTGTCTCTAGCTTGTTAGCGGACTAAGTTACAAACGCGACATTTGGATATTTATGGAGAAGATTGACGCAAAACGGAATATTGCATTAGAATTATTCAAATTAGTTAGGATGCTGTTCATATGTGAAAAAGGAGCTGAAATAAAATTTATTTTAATTCTGGCATATAGGGTGAAAGATAACGAAATGGGCCTTCAAAGTTGTTAGTTTTATAAGGTTAGGCGGGGCAATTGCGTCTGAGGGGCTTTCAAATATAAAAATAAAATAATAATACTAATACAAAAAATAAACATTATAAAAAGCCTTACCTACGAGTGCTTAGGGCTGCAGAAAGAGGAACCTCCTCACAATGCGTGCCGTATCGAGGAGTACTGCCTTCTGTATCTGGCCCTTGATCCATCCATCTAGCGAGAGTCTCTTGAGGTGTTGGTCAAGACTTCACAATAAGACCGTTAGCCGAAAAAAGTATCGGGACAATGATCGTCGAGTCAACATGCCACATGGCGGTCACCTCGTGAGCCTAGTCAGTATATAAATTATTATTATAATTATACAGAACCCTAATACTGCGTAGTCCGACTCGTACTTAACCTGTTTTAACCTCTTTGGAACGGAACCCTAAAAAATAGTATACCTAAATGGGACGTACCTTCAATTCAAATGGAACCTATCACGGCCGAAGCCACAAATACGCACCAACACACCACGGTATAATAACGGCTTCAAGCTATTTTAGACATTCGACTTAATATTTAACTACATAATAAATAAAACACGGCACCGTGCACGATACAGCAACGTCTCTTTCTACGGTGCCAGGCCAGTCCTAACTCCTCAACATCATAACTGTAGTCTATAACGAAGAATACAAAGAGCGTCAAGCAACAAAACACGAGTTGTACTTACAACACTATACGCTGCCAACAGATGCAGATAGGTTACAAGAAGAAGAGTCGGTCCGCCAGCGCCTCGGACGGCTGCTGGTGTATGTTCTGGCCGACGAGCTCGGCGAGCTTGTGGGCGTACTGGCACGGCGCCGGCACGCGCACCGTGCCCGGCCAGTTGTAGTACAGGTGGCACAGCTTGTACGTGAGCCGCTGGCACTGGTCGGGCGACATGCCGCTGTCGTCGTGGACCACTACGTAGTGCGTCGGGGTCACCGTGCCTTGGTTCACTTTCTGAGAGACGATTAGGAAGTCGTACCTGAAATAAGTTAGTTTGGTTAATGGAAATAAATCATTTTACTATATTAAACTTACATAGAATATGGAATGTAATGATGAATGTATGTATGTGTGAGTTTGTTGGAAGAATCGGATTATGAACGATTCTAACATCAAATTGTATTAGTGAAAAATATATTCTGCTTTCCTACCTACCCACTATCAACACAAAACGCTATTTCTTTTACAAAATAATCATCTGAATATAATTTTATCTTGATGCCATCAACTATCTCCCTACCTACTTGCTCCCCATCCTACAAAATTTTACAAGTGTACTCTACATTGTTTTTGTTTATCCACTTTTAAAGTCGTAATAAATAATAGCTCTTAAATTTTCACGGAAGAATTCCATGTTCAGCAGCGCAGCGCCTTCAATAAAATATTGATACCGAACCATTGCTCGTTTTTGTATATGGGGCACACATGTTAAGATAATGAAAAGATTTGATGATTAAGATCAGGGATCGGAAATGCGCATAGATATGTACCTAAACTTTGGCGGTGGCATTGTTGTTCAATTGTATGGAAGCGGACTCGGTTTTAATTAATTAAAAAAATCCCAGGATTTATAATTAAACAAATTACGCCAGCGTAAATTAATATTAAGTATTTATATTAACTATTTCAATTTATTTTCCATGTCTAGATTTATTCAATGTTATTATTATTATAACTTAAACATTGAACTGACGAAGTTTGAGGAGTAAATTGACGTACAGTTTTATCCCTAATGTAATAGTACATTACTTAACAAGGGCTGTAAAAGAAAGAAAGCCCGAAATCGCAGGTATTTGAGACCCGAGCCGTAGGCGAGGGTTGTAAATATGCGATAGAGGGCTTTCTTTTTTACTGCCCGTGATGAGTACACAATTTTACGTCTTCACCTGGCCACAATGCGAGTTTTACCGTGCGCGCAGCGTGCGATAAAACTCACATTATGGCCAGGTGTTACGTAAAATAATTAATACAAACGTTTTGTAGAAGTCCGGAAACTCGGAACTCATATTATTAAAATAATATTTTAAGAAGCCGACTCCACGCTTAACTTTTAACTGATTTTTGCCAGCTTTAGGTAAATATCTATCCGAATTTCCGATCCCGTGTCAAAAATAAGATCATAAATATTAAATTCCCCAAACTTTCAGTTTGACCCTCGTATTATCCAAAATTTCGATCGATGATATTTGACGAGTCAGATATATTTCAGCCCTCTGTCCACTTTTTCCATAAAAAAACCTACAAATTCGTCAGATTATATAAGTGGGCGGCGTGAAGAAGTCGATAAGTCGAGACAAAAAAAAAGAAAAAAAGTTTAAACAACTTGCACTACCCGGGTATTTATGACGTGGCTTTCTTTAAATAGTAACTTTCATCGCCATTGACGAAAATATCCGCACCACAGGTTCAACACTAACGACGAGTATTTCCGTCATTGTTACTAGCGCAAAAGAGACATTAGTGTCTATGAGGTAAGGTTGACATTTGCTCTGATTTTAAGCTGTCATTGGCGTGTGAGTGACATAATTTGTATTTAACATAGCGTTGAAAAGGTTTTTTTTCTAAACAATTAATGAACCATAATCTACATAAAAACGAGATATAGTAAATACACATTTTTTACCAAAACTCAAAAAAGAAAAGAACATTATACCTAGTTACTAAAAACTTAACCTACTTAAGTAAACGTTTTACACAATCCCTATAATACAATCGAGTTGCCAAAAGAAATCCACATTCATACACATTTAATTGAACAGTTTACATACACGTCTAAGAGTTCAATAAACAGTTTACATACACATCTAAGAGTTCATGGATTGTGTTGAATTTTACGATGTAGAAAAATGCGACAACTACGTTCAGTTCTACATGGTAAATTGAATATTTATTTCTTTGAGGTTCGTGGGCATCGATCAAATTATAAAATATAACGGAAACATGAATCATTCACTGACCAGTCGCGTCGTGTGACGGAGTGGTCGAGCACGGTCCCGGGGTGCGGGTTTTCGAGCCCGGAGCCGGCGCGCATGAAGATCCTCGTGTTGATCCGCTTCTGCACCACGACATAGGTCAGCGACGGCTGGTAGGTCTCCCCGACCACCGAGAAGCACACCTTCATCTGCGGGATCTCGTAGTCTTTGACCAGTTTCAGCTGACCGTCGCCCACGCCGTCCCTGTTATTTAAGTATATTTTATTATTAATTAAAACTTATCCTTTTCTGCCAACGACCACACAGGCTACCTGATGGTAAGTTGGCTAGGAAGACAATCTTAGGACAGCATTGACAACTGGGCCATTCTACTTTTCAGTGTACATTTTTGTTATCGTCCGATAAAAAGTATACCAACTTATGAATCCGCGAATAAATAAATAACATGAACTTAGAATGTTTAAGCTTAATGGTTTTCAAAAAAAAAAACTCTTAAATTACTCAATTATCGCTGAAGAATCTTGGTAACTCAGTGGTAAATTGCACTTTTTCCATAGAAAAGGCGGGGACATCAACGTCCACTGCGTTACTAACTTTATAGTTATTACAAATAACTTTTTATGAATTAGATTAATTCTAAATATAAGCTTATTTACGTCCCTTTTCGAATTTCAAGTTAAAAAACGCACCACTTCACCGTTTTTTTAAATAAAAATAGTTTAGTGAGAACGTGGCTAAAAATTATGTACAACGAAAAGTAGAATGGCCCAACTCTGAGGACTAAAATGGAATGCCTCTACGCTAGTAGTTTCACCGATTGCACACAACCACAATGCAGACACACTGATGCTTGGCTGCAGGTTAAAGGAGAAGATGGTGATAGCGATCCGGTCAGACACAAGGTCCTACCACCACTAAATAATAATAATGTCTTCAAATAATAGTTATGACGGAATCAAGGCAGAATAAAGGGCGCGTTGATCGTCATCTTATAAAATTGCTTTTCGACCGTGTAGGTACAAGAAGATGCAAAGATTCTTACATCGGAATGCTTAACTCGCCTGGAAAGCGTCTCACGCGGAAACAAGAAACTAAACTTCTGCCATAATTGAAACGCCTACGCTCTTCTAGAAACTCATAGAACACGAGATTATGTGTTCCATGCAAACAAAAGCACGTTTGTTATAGGACTCCTATTTTACTCACGTCAGACCTAATAAGTACTTAAAGTGAGGCGTCTCAGCAACAGTAAATTTATCCACTGGAAGTTTCAGGGGTGGTGTAAATAATATATTCATACATGAACACTAACGCAAGGTTTTTTAACTATACCTGAACATGATGATCCTGTCGGGGAAGCGCCCGTTGACTCGCAGGTAGTGCTTGAGCGAGTCCACAAGGCAGGACTTGAGGCCGTCCACGATCTCTTGGCCTTTGTCCTGGAACACCGCTCTCGAGTACCAGTGCGTCATCGACTGGTTGTATGACGCAACAAAAGCTGTAAAAAAGTACTGGTTTTGAGCAAGCACTCGATCAATATGACTGGAAAGTAGGCAATAGATGGAGGAGTCATATATCATGTAGACTTTAATATACAATATATTGGAGTTCATCTATTGCCATGTGTGTCGAGTCATACATGGTGCTTTCTACAACTACTGCATTGAAATAAACAAGAACGATTCACGTACTGCCTAAGGTATCAATCAAACTTATCACGTGACACTGTCGTCTCACACATGTCACCTATAGCGCGTAGAATTACCATCTGCTTTGGTATTCAAAATGTTATATATTTATTTATTTATTTACTAAAGATATCAAAACAACAGACAATAGAGCCAATTACAGACATCAACATACAGTTCAGTACGCGTGAATTGAATGCAGTCGGGGCCTGAGGTGAAGTAGGGGGCCACGCCTCTCCTCTCCCACCTGCAGTGTGCATACACTGTATAGTGCCTTCCCGCACTAGCACATTCCTAAGCTGGCCATTCAAATCACGCGCGTACTGTAGGTGGAACTTATAGAAGCCAAAAATAAACAACAACACACAAATGACACATAAATGTGTTGTGCCAGAGCTCACCAGCTACGCTGCGCTTCTTGCGTCCCGCGTCGTGGAAGGAATCGATGCCGACGACCATGGCCGTCTTGTACGGAATCGCGATGTTCCACAAGGTGCCACCGAGCTTGCAATTTATTTGGAGCAGGATCTTCTGTGTCACCGAACGGACCTTCGCTTGGTTCATCACCGTGCGACTAATTATCACCTGGAACGTACTTGTGCTTAGTGGACTGAGAACTATTTGGATAGACTTACAATTGGGATAGATTTAGAAAATATTTAATGAAAGATATTCATACATGTACATTTGGGCTCAAGAAAGACAAAGTAAGCTTAAACTCGTCACACCCAATGTGCAATATAGGATGTACATAAACAAACCAGTTTAATTTAAACCATAATACAAAAAACACAAATTTTTGAATGTTTAAAACTTAAAAATGGTATTTTATAGCAATTAAACTTTATTTCCGTGCTGGTAGATTCAAATTCCCACTCACGCATGCTATCCTCTCTTACCTATATTTAAGACAAAACTGTATTCTCAGTAAGTGATTTTTTAAATCTTTTGAAAAATAAAAATATCCTAAACCATAAACCTTAACCATAAGTAACTGGGCAAATCGAGTATACAGGGTGACTCCTAAGTGGTGAACAAAATGATCACCTCTGTGTTCTACCCAAGAATATGAACAACTTTCACTATGGGACCAACTCTTAAATCAAGAAAAAAATCAGCTGCTTCATACATTTTGGTCGAGTACGTATTGAACTTTTCTATGAAACAGCAAATTTTTTTTTTTCGTGTGTCAGAGTTGGTTATATAGTGAAAGTTGTTCATATTCGTGAGTAGAACACAGAGGTGATCATTTTGTTCACCACTTAGGAGTCACCCTGTAGTTTTACTTACCTGTGACGGCACCGGGTTTTCGGCACAGCAGATCTTTTTAATCGCGGCGTACCGGTCATCCCGCCGGGTGGGGCACATGCACACGACCAGCTGCGAGGCCGACGTGATGCACTTCTTGAGCGCCTGCACGAACGATTCAGTGCGGTCGTTGGGTAGCACCACCATTTCTGGCTCTTGTACCATCACGCCCATGGGGCCGCAGCAGCGCTTCAGGGTGCTTAGGAACTCCTGCATAACACATTTTTTTTTGTACAAGGGAAGCAAAAACTTTAGTAGGTAAAATAAATACTTGCATTAATAAGATATTCCAAAAGTTTCATTGACTCACACTAAATTGCTGGCTGTATTTCTGACACTTATTATTTCACTTAAAGAAGAGTCTAATCGAAATTGGAAAAGCATGTAAAATTTCTTTTTTTTTAACATTAAAAGTAGATTAAATTTAACTTTCTAGAAGTGTTAGTTAGTTACAAGTGAAACTAAAATACGTGTGTATAAAAGGAGACGACTGATCACGGTAGAGATATTTTGAGATTGCGTATGGCAGAACACGAGTTTCAGCTGACAGACAAGAATAAAAAAGTAGTAGTCATTTAAATAAGAGCTTGGCTCTTGACGCTGGAGTAATTTCCATTGTTTCCTATTCCGAGCCTTCTCTTTAATACATGATACGGCACGACGCCTACTTTTTCTATTAGTTGGTCTAGGTAGATTATTCTTGATCTTTTCCTTTTTCCTTCTTATTTAAAAAAAAACCTCGTATTGACCTACCTTGGTAACCTGCTCATCCCTTTTCGTGAACAGGATGGACCACCGGATGATGTCCACAGCCTGCATGACGGCGTTCTTCGTGGCGTCTCCGTTCCAGTCGGCATTGGGCTTCCCTGGGACAGTAACGTTGCGCCCGAAGTATAAAGTCTCCGGCGGTAACGTTCGCGCAGTCAGTTTGATGGTTTCCGGCGCTATGCTGAGCCCCCAACCCTTGAGACGGTTCTTAGCGTTCTCGTTAGCGAGAACGTTCTGGATGTACTGTAAAGTTATTAAAGGCATTGGTAAGTTTACTATGAGACAGAGCTTCAGAGACGAACCTATTTTATTTAGAGTCCGCTAGTTAATTGCAATGTGCAAATCGGCAAGTTCATTCTGCAGAAGACTGGACGGATTATTGAACAGAAGCAGTATTAATTCACCTTTCTTCTAAATCGTAATTATATTACTGAAAAGTGAATAACAACTATCATTTACTTCAACAAATTAAGGAAGCAGAAAGTGTCTTGCGTAAGACGCCAGTCTGAGCGCGCAACGATAGTTTTTTGACTTGACTTTTACTTTGACGTGTCTTGTAATGGGCATCTCACTAAATGAATTTATTAATACGGCTTCTAGAGGACCAGCTCTTGAGTCAATTTATGATTTTACGAAAGAGATAGTTTTTTTACGATGAAACTTCGTCATACACAATATGATACACGTTATGCGAAAAGGGAGCATTTTGAGGTTATAAAAGTGTTTACTAAATAAGACAAGTCGGATCCCCTAAAATGTAACTGTAGAAGTAAGAAGAATGTGATTTTTGGTGCTTAAATCCCATTTAACACCCACCCGGCCAGTCACCAATAACCGCTGCCGTGAATACCCGCTACAGCAGACTGGCCTTCCAGGCACAAGTTAGGCTGCTAGAGGGATTCGAGTATACCTTCTTGAATGCGGCATGACGCTGGTTGGGCGTGATGCGCGTGTAGGTGGCCACGTCCTTCATCAGGCGGAAGTTGGTGCGCTGCGCTTCTGACAGCCCCGTTAGCTGGCACAGCTCGGGCACCAGGCAGATCATAAAGTCCGTCGGGGCCTCGCAGCCTGGCATGCGCTTTGTTTCCCTAAGTAAATCATTTGGTATATAATTCCCAACCGATTTCGCTAGTTTTATACATCATTATATATCTCTATAAAATCTTGGAATCCCTGGATTTAAAAACCAGAAAATACCGAGTGTGGAATGTAAAAAATTAAAGGAGCGCCCACACCGACTCGTAAAATACGGTGTCGTTACGTAAACAAAAGAACGGGTCATAGTAATTACATGGCGCCAATTTTGACGGACCGTATTTTAATCACCGTTTAGCTCCGGTGTGGTCGCAGCCTTAATTAGTAAATCGTTAGACCTGGTAAATTTACTGGTTTTATTTCAAGGTATAAAACTTGAAACGTATTACAGAAAACTTGCTATGTAAACATCAACAAATAAAAACACAGGATAGTATAATAATAAACTAATAAAAACAGTACACAGATGAAAAAAATATTGAACAGATCAATTAACAAAAAATCTTTAATGCGGCCTGATGAGTCACGTGATTTTGATTGTTTCATTTATTAATTACCTATTCAAACTAATTTTAACAACAAAGTAACACTAAAAGGTATAAACCGCTATGCTATTTATAAATTAAAAAAACCTTACCTTGATATTAACATTGGCTGGTCCCAATCCATGATGTCGATGCCGTAATTCTTTTTGTAGTAGTCTATGTACGATATCTGAACCATCTTGTCACCATCCTTCTTCTCAAAGGTTGACTTTGGTGTCATAGTGTCGTCGATGCTGTCCACTCTAAAAAAAACATTTAACACTGTATTGGTAGTATAAAATGCTAGTAATAAATATTTCGCTTTATGTATCCAAGTTTTATTTTTACCCACATGTAAGAAAAACGTAGAATGCTCAGTGTTTATATGAACATCATGTAATTAACTGGAAGTACTATTGTTCTCCCAAGAATAACCACAACATCATACAAAAGTAGAATACAATATAAAAGTTTCTATAAATCAACATACCGGAACAGTTTCTTGTTGTAGGTGGTCATGACGGAGCAGCCTATAAGAAGATCGGTCATCGCTCGCTTCCAGTTGGAACCTTCAGTCTGAACAGTCTCCTTGATGAAGCTCAGCACAGACTGGGTTCGGAGCACGCGGCTGGTGGAGTCCAGGGTCAACATGAGCCCGCCCTCGTACTCGTCCACTGCTGTCACGTAGCTGAAATCAAAGGTAAATAGCGTTTATTAAGTTTTTATAATTTCTTTTATAATAGTTGCCCCTGCTATTTATCTTCTAATTGCCGTTCGTTGGTCTCGCAAAAACTCGAAAATGGCTTGCTTGGGATGGTCATGTGTAAGCCGTATCAGTAAACTGATCTTGAGTGGGATCCATGTTTCAAGACTCGTCAGAGATGTCAGTTTTCTATGATTTTAACTTAATTAAGACGTCATCTTTGATTTCTTTTTATTGTTACATTCTCTAGTCTTGACCGATGTTTTCGCTGACGTTGCTTAAATATCTTACGCAAAATTACTTGTCTTAAATAGGCCTTGTTACTCAACATCAGTTTTTAAGGAGCCCACACTGACGCGTAAAATACGGCGACGTTGCGTAAACCAAAAAACGGGTCATAGTAACAACAGGGTGCCAATTTTGACGGACCGTAATTTACGCAAACCCCGGAATGACGGGGTTAAAAATGTACAGCTCCGGTGTGGTCCCAGTCTAAAGTTTCATCTGTTTAGCCTAAATGTGATCAAAAAAAAACCCGTGACACTTATACGGCCAACCTCGCAGGTTTCATTGGCTGTTTAACAGAGCCAGTTACAGGTGGTTAGTATTACAAGAACACTAGAAGCAAAATATTAACAGCATTGTCACATACCCCGGCCACACTTGCAGCTTGTGCTGCGGGATGTCCACGGCGGCGTGCTCGTTGAAGTGCTGCCGGCCGAAGCGCACGAGGTTCAGGTCCTTCATGATCTGCTTGAACAGCACATTGTACAGGTGCACCATCTCGCTCAGACGCCGCGTGCGCCGGAACACTATCTGTGGAATCAAATAACCTAATAAAGCCCGCGTCACCCGCACAAGGCAGCAAGCACTATTCCCACGTAAGAACAAGCTGCGATGGTTACAGGAAGTAAGTAAAAAAATATCGTTCGGTGAGAAGAGGCAAGACGAGAATTAAAATTTATACTGAAAAAAATTGGTGGAAATGTACAGTCAACAGCATAAATAAATGATCATTTCTGTACCTTGTCGCTTTCAATCGTCTCATAATTTTGTATAACATTTCAAACATGACGTTAAATTGACAAGGTACATAAATGATCACTTATTTATGCTGTTGACTGTACATATCAAAATTCTCGCGCCGCCTCGTCTCACCTCGGAGGTGAAAAAGCACTTTTATACTAAATAATAAACAAAAAATAAAAAACAACGAATAATAAAAGAAACTGTTTGCACAAACCTCTATTAGCATTTTACTTTCCAGAACAACTTTAAAAAAAAATCCTTTTGTTAATAAATAATCTGTCATCATGAGTATACGGTTGTTTATCTATTATCACACCGAAGGTATATTGTATGACTGAAACAAAATATTCTCAAACTTACCGTTATTTTAACCTTTGATTCATCAAACGGATTGGTGGAGACCAAGTTGAGTGCCTCTTCCGGAAGCATGTGTGGCACGTAAAGAGTTGTGCCGTCGAACGTCTTTTGTTTAAAAAATTGTTGGTGTTCTAAAACAAAATAATAAGGCTCAATACTTTTTATTCAGGTGATAAGGGAGTTTTAAACTTGAACCCACTCCCAATATTCAAGCTGAGATGGATAACTTCGAAGGCTACCTCGAAATTATGCTTATATGTAATTAGGTTTAAATATTGGAAATGGGTATTAATCGCTAATACCATTGCTTTTACAAGTGACAAAAAAGGGATTCGGTAAAGGTAGTTAGGCAACCATAGGTATCGATTAAAATAGCACATCTTTCTGCAAACCTCTAGGTTTGAAAATGGGTTTATATTGAAATATCGTTTTAATAAAAATCGGTAAATATCAACTCCTGCAACACTTTAGGACCTTAATATTGTAAAAGTGGAATAAAAACGAAATGTAGTTGGGTTTTATTCATCAGTTTACACAGGGAATCTGGAAGCTACGCACTACGTACAAAGCTTTATAATGTTTCAAAATATGTTTTTAAAGCTCTTCAGCAACCAACCATTCAGCAGCTTAAAACGAAGATGTTTATAATCCTGATCAGGCTCGTAGACCACTTCGTATTCAAACACATTGTTTTCCTCAAACTTGAGGTAAACGAAGTTGGCCGTCACCTCGCACGGGGTCCCTGTGGTGCCCTTCATCACAACCGGAGGGGTCTCCTTGACTTCTCTCTGAAATAATTATGCACCATCAATAATATCATCATGTGTCGCTCAACTGCGCGGTGAGGTCACAGGAGTAAAGAAACGGAACAGATAACAAGCTTCATACAACCACGCGAATCGGTTGCACTAATACAAGCACGCGGGCTTGTGTGCGTGACCACTGGCCGCATGTCGCGTCGCGGCGAGAATGGAAAAAACCAGTTTACGCTGGTACAGCCAGTTCACAATCTCAGGGTCAGTGCGACGCACGTTGTTTGTTTTGTTATTGCAAGTTTGAATATATGTATTAATGTTAAAACGTGGTATATTGTATCAATACTGGTTGATTTAATCTATGTATGTATATTACGAAAAAATAAAAATATTTATAAAATTAAATATTTGATAATTACTTTTTCAAGTTTTTATTGTATGATCATTTTTTTAATAAGAAAAGGGTACTATACTGTGCGTTTTAACCGTTTGATTATTATTAAGGGCTATTACTTAACATTTGTAAGTATGTGGGTGGGTTGGTATGTTGTAAGTATGTGTGTTAAGTTCAAATATTGCAAGTAAGTTTTGAACCAATGTCTGATTGAGCTGAGTTTTTGTGTACCTGCGTAATTTAGGTGACAATGCAATAATATGATTGATAAAACCTGACGCTGCAAACAGGATTGTCTCCTCACTAACTCTTCAACGGTTAGTAGCATGGTCACGAAATGTTGTATATTAGTTTGATTTTGACAGTTCCCGTTAAATTACTTGAAAATACTATATGTTTTATTCAGAATTTACCACACCATTAAAAGAAAAAAATACACCAATAGGATGATTTTGTTTTAAGTACTAGCCTCACTATCCTATTGGTGGCGTCCCGTGTGGTAGCCGGATTAGAATAGTGCCACTCCAAGTCTTCCCGTGGATGTCGTAAAAGCCGACTAAGGTAATAAAGGCGTGTAGTACTGTTAGGCGATGGGCTTGCAACCTGTCACTAATACACTGGTAAACATCTTCGCCTAAGTGTGCAAAATGTGGTTACAGAATTATCAATAAGTTTTTTTTTAGAGTTGTTGGAAATTCTGTAGCTCTGCCTACCCCACTCTGGGAATAAAGGCGTGAGTTTATGTATGTATGTACTATCCTATTGGTGGATTTTTCCTTGCAACACCCCTTCGCTGCCTCGCACAGCTCTGGTGGAAACGCAGCCTTACACAGGTGAGAACTACTGCAGCTGCCACGCATCAAGTGCCGTGACCCGCGTACCCCGACACTTGACACGCGGCAGGTCTTTTATGACGGCTCTGGCAATGCCGTTCGCGTGGCAGAATATAGCTAAATTCACATTCAATACGCCGTTGACACGCTAAGAAGAATATCATCGTCGAATTAGTCGAACAATGCACTGCTTGACATAGATCCTTCTATTCTAGTGCGTAATAATTAGCTTCCGTACTATAGTTGTTAAAAAAATGGTAAAGTGTGATTTTTGTTGCGTGTTTCCAAAACCTAAACCAATCAATCTGAATTTTTGGCAATATGAAACGGACTGACACACGGACGAAGTCTAGGAAAATATATGTGTATAAAAGGGATTGTATTGTATAAAGCAGCCTAGTTAAAATTCTAACTACGACAAGAAAGTGGAACCTGTTAGACTATCTATGTGCTTGTTCCTCTTACCACAAAAATACTTACAAAGTGCCTATTTTTCCCGACAGAAGTGGCCTGTGTCGTGGCTACCGTGCTTGAAATCGTGCTTTCCGCCATTTGCTGTGTCACGGCTTGGATGTCCCCCTGCCCCCCACTCGCCCCGGACTTGGCTGCACCCGCCGCTTGCGAAGCTCTCCTGTAATAGTACATTGTTCAACAAGGGACAAACTAAATTAAGCCATAATGACACGAGGTGTTTAGCCACGCCAGCTGTGCGTGGGTTGCTATAGTTAGTGTCATTAATGTCATTATTACTATGGTTGGTTATTGTTATGGTTGTTTATTCTCGCGTTGAACACTCTAGTTTTCACTTTGAACGCGAGGAAACATAACGACGTTCTATACAAAATTTCGTTAAATCAATATTGTTGTATAACAAAGTTTCGGGCGTTGTTTTTTTTGTAAACTGACGCTTGCATATTTAGCCAACAGATTAAATCTTGAAAACTATTTTAAAACTAATTGGACCCTGTATAATAAAATGAATTATTCCTTAATATAATCAAAATTCGTAATCACAATTCTTTCGAAATTAAATCGTTTTTGACTATGAGGGGTTTTAATAATCGGTATAAAAAAAAACCGCCTTCAAAAAGCAAAAAATAACTTTTTTTTAATGGTAGGTAATAAGTCATTCCGACTTCAGTTGAATATGCACACTTTCTATATCAGCAAACACTTATTAAAGTCATTCAATTGTTTTATTTTACCACTAAGGTCCACTTGCGTGGACCAGAGTTAGCGTCTTAACCCGAGGTTAGGCGGCAAACCACGTACAAAAGTAGACGCTTAACTCTGGGTTAAAGGCTAACTCTGGTCCGTGCAAGTCCGCCTAAGTATAAAAATAAATTTACTTTTGGAGGACAAATTTTGTACCTTTACTTCCTTATCACCAGCTCGTGATTTTTATGTAGTTGTTTTTGAACATTCGAGAATGTCATTCACTGAAGTAGTAGTCGACAGTTAGGGCTAAATAACGGGGAAAGCGGTTATCCGTTCTGATCATCGGTCAATTCGTGCCGCGAAATCGCATTTTTTTTCTTCAGCTTATCTTTAATATTTTCCTATAACTATGATAGAATAATTGCATTTAACTCTCCTAGATTATTGGACTAAAGTGCTAAAAACGAATGTCACAGTATTTATTTGTAGGCCGGAAAAATCCTGCAAAGGCCGAAAAAATACCCTAAATTTTGGTGACAGAGGTGGTGATAAAAAATAACTTATTTATCCTTGAAATCATAATGATAAATCCATGTTTCATTTTTAATATTAATATTTTTTAATTGGTGTACCATAAACTTTCTCTACGTCTACGCCGCTCGGAATTATTACAAAACTAACACTTATTTTTGCCGTCTTGTAAAATTGTTGATACAGATGTTATTTGTTTAGCTATCACAGAAAAAACAATAATGTATTATTTTCTCTAATTTAAACTTGATTAGTGCCATGGTATATTCCACAATAAGAGAATGGATGGTTCACACCGATTCTCCAAACTTATGGATCGCCCGTCGAAGGTCACTTTGCGTGAGATTATCCTCTGATATTTATTACAACGACAATAAAATGATGTATGTTAACTGGTTTTTTCGCCATGAACCGGAGAGACAGGCCCATTTTATACAGGGCAATAAATAATTAAGGCCTATACTAAGTGACTACTACACCGAGTATTTGTATTTAGTACAGAACAGAACTAATAAAAAGCAACTGCTGCTGTTGAAATCGTAAACATTTACAAAGTTAGAAAAAGTGAGTTATGAATAATTTGAATCATTGAATCGGCAATATCTCTAATATTTTTTAAGCTAGAGTTAAAATAACATAACATGTGTTATTGATTAACAATAGCAAAGCAAATATTAAAATTTGTGCACCTATTAAAAAATTAACCTGTATAGTATATTTTCTTTTTTCATTTGGACCACTAGTGAGCCAACATCTTGTATACAGGGTGTCTTGAAATCAATCGAAGAAATTTTAACCGTAGATAGGGTGGATGATTTGGATCATCTCTACATTGGTAACTTTTTTTTAAGTTAATATTTGACTGAGTTACAGACTGATTTATCCTGACGATGCTCTCAGTGTGCTCCATCTTAACTAATTCATTCATAACCCATACACCGGATTGACGGGGGCAAATATGTACCAGTGCTAGTGATTCATTAAATATCGATTAAGTTTATCGACAATTTTTTTCGTGACATATGGATCTTCCATTACCTACAAAATAAAGTTGTAAATACCTTTATCTTCTATATCTAAATGATCAGCTTTCCATGAAGATAAACGATCTTTTTCTTTCGAATCATTTTTAACCGACTTAAAAAACTAAATGGTTCTCAATTCGTCGGAATACTAAAGAATATTGTCGTACTGAATTAATTTGTTATTCAATGTAATTTCAACGGTTGTCAAAAGTGACTCGAGTCCAGAGTCAATGTCAGATACCGGTTGTTTGTATTATAAGAGGTTTGCACATAATTAAAAGTCATTCAAACTAGGCCATTACTTATTTTAATGATGATCAAAAATTGCTTAAATCGTTGTCGATAAATTTTGTCGATATTGAATCACTAGCACAGCTACATTTTTGACCCCGTCATACCGGTGTATGACATAACATGACATGTGTCACAACGTAATGTAAATAAACAAGTTGTTCCATATCAACAAACTTTCTAATCACGGTCAAAAGCTCCACGGTGTTTAGAAAACTGAAAATAGACTGAAACTGAACTATAATATGAATGAAACGATGATCTCTGATAAGGGCTATTATGTGAAATAATTTAAAAATGAAACTTACGATTACGATGTTTACTCACACTCTTCCCACACTCGCACAGGTAAAATAGCACTTGTACTCGTAGGTACATTAAAGTTATTTTATTAGATCATGAATCATGGATTTATTTCATTGATTTTTACCACCATCAGGGATAACTATGAATACAACACACAATAATTAAAACGAATCAATAAGTTGTTATTGTCCTTTGACAGTTCAGCATAGTATTTTTTTAAATCTTGTACCATTGAATACTTTTTATGAAAAGAGGTTTAGGTTTAGGTTTTGTAAAAATAAAATCGTCTCTACACGTAAGTTTATCCATTCCATGGCCTAGGAAAGGTTGGTATTTTTTGTTCTCTATGGTAAGTGTGACATCATAATAAATTATAATCAATTATGCGACGGCCTTTATATCCATGGACAAAATATTTTGCATTCGGGCTGTTGGCTACTGCCACAAATACCACGTAGATCAATACGGAGGGCAATAATCGGATCGTTCAATCCATGTCTATCTGAACTCTGTCTGAGTCTATGAATTTATGGCTGTCATTATAATATTATGTCATTGTTATGTTATTTTGAGATATTCAAGTCGTAATTATTTTTGCTGTAAACCGGTTATACGGGCCACTTTAGAACAGAAAAGAATGGTAAATGGTTAAGTAGATCTCGACAATAATATAAGAAGGACGATAATATTATGATCAGTCTTGGCGAAGCGTGAACAAGAGATCTAGTGAATTCACATTTAAAACCAGCTAGTGTTCAAATTGCAAAAATGAAAATACAGTAAGTTGCACTAATGAAAATACAGTAAGTTGCACTAAAATTTATAATTATTTTAAAATGTTAGTCAGATTTCTGCTTACATGGAACGAACTGTTTGTTTACATACCATGTAAACAAAGTATGGTGTCAGGTCATTGGACTTTAGAATTTTGACGTTAGTTACTACGAACGTTTGTAGTAGTATAGTATCAGCGTCAAAATGTCAAGGTCGAGATATCGGCTGCGATACATCAAGTAACAAAATTAATATAATTAATCCTTCTTTTTTTTTACATTAACAGAAACAAAAATGAACCATACCGCCGTGATCAGAATCGTGGGAACTATTACCCCGCCAAATATCTCTTATTCGATCCAAGACACCCTGTATATACAGTTAGACATTTTACAACAACTACTGGCTTACTAAGAAATCAAAGCACAGCAATAAGAAATGAACACAATTGTTATCAAACCCACGCACGTCAAATATACATACACGTGCCTTTGAGTTCGGGGTTTTAAACGTACACATTGATTCTACGCCCCAAATGAAACTCCTTTTGTTCTAAAATACATAATTTCTATTTATTATCATTTAAATCTAATAGCACTTCAATGCACGACATCCGCTGTGGTTACTCTCATTACAGTAAAACAAAAGATAATCCTGTTTCTTGGTACAGGCGAGGTACTTGAATTCCAGTACGGCCCCTGTACCAAGAAAAAAGGGTGATAGTACCCTGCCGTTTTGATCAACTGACAACTAAAAATTAAGTTAAGTTATTCAGTTGTTTTCAAAGTCGTAAAACAAAACTGGCATTTAGAGAGTAGAATCGATAAATAGATTGAAAGCCTCGAACACATAAGCACCCTGTATTATGTATGATGGACGAATTAAATATTTTCCGTGTTTGGCCATAATTCCGCATCACAAAATATTGTATTATTTAATCATGACATGATGTTTGAAACAGCAAAAGAAATTGTCTATGGGGTTACCTATTCTTACTATTATTATAAATGCGATCGATCGGTTTGCTTGATCTGTCTTCGTACTTTCATCCCAGAACAACGTAAAGATGCCGAGGGAATAGCGATAAACAACTCAGTGGATGGAGTCTAGGACTAAAGCGGGTGAATAGATATATGATTGTGACTGTACTCACAAAGTTTGAAGGAGCTGTAGTCCTCGGCCGGCGCCTCTCGGGGCTGCGGGGGCCGCGGGGCTGACGTCGGAAGCGGGACTAAACGACGGCCCTGGAATCACGATCATAATTGACTAATAAAAGACAGGTAATTAACGCGGCGCACCGTATATACAGTGCGAGACAAGGTCCTTCGGGTTTGTACTTTTTCATTCGCTCTCAGCTCTTATGTCAGTACGTACAGTGGAAGAGGCTTTAAATTACACTCACTTAAGGACTCATTCACTACACATACAATAAAAATGATTATCACGGGCGGTTGACTTACGCATTTTAACAATTATAATTTCGTTAAGGTAGAAACTACAGTAGGATTAGTTCAGCTATAAATAATAGAAAAGGTATAGTTTTCATTTTACGAAGACTCGCCCCGCTCTCAAATTGATGTTGCAGTTGCGTTAAACTAAAATTAAGTACTGGAGTGCGACTCTGTGAACACAGACCAATAGCTTTTCAATTATCTTATCACATGAGCTAGCTAACAGCATAACCTCAATTGTTGTAGTTGGAGGATACTTCATTCCACTAACCAAAAAGATTAAAGATTACTTTGCTTTAGCTTTGTCACCATCATCATACCTTCACGCCTTAATTCCCAGAGTGGGATAGGCAGAGCTACAGAATTAGCAACAACTCTAAAAACTTGTTGATAATTCTATAACCACATTTTGCACAAACATGCTATGATAATTTAGCTTTGTGTTTACCAACATTAGTATACTCAAATTGAAATCGCATTTGACATTTAATCCTAATTTAACAATCCTATCCGCCCTCAGAGACATTTTAGAGATAACTTGTTCCTTTTTCAACCTTGTGTATGAAAAATCGACATTATGAACAAACAATTTAACTTTGACTTGACTCTCGAGTGCGGACATATAAATAGATTTATATAGCTACTTGTTCTATAGAAAGTATAGCAACACATGTCAGAGTTCTGTGCAAAGAACAATCATTTCTGCATTTGTGTGGAATTGAGACAAATGATATGGCAATTGCAACTGACCATGACAAAAAAAATGAGTCTAATTAATATTGTCTTCTTCACTATACCGTATCCAAAGACCTATCAGGTTATTTACATACTCTATTTCAAACTGCTCCACACCATTTTAAACTTTAAGATGTGATACATGATAAGATGTGATGTGTGTGTGTGGTATGTGTGTGTTTACATTACAAACCTCCTGGTGTCTGCTGCTTTTTAGCAAGCAACATTGCAGCAAGATGCCCTCTGCCACCCAGTGATGTGCTAGCAATGGTAGTTGCACTGACCTTAAAGTAGAAAGATTCATCTATCAGATAAGCAGATAGAAAGAGAAGTACGTCTTAAGTGCAAATGTGCGTATGAGTATAGTGTATTTCAACCAACAAAAATGTATACTCCAAGTAATACAGACAGACAAGACATGACACAGCGGGGGACTCTGTTTCGTAATAATATGTAGTGGCAATTGCGCATCAGATATTGGAATTTGTGAAATGTGCAATTTCCAGAAAAGCAATCATAAACATACAGGAACTACCTAAATAGACCAGCCTTTATGTCCCACTGCCCAAGAAGTCTCATGGTAAGAGCGTCTGGTTGGTACCAAATAGATGTGAATTATAATAATTAAAAAAGTGTTGTGTAGTTTCAAATATTAAAAAAGAGTGTAAAACAAAGTTGTATTATAGCACATTTAAGCAGACTAATAAATTTTGAAGCACTTGTAAATGCTTACCACACTCGCTGCCGAACTTGCCCCAGGTGTAGGATCTGGAGAGGGCTCCTCAGAAGCTGGTGGAGAATCCATCATCTGTGACCTCTTTAAGGCCATCAGAATGTCTATGCCACGACCCCTTCCCTTACTAGGATCCATCTTAGGCTGATAGAACAAATATAAATGTTTATGTAGGTATAAGTATCATTAATGAAAAACCACATAAAATAATACAACAACCATAACGCCATAACTAAAATTAAATAAAATGAACTCTAAATATATAAATTAACTAAAACATTAAATCTAAGAATGGCCCCTGCGGCATTGTACCAAAGATGCTGGCAGCATTTCCTCGCTGGATGGTTAAACTTGTACATTGAGCAAGGAAACTGCCAGCTCTAGTATCATTTACATAAAACCTACTGCACATATCAAGTGAACTGATAGTCTAAGAACAAGGCAATGCGCTCCTAGAATTTACAAATACGTCATTTAGATAAAATACTATTAATTTCCACAACATTTTGTTTTAGTCTTTGTTTCCGCAATTCCATACCTTGCAAGTATTTTGTGTGTGGTTGCTATAATCAAATAAAGGAGAAAGTTAAGGCTGTAAGGCATGAAACTCAACAACAGAAATCTTAGTTACTAAATGATAACATGACAAATGGATATCAATTAAACCTAACCTATTTCATTCAAATTACAATTAATAAATTATTACATAGGTACTAGCTTTCATTCAAAGAAATCCCTTCATCATTTAATTAATTGAATCATTTTACCTCGGTAGGTAACACTATAAAGGAAACTAGCCTGGATATACAAACTAGGTTCTTATTTGAAAAAACATAATTATAACAGACCCAAATATCTTGTATGGTACGTATTTTATATAAATAAATCAGCAATAAGAAAAAGTCCCGAAATAAGATAAGCAGTAAAAAAATTAAAGCACATTGAGGGAGGTAGATCGAAAATTCAGTACCTACACAACTTTCAAAGAAAAGAAAGAAAAATTTAGTAACTAAAGCGTCAATTTGTTTTCTATTTATAATATCTGCAGGAAATATTAAAATTTACCGATGGCTACCATACGCTGTAGTAAAAAAACCCTAAAGAATACAGAGCAAAACAATAGAGATTAGGTTTAATGTAGGTATATCAAGGAAACGCATTTGCAAAGCGTTACATTTTTTGTCGAGCACTCCGCTTTTCAGTATTCATACGTAATAAAAAAAATAACCTGTGTGAGCAAGTTTTAATTTTGTTGTACCTAATATACCAAGAAACTAACAATTGCAAGGAACACCTCGAGACCGTTACTTTGTAGCAATATTCAGAATATAATATATTATATATTATCTATAGTGTACTTACTACGCTGACAGCACCCTGTACCTACGGTATTTTACAATTATGGAATCAAACTTATTATAAGTTCAAGCCACAATAATCATACCAAAAACATACGATACGACGAATACAACACAACATACAATAATCAAGCGCATCAGTGTTGCCAGTACGCAACTCCAATTTAGGACGGTGTGTTATCTGAAAAAGGACCGTTTTGGGCACAAAGGGACAAAAATAAAAATTCAAAACTTCATTTATTTATATACATTTTTTAATTAATTATTAGGTAAAAATAAATCTTTGTTGGCTTATATCTTGGTTATTTTAAAGAAAATATGTTTTTTAAGACTGCGCCGAGCGTCCAGTGGCGCCCTCATTACTTTTATTGTGTTTTCTAATAAACTAAAGTATTTTCTTGAAATTGGACGAAATGTGTTTGTACTACAAATGAAAACACAACTTATAGGGTATATCATATAGTTTAATAACAATTCACCTTCGAGTTATTAACTTAACGAAAAAAAGTGGCCACCTTTTCCCGTTAAGCTGACTACTCAAAGGGTAATTGTTATTAAAGTTTGTTACGTATCCCAAAAATTGTGTTTATACTTGCGCTACAAACACATTTTGTTTGGTTCCAAGGAAATTCGTTAGTTAATTCGAAAACCCAATAACAGTAATGAGGGCGCCACTGGACGCTCGGCGCAGTCTTAACTGTTTGTGACATGAATCAGCTTTTATTGAAGCTGTGAAAAAATCATGAATATTCCCTATTACTCGTAACAAAGCAGCTTCATAGTTTGGAATATATATTTTTTTACACATATTTTATTTTTGCCTTAAGCATGCTGGGTTTGGGCTCGAATTTTTTGAGGCCCCCTGCGTTTGCCACCCCGACGCTCGTAGCCATTAGGGATACAACGGTCACTATTTTTTACGTAGTACTAGGTACGGTACCAAACAAACCAGACCAAAGATAGATAACACGACACGACTACAGATTAGATTTAAATAAATACATCAGTTTATAACAGCAATGATAAGGTTGGTTGGTACTCCTGTCAATCGTTACTAATTCGTATAGATCCGTTTCGACAGACAGCTTTAATTTAATACAGATACACTTTTATGCTATCAATATATTAAACTGAGCAGGTACTTAGATAGGTATGGTTTTGTTTTGGTGGTCACGAACTTTTTTGGGCGAAACCGTAAAGGGACGGTTACTGAAAAGGGCCGATTAAAGGACGGTGTGGTGATAAAAGGGACGGAAAACCGTCCCTTTTAGGCCGGTCTGGCAACACTGAAGCGCATGCACGCAATCACAGATTGCGTATGTATGTGTACAGTGCCACAGATTGAGTATGGAATATTTTTTTTTTAAACGGTGTCCCACTTAAGCGATAAGCGCACAAACGCGATGCGACGCAAAAAAAAGAAACCTTCGTCTCAGGAAGCGCCCCACGCCTAGGTAACCAATCACGTATACATGCATGCAAAACTACGCGAACTGTTCGAAGCTAGAATTTTTATGCGAACTTGTTTGGGATTTCAAAATATCGACTGTTGAATATTTAATTATTAATTCTTCAGACTAATAATAGAATTTACGTAAGATTTCAAATAGAAAATGTCGAACGGTCTATACAGATGTGTCACAACTGCGCGCAAGAGGTGCTTTTTTTAACTGCCCAGGGCAAAAATGTTGTTAATCGAAATCAATACATAGTTACTTGTCAATGAAAGTTTATAAATAAGATTTTCAGAGGGCCTTTTAAAAGGCCTTTCGGCGGTATGAGGTTGAGTATTTTACCTAACTATATGCGTACTGCTAGACAAAGGTCTCTCCTTTTGTAAGTACGCCACCGAGTACGTAGATAGAGTACGATCCGTGACCTAACTTATTTAGCTTTAGCTCTTGCCGGCCACCCTGTGAAGGTTGTCGCTTCACCGACACTGCGTCTCCTCTGAAGCTGCGGCGTATATTATTAATGTAAATAAATAGAAATCAAAATCTCGCACAAATTCACCGTCTCATACTAAGAGGAGAAATTGTTTCTGTGAGGCAGACATCAACCAAAACACCTTTTAACACCTTATTTGTTAATTTGAATCCAAGCGCAAATAACGAAAAAGTTACAAATATGCATAATATTAAAAACACGAAAGTTAGGTAACATACCGAACTACTATTAAGGACCCAAAGAGCTTTAAAGAGGAAGCGTAAAATTTCGATGGCAGTAATATGGACATCCCAAAAATTATCCAAATGCGTAAATTGTGGTAAACGCCACAAAATAATGCCCCCAAGAACAACAGAAACACCCCGGGTACGTGTGCGCTTTGCTTTGGTAGCCACCCAGCAAACTTTAAAGGATGTGAGGTGTACAAAAGATCTGGTCTAGGAAGAAGGCTGCACCTCAAAAATCAATAACTTGGAGATCGCAAGCAAGGAGCAAAAGAGAAAATCTGCCATTACAGGAATTCCAACCTTCATAAAAAAAGTTCCCGACAATCCTTCATAAACAAACTATTTATGTTCCTACTGACTGTTCCGGCCGAAAACGGTCGGAAAGATCATCATCATCATAATGTTCGTCAAATCCTGTGCTCAAATCTTACTAAGTGAAAGGGATGTCAGGTACCTACAATTGAAGGACTGTCGGTAATTTTTTAAAGAAATACACGCGGGAGTTCCCCAGGAATCCGTCCTTTGCCCTACTTATTCGCTGCTCAATCTTCAGATCCGGCAGTCAGAGGTGATCTTGATTGGCACATACGTACGCCGATGATACTGCACGTATTGCTTCTAGTGTCTGGTCAGAAGAAGTTACTACAAAGCTATAAAAACTAAACTACAAAATATTGCCCAAAAAGTAATAAGTAATACATTCACAAAAGTTCATTCCACGAACACCTGGAATCTCCAACGGTTAAAGAAGAAATAGGAAACTTTTGTAGAACTTACAAAATGCGTCTGGAACACCATTACCAATAATTTAACCACTAAGGTCTTCTTCTTCTTCTTTTATTAATGCCGGTCCACTGCGATATTCCGCAGTGATTTCACCAGTGTCAAGTGAGTAGAGTAAATCAGTAAACAGACTAAATCAAAACCGGAATCACTGAGGCACCACGAGGTCATTGATTAATACAAAATCTAGATTTCGACTTAAATGCAGCGTCTGGCTGACGTTCTGCTTCTAAACAAGGATGACACATCACTTGATGTGACATTGATGCGACTTCATGGTGACTTTCCTTTCTTCTTCTTCTTTTTTTAATAATGGCGGTCCGCCGTGGTATTTTGCAGTGATTTCACTACATATTAGTGTCAAGTGTATAGAGCAAATCAGTAAATAGAAAAAGTTAAAAGTAGGTACACGAAGCCGGACATCTTTCATTCGGCCATCTTCCCTCCCCGAAGGTTACCGGAAGACCGACTTCCCTCAAATTAATTCACATTTCACCATTTCACAGACAGAGGCCCTTTGAAAATCGAAGTTCGAAGTTCTCTCCCTCCCTCTCTTTCGACAGAAGGGAAGGACCTAATGTAACATCGAACTTCGATTTTCAAAGTAGGGCCTCTGCAGGTTGCTGGCTGATGGATAAATAATGATTAAAAAAGTTTCTACGACTTGTACAGTCGAGTTCATAAATATGTGTACACAGCATTTCATCGACCACATTCATGTCGCTCAAAAAACTACTTAGGTACCTACATTTTATGACTCAAATATAATTGAAATTTCCAGAAATATGACTTCATGGATCAGTATCCTTCAGGAACTTACGAATTCGTAGCTCTATTCCATTTCTTGCTTGTATCCTTACTTTAGCAAGTTAATGTCATGTTTAAACTGCCATATATGAATTGTCACTGCGATTAAAGTGACAAGGTACTAAAGTGTACACACACAAATTTATGAACTCGACTGTATTACTGTGGGTACTAGACTACGATAATTATTATCGTAGTCTACTAGACTACGATACGATACGTAATTATTACACTTCTTTATAGAAATGCTATTATTATACTTAAATTCATAGAAAACATCCAAGACTCAGGAACAAATACTTACCTACTCACTCTCATCACACAAATATATATGCCCATTCCTACCGGGAATCGAGCCCGCTAGCTTCAGCCCCCTATTTTACCATCCCGACAATGACAGGAGATAAGTGACATTTCAGTGTACATTTCGCAGCTGATAATGCAGCCAGTGATGCCCAGTCATGTATCAGCGTGTTAAATTTGCAATGTATACCGAATTGTCACCTGTCATGTGTCATTGTCAAGATGGTGAAATAGGGGGCTGGTCTACCGGAAGCTAATGACAAATTTCAAAGTAACAATAAATCGATTTTCATATGGCAATGTTGCCTCATGCTTGTCAATTCAAATTTCACCGCTCGTCAGAGTTTGTTATTGTTTTTATACCGGCTCCACACGCCTGCGGTGTTTGCCAAACATAGGGGTGTTATTCTCTGAACAACGATGGTCGGACGGACGGACGTGTGAATGTCCAAGCAGCGAGTTTAAGTAGTCCCGTCAGTGCGAACAAAACACATTTTAGCGCGTGCATTTTCAATTAAGCAGCCTTATACGTTCGATCCATCGGCAGAAACCATGCTGCTAAAATGAAAATGCACGCGCTACAATGTGTTTCGTTCGCACTGACGGGACTACTTAATCTCGCCGCTTGGACATCACTCGTTCATTCGTTCACCTTTGCTTCTTGAGAGAATTCACACCCCTGGACGCAACCATACGTTGGAGTGAGATGGAAATACATTGTGCTCACTCTAACATATAGTTGCGGCCTGCGGTGTTTGGCAAACACTGCAAGCGTGTGGAGCCGGCATCCGGATATTATGTAATGAAAGCCTTTCGATCTCAAGCGAAACACATGGTTAATCATGTGTACTGTAAAATTTGTAATGATTAAGATGTAAATCAAACACGAACTGAGATTTTGTAGACGTGTTTTTAATAGACTAGTAGGTAAATGTAGCCAGTTAACATTGATACGTTGATATGTAAAGCGGCGCAGCCAAAATCGCGTAGCTAGTAAAAATCCATTCAAATTTAGCTCTGGGCGATAATGTTTCTCACCCTCTAAATCAAGTCCGATTACCACGATTTTTTTATATGTTGTAGATAGTATAATATAGTATAGTATAGTAGTTGTTTTATATGTTATTTTGTGTTAATAAATGTGTCGCTTTCCGTCTCTTCACCAAGGGGTTCCAACGGAAGACCAGTGCTGGCTTTACGGCTAGCGAATGCTGAGTTGGACCGTTTCGCAACTGTTTCTCTGTCTTTTTTTTTGTATCTATGTACCTAATGTGGTTTTGTATATTCACAGATTATAGGATATGTCTAAAGAATACCAACCCACCCCACCCACCCACTACCTGATATCAGGCCAGGTAGTATTTTTTTTATTGCTATCTCGCTTTCTCTTATAGTTTAAACTTTTTCAACTGAGCTTATCCACTTAAGAATACAAACCCATTTTGTAGTTAACCACAAATTAGGATTAGAACAATGCCCTCGCAGTTAATAACCGCCTATTTCTTTAAACAATAGACTACAAAATACAGTAATAGAATAATGTCAATTTTTTTTTTATTTTACAACCGCCCGACTGAGATTGTATACATACATGGCTGACCGTCGTGTTTACAGGTAAGTGGAAGAGCTCAGTTCAAAAAGTTTATACGCATTGAGTTTCGGTGGAAGGGATATTTTTTCCTACTTGATTATTTCTCTTTATACAAATTTTGGTACTAGTCAATTTATAAAATGTTTATATCATTTTAGATACACATATTTTACAAAAATAATGATTCATCCGTATCATGTCTGGAGGAGCCTAAACTTGGTATGTTATGAAAATGTTTTTTGTTTTAATTTAGAACAAGTGACTGAAATATAGTGATACGCAAAAAGACACACAATAGGTTTCAGAACAAAAAATATTTTTTTCCCCATATAAAAACAATATCACGTCACTCGTCTCCACTCGGTTTTTGTTTTTTTTTCGTGCTACGGGTCAAACGGATTCATATGGCCTAAAGATCAATCGTTCCGATTTTCATGCGTTTAAATCCATTTGCAGAACTTTACTGAAATTCGGGGTGTAGGTACCGCTATAGGAAGGAATCGCGCATGAACGTGGATATAAAGAATATATTACTTATGTAATGCTATTGATTTATTTTACATAATTAAATTTAATAAGATTATCTACAACATTTGCAAGTATTTAAGAGAGCCTTAACAAACAATTTAACTTTATTACTCTGGTTTTTCTTTAAGCCTTGCTTGTTCAAATTCTTTGAATAACTTTTCGCTTAATTTTTCTCCTTCATCGTCAATCTGTTCCACAGCAAGGACTTCCGGAATATAAAACTGCATCATGTTTTGAACCTGAAAGAGAAACAACACTTGTTTTATCCAAGGATAAGTCACTACAGAACACTTGGTAATATTGTAGATTGGCTTTATCAACGATTTAAACATTAATTCGTCAAAGACGAATATCATGCAATTTCATACGTTACAAAGGACTCCATTGCACTTAAATGTATGTCATAATTTCACAAATGTAGAAGTCAAGCAGGTGAAGTTTCTTGGACTTGTTCTTGACAGTAACTGTAATTGGAAACCGCATATAGAAGATCTCTATAGTAAGTTATCACGATACGTTTTTCCTTTGAGACGTATAATAAATCATAATTCTTCATTTTAAGCAGGACTGATGACTTATTACGGGTTTGTACAAATCTAGATTAAGCTACGGTATTATATTTTGGGGACATTCTACCGACTTTATTAAAGCACTTAGAATGCAAAAACGTTACTTAAGGGCACCTGGCGGAATTTCTCAAAGAGATTCTTGCCAGACACTGTTTAAAGATTATAAAATTCAAAAATTAAAAAATAAAATTAAGTAAAATAAATTAAAATTAAAATTGCCATATTTGTAAAAAAACACCCACATTTATTTGAAGCAGCCAAACATAATTATAATCTTCGAAATAAACAAATTATTAGTCACTTCTCACCGCACAACAACATTTGCAAAAAGTATGTTCTGGATGGCTGTACAAATTTATAATAGAATCCCAAACGCGTTCAAATTATATAATTGTGATAAATTTAAATTTGTAATTCATAATTGGCTCTTTTTTAAGTAAACTTTTCTACACTATACAAGACTTATGAAAATGCTGGGAAAATGTAGGTAATACTTAAACATTAATTTGGAAAAGTTATGTAGTAGTTTTCTTTTATTTTTTCAATTGTTGTTTATTTTTATTTATATTTATAGGTATATGTTATAATTAAACATGTTACTATTATATAAGGCAAATATTGGACACCATTTTATGATAGACTGTAGCGGAATTATTTGTCATTTTTTTCTATCATCTTTCATATGTACATATACCTACTGTTCAACAATAAAATATTTTGATTTTGATTTGATTTTGAAATACAGTGTTCGAGAATAGGATTTCGGAAATGTTAGCGGCACAAAGCGAGCTCAACGTGCTGGCTTAAAGCAAGCAATCGTAATTTCAGTATACATTGCGCAGTTAATAAGTTCTTACATCACTAGGCTTTATATGTCAACGGAATCATCAGCTGTTGTGAAATACGGCCTGTACTAACCCCATTCTTTAAAGTGACTATTGAACTAGGGCACGAAGAACACGACCCTTGCATCTTGAGCCTTAATAGACCGTCTTTAAAGTCCACAAACAACACGTCACCGCCATCCTCTTGCACAGTGGGTCTGATCCGGTTGTCAAGGAGCTCCTTTATCATTTGTACAACTTCATCATCATCTTCATTTATTTCTGTAAAATTTTATTTATTTTTAAGCAAAAAGTAAGTGATAGCTTTATTCAAATAAACATCTAGATGTTAGTTTTCCATATACAAATTAATAAACTAAATAAATTACCTATACCAAACAGCCATACAAATGAACAGGCAGGCAAAGTGTGCCTAGTGGAAGTGCAAGAGCTATGGCAGCATCAGTTGAGACTTGTAACATAAAATATCAGTTGCAGTGTGATATTTATACATAGGCAAAGGTAATGAAAAGCCGAAGTGATTTATTCATAGCAGAAGTGGATGTTAGCTAAAACCCAAATAGCAGCAAATCATGATTACTACTGTACACTTACGAGTATCTCCTGACGGTTTGGCGTCAGTTACTATTGGCAAGCCACTGGCAAAGAAGTCCATAATTGTAGCGAATATCTCTGGTTTCAACAGTCTCCACTCCACATCGTCATCTTGCTTTGTAACTGTCACAAAATCGGGTCCAAAGAAAACTCCTCTTACACCTTCAATGCGGAAGATCATTTTGGCTAAAACAAAATACATTTATTTAAGGGTAATATTATTTATGTATGGGTAATGATAGAAGACCTTGACAGAGCTAGCAGAGAGGTGGGACTCACAATGAATTGAATACACAAAAAACAAAAGCAATGTCCAATGCGAAAAATACCATGCATACCTAAGCCAAATAATATCTCCACATGACTCAACCCCCAAAGAAATCGTCAGAAGAATTCTTCATGCATGGAAAAGATAGTCTATAAAAGAGATAGTGAAAAACACCTAATTTCATATCAATATAATGAAACAGAGATGTTCAACACATGCGTTTTGCCAATATTTACATACGGCTGCCAAAATTGGGCACTAACATAGGCATAGTTTAAAGTAAATCAAAGAGCCATAGGAAGAAGCATACTTAAGAAGAAAAGATTAGACAAAATAAGAAATTGAGAACAGCGACAAGACAATACTTGAGGATGTAGTGTACAAACTACAAAGTCAAACAACTTAAATGGGAGTGTGCAGGACATGCAATAAGAGGACCCGATAAATGTAGTAACATACTAACAACATGGTACCCAAGAGGCTGTAAGCGAAAGAGAGGTAAACAATTTAAAATATGGGAGGAATAGTAGACATGGTCAGAAGGACGTGGACCAGAGAGGTCACAGACAGGGAGGAGTGTAAAAAACTATTCGAGGCCTTTACCAGAAGGCACACAGAAATATAAATAACATGCTGGTTAATGCAGTTTTAAGTATTTTTTGTATGTAAGGGAATTTCTGAAAAAAAGGGAATAAATAAATAAAAATGTTATTTATAATCAACTAGCTTCTGCCTGCGACTCCGTCCGAGTGGAACTCGTTTATATTGTAGCTCCATACAAATTTTCACCCTCTATTTCACCTCCTTAGGGAATTATTTTCGGGGTTATTATTATATTTTATGTCCTTCCCGGGGAATTAAACTACTTCTATACCAAATTTTATATAAATCGGTTCAGCGGTTTAAGCGTAAAGAGGTAACAGACAGACAGACACACTTTCCCATTTATAATATTAGTATGAATACTAGCAACCCACCCTCACCTTCCTTTAGCTTTAGTTTATGTGAGTTTTTATTTAACCATACTACCACCTACTTAACCTACCTAATGTGTTGAGACTGCGCCGAACATGCGCAATTACGCCTCATTTTACAAAACCCACCCCCCTACCTCCTCTGCATGTTACAGGATACTAAAGCCCTATTCTTAAGAAGTTGGAAAACATTGATATCAGGAGTCCTCAACTATTTCTTTCCCAAACTACTTGTAGGACTACATATTGAATAGACCAAAGTGTTTAAATTGAGGGCGTTATAGCGTGCCGTAGCCGTAGGGTACCAAGTTTTAAAATGCCAATGGTTCCGATTAAACCACCTCCATAACATCCTTAATTGTATGCAAACACTTATTTACTGAGTATCGGGAGAGTTTTGAGCTGATGTGTCGCTAGAGAAGAGGACTCGTGCCGAACCTTTAAAGTCTCCAACATTCATTTTGGTCTCAATACTTTTAAACATTACATGAGTTTTGGAATGGGATGGCTTCCTGTGGTTTTGGAAAGTGTTTGTAGAACGAGCAAAGTTTGACTTTCTTATCTGCTGCCTAGAATAATGTTTATAATGCAGCTCGATCAGGTTTTATTAAAGTTACTCTTTGGCTTAAACAATACTGTTCTCCAGTTTTATTGGCAAAAGAAACAGAATCACAGAAGTATTTATAAGGTTTTTCATCAGGCACAGTTTGCTAAATAGTAAACAAATCATCCATTCCTCATTTTATATGACAAACACATTATGTCTGGGGTCTGGCAAATGAAATATGAGTATCCCTGACGTATATTGCTAAAAATAGTTTTGATACTTGTGATACACATTATGTAATACAATACATTTTTAAAGGCTTTTTATTACGTGGACCTGTAACTATTATGCTACAAAACTCTACCTGTAGTATGAAATAAATAATATATTTACGTATGCGTATGGCCTTTTTTGGTTTTAGTAATGCATGATCATTTTGATACTTGCTGTTTTTTTTTATATTTGATTGAATAAGAATGAGCATGAGAGTTATTTGTCATTTATATTCATTAACATTGGGTTGGAAATACTTCGATTTTTTACAGAGAAATTAGAATCCTATCTTGAAGCTTGTTAAATCCAATTTCAAATAACCTGATTAAGCCCCTTAGGGATGGATACCGCACTAGGCATGGGACCAGGGTCGGGACGGATCCATCACTAGGCATACTAAAGGTTAATGCAAGACTACTGGAACCGGTTTATATGACAGAAATTACGAAACAATGTATTACCTAGTGGACTGCAAAATGCTGCTCCCATATTTGGAAAGTCTAGGGTCTGACCCGGCTCCAACACTTTGGTGCCAGGTAGAAACTTGAGGCTGTTCGGATTTGGCGTGTCTTGCGTCTGAATAAACATAGATCGGCACTGGCAAGACCCAAACACTTTATGTTTTCCATCTCTCCTTCCCAAATTTGATTGCGCGATGACACTAAACTGCCTGATATCACCGCATCTAAAAAACAATAGAGACAAGTAGTATACTACGCAAAAAAATATACTTTCATAGTACTACAGGTCACGACTTGCTAATACTTAAATTCGAAATTGAAGTATTAGACTTAGTAGTTCAGGCCCCTATACCACAAAACTTTACAAGCCTACAATTTAACAAATTTGTCAACTTTTTGTATGGAGATCCGTACAAATTTGTCAAATTGTACGCTTGTAAAGTTTTGTGGGATAGGGGCCAGTGCCCTATACCACAAAACTTTACAAGTGCACAATTCTACAAAATTGTTAAATTGTAAACAAAAAAATGTACCACAATCATTACAAATATGTTTTTGTTACAATTTGCGGTACACAAATATGTCACTTTTTTTAAAGCGTACCACAAAGAATAAAGGTATGTCACGACAGCTGCATATTTGTAGGATTGTTAACTTGTAAATATACAGGTGAAAAATTGTAATGTTACAACTACAATTATGTCATAACTTATTTCGCCTCTTTGAGTTTGAAGGTAGTTTCACCTTATTCGCAACTCAAAAGAATTGCATTAAATTATAATTGTACGTACATATATACTGAAATAGGTACCGATATACGAGTATCCACGGACATTACCTATTACGTACGTCCGAGATTACAATGGACTTACAAGACAAACTAACTAGTTGGTCGCTAAATATTATGATAAATTATTATAATTTTATTATATTGCAATTAATGACTAGTGCAGTTGTAAGAGGGTGTGACAAGCGTTGAGAGAATTGTTAACTTGTAGGTACAATTCTACATATGTGTATAATTGTTACTACAATTTAATGTAGCACAGAACAATTGTCAGCTACAAATTTGTACATTTTCCGGAAAAGATATGTAACGTATATAAAGTTTTGTGATACGATAAATTGTAGGTTATTGCTACAATTTACATATTTGTACGAATTTTCCAGTACAAATATGTAACTTGCAAATTTTGTGGTACACACATTTGTATTATGACAAAATTGTAACTTGACACTTGTCAAATTGTAATTGTAAGTTTTGTGGTATAGGGCACTGGAGTAACGTCGTAGCTATGAACACTCCGCACAAGATTTCTATGAAAAGTTGTCCTTTCATAACATTGTTACCTGTTTAAAGTTGAAGCACAGATGCGCCCACATTGATTGCCGGCTCTTAAAACTCGTAGTGAATTCCGCAACATGTTGATAAATGTAATATGAAATGTATTCTATTTTTCTGGCTTTTCTGCTATATTCGCAGCAAGATTCGAAAAGTCAATACGATTATGACATTGACAGCAATGACAGATTGCGGCGGAACCTACGTGTGTGTGTGTGTATGTATATAAAATAAAATTTTATTTTTGATGGAGGAAATCATGACGAAATTGTGTAAAATCTGTGATATACTTTTGGGACCATTTTTATTTTGTACATGACAAACAAACTTAACGTTTTAATCGAAAGTAAAACTACGTTATTATCACGACAAGTAAAAAAAAGGCAGAAACCAATTTAGAATGTAACAACTAAATGAAAATAAATTAAAAATCTATGTTCCAGTAATTGATCTTCTAACTAAATATATTTACAGTTCGAATACAGTATTCTTTATTTTCTAGTATTACTGTTTATTTTGCTTTTCTCCTAAATATCTCGAAAAAAAAGAAAGGTTGTCTATTGATTAATTGTGACAGATTTATGAAAAACAACTAGAGGCAACAAGCAAATTTATTGTTTATTTTTATTTACCACTAAACAAAGATCTCTCTCTCTCTCATATTTTATTTATAAATTATTATAAAATGCGGTGGAACGAAGCCGTCACATTAGACTTTGTGAAAATATATTTGAAACACGAATGTTTGTGGAACCCTGCCCATAGTTCTTATAAATTGAAGTATGAAAGGGAAAAGGCCTACGACACTATAGCAACCGATTTTAAAGCTACTTCTTCAAAATGTTTAAGTATCCCTGAGGTAAAATTAAAGATAAAGAATCTGAGAACAACCTATTTGCAACAAGTCAATAAAATATTACAGAAATCAAGCCCTGACTTCATTTACGAACCATCTTTGGTGTGGTTCCATGAGATGGATCAATGCTTGAAGCATGTACCAAGCAACAGACATTCTACCTCTAATAATAATGTAAGTAATCATTGCTACCATTAAAGGTTTGACTTAGCTAGGAGTGCATGAATGTATGGTCCCAAGTTCTAAGACCTATGGTAGGTTTTATTTTTAAACAGTTACAGTAATAAAATAACATTGTAATAAAATATAGGCGTACTTTTTCGAGTCAAATCGGAGAAATACTGGAAAAGGGCCGAATCTTAAGTACCCGAAACCAATGTGCGTGCATGACTCGATGTATGAATGTGGAAGAAGCGAAAGAAATTTGTCAAGATCATAGCAAGTGGAAAGAAGTGGTCTCTGCCTACCCCTCTGGGAAACAGGCGTGATTTAATGTATGTATAAAACATATTGTGCCAAAGCCATTAAATTTTTGTCAAATGTATTAATTATTTTCTATTAAAGAGCTTGTTTTGTTTGTATTTACCATGAGCTTATTTCATCTCCTCAATAAGAAATCTTTTTTCTGTTCCCCATTAAATGATTCTTGCTATACCTAACAAAACCAGATGTTTCTAACATGTTTAACATACGCGTAGATATTGTTATTAAAGATATCATAGCGGGTTATTCATTTAAATAATGTTAAATATCACTCAAAATGTTTTGGACTCTTCCGGGGCCACAATCATGTGCAGACACGGCTGCAGCATGACAAATACTGCAATTACGATTGATTATTTATGTGAGTAACCCGCTCTGATCTCTTTATGACTGTCTCACAGAAGTTTCAAGTTTTGAATTAGACATTGTTACAATTTTATTAGAGCATTTTTTAAACCTTGGATTTATTGTAGTCTCAAGAAATGCCAGAGGTGGATTCATCTTGCCAAATGTGGATAGAGCAAGAACTGGAGGATGATAACACAGAGGACTCAAACCCAGACCCTCTCATACCCCAGAGTGATGATGAATATGATACCACTAGACTAGAAGAAACAGTAGAAATGATTAAACAGGAAAGACAGCCTTCACCACTCCCTTATAAAAAGTTAAAAAAGAAAAACCGGAAACATAGACCCAATGATTACTTTGTGGACATTGTGAATGGTGTCAAAGACGATGAATTTGATTTATATGGGAAATATATTGCATCGCAATTGAGGAAAATGAATTTACGAAATGCACTAAAACTAAAATTGGAAATCCATAATTTAGTTAGTGAAGCTAGGATTTCAGAAATGTCTAGCAGTGACTGATGAAGAGACATAAATATTACTAAAAATGTGCAATAAAATTAATTTGAATTGTGTAAACAGTGTTAATGCTAAACTGTAGTGTTCAAATGCAGAAGCAGATGCCATAGCCAAAATTGGCATTGATGCCATTATGATGTTTAAAGTGTAGTCTGTATGCTGGCCCTATAAAAAAAAACTATTAATTTACTACAAATGAACAGTATTTCAAATGTATTTGAAACAGTTTGTGGCAAAATGTGTGTAACTGTGTGCTTGTGGTGGTGTTGATTGTCCTTGTTCCTTTATTTTCTATTATAAATTAGTTAAACCAAAGACATATGCAATAAAACATTGTATCATTAATGAGTTTTCTTATAAGGTTTGCTTCAATTGAACTTGCCAACAATGTAAACAAAACATTCAATGAGATATCCATATTCTAGCACTATTTTATTCTTTTAATGGTTTAGGATAATGATGTGGAAAGAATTGATTAAATAACACATGGATTTAGCAGTATTTGATGATGGAGAATGGAATTTAAAGACATTTTGAATACAAGGTTTGTTTACATTGTTGGCAAGTTCTATTGAAACAAACCTTACCTATTGGGTTGTATGGCGAAATAGGACGGAAATGTTTTATGTTGCTACTAGCTTCTGTCCGCGGCCATCGCATAGATTTTGATAATCGTTATTCCCACTGGAACTTTCCAATTTACCGGGATTAAAAGTAGCCCATGTGTTAATCCAGTGTATAAACTATCTCCATTCCAAATTTCATCAAATTCCGTCCAGCTGTTGCATTGTGAAAGAATACCAAACATCTATAGGATTTCTTGGGGCTTCAAGGTGCTAGCAAAAAACCAAAACCACTGCTGTGCCTTTGTCGTGTCCTGCGCTCGGTGTGGTCTCCGCTGAGCTGCAGGGCGGCTGCACGATCTCGGACACTATAGCGGAACGGGTAGCTTCCGCGACGTTATCCGCAATCATTGCCAAGTTATCCAGTCCTTTTGCTTCGGAAACTGCTAACACCCCTCTTACTGTAGCGGGCAGGTGATTTTGCCAGAGGATGCGAAGAGTATCGTCTGGAAAATTATCTCTTGCCAGTGCCCTCATCCTATTTAACAGCTGCGACGGTTTTTGGTCGCCCAACTCCATTTCGCCCATTAGTTTTTCTATTAGGCGGTTTTTCGAGTCTTCGAACATGGTCAATAGTTAAATCTTTAATGCTTCAAACTTGCCCGAAGCCGGCGGCTTCGCAAGGAATTCTGTAAGGTGCACTATCACCTCTTTGGGTAATTTCGAGACCACTATGTCGAAACGTGAGTCGTCCCCTAACCTCTGCGGCGCCAATATTGCCTCCGTTCGAATAAACCAGACCCGTGGCTGGTCCGACCAAAATTCTGGAATCCTCGATGACAAAGACAAAGCCATGATGTCTGGTGCCGGTGAAGTGGCTGGCGTCGCTTGGGCTGGAATTCCTGGAGTCGGCGGCGTTGATGTGGGCATTGTTCAAATGTCGGGGTCACCAATATAGGATTTCTTGGGGCTTCAAGGTGCTAGCTAATATCGGGCTCAGTTAATCGGGACACTTCAATAAAACGTAAAACATCGGTTGAAGATATATTGAAATAAATGAAACAAGTTCACTATTATTCTTAACTAAGTGTTACTGGCTAACAGGTTAGGGAACGACTGGCGTTGCTGGGCGCGCGTCCTGCGCCCAGCGCGCGTTGCCACGTCAGCGCGTTGCCACGTCAGCTCGTTGCCACGTCAGCTCATATCCAAGTGCACATGCACCGAGATATGAGCCGACTCTGCATATTGTGTCCCTACACATCCATGCATACAAACTTTCGTGTTTATGACATTAGCAAGCATCGCCCGTAGCGATTTATTGGCGTTTTACACACTTTCGCAGAAGCTCCTATTTCTGGGTGGTTTGTGTTGTGACTCGTATTTATGATACTAAGGGGCCTTGGGTCCGGAATTGAAATTTTTCATTATACAGGCTGTTTGGTACATGGATGGACATACGTATATAGGAGATAGCTGGGACCATCGGCTACGCGGTCCGCCACAAAAAAATTGCCTGGGCCCTATTTTTTTTTTTTTTTTTTTTTCATTTTTTTCGAAAGTATTCCGTTTTAAAGATTTAAAACCTCAATAACTTTTTTAAAAATGATAAAAGGGGCAACAATTTTATTTTATTTCTATCTTGACTGATCGTAAAATCTTACAAATTTAATATTTGGTGCACACGATAGCTAAAAAAATAAGTACGAGCCCTCAAACCTCAAAAATAGGTATGAAAAAAAAATAAACGCCAACTTTGCATTGCATTTAAAAAAAAACTAAAAACGATCGACTAGTTCTAATTACTCAAAAACATCTTCAGTTAATACGCTTTCGATTGGTATACAATAATTGCAATTTGTTTAAAAGCAACTGGAGTTATTCGTCAACTTTAACTAAGGGGACAGTTTTTTATGAAACTACTTTTGAGGAAAGTACAAAGGAATGTACTGTACCGGGGTTAATAAGTATTTTTCTCAAAAATGTCCGTAAAAGTTGACATTACTATCTTCTTTGGACCATGCTATGGCAACTTAGTACATTTGATATGGTTCGCTTTTCATTCTTCTCTGACATAATTACTATGGCGCGTGGATTAAACAATAATAGACTCTTGGTCAACGGTGTAAGCGCTTCAAACAACGACCGCCTTGCCTTATGATATGATTGAGCGCCATCTTCGAGACATGACGAGTTTTTTTTCGTATCGCTTTTATGTCAGTGTTGCTGATGGATTAAAAAAAATGCACTTTAGGAACCAAACAAAAATGTAACATTAATACAAAAAAGGATATTTATTTACTTTTGTTATTTTGAAATATATATTATGCTTTATAAAAATGCAAAAATATATAATTTATGACAATTTGTATTGAATCAATATGGCAACACAATAAGTAACTCTGTAGTCTTGACGATTCTTGGCGGGAACTCTAAAAAAGGCGGTCAAGTAAAATTACCAATTTCTAATTGTATGATTTTTTATTGTTGAAAGTGCAATAAAATAGTAAAAACACTACTAGGAGGACATTAAAAATGGATGGAAACGAGGGGGGCGGGGATAACCCGCCCAACTCTAATAACAATAAGCGTCCTCGGCTCGTACCCGGGGACGGCGGCAACAACGGCGGCGGCGATAGTAGCGGCGGCGGTGAGCAACATAACGAGTATTTACCGTATTACAAACCGAATTATAAGAGACAATATCCTGAAAATTCAACTAAATCTGAATTTAAAGTGTTCGTGGAACACCAAAACTATAAAGACAGACTGGGTAATAAAAGTCCCATATATCTTAATCACATATTTACCACGGACGTTAAAGGTGTGATGGCTATTCAAAGGCTTAACGCAAACAAAATTGCAGTATTGTTTAAACAATATAACACGGCTAATAACTTTTTGAACAACTCTGCATTTTTGGAAAAGTATAGCATGAAAGCATATATACCAGCAACACAGATAGAAAAAACCGGCATTATAAGATTTGTTCCTGCGAATATTTCAAACAAGGATTTATATACAAAACTGAGTTCCATTTATGAAATTATTTCGATACGACGCTTCACTAAGAAAGTAGGACAAGAACGAGTTCCATTACAAACAGTTAGCATAACATTCTTATCTAATGTATTACCAGACAACGTTCAGTATGATTTATTCTCATATAGAGTCTTCGAGTATATCCCACCTTTACAACAATGTTTCAAATGTTTCAAGTTTAACCATTCCGCTAGAATATGCAACGGCAAGCAAAGATGTTCAATCTGTTCAGGTGAACATATATATAAAGATTGTGACAAACCAAATGAGTTCTGCTGCGCCAACTGCAGCGGCCCACACCTGGCCATTTCCAAACTATGTCCAATTAAGATAAGTAAAATTTTAGAAAAGAAAAGTAAAATTACATATGCAAGTGTTGCACAAACTAAACATACTGAAACCGATGAATATCCTCCATTGCCGTTGCCAAAACACCAACAAACTCAACTTGTAAATAAAAAGCCTGTACAAACTGTAAATATTCCTGTAAATTCTGTAAATAAAACTGTAAATCCTGTAAATAAAAATATAAATAACAAGCCTGTTTCACAGGCCACAAACATGCATGTCCAACCAACGGACATCAAAGCCCAGATACTCTGCAATAGTGAAGTGCTAATGGCCCTAGTACAGACATTGATAGAGCTGGGTAACAACAGTGATCCTGCCCCGATCACCACAGCAGCCATTAAAACCATGTTAATAAAAAATCTGTCTCCATAATGGATTTAGGTTCCCCTAGAGCGTCACAGTTACGCATTGCGCAGTTTAACATTCAAAGTGCTAATAGTAAGAAACCCTTATTAATTAAATTTTTGCTACAGCAGAATATTGATGTATGTCTACTTAATGAAACTTGGTTTAAAGAACATCACAATTTTAGAATCCCCAATTATAATGTTCATTCTAGAATATCCAAAAATGCACACAATGGTGTAGCAATATTAATTAAACCAGATTTGAAATATAACATTTTAAACACAGCCTTTTATGAGGACATTCAAACTGTAGCTATATCTATATCTACTGAGCGTGGTAGTTTATCTGTACTCTGTGTATACTGTCCTCCTTCCAGCGGGCACTTAAGAATAAATAGACTGCGCAATATAATTCGAGACCTCCCTAAACCTATTTTTATGAGTGGAGACTTTAATGCTCACCATATTGCATTTGGTTGCTTATCAACGAAAGGTCGTGGGCAAGACTTATATGACGTTATAGATGAATGTGATTTGTGTATCTTAAATGATGGCAGTTTCACGACAGTTAACCGTCCAAGAACTAATCCTTCATCTATTGACGTCAGCTTTGCGAGTGCATGTTTAGCACCATTTTGTGAATGGTCTGTTCATGACGACTCAATGGGAAGTTATCACTATCCCACTATAACTGTAATATCCCTGTGCATTGAGAAATACCAAATCAACCCTCCCGTTGATAAATTTTTGTACAAAAGAGCTGACTGGCACAAATATAATGAACTTTCTGAGAGAGCTTTTGATGACTTAACAGTTAATGTTGAAGACCCACTTGCTTCCTATACAGAATTTTGTATTCGCCTTGATGCCCTTATGCAGTCGGTTATTCCAAAGTTCACTAAACGTGGTCGCTTTACTAGCAGACCTCCAACACCTTGGTGGAATGAGATCTGTGAGCAAAGTGTAATAGCATCATATAATGCTTTAAAACTGTACAGAAGTGACTCTACTATTGATAACTACATAAATTATAAGAAGTTAGATGCTTTAAAAAAGAGAACCATTTCTGAGCAGAAGAAAGCTGGATGGAATGACTTATGTCATTCATTTAATAGAACAACCCCTATTAGTAAAATTTGGAACATGATTAAGATGTTTAAGGGTGTCAAATCTGGTATTAAATCTCACAAAGACGAGTTCATTTCTCCCTTTTTAGATAAGCTATCTGACAATAATAATTTAAAGGACACTAGTAACTTATTTTACTATTTTAACAGCAATAATAATAACCATAATTCAAAATTTTTGTTAGATCCCTTTACATGGAATGAATTCACAGCAAGTCTACAATCTAGACGTAACACTAGTCCAGGCTTAGATAATTTTCCATACATAGTTATTAAAGAGCTTCATATTTCCATTCAGCAAATATTTCTTAATATTCTTAATGCTCTATGGCATAATCAAATTATCCCTGATTCATGGAAAACACAGTGTGTTATCCCAATACTTAAGCCAGATAAAGCTCCAGAGTATGCCAGTTCTTATCGTCCCATATCTTTATCTTCATGTCTGGGTAAATTATTTGAAAACATGATTAAAGTCCGATTGGACTGGTTTGTAGAGACTAATGGTATCATCCCATATGTGCAGTATGGCTTCCGTCGAGGTCGTAGTTGTGCTGACAGTTTCATTTCTCTGATCTCAGACCTGAAAATTGCAAATAATTTAAAATCACACACTGTTTGTGTATTTCTTGATGTTCAGGGAGCTTTTGATAATGTTGATCCAGCTATCTTGGTTAACATTATGTCTGATGTAGGTATACCAGGTCAACTATGTCAGTGGATCTACAATTTTCTAAATAAAAGAACTTTATATGTTAAGCATAATAATATTTTACACGGGCCTAGAATAGCTTCAAAAGGTACAATGCAAGGTGCCACACTTTCACCATTACTATATAATTTGTACACATGTGAAATATGTAAATATGTAAATAGTAGAGATGTAAATATTTTGCAATTCGCAGATGACATAGTTTTGTACAGTAGCAATCAGAATTTACAAGTTGCCATAGACAATATGAATAGAGCCCTAAACCAGTTGAGCCTATATTATGATGGCAGATTACATCTAAAGATCAATGCTACTAAAAGCAGTTTAATGATTTTTGGTGATGATGACCCAACCTGTGATATTATGTATTGCGGAGAAGCTATTAACAGAGTTAGATCAAAGAAATTTTTAGGTGTCATTTTAGATCAGAAACTGACTTTTGAAGAACATGTTCGACATGTTTCAAAAAATGCTTTAAAAGCCATAAACATTATAAGATGTCTTGCTGGTGTGTCATGGGGTGCAGATCCAAAAATATTGTCTATATTGTACAAGGCTATAGTCAGAAGTCATTTTGATTATAGTGCTATAGCATATATGAATAGCCCACATGCAAAAAAATTAGATATCTTGCAGAATAAAGCTCTGCGAATTATATCTGGTGCTATGTGTTCAACTCCCATAAGGGCCATGGAAGTTGAGACCAAAATTATGCCACTGATCTTGAGACGTATCATTCTAGCTGAAAGATATTGTCTTAAATTATTGTACTCAAATAATACCGAAATTATTAACAAGATTTTACCTCATCGAATCCAAGTGTCTGGTCCTTTAGCAACTAGCGAGGGTCTCCTGATTGGTAACTCTCCAATGTTGTTCCATATTTTTTTGGAAACTGAAAATAATTGTAGTAAAATCAGAAAACAGCGCCCATGGCCTTGCTATTCCTCCCAGTATAAAAGTATAGTACATCCAATTAAAGTAGTTGAGTCAGTCACCAATAACTCAGATATGTTACAGTTTCTATCTGAACATGAATACTACACTATATATACAGATGGAAGTAAAGGTGAGGGTTATGTGCGCTGTGCCATTTATGATCCTCAGATTAAATTTTCTCAGAGCTTTATTTTGCAGGAAGCCTGTACTATATTTACTGCAGAGGCTTACGCAGTCTATCAGGCTCTTTTACGAATTGGCAATGTATATAACTGTAAATATTTTCTAATTGTAACTGACTCTTTAAGTTTGATTCAGGGGTTAAATAATTTAAAAATTAATTTCAAAACTAACTTCATTTTGTACATGATTAAAGAATTAATATTAAAATACAATCTTAAAGGTTTAGAAATTGATTTTATGTGGATACCTTCTCATAGGGGAATTACTGGGAATGAAATAGCAGATAAAGCTGCTAAGGAAGGTATTAATGCACTCGACGTTTCTGGTTACATGTATGTACCTATGACAGATTATTTATATTCTATTAGGTTAGCTATAGGTAGGTTATGGGAACAAATGTGGAAGAAGGATCAAGAGACGAAAGGAAGATGGTACGGTAGCATACAAGAAAGCTTACCAGTAAGGCCGTGGTATAATAATTTACGCAGAGCTAGCCGTGACTTTATCACCACCATTACTCGACTTCGTTATGGACACAATACTGCGCCATCACACCTCGCAAGACTTGGAATAATCCAAAGTAATGTATGCACTTTCTGTGGAGTTGATGAAGCAACCGTTGAGCACATCATATTCAATTGTCAAAAGTTTCTTCTTGACAGATTAGTTCTTGCAAGTGAACTTAGTGAAGTGTGTCCAAATTATAGTGATTTTTCTTCCCGCCCGCCGCCGCTTAATCAATTATTAAAAGACACTCAATCTTATAGACCAATATATAATTACATTAAAAATACAGTGCAAAAAATTTAACAGTGCTAAAAAGATACTTACAACGTGATACCAGGAAAATAAAGTTGTGGCCTAAAGGTCTTGTAACCAGGCCATAAAATCCAAAAAAAAAATTATTCGCGATCGACGCGCGCCGGGACGCTGGGGCTCCTCGCAAGGAACGCTTGAGATAGGAAATGGCTGGACAAGCGGAAAGCTTCCCTAACAGCTGGAAATACGAATGATTTAACATTAGTCTCTGATAGCTGGAATATCTCGTAGTGCGCATGACAGAAAAAAGAAATAAAAGGGCCGGGAAGGGGACGCGAGGTCTCTCTCTTCTCTTGGGGTCCGTCGTCCGTCTAGGTGGTGAGGGAGTGGCAGTGAGGGCAGTGAGGGAGCTCCGGTGCTCGTGTCGTCCATTTTGGTGTTCGTGCTTATTCTATAATTGGTTTTATTGTTGGTGTGACGCTTTAGATAATGGTTGGGTAGCGCTACGAGTTGGCGAAGGCAGCTAGCATGGCACGGGCTGCGGGAATGGTTTAGGGTGCTCCGCTGCAGTGCTCGTGTCGTCCATTTTGTCTGTCCATTTTGGTGTTCGCGCTTATTCTATAATTGGTTTCTTTTGTTGGTGTGACGCTTTAGGTAATGGATGGGTAGCGCTACGAGTTGGCGAAGGCAGCTAGCACGGCAGGGGTTATGGGATCGTGTTAACAATTGGGTTCGCGTTTCTTTTCTTGTTGTGAATTGTTTACTAATCATGTTGATTTTCCAGATCTCTGTACCTAATGACGCCTACTGGTAGTCTACTAAACAGAGCTCCAAGGCAGACGTTGAAAACGATAAAATAACCTACGCTTACATTTTGGTTATGGGATGGAATCGGAAGGTTTCTACAATCAAGAAACGTACGATTTATCTCATTAGCCAAGTAAGTCAGGAGGGTTACGCGCAAGGTTCTGACGCCTTAACTCGGTACGTCAGACAACGCTGGTGGTATTCCGTATATTTGCTTCATAGGGCCCCTTGTCGGATCCGAACCTGTTTACAGGTGGTGCAGACGATATGCAGATATACCTCTTGCGTTGTACCCCTTATTTACATATTTATATATCGACCACCTTAGGTATTTACTCCGCTTTGACGCCAACTAAAGGCTTTTATTAGCCGGCTGAAGAGTACTTAGGACTACACACAGGAAACTTGGTTTTCCGAAGTCGCTGTTATGATAGGTTTAGCTGGTCTAGAAGGATATTCTTACACCGGAATATTCTACATCACACACACGTTTAACGTAATCATAAAAGTCAATTTCGGACTTTTAGTTTAATTTAAAACAGTAGAATAATAGGTGCTTAGGGACCCTAGGTAGATAGAAGATCTCTCATTACACCGTGAGAGACTTATAAACACGTAATGTGGATAGCTAGGCATATCTTATTATGGTTACAAGGTTTGTTCAACTTTGCCAACTCCGCTATCGCTATGACTAAAACTATTGAAATTAGACCTGGGGAAACCTGGGAAATTAACTACTTACTTAAGCATACCTAATTTTATTCTAAGGGGATATCAACTTATTTTGACTCTATTTAACTTTATTCCTAACCAATAATGCTCATGTAAGCTTATCAGAAAGTAAATATTTCTAGTCTGAAGCAGAGTAACTGCGTTCATAAGTAAAGTTCAAAGTCATAATTTATGAATTGGACTGTCTTCCTACCAACTATTCATCGGCTGGTATTCTCTGTTCAAACTGAGTTACGACTCGGCTGTACTGCCTACGGGCACCGGCTAGTCCCTGTTCAGCAGAATTATCATGCTTTTCCCAAGGGAACCTATGCATAAAGAAGTGCATCTTGTTGGCCGACGACACTCCTTCTTGTGAATGTACTTTAGTATATCAAATAGTATCAAGACTGGAAAGCTTTACTGTACCACATACCAACATTTGAAATGAATAATTGAGCCTGAGTGATCTGGATTCTCCTATGAATAATAATAAATATCTACTGCAAATATTGCAACTGACCAGTAATAATATCATCAAACATAGCTACCTGATAGTAAGCTCGCAACGGACGCTTCAATATATTGCTAGGACAAAGATCCTTAGCTAATGATATGTGATTATTTCTAGTCAATGGCAGATAGCCAATTATACTTCAACATTGAATGATCCTATGAGATTGACTGATTTCTCTCAACCTACATTGAATATTATACGACAAGTGATTTCCCTGTTTAACACTATGGAATACGTCCCCTGCTTGGTATTACTCAAGGGTATACCAGCCTTATAGTCTGTTAGCAGTTGGAATCACTATCCAATTCCTACGGGAACATACTACAACAAATATCTACAAATTGTGATTGAAATCATCAGATCCAGCATTCATCAGATCCAGCTTTCATCATGACTAGAAAGAGTCACAATCATCTTATGGAATTATTATTGTTATAATTATAACTAGGCTCTTCATAGAAACTGCAGTAAATTGATACAATATCAAACTACATAACCTTGGTCTTAAATGACTACTAACCTATCTACATCTTAACA